>CM034546.1:43566275-45966275 GCA_020055645.1 Tomocerus qinae | reverse complement strand
TGATGTTGATCCTAGGTCAAGGATCATTGGAGCTAATTACCGTAACAGTTGACGGTCGTTGGTGCATGAACGGCTGCAATGGTGTAGTTGCAGCTAAAATAGGTTAAGTGGGTAATTCTAATTCTGTTCGGGATTGGGATTTCTGGGACTTGTTTGGTCTCTGGGATCTGTTTCTGGGGTTACCTGCCTAATGCTCTATGTCCTACTGACAGTCAGCTCATGCTTGCTTGAGACTGTTGGTTACTCTGTGTCTTCTCCTTGGGTCTGATTTCGGGCTCTGTTGGAGGATAGAACCGAGTCGCTGATTACAGTGCTCGGTTATTATCACTTATCCTACGAGGCAGCTGATTTCGGTTTCTCGTAGAGCTTCAAAGCACCTGATTTCGGGTCTTTGTTGTCTCCTTGGGTTTCGATTTCGATTCCAAGAGTTCACACTACATAACCACAGTTTGTATTGTTTTGGGTTAACTATTTGGGGAAATCTCTCTAACCTTGTATTTGTTTTATCGTGGGCTTCCTTGTAATTGTATGGTTATAATTCTAAAAGGTTATTGGGCAGTTTACCGTATTGTGGGTTTGCTTAATGTAAGTTGTTTGGATATTGGTCAAAGCTCTTAGATATATTTGTATTGTATTTGTATTGTGTTCTTTGTCTATTTACTATACAAAGTGATTTGCTATTCATTCTTTATTGTAAAAAGGACTCGTGTGAGGGTTAGTGATAACCCAATAGTGACGCTCTCCGTGTTGGGTTGACTTTAACCACTAAGCATTTAGCACAGCAGCCAGGTTAAGAGCATTTGCGCGAAAAATAGCCGTAAACCTTACAGTCAGTCGTTACAAAATGGAGGCACTGACGAGATACATTTTCCTTTAATCTTTTATTATTTGTCATAGCCCTTATTTATCAGTATTCAATCAGTAGTCAATCATGATTGGCACAAATAGTCTTGAAGGCTCAAGTGCCTTTATTTTCAAACAAACAGTAGAAAGTGAACTGAGAACTATGGCTACGGTTATTATGCAAGAAATTAGAGAGGAACTCTCAATATTTAAATCTGAAATGGCTAGAGATAGGGTTGAGTATCGTCTAAAGATTCAAGCTGAGTTAGAACGCATTCGCTTGCTGAAGTCAATGGAAAATGCTTTGGCGCAGGGAAAAGATCCAGTTGCCTGTTCTAGCAGTTTGTCAGTCGAGTTGAACTCTTGTTCCCCGATTGAGGATAGTGTATCTCTCTCGGATTTGAACACCTTTGATATTTTGGGCGGGGATCAATTGAACGTGTCCAGGGTTGAAATTACAAAAGCAGATGGCGGGTTAACAGTGGGATTACAACCTGAGACAAAAATTCCTCAAGTTAGCATTCCTTCCTTTAAAATTACTCATGGGGACCCTCTGGTACAGGTGATTGACCATGCCAATAACCCTCTGGATATGGTGAAGGCTAACTTTTCTATGCAGGGTCTGTACGCTACTCCTCTTAGTACACAGATCCAGGTACTAGATAAGGACACTGGCAATTTACCCCGCAGTCTCTTCGTGCCAGAGGCAGTAGAAAATGAGGTTAAACAGCAGCCTAGCCAGGTGTCTTCCTCTTCGTTCCTAATTCCTCTTAAAACTTGCAAAGTCAAGGAACCTAAGATCTATGAAAGGCTGTCTGTATGTAAAATATTCCCTGGCGCTTTTTGCAAAAATTCTCACTTTAATGTGAACGAACTTCGTGTAGGCTCAAGTATACCCCATCGAGAAAAATCTAGTCTTGTCACGTTAGTTCAACATCAACTAATGTTCAGTTCTGAGCCGAAATTTTATCCTTTGTACGATAACAGTGTTGTTACAAGCAATACTTCTATAGTCCTAACTAAGCGCGCCATCATTAAGTCTTTATGTGATGTAACTTTGTGCAATGATTTAGTTGGGCCACCTATGGGTTTCTGGGTTTCAAGTCTGACTGAGTTGCATAGTCCAGGTGGAGAATTGAGTTCTTACTTGAACTACAGACAGTCAAGTCTGAATAAATTTGCTGAGTCAATCCTTGCCGCTAAAATCCCTGAATTTTCAATGTGTCTTTCTAATGCTAAGCATAGTATTACTGTTTCCGTAACCTCGTTCTACATAATCATTGGTTTTCTGCTGTTTAATTTCGATCCAGGTATAATACTGAGTGCGTCAACTTACAATACACTTGAAAGTCCTTTTACAATTTATACTATTTGCAACGTAGTTGAGCTATGCAATACGATGCCCAAACAACAAGTAGGTATTGTAAATACTTTTAGTCTTATCAAATATGTTAAACTTACATATGGACCACTACTAATGATGAGCCCCAATACTCGTGCCATGATGAAGCTACCTCCGTATTCTGAACTCTTTCACGAGACTGAGAGTTGGTCATATCTTTCTGCACTCTTTCACGAGACTGAGAGTTGCCCACCATTGTCTAAGCCTGACGCACTCTTTCACGAGACTGAGAGTCGCACTACGATGTCAAATGCCCCCTGATATACTCTTGAATATGTCAAGAAGTTTACAGATCTATTAGTTAATATTGAGTTAGTATGTAGTGAAAGGAAATATTTACATGTAATAATATTTTGTAGGCATTTAATATGTCTGTTGTATGTAAAAACATAATTATGTAAGTATTGTATGCAAATGTGTGTTATAGAAAATAAACTGTTGTATTTTAGGGTTAGGCCAATATCCAATACAAATTAGGTTGGGCTGCTACCAATAAGGTATTCTAAATTTAAGTTACCACGGTAATTTGAGGGGGGGGATATGTAGGGAATCTGGGTTTTAGGCATAAGTTTAAGCTTTAAGGCTATAAGAAGGTAATGTAAGGCTGAGTTATGGCCAAGGGAATATTAGGTTAAGTGCAATCGTGGAATTGCAATTGATTTGTAAGCTCTGGGATTGAGCTTACGGGAAATAAACATAGTTTTAAGTTGTAAAGTTAAATAAAAGATATTTGCAATGACATTTTGGTCATTGTGAATGCAAAATCAGAAAGCGCTTTAAGGCCTGATTCTGATAGTATGTTTGATGTTGATCCTAGGTCAAGGATCATTGGAGCTAATTACCGTAACAGTTGACGGTCGTTGGTGCATGAACGGCTGCAATGGTGTAGTTGCAGCTAAAATAGGTTAAGTGGGTAATTCTAATTCTGTTCGGGATTGGGATTTCTGGGACTTGTTTGGTCTCTGGGATCTGTTTCTGGGGTTACCTGCCTAATGCTCTATGTCCTACTGACAGTCAGCTCATGCTTGCTTGAGACTGTTGGTTACTCTGTGTCTTCTCCTTGGGTCTGATTTCGGGCTCTGTTGGAGGATAGAACCGAGTCGCTGATTACAGTGCTCGGTTATTATCACTTATCCTACGAGGCAGCTGATTTCGGTTTCTCGTAGAGCTTCAAAGCACCTGATTTCGGGTCTTTGTTGTCTCCTTGGGTTTCGATTTCGATTCCAAGAGTTCACACTACATAACCACAGTTTGTATTGTTTTGGGTTAACTATTTGGGGAAATCTCTCTAACCTTGTATTTGTTTTATCGTGGGCTTCCTTGTAATTGTATGGTTATAATTCTAAAAGGTTATTGGGCAGTTTACCGTATTGTGGGTTTGCTTAATGTAAGTTGTTTGGATATTGGTCAAAGCTCTTAGATATATTTGTATTGTATTTGTATTGTGTTCTTTGTCTATTTACTATACAAAGTGATTTGCTATTCATTCTTTATTGTAAAAAGGACTCGTGTGAGGGTTAGTGATAACCCAATAGTGACGCTCTCCGTGTTGGGTTGACTTTAACCACTAAGCATTTAGCACAGCAGCCAGGTTAAGAGCATTTGCGCGAAAAATAGCCTTAAACCTTACAGTCAGTCGTTACAATACCTATCATGAATATTTTTGTAATTTATAAAAATTACTTGAGGTTATTTGGAGGGTTCGTTCATGTTGTATGTCCGAAAAACTATGACGAAGTCTTCATTAACATGGCAGTACCCGAAGTGGTACAAATGTACCAAAAAAGGTTTCAGAGGGTAGTACAATTGCACCAGTGTTGGATATTGCCATGGAAGCGAGAAAGAATGCTACAAAGATGAACTGAAGACATAACATTTTAATTTCAGAGAGCCAAAAACGAGTTTAAGTTTATGGTACACTCAGGAGTTTTGTATTGCAAGAAATTTTAGTAAACAGTCGTAATTTGTATGGTGTTTAATAGAAAACCGCGAACTAATAAGAGTTTCAAAGTGTGAGTAACTGGGGTAGTGTAAGGTCGTTGTTTGGTATGTCTATTTGCTTGTTGCACCATGATTTTAACTGACTAACGACAGTCAGACAGTCATTTTATAATTAATTTTCAAGCGTTTATATCTGAGAAAGTTAGTGAACTGCCCCTTCATAGGAATGTCAATGTTTGTACTTTTAAACATTAGAACAGCCCGTGGAGTTAGGTCATTCTTTACAGTTAATAGATCACAAATTGCTGTATTTTGCTCAGCATTCAAACCTGAATACGTATGCTCATGATCGTGGGCCAGTGCATTTAAGAAGTATATCCTGCCACTGTCACAGTCACCCACAATACTAAAATGCACATTTCAATTTAGTCGAACATTTTCTTCCTCCTTCAACACAGTCAAAATAGTCCGCGGTACAGCTTTTATAATGAAATTTTTGCTTTACAAAATTCTTGTGCGTGCCATAAAAATTCCATTTTTTCCGTTTTTACAGTCAGTCCAAACATTTTGAAAACACAAATTACGCAGGTAACCATGCAATTTTTCATCTTTGAAAATTGACAGGAGTGAAACATATCGCAATCTTTAATTCTACTAATATGAAACTGAGCCCTGTCGTATATAGGACGGGTTTACAGCTATAATCTATTATTGGCAATTGTCTTATTAACTCATGCTTTGCAATATATTTAAGAATGAAACAGTTGACTGAAACTCCGGGGGTCGGTTATCCTAGTGTAACTGTCATAACAGTTATACTAGTGCATTGGCGCCGTTGTATAGACGAAAAGGTTGTACTACGACAGATATATGTGGAATTGACTGTAGATATAAATCCTATGGACAACGAGTAACGATCATGGGAACCATTCTGAATTTTATGGCATATATGATTTATAATTTGAGGTTATAATGTTTAACAGTCGCTGCTGGTTGCTATCATGCACTTCACTGCCAGCCCTGATTTCTTCGTTGGCGCCTCACAGGCTAGGTATACTACATTAATTTGCTTCGAACTTATTTAAAACGAAATATTTTTCTTACTTCGAGTCGTTCACTGCGAAAAAGACATAAGTCAGTAAACCACGTATCAAAATCAAAATGTATTCCATCTACTCAATTGTACCATTTTTAATTTCTATAATTATAAACAACATCAACTGCTTTCGAAATTTGTCGTTCTATAGTAATTGTGATTTTAACATGATTACTTTCTATCGATCTGAATGGCAGGCAGATTTTATCCTGTCCAAACAAAATGGCCAACCATGGACCTTGGCAACATCAGATTATAATAAAACTCTCATAGGTCGTCATGAAGATAATCCACGGGAACTCTCTAGAAGTCTGTGCACGGTAAATATTCTAATGGAGCCACGCCCTCAATTGACAAATCTCAATACGACATTTGGGAAAGAAATAAATCGTCGAGATTCGAGATTCATTATCGTCATCAAAGATGAATTCAAATGGATGAATCCAGAGTGGCGATCAAGCCTCATTCGACATTTGGTGTCTCCTCTCTTTATATTGGCAATGAAAGTTGGAACAGAATATTCGATTTACACGACAATTCTCTACAATCCGAAGGGTGAGTTTTTGTCACTTCATCCAATTGATACAGAAAAATCTGAAGAAGAATGGGAAACAATCTGGAATATTTTAAACGGGAATCTTCATGGCATTCCAATTGGTGGAATATGGGTGTACTTGTCGTTTGATAAAACTGGAGCAATACCAACATGTAATATGGAGCTCTATTCAGTAGTAAAAACTAACAGTTTAAATCCAAGTTGCCCTAATCCAGTGAGAGCTGTTGAATTGATGGCTGAAAGATTGAACTTCACTACCGTGTATGCAAATCGATATAAAGATCTAAAAGAAGAACATCGTCGATGTGGACACATAAATATGTTACTGTTTTTCTTAGATACCTATATTGTACCATGGTATCAAACTGTTTTCATCGAATACTTTCAAGAGAGAATTCCATATTATTGTGAGGCGAACCCTCGATTGGCGGACGTCCCTTTGACAGTTCTGATTCAAAATACATTTGATGATTATTGCTGGTGGATGATATTTTCGCTATTACCGATTTCATTTTATGCTTTAGGCTTTAGAATTTCTACTTTCTACAAGAAATTAGAGTTTATTTTTGTATCCACAATAGCCGTCCTTTTAAATCAGGATGTTTCCACAAAAAGGAGAAACATTTTGTATTTGGTAATTGTGTCCATGGGATTTGTAATTGCTACTCAATATGAAACGTGGATAACAAGCGAGATTATTGCTCCGCCAGACAGAAAGCAATTTGTAGACTTTAAAGATCTCGTGGAAAATGGATATAAATTATTCTTGCAGAAAGACAGAAGGCGGAAAATGGACGAAACCCCATTTGGAATTGACTTTTTCAAAAAGTATAAAATTCTGGACAAGATGAATTCAAGTGTCGTTACATTTGATTGGGAATTCGATGCAACATCTGAATACACTAGGAAGGACTCGTGGATATTGTCTATGAACATGTTGACCAACTTCACCATGAAACTATTTGCTTCATTTAATAAAGACAGTCAATACATTGTGCCCTTAATACCATCTGAGGTATCTTCTGACGGAATTTGCATGACTGTAAAAGAAACAAACTGGGCTTTTCCACGGTCTTACAAATTCTATTATTGCCAACGTGATAAATTCCAATGATATTTCCAATTCTTGCAAGAGAGAGGTTTCCTAAAATATTTCAAGGAACAATTTGATTTCATGTCTCATTTAAAAGCAATAATATCCCACTCAAAACTGAAGCATAAAGAATCTCAGACATTGCCTATTAGTCTGTCCAAGAAAATCCATACTATTTTCTTCGTTTGTGGATATTTTCTACTTGGATCATTCATCGCTCTTATTCTAGAATGGTTGTGGCACTTTAGAGCAATGCTGAAATTAAAAGTCGGCATTCTTTTTAACAAAATAAAAAATCTTCGCCAAAGATGCTTGAAGAGGAATTCGCGTGTGTTTCCTGCAGACGACTTAAATATCGATTTCGTAAGGAAATAATAATATTCACACAAATTTTAAGCGATACATTAATTACGGTAAAGGATGAAGGGTTCGGCTTGCCAAGTGGGCATAAAGAAAGGTAGAGATATTTAGATGAGTTCAAGAGGAAGCTCAAATAAAGTCTGGTTTATTAACTCAAGTTTACAGGTATTTATACTAAAGAGAATCAATAACAAAGATCAAAACAATTTCTAGTACGAAGGTGAACAGGAATTCTTAGCATAGATATTTGTCGGCATTAGTCACCAATAAAAGTAATAAACTCTAATGCAATAGTAAGTGTCAACTAAGCTAATTCCAATCATAACAATATAGGTACTTACATACTTAATAATAACAGAATAGTAGGTTGCTCATTCAGCAACATTCTTACACTAGTATTTCTTGGTCAATACTTACCTATAACATATTATTTACTTTAACATCCTCCTTAATATGTATATAGTACCTGTATCAAGTATCTACCTACTTATAAGGGTACATAAGGTTCTTCAATATTAACTGAAGGAAAGCACGTGCAGACCCAGGTGAAGTTGTCTTCATATCCATTTTCACACTTTTCTGTGTGTGGCTGCATGTATTCTGGTTGATCGAAACCAAAGAGCTTCTTGAACAGCTCTTTCTTGTAATGCCGTCTCTCCTCTTTCACGGCTGCATGCGCTGCTTCACATTCCTCCTCGATGGATGTAGTCGGCTCAGTTGTTGGGTCGTCTGCCTCGGCTTCTTCTGCCTCCGTGCTTAGAAAATCCTTTCCTGTCATGCCTGCAGGGTTGGTCTTGTTGTACCTGGACCTATTTCTGGATCGCTTCTTAGGTTGGTCGACACGCGTTTTATTCAGGGTAGAGGTAATCTCTTCTAATTCTTTCTTGATCGGTTTGGTAGTCTTCGACTCAGTGGGCGGAGGACGAACCCGGTCCTCTTTCTTCTTGTTCTTTTTATCTTTTCCTCCTTGATTGCTATTCCGGATGCCATGTAGTTTTTCCCAGTGTTCTTCCGCTTCTTCACTCCAGAGCGATGGCTGCTCTGATGAAATATCCAGGATGTCCATATCTGAACCGCTGCTCCCTGCAACGCTGCTCTTGCCTTTGTCCCCGGTTTTGGCTGCTCCTGCTCGCCAGTCATCCACTTCCTGTGGAGGTCTAACAGCTGCTCCGACACTTGTCCTGCCTGCTACCGCACGGTCGTCCACTCCCTGTGGAGGTCTAACAGCTGCTCCGACACTTGCCTTGACTTTCTTCTTCCGCGGGACTGCTTCCTTAAGAGCCTCTTTGGCAACCTCAGTTGCTGGTCCTGGTTTACTGCTTATTCCCTCTAGCAGCAAGTCATACATGTTAGTTAATTTCTTAGAATTTTTATTCGAACCTGGTTTTTCGGTGATCCGCATCCACTCTCTGAAGGTAGGAAACGCCCGATTGTTTTTGTTTGGGGTCTGGTACGGGATGATTTTGCTCTCGTAGCTGTAAATGTGTTTCGCCAGAACCACTTGCTTGTCTCCGTTGTCCCATACGATATTTTTCCGATCTTGTGTCCCCAAATAGATCCCCTGGATGAATGTCCCTGTTAGTCGTCCTCTATTATCCCGTTTGCACATCTGGACCTCGCTGCCGAATATTTTCAATTGAGAGATGTTTACTGTGTGTCCGGTTCTACGGTCCACGGGGGTCCTAACGCTTCCCCCGAACGGGATGGTCCCATTGTGCAGGTATACGGCGTGTTTGATTGCGTCCGTCCAGAATTTTTCATTAATCCCTGCTTCTGTTAGCATGCTCCAAGCCATTCGTAGTACAGAGTTGGTCATCACTCTGTCCGGCTTGCTTCCACTGGCGTACTTGATCTCTTTTCCCGCAACGAAAGTATCCCAGGTATCGTCGTTGATAGTAAATGTCGTCACTACACGGTTTATCTTCTTCCCTCTTACTGTCAGGCATTTTTCTACGGCTGTGGTGAGTTGTTCAATGATTTTCTTAATTTTTCTTGTCGCCAGGAACCTCACTTCGATGTAATTAGTACTCCCCTCTCGGATGAATAGGGCATGGAATTCTCCGTTTCTGCTTATTACGTCTGTGGTCAGCACCTCTGCATACAGGCTCCCTTCTTCCAGGTAGTGATGCTGTGTATCTTCTTCCGGCAGAGTTAGTTGGCGGCTCCTCTGGACACAAATCTGGCAGTGGAACTCCTCCTCCAGGGCGTGATCTGACTCCAGATATACTGCTTTCCTCTCCAGGGCCATCTTGATTAGTCCATATTTCTGGTGTCCGAGCCTCTCGTGCCAACGATTGCGAGTGGCCTCTCGCATGTTCCGTGCTGCAACAACCGCTAGTCCTCGGTTGTTCTTTGTCGCCTGAAACGCTGTTACCCCTTTCTGCGTCAAAAACTTGATTTTCTTGTCTTCGCAATTTAGGCTGTATCCATGATAATTTAATGCCGTCTTCGAAATGTAATTTAGTGACCATGGGATGTACTGTACCTCTCGGAGAATCCGTTGTTCAAACTTCTCCGGTCCAAGTGCCAGCAAACAGACGTCCCCTGCCAATGTAGAATTTACTTGGGTCCCCTCCTTAAGAGTTAGTATGGTTGATGTGGGCTTCTCCGTTCCCTCGATGAATAGAGACTTGTTATTGCAGACATGACGATGGCATTCAAAATTTACGACCCATATGTCTCTACCGGCCTCCAGGGATTGGTCGTCTTTTTCTTTCGGCTGCATCTTCTTCTTGGACTGCTGCGGGATGATCCTTAACCGTCCTCCCCTAATGGTTCAGAAAAGTTGTCCGGTGTTTTCTGAAAACGTAGCTCGGTGTGGTTTGTCAGAAATTTTAATATTGCTGACCGTAGAGCTTTTCGTGCTGATGGCGTAAAGGATGAAGGGTTCGGCTTGCCAAGTGGGCATAAAGAAAGGTAGAGATATTTAGATGAGTTCAAGAGGAAGCTCAAATAAAGTCTGGTTTATTAACTCAAGTTTACAGGTATTTATACTAAAGAGAATCAATAACAAAGATCAAAACAATTTCTAGTACGAAGGTGAACAGGAATTCTTAGCATAGATATTTGTCGGCATTAGTCACCAATAAAAGTAATAAACTCTAATGCAATAGTAAGTGTCAACTAAGCTAATTCCAATCATAACAATATAGGTACTTACATACTTAATAATAACAGAATAGTAGGTTGCTCATTCAGCAACATTCTTACACTAGTATTTCTTGGTCAATACTTACCTATAACATATTATTTACTTTAACATACGGTTTAATTTTATTAGTAACTAGTAGAAGCAGAACTAAGATCGTGTTATATACGGATAATTATATAACTATATTGTATTGAATTATTCATTATGATAATTTGAAATAACCAGTTTCATTATTTTTATCTCATTAGCAAAGCGTGACTATTGTCTTTGCA
Organism: Tomocerus qinae; assembly: GCA_020055645.1. Classification (NCBI taxonomy): domain Eukaryota; kingdom Metazoa; phylum Arthropoda; class Collembola; order Entomobryomorpha; family Tomoceridae; genus Tomocerus; species Tomocerus qinae. The sequence goes on along the minus strand of CM034546.1, from coordinate 45,955,561 downwards.
ATTGTACCTTGAATTACAATGCTTTACTATTTTCTGGTTTTAATATTTATAAGTCTAATTCGTCACTGTTGGCTTAATTCCAAAGTCATCACACAATAAACCTATTTTTAATTTCCTTTTTATTTCGTTGTCAGGAACCTGATGGAGATGATCTGTAGAGTTATAATATTAAATGGAAGCTGCTTGGCTTTATTTCAGTGTTATTGTGCAAGTAATTGTAGAAAAACGTATACCTGGATAAATACCGAAACTCAAATATAGTGAGTTATTATAAATTATTATTATTTTAAATAATTTTTTATGATTATTTTTATTACGTGTCATCATTTATATATCGTCTGCCTAATATTACAACGTAACAAGCCATTTCATCATGACTGCTACAAAGTAACAAACCATTTTATCATGGCTGAGACAAAGTAACAAACCATTTTATCATGGCTGCGACAATGTAACAAACCTAACTCCTGATACATTGGTTAATACACCTGATACATTAATTATCTTATATAGTGACTCTATATATAGGATTAATTGTTCTATATAGTGACTATATATAGCATTAATTGTTCTATATAGTGACTCTATATTATATAGGATTAATTGTTCTATATAGTGACTCTATATTATATAGGATTAATTGTTCTATATCTATGTAGTGACTCTATATTATATAGGATTAATTGTTCTATATCTATGTAGTGACTCTATATTATATATGATTAATTGTTCTATATCTATGTAGTGACTCTATATACAGGATTAATTGTTCTATATCTATGTAGTGACTCTATATACAGGATTAATTGTTCTATATAGGGACTATATTATGAGCGTAGAGTGTGTTGTGTTACCTGCTCATAATATATAGGATTAATTGTTCTATGTAGGGACTATATTATGAGCGTAGAGTGTGTTGTGTTACCTGCTCATAATATATAGGAATAATTGTTCTATGTAGGGACTATATTATGAGCGTAGAGTGTGTTGTGTTACCTGCTCATAATATATAGGATTAATTGTTCTATATAGTGACTCTATATATAGGATTAATTGTTATATATATATTTTTTGGAACCGTATATCAACACTTATTATAACAAAATGTGTTCTTAGTTATAAAAATAATTTGATAAAATAACTTACCAATGGGCGATGGCACAGACCTTATGGGAAATTGGTGGCCGACAGATTTGGATATAACTTTTATATGTTGTAGCCCTATTTATGTGGACCAAAACTCCCTCTAGCCAAAACCCCAGATGGCGCTTCGTTCTCGAGATATCTGGGGTCAAAAATTGACCCAACGACATGTCATATATCTTATACTATCAACACTTTAACAACAAATGACCCATCATTCGAAAGGTATTAATAAAGCCATTCCAATGAGTGCAATATTATACTTCCACGATACATAGGTCAAAGGGTAATAGCCTCAAAAGGGTATTAGGTGATTTAGTCCTTTCACAATATATATTAAATGGAGTCGAGTGACATGTCATTCGACAGCATTTTGAAAGGTGAGAAGAAACATTTTGTATTTGGTAATTGTCTCCATGGGATTTGTAATTGCTAATCTATATGAAACGTGGATTACAAGCGAGATTATTGCTCCGCCAGACAGAAAGCAATTTGTGGACTTTAAAGATCTCGTCGAAAATGGATATGAAATGTTCTTGCAGAAAGACGGTCGGAGGAAAATGGACGAAACCGTACCGGGAAAGGAATTTTTCCAAAAATATAAAATTCTGGACAAGATGAATTCAAGTGTCGTCATATTTGATTGGGAATCCGATGCAAAATCTGAATACACTACAATGAACTTCTGGATGTTGGCTATGAAAATGTTGACCAACTTCACAATGAAACGATTTAGTTCATTTATTAAAGAGACAAGTCAATACGTTGTTCCCTTAGTTCCAACTAAAGTATCTTCTGACGGAATTTGCATGACTGTAAAAGAAACAGATGTCTCTTTTCCAATGTCTTACAAATTCCAATATTGTCACTTTTATAAATTCCAATCATATTTCCAAGTCATGCAAGAGAAGGGTTTTCTAAAATATTTCAAGGAACAATACGATTTCATCCGTTATGTAAAAGTTATAATATCCCATGCAGAATTGAAGCATAAAGAATCTCAGACAACCCCTATTAGTCTGATAATGAAAATCCACGCTATTTTCTTCGTTTGTGGGTACTTTTTACTTGGATCATTCATCGCTCTTATTCTGGAATCGTCCTGGCACTGTAGAGTGATGCTGAAAATAAACGTCGTCATTCTTTTTGGCAAACTAAAAAATCTTTGCCAAAGATGCTTGAGAGGACTTCGCGTGTGTTTCCGGCACACGACGTAAATATCGATTATTTATTATTTAGCAATTGGCATTACGTTTATAACGGTTTAATTTTATTAGTAACTAGTGAACCCAGCTCCAACGAGATCTAAGCGGCAATCATCCTTTCAACTTCAATTTAAAGATCATGTCCAAAATGGATATAAGTTTTTCTTTCAGAAAGACGGACGGCGTAAAATGGACGAAAACCCACTGGGGATCGAATTTTTCTAAAAATATAAAATTCTGGACAAGATAAATTCAAGTTTCGTCAGATTTGATTGGGAATCCGATGCAACATCCGAATACACTACAATGAACTTCTATAGATGTTGGCTATGAAAATGTTGACCAACTTCATAATGAAACTATTTAGTTTATTTATTACAGAGACAAATCAATACGTTGTGCCATTAATGCCATCTAAAGTATCTTCTGACGGAATTTGCATGACTGTAAATAATAAATAGTATAAATTATCTCATGTATCTCTAGACAGTCAAACCTAGTTTATGTATTTCTGCTGAATTCAATCATTATTTATCGAATTTATAATTCATGTACTCGTCTTTTGTGTTAGCTCAAAATATTTTATGGAATAAAGTGCTTCGAAATCTTAAATGGCATCTGTAAAGATATTTCAACGTCCGAATGTCGTGTTTATACGTTCTAGTTTTGCTTTATTCATTTGACAGTAGTTTTGCTTTCATGAATAATTTTGTACCTTGAGTCTTCGTTCAAATTGATTTATAGATGCCTATTATATTTCCTTATATAAATCGATATTTGCTGATTGGATGGTTCAGTGTCGAGTAAGATTTTAAAAAGGCATCATCATTTTTAGGAATACGTTTCACGTTTTACATTTTCACTAGTAAGAAAACATTCTTGTTAATTTTGATCAGAAAATGTTTGCAATTCTTCTGGGAAACGCTAAAAAATCAGTGGTTGAATTTGTTTCGAAAACAAATGTTCATCATTTTCACACGCTAGGATTTTATGTAAACACAGGGAATTCTTTGGGAATATTACCTTTATTCTGGGATTACGATGCAGCTAAATTCGTTATGTCCAAGTCACGTTGCCATGTTCCACAAATCTTGGCTATTACAAATGGGATATTTGCCATATTGATCGTAATGCAAATTATAACAACAATTCGAAATGAGGATGTCAATACAGCAGTCGCTCAATTCATTAAAAATTTTCTTATGATGAGCATTCATGTAATATTGACCATCACCCTGACGAACCTCTCTTTGAGAGCGAAAAATCTAAAATCGTTTTTTAACTGCTGCAGCTTACCGACTATGTCATATAAACACGGTGAGATATATTTCTTAATTATTCGAATGCTTTCCTATTAAAACTTAAAATCCTTATGCGCAGCAAAATAGTTTAAAATCATAACTCACGGTATGTAAAATCAAACAGTATTAAAAAATGCAGTCATAAGAGCGATAAGAACTACCTTTACCTATGGTTTAATTTTGCCTTTTACTTATATTTATAGATCCAATTGCATTGGGAATAAAGGAGACGAAACATTTCAATTTAGAGCGGTGGCTAGCAAAATGGCTTCCACCAATAATTCAAATACGAATTACGATCATCACTATCAATTATTTATTCTTCCAACGAAGAAAACATTTCTGGCTCGACACGGTTCTCCCCAATATGCAGATATATCTTCTTGGAGTTAAATTATTTCATGCAATCATCCTGATTAGCTCTTTTTTCCAAATATTTTTGCAGATGTTCTTCGTTTTCATTTACTTCATTCGTAATTCCTATTGGATGCATTATATCAGGTAAAAAATTAGAATAACTATATGAGATTAGTTTTAGTAGCAAAATTAATTCCATGGATGTGGTGTTAAAAATTTGCAGATGGGCCAACGAGGATTTTGAGCACAAGATGAAGGTTTATAATCGAATGCGCGTCCTGAACATTGCATACGAAGATTGTATCTTGTCATTAACATTTCCCATTGCAATTCTAGCATTAACGTTCATTTCCCTATTTTGTAGTTTTGCGTCTATCCGTTTTTACGGAAAACTTGGTTCTGCCACATTTGCAACATTCCCAGTTGGATTTATTGCATTTTCTGTACCCATTATCCTCTATTTCTTGGGATTTGCATCTGTTTGGAAAAGCACTTCTAAATCTTTAAGAGTTATTGCAAATTCTGCCAAAAAAAGAGATAGGAGGACAAAGGAACGTCAAAAAGTTTTGAGGTCCGTCAAACCCTTTGGTTGCCGAGTCGGTCCCCTAAGGAATATGAAACAGGAGAGAATATTGGATTACTGTGACAAATTCATTAATTTTCTAGTGACACTTCTCGTTACATTCCCATAGACAATTTATAGTCAGCAACAGCAGATTCTACATTTATATTTGCTCACTATATATTTATCCACACTACTGTTACATTGACCAGACGATTTAAACCTAGCTAAATTCAACCGAAGAATCATTTTATTTAATAAAGGTGTAGATAGATTGGGAGGTGCTCGGATTATACGTAGAAATAATACCAACAAAATAAAGCTTAATAAGTATCTTATCATTATATCTAATCGACAAAGATTTGATGTCCACTAAATAAGTAAAAGTGGCGCCGCGCCACTCACTTAATCAATGATATAGCCAATTTACTATCTACTATTACAATATAGATGTATTATCCATTACTGGTAACTGGAAGGTGATCGGATTGAAGGTTTAATATTATTATGGATAAACAAATATTGACAGATATAAATTATGTAACATAATGGATATGACGGAATTATTCCTTTCGCTGCTTCCCTAAAAATTGCATGTTTGACAAATTTTTGCGTTTTGTAACTCTCGATCTCTTCGCAAAGAACGCAATGCCAAAGTTATGATAACATGACATGAATTTTAAAGATAAATATGAATGGCTAAAATGGTTTTTAGCCTGGCTGAAATTAAACACATGTAAATTTGCACATGGCCATTTTAGCCAAGGACGTATTGAGGGGGCTCTACTTTATGGGCTAAAGCCCCTCCCCCCCGAACTAAAAAATATTCTCAAAATGCCAAAAAAATCGAGCGATTGCAATATTTTTGCGTTTTTTAGACCATTTTTTAATTATTTTCATCATAAAAATGCCAAAATTTTTCATAGTTAAAATATCTATGTGAAGTGTTAGCCCTCTGAAACTCAGTTCTGTTTACGTGCTTGATTTTAGCCACTAGCCATTTTATCTCGCTAAAATGGCTAAAATAAAACACTAATTAATCATGATGGTTAATAAGGTGATACTCTTTAATTTATGATTAGTTAACGATAAATTGCTTATAAATATACCTAATCTGAAAGGATTTTAAGGACATAATAAATTCTACATGCGTACTGATATTAGTTTATTTGTATTTTTATAACAGTACAAATATTAAACATTAAAAGAATAACTAAGTGGTCAAAGTGGTAATCATTATTAAGTGTTATTCATAACTTTCAAGTTAAAAGTTTTTTTAGGTAGGCAACAAGGAAGAAACATTAGCATGGCTAGGTATATATTAATGTCATCATTATTTGTAGTTAAATTATCAACTACCTTATAATTTTTATATTTTTAGAAACAAGTTTCCTCTGTGGTTTATTCCAAGTCTCCATAAACGCCATCGACAAATTGTAATTCATGTGCAACACCCTTTACGTAGTTATGTAACATTTTCAATCGTACATCTTCGGAAGATCGTACATCTTCGGAAGATCGTTCATAGTAACCGTTTAAGAAAGTCGCTACTTCCTCTAGCAAATCTTTCTTTCTTGAATCAGTCAGAGATTCCACGAAGTCCTTATATGCATTGTCTTCTTTAACGAGAATGTTAGATATTTCCTGTCCAACCTTACCATACCAAAGATGAAAGCATGGAAATGTCGTTGCCAAAGCTTCCGCTACTGAAGTGTTTTCAGCAGCTTTTGAGAGAAAGTCAATATAATCTGTAATCCGCAAAGAAAAGATATTCCAAGTTACGTTATAAAAACAATTAAGCAAAAAATATACTATTTGTGTACGTTCTTTCAGAAGATTTGGAAATTTGGAAAATTTTGCAGTAGTGAAGAAGTAGATCTACAGTGGACTTCCCTTTGGCATATTTTGCAAGAATTTTCTTCCTATTAGGGCAGGTCTCCTTTTCAGACATTACTTCAAAAAGAGAATAGTATTTTACAATAAAAAGGTAACCTTGCTCCATTAATCGTTTAAATGTGTCCAAGGGAAGCGTTCCTTCTGCTGCTTCCCTAAAAATTGCATGTTTGACAAATCTTTGCGTGTTGACAGACTTGATCTCTTCGCAAATATCTCTATGATGCAGAAATTTTAAATTGAGTTAAAGTTTATTAGAATTATAGGTAATAATGAAATAAAAACTATTTTTACCATTTTGAGAAAGAATACGAAATGAAAAGATAAAGAAAATGAAATTTAAAAGAAGGAAAATACTAAACCTGAAGCTTTTTTCATTTTTCATTGCCATCTTTCCATGGAGTTGAAGTGATTTCTTTAATAAATATTTCAATTTAAGAATTCTAAACTTTTCCAATTACTGGCCAAATATTAAAGGGCTAAAAACTCTTAACAACTATTTTTGAAATATTAGTTTTGTTAAATGACCGGGGATAAACACTATTATTACAAATGAAGTTATCCACAAGAACAAATATACCGTTGTATATTTACGTTAGTGGAATTTTTGTACCGAACTGTCATAGCATAATTAGCATAATAATGGTAGGAAATTTCTACCAGTGTTCGCTACTTGAATTATGGGGCATTATTCATATTATAAATATGACAGGCACATTACGTATGCCAATGAACTCCTAAATTATATCACAAAAATAAGCTACCTATCTATAAGGAAATTTAGTTTAAAAACAACTAAGTTAGTTATGGTCATTAATTGTGCTAATTATATTATCAGTGCGTCTTGAGATAATGCAATAAAAATAGCATTTTGTATTTCCCAATGTATTCTGTATTTCCCTTTACATTTTACGTATTTCCCATTGCATTCTATGTTTTGCTTTAAGTCCACAGCAAGTAACAGTAACAGAGTTATTTTTACATATCGCTATTCCGTTCCGTGATGGACAGTTCATTACCTCCAGCCCAACAACCACATCATTTGGCCAGGTACTACAGTACGGGACAGTTAAAAGTGACCATAGGGATTACGATGCATAGGCAGAAATGTTATGGGCAATGCCTTTTTTCTTAATTTTCCATAAGGGGCATGTAATCCCTATGGCCACTTTTACCTTTCCCGTACTGTATACTGTATGTGCAGGTTTTCCCTAACTGCATTGCATAGAATACAACATCACTGTTTAGACGACCATATTATATATTATAGTAAACGTAATAAACGATAAGATGAAATTATTTTATGATTTCAAAGTCCATGTTTTGTCTGCTAATTATCATTTACAATCTTATCATGTGTATTTAATTTTACATTTCGCAACAAATAGGTTAACAAGACGTAACTACATCAATTTGGAATAATTTACGCCACGTGTTTTTATAAATGGAATCATTTGTCTCATTACTACTTAAAACCAGGAAGAGTAAAGTCCACATCAATATTACTTCGGTAAGAATTAAGAGGCTTTCCAATAGGATATAGACCCTGGCTATTTTTCCATTCTTCTACATTAAGTATTTTCTCCTGTAACGATAAATATAGAAACCAAATATGATGTTTTACTGTTTTTAAAAGACATAATAACATGTATAGATTTTTAAATGCTTCAAAATAACAACCTGCGGATAAGTTGGTCTCGGAAAACTATCGGGTTTCTCCGCATCTCGTTCGGTATCCATCCATTTAGTTTTTGAGATGACATAGATACTCAATTTCTTTTTTGTTTCAGAACCATGGGCAATATATTTCTATTCAAAAGTACAGTTAAAATCCAATTCAATTAATTTTTTTTCATTTTTTCCAATATTTGTATTTAATTTTCATTTGATAATTTTAGATTACTTCGAAAAACTGAATGGTCTCTTGCAATGTAACAGACTCCAATTCTTTCAGTTCCACATTTTGACGATCAAAGTCGTACTGCTGCGATGAAATTTCATTCCATAATAACTTAGCCCTAGAACCGAGCTTCTTTGGTTTTTCAGACTTTTGGACATATAAAGAACGTCGCAATACCAGGAATTCCTTCTCGGACAAATTTTTAAGCAAACTCTACAAAAATGTCAAAAAATAATTAAATTCTTCTCTAAAAAGTGCCAAAATTGTCTTAGTATAAATTACTTCCAAATTTTGCAAGAAGTCATCAATACGACTTTCCAGGAATGCAGGATGTTTGTCACTTTGCACAATAATAGCCATGCCTTGAGTTCCACTTGATCGACGTACAGTTGTATATACAATATATCCTAACTGCTCTACAGTACGTAACTGGTTAAAGCAGGGCTCTTCAGAAATATGCTCTATCAATTCTAAAAGAACATTTTCCCGATTGTTTTGCAATCCTGTTTGAAACAAAACACCTACACACGAACTAAGATGTGTGGGGTGCACCTTATGGTAAACGTAATTCTGACCTAAAAACATAAAGCATCAAACCTCACTGGAAAATAGTTCTTATAGGTCACTTACAATATATAACACAACGTACTTAATATAATTTTAGTTTAGTATTACCTTGACGCAAATCTATCTCTCGAATTCTTTTTGCTTGTGCTGGACGCACAATCTGAGAATTTTTCTCTTTAAACATGTTACCTACTTCAGAAACTAAATCTTTAGTTTCCTAAAAATGAAATAAGTAAACATATTTTATATTATTCAATATTTTTGAATATAACTTGTATAAAAAATAATTCTGGAGCTTAAGCATACCTGATAGCTTAGATTTCCACACGCAGCCCATTCTAATTTCGTTCTAGTGACAAATTCTTTAGCAAATGAAACGAGAGACTCTAAAGTTGCCCCTATATTTGCAAAGATTAATACAAATACGTTAAACTGTTCATCAATGAACAATATCGATTCGTGGATGGATAATGTAAGCTACATATTGATAAGTTAGTAAATTATAAATACCCTCCATAGCTTGAAGCAACTCTGCTTTAGACCACCGATTTTCCCTCATCAGATAAGTTGAATAGTAGTCAACATGTTTGAACGGCTGGTCATTATCAAAATTTTTTAGCTCTCTAGTGTAGGACTCTTTTAATGCTTCAAATCTTTTGGCAGCGGGTTGGAAATTTAGAACCCGGTCTATAATTTTCTTTAACAAAATAGGCAGCTTGTGGTCATAACCAGTAATGGTTACCTAAATCATCATATACGTTTACAATTACCATTATAATATTAGGTTTACCATAAAGTAGAAAGTCTTTACCTCTAAACCGTAAACAGTGTCTACTATAGTGTAGTCAATACCAGCAACTTTTGCAGCGTATGCATATTCTGTCAGCTGATCGACCATACAACTGGCAAAAAGATGGTTCAGATTTGCATACAAAGGGTCCAGCATAGGAAGATGGCTATAAACATTTTAATTGTATAGGATTATTATACAATAGCCAATTTTAATGATATTATGGCTAACAAGTAAACATTTACCTGAATATTTCGATCCGTATAAATGCTTTAGGCATATTGAATTCATTATCCTGCAGAAACCAAACTCTCTGAAATCCATTTATATCCGTCATAGTTGGTATTATCCCAGTCTGAAAAAGATTATCAATTGCATTAAATATTGACCCAAAAACATTGTGTGAAGTAAAATAATAGCATACATTGGGCTCTCTTTCCTTCAATCCAAAATTCGAAGCGATAAATTCATTTTTGGTTGGAAGAGTCAGTCCTGGATGGTTACAACACTCTTTCCATCGCTAATATTAGTAAAAAAATAAAATGTCATTTAATAATCAATACGTAAATAAATCTTTTAGATATGTAAGTAGCATTGAAGTTCTCTAACCATTATTAAGTTTTTATCAATTTCTTCCACACTGTATTTCACTCCGTACCACTCCTCTGTCTTGTCAGCTTTATCTGCAAAGTCTTTACCCATCACTGAAATTCTAATAGTCATAAGTTTAAAAAAGGTTATTATTTCAACTGGATGAATGGAGTAAAATGTTTTAATGATATTAATATAATATCATCCATTTACTGATTATGGTATTTGACTGTAGAAAAAGATAATCTACCTGCAATTGTCTGCATTAAGGAGATCCAACAAGTTCTGAATGAATTCGATATCATAGTCTGTGAGCATAAAGCCAGCACTCAGCACCTCATGAACGGGAATTTCCTAGAATATAAATACCCAATACATTTTAAAACTTGCTTCTTAAATTGAAACGATTGTTAAAGAAAAGTTTTTTAATTCAAATTACATGCATCACACTGGCGACGTGGGCTACAAGAGATTCGGGTCGTCTTTTATCTTGAAAACGGAACTGCATAAACTGGACATCTCTCAGTTCTTCCCACACCCATTTTTGTGGACCCAATTCAGAAAGCATTTTCAAATACTGCAAAAAATAAAAACTTTAAAATAATTTTAACTAAATAACATTTACAAAACGAGTGCAATGTAACCTGAAAAATGTGCAAAGTTATTTCATCAATATTTCGCATTCCTTCAGTAGTCAAGTCAACAGAGATGCAGAATATTCCAAAACCACGCGCAGGTACGTTTGATCCAGCTGATAAATTGGTTACCCAATTTTTATTTTTTAGGAGTGATAAAAGACTTCCAGGGCCTTCGTGCCCAATTAAATGAGCCAAGTAACCTTCCCCCTTTGAGTTCAAATAATAGATGCTGATTAAGATTCAAATAAAAACTAAAAACCTTACTTTTTTATATCCTTACATTAGCCTTGTATCGACTTGTAGTATCCGGAATAGGAAATGCAATTGTTAGCGTTCTCAAATCTTTCACTGGGACAATATCTGTTCGAGTTCCTAGCACATCTTTTGTATATGGAGATTGAGGCCAACGTGGAGCTTCTACGTCTCGATTTTCCACTTCTGAAAACATTTCCTCCACCATTTCTTGCAATTCATCTAATGGTTCAGCTCCAAGGACACACAAACTCATCAAATTTGCGGAATAATATTTATTATGATAGTCCATTAACGCTTTACGAACGTCCACGTTACGAGACCGAGGAATCTCCCACAACGTTTCACGATTACCTACCACAGTACATATTTAAATTGTCAAAATCATTTTATTTCAATACTAATGCTAATAACTATCTTGTATTCGATTTAATTATTTTGCTAAGAGTCAGCTGGTTGAAATGTTATTTACAAATGTAGTTTTTAAATAAATATTTATTCCTTACTCAACAGACTAAGGACTAATAAATTAAATATTATGTAAATAGAATATTGAACATAGTATAATTACCGATGTTTAATGAAATAAAATGTTATGTCAGAAGATTCTGAAAATTACCAGTTCCAAAATGACAATAAGGGTGATTAGGATCTGTTGTACTAAGATCCACTTGAAGGGATCTCCAATAATCGCTGGTAATGTTCTTTTCGTGTTCAGAATGTACAGCATTAACTTCTCTTTCTGTGGCCGATTCCGTAAACAATGGAGCAATAAAGAATTGCGAAAATCTAAATTGTTAAAAGTCATTACTCAGTACAGCTTCTATAATTGTGAAATTTTATTGTATTGATTGTCCAGGCACCCGACAAAGGCACTTTGCTAATATAATAGTGGCCTTCAGGTAAACTGCTTTGGGGTACATTATTGAAAACATAAATTAGTTACCTGTCTAACGCTGGTCTTAACGCATTAGGATCCACTTCAAAATAGTAGTTGGTATGGTCGTTAGCTGTGTAAGCATTTGAAGACCCCGCATTTTCGGAGAGAAATTTTGAGTGTTCGTTTTCAGCAGGATATTTTTTGGTTCCAAGAAAAAGCATATGTTCACAGAAATGAGCCAATCCTGGAAGATTTCCGGGGTCACACATGCTTCCTATTTTTATTAGCAACATTATTTATCACAATTTAATTATATTCATTTATAATCTTTATCAATCTTTTGAATGCCGCTTTTCAAAAGTTTTAGAGTGAAGCTTTACGTTATTTTCTTACCTGCGACGACGCAGAGAGCTGCTGCAGATATGTCTGTGAGGGGATCACTGACCAGCATGACTTTCATTTTATTGGGTAATTCAATGCCTCTGTATTCTCTCTTGTCAAGCGCTGACTTTTCCACAGACGGGTAAGTTTTGCTTCGAATCATCTTTAACCCCGTTTTTGTGCTCAAAAATCTGGAAGTTACGTACATACATATGTGTAGCAAGGTTGAAGATATAAGTTTACCAGCGAGTTTTAGAAACTACAGTGCCGAAATTCGGTATTTTTGAAAGGTTATTCAACAACAACCAAGGAGAGATTTACACTTGTACAGTTGTAAAGTTAAAAGTGTAATTTGCATTCGAGATAGCGCCTCCCGAACATTAAAAAAATTAAAATTCAAAATTTGAATTAATATAAACTACATTTACCTGACAGCAGGAGCAGAACTGGAGAATCGAAATCTTGGAAAACTAAATCGTCCAAGAATGATCAGAGCCATCAACCTAAAGCCAGTAGATTGTAGCACATTTTTGATTTTACCGCGTATACAGAGTGGGTTTAGTAAATAATGGCGCAACATTTAGTCTTGCATTGGTTGTGTGTATTTATTCAGAGGAGTTTACTCCGATGTATGCGTTTACACTTTCTGTCTGTCTGTCTGTCTGTCCATCCGTCCGTCCGTCCTTATCCGCAATAACTTTCGAACGGTTTAAGTTAGACAATTCAAATTTTCAGGATACATCATTAAGGTAAAATGTAGGTCTGAGTTCGTATATGAGCAGGATCGGTCACATCCCCTGACTGGGGGAAAGGGTTGAAAATTTCAATTGGCGATAACTTTGGAACGGTTATACCTAAACTGCTCAAATTTTCAGAGCACAATATTGAGGTAAAATGTAGGTCTGAGTTTGTATATGAGCAGGATCGGTCACATCCCCTGACTGGGGAAAAGGGTTGAAAATTTCAATTGGCGATAACTTTGGAACGGTTATACCTCCTAAACTGCTCAAATTTTCAGAGCACAATATTGAGGTAAAATGTAGGTCTGAGTTTGTATATGAGCAAGATCAGTCACATCCCCTGATTGTGGGAAAGAGTTGAAAATTTCAATTGGCGATAACTTTGGAACGGTTATACCTAAACTGCTCAAATTTTCAGAGCACAATATTGAGGTAAAATGTAGGTCTGAGTTTGTATATGAGCAGGATCGGTCACATCCCCTGACTGGGGGAAAGGGTTGAAAATTTCAATTGGCGATAACTTTGGAACGGTTATACCTAAACTGCTCAAATTTTCAGAGCACAATATTGAGGTAAAATGTAGGTCTGAGTTTGTATATGAGCAGGATCGGTCACATCCCCTGACTGGGGAAAAGGGTTGAAAATTTCAATTGGCGATAACTTTGGAACGGTTATACCTAAACTGCTCAAATTTTCAGAGCACAATATTGAGGTAAAATGTAGGTCTGAGTTTGTATATGAGCAAGATCAGTCACATCCCCTGATTGTGGGAAAGAGTTGAAAATTTCAATTGGCGATAACTTTGGAACGGTTATACCTAAACTGCTCAAATTTTCAGAGCACAATATTGAGGTAAAATGTAGGTCTGAGTTTGTATATGAGCAGGATCGGTCACATCCCCTGACTGGGGAAAAGGGTTGAAAATTTCAATTGGCGACAACTTTGGAACGGTTATACCTAAACTGCTCAAATTTTCAGAGCACAATATTGAGGTAAAATGTAGATCTGAGTTTGTATATGAGCAGGATCAGTCACATCCCCTGATTGGGGGAAAGGGTTGAATATTTCAATTGGCGATAACTTTGGAACGGTTATACCAAAACTGCTCAAATTTTCAGAGCACAATATTGAGGTAAAATGTAGGTCTGAGTTTGTATATGAGCAGGATCAGTCACATCCCCTGATTGGGGGAAAGGGTTGAATATTTCAATTGGCGATAACTTTGGAACGGTTATACCAAAACTGCTCAAATTTTCAGAGCACAATATTGAGGTAAAATGTAGGTCTGAGTTTGTATATGAGCAGGATCGGTCACATTCCCTGATTGGGGGAAAGGGTTGAAAATTTCAATCGGCGATAACTTTGGAGCGGTTATACCTAAACTACTTAAATAAATTTCAATGATACTTTGGAACGCGAAACTCCTCTGCTGTTATACCCCGTTTTGCAACGGTTTATTTACGCATTAAGCTAGTGGTTGAGTTTCTTATTATAAGTCTCTGGTGGACTGGCGACCTCACTAAGGGAGAATCATCGTTACTATATGCTCGATAGATGTCCCACCACTGCACTGAAGGAAACGTGCATGTAAAGTCAGTCAGAGCACGTAAAGGGATGATCCCACCAAACGCCATTTATAGAACGAGCGCATACTGTTGTAAACTGTACAGTATACACTGAACCTATATAAAAACAGTTTTACTAGTCACTGGCTTATGGCCCGGTGGCTAGGGGGCAAAATTGGCTAGTAGGCCAAAGTGGCTAGTGGGCGCCCTAAATGTCTGGTGGCTAGTGAGCGAAAGTGAAAACAAGATTTCACGAAATTTTTCAAGCATAATTTACGCAGGCAACCAACTGTTTAACATTGAAAATCAGAGTGAATTATACACCCTGTCCGGAAACACGGACAGTTTTCTAAAACAAAAGTCCTATATATCTATCAATGTAAAATCTCTACCGCCGACGCCGACCTACCAAATGAGAAACCATGAAAAGTTCAATTAGAAAAAGCTATGCATCTGAAATACTTTCTTCTCGCCGTACATTATTGCCCCCGGAATACACACTAGCTTCATTTATTACAGGGCCTACGTCCTGTGACCGGCTAGTACAATATAACGTGTAAGCCAAACGGACTTGTTAACCAAAAGGGCCAAAATAAAAGTTAGGAGTTGAATATAATTATGTCTATAGAATACTAGTGAACCCAGCTAAGGGGCAAATCTAGCACTCAAGACAAATTCACCAGGCCACCCAACGCAGTAATAAAAACAATTTCGAAAACATCCCATTAGGTTGTTATGTTAACTTTGTAAATGCAAAGTACATTTAAATTAATACTATTAACTGTAGATCGTAGCATCAAATACAGGGAACAATGAAAGACTATTTTCGAAAAAACTCCCACAAAGTTACCAAAAAGCTTCCTTGTAAAATCGAAATAATAAGATTCCCTCTAGGATTTTGGAAAAACGTACAAACCCCATGAGTCAACTTACGAATAAATATTTTTAAAGAATAAATAGTGGCTCCCAGTACTGTTATTTAATTCTACAAAAAGATATCCCAACTGACACAAAATAATTAAGAGGGTTGTAAGAAGTCAACCCAGCTCCATTAATAAATGTTGAATAAGTATGTCGATATTATAGCAGAACCACTTTAGATTAGAAGTTTTGAAATGCTATTTAATACTCACATTGCGATCATTACGAAATGTTCCCTTTCGCTAATCATTTCCATTCGATCCCCACTCACCATTCAACCTTCTTATGTAAATTTCTATTTTTATTTAGACGTTATAATAATAATATTAAACGTGAAACGACTCATTTCGTTGGTTTAGAGGAATTGGGCTTGCACATTTTGCTTTTAAGGAGCCTGCATATATTACGTGTGCAGTTGATGGGAGGAGGAGATACCCAAAAGTGTTGCAGTCAGCACTTGCGTTACACATCGAGGGGGGGGGAGGATTTGCGTTACGTAATATATGCAGGTTCCCTCCTAGATTCTCCCTACCACACGTACATACATATATATATATATATATATATATATATATATATATATATATATATATATATATATATATATATGTCGTAGGCCATGAGAGGACATGGGCTGTCACCGTGACAGCCTAGGCTGCGAGAGGTTCCTCTCATAGCCTAGGTTTTGAGAGGACGGCATGGCAGGCTCTGAGAGGACGGTCAGTTCGGATAAGATTTCGGATAAGATTGAGACAACATGGAACATTTTTGGTGTGTAACTTGTAACTGCAACTTGAAATAACTTATTTTTACTACTCAAAGCGAAATTTTCATTATTAACTGGTCAGGTTAATTAAGTGGCGGCAGCTGCTTTATATGACCATTCTGTCTGTCTATCAGTAAGCACGATAACTTTCGAACGGAAAGACATAATCCGTTTAAACATTTTTCACGCAATCTAGGTGTCAAAAGACAGATCGAGTTGGTGAATGGGCAAATTTGGTCACAACTCCTGACTAGGGGAGGGATTAAAAACATTAAAATTTGACGTAACTGCGTTGCTTTGTGCGTCGTACAAAGTCGTGTAATACCTACTTTGACATTCGGAGAGATTTAGAGAACACTATTATGTGGGTTACAGTCATACCATAACAGGAATAGTGGGCGACAACCAAAAAACAACCAAAAATTGAGGCAAATTCCGTTTTATTCATCCCACCAAATAGTGTAACACCTTGTTCAGTTCATTCTTTGTTTCAGTATTTCATATAGAAAGAAATGGCAAGGTAAAAACATTCAATCACATATTAGTCGCTATTTTTACAGAATACACCCACATGATATGTTTTCTACATAGAACATTATTTTTCTTACAAATGCATTGATTTCCATTTACAATAGAACCTGAGGTATAATATTATGTAAATAAACCAGTGTTAATCTGTCCTATCGAATGTTCTATGTGGAATAAATTGTCACGTGCGTATGACCTGTAAAAATAACGACTAATTGGTGATTGAATATATTTGCCCTGAAATACACTGAAATAATGCATTCAAAGTCTTAACTAATGTCACTTATATAATCTGAATATTAAGCAATAACCTGACCAGTTAATAATGATAATTTCGCTTTGACTAGTAAAAATAAGTTATTTCAAGTTACAGTTACAAGTTACACACCAAAAATTTTCCATGTTGTCTCATTCTTATCCAAACTGACCGTCCTCTCAGAGCCTGCCATGCCGTCCTCTCAAAACCTAGGCTTTGAGAGGAACCTCTCGCAGCCTAGGCTGTCACGGTGACAGCCCATGTCCTCTCATGGCCTACGACATATATATATATATATAGACAGGTAAATTTATTGAAGTCTGCGATTATATATAGAGATACTCAATATAATATGCGCATGTTAGTAAGAAAAAACATAAATGTCCACCTGTCCATTATCCCAGCACAAATGATTTATCCGATATTTAAGCACAATTTTATTATGATTTTTAACCATTTGAAATCCATGCAAACGTTAAATCACCAGCATAAATATTACACTCATTACAAGCACGTGTCCAAGAATACCTATAGGGGGCAGACCAAATATATTAGTAAATTTATGACATTTTTTGGGTTTTTAACCGTTTTTGACAAAAAAATGTCTGTTTTTGGGACCTTATGAGTGAGCGGCCCCCCGCCCCCCTCTGGATACATGCTTGACTAATTATATAATGTTAATACCGTTCTCACAGTATGGCGGCACCATTCTACTGTATAATCGTTCCATGGCAGTCATAGTAAGATAACCGACCTTCTATGTTTCAGTGCAACTGTGCCTTTCATAAATACATTGCTAAACATAAGTTAATATTACAATTGCCAATCAGATTTTATAATGTAGCATAGACGGGTGGGTAATTTTAAATATTAATACAATAGTAATAATAAGCAGGTAACATTTAAACAATAATGAAGAAATAATTGCATATTTCATTTAGGACTGTCAGTCTGTCTCACTCAGCCCTGTCCCTGTCTTTAAAGCATCAACCCTTTCTAATTTACTTATGATTCATAATATCATTCATTCGTACACAAAGCAAGATAATAAGTTTTTGAACATCAATTATAATTATATATTATTATAAAATAGTGGTATATTAGTAGACCTAATTACAATTACACATTATAGGTACAGATATTATAAGCCGTACAGATATTATGTACAACCCACAGTACATGCGGAGATTCCAGGTTTGCTTTGTGATAATAACAGAATCGCATACTCGCCTATTAGTTATATAAAAAGCCCTTAAACCCAAATAACCCACAAAAACTCAAAAAACCTCAATAGGGTTGAAGGTATTTTCCTAAAAAAAGTCTGGGTTTGTCGTTACTTTGGTAAATGTATACTTGTAAAGTGCATTTAACTCTAGTCTTGTTAATACAAATGAATCGTAACATTTATCCTCTATCTGTTATGCAAATTAATGGATTAGTTATTGCCAGACATATACATATATACACATTATACAGCACTATAATACAATACAATAATATAACAAATACATTGAGATGACAAAAATAAAATACTCCAAGATACAAAACATTATGCCTTTTTAGAAGCAATTAGGAGGGATGTTACCATATTAAGACTGGCATCAAAGGAATCTAAAGTGTGCTTGTGTTTCACCGCTTGTAATACTCCATACCGAACACCAAAGGCTGATGTACTTAAGAGCATTTGCTTACAATATTTTTTATCGTAATTACCGCTACCGATGGGTAATTCCATTTTTAATGCTTTCAGAGTATCACTCGAAGTTTTGAAACACAGTGAACAGGAGAGCAATAATAGAGTGACAGCAATTATACTTACACAAAACATTGTTGCTAACATAGCTACATGAGCTACATTTTTTGTGGTCTGCTGTATAAGAACAAACAGAGAAATTGATTGAACAGCCAATATTAAATATATACAAGATGGAATGAAAGATCTGATAAGACAATCATTGAATAAGACATTCAAAATGCGCAATCCATTAAAAGTTCTGATTTTTTCCTTTAGGGTTGCTTCACTTTCCCTGAAAAATATTTTTATATTGCAATATTAAATTTTTACTAATATTGTTGGCAAATTTTAATCAATCAAATAGGTATATCAACAATCAATCGTTGTAACCATACTCACACCCACAATTAACGTTATTATCTATGAAGATAATATGTTTTGGGTTACATATAAATGAAAACATTATTTACCTGATCATGTGCAAATATAAGCACGTCCTTGTTGTGTATGTGAAAATCACAGACGCTAGGATAGTCATTAGGAGTAGTCCTGGTGCTCCTACGGTCCAACATTTTACAAATGTCAATAATTGTTTAAAGCATGAATTGCCTCATCGAAGGTGCGTAATCTGATGGTTTTAAGTACCACAGTGAAGAGAAGAGAAGAGGTGACGAGTTAAGATTAACAAGTGATTTATTCATTCAAAGGTACGGGTATTTATACTATACAGATTCAATAGAATGTGAATAACAAATTCATGGTTCAAGGTAAACTAGAATTCTTATGCTAGATTCTTAGTCCCTTAGTTTATAGTAGGTCAGAATACGGATAGATATTATAAACAGGATATTGCAGTAATAAATATATCTAAATGAAATAGTAGCATACAATAACAAAAGGTACCTACGTACTAATAATAATAAGCATAAACTGGAAGATGCAATTGCTGATGCAATGCTTACGCTGCAAATACTTAAACTAGTATGCAGTATGATCTATTCAAGAACAATGTTATATTACTACATTATAATTCCGATATTATAACATCCCCTTTCATATAACTTTTCTTGAACTTCACTCTCGGTCTTGAATGACATTCCTCGCTCGAAGTGAAATCAGCAATCCTTCCGCTGTTGTTGAAACCAACGTAGTAGGCTGCTACTCTTTTCATGTATGGGGCAACGTATCCCGACGTCTGCTGCAATTCATCCGCATTCTGCTGCCAATCCAAGAAGATGCGCTCCTGTGTCATGTACTCCATGCTGCTGCTTGTAGTAGGACGCATTCCTTCTCCTGTTAGGCTGCTCAATCCTTCTTTTGATGAAATCCAAGGTAATTTATCGAGTCCAATTACCTGCTGCTCTGTTTTTCTCCATATGTCAGGGCTGTCACCTGAACATAGTGCAATTATGTGCAATATAGCCAATAATAAATGCATCAAGTTCCATTTTGACGCATTGGCTGCATTTCCCGCGTTCTGGTTGCTAGGAGGGACATCTCTAGTCTCCACTAGAGGTAGCTGCTGATGTCCTGGTTGCTCAGTTGGACCTTCCTCAGCGTCTTCAAAGATATCCTCTTCCTCCTCTGTCAATTCAACGGTCTGGGGTGCCAGTTGAATTTGGTTTGTGCAATGACGGTGTCCGTAAACCAACAAGGCATTGTATTCTTCTTGTTGTTCATCTTCGTCAGACGGAATCTCCTCGTCATCTTCTTCCTGCGGTTCATAGCGTTGCTGGGTTCTCCGGGGGTTGCGGCATTCCTCATCGCCTCTCCAGTGACCAGGCTCATTACAGTCAAAACATGCTCCAGGCTTTCCTTGTGCTGGTCTGGATGATCTATCCCCTTTAAACTGAGTTCCCGAATTTTTCATGTTTCCTGAGAATCCTTGTCTTGGTTCACTCCTGTTCCAATAAGCTCGTTCTGACATCCTGGATTCCTCATTCTTGTGCCAAAAAGCTCTCTCAGGGGTTGTGGCTGCCTCCTGTAGCTTCCAGTTTTCCATTCTGGTCTCGTGTTTCTTCAGCATCTGGATCATGTTGGGAAGTGTCTTCTGTGCAGATGGTAAAATGTCCCAACTCGATATAAACGAATTATAATCTGGACCATTTAACTAGTGTGTGACCCTTGAAATCACCGTTGCCGTGGTGATTGAAGTATTTCCCAATCCGATAAGTTGTCCCTTTATCGTTTGTAGCTTATTGATGAATTCCACCGCATTTCCATATTGACACTGGGTAGTATAAAATTTGTCAATCAAATCGTCTTGTGACCAGACGGTGGACTGGCCAAAGGTATTTTCCAACGTTGTCCACATATCATTACTTGAGTTTGCCGAAAAGATGTGGCACACGACGTTTTCTTCCACGGTTTGCAGCATGACGCTCATGGCTGCACAGTCCTTCTTGTCCCATTCATTTTGT
This sequence comes from Tomocerus qinae, assembly GCA_020055645.1. Classification (NCBI taxonomy): domain Eukaryota; kingdom Metazoa; phylum Arthropoda; class Collembola; order Entomobryomorpha; family Tomoceridae; genus Tomocerus; species Tomocerus qinae. Next base: position 45,934,170 of record CM034546.1, on the reverse strand, counting down.
AAAGCAACATCCGTTGCGTGTCTGGTTTCAGTTCCGTTGACGACCTTGAATATCCCGGCGGGGACAAAAATGTTCTTCACGTTTAATTTCCAAAAAGGGAAATTGTCGCTAGCTGACAGCTTCTTGATTCCTGCGACATCTAGTTTGAAATTCTTCGTCGTCGTCATAATGTTTCAATAAACAGTTGCAATCCAAAATTCGGCAAAAAATAGGCTCGAGCTACCAACTATGGTCTTCCAAAAATATGGGGCGCCCTCCGGAAACAGGATCTAGTATACACCAGTTTCGACGCTACGTCCTCCGGGAAACAGGATCTCACGGGATACAGCAGTTCCGACGTAAATAATGCTCGGCAACAGGGGTGGATGAGCTACCACTACCAGAAACAGGCTCTCACGGGATACAGCAGTTTCGGCTAACGTCCTCCAGAAACAGGATCTAGTATACACCAGTTTCGACGTAAAAATGCTCCAATTGATTGCAATACTCCTGTAAAATTTGAATGGACAAGGAATTCTGGGGGAAAATATCTCAAAAGTTAATACTTATTTGTCTGACTAAATTATCTATATTCTTCTCCCCTTCAGACAAATAATCTTATAACACTGGCTTCGCTGCTGAAAACCTTAATCTTCGGAATTCCTCTCTAGCTGCAGCGGCTGTCGGCTTATTCTTCACTCGACTCGGGGGCGGCTGTCGGCTTACTCTTTACTCGACTCGGGGGCTGCTGTCGGCTTACTCTTCACACGACCTCGGTGGCGGCTGTCGGCTTACTCTTCACACGACTTCGGGGGCTGCTGTCGGCTTACTCTTCACACGACCTCGGGGGCGGCTGTCGGCTTACTCTTCACACGACTTCGGGGGCGGCTGTCGGCTTACTCTTCACGTACCTTGTCTCTTGCTCCGGCTATCAGCTTAATCGTCACTCGATACTCCGGTACTTCTACGGTTTCAGGGCTCCTATTCTTGTTTTACTTGGCTGTGGTCCGCTGTCCCTGCTGGTTGCACCAAGTGTCTTCCTTCCTTCAGTTTGTGGTCATTTCTCCGATCTTCAAAATTGAAGACTCGTCCCCTCTCCAGCTTATGGAGAGCTTTGTGATGATAACGTAAAGCATGAATTGCCTCATCGAAGGTGCGTAATCTGATGGTTTTAAGTACCACAGTGAAGAGAAGAGAAGAGGTGACGAGTTAAGATTAACAAGTGATTTATTCATTCAAAGGTACGGGTATTTATACTAAACAGATTCAATAGAATGTGAATAACAAATTCATGGTTCAAGGTAAACTAGAATTCTTATGCTAGATTCTTAGTCCCTTAGTTTATAGTAGGTCAGAATACGGATAGATATTATAAACAGGATATTGCAGTAATAAATATATCTAAATGAAATAGTAGCATACAATAACAAAAGGTACCTACGTACTAATAATAATAAGCATAAACTGGAAGATGCAATTGCTGATGCAATGCTTACGCTGCAAATACTTAAACTAGTATGCAGTATGATCTATTCAAGAACAATGTTATATTACTACATTATAATTCCGATATTATAACATTGTTCTAGTTTGTTTAGATGGAATAATTCGAAACCCTTGACACTTTGCTCGATAAAATGTTTTTCCAGAACGACATAATGCATTAAATACGCTATTAGCGTATTAGGAATTATGTAGTTTCCCACTAACAATTTCGAAAAAAACACTTCCCAGAAAACGAATGTTTTAATTCCTGGTTTCTTCCAACCTTAAAAATTACAAAAAATTTATAAATATTTGCCCTATATACATAGCTTTTCAACCAACTAAGCCATATTAATACTCTTCACTTTCACTTTATTGTCATAATTATTTTAACTTACCATCATCCAGAATTGGGTATCCTTTTAGACATAGTTGATTTAAAACATGCACGATTTCAGATGACTTTTCTATAAAATTCGTACAAATATTAGTTATAAGTATATAGCATATCAGACACATCAGATTCAGACTAGCTTCGATGTTTATATTATATTTATTGGAGCGGAGTAAAAATAATAATTGTATTGCTACGATAACAACTAAAGTCAATGCCAAACATTTTTGCAGTCTTAAAAGAGGCGATGTTGGGATGGTATAAAATATTTTAACAGATTTGTTGTATTTGATTGGGAGGTGTCCCGATAAGATGTTGAAATAAAAACCAAGCCAATTTAAAATTTCATTTCCAGAATAGTTTGTGAGAGGTGGAATGATGTTTCTTATAAATTTGATAGAGACTTTTTTTATGATATCAAAGAATGATTTTTGAAGTTCCAAGAGTTTTGGTTTCATGGTGATTGACTGGTAGAAAATCTTATTTGGAATGAAGAATAAAACTGCGTTTTGCAGCCCCCGCCGATATAGGCTATTTAGAATTTATAACAATCGCAAATCTAAGCTACCTATACTTGTCCGATAAGTAAGCTTACTAAATACTAAATCTTAAATGAATGTTTGTGGTTAGAGTTAGACAGGTCATAAAATATTAGCAAAAAATAGACTTAGAAAGTCGGTCATACATTATCTGCTGTCAGCATAAACGTCAAATACAACTACAACATTTACTATTCCTCGCTTTGGGCTACAAAACATCTTGTTTTCCTCGCATCAAATGTTATAAAATATCCACTTAGTGATAATATTTAAGACTATTGAAAAACTTTACGAAACTGGAATTTAGTATTAAGTTAGGTTAGCAGGGGTATTCCTTCTTGCCACTTATAATTCGTTGGTTCATACATGGTATGAGTCGTATATTCTTTCTTAAGTCGCCATTCTTCAATAAGCAATACGGCCTCCTTGGACTTTCATAAATAACTGAAATGTTTACATTAGGTTTCTGAACTCATTGAAAATGGAACCTAATTACTGGTATCCGGATAAATTGTATAAATTATTTCGTATATGAGGGAAGTGACAACTTGTATATATGCAAAAGGATATTCCGTATATGGATAGTGACAACTAGTATACGCAATTGGATATTTTGTATACGCCTACGCCTAAATACTAAATACTAATAAATGTTTGTGGCAAGAGTTAGACAGGTCATAAAATATTAGCAAAAAATAGACTTAGAAAGTCGGTCATACATTATCTGCTGTTGTCAGCATAAATTTCAAATACAACTACAACATTAACTATTCCTCGCTGTGGGCTACAAAACATCTTGCTTTCTTCGCATCAAATGTTTTAGATATCCACTTTGAGATATTATATTTGAGACCATTGAAAAACTAAAAGGAAACTGGGATGTATCTCAAGTATTGGAGTAGCGCATTTGTAATATTCTTAAGTTAGGTTAGCGGTATTCCTTGCCACGTCATTCATATTACCAGTCGAATATTCTTTCATAAGTCGTCATTTTTCAATAGGCAATACGGCTTCTTTGGACTTTCATAAATAACTGAAATGTTTACATTAGGTTTCCGAAACCTATAAATTTCATGATATAATTAGTACTGTTCTTAAGTTCGTTGCTTCATACTATTTGCTGATTTGAACCTTTTGAGTGATGGCTTTTTAATCAAGCCGTCATTCAAGCGAAATGGAAAGATGGCTGGTGTATTACATTTGGATCAGCATTTACATTTGGGTCAGCATTTACATTTGGGTCAGCATTTACATTTGGGTCAGCATTTACATTTAGGTCAGTATTTACATTTGGGTCAGCATTTACATTTAGGTCAGTATTTACATTTGGATCAGCATTTACATTTAGGTCAGTATTTACATTTAGGTCAGTATTTACATTTAGGTCAGTATTTATACATTTAGGTCAGTATTTACATTTAGGTCAGTATTTACATTTGGACCAGTATTTATAATTCGATCAGCGTTTACACTTGGATCAGCATTTATATTTGAAACAGTCTTTACATTTGAGTCGGAATTTATATTTGGCTCAGTGTGATTATGGATGATCTCGTGATAAACTTAGTGTAAAACAACATTGTATTTTTCACAATTCCATCCTGGTGTAAAAGGTACAAAACATTATTTATTATGGTATATGGCTGGCGTTGCAAACTTTATGCGTGTTATTAAAATTGAATTGAGTATTTATAAAACTTATTAGCGATTAGTCCCATCAATCATTTGCAATTACAGCCCTTTCAACATTCCAATTCCCTAAGAGTTAAAGGCTGTTATCATACCAGATAATTTTCTAATCACTAAATCCTTCATTCGAATATTATCACCAAAGATAACAGTATTTATTAATAGGTAGCTGGTAAAATTGTACAATTGAACAGTTTAATTAACAAATTGCTTCGCAGTTATTTAAAACGCAGAAAAATGAATCGTAAAAAATTAATTTTGTTTATTTCCGTTTTCTTGGCATTTTTCTTATTGCCAGATGCAGGTACGGCGAAAGTCATTAAACAAGAGGACGAATTTTTGTATGGAACTTTTCCAGACCATTTCATGTGGGGATTTGCTACAGCGTCGTATCAAATAGAAGGCGGATGGAACGAAGACGGTAAATAACGAATAAATAGGTTTTTATTATAATTTGTGATTACTGTAAACTAAAAAATTATGTTCATTTTCTTCGTTTAGGAAAAGGAGAAAATATTTGGGATCATTTCACTCATCGTAATATTAGTCCAATCGCTGACAGGAGCAATGGTGATGTTGCCTGTGACTCCTACCATAAATACGCTGAGGATGTAGAGCTTTTAAAAGATATGAAGGTCCGTCCTTGAAAGATTTGTTTTTCTTGGTCTTATCAAACTGATGTTCTTCATCAGCGGCTTGATTCCTAGCCTATTGCGGAAAGAAGCATGCATAATACTATTTTAACCCAAATCGTTTAATGGTTCTTGTAAAGATTATTGTAAATTGGTTAAATGATTCAAATTACTAATCACGTTTGTTTTTAGGCTGATTACTATCGCTTTTCAATATCTTGGTCACGAATTCTACCATTGGGCACTTTAGATCAAATAAACCAAGCTGGCATTGATTACTACAATCGACTCATTGATCTGCTTTTGGAAAATGATATCATCCCGATGGTTACCGTAAGTCATTATGTTATAGGAAATGATGATATACTTTAAAGTGCGGTTTACATAATCCGTATTCAATAATAAGATTAAAAGGAATTTTAGACAGAATAGGAAAAACCGATAGAATAAGAACTTTTAATTGATATTACTACTTCGAAATAATATTAAGTCCTTTACCATCCACTGTTTCAGATGTATCATTGGGATTTGCCACAACCCCTCCAAGAAATCGATGGATGGCCAAATGAGGAGTTAGTAGAGCACTTTGCAAATTACGCTCGGTTACTTTTTGGAATATACGGTGACAGAGTGAAGTATTGGATAACATTTAATGAGCCGTACAACACTTGTGAGTTAGGATACGGTTTATCAGTAGCAGCACCTGGGATTTTACAAGAGGCAACTTTGCCATATCTTTGTGCTCACACAATTATAAAATCGCATGGCCGGGCTTACAGAATCTACGAATCGGAATTCAAACCAATACAAAACGGACGGGTAGGAATTACCATCAATACGGAATGGATGGAACCATCAAACCCAGAAAATCCAGAACATGTTGCTGCAGCCAGCCGAGCTATTCAATTTATGGTATTTAAATTAATTAAATTAACTTTATTTTAATAAATAATTATCCTACCCAATTTAATACCGCAAGAAGCACAATTAAATTAACATTCTTAGCTCTAATTTTAATTTAAATTCGTATACACATTTATCTACTACTAGAAAGTATTATCAAAAATCTTTTTGAAATATGCATTTTTATCCTATATGTATAGCATGGGTGGTTTGCAAGTCCCATATTTTTTGGAAAGTATCCTGATATAATGAAAGAAATGGTTGACGCAAGAAGTGAACAAGAAGGCAGAAATACGTCTAGACTTCCAACGTTCGATGAGAATTGGTCAAATATTATTAAAGGTAAGCCCATCATTAGGACTAACTAATCAAAATAGCTAAATAAAACAACTTATTATTAGTTTTATGATAGATTATAGTTTTGCTTGAGTTTTTCGGATAGTTCTGAATCCATACAGCAAACATGTTAGGATACCAGTCATTTTATTTGGTTTTTATTTATTTAAATAACAGGAAGTTTGGATTTTCTCGGGTTAAACCACTATACAACGGAACTTATAGTTCCCGCCCAAATTGCAGGATTTCCTGGTTTCAATGGCGATCAACGCGTAACCAAATTCAAAGATCCAAGCTGGCCCGCGTCAGCAGCCGGTTGGCTGAGGAAAGTTCCTTGGGGATTTAGGAAGCTACTTAATTACATCAAGGACACTTATGGCAACCCTGAAGTGTTTGTCACGGAGAATGGGTGGTGTGATGATAACCGTGTTGGCCTAAACGATGTTGGCAGAAGTGACTACTTTGTATCTTACATCAATGAGATCTTAAAAGCTATCAACATAGATGGATGCAACGTCTCCTCTTATACTGCGTGGTCACTGATGGACAATTTTGAATGGGCTAACGGTAAAAAACAAATTATTAAGGAATTAATTTAATTTCTGAAAAGATATAGCAATGATAGCTATATTATATTTGATACTGAATATGTTGGGCGATAGTCTGATAAATGTATTAATTGTGATTTGATTACAATAGGATACACTGACCGATTTGGAGTCCATTGGGTCAATTTTACAGATCCTGATAGACCAAGAATCCCTAAGCAATCGACAAATGTATTAAGACAAATATTTATTGACAATGGCTTCCCGGAACCTGAGAAAAAGTAACAAGATGCAAATACCTGGCATATACTTAATATAAATATTTGAACTTGATTTTAGTTTGGTTTGAATTCGTTCATAGAAATCATGAATTCTTTAATATTGAAATAAAGTTTTTCAAAAAATATGTATCAATACCCTCTATAATAATAATAATATATTGTTTAGACAACTTTATTAAAAATTCAACGAAAGATTTTGTAGAATAAGGGATTCAAAAATAATTAATCCTTAAGGTTAAATTATTTTTATAGAACTGAAAATCGTTTTAATTAACTTTCACGTATTCATATTTTCCGAAAACATCATTGACGTCAGGTGCAATTGGTGAATTCAAGGTTTTACCATGAAGGCTAAATGAACATAATTGAAACAATGATGTTGTTATAATAATATAAATGCTGCGGGGTTAACAATATGAAGTAATTCATATCTGTAATGTAAACGTACAAAACAAACGGACCTTACTATTTTTGTATGAGACGATGAATGTAGTGTGATGAGACTTATGTGAAATACAAGATAAACTAAAAGCCAGCTAAAGATGTATTCATAAATATTATGTATGTTAATGCATGAGCCATGTCATGAGCTGAACCAAACTACTGGAATAGAGAAGTAGTCTGTATGTACGAACATGCAACCAATATGGAATTAGGTTCGTCTGTCCTTCTTTATCGTCAAATATTCAACTATCTTTTCATACCTCAGCATTCTTAGTCAAAGCATTATGACTTATTAATGTCTTAAAGTCGTAATAAAATCGATATTCCCAGGATAACCTCTTTTTTTTGTTTTTGATCTCAATACAATATTATGACCCGTTGAATTATAAGTCAACGTCGCTTTAAATAAATAGTAGTCACGGATAATTAAATTACATAGTTAGTAATATGAGTAAATAGAGTAATAAGTAATCAGATTATTTTCACATTTATCGTTACACTCAAAAAAGATTCCCAAGGTATAATATGTGAAAGTAATTATTGCTTTGAAATGATAATAATTGTAAGTAGTTATTCTTTATATCCTGGCATAGATTTTTTTTCATTTTCATGTGATTTTATTTGCAGTCATAAAAGGCTAGTGTAAGGTACGTCAACAATAATACATGCAGCAGCGACATTATTGTCTAGAATATAGTAGATTGAGTATATATTATAGTAGATTAAGTATATAGTATAGTAGATAGAGTAAATAGTATAGTAGATAGAGTATATTATAGTATAGTAGATACATATTATATAGTAGATAGTATACATTAAAAATAAAACATTTGTGGGCAGTTGAAATCAACTTGGGGATAAGGCTGGTTTTGGTTATTAGGTAATTGTTTTATTCTTTGAGTATGGCAATAGTTACTTATTAGGATCGAAGCTTTGCTTAGTATCCTTATGAATTTGTCGCTGTCACTCTGGCGATCGTCTGGTCGTCTGGTCGTCCACTAATTTTATTGGTACTTTATTAGCACGTATATCTTTGCAACGACATAACTTATTCCAAATCTGTTTTTTGCATATGGTAGCATATATATTCAGGATCAACCAGTTATCATTAAAATTCAAATTCGACGCATCCCCTGCTTTGTGGAAATTATAAAAGTGCAGCAGGTGAGGCAGACAGTAATAGTACGGCAGGTGAGACAGACAGCGTATAACATAGAGGACTGTGAATGAGCTGAGCTATCTAAGAGACTACACACCGCGCTGGTATTAACATGCTCTGAAACTGCGGGAGACAAATGCAATATAAAATAGCTTCTCTAGAGCAACGATTAGTTGAATACAATTTTCGTTTCATTGCAACAATATTGTCACTGCATTGTAACCAAAAAGTGAAAATTGGCTAAAGAAGAGGATTTTTGTCCATTGTGATTAGTTAAATACAGTTTGAAACATTTTATCGTAAAAATTGTCAAAATATAAGAGTTTGAAAGATTTTAACGTGAAAATTGTCAAAATATAATGGAAATGGTTGTCCATCTTCACTTCATTATGAATACATGTGTGGGATTCATCAGTGGTGAGTGCAGTTAACTACAATTATCTCAAATCACTATTTAGGTATTGTTTAAATCACAATACTACATTCTATTTGTATTGCAATCCAAAAAGATTATTAATCGGGTATAATCCTAATCGTGACACTCGATTCTTTCCAGCTTTACAGTCACCTGGTGCGGAATTGATTGGGTTGGGATTAGTTTGAAACATTTTATCGTAAAAATTGTCAAAATATAATGGAAATGGTCGTCCATCGTCACTTCATTATAAATACACGTGTGGGATTCATCAGTGCTGAGTGCAGTTAACTACAGTTGTCACAAATCATTATTTAGGTATTGTTTAAATCACAATACTATATTCAATTTGTATTGAAATCCAAAAAATTATTAATCGGGTATAATCCTAATCGTGATACTCGATTCTTTCCAGCTTTACAGTCACCTGGTGCGGAATTGATTGAGTTCTGCATGTTGACTCCAAACTTATATGAATACTCTAATACCAATACCATCAACTCCCGCCCAGACTGTTGGACCAAAGACTCCAACTATAACCCTACATTTTAGATGGCGTAGTAAGTGGAATCTACAAAATCAACAAGATATTACTATTTAGGTATTGTTTAAGTCACGTTACTATATTGAATTTGTATTTCCAGCTGACTTGCCGAATGCATCCCTACTCATTATTAAATGACATATTCCATTCTTTCCAGCTTTACAGCCTACTAGGAATTGATTTAGTTCTGCATGTTGACACATGGTGAAGAATTGAAGTTAACTATTTGGAATAAACATTTTATCGTGGAATCTACAAAATCGACAAGATATCACTATTTAGCTTGGTGTTAATTGACTCCTGAAGGGTGGATATTCATGACCAGGGAACTAAAAAGGTACTCCTTTTTTACAAAAAGGTAAAAAGCACTACTTTTTCTAAAAAAGCAGTCCTTTTTACCTTTTTTACCTTTTACCTTATTTACATGTAAAGTGAAGTAAATGGGGCACTCTGCTACATCAAAAAAGGTAAAAAGGCAAAAAAGGACTGCTTTTTAAAAATCTTCCTCCTACCTTTTTTATAAAAAAGGCAAAAAAGGTAAAAGGCAAAAAAGGTCCTTTTTTGTTCCCTGTTCATGACTACCAGCAGTTTGATCTGGGACAGGAATGGGATTCCGGAATGGGACTAATTCAAAAGAAAGTCCCATATAAAATTTCAAACTATTTTATAGGACTTTCTCTACAGAACCCACCTGATACGGGCAGGGGATGGGGGGAGGAAGAGACAGGAATCTGTCTATTTGCCTTGATTCTAATGATAACTGATTGTGGCTGAATACATGTGCTACAATATGCAAAAAGCAGATTTGAAACAAGTTATGTCGTTCCAAAATATGCGTGCATTTTATTATCGAAGGACAACCAGAACATCAGAATTTTTTTTTAAATCTCCCGCTTCGATCCTACGTATACGCCTGTTTGCCAACAGTTTATTAAATATCAGGATTGACTTTTACAGCTGTATTTATTTGATGTCACCAATTGTGACCTGTTAGCTATTTATTCTTCACATATAGGTAAACATGATCAAAACAACGTATTTGTAAAACTAATATTCTAGATATCGACATTAGGTACTTACTTCAATAAAGCCTAAATTTACACATGCATTGATCGGCTATATGGTATGTGTTATACTGCAGTAGGACGGCATATTTTCTTAACTTTTCTTGCACAGGTGATAGTAAGTGCACAAGGTGCATTAAAGGAGAGTCCCCGAATAATAAGTTTGTTAAACAGCAACGCAAATACTAACATTCAATATGCTAAAATGTTAGAGAACAACTACCAATGTGAGAATTTCTCCAACTTGTAATTAAATAAACATTATAATAAGGGGTTTCAAGCATATTTTAAGAAGTACTCATTCCACTCGAACCAATTAAGTAAAAAGTCAATTTTATTGCTCGTTGGTTGAATGTACCACTTATTTTCTAATTTTGTCGCCAAAAGTATCACTAAAACGAGGTAATCAGCTTCGCGCAAATTTTCAAATGATGGAAATTACATGGGGAAATGGGGCGGAGTGAGAATGAGTACAAGCAGTGAGTGAAATAAGGATGATTTTCGTTCCTTTTTTGTAAGTAATAAGTGAGCCCGCAATTGAGTATTTTCGCATGCGCAATGCAAATATTTTATGAGTGAATTGAGCAAAAGAGAAACTTGAGCGGAAAAAGTTACTCATTTTTCGTGCTTTGAAACGCCTTAATATAAGAAAGTTCCAAAGGCAGTGTTGTGCTTACATTAACAGACAATACCATATTCATTGTATGCATTGCTACAACTTCAAAGAAAGTAAATGTTGTTGATTTCTTCACAATAAAAAATGGACCAACGTTATACCTCATGGGCCTACAACTTCTTACCATTCTTCGTATATATGTATTTTGGTATGACTTCCAGCTCTGGATAAATTTTATTGATTTTGTATTAGCCAATGCAGCCATCGGAATTGCAATTGCTGCTGACAGCAATGTTGCTACACTAAATAATGGTAACATTATATAAGCACCTAATGGCATTATTTTATATAGTCTTACAGTTCCAAAACTACAAACTATGCTCATAAGGCCTGCAACAAGCAAAATCATTGGTGAGATAGAATAAATTAGTAAATAATTAATATCTAGGTTAACAACTCTTAGAGCACTGTAAACCCTTAAGCTAGCTAATGGTCTATCTTGGAAATATGTTTTTGTGAGAATATATGTAGTACTTTTACATTTTTGTGGAGTTATTAAGTTCAGCCAAAATATAATTATAATTGCATATATTATAGCTAAATACACCATCAAAAGAATAGGAAATGCTACGTGCATTTCAATGAGGAAGATACACGGCATGGCTAACAACCTCATCACAATATAATCGACATTGAACAATTGCAATAAATGTACTATAGGACTGAATGGAACAGTTACAAACATTATCGACCCAAATATCATTGCTCCTATCGCTATGACAGTGATTAGTTTGAAAAGCATTCCAAGAATTTTAAATTCTTGAAAACTCCAGGATATCTGTCCATGTAATTCTGCAAAAAGATATTTTTCACTGTAGTACTGTTTTTAATATTTGGAACGATTGTTAAATAAAATACAAGAACACTTACCAGTGAGATTCTTATCCAAATTCAAAATACTGTTGACCGTGTAGCAAAAATGTTTTCTATTAAAAAATATAATGCAATTAAAATATTGGGATAGTGAAAAAAATACGGTGACTATTAAATAGATGATGACTTGTTCCACAGAAAATGACGGAGAAAATATTTGAATTAGTAGACTTCCGGCTATGAATACATTTAATAGAAATGTAGTTGCAAAACCAAGAAACCAAATGTACAATTTCCATTTTTCCAAAACCAAATTAAAACATTTCGTTTTCGGGGAATAGCTAATTGACGATGCACACAATTTGTCAAGGTAAATGTAAGAAAAGCTTTCCAGGTTACTTGCAAGCTCGAATCCAATAGAACCCATTTCTCTTACTTTACTTTATATATTTACTTGGAAATTGTTAAAGCACGACTGTCACTAAGCACCAACAAGTAAGAACTATTTAAATGCTAAAAAATACATTACACTAATAGTACTTGTAGACTGTCCCGGATCATCCTTCAGCAAAGATCAAAGATTACAATTGTGTATACAACTATATAAGCAAAGGAAAACACAATTTCTTCATGGATTTAAATATTTTAAACTGATATTTCGACATAGTTGACCATGTAAATAAGAAAGCATGTTTTACACTGTGTTAGTTGATATTTACTTGACAGCTTGTCCTTATTTCCCAATCTACTGCGCTCCATCCACTGCAATTCGTTCACTACACAATGTATAAATAGTATGCAATATAATATATGCAAACTAATACTATAAATGACGGAAAGAACAACTCATTTTAATATAAAATTGGCTGGCTGGCACCAGTTTCAACTTTTTGGGTTTATAAGAGGCTACATTATTGTCCGTCTTCTATTTTTGGCTTATTTAGGGCGTAGAAGACTTGTTGTTGTTGCTAAATTCTCAGTATTATTGACAGTAGGGAAATTAACCACAATTTGAGGTCTACAATTCTTAGTATATCTTATAAATGAAAGTAAGTACCCTATACAAGTGCGAATCCGATTGGCGATATGTCGCATTAAGACTAACACATCCATGTCGCCTAACGGTCTAACTTTTATTTTGAGGTTTTTATTTTTAGCCTAATAATATTGCTTCATTAATTTTATTCAAAGTCCCTACGGGCTTTCGCTTATGGACCTTAAGTAAAGTTTCAACATACAGAATATTTGCTTAATTAAGTGGTAGAAATACTATACGACACAATTAGGTAGTTATAAAGCCTACGACACAATTTGGGTAGTTATAAAGCCTGCGACACAATTAGGTAGTTATAAAGCCTACCACACAATTAGGTAGTTATAAAGCCAACTACTAAGAAATATTTTACTTTTACATGCACATTGTCGTCTACTGAACTTATATTATAGGTATACATTACGTATCTCTTGTTCTACCTTACTTTTCCTCACGCTTAGCTACTCCTCTCAGCTAGCAAGTTCCTATATCCAGTGACAGCTTATATTATATTTTGTTTTCCTGTACTTCACCGATTCCATTATTGAAACAAGATATTATATTGGTAGATGTTATACCTATACCTAAGTATGAATTTGCATTATAAGAACCAAACACTTGTGAGATTCTTGTTTAACTTCATTCTAACTCTGTTAGCTTAGATGAGAATTGACAATTTTATTTCAACATAGTGAATAAATATTTCGGTTCTAAAATTGTATTAACTGCATCGATGTGGTGGAACCGATGTAATATTTTTTCTACATGGTTGGTAGCTCTGTAAATATTGTATTACAATAATTGTAAACTCGAACAGCCGTCGGTTGTTAAAGAAACATTGTCCATAGGTTTAAAATTGATATATACTTAAACACCTAACATATTTTAATATTCTATTCGTAATTTCGTCATGAATATTAATTTTCTCAAGAACTAAAATTTAGAACATCTTCCGCATGAAGAAGGCTCCGTCTTCCAGCCAAAAAAATGGAAAGGAAATGAATTTTCTAACTGCCGACAGAATTTTAGAAATAAGTTTAGCTTTATTCAATTTATCATTTTTATATCATCTTTAAGATGTTTTTGACAATTGAAATGGAACTCAATACAGTGGCAATCCGCAAGGCAATGTTTGTTTAGGTTACGTTACAGTCTACTAGTAGTCTACGTAGGTGCATGTAGTCTTCAAAGGCCGTTCACATGCCAGCCCGATAAGAGTCTGGCCAGATAGCGGCATGACCTAATCAGGGTGTGGTCTGTAGACGGTCTGAGAAGCTAAGTATTAATAGACTGTTCGCACTATATTCCGAACCTTTCTACCCACTTTGGAGTAGTTCATGCAATTATCATATTCAAATTTAAAAAACAGCATAACTAGCAATTCATGCCCACATAGTCATAGTCAATTATATTATGAACAATTAATAAATAATGAGAACATAAAATATAACCAATCCTATTGAATTTCTTTATTAGCGGAAAATGTAAACAAGGCTCCTTTAAGAAGCTGATGTACATGGGTTTACAAGAAAATTACATTGTGTTCTGGGTCGATATGAACTTGTTTTCCTCCTGATATTCCCGTCAAGAAAGCCAATTTGTATGCAAGCATGCAAGGGACAGGGACGACAACAACTCCGGAGGGGTCGAAGTTGAAATGACACATTTGGTTGATGATCATCTGGATTTGTTCTGGTAAAAATCCTTGCGTGTCATGTAGAACGAAGAATGACGTCGGCTTCACGACCTTTTGAGGGATCTTTGACACCAGGAAGAAGTGATACCTAGAAAAAATAAAAATAAACCTCATCTACATTTTAGTCATTATTCAGAGAAGTTTACCTTCTCTGTATGTAAACACTGTTTCTGTCTGTATCTGGTTAACTGTGCTAGATAACTTTCAAACGATTTTAGTGAGAGTGTACAATGAGAGTCCTTTTCAGGGTACAATCTTGAAGCAAAAAAGAAAGAACGATTTTGTAAATGGGCAAGACAGATCGCAATCCGCTACTAAATCCGCTACTTAATAATTAATAACGGAAAACTGATGCTAACTTTGATTCTATTCATCGTACAAGGCGATGCAATTTAACTAGTTCGGCAGTAAAAAAGGTTCTGACACAGTAGTACTTAGAATATTTTACCACCTGAAATGGGAAATGGGTCAACAACTGAAAAGATTCTCTGGTGCTATACTTCCGTTTTGCAATGCTATATTATAGTTAGATAAGACTGATGGAAAATAATAAAAATGTGCCTCAATGGTATGTTTGTCTGAAAGAATGAGATCTGTGACGCAATGCCTGGTCCTGCATACATAACTTCGGACAACATGCTACTACTGATTTTGTTCGCCACCACGATGTACGTCAGCTTCGGAATCTGTTTCTTTTCAGCCCAGTAAACTTCCTGCAACACAGTCTGTACACAAATCCAATTAAATTTATTTATTTATTTTATATCAATTCAAAAAGAATTAAATAATTTGAACAAACCACAATCTGCTCCACTTCCAACATTTTGATGTATCCGAGATAATCGCTGACTACTCCACAGCGGAATATAATAATTCTGTATGGTAGATTTCCCATCAGCAACTTGTAGTCGTTACAACATTCTGAATCAGAGGGCATGAAATAAGTTAATCTACATTATAACCACAATCTAATTATTATTACATAAACGCGAACTGGGACGTGTGCATAAAATTCTGTCGATATCCATGTACGTACCCTTCCGTACAAAATGAATTTGGCTAAAAACGTTAAAATTACATGGTGTCTAGGGCCTAGGGTCAATAAGTGTGGGCATAGGATAAGTAAAAAAAGTTATAGTATATAAGTTATAAATTGTAGCATAGTTGATCAGAATGGAGGGCGAAATGAGGCACAAGAAACGAGCCATGGCTAGGAATAAATTTTTGCAGATTTTAAAGTGGCCATCACGTAAAATTAACAGCGACACAACTGCTATTGTTATGTTGCCACCAATGTTTACATTACATCAATGTTAAAACCATTAGGGTAAATATTAACATAGTTGAAAAGGTGGTTTCAACATTAAGTAGCTTAAGGTACGGAATGTCACATTCGACCTGATGTCCAACATGAATTCACGTTCAAATCAAAATGAATTCCAATCAATTGGACAGTCTCAGTTGAAGAGTGTAGGGAGATTCTGAATACAAAATGAGCATATTCACTTCTTCTAGACTATCTTACATCTTACATAAAACAATGAACTCCATTCTGGGTTAGTATTAGCATTTCAAAATTAAATTGTTGAAATATAATATTTTGTAATCTTTTAAAATTCAATAGTAGTACTAGAAACAAACTGAGCTTAATTAAAAGAATAAAAAATAGAAATAGTTTACTTTTCATGTTGATATTGAAGTTTCTGGAAAGTTCCTCTTCTGTCTGGTGATTGAAGGTGATGGAAAAGTAAGAGTCGGAAACTGTAAATACCATTCCAGCAGTGCTGATATTAGAGCCCTTTGGCTTGTACACATCAAATCCAATGATCATCGTGTTTAGTAGAGGCACCACATTACACCACGGCTTTGCCTCCCAGCCAAACTTCTTATGCAATCCTGTTATACTCTCTATGGTGATTGACAATAATCCCTTAGAAAGCGCATCATTTGCATTCGTGTATACCACTGGCACTAAAGTAAACAATAATAAAAAAGGAATTTACAATATCCATATTGGCTTTGAACATCAATTAAATTGAAATGAACTACATTGCTTACAATCGACACTTTTGAGACGATCGGTCAGGGCACAGTGTAGCTCCTGACTGTTATTCGACAGGATTATAAAGAGCATTTGGAAGTCCTTTTCATGTTGTAGGGCATTATCCATATTTTGCAAGTAGGGGAGAATCAAATTCTCCTTCAGCTTCACTCTGTATCGGTAAACAAATACCTAAATTAATAAATGAAAATTAATATCGAACAAACTTTACAAAATAAGACTTGTACATTTGGAAAGCAAGTATTTGCCATTTGTTTGGCCAAGATGTTTTCATCATGTTGCGAATTGAGTTGTCGATTGCTTCCGCATGCTCCTCAGAAACGATTACGATCCATTTGGTCAAGTTGGCGGGAATCCATTGTACGTTGTCTAATGAATGGATTTGCAGTCAATAAATTAATGTATTAATTAAAAAACACAAGTAATTAGATTGCATATTGCATTGGTTTATGAAATTAAAAGAATATTGGCTGACTCGTAAAAGCTAGGGTCCAGTCAGCTCGATCGTTAGCATGTTCCAAAATTTCCCCGACCATCGGCATCGACTCCGTTACATTTCCCTGCACCGAGTCCGCCAACCAAGGCCTATGTAAAGATGACTCCGAAGAAATACTTTCCATCCTACAATAAGTGTTTTCAGTTTTATCAAATTAATTCACTAATAGAGAGTTAAATGGACAATTTGGACAGTGGACAGGCAATAAAGTACCGGTAGCGGCCCATATACCCGCCCAAGGAGTATCCTTGTTCGCTTCCTAACTTCCTGTGCCAGTAAAAAATATAAGGTTCATATATAGCGAATTCAAACACAAATTCAGAGATTTCTGGTAACAATGAATGCTGCATTGACAAACTTGAATGTATATATCTACCCGTGCCAGCCCATGATACTCTTTGATTGGTCTCTTTCCACCCTTGACAATCTTTGATCAGCTTGGGCAACTTTAATCTATATGACCTTCCAGTACCCATACAACTTTGTATTCTTACATATTATTGAATTATGTGTAACAATAACAATGATATTATTATGATGAAATTATTGAATAATGATTGTTGAGTGCAAAAGAAATTAACACTTCTGTGTGGATAGAATACAACCTGCGACAGCTATCAATTCTATAATATAATCGCACTAATACCTGACTATCTATGTCTTGGTACGACAGCCTAGGGAACCTGCATATATTACGTAACGTAAAACCCCCTCTCCCAAGTGTAGCGCAAGTGCTAGCTGTAACTCTTTTGGGCATCGCTTCCTCCCATCAACTATCAACGTAATATATGCACTTCCTTGAAAGCACAAAAGTAAAATGCGCATGCCCCTCCCTCTAAACCAACGAATTGAGTTGTTTCATAATATTATTATAACATCAGAACAATAATACGAATTCACATAAGATGATTATTGGTGATTGAATGGAAATAATTAGCTAAAGAAGGCAATTCGTTTTCCAAAGTCCCGGAATCATATTTTTCTGATTTTAAAGGGGAACATTCTGGGGTGTTTAATAAAAATAATGTTTTATTATTCCCCATTTGAACCGGAATTGTTTTTATTACTGTGATGGGTTGCCTGCTTAATTTCTCTTGAGTGCCAGGTTCGCCCCTTAGCTGGGTTCAACTATTATTGATAACCGTATTTTGTTGAGTATGCCAGAAGCCATGATCAATGGTTTATTTAGCCAGGACCAGGAGCTCATCATCCTTAAAAATGACTGGCATCCTGTTTTTGGTGAATTATTTACTGTGATATTTTCAGGAATGTATATGCGTGCCTATAGGTTTGAGTCTGACTCGCCGCACTTTTTTTAAGGTTGGAATTTTTCGGGTTTGGTGATTAATTTTATTCGTTTTCGTCTTATTAATTTTTTCATTGTTTTCTGGAGTACCTGTTATGAACAAAATTTATGAATAATTTTTTTCTGTCACGTCCAAAATTAAAGCATGTGGTACTACAGTAGGTCCGTATAATTTATTTGGGTATATAATGGCTACGGTAAGTGTAGCAAAATAATTGAATTTTCATCCATTTAGATCAGACCATTTTGTCCAATTTTTTGATGTGGAGTTGAACAAGGTTCCAGGACTTCTTCATGGAATTTTTATTATTAACATTTCGATTATTATTTTAGGTTGTACCTTGTAATACTTTCGTCTATGCAAACCCATTGGAGTTGCTGGTTAAAGCCAAAAGCTGAGGCTTCGATGCATATGGAATAATTACATGCTTCAACTTCAGACACTAAATTTTAAACCACAATATTGATGTCATCACTCAACAGTGGTGGCAACAAATATGATTTATGTTATATAATGTTGCTATTGAGAGAATAAAACGTGAATGAGTGAATAAATAGTTGTCTCTTTTGGCATCACAAATGCAGAACTCTACCAAATGATTGCCTTTCAGTGTATTACTTCGTCAGTGGGGACAATAATGCTGTCCTAGCAAAATTTTAGTTTAGCCCTAGTCTATCTATATCGTCCTTTAAGAAACCATTTAGCCTAAAACCACTTTTCGTTTTATGTACGAAATAGTCTAAACGCCATGTAGCTTAAATGCTGCGCCATGTATGTAGAGAGTGTCTAGGCTATGGAAATAGGTAATAGATGTCCACAAAACGAAAAATGGATTTAGGCTATTTCGTCCACAAAACGAAAAATGGATTTAGGCTATTTCGTCCACAAAACGAAAAATGGATTTAGGCTATTTGGTACACAACACGAAAAGTGGAGATAGGCTATTTGGTTCCTCATATGCATTGGGCCGGCTAATATGAGTTAGTCGGCTTCATGGTCTTGTTAATAAAGGTGGTGGACTACAATCACTCCCGTTGTTACCCGCATAACCACCATCATACTTGCAGGGCCAGACTAAAAGGTTTCGTCCTAGGGTGAAGCCCTAGTAGTTAGTGGAGTTAAGCAATTTCCTGCACCAAACGACAAATAGATAGTGGCTTTTTCGTTCCTTAAGTGACGACGTGACGATATATACTTCTTCAAGGCCGCAGCGAGGGGGGACCACGTGCCCCCCCCCCCCGACATCGAGAAAAATAGAAATTTTTCTCTAAAATCGTTAAAATTTTCGCGCGAAAATTAGCTGTTTATTTCTTGGTGCCCCTCCCGAAATTTTTTTCTGGCTGCGGCCCTCTACTTCTTACATTTTTTCACTACCAAAAATTAAAATCTTCAAATCAAATTTTTGATGGTTCTAAAACTAATATTCGCAAATTGGGTTTTCGCGCTCACCTTAAAACCTTTGAGCCTAGTGTTACAACATTTTTTCAGAATATTTGAAATTGACCATTCTTACGGTTTGTCTGATATGGTCGACTCGCCGGTGATGCTTCTGCTGGAAGCATTCAAACCGTCCCCAGAGGGTTGCGGTGGCGGTAGAGGTTCAGATCCACTAGGGTTGTCGACTTGTAGGGAAACTCCGATCGGAGTATGGATTTGTCCTTCATCCATTGATTCCTTCGGCTGGTTTTGCTCCATCATAGAAGTTGAGAATTTCCAATAGGGAATGGTAGACAATCAGTCAGTTGGAAATGGTAGTGTCTCTAGACACTAGAAGTTTGTTTCAGGGTGATAAGCAGATTTAAGATACTCCAACTGACTCCAAGTCCAAACTCTTCAGTCTACCTATTTGAAGAATTATTCAGAACAAATAATAACGTATCTTTTTGCAACGAATTGTTGTCTTTTTGCCAATTCTTTTTTATTTTTAACCTATATTTTAGATTCAGATTTACATACGAGCGGAAATGGAAAATCTACATATCATATCTTTTTCTAAACCATAGGCAGGTATTACGATTTCCAATCTACTATATTTTACATATGTACAGTTTACATTATTATAAAGTTGTATGCTTTCATCAAAATTTAATTTATTTAATTGAACCCGACAATGTATTCAAAATATTTGCCACTATCGAACAAGAACAACACTGACTGAAAATGTTGAATCTAAATCACTTCACTTAGGTACTCATTTTAAAACTAACCTATTTTATTTTAAATTTAACTCCTTCCTATACTGTCAAATCATATTTTTATATTAATAATTTTCATTATTAAATTTGATTAACTTGTGCATTATGGTATCGTGATATCTTTAAAATATTTGAGTTGTAGTAAGTAATAGTTTGTTTTTACCTAAAAATTTAAACTGTGAAATGGGAAAGACAATTTATGTATTAAACATTATAAACATATAAATGAAAAAACGTACCAGTTTGTTGTATCCAGTGAATTTTGCAATTTGTAATTTTTACCAATCAGAAATAACATAAAATTGTAGTATTTTCTTGTATCCTTAACTTAACTGAGAAGCAAACTTTAGCAGACAGGGCACAGATATGTATGATCAATTGCGTCTCATCGCAAACAGGAAGTTCTCGGAAGGATGTGACATAACTTGATTACGGATACAAATCTCTTCTACAGGTAAAACATTGACATTAAGATGTCGGAGAAACTTCTCTCTGTTTTACTAAATGTACGCATGGAAAATCACGGCCTACTCCAGGTATGGATTTATAAAATCACAACGTTCGTTCGGATACAAGCAAAGGTATTATATTGGAGAATCTAAGAATAAGATACAAGAAAATACAAGTCATACAGCAAAAATAGCAAGTTAGCATCGTCGCAATGCTGTGCAAAACTCCTATTCAATAGTTGAGAGCTCTAATGTAACCGGGTTAATTTTAAATTCTATTCAAGTACCTATATTTATGTTTAATTTCTATTTCTCAAAGATCTTCACATTTAAACAGTAATGCTCATGAATTGTATCTTTTACAGAATGTTTAAAATTTTTTTTATATCATTATTGAGACGAATCTGGCTTCATATTTTCGTTGAGACAAACTCGTCTAAAACTTCATAAAACAATTTCGAGAGTTAGAGTTGTGTCCAACAACATAGGCATCATAATATTATGTTATCATGCGAAAGCAAGAAGGTCGATGTAAAATCCTTATCTGATAATATAGGCAATTAATCTCAAGACTATAGGACCAGTGGAATTTGAGCATTTGCACTGTATCCAAAGTCTTTGGAACAATTCATGCAAATTCATTGCCATTCTACCAAATGAGGTAAACAATTCTTTTGGTAAAAAACAAACAAAAACATTAACAGTTCTAAAACGATTAAAAATAAAATTGGAATAAAATTAATTAAAATTGGTCAAAGAACAACAACCAAAACCATCCTTAAGGGACGATATGTATGTCCGGAAGGGAGATTCTTAATATATGCATTTCCACGTCCACTAAAGTATTACATAAAACAATGAATTCCACTCTGGGTTAGCATTAGCATTGAATAATATCCAATTTTTCATAATATGCACTGAAATTTTCACATTATAATTTTAATCCTTTAAATTTAGTTGTATGAGCTGGAACAACATTTTAATTCCTCCAAGTTTCCTTTTCCCCGGCTTACTCACTCTTTTTAAAAATTCAATAGCAGTATTGCATATACTGGAGCATGGGGGTCACTAGATCAAATAAAATGCATTAATGTGTTCAAGTAAAAAAGCAGGTTATTATTCCGTCAGCAAATATTTGAATCTATATTACACTAAGTACAACTTAAACATATTTACTATATAAATCAGAATAACAATCTACATAATAACATGTCAGAAGCAATTCAATAATAGATCAATGTTATTGACACATTAATTAATTTATCAAAAACAATTCATTAAAATTACAATCAAACAGTTGATTAACAATTAAATTTGTAAAATAATTTATTATTTAGGGCCATCTTTGTCGTCGACAGAATCTTGACTTTGCACATCCAAGGTTTGAATTCCAACTGAGGCTTGGTCGTCTTCCTGTAGCAATGCAGCCTCCCGTTGACGGATCCGTTCGTTTTCCAGTTGTTGACGCAGTTGCTCCTGTTGTTCGTCAATTCTTCGAAGACGATCTCTTTGACGATCCAACATTAGTTGTCGTGGAGTCAACATGTTCTGTTGCAGTTGCTGCTGTCGATGTAGGGCCGCAGCCATAGAGCATGAAGACTGTACCGGAATTTCTCTCGCTTGCTTTTCTTTTCCGCGGAACACTGGCGTTTTTTTGTAGATTCCTGTAGAATTCTTTGAGCGCGAAACTAAAATTAGAAAAATTGATTACAGGTAAGTTGGCTAAAAATAGGATACAATTTTGGTTTTGTAGGATTTTAGTACATTTTAATGTTATGTTAAGTAATTTGAAAATTCAAAAAACAATAGAATGATGGGAAAAATATTAAGATAAAATATTTACGAAGGCATTCATTTGGATCCTTTATAGGCCAATCATCTCCCGTGCGGAATCGTTGAAATGGTCTGGTCCGTCTGGTACAAAACGGGCAAATATCTACAGATACGAAAATAATTAAATTACATTTCAGTACCTAAATTAACAGAGTTACTCGTAGTTCATCCATTTAAAATAGTCTTATCCTGTACATAATATAATTATAATTTCTTTTAATTCATTGAAACAATCTTATGTAATATCGTAAGAATATATTGCTAAAAATCTTCATATTAAAATTTAAAATTACCGGTCATTCTCCACACCGTATTGGGAATTTTCTTATGACAGTGTGGGCAAGGGCAATTTTGATCAAAAGGGACTCCCCTTTTTGGTAATTTTGACTGATCATCTTTTCCCCCATCACCTCGCTTGCGTCCACCTCCACATGCGTTCATTTTCTAAGTTTGCTCAAAAATCGTCAATAATTGCTGAAATTGAATAAATATAGGATGTTACTTACTAGGACGTTGATAAAATTTATTTGCAATATTTTGTGGTTAACAAAAAACTTCGTAAGACAGTTAAAACTATTCAGACATCAGAAGGTGAATCCTTAAAGAGGTTTTATAAATTAAAACCAGTACACTACACATAGAATTACAAAACATTACGTTTTTTCAATTATTGTAGATATTTAAGTTGCAGGTACGTCTATAATTGTAACGTCAATTAACGTATCCAACCGTAAACAACCTCAATTCACCAAACTAAAAGCTTGATTATAATGGGTATATAAGTAAACAAGTGCCCGAGAAGGGCAGTACATTTGCAAATAAAAAAATCTTCTATCGATTTTCTTAATGTTGCGTCGTTGCGCATCTGTATTGTGATTGTATGTGTTGTGGTAATTTTATGTTTAATTCGTGAAAGACAATGTATTTATTAAAACGACAAGTTTGTATGACAGTTGCGCGCAAAACTTACCTATTTTTTGTATCCAATGACTTAAGTATTCTGTAAATCTTAACGATCAGTATTGCATAATATTCCCCGTAGCTTTTGTAAGAAAAGATTTGAGGCACAGCGATCTACTACCATTTGAGTCTCCTCGTCTCGCAGACAGGAAGGGCACAAAAGGAAATGATATAACTTGATTACCTGAAAGACATTAGGGATTGAGTTTTGGTGAAACTTCATCCTGTTGTAATGCATATCTCGGCTGGAAATTCATGGAAGAAAGTAGATCCAAATGTACAAGTAGTAGATCACTCACCCGCTGTAATGCAAAGTGTAAAAGGCTAAAAAATTTGTGTCTTCTTTCCGAATACCGATATGGGGAGTCTCAGTCTCGCTAGAAATTTACTTATTTCAATATTTTCTAGGATATTGTGCTGTGCTAGGTTTTCATGTTGCAGCTGATACTACCCATGACCCATACAATCATAACTGCAAAATTTAGATGCAATAAATGTGCGCATATTTCAAAAAGCCATTTATTTCTTCATGTACGACGTATTTATTTAATGCATTTGGAACATTCCGATGCATGTACTATGTACCCTTTTTGCAACACACTGTATTTCAAATCTTGGTGGATCTACCTACTTAGGAATATTCAGAAGTTCATGCAATTATCATTCAGAAAAATCGAAAGAACGGTATGTATAACTAGCTTCATACACCGTCAAAATTTAAATTGTAGACTAAAGAATCTAATGCGGGTTTACAAGAAAGCTAAATTGTGTTGTAGGTCGACTTGGGCTTGTTTTCCACGTGTCAATCCCATCAAGAAAGCCATCTTGTATGCGAACATACAAGGAATGGGGACGACGACAATTCCAGACGAGTCGAAGTTGAAATGACACATTTGGTTGACAATCCCCTGCATTTGTTCTGGTGAAAGGCCTTGCGTGTCATGTAGCACGAAGAATGACGTCGGCTTGATCACCTTTTGTGCTATCTTGGAAATCAGGAAGAAGTGGTACCTAGTAAATAAACAATGCTAAGTAACTACATCTACATCATTCAGTAATTATTATAGTTAAATAAGACTGATATGAAAAATAATACTAAAGATATAAAAATTGGATGGTACCTCAATGGCAAAGCGACGTTGTTCTGCTGGAAAGAACTCGATGGCACATTAGCTGGTCCTGTATGACCAACTTGTTGTGACAACATGCTATTAGTGATTTTATTCGTCACCACGATGTACGACAACTGCGGAATCTGTTTCCCTTCAGACCAGTAAAATTCCTTCAAAACATCCTGTACACAAAGTAAATTAACTTAGTTATATCTCATTGTTAAAAAATAAAATAGTTTGAACAAACCAGAAATTCCGTCATTTTGATGTATCCGAGATGATCACCATCCACTCCACTGCGGAATATAATGATTCTCTCCGGTAGGAATCCCTTCTTCGATTTGTAGTCGCAGCAACAGTCTGAAACAGAGTGAATTAAACAATTTCAGTCTTAGACTGCCAAAACCACTTTGCTCACCCAAATGAGCAAAAGGCCGAAAAGTAACGCAAAATATTTTTTTATATTATTTTGGTATTAGCCCCAATTTGACTTTCGTCCACTTTTGCGCCTAGCAACTACCCAGAAGCTACCTGAACTCTGAATAAATTATTTAAGGATGGCAATTAGCGGGGAAACCTGAGCATGCACTTTGTGTGTATTACTTAGGATTATAGTGTAGTCCGTATTTATTTACCAAAATTATTCAAAGTTTCCAAAAAGTGGCGGAAAGTGAATACCTCGGACTTGCCACTTCGAAATATTAAAAAAATGCAATACATTTTAAATTGTAGCGTTAGCGGGAAAACATGATTTCCCGCCAACGCTATAATTCAAAATTAATTAGAAATTCTAGTCAACAAATACTGGCTATATGCTCTAATCCTAAGTAATACACACAAAGTGTATACTCAGGTTGCCGCGCTAAGAGCCACCCTTAATAAGAAAAAAAGGCAAAGAATAAATAGAAATTTTGAATTATCTACTATCAACATACTCCAACTCCAACCATAGGCTTTAACTAAAGTCAGGTTGAAACGAAAAAAGTTTTAAAATATTATTACTCATGATTTTGGTGTTGAAGTTGGTAGAAAGTTCTTCTTGCGACTGATGGGTGGAGGTGCTTGAAAAGTGAGAGTCGGCACCAATGGATACCATTGCATCAGTGCTGATGTTAGAGCCTTTCGGCTTGTATACATCAAATCCAACGACCATCAAGTTGTTTAAAGGAACCATGTGAGACCATGTTAATCCCTCATTGCCAACCTCCTTCTTCAAGTCGACTATATTGGTTAGTGCGACCGACAGTAGACCATGCGAAATTGCATCATTCACAAATATGCATTTCGCCGGCACTAAAGTAAAAACAATGAATCAATTTACAACATACTCTGCTTTTGAAATTGAATTAAATTGAGAACTAAATCACTTACAGTCGACATTTTGGAGATGATCCATCACGGCGAAGAATAGGTCCACTCTGTTATTTGACAGAATTACAAAGAGCATATGGAAATCCTTTCCATCTTGCAGAGTATGTTCAATATTTCGCAAGTAGGGCACAATCAAATTGCTATTCAGCTTTATTCTGTATATAGGCACAAAAAAATTAATTAATGTGGTAATGAGATGAATAAACAGCGAATTAAAATACAATTGCAAAAAAACTTTCACATTTGGAAAGCAAGGATTTGGCATTTGTTCGGCCAAGTATGCTTCATCATATTGCGAATTGAGTGGTCAATTGCCTCTGCATGCTCCTCAGAAACGATTAGGATCCATTTTACCAAGTAAGCAGGAGTCAATTCGGTGTTGGCTGATAAATACATATACATAGTTAAAGTTAAATGTATTAAAGTACATGTAATTATAAATTGGTTCATAATATAAAAATGGCTGACATTGAAACGCCAAGACCCAGTCCTTTTGGGCGTTAGGTTTCGGTTGCTCAGATATTCCCTCCACCATCGTCTTGATCGCCTCCGACACATTTCCATTCACAGTCAACCAAGGCCGGTAGAAAGATGAAGTTGAAAAAGTGGTCATATTCCTGCTTGAATCATTTTGATAAAATATACTGACTAATTTAGTACAAAAATAATATTTTCAAAACTTAAATTGGCATTGATATTATTGAGTTAAATAATAGCCTTAAATATTTTTACTGATCATTTGAAATGGCCAATCCGCAGATGCTTCCGCTTAAAGTAGTCAAAACGTCCCGACCAGAGGGTTGTGGGGGCGGTGGAGGTGGAGGTTCAGATCCACTCGGATTGTCGACTTGTATCGGAGTTTGGACTTGTTCTTCGTCCATTGATTCTTTCAGCTGATTTTCCTCCATCCAAGATCAAGTGTGGATTTCGTCTAAGAGGAAATATGGTAGTAAATTAATCGGTTCAAAGATAAATGGGCTTTATAGCCGAAAGAAATAGAAGCTTCTCCTGAGTTTTCTTGAGGATGATCAACAGATTTAAAATACTCTAACTCCAAGCTCTTTCAGTCTCCCAATTCTAACAACCATTCAGACCAAAAAGTATCTTTCGGTTACGAATTGTAGTGTCTTTTCCCATTTTATATATATTTTATGTCTTTAACTAATATTTATTTGTCATTCACATAAGCAGAAAATGTCTGCCTGACCTGGAAATCGGAAATGATCAAATATATGCATTGCACAGTTTACATTTAAAAAAATAAAGTTGTGTGCTTTAAGCGAATGTTAATTTATTTAATTGAACTCAAAATTTCTTTTAAAATGTTTAATGTCTTTGTATCGAACAATACTAACTGAAATGCAATGCTTTTATATTTACATTAAAATTTTAATTGTGAAAGGCCATGTATGCTTATCTATTAAACATATAAATGAAAAAACTTACCAATTTGTTGTATCCAACGGATTTCTCAATTTGTAAATCTTATTAATCAGAAATATAAAATTGTAGTATTTTCTTGTCTCCTTAACTTAACTTAGAAGCAGACGGGCAGATGTATGATCAATTGCGTCTCATCGAAGACAGGAAGGGTGCGGAAGGATGCGACATAACTTGATTACGTATACGTATCTCTTCTACAGGTAAAACATCATCGACATTAGAATGTTGGAGAAACTTCTCTCTGTTTTACTAAATATAAGGTTGGAAAATCACGGCCTACTCCAGATATGACTTTATAAAATCACAACGCTCGTTCAGATACAAGCAAAGGTATTATATTGGAGAATCTAAGCATAAGAGACGAGAACATGTAAGTCATAATAATATAGCAAAAATAGCAAGTTAGCATCGTCGCAAAGCTCTGCAGATCTCAATAGTCGAGGGCTCTAATGTAACCCGGGTTGATTTTAAATTCTATTCTGGTACATATATTAATGTTTAATGGTTACTGGTATTTCCCAAAAGATCTTCACATTTAAACAGTAATTCACATGAAATGTGTCTTTTTCAGAATATTTTTCTACATCATATAATTAAGAGTAAGAGAAATCGGGCGTCATTAGTTGCCTTAAAACCGATAAACAATATTTCGTGAGTTGTCCTCCAACCACATAAGGACATTGAATAATCATATGGGAGAAAGCACGAAGATACATCTAATATGTCTGATTCAGATTCAGATTCAGATTAGTTTTATTTAAGTGCCAATTATTATCAGTACAAACATATATTATTATACATGAAGTCTGTTTCTCAAATAAAAGCACCGAAGGCAAGCTAGTTACCTTACTCCCATAGTCAAAGCCGCATCGTACCCAGTTACAATCGAAAGTCAATATATACATAATGGTTTTAAGAGAACATCTCTTGTAGGTAACGTAACATTAAATGATTAAATATACACATATACACTTCCTCGAATTCTGACCTAATGCTTAATGTATGAAATCATCCTCCCTAATGTGTAATAGGTAGTAGTTAAGAAGTTTACTGAAATTTAGTACACTCTTTTTCTTATCCTTAAGCAGCGGACTAAGGGAGTTCCAGGTGACGTTTGAAAAGTAAATTGGACTTTTCGCAAAAAGTGCAGTACGATGTTCAATTACTGGCAAGTTATTCGCTTGCCTGGTGCTTCTATTTGTTACATTTAAGATTTCTTTACTGTAATAATTATTTAGCGATTCTATCTTTGTGCCAAAAGTAACAATCTTATACAGACTAGTCATAGTGAGGAATATCAGCCTTTCATTTACTGTAAGCAAATTACCCTTTTCCAGTAGTTCCCAACAATTTACCTCTTTATGATCTCGTTTACATTTTTGGATTTTATCTTTAATGTTTAATTTATCTTTTTTATTTGGGTTGTCTGTTGAGGACCAAAATTTTTTATGGTAGTATTTACCCAATTGTGGATAGTGAATAATAATGGATCTAGGTATTTTCATTAATTTCATTATTTAAAATAAGCAAATTATTCAATAATGCTAATTTAGGCGTGAAGATCATGTGGTCATACCCCTTGGCATATTTGTGAATGTCCCTTTCATGCATTAATCGAAATGAAATCGGTCTACAAACAACTTAATAATTACTAGTACAGTGACCCGTCCTTCGGACGGGGTTAATAACAGGGTGCTTGAAATTTCAAAAAATCAAAAAAAAAATTATTAAAAAAACTATTTTCAAAAATTTTCAAAAATTTATTTTTTACAAAAATGTTTTAATTTTTTCTTTTTATTTCTACATAACAAACCCTTAAATTTATGTATTTAACTCTATACCCATGCGTTTACAAAGTTTAGGAATTTCGAGTTATTTTGAGTTCCCCATACTACACAATTAAAAATGATTTCCATGTTTCCCACTTATGCACACTCTTTAACGAATTTTAGTTTAAAATCTCTCACACACTTTTTACGAATTTTAGTTTAAGTCTCCCACTTATGCTATACCCTATTACGAATTTTAGTTTAAAGTCTCTCACACATTTTTTACGAATTTTAGTTTAAGTCTCCAACTTATGCTACACCCTTTTACGAATTTTAGTCTAAAGTCTCCCACTTATGCTACACCCTTTTACGAATTTTAGTTTGAAGTCTCCCACTTATGTTACACCCTTTTACGAATTTTAGTTTGAAGTCTCCCACTTATGCTACACCCTATTACGAATTTTAGTTTAAAGTCTCCCACTTATGCTACACCCTATTACGAATTTTAGTTTAAAGTCTCCCACTTATGCTACACCCTATTACGAATTTTAGTTTAAAGTCTCCCACTTATGCTACACCCTATTACGAATTTTAGTTTAAAGTCTCCCACTTATGTTACACCCTATTACGAATTTTAGTTTAAAGTCTCCCACTTATGTTACACCCTTTTACGAATTTTAGTTTAAAGTCTCCCACTTATGCTACACCCTATTACGAATTTTAGTTTAAAGTCTCTCACACATTTTTTACGAATTTTAGTTTAAAGTCTCTCACACATTTTTTACGAATTTTAGTTTAAGTCTCCCACTTATGCTACACCCTTTTACGAATTTTAGTCTAAAGTCTCCCACTTATGCTACACCCTTTTACGAATTTTAGTTTGAAGTCTCCCACTTATGTTACACCCTTTTACGAATTTTAGTTTAAAGTCTCCCACTTATGCTACACCCTTTTACGAATTTTAGTTTAAAGTCTCCCACTTATGCTACACCCTATTACGAATTTTAGTTTAAAGTCTCCCACTTATGCTACACCCTTTTACGAATTTTAGTTTAAAGTCTCCCACTTATGCTACACCCTATTACGAATTTTGGTTTCCAATTAATTGGAAGTCTTCCAATTATGGTTTTAGAAATAAGTTGGTCAAGCCGAGAGTCGGGAGTATAATAATATTATTTCATTTCATTTATGTGTCGAAAGCCTGGATTTATTTGTCACATTCCAACACTACTGAGCCAAGGCTCTGAAATGTTAACACATACACAACAATTTTTTTCTTTTTATATATAAGAGATAATGCTGTCAAAGCATCCTTTCTAGGCGCAACAATTACCAATTGATGTAGTATTCGACCAAAAGGGCAAATTATTTTAAAGCTTTTTCGTTCTTCAACATTTTACTAAATAACATAATATAACCAATGAACAGCCTGTAAAAAGATGGAGAGTCAAACTTAGAATAATTGTGCACATTAAGCGATTTCCCGAAACTACATAAATGGTCTGATAACATCGTTGACGCAATAAGTTCTTAAAAGTAGCCATTTATTGTTAACCGACGAAACAAGAATGTTGGGTCCACGGAAATAAATATCGGCCCACGGAAATCACCGACGTCACCGAGGACGGATTACCGACGCAAATATCGTGCAATGAGCCATCGCTGGCTTTCTTAACATATTTAAATGTAGCTAAGCTCTAAATTTAACTAGAAAATATTATAGTTTCGTAATAAACTGTCGTCATAATATGCGGAAATATTACATGTATGAGCAATAAACATATCTATTTTTTATATTTTTATTTTTATTAATCATTGGATCGACCAATTAACTTCAAAAGAAAAGACAGTATTAAATTCTTGGCAAAAACATTAAATTTCAAGGTTATAGGACCAATGGCACTTGCACTCAGGCTGTGTCCAAAACCTTTGAATATGGGACAATTCATATAAATTCATTATCCTTCTGCCAAAACGGTTTATGTAATTTATTTAAACAAAAATAAACAAATACTCAAACAAAGACATGAAGACTGTAGCTGGTCGCCAACCTGACAGACCTCAATGACTCAATGTAGAATATCATATTTTTTAAACTCGTGCAACGCTTTGTTACTATTACATTGGTAGAAATATGGGACTCGATCTCTATAACATCTCACAGAAAGGTGTATAACAGGAAATATTTATATTATTATTTGGCCTAGCAGTTAATACGTGAAGGGTTACGTTATATAGGTAATAGGTAGTAACTAGTAATGGGAAGTACATAATAAGGTTTTCATATTTACATCTTCCAACATAATAGCGTAATAACAAATTTAATAGGAAATAAAATTCATTAAATATAACTACCAATTAAAGGAAGTTGAAGAACCAATTATTTCAACATATATTATATCTCATTACAAGTGTAACACTGTTAACATAATATATTAACAATTAGAAACTCATATAGTAAGTCACAGTGCGTAAAGAATTCAAAAAATGAATAATGGAAGTAATGCATTAAATAACTTATCAAGCATAAGGACCCTGTGCATGTTTGGGATTTTGGGGTATTCTGATAGCCCAGAAAAAATGGGATAAAAATAGTATAGGAAGCTATAGGTCAAAAATGAGGCTCTGGTTTTTAAAAAATGAAAAACCAAAGAGGCGCCAATACTTTCCTTTGTTATAATTTCTTTTACGGGAACCCCGATTTGGGGCATTTGGCCGGGGTTTTTATAGGATATAATATAGGCGAAAAATAATCTTTAGTGTCTGAACCAACTTCTGAGAAAAAACTGTCTGCGTACTATTTACCCCCGATTTTTAATTTGGATTTTTTAATTTTTTTATATTGAATAATTAAAAGATCCAAATTAAAAATCGGGGGTAAATAGTACGCAGACAGTTTTTTCTCAGAAGTTGGTTCAGACACTAAAGATTATTTTTCGCCTATATTATATCCTATAAAAACCCCGGCCAAATGCCCCAAATCGGGGTTCCCGTAAAAGAAATTATAACAAAGGAAAGTATTGGCGCCTCTTTGGGTTTTCATTTTTTAAAAACCAGAGCCTCATTTTTGACCTATAGCTTCCTATACTATTTTTATCCCATTTTTTCTGGGCTATCAGAATACCCCAAAATCCCAAACATGCACAGGGTCCTTTGCTAAATAACTTATCGAGCATTAATAGATTAAAATCATAAAAAAAATAAAACAGAATAGATAATACACAAATATTAAAAACTAATTGGTCAAATAATTTAACATTTGGGGCTAATTTGTTCCTGCTGTTGTTGCTGGGTCGCTTCCACAGAGCATGACGACTGTAGATGAATTTCTTCTTGTTGGTTTTGTTTTGGAATTGACGCTATTTTATAACTATGGTCTCCTGCTGGAGTAGTCAAGCGGCAAACTAAAATTTCAAAAATGTGATTAAAGTTTATTAAAAAAGATGCACACAGTTTTATTTTTATGTAGGTTTGTAGTTCTACTTAAATGTAATTTTAAGTAATTTAATAAGAAAAATTGAAGATAAATTGTAAAACAAAACCTTACGAAGGTAAGTGAAGTCACGCTCCTGACATGCATTTGGTTTAGGCCCATGAACTCTTGTGCGGCATACTAACCGTTGCAACGGTCTGGTACAAAACGGGCAATGATCTACAGATTAAATTACATTTCATTGCCTAAATGAAGAGTATTACAATTTTACGAGTATTATTCATTAAAATTAGATTTAATTTTATATCAAATATATATAGTGTATAAAACTACCGGTCGTTCTCAGTACCCAATTGGGTATTTTCTTACGACAATAAGGGCAATATCGATCAAATTTTGACAGCTCATCCTTTTTCCCATCACCTCGCTTGCGTCCGCCTCCACATGCGTTCATTTTCTATGTTTGCTCTAAAATCGTCAATAATTTGTTAAAATTGAATGGATACGTCCTAGTAGGATGTACTTACCAGGACACATTAATGATACATATTTCTAAAAAAAGTCAATTAATGTATCCTAGACACATAAATATTAGCACTTTGGTATGTATTTAAATAAATAGACGACAGACATGCGATTTTCTTTATTAGCAAAAATCAAAATATCGTCAAGTCTCTAAACTAAAAGCTTGATTGTAAAGGGAATTTAAACAAGCGCCATCGTCCCGAGAAGGGCGGTACATTTTACAAATAAAAATTTCGTCTATAGATTTTCTTTATGTTGCGTATCTGAATTGTGATTGTATGCGTTGAGTTAATTTTTATATTTAAATAGTAAAGACAATAAGACAATATATTTATTACAATTACAAGTATGACAGTTGAGCGCAATACTTACCGATTTGTTATGTCCAATGAATTTATTCTTCTGCAAATCTTAACGATCAGTATTTTCAGTAACTTTTGTAAGTAAGGAGTGGGAGTGAGTAAGCGAGGCACAGAGATGTATCCCACATAACGTCTCATTGAAGACAGGAAGTTCACGAAAGGATGTGACATAACTTGATTACCTGTAAGATATTAGGTTAGAGGTTTAAGGAAACTTCGTCCTGCTAAAACTTCTATTGTAATGTATGCCTCGGTTGGATATTCATGGATTCATGGAAGAAAGCAGATGCAAATGTACGACTGGATCAATCACCTGCTCTAAATACAATGTTAAATAGGCTTAAGGCTAAGATACGTCGCGTCGACAGTATAAACATGAACGTTATCTAGGATATTCTAACAGAATGAGTACATTAAAAATAAAATTACATTTGGGGGCAGTTATAATTAAGTTGGGGTAAAGACTGATTTTGGTTCTTATACTACCTTAGTTAAGTGTTTTATTCTTTGCGCATGATAATTGTTATTTAATATCAGAATTAATTTTTACAATTGTGTTTATTTGATGTGTATCTGTATAATATATGTTATAATGTCACCAATTGTGACCTGTTATGTATTTCTAGTTATCATAGATAAACATAATCAAAACATCTTAAAACTAATATTCTAGCCATGGACATTAGGTGGTTACGTCAATAAAGGTTAAATGTACCTATAACTTTCTATTGATCGGCAGATAATAATAATTGCGCAAGGTGCGCAATGCGTTAGGAAAGTCCCGATTAACAAGTTTGTTAAACAACACAAACACTTAAAAAACTTAAAATATGCTAAAATGTTCAACAACTACCTATATGAGAAATTATCCAACTTTTATTTAAATAAACATTATAACATGAGAAAGTTGCACTTGCACTGCACTATAAAGGCAGTGTTCTGTTTACATTAACAGACAATACCATATTCATTGTATGCATTGCTACAACTTCAAAGAAAGTAAATGTCGTTGATCTCTTCACAATAAAAAATGGACCCACATTATACGTCATGGGCCTACAACTGCTTACCATTCTTCGTATATATGTATTTCGGCTTGACTTTCAACTCTGGATAAATTTTTTTGATCGTGTATTAACCAATGCAGCCATCGGAATTGAAATTGCTGCTGAAAGTAATGTTGCGACACTTATTAATGGTAACATTATATAGGCACCTAATGGCATTATTTTATATAGTCTTACAGTTCCAAAACTACAAACTATGCTCATAAGGCCTGCAACAAGCAAAATCATCGGTGAGACATAATAAATTAATAAATAATTGACATCTAGGTTGACAACTCTTAGGGCATTGTAAACTCTTAAGCTAGCTAATGGTCTATCTTGGAAATATGTTTTTGTGAGAATATATGTAGTATTTTTACATTTTTGTGGAGTTATTAAGTTCAGCCAAAAGATAATTATAATTGCATATATTATAGCTATGTACACCATCAAAAGAACAGGAAATCCTACATGCATTAGAAAAAGGAAGATACATGGCATGGCTAACAACCTCACCACAATATAATCGACATTGAACAATTGCAATAAATTCTCTATAGGACTGAATGGAACAGTTACAAACATTATTGACCCAAATAGAATTGCTCCTATCGCTATGACGGTGATTAGTTTGAAAAGCATTCCAAGGATTTTAAATTCTTGAAAACTCCAGGATTTCTGTCCATGTAATTCTGTAAAATAATTTGTAAATGTAGTACTGTTTTTAATATTTGGAACGATTGTTCAAAGCAAAATTTATGCAAAAATAATAATTACAAGAACACTTACCAGTGAGATTCTTATCCAATTTCAAAACACTGTTAACTGTGAAGTAATAATGTTTTCTATTAAAGAATATGATGCAATTAAAAAATTGGGCCAGTGAAAAAAATACGGGGAAAATTATATAGATGATGACTTGTTCCACAGAAAATGTCGGAGAAAATATTTACATTAGCAGACTTCCGGCTATATACATTTAATAGAAATGTAGTTGCAAAACCAAGAAAAAACATGTACAATTTCCATTTTTCTAAAACTAAATAAAAAGATTTCGTTTTCGGTGACCATTTAATTGGCGATGCACACAATTTGTCGATGTAAATGTGAAAAAAGGTTTCTAGATTACATACAAGCTCGATACCAACAGAAATCATTTCTCTTACTTTATTTTACGTATTGATTTCAAACTTGTTAAATCACGACTGTCACCATACACCAACACGTAAGCACTATTTATATGCAAAAAATACATTATTACTTATAGTGCTTGTCATATACCAGCAAATGCAAGAATAATATCCTTCTACAAAACTTAAGTATAAAACTATGTATATAAGCAAAGGAAAACACAATTTATTCATGGATTTTAATATTTTAAACTGATATTTCAACATATTTGACCATCTAAGTAAAAAGCATATTTTATACTGTTTAGTTGATGTCCTCCACACGAAGTTCACTACACAATATATATAAACTATATACAGTATGCAAACCAATGCTAGAAATGATGGGGAGGACAAATCATTTTAATACACTTGAAAGCTTTTGCCTTTGACCAGTTTAACACAGACATGCATGTAATAAAGCTAGCTGGCAGGCCACTTTTGGTGTTTATAAGATGGCTACATTCTATTGTCCGTCTTTTATGTTTGACTTATTTATTAAGGACGTACACGACTCGCGGTTGTTGAATTCTCAGTATTATTTATAGTAGCGAAATTAACCAAAGTTTGAGGTCTGTGTAATACATCGGTATATCGCATAAGACTAACACACCCACATCATAGCCTAGAAGGTTAACTTTTATGTAGAGGTTCTTATTTTTAGCCTAATGTATTGCTTCATTGATTTTATTAAAAATCCTAATATTATAATAAACTATAATATTAATTATAATTATAATATAAAAATTAAATTTCGCTTTCGCTCATGGACCCAAAGTAAAACATCAACATAAATCAGAATATTTGCTTAATAAGTCATGGAGATACCACTACTACACAATTAGGTAATTACAAAGCTATTTACAAAGAATGATTTTACTTTTACATGTAAATTGTCGTTTACTGTTGCAAATTATAGATTCCAAGGTCACGCATCTTTAATATTAGGAATAAATACAAAAATCAAAATCATTATCCACTATAAAGTTTTTAAAATGTTTTTCACTACTATAATTTTGAATGGCCAGTTAATTTTTA
The DNA here is from genome assembly GCA_020055645.1 of Tomocerus qinae. Taxonomy (NCBI): domain Eukaryota; kingdom Metazoa; phylum Arthropoda; class Collembola; order Entomobryomorpha; family Tomoceridae; genus Tomocerus; species Tomocerus qinae. Next base: position 45,896,970 of record CM034546.1, on the reverse strand, counting down.
ATGGCACCAACTTGTGAAGTCAATTTCTATACTAAGTTTAGGTCCTGGTCTGAGAATTGACTTGAGGAACTGGCCCATACAAGAAAAATTACATGTAACTGGTCCGAAAGGACAAATAGCATTTTTAATAAGGTTTCATACACAGTCAAGTTAATAATGAAATGAATTGCATATCATGTGACATAAATGACTGTCGTTAGATTTCGGAGTTTAGTACTATATATTCATTATCACTATGACTACGGCGTCAAAGCTTTTGATGGTGAATAATAAAAAATAAAGTATAATGGTCAGAAACCTAAACGTAAGACGGCCGTTTATGTCGAATGGAATTCATTTTATAATTCACTTCATTATTCATTGACAAAGATTATTTGAGAGAAATGAAGTGGTCCTTGTACTGTATAATATGAAACCTTTGACTTTGGAAAAATTCACGCAAATTCATTATAATTCAGCCAATCAGCCAGCTTAATATTTTAGAATGAGTCTTAACTCTTCACACGCAAAGTGCAATGAATAATATATTATATGCAATGGATTTCCCACATATAGTAAGCAGGCTGTATCTATGGGGTAGTGTTCATTTTCCATTTCCAGACGAGATTCCGATCATGAAAGCCACCCTATACGCAAATAGGCAAGCAATAGGAACGACGACGATTCCGGACCAGTCGAAGTAGTCATAACACATTTCGTAAGTCATCAACTGAATCTCTTGTGTTGTGAGGCCTTGGGTGTCGTACAGAACGAAGAATGAAGTAGGCTTCATTTCCTTTTCATCAGTTGCCTCTGGCATTAAGAAGAAGTGGTAACTAGTGAACACAAACCAAAATTTACCCGCTTGTTATTCGGGAAAAATTCTTCCATTATATAATATTATAATGCATTGCATATCGTCCCCTAAGGAACAATTTAGCCTCCATGCACTTTTCGTTTTGTGCACGAAATAGCGTCAATGCATTTTTCGTTTAGTGCTCGAAATACTACTTAATACACTAATACACTACTTATTTGATGCATTAAGGCTATTTCGTACACAAAACAGAAAATGCATTGAGGGTATTTCCGCCACAAAACGAAAAGTGCTTTGAGGCTAAATCGTTCCTTAAGGGACGATATTGATATTATCACTAATAATCTCTTCATTCTCATGTGTCAATCTTTTTATATTCCTACCAAATAGTTTCTGGTACCTATTGTATTGTTAGTTCGAATTTCCTTGATATCATTAAATTGCATCCCTTGGAATGCCTTTTTAAAATCATAATACTATATACAGATAGTACCTCAGAGGCATATTATTGTGAACGACTGTTCCTGGGGGAATATTGTTCTGTCCTTTCTTAGCTTCTGATAATAAGCGGGAATTAACCTTCTTGGCTACCAAGATGTACGTCAGCTTCGGAATCTGTTTCCCTTCATCTCCATAAAATGTCTGCAATGAATCCTGAACAAAATTCCATTTAAATAATCTCTTCTGTATGAAATTTAAAAAAAGTTAAGTAGTTAACAAACCAAAATCTGAGGAAGTTCCAACGTTTTGATGTAGCCGAATTGTTCAACTTCTACTTCTCCTCGGAATATGACGATTCTGTCCGGTAGATTTCCTGTCGTGAACTTGTATGAGTTGCAACACTCTGTATTTGAAAGAGAGTCGAGTGTAAAGTTTAATTTAAACGAGTAAATAGGAAAATTGTAATAAGTTATTTAAATGAATCCAATTGGAAGAAACAAGTGTACTTTTGATGTTGATGTTGATGTTTATGCCAAGTTCCTCTTCTGACATCTGGCTGGAGGTATGTGAGAAAAAAGAGCCATCAGCTATGCCGACTATGCCACAAGTGCTGATGTTAGAGCCTTTTGACTGGTAAACATCAATTCCAAGGACCATTGAGTTCTCGAGAGGCCATGGGCAAGCTTCCACGCCTAACGTCTCGCACATCTGAATTGTCTTCTCTTTTGCGATGGAAAGTAGATTTTCCGGATTCGCGTTACTTGCAAACAAGCATGCCGACGGAACTAAATTAACAATTTATTATAACCAATTTCAATATGGCGAATAATTTTGACTGTCATTTAAATTTTTGTTTTTTTAATTCGAATCATTGAAAGGAACATTTTTGTATGTGAATACTATTTTCATGTCTGTCAGGACAGGAGATTATTTGTACAGGATAAATTTCGAACAGTTTAAGCTACAAGAATCAAAATTTTATATTCAATTTAGTCGTCGTTATCTTCTGATGTAAATACATCTGTCACAACTCCAGACTAGGAGGCGTTCAAAGTTCAAAAAATTGATATCATATTCTATATATTCTATTCATTGTTCAAAGTCGTAGCTTGTTCTAAAGGCTTACAGATTATAAACCATTGATTCAATTTCATTTTTAACATAGGGGTTGGAACGTAATTTATCCAGGGGGACAAAATGGCTTCTTCAGAAAGGGGGGCACCAAAATAATAAAATATTGGTAAAATCAAGACATATTCGCGTGGAGCGCGAAAATGTTTTGGATTTTTAACCTTTTTGACAAAAAAATTGCCTTTTCTGGTGCGTATGTAATTTTAGTTTGGTTTTTGGAACATTTTTAGAGGACATGTCCCTCCCGGCCTTATTCTAGGGGGAACATTGTCCCCCATGTCCCCCCGGTTCTGACGCCTATGATTTTTAAAGGGGTAGTGTGGTTTAGATCCAATCTTTAGACACACACACACGAATCACGAATACACAAGCCCATAAGTTCGACTATCGTTGTATAACCGACCACTATAATATTCTGACTAGAGTTCAACTTGGTGAACTTTCAACTTATCAACTCTATTACTTACAGTCGAAACTTTTAAGAAATTCTTGCACAGCAAAGTACAGCTCTAGTCTGTCATTAGCCATAATCACGAACAGCATCTGGAAGTCCTTTCCATCTTGTTGGGCATTATCAATATTTTGCAGGTAAGACATAATCATATTGTTATTCAGCTTCACCCTGTTGGGATACAATAGATGACTCAACATAAAAATATAATTCCATAATTACAACAAATTTTCTAAAGTAATAAGACTTTTACATTTGGATTGCAAGCATTTGGCGCTCGTCCGGCCAAGATTTTTTCATATTGATGCGAATAGAGTTGCCAATTGATGCCGCATATTCCTCAGCAACAATTATGATACACTTTACCAAGTTTGTCGGATTTACTGGTACGTCGGCTGATGAATAAAATTAAGGACAATTAAAGTTTAAAAATTCAGATAAGGTAATCAATAACATTAAGAGAAACATTGTCGACAGGTGGACACTGGACACATTAAAAACCACTCTTGTACAGGATCAGGGTGATAGAATAGACGGGTGGTCTCAATTACATGTAAACACATTGCCCCAAAAGCAAAAATCAGGGTTTCAGTTATCCTTGATAATAGTGTGACGTAAACATAACGCAGATTCTGAGACTTTTACATGCATAGGCATAGTAGACAAAGGCTTTTAATCCAGAATTTATATCATGCATACTTTAAAAACCAATTTTCATTGAAACTTGACAGTTATTATTAATGTATAACTAAAATTTCTTTCCAGAGCACAAATATTTACCTTATTGAGCTGAATAAAAATATTTTTCATCTTGCAAATACATACATAACATCTCTAACGTCAATAAGGTCTTGCGTTAATTTTGGACAAACTTGAAGTTCACTATTATCATAGTCGATTAGAGCTTGCAATGTATTTTTTGTGATCAGTGTTCCAGATTGAAGCATGATTCCATGATCAACAGTGTGGTTTCTCACAAGTTTTATCATATGGGGACCGTCCGGAAAAATAAATACATTTCTGAGGGCATTGTGGGTTTTCAAAACTAAATTTTGATAGGGAGATTCCCAACTCATTGTGAAGACCCCTATTTGAGCCTCCTAGATCACTGATTAATCCACAAACTTTAAAATTGATCTCCTCCAATTTAGTAATCACCTCCATAATTAAGGGTTTCGTAACTTCTTGATCAAATTCAAAGTAAAATGGCTGTTCCCATGGTTCAACACAAAGCCCCCTGAGAAGTAAAACTTGAACTTTCTTGCATGGCCCTATTACCATATCAATCGACGTGTCCAATACAACTGATGAATCCAGGGACATTTCGTCAAAGCAAATCGCGCAAAGCCTTCTAAAGTCATCCATAGATTCCCCTTGGCTTTACATATCAGTAATGACATCATGAAGTATACCATTTTCGCAGGAAAACTTCTGTGCCCATCGCTTCAAAGTACTTGCAGCCGGCAGGGGGATTTTCCAAATTTCTCTAACTGTTTCGTACGCTTTTCTTGACACTGCAACTAGAGACAGACATTTTGCTATATCATCAGACTTCCAATTAACTCTTTTCGTTCCAGCAAATTTAGACAGTTGAGTTTCAGAAAATATTCCTTTAACTCCAGTCAGTAAGCGATGGTCTGTTGATGAACTCCTTCCCTCAATCAGCGGTTTTAATGTAACACTTGCAATCTTCTTTTTCAGACGGTCGTCTAAAACTTTTAAGGATGATATTTTTTTCTTGAGGTATTGCTCCTTTTTTTGGACATTTAATAATTTTATCTTCAAATTTCTTTTTTGGAAATAAAGTTGCTGCTTTTGGCATTTTTCATACGGAATTGCATAATTTTGATTCTCTAAAATAGATCATTAGATTACGCGGTCAAACCTTAAATGTTTGTCAATGATATTCAATTTAACTTTAACTTGAATTACCTGTGGGGAAATCACGACTGAATGTCTATACATCATTTGGTGGACCAACTGTTAAATGTTCGATAGATAAGCTGCTTGTCGATTTTGCCGATACAGGCTCTGTTGGCTGTTCAGAAATGTCCAGACCATTCAGCGGGCTTAATTCTGAAAGAAAAATGGACAATTTGAATAGGAAAGGAATTTTTATTTAGTTTTGATGTAAATAAAGTAAAGGGCTTGTACAGAGGCTTTCAAATTACCTTCGTATCTATCATTCGTATCTATGATTCGTATCTATAATATCGGAGTTGCACCTCGATACGCTTTCCTATATGTAGACATTTTTTGAAATCCAGCCATATGATTGGTTATTTCTATAACGAATATCTTAAATTCGCCAAATGGGAACATTTAGAAAAAATTTTGCTATTGTTTCGAAATACAATACAATTCATGAAATTTTTAGTTTAGTTGAGTGGGCAAATGATAAAAATATGATTCTATTGTACTTTGCCCTTGCAAAGTCTTAGCATTTATTTTGTGTAGAATATTTCATGATTCATGATTATATTGTATTTCCAAAACAATTGCAAAAGATGTTCTCATTTGGGGAATCGTATAAAATATTCGTTATAGTAATAATCAATAAAATGATAGGATTTCAAAAAATATTAACCGATACGAAAGCGGGAGACCTCCGCATGGTGGTACTACGGTAATTTGAAAACCTCTGTACATGATATTAAATAATATTATAAAGAATGTTTTGAATTACCCACAGTAATTTGATCCTCACACATACAGTAATGCAATCACCGAAATAACAAAAAAAAATTTAACCTAAGTTCCTATTTTTGAATGGGATCTTGTGTGGCTGTTCAACAGCTGTGGCTGGAGTCTTTATGAATAGCAATTTGCCACCCAAATTACCAATGCTTTTCTAACTTGGGTGCAAAATTTTTGTTATTTTGGGTTTTGCATTATTGTGAATTACCATAATAAGATGTAGATTCTTTTGAAGTCCTCATCGATACCTTGCTTGTTCTCAGGACTGGGAGTTTCTGAAGTGGAAGGTTCATAGAAGGCACGGCTCCTGATTTCAAAATCTTCCTTTCCCTTAAGTTGAGCATCTTGTTCATTTTATCTTCCAAAAAATCACTTTCGGGGAAATGGTTGGAACATATAACGGCAGTTTTTACATTAATTCGGTCGGTTCTTCTACATTTTGATTCCCAAATTTTTGATACGTTTGTGTCTTTTGGAAAGTGGTGAAAGGACAGGTTCCGATCTAGTTTCAAGCTTCGTTCTGTAGTTTGACACAACGCAATTGCACAGGACAGCATTTTGAAATGCAATGAATACTTAAAATTTTATGAAAAATAGCACACCTAAAACAAAAACACAGTCAGCCAGCGCAATACTGTTGTGTTGTGTTACATCTGTTTGAATGTGCGTTATGTTTACGTCACTTCCCGCGCTACAATATCCTTGCAACAAAAAAGTGAAATAGTTTCCCATCGAGAGCACCCTTCCCTATATATAATATTCGACCATCCTGTACAGGATGGTACCTATAGAAAATATAGCTTGTATTGAATGGGTTAAAAAAGTAGTTTTCGAGCTACCTGGTACGGCGAACTTATTCGTACACTCATAAGCCAAGATCCAGTCTTGTTCATCGTTGACTACTTCAGAGGATCCCCCAGACATCAACGTGGTTATATTCCCCTGCAGAGACGACATTACCTAAATCCAATTTTCTACATCAAGGAAGAAATGGGAAAATTTATTTTTTAACCTGACTCCAGTAACCTAAGAAATTTGGAATAATTATTTTAAATCCAAAAATTAAATAGCAAATTTTCAAAAGTTAAATTAGAATCGGTTATAGAATATAATGTAATATTTAGTGAACTTTGAATGTTATTTCTCATTTCATTAAGTATACAAAAAAGACAAAAATGATCTTCTTACATTCTTACGGTACGTCTGAGATATAGTCAACAGGCTAATGCCTGTAGAGTAGTTTAGAAAAGAATTTCACCGATGACCGAAGAGGACCGAGGGTGTTGTTGTTGTGGGAAATATATATAGTTCTTGATACAGATTTCTTGAGTTTCGTTCTCTTTATGAATCTAGATAAAACCAAAATTAAGACTGACAACTGAGATTGCGATCAACTCCATAGATTAAACTCACAAGCAAGAAAAAACACGTTTAGTCTATGGATCGACTCCAGATTGATTTTTGATTTTAGATCAGAAAGGCATCGAAAATGTTCGTATCTAAATAAAGTCAGTTTAAATTTATTTTTAACCTAAGGCTGTCTTTTGATTGAGCGATTTCAATGTAGTAAACTGGCAGTGACCTTACAAAATTGAACGCATCAATTTTCTAAATACTTCATTGTGCAATTTTGAACAATATTTTAGTAATAACTATGTACAGGTTGGATAGTATTTTAATTCATCTTTGTTTATTTAATCATATTTTTGTGATTGAGGTATTATATTAATTTATCGTATTGATAACTAACACCCAACAACACTGCTGGTGTCTTAAACGATTGCGCGAATAAGTTATATTTCACTTTTTTGACGGACCGTTTTCAATGCTCTAACATCACAAGAGGCATAAAGCTTAAAAAAACAGTGTTCAAGAAAAGTAATCGAATGCTCAACTGCACAAACTGCACATATTGAACTACCCTATAGTATTATCTACTCAAATTATAATTGTTGCTGTTAAATGTACTTACCACACTTACCAGTTTGTTGTATCCAATCAATTCTGTCATTTACAACCCAGAAAAATCAATATTATTTGTAGTCTTAACTTTTATAAACAGTATAGGACACAGATATTAATTCCGTCTCATCGAAGACAGGAAGGGCGGGGACGGATGCGACATAACTTAATTACTTGTAAGAAATTATAGGTTGGAGAAACGTTTCCCCTTTTCAGTATCCTATATACAAGCACGGCTGGGAATGTATAATCTACTCATCACTATCACTACCTACTCGTACTCACTACTTAAAATATAATCGTCTTGTTCGAGTTGCGCGGTGAAATTCGGTATGTCGGTATGTATGTACTATCATGCATGAAATTAATGTTTTCAATATTAATGTACCCCAACGCATACCTCCATGTACTAAATTTAACACATGAAGGTATGCGTTGGGGTATGTTATTGAAAACATTAATTATTATTACGCATGGCAACTAAATTAATATTTTCAATAATGTATCCCAACGCAAATACCTTCATGTGCTAAATTTAGTACATGGACATAATATGCGTTGGGGCACATAATTGAAAACATTAATAGGAATTTCATAATAGTGTAGTGTGCGCGCGTTCTGTGTGTGCAGTTCCTTATCCTTTCCTGCTTTCATCACAACTAAAATTAAATGTGTGGTCTGTTCAATGCTTTGAGATGTGATTGGTGAGGTTTTTGTGCTTTTCGACGATATCGCGCATTTAATATTTTCATATTTTGATTCTCTTTTGTTTCTTGATGACATTGCAAATGCAAATCCACATTTCGGTACTTGGACCTTTGGAAATGTATACGGTGCGCGGTGGCACAAATCTCTTGATACTTACATACAAACCTACACGGATACACATACGGAACTATTTGCGCTCATGACCGACAGTTGAACATTTTAGTAAATATATAGGTACTTGTTACAGTTACGAAAATAAAATATCCACAAATCTATTATAAATTTTTGGGTTTAATTTTTTCTGTAAAATGTTTTTCGTACTCCCAATCTCAACTTATTTTTAGTGCCCATTGATTTGTTTAAAAGTAGGATTATTACTGCTTCACAGAAAGTAGCATCGATCAGACTGAGCTAGAATCCAATTCTTGACCTATTTACATGTTCTTATACCCATGCATACATTATTAATGTGTTTTACCTTATCATTTATAAATCTGAAGGGCGATATCTTTCCTCAGATAAGTTAAAATAATGATTTTTTTTATTGTAAAGGCTTATTAATTGCCATTCTAAATTTACTTACCTACATAAATATGGACCTATATATATATGTAACTATGTGGTGTAGGAAGCTCCCAAATGAAAAATGCGCAAAATCACTTTTAAGCAATACATATTAAATAGAAACTGAATTACGCTCAACGTTAGTATTACCATATTTCGTAATTGAGTCAAAATTTCGTTGCAAAAGAAAATATCTTAAAACCCAATATCAGTACTGGTGGCCTAGTAGTAATATGTTTCTAAAATCAATAGGTACACAAGCTCAGAGATGTTTTATGAAAAATATCTATCATCTACCAATGAAGGGACTGTTCATGATTTTTTATCTGAAATTCGTGTTATTGGGAATTTTGAAAATAAAGCAAATTATATTAAAAATTATATTATGCTGATAATTTAATACAAAGTGGGGCGCAATGAAGACTTATAGAACGTTACTGGTACATGGGAAAAAATTAATTTAAAAAATATTATTGAGAGCCATAAAACCTTTATTAGGTATTCATAACATTTTCCGAAATCTACATTGTTATAAACTGAAATTATACAATATATATGCAGTAAAATAAACACTTTAAAGCATTTATCTACATTATTAAATTCTGATTTTTCGGAAGCCTTTTGCCTTCTGATCATGCGCGAGTTTGGAGGAGGAGAGGGCTGATGATATAGCAGGCAATGTGTGCGTAGTAAGGAAGGTTGTAGGTTGGGAGATGCAGGCTATTGGGATTGGAAGAAATGCAATGCAGTAAATACACCGAGGCGAGCGAGTAAATAACAGAACAGAACAAGAGATGGCAGCTGTATCATATCTCATATTCTCCTACAACATGAGAAATGTGCACTTAAGGCCTCATTTAGAGGTGTAAGCTCTATATATTAAATTACGCAAATGTTGTACAACTGGGTTGACGAAAAAATTATTTTTGTTATGGGGCGGGTTATGGGTGGGGAAGTGGAGATTACGTGGAGCGAATAAAAAACTTTTTTCCATTGTGGGAGGAGGATGGGTGGGGAAGTAGAGACTACTTGGAGCTAACAAAAACTTTTTTTGCTTTGTTGGAGGGGGATGGGTGGGGAAGTGGAGACTATGTGGAGCTAATAAAAAAACTTTTTTGCTTTGTGGGAGGAGAATGGGTGGGGAAGTGGAGACTATGTGGAGCTAATAAAAAAACTTTTTTTGCTTTGTGGGAGGAGAATGGGTGGGGAAGTGGAGACTATGTGGAGCTAATAAAAACACTTTTTTTGCTTTGTGGGAGAATGGGTGGGGAAGTGGAGACTCTGTGGAGCTAATAAAAAAACTTTTTTGCTTTGTGGGAGGAGAATGGGTGGGGAAGTGGAAACTACGTGGAGCTAATAAAAAAACTTTTTTTGCTTTGTGGGAGGAGAATGGGTGGGGAAGTGGAGACTATGTGGAGCTAATAAAAAAACTTTTTTTGCTTTGTGGGAGAATGGGTGGGGAAGTGGAGACTACGTGGAGCTAATAAAAAAACTTTTTTGCTTTGTGGGAGGAGAATGGGTGGGGAAGTGGAGACTACGTGGAGCTAATAAAAAACCTATTTTTTCTTTATGGGAGGGGGTGGGTGGGGAAGTGGAGACTACGTGGAGCTAATAAAAAACTTTTTTTGCTTTGTGGGAGGAGGATGGGTAGGGAAGAGGAGACTACGTGGAGCTAACAAAAAACTTTTTTTGCTTTGTGACAGGGGGGTGGGTGGTGAGGTGGAGACTATGTTGAGCTAATAAAAAACTTTTTTTGCTTTGTGGGAGGGGGATGGGTGGGGCAGTGGAGACTACGTGGACCTAATAAAAAACCTTTTTTGCTTTGTGGGAGGGGGATGGGTTGGGAAGTGGAGATTACGTGGAGCTAATAAAAAACTTTTTTTGCTTTGTGGGAGGAGAATGGGTGAGAAAGTGGAGACTACGTGGAGCTAATAAAAAACTTTTTTTGCTTTGTGGGAGGAGAATGGGTGGTGAAATGGAGACTACGTGGAGCTAATAAAAAAAACTTTTTTTTCTTTGTGGGAGCAGGATGGGTGGGCAAGTGGAGACTACGTTGAGCTAATAAAAAACTTTTTCTGCTTTGTGAGAGGGGGATGGGTGATGAGGTGGACATTATGTTGAGCTTATAAAAAACCTATTTTTCCTTTATGGGAGGGGGTGGGTGGGGAAGTGGAGACTACGTGGAGCTAATAAAAAACTTTTTTTGCTTTGTGGGAGGAGAATGGGTAGGGAAGGTGGAGATTAAGTGGAGCTTATAAAAACTATTTTGTTGGGGTGGCGGATAGGTTGGGAAGTAGGAGACTACATTAAAGATATTTATAATTGGTTAGGTAGATATGTTGGTTAGAAGTAAATGGATAATATTAATTTTTTGGTTTCCTGTTAACTTTAATCTTAATTTCTATTTTTGTGAATAAAGATTTTCGAACAATTGCTACCGTGACGAAGTCACGGGTCGAGAACGGGCTCGTACATATTATAATGTACAATGGGCCAAAGTACAATTTTGTACTCCAATTATATTCTTAACTCTAGATTGCATGATTAACTGGTTTAAATATTCGAAGTTATCCTCCAAAAGACAGTGTTCAAAATATTGTCAAATATAATTTTTTGAAAATTTAATTATAAATGACAGTGAGTTAAATGAATTACTGATATGGGATGTATAGAATATGTTGTAGGTGTACAAGAATGTTAAATTGTTTCCGTGTAATCAGAATCTTATTTTCCAGTTGAGATTCCCTTCAAGAAAACCAACTTGTAAGCGAATATGCAAGGAATGGGGACGACGACAATTCCAGACGAGTCGAAGCGGAAATGGCACATTCTGTTGATGATGTCCTGCATCTGTTCTGGTAAAAAGCCTTGGGTGTCATGTAGAACGAAGAATGATGTCGGCTTGACCACCTCTTGATTTGCCTTTGATATCAGGATGAAGTGGTACCTAGTAAACAGAAAATCCGACGAAAATTCAGTACATGTTATACACATAGTTAAGTCTGATGGGAATTCATAAAGATTTAAAATTTGAAATTTGCCTCCATGGTAACTCGTCGACGTTCTTCAATAATGTCCTCGGTGGAGCACAGCTTGGTCCTGCATACTCAACTTCTGACAACATCCTATTTCTGATTTTATTGGCCACCACGACATACGACAGCCTCGGAATCAGTTTCCCATTGATCAGATACAACTGCTGCAACGCATTCTGTGCAAAAATTAAATTAATTTACTGATTTTGTATAGAATTTAAAAATAAAATTGTTTCAGACCATCATTTTCGGTACGTCCAATGCTTTGATGATCCCGAGGTGATCGACGTCCACTCCACAGCGGAATATAATGATTCTCTTTGGTAGGAATCCCTTCTTTGACTTGTACTCATTGCAACATTCTGAATTAGAGGGCATGTAATAAGTCATGAGAATAAAAGAGAAAGAATAAATAGAAAATTTAAAGAATTTACTTATAAGGTTGATGTTGAAGTTCCCAGATAGTTCTTCTTGCGACTGGTGGGTGGAGGTGATTGAGAAGTGAGAGTCGGAAATAGTACAGACCATTCCACCAATGCTAATGCTAGAGCCTATCGCCCTGTACACATCAAATCCAATGACCATCAATTTATGGAGAGGCACCTTCTGGAACCATGGTACTTCAACTTTGCCAAATTTCTCACTCATCGGAACTATCATCTCTGTTGCGATCGATAACAGACCTTGAGAAATCACGTCATTTGCATACACGCATTTCGCTGGCACTAAAGCAATAACAAATCAATTAAGAATATCCTCTGGTTTCATTTTATTTCGATTCAATCGATTATTTCGATTGAATTTGAAATTCTGAAGTAAATCAATCACCGTCAACACTTTTAAAAAATTCCTTCACGGCATAGTACAGATCTGCTCTGCTATTTGACAAAATCGCGAATAGCATCTGAATGTCCTTTCCGTCTTCTTGGGCATTATCGATATTCTGCAGGTAAGGCAGAATCAAATTTTCATTCAACTCCACTCTGTATGGAAACACAAATACAAGGAATTACATAATAAGATGCATAAATAGCAATTGAAGCATAATTTCAACGAACTTATAAAAGTTATACATTTGGTAAGCAAGCGGTAGGTATCTGTGGGATTCAGAGCCTTTCATTATATTGCAAATTGAGTCCTTAATTGTCTCCGCATACTCCTCAGCAACAATTATGATCCACTTGACCAAGTTGTAAAGATTTACGGGTATGTCGGCTGATAAGTAAAATTAGGGTAATTAAATTTAAAATAGGCCATGTATAAAATAACCAATCAATACAGTATGAAAGATAAAAGTACCACGTACTTTGAAAAGCCAATATCCAGTCTAGTTTGTTGTTTGCTTTATTACAGGTTCCTCCAGACATCATCGAAGAGCAGGCCGCCATATTTGCTTCTACTACAGAAGACATCGGCCAAATTGAATTACAGATTGAATTGAATTAAAAAGACGGTAAAGAAAATTTCAACTTTCTGCAAAAAAAAACAAGAATGATTTTTAAAAACATTTTTTTGCTTTACTTTAATACTCTTAGATTTTTAAGCCAATTATTTCAAATATTAAAATAGCTACCTAAATTTGACTGCGAAATTGCGTCATTTGCAAACACATATGCAGCTGGCACTAAAATAACAATAAACTAAGTTACAATCTTCTCTGGCTTTGAATTTTGTTTAAATTGAAATTTTGAGATAAATCACTTACAGTCGACACTTTTGAAAAGTTCAATCACGGTGAAGTGCAGATCTAGTCTGTTATCTTTACTATTGGATAAACAGGAACTAGATTTTTGCATGGAATTCTGTTCGTATATCTTTTTGTAATGACTAAGGTGACTAGTAACGCCGAAGCCAGAAAAATATTTTGAGGGACACCGAAAAAATAGCATAATTCAGCGATTTTTGGGTCCCCCTCGCATGACTAGGCTACCAATACTATGCCTTTTAATTTCTAAACGCTCATGCTTCATCAATTGGTTTATTAAATAATAACCGGTTTATCAATGAGTTTAAGCCAATATGCAGAGTGCTATTATAAATTTACTCATTTTAAGATTTTTAGAACATTGTTCTAGGTTAGAAGAGTATCTGAAAGTATTTTCCGTATTTTAGGGTATGATCGCTGGTAATTCATGGTCAAATTGTCATTCAGATTTACTCTGTATGGAGACATAAGTATAACCCGAGTGCTCAACCAACGGCCCAAGAATAATGGGACTGGTTCTTTGCGGAAGCCCAGACTATATTAGACAGAAATGCATTAGAAAATGTTGTATTTTGTCACTGATTACGGGCAGTGACTACTCACAGATGCGTTCTTTTTAAAAGTACCCTAGTGTTTTTTAATTCTCTTCTCCCTGTGGCTAATTCACGTTTTTTAATATTATTTGAGCTTGTGCAATGTGGTTTGGTAGTTTCTTTTGTACAATTGTGTGAGTCAAAATATTATAAATTCAAACTGGGAAATGTGAAAGAAAATTGATGTAGTAAATATATAAAGGAACACCTTACCAATTTGTTGTATCCAATGATTCTCTTAATTTGCAAATCTTATTGATCAGTAATATATAATTGTAGTATTTTTTGTTGTATTCGTAACTTTTAATAGAAGAATCAGAGTTTAGCAGATATTCCACAGATATGTATCTTCACTTACGTCCCATCGAAGACAGGAAGGGCGCGGAAGGATGTGACTTAACTTCATTACGTATACGTATCTTTTCTGTAGGTAAAACCCTGACATTAAGGATGTTGGAGAAGCTTCTCTCGGTTTTACTTAAAGTATATGACTGGAAAATCATGGCCTTCTGCAGATAGGAATGTATAAAGTCACAACGTTCATTCACATACAAGTTATGTTAGTGGATATGGATATACCCAAATCCGTAAGGTACAAGAAAAAGCAAGAAGTAATGCATATAGCAAAAATAGAAAGTTAGCATCGTCGCCAAGCTCTGCAAAACTCCTATGCAATAGCTAGAACTCTAAAGTAATCGGTTTGATTTTAAATTTCAATCTTCAAGTATCTTCATTTATGTTAATGTCTATTTCCCAAGCGATCTTGACAGTTAAAGATTTATGTGCATTAAATGTTATCTTTTTCCAAAAATGGAAAATAATTTTTAATTAATTAATAGTCATTCATTGGGAAAGCACGAATATACATCTTATATTGGGGATAATATATGGTAACATATGGGTATTTTCATTAATTTCATCATTTAAAATAAGCAAATTATTTAATAAAATCTGTTTATCAATGTTCTGCGTTTTTTCTACACCTTTCTCGTCGGTTACATTGACTATGCCAATTTTTACTAAGGGGGAAGGGAGCTTTCTGCTTTGGTTAGAATTGTTTCATGGAAATCAATGATTTTTGTTTATTATTGGAAAGGTTTCAAAAATTAATAAATCGTAACCCTCAACAGTATCATTTATATGGCATTATTAAAAACTAAGTTTTAATTAACCTCCATTGCTTCAAAACGGAAAGATTTTGTATTGATGAATGAGGATTAAAAAATGATTTTAAAATTGAGAATCTTAAGTAGCTTTATTAGGTCAATAATTAGGTATGGTAAATCATCATTGACATTATACATTTTTTGTATAGTCTTATAATTCATTTAACCATCAGACAGAGCTATTAAAACAAAGTGAACTTCATAGGTCTTGTTAGGCATCTTGTTGAAGTTGAAGTCTTGACAAGAGGGGAAAAATAACATTAGAAATCAATTGTAATATACATTAAGCACTTACTGGCGGACAATGTACGATATAAATTGAATTCACTTGCGAAACTGGCCTATTTAAGAAAAATACAAGGGAGAATGGTCCGACGGTAAAGAATTACCAGTAAACTAATTAACCTTAAAATTAAAGTTTCATTATCAGTAATTCCACAAACTACATTCGGCCAGTTATTATTTTAATGAGTATAAACTCTTAGCAAAGAAAAAGAAGAACAGGCAAAAGAATAATCTGCGATGGTTTTACAAAAAGGTCATATTTTGGGCAGGAAAGTGATTGGCGTGCTTTCCACGTGAGATTCCGACCAAGAAAGCCAGTCTGTACGCAAATAAACAAGGAGCAGGAACGACCCCAAGTCCGGACCAGTCGAAGCAGACATGACTCAATTTGTAGGTCATCGTCTGGGTCTCTTGTGATGTGAGACCTTGTGTGTCGTACAGAACAAAGAATGAAGTGGGCTTTGCTCGCTCTTGGGTTGCCTGTGAGTTCAGGAAGAAGTGGTACCTGTGAATACAAACTATAATTAGCCTCCCGATTATACTGCCAATTATACTAGAAGATATCAATCACCTAAGTCATACAATTAGTGGTTAGGTAAATTTAGTGGAAACTAAATTGTAATTAAGCAGTACCTCAGAGATAAAGTGATGTTACTGTCAACGACAGTGCCTGGTGGAAAAGTGTCTGGTCTTTTTTCAATCTCTGATATCATATGGGAATTAGCATTCTTCACCACCAAGATGTACGACAGCTTCGGAATCTGTTTCCCTTCAACCCCGTAAAAATTACGCAGCTCATTCTGTACACAAATACAATTAAACTCATAAACCATATCTTATGTATGCTATTTTAAAAAAAGTTAAATAGATAACAAACCAAAATTTGCGGCAATTCCAACGTTTTGATATAGCCAATTTGTTCAACCTCTACTCCTCCACGGAAAATGAGAATTCTGTCCGGTAGGAATCCTTTCTTGAACTTGTAAGCGTTGCAGCACTCTGTACAGATATTTCAAAATGCAGCGTCGAGTAAAATATAAATTTGAAAATGTAAAGAAGAAAAATGAAAAATTAGATATTTAAATGAAGCAAATTGGAAGAGAGTAACTTTTGATATTGATTTTGAAGTTGATGCAAAGTTCTTCCTCAGACCAGTGGCTGGAGGTAATTGAGAAATAAGAATTGTCAACTTTGCAGACCATACTACCAGTACTGATGCTAGAGCCTTTCGCCTGGTAAATATCAAATCCAACGACCATCAAGTTCTCGACGGACACCTTGTTAGACCATTCCCTTGCCTTAATCCCAATGCCAAACTTCTCTCTCATCTGATTTGTCTCCTCTTTTGCCATCAACAGCAAATTTTTCGGATTCGCGTTGTTTGCAAACATGCATACCGACGGAACTAAATCAACAATAACCAATTCAAATAATTGCAAATAGTTTTTATTGTTTTTGTCTGTAAGGAAATCATTAATCATTGTACACGGTTAGTTTCGAATTTTTTAAAGCTACACTGCTCCAAATTTTATATTCAATTTAAGGATCATTTAGCCACTTAAAGAAATGGGCTAAATATGTCACAGCCCCTGCCCTGAGTAGAAGGGCTTTAAAAACAAAAAATCGACTTTATTTTTATTATTCATTGTACAAAATCGCCTAAAAGATCTTTCCGAAGCTTATAGGTTATAAACCAATCAATTTTAATCATCTAGGATAATATCTAGGGGTAAGTATAGTATTTTGGCTTCGATAAACTCGTCGGTATTATATTTCGATTTTGCAATAGCTTATTAAATAGTACATTACTTTTACTTACAGTCGAAACTTCGGAGGCATTCTTCCACGGTTAAATACAGATCTATTTTGGTTTGTGGAAGAATGACAAAGAGCATTTGAAAGTCCTTTCCATCTTGTTGGGCATTATCGATATTTTGCAGATAATTTGGGATCAAAATATCTTTCAGCTTCACTCTACATGTAAAAAATATTAGTAAAAATACTTTTAGACACTGAGATGCGTAAATAGCCACTAAAATATAGTTGTAAAAGTAAAACTTTTACATTTGGAAAGCAAGCATTTGATATTTGTTGGGCTGAGAGCCTAACATCATATTACGAATTGAGTTGTCAATTGAATGCCCATACTCTTCAGGCACAATGACGATCCATTTGACCAGGTTGACAGGATTTACGAATGTGTTGGCTAAGTAATGAAGTCGGAGAGAATTATTAAAGTTATATGGAATTCAGGTTCACGTAAATAAATAGATAATATTATAATGTTTAATGAGGTCAAGAGAAAAGTGACAAACTTTGAAAAGCCAAGTTCCAGTCCAATGGTCTGTTGTCTTGCTCAAAGGGCCACCCAACCATCGGCTGTGGTATATTTTCCTCCGCCGAAGCCACCCTCCTAATCGAAGTAGACGTCGACCAAATGCTCTCCGTCCTCCTACAACAAGCAAGATGAAATTTGAATTAATCTCTACTATTAGATAAAGTGAGGTAGATTGGACATTCTATTTTTTTGGTATGTGGATCGGTATGTTTATCCGTATCTTTTTGTAATGATTATTTAGGCGTACAAATGATGCCTTTGAATTTCAAAAAACTAAGACATCAAAAATTGTTGGTCTACTAAATAATCAACGATCTATATATTATTACTAGTTGAATCCTAGCACACATAAAGTGTGCTAGAAAATGTTGAAATCAGTAAATTTCTAGCGACTGCGCATTGGCCCGAATTTCATAGACCGTTGATTGGACTCAGTACTGATAGCCTAGTCCTTGCTCATTAATTACAAAATATTACCCTTACTCATTAATTACAAAATATTACGGACATAGATACAAACATTTATTCAGGAATAGTGAAAGAATCCCATGCGCATGCCCCACTTTATCTTTATGTAGAGTAAAGATGAATTTCGGGCTAATGCGCAATGTCTAAAAATGTACATATTGTCATATATTCGTAATATTCGTAGCACACTGTGCTAGTTTCTCCGCTAGTCCTACTATACCATTAAAACATCTCAGATTTAGTTAATGAATGTATTTAATAATGTTTAACCAATGTCGCTAAATAAAATAAAAAATGAACAATGAACTCAATTCTGGGTTAGCATTAGTGTCTTACGAAGATTAGCCATGCAACTGTTAAATGCCTATTTTAAATTCAAAAGTAATAGTCGTGATTCGTGGTCCAGTTTGAAATTTTATAATTTTTAAACAATTTGGAACAATAAACAATGGTTTTGGAATCTAATCCTCAACCTTTATAACACCAGACTTTGGGTTAGTCCCTCACTTCCAAAGACCAAATGAAAGAGTGGTAATAAAGTGACGAATTTTGGTATGTTCAATTAAAGTAGATTACATTGATTTATCAAGGTGTGTGAATATAACATTCTTACGGTTGCCCTGAGATGGTCATCCTGTCGGTAGTGTCCAACTCCTCTCTAAGGTGTTGAGGCTCAGGTATTGGGTTGTTGGCTGAAATTGGAGTCTGGGCTTGTCTTGTACCCATCCAGCCATTCAGTCGATTTGCCAGATACGTAATCATTGCAATACAGGAGAATTTTGTCGAAGAGAAAGTTGGCGAGGAAAGAAGTTGTTATACAGTCTGTAGATCAGAGTTAGACAGCGAGTACGTATGTACGTTTGTTTAAGTAGAAAAATCAACAGCAGTAGAGTATCACTGATGCTTTGTGATTCACTAAGCTAATCTAGTCTCCATTTATGTATAGAATAAAGAATCTGCCTTTTCTTAAGTTTTCTTGCGTTGATGTCGTCGTGCTTGATTCGGTTTGGTCTATGGTTTTAGGTACAGAGAAAATCAGAGAAATCCCTCATAATTTGTATTTCGTCAATTTTTTTTATATGTGAGGAATTTTTAATTTTTTACTTTTTGTGGGCAGAATTGGATAAGGTAAGTGGACTATTTATATTGGCTCACCAGAAGTGAATAAACAGCGAAAAGGTCTATTTGCAAGACAAGTATATACAAATGGAGAATACGTTCTTGCCAATTTTATTTGGTACTAGTGAACCCAGCTGAGTGGTTAACCCAGCACTCAAGAGAAATTAAACAGGACACCCATTACAGTAGTATAACAATTTCGAAAAAATCATCAGTGTTTACCCCATGGTTAACTGTGTAAATACAATAATTTAAAAATTCCTTTTATTTTCTACAGCGGTTGGAAAAATTAGATTCATCTCTAACTTTCAGGTAAAAAGGAAGTTCCTAAATAATAACTGTAAATCATAGCCTTAAAAACAGGGGACTCCATTTTTAATAAACACCTCAAAAAGTTCTCATTTAAAATCAGAAAAATATGATTTCGGAATTTTGGAAAAACGTAAAAACCAACTTACGAATAATTATTCTTATAGAATAAATAGTAAGTTTCCCTGTTCAGTTAATTCATTCCACAAAAAAGAGTAAACTAGCACAAAGAAATCAATAGGGAGTAAAAAAATTTCACCAGATCTACTAAAAATGCTAAATAATTTTGTGAATACAGCAGAGCTGGCATGGATTAGAAATTTTGAAATGCTAATTAATACGCAAATTACGATCATTACGAAATGTTCCCTTTAGTTAATAATTTCCATTCAATCATTCAATTATCATACCCATAAGATAATCTTAAATTGGAGTTGCGCAATGAAATATTTCGTGACAAGGTATAAATGTAAAAGATGAACTTCGTGTAACTACGCAGGCGCAAGAATAATTACGCAATATTTCGAGTCCGTAGGACGGGCTTATTTCTAGTCACCAATAATCATATTATGTAAATTTGTATTATTATGTAGATGTTATAATAATACTATATTTTGTAATGTGTGTGTGGAAATAAATGAAATGGGCTTATTCATATAGCTGCTTGTGCATTGGAACAAAAATCCGCAAAGTCCATGGCATAAAATACAGTTACATAGAAACATAAGTACATACATACATGAGACATAGTTGGAAATAGTTTTATTTATTGTGATTAGGTGTAGACCGAAAAATGTCTTCACTCCACATTCGCATATATACTATAGCTTTTTGTGTTATATTGAATTGATCTGGTTTATGTTGTGCATCTTTGTGTTGTGATAATACTAGTATTCTGTCTTGGGAACTCCCCACGTTGATTTGGATTCCCCTTTTTGTTGATTGTTCGCTCCACGCTATTACAAAATGACAACGTACGTCGTACAGAAAATAAACATCATAGAGAATGATCACCAAACTGACATTGGACAAATAGGACATATTATGGTGTTGATAAATATAAAGATCGGAGAGGGAAGGTTTATTTAGAGCCAGATAGTTTGCAAAGCAAATAGCATTTGGCAAGTACCTGAACTATACTCCGAGCTTCTATACAAATATAATTTTTGCCTCAAAGATTTTCAATGATGAATTTCTGGCAAAATTGGTAATTGGCTATTCAGATAATTCATGTCTAAATGTACAGTAGAGCTATGGAATACATAATACTGAATACTATCCATGTTTAGACTTAGACTCCTTGAAAGATTCTTTTGATTCTCCCAAAGAACAATCCGGAGAGTGTAGTGAAAGCACTATACCTACCATTTTACATTTTTACAATCTTGTAGCATTATTTAACTACCTTTGATCTTCCAACAAGTAAGAATTATCTAAATTGGCCAATTTCAATGTTATAAAATCTTTGATGTGAGATACAATCTTTTCAGCATTTGTACTCCGATCTTCCAATTCTGCCTGCATATTCTGTCTCGGTTTCATTACATAAGCTAATGCTGGACGATTGGCATCATTTCGTAAAGCAGCTCGATTGACTCTTATTCTTCTGTAACCACCTCTACTAAAAATGCTAAATAGGTTTGTGGATATAGCAGGACTAATTTGGATTAAAGTTTTGAAATGCTAATTAATACGCACATTACGATCATTATGAAATCTCCTCTTTAACTTATCATTTCCATTCAATCACCAATAAGCATTATAATGTAAATTTGTATTATTGTTTTGATGTTATAATAATACTATATTTTGTAATTTGTGTGCCGATATAAATGAAATAGGATTATCCATAGGCGCTGCGCGCTGTGGAACAAAAATCCGCAAAGTCCAAGGCATAAAATCCATCAACATAGACACATTTACATACATATAATATGAATAAATAGTCGGAAAGAGCTTTATTTATTGTGATGATAGACCTCAGCCCTTCCGTTAATTTCCATAATTGTGATGTGCACCAAGCACGTATAAAGATCTGAGTTTCGGAGGGGGATATAATATATTTCATACATATATTTTAATTATATATATTCGCGCGAAGGCAGGCCGGAAATTTTTTGCCTTTTTGAAAAAAATGAGCCTAAAATGGCCTAAATGGAAAATAATGGCGCGGAACGCAAAATTTTTTGCTGTTTTGCGAAAAAAATTATTTTTTCTTGGATTTCGGGGGCGTAAAAAGGGCGTTCTTCAGGCCGTAAAGCCCTTCAATACGTCCTTGATGTGCACCCATGGCAGAGTAGAGTTAACAGTAACAGGGAAGTTCTTTTTTTGAAATATGCAAATTCGGCGATACGTTCATGCAAACATAAATATATAAAGACTAGCCGGACAAAGGACCTAGGCCCTGTTATAAATAAAGCTAGTGTGTATTGTGGGGGCAATATTGTACGATGAGAAGAAAGTATTTCAGATGTATAGCTTTTTTTAATTGAACTTTTCATGGTTTCTCATTTAGTGAGTCGGCGTTGGAGGTAGACATTTTACATAATTGATAGGTGTATGGACTTTTGTTTTAGAAAACTGTCCGTATCTCCGGACAGGGAGGAGGTTCTTGTCAAGAGTATTGTCTTGTATCATAATTTCAACAATGTAAATGACCAAATTTTAAAGTTTCCCGCACATGAAATAATAGGGCCTTAAGCGAATCGAAAGCTGGAAATATTTGCATACAGAACGCATGAACTGCTTTGTTATGAAATATACGGACTAGTTAGGATTTACCACATTAACACACGATGATATAAACAAACATCCCTACGGAATTTTTCACTGCGCAACTAGAACAACATAATATAACACGATTATATTATAGAGTGATGCATGCATACACGTAACAAAATTATACGATTATATGTAGTGATGCTGTATTAATTTTCTTGTTTAAAATTAAGGGAATTGTATGTATTCATTCAAAGTATTACATTTAAATGCAAAACTTACCAGTATATTGTACCCATTGGCCCAATTCCGTCACTTGTAAATCTTAACGATCAGTAATAATTATTTACGTAACTAAGCAGGACTGGCAGACAACACTGACATGTATCGTTGATTACGGCTCATCGAAGACAGGAAGGGTGCGGAAGGAAGCGACATAACTTGATTATCTCTATGATGTAAGGCTGAGGTTTCCAAGAAACTTCGGTGTACATTTCGGCTGAAAATTCATGGAAGAATGCTGATAGAAATCGAGAAGTAGATCACTCACCTGCTGCAGTGCAAAGCTGAAAGCAAACTTTACACAACGGAATTATAAATGTAGGATGATTTAAAAGATGGATACGGGCCATTATATTTTTGTACTTTTAATAAAACTAGCAACATTTGCTATGGTATGGTAGCTATGAATGGTATGATGATAAAGTTCTTTTCCAACTATAATAAATTGATTTAGCACGCACAGAGGCACATTCTTGCTCCACCATCCATGTCTATGAGAGTAATTGTATCCTATAGGCAGAAATGTTTTTGCAACGATTTCAACCACCTTATTTACATGGATTTCTAATTATTTTTATATTTTAAACCCCTCCACGGCCAGGGGTATGACAGATCTTGCCCATTTACAAACTCGTTCTTCTTTTTACCTCAATATTGATGGATTTCTTAACATTTGAGCTGTTTAGTTAAAACCGGTTTAGAAAATTATCGAGCACGGAGATTTCCGAACGGAAGGACTAAAGTTAGGTAGTACAGATAGATACAAACAAGATAAACTCCTCTAAATAAAAATCGATGTGACTTCCGCTATATATTCACCGCACAACGTCGTGCAATAGCTCGTTCCATAAGAAATTGGTTCAGGGACATAATTAGGTTAAATTTATCCTTTCGTAAGGAAACTAGGCTGAAAGCCTAAAGTATATAGAATTCGATGTAGTCGGATGTATCCATTTTACAAAATCCCGTTTTCCATTGAATTCATACCGCATCAAAGCACATAAAATGTCTTAATATATTCATTATATTATAAGCTATGGGATAACACAATGGTAATAACCAACCAACCACTTTCAATAACCATTGTCTTATTGAGTTCATTAGAATATTAGACACAACGGAAATATCGCTTGACAATTTGCTGATTTGTGCTTTGTACAACTCCATGTTATTTTGTTATCCACGTAAACGTTGTCCAATCTAAATTTTTCAAACCCATCATGTTCTCGTATGTCATATGACTGAACAACTTGAACTTACTTTAATGCAATGGAAAGCGTAAAAGACGTGAATGGATGAAACAAAACTAATTAACGGAACCATAAGCAAATTTTATTAAATATTTTCCGAAATTAACATTTTGGTATTACGCACCATCTATTTAAATTTACATAGGTCGCAAAATTCAATTATTACCATTCGAGACGAGATATTAGACTTATTCAAGCCTATTAGCGAAATTACATAGGGAGGTATGAAATTAATGTTACTACTGTCATAGGTGTGGGGCTGGGGTAATATAAGGACATGCGTATCTATTATTTACAATGGATCCATGTACAATCTTGTATTTTTCCACAACTATAAGATAAACTGCAGTACAGGTTATTTCAAAATTATCCTTGGAGACAGTTATAAAAACATTCCATCAAGTTGCTGAAAATGAAATAAAAACGAAATGAAAAATAGGTTTAATTTGTGACGAGTTTGGAATTCGACGATCTAGTAACGAATTAGATTTTTAAGTAGCAGAACCAAAAAGTAGTAAGCCTTTGCAATTCAAGGTATAATTGTGAAGACAATAGTCACGCTTTGCTAATCGGTTAAAAGTAATGAAACTGATTTAATATTAATAATGAATAATTCAATACATTGTAATTATATAATTATCAGAAAAAAACACGATCTTAGTTCTACTTTTACTAGCTAATAGTAAAATTAAACCGTAATTAATGTAATTCTATTTTATAATCGTAGACTTGATAAAGCAATAAATTTACCTACCTATATATCTATGTATGTATGTTTGTATGTATGTCTGGTAGGGCGATCGTAAAAGTAAAATTTGCATGTCATGAAATTTGGAAATGAGTGTTGAAAGTAGAATAAGCCGAGGCTCTAGCAGTATACCAAAATTAAAATAGAATTGTTTCATAATATGCAAATTTTGTACAATGCAACTTTCAGAAGTATCAGCTGAGTTAAAGTGTTTTGCTTTGTTGTGAAGTGTTTTTTATACTGCATACACTGTTTACATTTTGCACTTTCAATTCATTCTTTGGTGAGTTTTGACGAAAACACAAACCACCGAATTCACTTCCGTATGCCTGTCAAAAGAAATACTCATTTTTTTATCTGAAAATTATCAACTGCGTATTCATACTTACACGTCCTGAAGACTGAAACTGCTGCTGAAACGGATTAAACGTATGGTAAAATTTAATTTGTACACTTTAAATAAGATCTGAAAAAGTAGGTTTCATGTTATTTATTTGAAACCAATTGTTATTTGTAATTTTAGCTTATAATAATTTCCATTGTATTTGAATAATATTTTCTGCATTTAAAAGTCGTAGTGTATTTTCTGCACAATAAAGAAGATTCAATGTGTTTACTATTGGCTAATGACTTTCCAACAAATTATCGAATAATTATGTATATACTAATTACATATTATAATTATAATTACATATAATGTATGATACATAGATATGCATCAAAAATTTGGTGTATATGATGGGTTTGCTAGGTTCGTTCCTTTGCTGGGTTCACTAGTGGTTAAAATTTGCGTTGAATATTTGTATTTCCTTACGAAATCGATATTTACGTCGTCTGCCGGAAACACACTCGAAGTCCTTTCAAACATCTTTGGCAAAGATTTTTTAGTTTGCCAAAAAGAATGAAGACGTTTATTTTCAGAATTGCTCGACAGTGCCACAAAGATTCCAGAATAAGAGCGATGAATGATTCAAGTAAAAAGTATCCACAAACGAAGAAAATAGTATGGATTTTCATTGACAGACTAATAGGCAATGTCTGAGATTCGTTATGCTTCAGTTCTGAATGGGATATTATATCTTTTAAATAATACATGAAATCGTATTGTTCCTTGAAATATTTTAGAAAACCTTTCTCTTGCATGACTTGGAAATGTGATTGGAATTTATAACGGTGACAATATTGGAATTTATAAGACATTGGAAAAGCGAAGTTTGTTTCCTTTACAGTCATGCAAATTCCGTCAGAAGATACTCTAGATGGTATTAAGGGCACAATGTATTGAATTTTCTCTTTAAGATGTGCTCTAAATAGTTTCATTGTGAAGTTGGTCAACATTTTCATACTCAATATCCAGGAGTCCATAACATTGTATTCAGATGTTGCATCGGATTCCCGATCAAATATAATGACACTTGAATTCATCTTGTCCAGAATTTTATATTTTTCGAAAAATTGCCTTCCCCATCCGTTTTCGTCCAATTCCCGCCGTCTGTCATTCTGCAAGAAAAACTTATATCCATTTTCAGCGAGATCTTTAAAGTCCACAAATTGCTTTCTGTCTGGCGGAGCAATAATCTCGCTTGTTATCCACGTTTCATATTGAGTAGCAATTACAAATCCCATGGACACAATTACCAAATACAAAATGTTTCTCCTTTTATTGGAAACAGCCTGATTTAAAAGGACGGCTATTGTGGATACAAAAATAAACTCTAATTTCTTGTAGAAAGTAGAAATTCTAAAGCCTAAAGCATAAAATGAAACAGGGAATAGCGAAAATATCAGCCACCAGCAATAATCATCAAATGTATTTCGAATCAAAACTGTCAAAGGGATGTCCACCAATCGAGGGCTGGCTTCGCAGTAATATGGAATCAACTCTACAAGTTATTCAATGAAAAGATTTTCATACCATGGTACAATATAGGTATCTAAGAAAAACGTTAACATATTTATGTGTCCACATCGACGATGTTCTTCTTTGAGATCTTCATATTGGATTGCATATATGGCAGTGAAGTTCAATCTTTTTCAGCCATCAATTCAACAGCTCTCACTGCATTATAACAATCTTTATTTAAACGATTAGTTTTTACTACTGAATAGAGCTCCATATTACATTCTGGCAATGTTCTAGTATTATCAAACGAAAAGTGCATCCATATTCCACCAATTAGATTGCCATGAAGATTCCCGTTTAAAATATTCCAGATTCTTTCCCATTCTTCTTCAGATTTTTCTGTTTCAATTGGATGAAGTGTTAAAAACTCACCCTTCGGATTGTAGAGAATTGTCATGTAAATCGAATATTCGTTTCCAACTTTCATTGCCAATACAAAAAGAGGAGCCACCAAATCTTGATTGAGTCTTGATTGCCACTCCGGATTCATCCATTTCAATTCATCTTTGATGACGATTATGAATCTCGAATGCAGACGATTTATTTCTTTCCCAAAAGTGTTGAGATTTGTCAAATGAGGGTCTGGCTCCATTAGAATATTTACAGTGCAGAAACTTCTAGAGAGATCCCGTGGATTGTCTTCACGATGACCAAATAGAGTTTTATTATAGTCTGATTTTGCCAAGGTCCATGGTTGGCCATTTTGGTTAGACAGGATGAAATCTATCTGCCATTGAGATTGTTGGAAAGTAATCATGTTAAAATCACAATTACTATAGAACGACAAATTTCGAAAGCAGTTGATGTTGTTTATAATAATTGAAATTAAAAATGTTACAATTGGATTCATGGAATACATTTTAACACGAATTTGGTCACTTATGTGTCTTCAGCATTGATCGAATCGATGTAAGAGAAAGAATATTTTGTTTTAAATAACGTCGCACTAAATTTTGTGTATCAAGCCAGTGAGGCACCAACGAAGTAGTCAAGGCTGGCAGTGAAGAGCCATAATAGCAACCAGCAGCGACTGTCTAACATTATAACCTCAAATTATTAATCATATACCATGAAACTCAGAATAGTTCCCACGATTATGAACATTACTCGGTTTTCATATTATTTATCTAGTCGATTCCACATATTGTAACTGTCGTAGTATAACCCTTTCCATATACTACAATGATGGCCGTAAATGGACTAATCGACAAAGATTGTGACAATAAGGCCGTAATTTATAGCGACTCAAGGAGTGCCATTCAAACGCTGAGGGCAGATACCACCGTGTCTGCCTTAGTCCTTGAGTGCTCTCAAATAATAGCAAGAGCAAATGGAAACATTACCCTGCACTGGGTACCCAGCCATACTGGTATACCAGGTAACGACAAAGTCGACGAATTAGCGAAAGGGACTACACCTTGTGGGCCTGAGCCGTTTCTGGCGCTCTCAACAAATTGTTTAAAATAATGATTGGGAGCTGGGCCTTGGCTCAGCATTCCAAAACCTAGAAGGAGAGGAATGACTGTCGAAGTATGGATTGAAGTCTAAAAAAGGAGTCTTTACGGGTTCTCGTACATATGGTTACAGGTCATAGTTACCTAGCAAAGCATGTAAAAAACATCAGGGGTCTGCTCTTTGTCCAAATTGTGGCTTAGAGGATGAGACACCGGTTCACCTGGTGGCATTTTGACCGCGATACGCAATGGTAAGGAACTTGTATACGGGTTACTGCGTGATTCCGACTAACACACTCTCTGAGGTACCCTTTTCTTCAATGCTAAGGTTCTATATCATGGCTAGTCGAAAAGAAGGTTAACCTTACAGTAACCTGTACCGAGGAGTTGGCAATGGGCCCGTTTTTGTGGCCTGCGCCCTGGACGAAATTACAAAAATAGTTATGACAGATATCTAAAGCTAGGTGTTATTTAGCGTACAGCAAGGGAGATAACGGCATATAAAGCGTTGTGGTAGAATTGTACCAACCTGGATGCGAAAATGTTCACAGCTGAACTGCTCGGTCTGAAAAAATTAGAAAATAAGAAAACCAGAGTGCAGGGCGATTTTGACACTCACGGTATTGTTGTATCAGCAAAACACCTGAACTACTACTTCATGGCCTCTAACTAGGACAGACGTTATACAAAAGTATGGAACAACAAATTCAGACACGAAAACTCACGACATATATACCCCGTTACATAAATGCTACGTGTATTGTTCAGTGTGGAGCCAGTATTTTCAAACGGCGAATGGTATAAAACGAGTATATTACAAACGAATAATTATCCATTTCCAATAAACGGAGAAGGCTTGTGACGAATTACATGATCACATCTCAGTTAACTCAGTATTCGTCAGTAATTATGATCTAGCCTGATAACTACAATACGTGATGTAAAATAAATATTTCTTTCAATCCTTTCTCCTTCTTCAATAGCTCTTCCTTACTATTAGGAAAAAAGGTTATTGACAATGTTTCTGACAGAAGTATCTAGGCCATTATTAAATATGCATATTGCCATATTTGTATTTGAGTGCTTATTTGGGCGGCAGTTCCGGCAGGTGTCTGTGCTCTTGAGAAAGTTTGCTAACCTCGATCGGTTTTTACAAAAGACAAAGTGACTACTATGGTTAGTGTATTATAATTTACACTTACGTTATCGGCTTCATTTAACATAATGACAAGGGTAATGAGGCGAATGAAATTTTGTATAAATGTTCATTTCCAGTGAAACGAAAAAGAGACTACTTTCTCTTAAGAAGACTACCCTTTGATTGAAAAATTTGACAACGTTTTCAGATGAGCGATTTTAGGAGATGAAATATTAGTCAGTTTTTAGTAATCATGCTGATTTTAGTGACCAAACACACTGACTCTTAAATACGACAATGGTACAAGCAATGTCATTAAGAAGTCTACAATGGAACAAGCCATTCCGTCAAGAAGTCATTATACGACAGTCACTATACGAGAATCAAATGCTCTATAATATGAAAATTTTTTGGGTTTTAACGTAAAAATTCATTTCTTTTCTTCGATTTCGGGGGCCCTCTTGTTGCTGTCCTGGCAAGTAATTTAGTTAGTTTATATTATAGGTAATAGTCCACAGAAGAGCCATCTACCTTTTGTTGAAAGACTTGTTGGTAAAGAAAGGTCAGCTTTAACAATCTGCTTATGGTCATTTGACTCCGCCTCCCCCCACCACTGCACCTATCAGCAGTCTTCCTTAAAGGTGTTCACCCAAGCACGCTGAAAGCGTCTAGCCGAAAGCAGCGTGCAGTTTTTTTAGTATTTTCTGCTGCGTGATCACATTAAAAAAATGCGCGATTACATAGAACTGAAAGTACGCTCCAGAAAAAGCTACAAAAAGCTTGATGGTAGCTGCTAGCTGCGTCTACCAATATATGGGATCACCCAACGCTGAAAGCTGCGCGATTCATCTGTCGATATAGTGTTGCCTGGTGATGTGATGGTCAAATAGCAGCGATAGAAATGTGCTCTTTTTCATATTATTTATAAGGTATAATAATTTGATGGAACTTTTTAAAGCACAACTTTATCTACTTTTTGTTTTATAAAGTAATTACTGATTATTAAGAGTCTACTCATTGGCGTTGGAGGAAGTAAGTATCCCATGATCCCATGTACCCAAGGGGTACAATATTTCTTAGGAAGAAATTCTTACCCACGCATACTCAGCAAAATGTAAATTTCTAAGAGTCACAGTCAACTATTCTGATTGATTCAAATTGAATCAATCAGAATAGTTGACTGTTCAACTATTGAATCATTCAATAGTTGAATTGTTTTCTTGCCCTGTTGGGCGACCTGGCGTTGGGATTGGGACTGACCGTCGATCTGCCCACTTTCGTGTTCTATAATATACAGATTTAAAATAATAATAATAAAACTACTTTTTATGCAAAAAACTTGTGTCGACACAATTATCACCATGATCCACCTGAACAATACAAAATAGGTGGAATTTTCACGATAAATGGTTTGATGATTACAAAAACACAGGCAGTTTCGGCTTCTTCCGAACATGCTTCTATATTTTTGTCGGCGCGTTAAAAATTTTCGCCGCTTAAGCAGAAAAAGTCGCAGTGGAATCACTCGCGTGTTTTTACGCTTTTCCAAAAAAACATCGACCGAAAGAGAAAAAAAGTTGCAGCAAAAAATAATGCTGCCGCTGCATACTGCGTGTCTAGTGTAATCACTTTTTCTGCTTGCAGCGAGATGTTTTCAGAGTGCTGCTAGGCAGTGGAATAAGGCCTTAAAGCACGCTTGTGTTGCTTACTTTACTATGAGCAGCCCGAGGACAGAAGTTGGGCTATGTATTGCCCATGGAGCCATATGTATTGCATGTAAGTATTCCCCATATTTTATATCTGCAGGGAAGTTCTCTGAAATAAAATCATTCCTATCTAGTTCAGTGGCAGCAGCGGTAAATCTATATGTACAAAAGCTACACGTTTTTTGCGAATCATTGGTGGAAATTCAAATACTTTGATTGCTTCTAATTACACCTGTTTCTAGTATAAGTTTCAAAAGATGAAAGCTGAATATGCCAGTAGTTTAGAGAATACGAAATTCACATATTTATGAAATCTGTATATATCTAGTACTAGAAAAAAGCCCGTCCTACGGACGGAAAATTATCAACACTACGCACTCAATAACAATAAATCTAAATGAAATCTTTTCTACAGTTGCTGTTTAAAGTCCTTTTATCCCCCGTGCAGTATTTTGTTTAATTTTGAAATATTGTAATTATTCTTGCGCCTGCGTATTTACTCGAAGTTCATCTTTTACATTTATACATTATCACGGAAATTTTTCATTGCGCAACTCCACTTTACGATTATTCTATGGGTATATGATGCAGGATAATATTATGAAAGTATACTGGTCATTTAAATTAATATAGAAATTATTTATTATGCAAGAACTTTCATAACTAAGAATAAAACGGTAATTTTCCACGATATCCAGGGAAAACAATACAACTAATCTGGAGAATGACTGCAAAATAGTAATGCTATTGTTTCATTAATATAGCTATGTGGTTAAAAAACAATGCACTAATAACAATAATAATAATAAATGTATTTAATTTAAATTATAATAATATTATGTGGGTCATTCTATTTAACTAAAGATACTACTCTGAAATCCAATCCCATACTAAGTTTAATATACTACACAATATAATATAACGCTTTACTACTACAACTATTAAACAATAACTCATCAATAAAATAAACAGAAAAATCCGAAGCAATTGGCGGTTACTATATAACAAGTAAGTCAATACACTTTCTAATTACTGAACTATATAATTACCAAGTCATTTAGATTTCAAAAACACATTCCATGGTCAACCAAATGTCATAGAGGTTTTGTTTAGGGCTTGTAAACCCGGGTTTTGACGGTTCTGAAACCCGGGTTTTGCAATTCACTAACCCGGGTTTTCACTAATTAAATAATGAATTCATATTACCAGGTTTTATGCATGTTGCGAATATATTCAAACTGGAAATAATATCAAAAAAATTATTCTCTTAGTGAACGCGCGTCCAAATTTAATTTCTCATTATATTTGTAAGGGTATAATGGTTATCGGCTAAAATAGGAATTCGTAAATATAAGTAGTATGAGTTCTGGTTCTGATAGCTGTACGACTCGTCTAGGGTTGCCGGGAGTTGGTAACCACTATAGGTCTTATGCAGAGAATAAATGAGCAGAGTAACTGGCTAAAGTCAAGTGTTAAGTGAAGTGTTTATTATCAAATCTTGAGTGCTATTTTTGGATATAAACATCCTTTTACACTAATATTCATATTTTGACCTATTTTCCTTGATGAATAAGAAACAATTGATTCTTGTTATTCACGTGTGTCCCTGTACTCCACACCAGATTAACATGACACTTTTCCTTTTTCTCACGCTGCTATGTGCCATTACATATTCAACACAAACCTCTCCGATCAAACCTCAATCTCAACTTGAATTTAGTCAAATGGCAAAAATTGCAAACAATAATCCATTCTCATAGGTTTACACGCTCAACTTTTTCGAAATTATTTTGGTAATTAATAAAATTTGGGTATATACCTTGAAATAGCAATTTGAGCATTGGGAGCCATATCCACACTATTTATGTCCAGATTAATGAAAACTGAGTGTGTGTTATCCTTCATAAGTCAGAAGAGGAAAACATATAAGTTATGTCCCACTACACCTTGTCCTTATATAAACTGACTGAAAATACTGAAATTGATGACTTATGTATTTGTCTGATGTCATGTCCTTAATAAAAGAAAGATTGTGTATAGTTAAAAATATCATTCTAATTTGGCAGTGTACAACATAATTACAAAATTATACGTAAAATGCAAACATGTTTAAAACCCGGTTCCGAATCTGAACCCGGTTCTGCGCCTTCAAAACCCGGGTTTACCCGAAACCCGGGTTTTGAATTTCCGTCCGAGTTTACAAGCCCTAACATTTACCAATATCATAATTTTGAAACAAAGCTTTCATGGCACTAAGTTGTTTGTGAAACACTACATACATCGCGCTCTCAGGCACTTGTCTGCAGTATAAAAGCGAATTGAGGTCAGCAGGCCAAATTAGAACAACAAATCAGAATTCGCACTCAGATTATCGAATATGCTGTAAAAGCATCACAAAAATAATAATATACGTATTAGTGTAATAAATTAAAACTTTTAAAATTAAAACGATGTATTTGATAAATTTAAAGCATGCATTTTGGGCATACCAATTTTACTCTCGCATTGCATTCCGAACATTTATTTGTTAATCTACCTACTTTGGAACAGTTCGTGCAATTATCATTCAGACAAATCTAAATAGCAGCATACTTAGTAATAATAACATTGTCAAAACGTAAAATGTAAAGAATCTAAAGTGGGTTTACAAGAAGGTTAAATTATGTTGTGGGTCGACTTCGGCTTGCTTTCCACGTGTCATTCCCATCAAGAAAGCCAACTTGTATGCGAACATGCAAGGAATGGGCACGACGACAATTCCGGTCGAGTCGAAGTTGAAATGAGACATATGGTTGACAATCATCTCCATTTGATTTGGTGAAACGCCTTGCGTGTCGTATAGAACGAAGAATGACGTCGGCCTTACCACCTTCTTAGCCACCTTGGACATCAAGAAGAAGTGGTACCTAGTAATTAAACAATACTTATTAACCTCATCTACATCTTAGCTAGTGATTACTATAGCTAGATAGAAGTGACGTGGAAGATTGGATATAAAAATTGAACTGTGCCTCAAAGGTAAAGCGACGTTGTTCTGGAAAGAGCTCGATGGCATATTAGCTGGTCTAGTATACTCAATTTGTGACAACATGCTTTCACTGATTCTATCCGCTACCACGATGTAAGACAGCTGCGGAATCGGTCTCCCTTCAGCCCAATAAAATTCTCTCAAAAAATTCTGTAGTACACAAATCAAATTAAATTAGCTAAAAATAAAAATGTCAGCATTGGTGATGTAAAATATTATCAAAGGGTTCAAAAAACGTTATGGTTTAAACAAACCAGGAATTCCGAAATTTTGATTTGTTCAAAATTATCGCCGTCCAGTCCACAACGGAATATAATGATTCTCTCTGGAAGGACTCCCTTCTTGAACTTGTAGTCGTAGCAACATTCTAAAGTAATCCAGAAAGCATGAAATAATTTATAAAGGAATAAAGAATTTCATAAATTATATCTAATTTGGATATCTAATAGACCTTTTTATTTACTAAAGCCAGCCAAGAAGGATGATGGAAGACATAGCTAGCAGAGTTATAAGGAACAAGAAATAAGGAGAAGAGCTTGGCGTAAATTTGTATGTGAAAAATTTTCTCTGTCAATATACTCCAACCATAGGCCTAACTCAATGGCCAGTTAAAATGAAACAAGTTGGAAAATATTTACTTGTGATTTTGATGTTGAAGTTCATGGTAAGTTCTTCTTGCGACTGGTGAATTGAGTTGACACAGAAGTAAGAGTCAAGAGCTAGAGATACCATTGCACCAGTGCTGATGCTAGAGCCTTTAGGCTTGTACACGTCAAATCCAACGACCATCAAGTTATGGAAAGGAACCATTTGGTTCCATGTTAATGTCACATTGCCAATCTGCTTATTTAACTCACCTAGTTTCAACATTGCGTGTGGCTGCAGACTATTTTCAATCACGTCATTTGCAAACAGGCATTTCCATGGCACTAAAGTGACAGCAATAAATCCATTTACAATATCCGCTGCTTTTGAACTTCAATTAAATTGAAATTGTAATCTAAAACACTTACGGTCGACACTTTTGAGACGATCGGTCACGGCAAAGAAGAGGTCCAGTCTGTGATTTGCCAGAATTATAAAGATCATTTGGAAGTCTCTTCCATCGTCAAAGGTATCTTCGATATTTCGTAGGTATGGCACAATCAAATGGTTTTTTAGCTTTATTCTGCATCGATAAACAAATTCCCAAATAAATGGAGGTTAAAACTGAATTGCAACTATTTAGAATGAACGTAGATTTGGCAAAAGTCATTTTGGCAAATACCCCTTTGAATAATTTGGCAAATGCACTCCATGAGTTTGACAAAGTGTGGGTACGGTCATAATATTCCTATTTGTTTGTGTGGTGCATTTTCAGTAATAGTCTTGTTGGGAAATGTAATTAATGTTTTTTTATACGCATATACAAAATATACATTTCGTTTTATGTTAAGGCAGTCTCACTCACTGTGGTTGAGTTTTTTTGTCAGTTGCCTTCAGAGATAGCATTGTCTTCACTTAAGTACGTTTCATTGTATTTAGTATTAAAATATGGGACTTACTTGAAAAACTATATAATTGTGTCTCTGATTTGACTTAATTAATGATAATAATCTTAATTTGACGATGATATGATTGACAAAACTTTGATATTTCTTTTGATTACAAGTAATTGCTTATCTAACAAACATTAGTTGCAAGAAAATTACCTTTTGCCAAACTGTCTGCACTGATTTGCCAAACTGTTCAAAATTAATGTGTCAAACCGATTTTTGCCAAAACGGTGGGCATTCACTTTTTAAACTAAAGCTAGTACATTTTGAAAGCCAGCATTTCCAATTTGTTCGGCCAAGAATGTTTCATCATATTTCGAATTGAGATTTCGATTGCTGGTGCAAACTTTTCAGAAACGATTACGATCCATTTTATCAAGTATGCGGGAGTCCATTCTACGTTGGCTAATGAATGAATACAGACAAAGGTAAATATATTAAGGTAAAATAAGGAATTGGTTCACAACACAACATCAATATAGTTAAAATGGCTTAAGTACATTGAAACGCCAAGACCCAGTCTGCTTGGTCATTTTTTTGTTCAGGGATTCCCTCCACCATCGCCTTGATCGCCTCCGTAACATTTCCATGCACCTCCAACGACGGCCTGGAGAAATGTGATGTCGAAGGAATTCTCTCCGTCTTCCTGCAGCAATTATTTAATTTTACTCAAATTATACAAATACTCACAAACTCATGTTTTCAAAACTTAAATTGACATGGATATTAATACTGAATTAAATATTCATATCAAGTTTTAAATATTTTTTTACTGATCATTTGAAATGGCCGATTCGCAGATGCTTCCGCTTGAAGGATTCCACACGTTCCCAAAGGGTTGTGGCGGCGGTGGAGGTTGAGATCTAAGGTTGTCCACTTGCATCGGAGTTGGGGCTTGTCTTTTACCCATTGATTTCTTCAGTGGATTTTGTGAATGCTTCATCTCAGACTCAAGAGTTTCGTCTAAGAGGGAATGATAGAAAATCAATCAGTTCGACGGAACTATTCAAGTCCAAGCTATTCAGTTCAGTCTCCCTATTCAAAGAATTATTCAGAACAAAGAAAAATCTCTTTGTCAATTGTCAACGAATTATTGTCAAATATGATTTATAACTAATATTTGTGATTCACACGAGCAGAAAATGTCCGCCTGTCTCACCTGGAATTTTCTAATATCCACAATTTAGGTTTTTATAAAATTGTTTACTTTAAGCGAACTTTAATTTGTTCAAATCCTGTATATGCTTTTAAAATTATTCATTTGTCACTATCAAACAATACTGATTGAAATGGATTTGAAAATGGTAGATGTTACTGATGTTAGTCATTGATTACGGACAGAAATGATGCTGACAGAGATATGCATTCTTTTTAAAACTGACCATTTTTTATTTCGCTCCTTTGATTGTATATCATAGTATATTTAAAATATTTGAGTCGTTCTATAGTTTGTTTTTCCGTTAAAAATTTAGTGGTAAAATGGGAAAGACAATTTAGGAATTATACATAAATGAATATCTTACCAGATTGTAGTATCCAATGAATTTCGCAATTTGCAAATCCTATCGATCAGAAAAATATAGGTGTGTTATTTTCTTATTGTGTCTTTATTTTTTACCATAAGAAGCAGACTTTAACACACAGGCTACAGATATATATGATCAATTGCGTCTCATCGAAGACAGGAAGGGTGCGGAAGGATGCGACATAACTTGATTACGTATACGAATCTCTTCTACAGGTAAAACATTGACATTATGATGTTGGAGAAACTTCTCTCTGGTTTACAAAATGTACGCGGCTGGAAAATGACGGCCTACTCCAGATATGAATCTATAAAATCACAACGTTCGCTCAGATACAAGCAAAGGTATGTTGGAGAATCTAAGCATAAGGTACAAGATAATGCAAGGCATATAGCAAAAATAACAAGTTTGCAACGTCGCTAAGCTGTGCAAAACTTCTATGAAATAGTTGAGAGCTCTATTGTAACCGGGTTGATTTTAAAATCTATTCAAGTAACTATATATTTAATCTCTATTTCCCAAACGTCTTCGTATTTTAACAGTAATGCTCATTGTGAATATAACAACATCAATAAATTGCAAGGTTATTGAACCAGGGACACCTGTACTGTATTTAAAACCTTTAGTTTTGAAACAATTCGTGCAAATTCATTACCATTCTTCCAAAAAGCAAAATGGCACAATTAATGCATTTTGTCAAACACAAAAACATAAATTGTTATAAAACGATATAATTCAAAGTTTTTCAAGTTTTTCATAAGACGTGAATGCAGGAAATTTTTTGGGGGCTTCGCTTGCTTGCCATTATCACTGTCGACTTCGGAAGATTTCGGAGTAAGATCCATTTTTAAGATTGACATTGACATTGACAACTCACTTTTTTTAGAAAACAACAAAACGCATTCAAATTAGTATTCAGAGTGTATTAGTATGTTGCAACATCAATGTTAACACGAGTTGTAAAGTCGGATGCAGACACTAAAAAATCAGAGACAATGATAGCTACAAATAAATGTGTGATATTTTGTTTGCTTATGGGTTAAATAAATATGGAACTGGAAGCGTGTATTCTCTTAACATGTATTTATTATAACCTAAAAAGACCCATACAGTACATTAGTGGTCAAAGGTGACAGAGAATGCCGTCCAGTCAAAAATGAATGTGGAGGAGCAACTATGAACAGCAACAGCAATACACTCAGGCATTTTTGAACTGATAGGAAAAGAACGATTACAGCTATGGACTAACGCGGATACATTGTATTTTCTAATTTTTGGTAACGTTAAACAAGTATTTTACAACTAGAGGGATATTATAGATGCTCTAGTACTACTACTACTTAATGTGTGTGTGACTTTTTCATGATCCCACATAAAACTATATAACCGGCCATTGTTCGGACTCTTGGTTACTATGGTTACCAAAGTGAAAGGTCGCCTTCTCATAATAATAACGGGAAGTATATAACTTTTTGTATTTACATCTAGATAGCTAAATATTTATATTACTGATTATATTGCAAATGAAGATTAGTGTTACATTAGAGCGGTAGATTATTTATTATAAATAACTTTTTTCTTCACGAAGATCTTCTTGTCAATTCATATTCATTCACAGGCTTTGTTCCTCCAATCAAAACTATAACTCAGTAAATTCCCTAATATTATAACGAGATATAAAAATCGCTAGTAAAGTAAATCGATACCAAAATAACTCAACAGATACAAACACGCATTGGCCAGCCTTTTTATACAATAATATCCATAGCTCTTTTTAAAAAAGCACACGCAAAATGAAAATAAATAATCTGCGATGGTTTTACAAAAATTTCATATTGTTTTCAGGGTATTCATAAGCTTGTTTTCCGTATGACATTCCGAACAAGAAAGCCAACCTGTACGCATATAGACAAGGAATAGGAACGATGATGTATCCGGACCAGTCGAAGCTTAAATGACACATTTTTTCGGTCATCAACTCGTAATGTTTTGGCGTGAAGCCTAGAGTGTTGTACAAAACTAAGAATGAACTAAGCTTCACTCCCTCTTCAATTCCCAGTGAACTCAGGAAGAAATCGTACCTAAGGATTACAAACTAGAAATTAGCCTCTTGCTACTCGAGCAGG
This sequence comes from Tomocerus qinae, assembly GCA_020055645.1. NCBI lineage: Eukaryota > Metazoa > Arthropoda > Collembola > Entomobryomorpha > Tomoceridae > Tomocerus > Tomocerus qinae. The sequence goes on along the minus strand of CM034546.1, from coordinate 45,857,788 downwards.
GCCGCAGCGAAGGGGGGGGGGCACCGGGGCACGCCCCCCCCCGAAATCGAGAAAAATAAAGAAATTTTTGTCTAAAATCTAATTTAATCTAATTTTTTGTCTAGCTAATTTTTTCTTGGTGCCCCTCCCGAAATTTTTTTCTGGCTGCGGCCCTGTACTCGAAGAGTACCATCTATCATCTAAATCATTTTATATCATGGTGACATAACCGTAATGGAAAATAATCAAAAATTGAAACTAAGTAAATGTACCTCAATGGTAAAGTGACATTACTGTCAACGACTGTGCCCGGAGGAAAATTGTCTGGTATTTTCTTAACCTCTGATAACATGCGGGAATTATTCTTCTTCGCTACCAAAATGTACGATAACTTCGGAATCTGTTTCCCTTCAGCGCCGTACAAGGCTTGTAGCGCATCCTGTACACACATTTAGCTAAGCCATCTCCTATTTATATCATTTACAAAACAATTAACTAACTAAAAAAGTCAAATAGTTAACAAACCAAAATTTGCGGCAATTCCAACGTTTTGATGTAGCCTAGATGTTCAACCTCTACTTCTCCACGGAATATAACGATTTTGTTCGGTAGTAATCCTTTCTTGGACTTATAAGCTTTGCAACACTCTGTATTAGAAAGAGGGCGTCGAGTAAAATATAAATTTAAAATGAGTAAAGGAAAACAATTTTAGAGATTTAAATACAGATTTACTTTTGATATTGACTTTGTGGTTCCTAGAAAGTTCATCTTCAGACTGGCGGGTGGAGATGGCTGCGAAGTAATAGTGATCGACAACAGTGGAGACAATTGAACTAGTACTGATGGTGGAGCCTTTCGCCTGGTAGACATCAAATCCAACAAACATTATGCTATTGAGAAGCACCTTGTTGGGCCATGACATACCCATTCCTCCAAACCTTTTACAGATATTGTTTTTTTTCTCTTTTGCAATAAAAAGCAGATTTTCCGGATTCGCGTAAATTCCGTCCAGGCACGCCGATGGAACTAAATTAACAATATAACCAATTTAATCACAGTGATTTATAGGAATTTTACCAATCCGAATGTGAAACCCATCCATCGAAAGGAGAAATGAGTGAAAAACAAGCCATAACCTTAAAGCAACTTAAATTGCTTTCTTATCATCGAATAGAGTGATGCTTATTCGAAAGTTAAAACACCAGTTAATAATAATAAGGGTCAATTGACAAGTGCTATGGGTTCCTAGACCAAGGAGCACAAGCCCGGAGGGATTCGGGAGGTTGCGATGACTGTCATACCTAGTGTGGTCAGCTCACCTAATTTTATCACCTCGGCGCACAAAATGGTAGAGTATGGGGCTATGTAGGGCTGTACCACATAATGGTTCAGTACCCTTTACTAAGTTCTCTTCGTGTAAGTCTGTAGACTAATTAAAATTGTCCGGGAGTAACTGCAAGTAAGCCATCGCGGCTTGAGCGCTACCACAGCCTTACTTATCAATAGTGAGTCTCTTAAGGTATCAAATACACAATATGTAACCAATGGCTGCCATTGAAAATACGCAATATGCATCAGCACCAGCAGGCTGGTACCGATAATAAGCACAGCTTAATCATGGCTTAGCCTATGTATATTTCGTATTTTCGGTGGCAGCTAAGCGTATTTGATACCTTAAGAGACGAGTAGTAGCCGTGCTCTCCCCCTAACACACACACACCACCCTCATGTTGTCAAAAAGTTTTTGTCAAACTTTAATGGTGTCAAACCTGTTGTAATTCAGGTAGCTTTTTAAGTCGTTTTAAGTTTAAGCTTAGTTTAAGTTTTTAAGTCGCCTGAATCCGTTCCATGAAATTACTTACATTCAAAATTCCTAAGACATTCTTTTACAGTAAAATACAGGTCTTGTATTTTATCTGACAGAATTACGAATAGCATTTGGAAATCCTTTCCATCTTCTTGGGCATTTTCTATATTTTGCAGATAATTTGGGATCAAAATGCCTTCCAGCTTCACTCTGCATGTAGAAAATATTAATAAAATGGCTTTTACAAAATTAGATGATAAATAACGATTAAAATATACGTATATATATTAAAATATATATTAAAATTACAATAAATTTATAATATTAAAACCTATACTAACATTTGAAAAGCAAACATTTCGTATTTGTTGGGCTTGGAGCTTAACATCATATCACGAATTGAGTGGTGAACTGACTCTGCACACTCCTCTGCCACAATTATGATCCATTTAACCAATTTGGCAGGATTTACGGATGCGTGGGCTAAATAATAAAATTGAAGATTACTAAAATTAAAGGAATTCAGAAGCCTGTAGATAATTAGATAATGTTAATAAGGTTATAAGCGAAAAATGACAAACTTTGAATGGCCAAGTTTAAGTCCAGTGGTCTACTGGCTAGTTCAGGGGGCCACCCATCCATCGACTCTGTCATATTTCCTTGCACCGACTCCACCGACCCAATCGAGGATGACGAAATCCTCTCCGTCCTTCTGCGACAATCAAGATGGATTTTGTAATACTCCGTAATAAGGTTAGAATTTCAAAACAATTAAGTTAAAATAGTGGTAAAAAGTGCCGAATTTTTGCTATATGTCTAAGTTAAAGTAGATTTCAGTAACATATCAAGGTATTTGAATATGGCATTCTTACTCTTGACCTGAGATGGTCAACCCATCAATGCTTCTGTTGGTTGTGCCCAACTCGTCTCCATGACGTTGAGGTTGAGTTTCAAGTATTGGGATTTCGGTTGGAGTTGAAGTTTGGACGCGTCCTGTACCCATAAATCCCTTCAGCCGGTTTCTTACGTACTTAATCATTGCAATACAAGAGAATTTCGTCGAAGAGGGAGGAATTAAGTTGTAACAGTCCGTAAATCAGAGAACAACGACTATTTTGTGTGTTTAAGTACTGTAGACAAATCGGCAACAAATCCACGAGTATTTTTGAGTTTCACTTCTTTTAATAACTAATTAAGAGGTTTGAGATTCTCCAAACTCGCCAAGCTTAAAATGATAGCTTAAAATGTATTTTGAAAGCTTTAGACATCTAATACTTGATTGGTTTTTATACTCTCAGCCCTCAGCATGTATGTTCTTGATGCGTCACTGTATGTGTGGGAAATTAATTTTCGTGTTTAAAACGTATTACACAATGACTTTAAATACAAAACTTACCAGTTCGTTATCCAATCAATGAATTCTGTCACACTTGTAAATATTAAAGATCAGTAATATATAATTCCCCCCAAGTAATAAGGAGCAGTACAAAGAGATGTATCATTAACTACGTCTCATCGAAGACAGGAAGGGTGCGGAAGGAAACGACATAACCTGATTATCTCTAAGACAATATCATTATCGACCCTTTGTATACAACTCGGTTGGAAATTCATGAAAGAATGCCGGATCACCTACACTACAAAGCTGAAACCAAATTTATTTTCGTGAATTGTAAAATATCATTACAGTTTCTGACTCTACTGTTTGTAACCCTACTTCGTTACTGTTAGGTTATTTAAATATATTTTCTTTAAAAAAGCAAAAAAATTCACTTAATTTTAATGTCGGTTTCAGCTACTTGAGGTTTGAAAATATCCCACGAAATAGACCGAATCGGCCGTGAGCCATACTATTGGCTAACAAGAAAAGGAGACCCTGTTTGGCAGTTGACAGTTGCAGTATAATTGAGGGATAATTTTTTTTTAAATGGCTTAAATTTTGGAGCCTGTTTCGGTTTGACTGGGAAATCGGTAGAAAATTTACAAGCAACTACAAACTCTTTACACTCAAAAACAAGTAAAAATTATTTCTCTCACTTCCGACAGACAATTTCAGATGCAGTATGCAGTGGTATTAGTGAGTAGTTAATATAATTTGCTTGGCTTAATTGTAGTAGTAGTAAAATGTACATGTAGAATATCGCCAATTCGATAAGGGGTCGATTTTTAATTACTATAATTTCATATCTAATTTGTTTGATTTTAATTACGAATCAAAATAATAAATTCTGAACGCAAAACATTCATCAACATGGGATTAGTTTTATTACAATTCAATTGGTTAAACAAAATATAGTAAAGCTAGCTTAGTAAGTGTTTTGAAGCTATATTATATTGTTTCCAACTAATGTAAATATACCGTGTTCTACTATTTTTTTTATTCCTTTCATCCTAGGTAACGATGTCAAGCTGTAATGTAGTACCCACATTGTAAATTGTGGTCGTATGTAAATTGGTCTTAGTAAACTGGTCTTTTGGGCATAAGTAAACTGGTTCTCCCGAAAAACAAACTGGTCCTCCCGCAAAAGTAAACTGGTCCTCCCGCAAAACAAACTGGTCCTCCCGTAAAAGTAAACTGGTTCTCCCGTATAAGTAAACTGGTCTTACTGTAAGCCATGACTTCTATAGATAGGATAGATAGGATGTATAGTGTATGTTAAATGATTATGTTACAGATAGGGTTTTAGAAGGAATTCCTCGCACTACTAACAGTGCTTAGGGATATCATTTCTCATTTAATGTCAGATTTAGATCTAAGCATCCAACTTTTTGGAGGTTTTTAAAAAAACTACAACTAGAAGAGGATAAATGTTATAAAGCAATGCCATTAATTGATACATTCAGATGGAAAGGGAAGAAGGCTAGATATATTAATTTAGATGCTCAAATTAAAGGCACTCTTGGCACCTACAACACTATACCTAGCAAGCGCTATTGTTACGCATTGGCATACTTATTGACTCTTCAAAAAAGAAAAATGAGCCAAAAGAAAAAAATCGTCGTTGAGTCATTGGCATAACATTTTAAATCAGTGGTTTTGTGTAATTCACTTACAATTAATTCAAATGACTGTTAATTACTATTTCATTTTTGATGAATATAAAAGGACTAATAAACATGTAACAGTTTATGTCACATGTCATATGTGAGATATTTTGCATAGTCACACTTATAAGACGAGTTTACTTTTACGGGAAGACCAGTTTACTTTTACGGGAAGACCAGTTTACTTTTACGGAAAGACCAGTTGGTTTTTCGGGAAGACCAGTTTACTTTTACGGGAAGACCAGTTGGTTTTTCGGGAAGACCAGTTTACCAATGCTCGAAGACTAGTTTGCAAAGACCAGTTTACGTGACACCGTAAATTGTACCCGTACTGTAAAAAGGTTGGGTCAGTTTTCTTTCATAGATTTAGGGGCTACTGTCCACTGCAGTTTTGCCGATGTTTATTAACTGTTACAATCTTACAAGCTGACGTATGTACATTTTACAGCACATCAACTAGTAGTATTCTTATTACCAATAAAATAATGTACTTGCATGAACAATATACTTGTATTCTAAAAGCTATCTAAATTCTAAACTGTACTTACGTTGGTGTTGGTAAGCAACTTGTAATGTACACAGCACATACATGTAGGAAAGCACGCCTTATCTTATGTATCTTGCGACATTATTTGCAAGTTTGACATGCAAAATTATTGAAATGACCGAAATGCATTTCGTAGTAGTGGTGCCTAGAACAGCCAATATTGCTGTCAACGGATATTATTTATAGGTAGTAAAATCATTTACCATGATTTCATAAATGACAATTATTAAATATTTATAATATTAATATAAAATGAGTCCTGAGTTTTATATCTGAAGAGGAACTCACAAGGGAAATATTTTAGTACACCACAACTGTACAAATCGCCAAACAAAACATATTGCAAATAAGTCCTATTGGAGTTGTAAAAGAGGTTGCAATGTGTCTAAATAGTAGAAGGTGGTCAGTTTTTGCCAATTAGAAATTCTGATCAACATATTCGCTCTTAACTTTTTTTGGCAAACTTGGATCTAGTCCGAGAATATTGGTCGTAGAAAGACGAAGTTGGTCTCTAAAAACGCAGAAAATGTCAATTTATAGCAGCTTGCACTTAGATTTCTACCTTTTACTTTCGTTTGCGAGTTATTGCAATTTTAATTAATATCTCGTAACCAGAGGAAAAAATTAGGAATCTAAGTGCAAGCTGCTATAAATTGACATTTTCTGCGTTTTTAGAGACCAACTTCGTCTTTCTACGACCAATATTCTCCGACTAGATCCAAGTCTCCCAAAAAAAATTGTCACTTTTATACCCTACTAGTGAACCCAGCACACCAACGAACCTAGCCCACAGGTAAAAGTCATCATGCAAACCATCACATAAAGAAAGCCGTGGTTAATAATGATTTTATTAACGCTCGTGTTTGAAGTATCATATTGTGCTGTTAGAATGACATGTAAATATAAAGCGAGGAAATATTCTTCACCATTAACGTGATGCTGATAAAATTGATTGAAATATTTTTTTGAAAGTCATTAGCCAATGAAAATACATTGTTTCAAAGCCAGGCGACGTGGACGCAAGGTATCGAAAAACCCGGGTTTTTTAGGAAAAAACCCACGACCCAGGGTTTTTTGGGTTTTTTGGGTTTAAGGGTTTTTTTATATAACGATAGGTATGAATGAAAGTCTATACTATGCCATATAGGAAAAATACACCTAACAATAACAACTTTGATTCCTAAAACTACAATTATTTTCTCCTATAAAAACAAAAATTAAAGCACAAAAAGTTTTATTTAAAACCCATTTTAAAACAGCAAACACATAGTATTTTTTGAGCAACTATACTAAAATTAGTAAATAACCATACGCATTATAATATTTTACTGATTAAATTGACAGTATGAAATTCCTTCATTAATTTGGAGCTTTAATTGTGAAGCAGTAGAGCAAATTTTGAAAATGTAGGTAGTTAATTAAAATTGAGCATAATTATCTATACAACAAACATAATCTTCACAATGATTAAAGATTGCATAAAACTTTTAAAACTAATATAATAGTCAACTTGATTGATAGGATACGTTTCACGTAAAAGTGTAAAAGCTACAATTTGTTTCCATCTGATTATATATTTGTTTACTTTTTTGAACAGAAATAGGAGAAAATTCGTATGATTTGCTTATCTAGATGGAGCTTTAGTGCACATTATTGTATGTTTTGTAAGAAACCCAATAAACCCAGGGTTTTTTAAGTAAAGCGGGGTGGGTTTTTTGCCAAAAAACCCCAACCCATAAAAAACCCGACCCACAACCCTGCGTGGACGCTACTTTCGTGCTGGCTCTCTACCACCGTAGTGGTATTTTGTAATGTGTACACATTTGTTATAAATTATTGCTGCGAGGTTTTAAGAATGTAATTAAATGAACAATCCACAAATGAAGCAATGTTAACTTATTTATTAGTTACTATTATTTTATTATGTCATTAAGCAGTGACATAATTTATGAACGGTTTTTGTATTCTGTTGCTGGATATTTTTTCAAATGTGAACAACAAAAACAGCTTTAAACTTTAAGTATCAGCAAATTTGGAAATCGTAGATCAATCGATCAGATTTTATTATTTACAGTTGACAACACGTGGTATACAGGGAAAATGACAACCAAGTAAGCCTTAAGAAGGTTAATTTTTAGGTCCGAATTATTATTTTTTGATAAACTGCAAAAACGCATTAATCGTATTTTGTATTCACTAATGTGGGAAATTTATTTAATTGAAATAATAATAATAATCAATAGTTCTAATTAAAAGATGTTACAGGTGTCATAGTAGCTAGTTCAATCTCAATAATTAATTACGATTACTTACAATTACAAAGAATAAATCTTCTTCTTCACAACGGGTATCCGTCAGCGGCAGTTCCAGTTACCAATGTGGAGAAATCGTAGCAGTCAAAAAAGGTCAAAAAGTTACAAAAATTCCACCACTTGTCACAAAACGCAGTTGAGATTGCTGACGATTAGGTATAAGGCTTATTATGCAACAACTCATTTCGTTGGTTTAGAGAAGGGGGGCATGCGCATTTTGCTTTTTTGCCTTTAAGGAACGTGCATATATTACGTGTGCCGTTGATGAGAGGAGGAGATACCCAGAAGTGTTGCGTTCAGAGCTTACACATGCACATGTGCTACACTTGGAAGAGGGGGCTTTAGGTTTCGTAATATATGCAGGTTTCCTAGGCTGTCGTACCAAGACATAGATAGTCAGGTATTAGTGCGATTATATTATAGAATTAATTTGGCTGTAGTGTCATAGAGTAAATTTCTATGGCTCTGTGTATTTTAAATCGTAGCCATAGAAACTTCCCAATTACCTGCCCCTCATTGAATTTCGCCGTATTTTGAACCACCCTTGAACCTTAAATATTTTATATTACACATTGGAAAAAGTTTAATACTTTGGTTTCATTTCAATTATATATTTTCTAGCGTTGTTTTATTGATTTATCTTTTAATTTGTCAAAATAATAAAGAATTATGTGAAAATATAATGTTATAATAGTGCAGTTAAGATAACACATTTTTGGTGTGCACTTAAATGTGATATATAGTGTGTAGTATGTAGTGAGTATATAAGGAAGCGGTAAAGCTTAGAAATTCTACATACTCATGCAGTAGCTAAAAGTGAAGGGTACAGTACATCGCAACGGCAACACTGGGGAATCTACCGAGCACTTGAGGTTTATTTTTGAGCGAGGCAGCGAGAAAAGGACACAACCCTTCGAGTAGGTAAAAAGGGAGCAGGTAGAAATTCTGCAGATTTAGACTACACCAATTGACGTCATCAAAGTTCTTCATTTCATAGGATCAGAACCTGCCGTGCCAAACACACTAGTAGTTTATAACATGAATAATAGAAAGAAACTTTATGTATCGAATTTGTTCTTCATAGCATGGATAAAAGGGATAAAGATGGAGCCCCGGGGAAAGGATTATTTATTGCGTCAGGACATCATATCACCTTACTGTGGTGTTCGTGATCATAATTATTAAACCATACGCGCTAACTCATAATATATGATATTTTATTATGAGCTTTCGTGTTTGACTTTGTTTTCCATAAGTTATGTTTTATAATGTGTACATAGAGACTAGAGACCACGGTGCACGGGGATTTCTGAACGGAAGGACTAAAATTAGGTAGTACAGATAGATACAGACAGATAAACTCCTCTAAATAAAAATCGATGTAACTTCCGCTATATATTCACAGCACAACGTCGTGCAATAGCTCGTTCTATAAGAAAATGGTTCAGGGACATAAGTACGTTAAATTTACCCCTTCGTAGGGAAACTAGATTGAAAGCCTAAAGTAGAATTCGATGTAATCGGATGTATTCATTTTACAAAATCCCGTTTTCCATTGAATTCATACCGCATCAAAGCACATAAAATGTCTAAATATATTCATTATAAGCTATAGCATAACACAATAGTAATAACCAACCACTTTCTATAATCACTGTCCTATTTGAGCTCATTAGAATTTTAGACACAACGGATATCGCTTAACAAATTGCTGTTGAGTTTTTCTTTGTAACTTTGTACAATTGTGTGTTATTTTGTTATCCATACGTAAACTTGGTCCAATTTAAATTTTTCAATCCCATCAACGTTCTCGTATGTCAAATGAATGGACTGAACAACTTGATTTTGTTTACTTCAAAATGGAATGGAACCTGTAAAAGACGTGAAAGGATGCAACAAGGACTGAATAACAGAACCATAAGCAATTTTATTAGATATTTTCTGAAATAAACATTTTGGTATTACATACATTTACACAAGTCGCTAAATTCAATTTTTACCATTCGAGACGAGATATTAGACTTATTCAAGTCAATTAGGGAAATTACAAGAGGTGTGAAATAAATTTTGTCAATGTAACAGAAGGACATGCATATCTATTATTTACGAGGGTTCCGTGTACAATCTTGTATTGCTCCACAATTTTTTCACGAACCATAAGATGTAGGGCAGTACAGAATAGTTATTTTAAACTAATCCTAGCAGACAGTTTACAAAACATTTACAAAAATCATAATTTTAAAACAACCATTTTAATTATTAGTGCTAAGTTTTGAAATCAATCACATATACCTGGCTCAAACACCTGTCTGTATAAAAGCGAATTGATGTCAATTGGCCAAATTAGAAGAACAAATTCGCACTAAGATTATCGAATATGCTGTAAACGCAGTACAAAAATAGTATACGGAATAAATGTTACAAATTAAAATTTCTGACAATTATTGATCCATGTATGAAAAACGATGTATTTGGTAAATTTAAAGCATTTTCGAAGTATTAATTTTGTATTCTGTTCGCTTCGAATTGTATTACGAATATTTATTTGCAAATCTACTTATTTTGGAACAGTTCATGCAATTATCATTCAGACAAATGCAAAAAGCAGCATATACCTAGCAATAATAATACGGTCAAAACGGAAAAAAAGAATCTGATGTGGGTTTACAAGAAAGTTAAATTATGCTGTGGGTCGACTTCGGCTTGTTTTCCTCGTGTCATTCCCATCAAGAAAGCCAACTTACATGCGAACATGCAAGGAATGGGGACGACGACAATTCCGGTCGAGTCGAAGTTGAAATGACACATTTGGTTGACAATCATCTCCATTTGATTTGGTGAAACGCCTTGAGTATCGTGTAGAACGAAGAATGACGTCGGCCTCACCACCTTCCTAGCCACCTTGCACATCAGGAAGAAGTGGTACCTAGTAAGTAAACAATACTAAGTAACCTCATCTACATCTTAGTTAGGGATTACTATAGTTAGATAGGAATAGGATTGATGTTAGATATTAGATAGTAAATTAGGTATAAAAATTGAAATGTGCCTCAAAGGTAAAGCGATGTTGCTCTGGAAAGAGCTCGATGGCATATTAGCTGGTCCAGTATACTCAACTTGTGACAACATGCTTTCACTGATTCTATCCGCCACCACAATGTACGACAGCAGCGGTATCGGTCTCCCTTCAGCCCAATAAAATTGCTTCAAAGCATTCTGTAATATACAAATCAAATTATTTTAGTTAAAAAAATGTCAGCGTTGGTGATATAAAATATAATCAAAGTGTTCAAAAAACACCATGGTTTAAACAAACCAGGAATTCCGAAATATTGTGGTGTCCGAAATTATCACCGTCCAGTCCACAACGGAATATAATGATTCTCTCCGGTAGGACTCCCTTCTTGAACTTGTAGTCGTAGCAACATTCTAAAGTAATCCAGAAAGCATGAAATAATTTAAAGATTTCGATAAATCATATCTAATTTGGATACCTAATAGAAAATAGTCTTTAAAAAAGCCAGCCAAGAAGGATGATGTTTGGAAGACAGATTTATGTAAGGAACAAGAAGTAAGGAGGAGACGAGCTTGGCGTAAAGTATGTGAAAATTTTTCTCTGTCAATATACTCCAACCATAGGCCTAACTCAAATGGCAAGTTAAAATGAAACAAGGTGGAAAATATTTACTTGTGATTTTGATGTTGAAGTTCATGGTAAGTTCTTCTTGCGACTGGTGAATTGAGTTGACACAGAAGTAAGAGTCAAGAGCTAGAGATACCATTCCACCAGTGCTGATGCTAGAGCCTTTAGGCTTGTACACGTCAAATCCAACGACCATCAAGTTACGGAAAGGAACCATTTGGTTCCATGTTAATGTCACATTGCCAATCTGCTTATTCAAATCATCTAGTTTCAACATTGCGTGTGGCAGCAGACTATTTTTAATCACGTCATTTGCAAACAGGCATTTCGCTGGCACTATAGTTACAGTAATAAATCAATTTACAATATCCTCTGCTTTTGAATTTCAATTAAATTGAATTTTTAAACTAAATCACTTACAGTCGACACTATTGAGACGATCGGTCACGGCAAAGAAGAGGTCCAGTCTGTGATTTGCCAGAATTACAAAGAGCATTTGGAAGTCCCTTCCATCGTCTAGGGCATCTTCGATATTTCGCAGGTAAGGCACAATCAAATGGTTTTTTAGCTTTATTCTGCATCGATAAACAAATTCCCAAATAAATGGAAGTTAAAACTGAATTGCAACTATTTAGAATGAACGTAGATTTGGCAAAAGTCATTTTGGCAAATACCCATTTGATTATTTTGGCAAATACCTCTTTGAATAATTTGACAAATGCACTCCGTGAGTTTGACAAAATGTGGGTACGGTTCTATTCTTATTTGTTTGTGTGATGCATGTTCAGGAATAGTCTTGTTGGAAATTGTAATTAATGTTTTATACGCATTTACATCTTATCTTAATTATGGTAAGGCAGTCTCACTTACTGTGGTTGAGTTTTGCTGTCAGTTGCTTTCAGAGAATCAGAGAATGGCGAGTATTCACTTTAAGTACGTGTGATTGTATTTTGTATTAAAATATGGGACTTACACTTGAATAAATATGTATTCGTAAATGTGCCTCTGATTTGACATAATTTATGATAATAATCTTAATTTGACGGTAATGTGATGTGATTGAAGAAACTTTGATACCTTTTGCCATAATGTATACATTGATTTGCCACTTTGTTCAAAAATAATTTACCAAACTAACTTTTGCCAAATCTGTAGGCATCCACTTTTTAAACCAAAGCTTATACATTTTGAAAGCAAGCATTTCCAATTTGTTTGGCCAAGAATGTTTCATCATATTTCGAATTGAGTTGTCGATTGCTGATGCAAACTTCTCAGAAACGATTACGATCCATTTTATCAAGTATGTGGGAGTCCATTCTACGTTGGCTGATGAATGAATACAGACAAAGGTAAATACATTAAGGTAAAATAAGGAGTTGGTTCACAGTTCACAACATCAATAATATATAGTAAAATGGCTTACATTGAAACGCCAAGGCCCAGTCTGTTTGGTCGTTTGTTTGTTCAGGGATTCCCTCCACCATCGCCTTGATCGCCTCCGTAACATTTCCATGCACCTCCAACCAAGGCCTGGAGAAATGTGATGCCGAAGGAATTCTCCCCCTCTTCCTGCAGCAATTATTTAATTTTATTCAAATTACAAATACTCACAAATTCATTGCAAAATTAATATTTTCGTAATTTGAAAAGGTATTGATATTATAATATACTGAATTAAAATATTTTTACTAATTGTTAAAAATGACCAACCCGTAGATGCTTCCGCTTGAAGGATTCCACACGTCCCCAGAGGGTTGTGGGGGCGGTGGAGGTTGAGATCCACTAGGATTGTCCACTTGCATCGGAGTTGGGGCTTGTCTTTTACCCATTGATTTCTTCAGTGGAATTTGTGAATGTCTCATCACGGACTCGAGAGTTTCGTCTAAGTGGGAATGGTGGAGAATCAATCAGTTCGACGATGAGTAAGCTTAATAGGAGAAAAACCAAAAGTGTCGCCAAAGTTTATTTCAGGATGAGTAGCAGATTTAAAACTATCCAAGTCCAATCTATTCAGTCTCCCTATTCGAAGAATTATTCAGAACAAAGAATAATCTATCTTTTGGCTACTAATTCGTTTATACTTTGCTAATTATGCTTTATAACTAATATTTGTGGTTCACACGAGCAGAAAATGTCTGCCTGTCTAGGCTGGAATTTTTTAATATCCGTAATTTAGGTTTTTATAAAGTTGTGTACTTTAAGCGAACTTTAATTTATTCAAAGCCCGTACATGTTTTTAATATGATTCATTTGCCACTATCGAACAACACTGTCTGAAATGGATTTGAATATGTTGGATCTGAGTCACTGATTACGGACAGTGATGGTGGTCACAGAGAGCTCACGTTCTTTTTAAAACTGACCATTTATTTCACTCCTTCTTACGGCCAAGTCACATTTTTATATTAATTGAATTTGTCCATTGATTGTATACATCATAGTATATTTAAAATATTTGATTCATTCTATAGTTGTTTTTCCGTTAAAAATTTAATTGTAAAATGGGAAAGACAATTTAGGATTTATACATAAATGAATAACTTACCAGATTGTTGTTTCCAATAAATTTCACAATTTGCAAGTCCTATCGATCAGAAAAATATAGGTGTGTTATTTTCTTATTGTCTCTTTATTTTTTACCATAAGAAGCAGACTTTAACAGACAGGCTACAGATATGTATGATCAGTGTACAAAATACCATTTACCACTTACCAGTGGTAAGTGGTTTTTAATGGTATTTAACGTTAAATACCACTACCTAAAAAGTAGTGGTAAATGGTATAAATGGTAAAAATGGTAAAAAATAGTTTCATTTAAATTTCGTGTTTGAATTTTGAATAAAATTCGGGGCCAAAATATGAAATAGCTTAGCAGATGATCATTGTTGTCACAAATTGATAAGTGTTCATTAATCAGATTAGGATTCAACCAATGGAGGCGCTAACAATCCTTGCTGATTGAGAAATTAATTGCAATTAAATTAGCAACAATTTTAAATGGGCGATACCAAATACAATCTTTCTTTTTTTCATTTTTTATAACTTTTGGTGTACAATCAAATAAATAATATGATTAATTTAATTGATTAAGGGGCTAATTGGAAATATTTCATAGAAAATAAAGTTTTAAAACTTATATTTTAGGAAGTCTAGTATATCTGTACTCAGCTGTCTAATCAATGGCTAAAATCTACCATTTTTACCATTAAATGCATTTTTACCATTAAGTGCATTTTTACCACTGTGATGGTAAAAAAGGCTAAAAAGTGGTAAATTTTGTACACTGTGTATGATCAATTGCGTCTCATCGAAGACAGGAAGGGTGCGGAAGGATGCGACATAACTTCATTACGTTTACGTATCTCTTCTACAGGTAAAACATCGACATTAGGATGTTGGAGAAACTTCTCTGGTTTACAAAATGTACGGCTGGAAAATCACGGCCTACTCCAGATATGAATCTATAAAATCACAACGTTCGTTCAGATACAAGCAAAGGTATGTTGGGGAATCTAAGCATAAGGTACAAGAAAATGCAAGGCATATAGCAAAAATATCAAGTTAGCATCGTCGCTAAGCTGTGCAAAACTTATATGAATTAGTTGAGAGCTATAGTATAACCGGGTTGATTTTGAATTCTATCCAAGAACCTATATTTATATTTAATCTCTATTTCCCAAAGGTCTTCGCATTTTAACAATAATGCTCATTGTGTAAAATATCAATAAATGCAAGGTTATCGAATCAGTAACACCTGTACTGTATTTAAAACCTTTTGTTTTGGAACAAGTGCAAGTTTATTACCATTCTTCCAAAAAGTAAAATGGCAAAGTAATCCATTTTGTCAAACACAAAAACATTAATTGTTTTAAAACGAAAGTTTTTCATAAGACGTGAATGCAGGGAATTTTTTGGGGGTTTCGCTTCCCATCACTGTCGACTTCGGAAGATTCCGAAGTAGTAAGATCCTTAAGAATTATGGATTGACAAGTCTTAGAAAACAACAAAACGCATTCAAATTAGTATTCAGAGTGTATTAGTATGTTGCAACATCAATGTTCGCACGAGTGGTAAAGTCGGAAGCATGCAGACACTAAAAATCGGAGACAATGATAGCTACAAATAAATGTGTGATATTTTGTTTAGTGTTTATGTGTTAAATCAATATGGAATTGGAATCGTGTATTTTCTTAACATGTATTTATTATAACCTAAAAAGACCCATACTGTTAAATTAGTGGTCAAAAGTGACAGAGAATGCCGTCCAGTAAAAATGAATATGGAGGAGCAACTGAATAACACCAACAGAAATGCACTCAGAGAAAAAACGTTTTTAAACTGACAGGAAAAAAACGATTACAGCTATGAACTAACTTTATTTTCTATTGATTACATTAGACATTAAATATTACAACTAGGTATATCGTAGAGATAGTACTACTTAAGGTGTGTGTGCCTCTTTCATGAACACACAGAAAACTATATATAACTGGCAATTGTTCGGGTTTTTTTAAAATCAAAGTGAAGGTTCACCATCTCATGGGTTGTAGGAGAATTCGTCAATACAGTTTCGACAATTGACAAAGGAGATTTCGACAAGAAAAAGTTTAATATCGACAATGGTAAAGGATTATTCGACAATGACAATGGAGATATCGACAAATCAAAAATTTCTTTTATTCACACAAAATGTCATACCATGTAAACATACTAATATGCCAATTAGCAGTGACTTTCCTTATTCTGCTGTCCAATAGCCAATAGGATACCAATAGGCTCCATAAACCTGCATCGATTCGTTGTACAGCTAAATGCCACTTGCTCTCCTCTAACTGTAATTTTTCAATGAAACACCAAAACCTAGGATGATACGTTCTAAACCTTAGATTAATCGAGTAATGAAAACCCCCCTGGCTATTAGTAGTACGCGGAATTCCTGATAAACTACGCTGGTAGCAATTCCACATATCTGGAGGGAAAGTTGGTTGACTTGTCCAAGTGCCTATCCAATTCTTTTCAACATATTGAGTGAATGGAGTAAGAGTTGATGGGAAAGTAGTCCTGAGTTCTAAAAAACGAATCCTTATTTCATTCTGTGGTACAAATGCTAATGCTATCATGGAGCTGACATTCAAGCTAATACTTGTGTTTGGGTCAATATATTGTTTTTGCAGACCTAACTCTTGTATTTTACGATAAAAACAATGACCTAAATGAAAAAGATAACCATATACCTGAGTGCTTGGTAAAACAAAATTCAAAGCGTTTTTAAAACTTCCATTTCAAAATCAATTATAACTTCTCGAGGCTGTCACACTTCTCCTATGTTTGAAGAAACAATAACTTCAAATAATTTTACGTAAGTGGCTTCTGTCTTATTTGGTAACAAGGCGAAAACCAAAGGAACAACAACCTCGTTTATTACTGCACTGATCGTATAGAGCTGTGAATATTGCTTGGGGGTTACACGAAACGTTCCATCACAAAGCCAAGTTTCACTCAAAGCCAGATTGAAATTACAATGACAACTGTGAGAATGTATGTAAATTCTAGGAGTACTAATTTACGTCTTATCAAGTAGCAAATAATACACTACAGACAACATCACAGAATTACAGAGTACAATATTAGTATATTCCTATTCATTGTCGAATTCCCCATTGACATTATCGGTATCTCCTTTAACATTATCGGAATCACCTTTTACCTTTTGTCGGAATCACCATTGTCAATTGTCGAAATCTCCGGATACCATCTCATGATAATAACGTGAAGTATTGTAAATTTTCCTATTTACATCTAGATAGCTAAAAATAAATGGTTACTGAAAACATTGTAAATGAAGACACGAGTTACATTACAACGGTAGATTACACACACAAAATGGGAAGAAATAATCTGCGATGGTTTTACACAAAAGTCATAATATTGTGTTCAGGGTAGTGATAAGCTTCTTTTTCGAATGACATTCCGAACAAGAAAGCCAACCTGTAGGCATAAAGACAAGGAATAGGAACGATGATGTATCCGGACCAGTCGAAGCTTAAATGACACATTTTTTCGGTCATCAATTCGAAGTGTTTTGGCGTGAAGCCTAGAGTGTTGTACAAAACTAAGAATGAACTAAGCTTCACTCCCTCTTCAATTCCCAGTGAACTCAGGAAGAAATCGTACCTAAGGATTACAAACTAGAAATTAGCCTCTTGATACTCCATGACTTCCATCGTCTAAGTCATTTTATATCATTGTGACATAGTTGTGATGGAAAATAATCAAAAATTGAAATTAAATAAATGTACCTCAATGGTAAAGTGACATTACTGTCAACGACTGTGCCCGGAGGAAAATTGTCTGGTATTTTCTTGACCTCTGATAACATGCGGGAATTATTCTTCTTCGCTACCAAAATGTACGACAACTTCGGAATCTGTTTCCCTTCAGCGCCGTACAAGGTTTGTAACGCATCCTGTACACAAATTTAATTAAACCAACTCTAATTAATGGGATTGACAAAACAATTGACTAACTAAAAAGTTAAAATAGTTAACAAACCAAAATTTGTGGCAATTCCGACGTTTTGATGTAGCCGAGTTTTTCAACCTCCACTTCTCCACGGAATATGACGATTTTGTTTGGTAGGGATCCTTTCGTGCCCTTATAAGCCTTGCAACACTCTGTATTAGAAGTAGATTGTCGAGTAAAAAATATATTTAAAATGATGAATGAGCAATGGAAAAAAAATATTAGAGATTTAAATACAGATTTACTTTTGATGTTGACTTTGTGGTTCCTGGAAAGTTCATCTTCAGACTCGCGGGTGGAGGTGACTGCGAAGTAATAGTGATCGACAACAGTGGAGACAATTGAACTAGTACTGATGGTGGAGCCTTTCGCCTGGTAGACATCAAATCCAACAAACATTATGCTATTGAGAAGCACCTTGTTGGGCCATGACCTTGCCATTCCTCCAAACCGTTTACAGATTTCGTTTTTCTTCTCTTTTGCAATAAAGAGCAGATTTTCCGGATTCGCGTAAATTCCGCACACGCACGCCGAAGGAACTAAATTAACAATATACAGTGATTTATGGGAATTACCAATCTGAATGTGAAACCCATCCATCGAAAGGAGAAGTTAGTGGAAAGCAAACAATAACCTAAAAGCAACTTAAATTTCTTTCTATTCATCGAAAAAAGTGATCATCATTCGAAAGCTTAAAGTTTTCAAACCAGTCAATAATAATAAGGGGTCAATTGACAAGTGCTATGGGTTCCTAAACCAAGAAGCACAAGCGCGGAGGGATGCGGGAGGTTGGGATGACTGTCACACCTAACCTAACCTAACCTTGCCACCTCAGTGCACAAAAAGGTAGAGCACGTGACTGCGTAGGGCTGTATCACATGGTTCAGTATTCAGTACGCCGTACTAATGTCTCTTCGTGTAAGTCTGTAGACTAATTAAAATTGTCCGGGAGTAACTGCAAGAACGCCATCGTGGCTTGAGAGGTGCTTATCAATAGTAAGTCCCTTAAGGTATCAAATACGCAATTATTCACAGTGCACAGATTAACCATGGCTTAGCTTATGCATATTAATGTTTTCGACAATGTACCCCAAATCAGTTAATCCGAAGTCCAACACACGTAATGTACCTATGTCGGGTGCCTTCCAAAGTTACCCATTATAGGCACATTGCGTGTGGTGGACTTCGGGTAAACTGCTTTAGGGTGGATTATCGAAAACATTAATTGCGTATTTTCGGTTTGCAGCTTGCTTACAGGCATTGGAAACCTCTTGCAACCTGGTTACTGTAGAAATCGGCCTTCGCCCCGCCCCCAAAGTAGGAGGAGCTTACGTGTTCTCAGCCAAGGGGCCGTGGCTAGTGGGTGGACCTCAAGTGCGGAAATTAGCCAGTGGGAGGGACCTGCTACACTGGAAATTAAAATGTTTTCGATGCGATTTATTGATGCCTTAAGGGACGAGTAGTAGCCGCGCTCTCCACACACACACACCACCCTCAAGTTGTCAAAAAGTTTTTGCCAAACTTTAATCGTGCCAAGTGGCCTGAATCCGTTCTATGAAATTACTTACATTCTAGATTCCGAAGACATTCTTTCACAGTATAATACAGGTCTTGTCTTTCATCTGACAGAATTACGAAGCACATTTGGAAATCCTTTCCATCTTCGTGGGCATTTTCTATGTTTTGCAGATAATTTGGGATCAAAATCCCTCCCAGCTTCACTCTGCATGTAGAAAATATTAATAAAATGACTTTAAAAAAATTAGATGATAAATAACGATTAAAATATACGTATATATGTTAAAATATATATTAAAATTGCAGCAAATTTATAATATTAAAACCTATACAAACATTTGAAAAGCAAGCATTTCGTATTTGTTGGGCTCGGAGCTTATCATCATATCACGAATTGAGTGGTGAACTGACTCCGCACACTCCTCTGCCACAATTACTATCCATTTGACCAGTTTGGCAGGATTTGCGGATGCGTGTGCTAAAGAATAAAATTGAAGATTATTAAAATTAAAAGAATTCAGGTGCCTGTAGATAATTAGATAATGTTAATGATGTTAAGAGAAAAATGACAAACTTTGAATAGCCAAGTTCCAGTCCAATGGTCTACTGGCTTGTTCAGGGGGCCACCCACCCATCGACTCTGTCATATTTCCTTGCACCGACGCCACCGGCCCAATCGAGGATGACGAAATGCTGTCCGTCCTTCTGCGACAAAATAGATGGATTTTACAATCATCAAATTCAAGAGCGGTAACAGTGATATCGTCCCTTAAGGATAGAATACGCCTGTATCCACTTTCAGATTGGTACAGGAATAAGCCTAAATCCATTTTTTGTTTGGTACAGGAATAAGCCAAAATCCATTTTTTGTTTGGTACAGGAATAAGCCTATCTCCAATTTTCGTTTGGTGCAGGAAATAGCCTCTATCCTCTTGCAACCGCAGCAGCAGAGACTATTTCCTGCACCAAACAAAAATTGGAGATAGGCTTTTTCCTGTACCAAACAAAAAATGGATTTAGGCTTATTCCTGTACCAAACAAAAAATGGATTTAGGTTTATTCCTGTACCAATCTGAAAGTGGATACAGGCTTATTCTATCCTTAAGGGACGATATGTCTAAGTTAAAGTAGATATTTCAGTAACATAATATTTCATATTACTAAGGCATGTGAATATGGCATTCTTACTGTTGACCTGAGATGATCAACCCGCCGGTGCTTCTGTTGGTATTGCCCAATTCGTTTTGAGGCTTGAGCCAATTGGCTTGAGGTTGAGTTTCGGGGTTTCCGGCTGGAGTTGGAGTTTGGACGCGTCCTGTGCCCATCGATTTCTTCAGCCGGTTTCGTACATACTTAATCATTGAAAAAACAAGAGAATTTCGTCGAAGAGGGAGATACTGAGGAATAAAGTTGTTGTAGTCCGTAGATCAGATTTGATCAGAGTCCAACGACGAATATGTGTGTTTCAGTAGAATAATCGGCATAAATTTCAATTCAAGAGTATTATTACGAGTTTTACTTCTATTAATAACTAAGAAAATTGAAACTCCAAGCCCGCCAAAACTGGCTTAGTCTCACTTTATAAGTGTAGAACAAAAAATCTGCTTTTTCTCACCTTAAAGTCGTCGTGCTAATGTTGTGCTTGATTCGGTTTTTTGGTCTATGGTTTTATACAGAAAAAATAAGAGAAATCCTTAACGTTGGTTCACTTTAGTTTTTCATGATTATGCAATACAAGGAACCTTTCATTTGGTAATACAGGATAGAATTTTGAAATATTACATTAGCCAATATTGAATACTCTTTGATAGCTTAAAATGTATTCTGAAACGTTGGGCATATATACTTGATTGATACTCTCAGCCCCCCGAAATGCTTTCTGGATTCGATCTTGTATGTTTTGTACATTAATTTTTGTGTTTAAAATGTATTAGACAATGACTTTAATAATAATTAGTTACAAAACTTACCAGTTCGTTGTATCCAACCAACAAATTCTGTCACACTTGTAAATCTTAACGATCAGTAATATATAAATGACTCCAAGTAATAAGGAGAGTACACAGAGATGTATCATCCAAGACAGGAAGGGTGCGGAAGGAAACGACATAACCTGATTATCTCTAAGACAATATCATTATCGACCCGCTGTGTACAACTCGGTTGGAAATTCATGAAAGAATGCCGGATCACCTACAGTACAAAGCTGAAACCAGATTTATTTTCATGAATTGTAAAATATCATTACAGTTTCTAACTCTAGTATTTGTAAACCTACTTCGTTACTGTTTGGTTATTTAAAAATATTTTATTAAAAAAACAGAAAAATCCACATCATTTTAATGTCGGTTTCAGCTACTTGAGGTTTGAAAATATCCCACGAAATAGAAAGAATCGGTCGTGTGTCATGCTATAGGCTACCAAGAAAAGGGCCATGTTTGGCAGTTGCAGAATAATTGAGAGATAAATTTTTTTTATAAATATGGCTAAAACTTTGGCGCCTGGGAAATCGGTGTCTGCAACTACAATTCTAATTACATCATAGAGTTGGGTACAGTGTAATAGTTTGCAATGATGCTAAAAGTGTTAGTCCGTATTTTCCTATCACAACCGACTGTAGTTCAAAGTTTAATGTTGATATAAATATTTCCCCTGGAATGATTTATTAAAATCATATAAAATTTTTGCCATGGAATTCTGTGTTCTGATTGGTCAATTTTAAAAATGCATCCACCAATCAGAAGCGATTTTCACTGCGGTTATTATTTGAAATATGTCGCGAATTGATAATTCTAACAGTACTTTGCTTGGCTTAATTATAGTAGTGGTAAATGTACATGTAGAATATCTCCAATTCGATTTGGGGTCGATTTTTACTTACTATAATTTCATATATAATTTGTTTGATTTTAATTACGAATCAAAATAATAAATTCTGAATGCAAAACATTCATCAATATAGGGATTAGTTTTGTTATAATTCAAATGGTTAAACAAAATATAGTAAAACAAGCTTAGTAACTATTTTGAAGCTATATTATATTGTTTCCAACGATACCGTATTCTACTATGTTGTTTGTCCTTTCATCCATGCGACGTCATGCTGTAAAGTATATTATAGTATACCCACATTGTATGTTGTATAAACCGATTGACGTCAGCAAAGTTCTTCATTTCTTAGGAGCAGAATCTTTCGTGCCAAACATACTAGTTTATAAAATGAATAATAGAAAGAAGCAGAAAAAAAATCTATGTAATCGAATTTGTGCTTCATAGCATGGATAAAAGGGGTAAAGATGGAGCCCCGGGGAAAGGATTATTTTTTGCTTCAGGACATCATAATATCACCTTACTTGATGTTATGATGTTCGTGATCATAATTACTAAACCATACGGGCTAACTCATAGTATATGATATTTTATTATGAGCTTTCGTGTTTGACGTTGTTTTCCATAAGTTATGTTTTATAATGTGTACATGGAGACTAGAGACCATAAAAAGCTCAATTCCTAACGTGACTTTTATCTATATAGACAATTATACCGTAAATGTCAAAATTGACCGTGCACACTTTTTCTTCCCGTTTATTTAGATGGACAAAGGGGCAAGTGTGGATCGAAGGGTATGCAAGGGAAAATAAAGTTATGATATCTAACCTAACCATTTACGAACCATTACAGAAGCTAAATTGTATTATATAGGTAGCGACAAAAATTTAAATTACTTTTGAAATTTGAATCACCCATTGTATAAAAGCAACAAATACTATTGCGGAGAGGATTTCTTGGGTTCGTTGAAACATTTTCTCTGCATTGAATTTGCAAACATTCAAACTCCAAAGTTTGCATAAACTATGTACCTAATAATATATTGCTTCGTAGGAGTAGTAGGTAAACCAACTAATAGTTGATAGTTAATAGTGGGACTTATTCTGAATTTCACTGTAAATGATTTATAATTTGAGTTGATAGTTATTTGTCCCTGCATGGTTGCTATTTTTCCACTTCCAGCCTTGACTGCTTATTAGTTGGTACCTCACAGGCTAGGTGTACAACATTTAATGCGATGTTATTTAAAACTACACATTCTTTCTCTTACTTCACATCGTTCAGTCACAATTTAACAAAAATTCGTGTTAAAATGTATTTCATGTTTCTAATATTTTTAATGTCTATAATTATAAACAACATCGACTGCTTTCGAAATTTGTCGTTCTATAGTAATTGTGATTTTAACATGATTACTTTCCATCGATCTGAATGGCAGAGAGATTTTATCTTGTCTAACCAAAATGGCCAACCATGGACCTTGGCAACATCCAAATATAATAAAAGTCTCTTTGGTCGTCAGGAAGATAATCCACGGGATATCTCTAGAAGTTTCTGCACTGTAAATATTCTAATGAAGCCTGACCCTAATTTAAATAATCTATTCTTCCTTTTTGGTAAAGAAATAAATCGCCTTGATTCAAGATTTATAATCGTCATCAAAGATGAATTGAAATGGATGAATCCAAATTGGCGATCAAGCCTTGTTCAAGATTTGGTGGCACCTCTCTTTATATTGGCAATGAAAGTTAGAAGTGAATATTCGATTTACACGACAATTCTCTACAGCCCGAAGGGTGAGTTTGTAACTCTTCATCCAATTGAAGCAGAAAATTCCGAAGAAGAATGGGAAAGAGTCTGGGTTATTTTAAATCGGAATCTTTCAAATTGGTGGCCATTATGATTTCTTTTTGTTCAGTGGTCATAGAAAAATGCCAGAGTGTAAAATGGTGCTCTATTCAATAGTGAAAGCTAATCGTTTTAATCAAAATTGTAGAAATTCAGTGAGAGGTGTTGAATTGATGGCTGAAGGACTCAATTTTACTGCCGTATATGCAAAGCGGTTAAAACATCTAACAGAAGAGCATCGACGATGTGGAAACATTAAAATGTTGGGAACTCACGTAGAAACTTATATTGTAACATGGAATGGAATTCTTTTCATTGAATACTTTAAAGAATGGAATCCCTATTACTGTGAAGCAAACCCTCGATTGGTGGACATCCCTTTGACAGTTCTGATTCAAAATACATTTGATGATGATTATTGCTGGTGGCTGATATTTTCGCTATTCCCGATTTCATTTTATGCTTTAGGCTTTAGAATTTCTACTTTCTACAAGAAATTAGAGTTTATTTTTGTATCCACAATAGCCGTCCTTTTAAATCAGGATGTTTCCAATAAAAATAGAAACATTTTGTATTTGGTAATTGTGTCCATGGGATTTGTAATTGCTGCTCAATATGCAACGTGGATAACAAGCGAGATCATTGCACCACCAGACAGAAAGCAATTTGTGGACTTTAAAGATCTCGTTGAAAATGGATTTAAGTTGTTGCTACAGAAAGACAAAAGGTTTAATGTGGAAGATCAGAAAATCGGATTTTTTGAAAAATATAAAATTCTCGACAAGATGAATTCAAGCGTGTATGTATTTGATTGGAATTCCGATGCAACATCTGAACATCTTAAAATGACCCGCTGGACATTTAAAATGAAAATGTTGACCAACTTCTCAATGAATCTATTTTATGTGTATGATAAAGAGAAAAGCCATCACACAGTGCCCTTAATACCATCTAAAGTATCTTCTAACGGAATCTGCATGACTGTAAAAGAAACGGATCTCTCTGACCCAATGTCTTATCATTTCATAAATTGCTGCCGTTATAAATTCCAATCATATTTCCAAGTCATGCAGGAGAGAGGTTTTTTAAAATACTTCAAGGAACAATGGGATTTCATTTATAGTTTGGAAGATATAAAATCCCATTCAAAACTGAAACATAAAGAATCTCAGGCATTGCCTATTAGTCTGTCAATGAAAATTCATACTATTTTCTTTGTGTGTGGATACTTTCTACTTGGATCTTTCTTCACTCTTTTGCTGGAATGGTTGTGGTGCTGTAGATTGATGCTGAAAATGCACGTTGTCAAATTTATGAACAAACTAAAAACTCTAGCCAAAGATGTTCGAAGACAAAATCGTGTGGTTCCGGCGGAGGTAGTAATTATCGACTTGCATCGCAAAAATGTGAAATATAATATCATTGCAATGAACAGGGACGACGCCAACTTAGGAAAAAAACGAAGCAGGTATTGACACATTTTTGCATTTGTAGGTCATCTTATATTCATATTTATTAGTATCCACATTATACAATTGTCCAATGCACAAGCTTCTTAATTGCAATACACATAGAACCAAATAAGTATACGTATCCAATATCAATAGTCCACCGACAGTCAAATTGACACTCTTACACCACACTACACTTCATTTGAAAGGATAGGTTTTGCTCCTTTGTCATCCATACATTACACTTACACTACACCTTTTTAAAGTTTGTAGTTACACAACACTGTACTACACGGTATTTCAGTGTGTTGTTAAACTACACTAACACTACACTTTTAAATTACTTTTTTTGAAATTGTGTAGTTACACTGCACCTACACTACATTGTTTTCTTAAGTGTGCAGTTACACTACACTGCCTTTTTTAAAGTATGTAGTTACACTACACTGCCTTTTTTAAAGTGTGTAGTTACACTACACTTGCACTACATATACACTGCATTGAATCTGACTGTAAATTAAACTAAATTTTCACACTTATACTACATCTTTTTTAAAATGTGTAGTTACATTACACTTATACTACACCTTTTTAAAAGTGTGTAGTTACATTACACTTATACTACACCTTTTTAAAAGTGTGCAATTACATTACACTTACACTACACCTTTTTAAAAGTGTGTAGTTACATTACACTTACACTACACCTTTTTTAAAGTTTGTAGTTACACAACACAGCACTACACGGTATTTCAGTGTGTTGTTAAACTACACTTACACTATACTTTTACACTATACTTTTGTGTAGTTACACTGCACCTACACTACACTGTTTTCTTAAGTGTGCAGTTACACTACACTGCCTTTTTTAAAGTGAGTAGTTACACTACACTTGCACTACATATATACACTGCAATGAATTTGACTGTAAATTACACTAAATTTTGACTTCGTTTTATTTGACTGTGTATGATTACACTTAACTACAGTTAATTTAACCTAGTTTAATTACACTATAATATATGCCTCACACTTGACGATGTGCCTGTTGGGGTGGTACTTCTGTTTCTGTCGTTTCGAATCCAAAAGATGAATGACTAAATCCCTATGATGTTAGCCAAAGCACTGTGCACAAAAAATGAAGATGAATCTCAATACTGTAATTAGATTATGCTTCCTAATCTAATTATTGACTTGACAAAAGATTGTCGCAAGAGAAGCACTGATGAATTTCAATCAAATGTGTAAAAGATTTAATTGACAATAGAAATGATGCTCAAGAGAGCGAGACACACACACACAAGACAGACCATGAGGTATTGACCGTTAGGAGATCAGAATGCTAATTGAATTGAATTTAGAAGAACGCTTACACTAAGATAGAATAGTATTGAGTACGCAGACTCCGTAATATTAGGCACACACATTTCAAAATGAAAGAATAAACTAAGAAGGAGTTAAAATGAAATGAAGTTATAAATATTATTTCACTACTCAACATTCCGCCCACTTTGAGACAGAATGACTCAACACAATTAAGTAATGCCCTTGTCAATCGGGAGAACACACAATTTAGCAATTGGGCGCTGAATTTCTCCGGAAGCAGTTTTGACAGTGACTGCACGCACAAGATTATCTTTTCCAGGGTGAATTTGTGTAACCCTCCCCATATTCCACTTGAGAGGAGGAAGATTTTCGTCCTTTAGAAGAACTAGCTCTCCAATTTTGAGATTTTCCTTTGTAGACCACTATTTGGGGCGTTGTTGAAGACGAGCCATGTATTCGGAAGACCAACGCCGCCAAAAATGCTGGGAGATCTGCTGAGTCCGTTGCCAGCGAGAGAGACGATTTTCCTTCAGATCTGTAAGATCTGGATGAGGTATTGCAGTAAGAGAGTCGCCAATTAAAAAATGTCCAGGAGTGAGAACAGAAAGATCGCTAGGATCTGTGGACATCGCAGTTAAAGGGCGTGAGTTCAGGCAAGCCTCAATTTGAGCCAAAATGGTAAGCATCTCTTCCATGCTCAAACTTGAAGTTCCTGTAATTCTTTTGAGATGGTACTTGACTGACTTGACGCCAGCTTCCCATAGCCCGCCGAAATGAGCCGCTGCGGGCGGATTGAAATGCCACGTCATTCCTTTCTCCGTGGCAAACTTCGACACTTGATCATTATGTGATTTATTCTTCATAAGTCTTGCTAATTCCTTGAGCTCATTGTGAGCACCGACAAAATTAGTACCATTGTCACTGAAGATGTCACTGCAAAGGCCTCGTCGAGAGATGAATCTGTTGAGCGCCGCCAGGAATGCTTCAGTAGTTAAATCCGTGACTAGTTCCAAATGTATAGCACGGGTTACAAAGCAAACGAATAGGCAAATGTAAGCCTTAAATGTTTTTTGACCTCTTCCTTTGATTGCAGTTAGGATGAAAGGGCCAGCAAAGTCGACGCCGCATTTAACAAAGGGACGACCTGGGTTTACACGTGCAGCTGGAAGATCGCCCATCATCTGTTGGGAAACTTCAGCCCGGTGACGAAAACAAGTCACGCATTTTCTCACAAATAGTCGAACTACATCTCGTCCACAAAGTATCCAATACTTCTGTTGAAGTGTGGCCAGAAGCAATTGTGGACCTGCATGTAAATGTAGCAAATGGTAATAAGACACAATTAGTTCAGTTAATATGTGCCTTTTAGGTAACAAGATTGGGAATTTCTTGTCTGTGGCGAAAGATGAATTGTTCAGTCTTCCGCCCACTCTGAGTACACCAGATGGATCCAAGAAAGGACACAATGAAAGAATCTTGCTCTTATTGGGCAGAGACTCCTTTTTCTCCAAAGCCAGAATTTCTTGCTCAAATTCACAGCGTTGCACTGCACAAATCCAATGTGCTAGAGCAAAATCTAGTTCCTGAACAGTCAAACTTGCACGAAAAACTTGATTTTTGGCTTTTTGTCTTGTCATGATACGAGAAATGTTCAATTTTCGTGTACTCACACTATTTTTCAGATTGTTAATAAATCGGAAACAGAATGCAGTCACACGAATGAGCTTGGATAGCGATGAGTACTTACGGATGAGGGAAATGTCTGTGTCCACCAAACAAACAGCCACTTTCACTCGCTCCTCCTCAGCTACTTCTTTCTGAGACAACCTTTGCTTGAAATTTGAAACGGGAACGGACGTCTGATTCAGCCAATCCGGTCCATGCCACCACAGGGGATGGTCCACCAAATCTTGAGGAGAAATTCCTCTTGAGGCACAGTCCGCGGGGTTTTCTTCTCCACTGACATGCTGCCAACATTTGAAAGGTAAAATCTCTTGAATCTCCGACACACGGTTTGCGACGAAGGTTCGCCAACGCTGTGGAGACGAAGAGAGCCAACCCAGCACTATAGTAGAGTCAGTCCAACCAGTCACAGTTTGAATCTCAAGGCCTAGAGATTCTTGCACACATTCGATTAATCTTACCAGCAGAACTGCTCCGCACAACTCAAGCCGTGGTAAAGATTGTTGTTTCACTGGAGCAACCTTCGTCTTGGCTGCAACGAGAGAAACTGACACATTATTTTCACTATCGACAGTTCGAAGATATACAACCGCCGAATATGCTTTTTCTGAGGCATCAGAAAAACCGTGTAAATGGTAAGTTTTAGAAGTTTCACTTGGCATGTCCAATGAAAGGTATCTTGAAATTTTCAACTTTTCAAGCAGATGGAGTTTGTCGATGTACTCCAACCATTTTTCTTGTAGGGGTCCAGGAAGCGGAATGTCCCAGTCAAGATTACTTCTCCAGAGTTCTTGCAGAATTAACTTGGCTGTGATTGTGACTGGTGACAGGAATCCAAGAGGATCATAGATTTTTGCATTTTCAGATGCCACAATTCTCTTTGTAGGTTTACATGTCAACTTCGGTGTAATGACAGTAAATGTGAAACAATCCGTAGCTGGATTCCATAGGAGGCCTAGAGCTTTAACTGTTTCGTCCAGGTCAATCCGTAGTGGTAGATTAGTTTCACGCATGTCTTCAGGCAATGATTCCAGAAATTTAGATGAGTTGGAAGACCACTTACGCAAATCCAACTGTCCACGTTTTGTCAATTTTAACAATTCTTCCTTGAGATGAATTGCTTCGTCCTCAGTCTGTGCACCAGACATGAGGTCATCCACGTAGAGATCGTTGATCAACACTTTTGATGCATCTGGGAAATCTTGTATTTCATCCTTAGCCAGCTGTTGAACACATTTGATAGCAGTGTAAGGAGCCGATGCAGTACCAAAAGTAGCCGTTAGAAGGCGATAATCCTTAATTGGTTCATCTGGAGCCTGTCTCCAGACTATCCGCTGATAGTCCACGTCGTCACGGTGTACAAGGAATTGTCTGTACATTTTCGCTATATCTGCCGAAAATGCTACAGAGTGCACTCGAAATCTAGTCAGAATGGAAAATAAATCCTTTTGCAATTTAGGACCCACCATTAGAATGTCGTTAAGAGATATTCCAGTTGTTGTAGCAGCTGAGGCGTCAAAAACAACTCGAATCTTCGTAGTTGAACTAGATTCTTTGTACACTGCATGATGTGGGAGATAGTAAGTATTTTCTTTGTTAACTTCACTATCAGAAACAACTTCCATGTGGCCCAAGTCAAGATATTCTTGCAACACTTGATTGTACCTTGGGTCGGGCTTGCACGATAATCTTCGCTCAACTTGTTTGAGCCTTTGTATAGCACGATGACGTGATTCTCCCAAAGACTTGTAATTGTCTTTGAAAGGAAGTCGGACTGTGTATCTTCCAGATACATCACGGGTGTGAGTAGATTGGAAATGATGCTCACACGCTGTTTCTTCTGAGGTGAGAAATGCTTTTCGGGGAACCTCCTCCAGCTCCCAGAACTTTTTCAAAGTAGAGTTGACATCTGCGACATCAGTTTGAGCAGTGTTGATGGAGATGGATTTGCTTGGTTGTTCAAATAACTTGCCACTGAGTATCCAACCCAGTTCCGTTTGTATGGCCATCGGAGTTCCAACAGGACCACGAATTTTCGTTCCAAGAATTAAATCTCCGAACACATCATTCCCAAGTAGAATATCAATTTGTGATGGAGTGTGAAAATCAGGATCTGCTAAAGACAATTTTTCGATGTGATTCCACGTTGCATAATCAACAGGGTGATTAGGCTTCTTTCCTGTAACTTTAGTCATGATGAGAGCATCAACATTTAACTTAAAATTGTTAACACAAGAAAATATGTCAAAATTTACGAGTCCATTGGATGATCCTATTCCATGATCACCAATTCCAGATAAAGGCACATAAACATTCTTGCGTCGTAGTTTCAGCCGCTTAGCACAATTGTCACTAATTACACTAGCCTGAGAGCCACTATCAATCAGAGCACGACAGAGGTGCTGTTGTCCACGGGTATCTGCTACTTTAACTAATGCAGTTGAAAGTAGGACTTCTTTCACTTCTTTCTCTTCCACAGAAAGTAAAACATCAGTTGACTGTTGACTGAGCTGTTCCACTTGACAGAATTTGATGGAGACAGTAGTCGGTTCACTTGGAGTTGTTGAAGTTGACGGTTCAGCTGGTTCCTTTATAAGATGCAGGAGAGTGTGATGATGACTCTTGCATGTACGACACGAACCACTTTTGCACTTGATTGAACTATGACCCGGACGAAGACAATTGAAACATAATGAATGTTGTTTAGCAATGTGTATTCGCCCAGTCACAGGAAGCTTTAGGAATTGTTCACATTTATAAATTGGGTGGTCTTTACCACACATAACACATTGAACCGCAGGGGTTGTTCCATAGTTGATTGAGGTAGTTTTACTGTTATTACCTTTACCACCAGTTTCCTTAGGCTTGCTTGCACTTGCTGCAGATATGACACGAACGTGATGATCCAATTCAGCAAGAAACTCTTGAAATGTTGGTAAAACGTCCCCCTTGTCCTTGAGAGATCGCTCCCACTGCATTCTGGCGTCTGGGTCCAGTTTGCGAGAAATAAGATGAATAACCATAAGGTCACCGACTTGTTCGGGTTTGATGTTTAGCACTTGTAATGCCCGCATGCACTCACCGGAAGTGTCTATTAATTTTCGAAGAGCCGTTGGAGACTCTTGCAAAAGATCGGGTTGATTGAGCAGACGGTCCAGGTGAGATTTGACAATCTCGCGCTGGTTTTGATACCGTTTGTTGAGCGTGTCCCAGGCACCGTCGTAATTGTCATTGGTGATGGCAACTGACGAAAGAACCAAGGCTGCCTCGCCCTTCAGATTTGCAATTAAATATTGGAGTTTTTGAGCTCCACTTAGACTTACGTTATTATGCACTGAGGCGATAAATAGGTCACGAAAAGTTAACCATTGTTGCAGGTTACCGTCAAATTTTGGTAGCTCCAACTTCGGAAGACGGATGTCTGCTGTCACACTTGTTGCTGCAGTAGAAACCGTATTCGCGGTAGTTGCAAGGCTTTTTTCTAATGACTTCAAAATCACTTTTATCTTGCTTAGACGCTCATGCTGGTCGTCATACAGAACTTGGTTAACACCAATCTCTGTATTGTCTTTGCACAATTCGAGAATGCTGTCAAATATTTCATCGTTACTGACAGAGAGTGTGATGACATTTTCAAGATGAACTTGAACTTCTTCAAAATCCATGGGGGCTGTGGCGTGACCGTCGACGATCCTTTTCAATGCGTCGATCTTGCCGATGAGGCCGGTACGCTTGTTCACTAGTTTGTTCATTGCCATTGTGGATGAACGATGCGATGTGACGTCACACAGGTTAAAGACAGGCAAACAGAAATAATTCCTCGTAAAAGTTCAATGATATTACTTGCAATATCCGGTGGAGAAGGACCAAATGTTGGGGTGGTACTTCTGTTTCTGTCGTTTCGAATCCAAAAGATGAATGACTAAATCCCTATGATGTTAGCCAAAGCACTGTGCACAAAAAATGAAGATGAATCTCAATACTGTAATTAGATTATGCTTCCTAATCTAATTATTGACTTGACAAAAGATTGTCGCAAGAGAAGCACTGATGAATTTCAATCAAATGTGTAAAAGATTTAATTGACAATAGAAATGATGCTCAAGAGAGCGAGACACACACACACAAGACAGACCATGAGGTATTGACCGTTAGGAGATCAGAATGCTAATTGAATTGAATTTAGAAGAACGCTTACACTAAGATAGAATAGTATTGAGTACGCAGACTCCGTAATATTAGGCACACACATTTCAAAATGAAAGAATAAACTAAGAAGGAGTTAAAATGAAATGAAGTTATAAATATTATTTCACTACTCAACAGTGCCATTGTACTACATAATGTAGTAAAGTAGTCAGTACAGTAGTCTACATTACATTTACCTATTACGATCACCTACACTATTACACTAACCTACAACAATGAAATGAAATAACCTTTAAGACATTTGACGCTAATGTTACACTTAGTAAATTAATACGGGTTAAATGTTGCATAACTGTGAAATAAAAATCACTAGACTTTCTGAATGACGTACAGATACTTTTGAAGGATAGGTTTTGCTTCTTTTTCATCCTTACATTACACTTATACACTACCAATTCAACCTCTCGCTCCTATATAACCTTCTCATAATCCACACGGACTCCTTCAATGTGATGTTTATATTGTGTTTTGTGTCACGTGGTAATATAAATGATTTCCTTGAGAGGTTCCAATCAAGAATGCCAACCTGTATGCGAGTATACAAGGAATGGGGACGACGACATTTCCGGACCAGTCGAAGGAGATATGACACATTTTGTAGGTCATCAGTTGATGCTGTTCTAGACTGAGGCCTTGCGTGTCGTGCAGAATGAAGAACGACGTCGGTTTCACCACCTCTTGAGCTATCTGTGACATCAGGTAGAAGTGGGACCTAATAGACATATGGTAGAACCCACTTTATATATATTTAATGAAATCATTCATTACAGGTCCACAAAGGCTAAACACTAAATACAGTCTAGAATTGGGACGGAGCAAATTAAGGCCTATTGTCTTTTTCATTTGTCATAATGCATTATGATTTTATACACAAAAGTTGGAGAATGAAGAATAAAATAATTAATTTACCTCGGTGGTAACAAGATGCTGTTTTCAAGGAATGTGCCCAGTGGAGGATTTCCTGGTCCAGAATTCTCAACTTCTGATAACATACGGGAATTGATCTTCTTGGACCCCACAATGAAGGTCAGCTTCGGGATATGTTTCCTTTCAGCTCCGTACAACTGTTTCAAGGACTCCTGTACACAAATTCAAGTAAAATAATTATTTGTTATAATATCGTCCGTCCCTTAAGGATGCAAAAGGCATTAATCCCCTTTTCATTTGCCATGCACAGCAAATGGTTTTAATTCATACAACAAAACTTGGAGGGAGGCCCTTTGCATTTATTTGCTGTGTCAAACAAAAACTGGATTGAGACTTTTTACTATGCCAAACGATAAGTGGGATATGAAACTTCCTTATGGGACGATATTCGCATATTCTCTTCTTAGCAATAGCCACATTATTATTTTCACTGCTGCATGTAACAAAAACAACCCATTTTATTACTGCGACAATGTGACATTTTTAAAAAGGCGCCACAAGGGGGTTGGCAAGTTTTTAAAACTTTTTGGAAATAAAATAATTAACCAGAAGTGGCGGCAGTTGCGACATTTTGATGGAGTGCAGTTGATATGCGTCCACTCCATTGCGAAATATAACGATTCTTCCTGGTAAAAAACCTTTCTTCGATTTGTAGGCGTTGCAGCATTCTGTAGAGAGTAAAATAAATTATAATCCTAAAGATGGAAACTGTAAATAGAATTTAAAATAAATGTATTTACTTCGTATGTCCTCGTTGAAGTTTCTGGAAAATTCTTTTTCAGACCGGTGGAATGAGGAGGTTGAAAAGTAAGAGCCGCCAGCTATGGAAACCATTCCACCTATGCCAATGACAGATCCTTTTGCCTTGTAGACATCAAACCCAACCACCATAAGATTCTCAAAAGGTAACCTTTTGGACCATGTCCGCACAGCCAAGTTAAACTTATTACTCAGTTGAATTGTCTTTGTTATTGCAAGCGATTTAAGACCCTTGGAAATCGCGTCATTTATCGTCACACATGCAGATGGGACTAAAATTAATAAAAACCAATTAATTCCATGGACAGAAAATATTAACGGTAGGTATTAATTTTATAAAATTAAAATTGTTAATTAAATCGCCCACAGTCGAGGCTTCTGAGACGTTCCATCACGGCAAGGTACAGATCTAGTCTGTTGTTTGACAGAATGACGAATAGCATCTGAAAATCCTTTCCATCATGTCCGGTGTTTTCAATATTTTGAAGATATGCCGGGATTAAAAGGTCATTCAGCATCAATCTTCATGGACACAGAAATGCATACATAAATAATAATGCATACTTATTGCAAAAGACTTTAAGCCAAGTCAAGTGAAACGTTAAGTAAGGTTGACTTTTGTAGTATCGTCCCTTAAGGAACCAATTAGCCTAAATCCATTTTTTGTTTTGTGTACAAAATAGCCTAAATGCTGCGCCATGTATGTAGGGAGTGTCTAGGCTATGGAGATAGGCTATTTTGTACACAAAACGAAAAGTAATTTTAGACTTTTGTACACAAAACGAAAAGTGGTTTAAGGCTAAATGGTTCCAGAAGGGACGATATGAATTTGCAACGGACAGTGACCCCCTCATAGAAATCAAGCACGTATTTAGTAGGGGGCGGGGGGGGCGCAGCGCCCCCCTAAATCTGATAAGAAGAGAATTTTTTTCTCAAAAATGGCCTAAAATTGCAAAATTTTTTCGCGCTTCGCGCGAATATGTATTGTTTTTGGTATAATTTTTGCTTCCGCCCCCCCTTGAACAAATTTCTAGATACGTGTCTGATAGAAATATAATATCACTTTCCTTAGAAGGGTTGATATCATAGGTTTAGATGAAATAAAAGGAAAAGGATACAAAATAGACCCTACTATACGATTTGAAAAATGGTGATGGTCAGCCGAAATCAAAGGATACTAAAAAGAAAATTATCTATTGGATTTGCAAAATAAATATAACAGAAGAAATCCTTTTCAGGTAATTGGACTATATTTTTGTGCAAGTGGCACAACCTCAAACTTTTTTGCTGAATTCATAAAACAAATGAACCTTCCATACACGTTATCCGAAGAGGTGGCTATCATTAGTGTAAACGGTTCGGTCGCAACTTTACAGAATTTGTTCAAAACAATTAACTCCTAATTTCCATGTTATCATTTATGCTTACTTTATTGTTTTAACTGTTGAAAATAAGTTGCTGTGACGAAAGGCAACTTCCATTGAGCCAGTCAGTAAATTAAATTTTTCTCATAACAAATTTAAATTTTACAGATTGAGACTATGAAGTTTCAAAACATCGGCCACAACTTTATACCCAGTTTAGAAAATGTGATTCCATTTTAGAAATATTCAGAGGATTTTTTTAGTGTTCAGCCTAAAAATTATAAAAACGGCTCACTTGGTAAAACATACATTTGGAAAGCAAGCATGTGGTATTTGTTGGGTCCAGAATCTGTCATCATCATACGGCGTAGTGAATGGTCAATTGCTTCTGCATACTTATCATCAACGATTATGACCCATTTGACCAAGTTAACGGGATTCAGAGGTACATTTGCTAATGAATAGAATAAAAGGTAGGTAAATCTATTAAAGTAGGTATACACATAATTAGATATTATGATATCAGGAGCGAAATTGACCAACCTTGATAAACCAGGATCCAGTCCTTTTGTTGGTTTTGTTTTTGTTCAGATGTTCCTTCTACCATTGACTCCGTCATATTTTCTCGCACGGACGAAAATGGAAATCTCAAAGATGGTCCTGAAAAAACCCACCCCGGACTCCTAACCCAAACAGGAATAAACAAACAATTAATTTTTAATATGAATTCAAAAACTTTTTAATTTGAAAAACAATATTTAAAATCTAAACAAGCAAAAATAATTAATATGTGTTTCAACTACAACCAAAAGATAATACACAATAATATTATCAATAAATGAACTAAGTAAAATATCTGATTAAAATATTTTTTGTATAATAAGTTTAAAATTAATTAATCTTACGGTTCGGTTGAGGAATCCATCTCGCCGATATTTCTGCTGGGGTTGTCTAATAAGTCATCTCCAACGTTTTGAAGAGGGTTCGAAGGTTCAGGTTCCCTAGGTATGTTTACTGGGGTCAGATTTTGGGTAGTACCCTTCGATCCCCTCAGACGGTTTCGTAATAGGTGCATCATCATTACAGTAGAGAATTCTGCCTGAAGGTCAAAGTTCAACGAGGAATGTGTAGTAGTACAAAAAAATGAGTCCAAGAGTCTTTCCGGGGGTTAACTCGTCCAGTATCACTTTTCGTAGAACTTTTCACAACTAAATGCTTCTTCTTTTGTGTCCGAGATAAATTCGCCAGTGTTACATTGGGTACAGAAGATTTAGATTAGATACATTAATATAAAACATATTTAACATATTATAGTTTAATATGCATCACAACATTTAAAACAATCAATGATTAGTTCAATAGATGACAAGTATCACTAACATAAAATATTAAAAAGTTATTTATCAAGTTTAAAATGTATTCAATGCGTAATAATCAGTTATTTCTTTGAGTTTTCGCATTTTCGGCAATTTTATAATAAAATCACTTAACCTTTTACTTTACGTATTTACCAATCAGATATACTAACCTTTTAATTGAGTTTTTTTAACACAATAGTGAAAGTGGAGTGAGGGAATTATCTGGTAATAGATAATTGTCTCCCCTAACTTTTATTAGAAGCAAGGAACAGAGATACTTATGTATCATTAATTGCGTCTCATCTCATCGCAGACAGGAAGGGTGCGGAAGGATGCGACATAACTTGATTAGCTATAGAAGTAACGATATTATGCTGCTGGAGAATCCTCCTAGTAGGTTCTCTGTCTCTTCTGTTCCACTATATCACAATACACACACGTACGGCTAGAAATTCATGGTCTGCTCATAATAATAAGTATTTAAATCTATATAAAATCACAGTACCGATATTAGGAATAAGAATCTACGCATGAAAAGACATATTTGTAATAAAAAGTTGGAACTTTTTAGATCCTATCATTTCGTCTGTCTTCAATTGTCAAAATTTTTCCGGACATTTTTCTAAAGTAAACATTATTTCGTATACATCTTGCAACAAAAGTGTAAAAATAGGCAATTAAATTCCAAAGCCAAAAATTTGGTTCATCAAAACATTAAATTCATTAAATTGGTGTGGACAGTTTTGAAGCAAGTATATCTGTAGAGGTCTGCTTGGGCATGGGAATGATGACTGATGACCTATAAATATTTTAACGGTCTTAATAGTAATATAAATTTACTTCTTGACTTAAAAGTTAATATAGTGAAACATTTCTTTGCCTTTTTCTAGCCAACCGAAAAATATTACGAGTTCCTCGACATTGTGCTATTAAGAATTTGTAAAAGCATTTATTAACAACAGAATTTTTTGGAAATGAATAAAATGTTATAAATACACAAATAAATAACAAATATATATTGCAATTGTAATGCGTCGGCTTGAATTTGAATTACTCAAACACAGACTAGATTTACACAGAGCATGAAAAGCCCTTGGGTTTTAGCTACTTGATACTCAAAAACTCACCTAAAAGCCCGTTTTTGGGGTTTTTATGCCTTAAATGTACAGTACAGTCATCATATCTTCATTTTTAAAATTCACGTTCATTCATTACCTCATTCAGTTAAATTTTTATGAAATAATGAAGCACCTTGTACTGCAAGAATGTCAGTTATTCATTATAATATTATTTAACTTGACTTTTTTTAGCCAATCAATAGCCAATAATTACAATAGTAAGACAACAGTTGAAATGAGTAATAACATAATTATGACATCTTAAACTATCCATAGGCCATAGGAATGAGGTATAAGAGTATTCATATAAGTTTGGACAATAAGATTGAAGAACAATAAAGCCCATAAGAAAATATAATAGACGAGTTTACGCTTCAGTGAGGACGAACAAAGGTGCTCACTGATGCGCGAACTAGTCTATTAATACAGAGTGGTCCTAATATAATAGGCGAGTGTTTGACCTCAAATAACTTTTGAACGGCTGGATCAATTTTAACAAGATATGGATCATTTTAAAGACAAACGCATTGTGAGTGAACTGTTATAAGGAGATGCATACCAAATATCAGTATCAATATCCAAAGTCAGGGAGAAAATATTTTTTGAAAATGTTCAATTTAAACGATTTCTTCTCATTTTAAACGTCAATAACTTATCAAAGGGAACTTTAATCTAAACAAGGTGCACATCATTCGAAAGAGGATAAAATTCCTTGTCTTTGCTATAAGTAGCATCCATATGGTTTTCAATCTTATTGTCCAAACTTATATGAATACTCTAATATACACAAACAATTATGGTGGGTTTACAAGAATGTTATATTGTTTGCAGCGTCGTGTTTAGCTTGTTTTTCGCGTGAGATTCCGACGACGAAAGCCAACTGGTGCGCCATTAGACAAGGAACAGGGACGATGGCAATTCCGGAACAATCGAAGGAGATGCGGCACAATTTGTAGGTCATCTCCATTATCTGTTCCGGAGTGATATCTTGCGTGTCGTAAAGAGAGAAAAATAACGTCGGCTTCATCTCATTTTGAGCCATGTGTGAAGACAGGCCGAAGTGGTATCTAAAAAGCATACAAGCTAGATATTATATGTATAGCCACTTAATATGGTAATCAAAGAATTTCATCTATAATGTTACTCTTATTGCATGGGTAATATTATGTGGATAGACAATTCTGAAGACAAATAAAAATACAAAAATTTAAATTAAATAATGTACAGGGTCATCACTTAGATATAATCCCCTCTCCCCAACCGCAGCCTAACACAGATTAGATATCAAAAAGGCCTATATACTATTTTGTAGAGAATATTTTTGCAAATCTAATGAAAAGTTAAATATTTTCCCAGGTGTTTATTGAACTTTTTTGTGGATTACTCCTATTTTGAAATCACCTCGAAATAGTTGAAAAGCTGATCTCCTTCGATTCGACGGGGAAAAAAATCACGAATGCATTTCTAATAATGATGCTGAAAATAATATTCCAAAATAAAAATCTTGGAGAGCTGGAGAAATACGAAAAGTTGAAAGGCGGAGGAATTTCTGAAAATTTTTCAACTTTTTTCACAACATTTTTACCCGGTTTTTTTAACTTATTTACACAGTGTTAGGGTCGTTTTGATTCGCAAAAAGATTTTCTACAAGATTTTATACATAGAGCTTTTTGTTACCTAGTCTGTGTTGGGCTGTAGTGTGGGTGGGGGGATAATTACATAAGGGATGACCCTGTACATCTATAGAAACCTGACGTGGATGACTGTAGGCAGTAGAGGATTG
This sequence comes from Tomocerus qinae, assembly GCA_020055645.1. Taxonomy (NCBI): domain Eukaryota; kingdom Metazoa; phylum Arthropoda; class Collembola; order Entomobryomorpha; family Tomoceridae; genus Tomocerus; species Tomocerus qinae. Next base: position 45,817,760 of record CM034546.1, on the reverse strand, counting down.
TCAGGTCTCGTTTGCCCAACGTCTGGTGACATACTACGATTGATTGTATTTGCAACCACGACCACGATAAACGACAGCTTCGGAATCTCTTTCTCTTCAGCCCCGTAAAACTCCTGCAATACATCCTGTACACAAATCCAATTAAATTATAGTTATTATCAGTATTTAAAATATAAAGTAGTTAACGAACCAGCATTTGTGGCAATTCCGTCATTTGGATGTAATGGACTCGATCACCTTCAACACCGCCGCGGAATATTATAATTTTGTCTGGTAGCCTGCCTAATTTCACTTTGTAAGCGTTGCAGCATTCTGTATTTGAGAGAGTGAATTAAAAATCAACAAGATTTTATTCATGTGTAAGTTAATTTGTCGTTCCATAACCTATTCATGAATAATCTATTGCAGAGCACTTGCCAACGACAAAAAATCTCAGTTGGGGCCATGTTATTTTTACAGGGAATGGTGCAAAGGAAAATATTTACTTTTGATGTTAATATTAAAGTTGCTGGCTAGTTCTTCTTCAGACTGGTGGGTGGAGGCTAGTGAAAAGTAATCGTAGCCAGAAATAGTGCAGACCATTCCACCATTAGTGATGGCAGAACCTTTCGCCCTGTAGACATCAAATCCAACGACCATCAAATTCTTCAGGTAAAACTCGTTACGCCTTATCCTTATTTCTACGCCAAACTTTTTACACGCCTTTGTTGTCTTCGCTGTTGCAAACGACAGCAAACCCTTTGAAATGGCGTAATTTGGAGACATACATGCCAAAGGAACTAAAATACAATTTACATATTAATTCTTTTACCTCGATGAAAATAAAATTATGAACTAAATCCCTTACACTCGACATTTTGAAGATGTTTCTTCACGGTAATGTACAAATCTAGTCTTTCGTTTGGCAGAATCACGAAGAGCATCTGAAAATCCTTTCCTTCGAAATTATCGAAATTTTGCACATACGTCGGAATCAAGTCGGCTTTCATTTCCCTTCTGTATGGAGAAAAAAATACTTAATAAATAAAATTCACAAATATAAATTGAAGCATAATTTGCAACGAAGTTATAAAAGTTATATACATTTGGAAAGCAAACATTTCGTATTTGTTGGGCTCAGAGCTTTTCATCATATTGCGAATTAAGTTGTCAATTGACTCCGCATACTCCTCAGCAACAATTAAGATCCATTTCACCAAGCTGAAAGGATTTATGGGGATGTTTGCTAATGAATAAAATTAAAGACAATTTTATTTAAAGAAACCAGGTAATCAATCAATAACATTATCAAAAATAGTAATACATTGAAAAGCTAAGTTCCAGTCTGGTTGGTTGTTTACTTCTTCACAAGTTCTCCTCGACATCGGCACCGTGCGCGCAGTCATACTTCCTTGTACAGAAGACATATCGGCCAAATTTAAAATAACGGTAAAGAAATGTTCTATAAAAAGCAAGAATTATTTTTTGAAAATTATTTTTTAGCTTCACTTTAATAATCTTTGAAGTTTATCCAATTATTTCAAATCCAAATATTAAAATAACTACCTAAATTTGTACCAATATTTATTGATACAATATTAATACTAGTGAATATAATATGAATATCCATATGGATTCCATATTTGACTTATTAAAATAATTATTTACTTACGGTATCGCCGTACCTTATTTATTGTTCGTTTCTTCCTAACGTAATTGGTTGTATTAATTTATTGCATATTTAAAATGAGAGGGACAATGTATTTATTTAAAATAAATGGTTAAAATTAAGCACACAACTTACCAGTTTGTTGTATATAATGAATTGCAAGACTGGCACGAGAAGATGTATGGCTGATGATGTCTCATCGAAGACAGGAAGGGCGTGGAAGGATGTCACATAACTTAATTACCCGTAAGACATTAGGTTAGAGAAACTTCTCCAGTTCTCCCTGTTCTACTACACGCCTGGAACATAGACTGCTGGTGATAATATGCAAACCTGCAAAATCTTTATGTAAAGAAAATTCCGGAGGAGAAAGAATCTACTCATGATCATGACGGATGTTCCAAATACTACGTTATCACAAGTTCGAGATTTTTCTCCTATGTATTAATTGTTATAGCTATCGAAATTTGCTATGACCCCCATTCAGCATTATCTCAACATTAGTTTGTATATTACTCTACGCCGCCTAGGCTACTGGAAAGGGATAAAAATTAGCAGTTAAATGTATGTGGAAGAATCTAAGCATTAAAGGTAGAAGAAAAAGCAAGTAGTAAGGCATATATAGAAAAATAGCAAGTTTAAATTATCGCTTTTACAAATTAGACACTCTATCGTAATAAGCATACCTACTAACCTAAAAGGCAAATACCAAAGATTGTTATTATTATTGTGATGGGTTCCCTCTTGAATTTCTCCTAAGTGTTATGTTCGCCCAACTCCAGGGATTTCTCTAGTTGAGAATAAAAGACTGATGTGTATAGATTATAGTTATAAACTAGTTATTATAGTTCAAAGCTCACCTTACATCCATTGTAGTCGAAAGATAATGGATCATATAATGTTGCAATACAAAAGGATTAACTTCAGCTGAAACTTCGAGTCGAGCAAATCAACGTGGAAGGTCCATTGTAGTAATGCAACATAATATGATCCATTGTGTTTCGAGTACAATGGATGTAAGGTGAGCTTGGAACTATAATAATTTCGCATAGCTTATCACATCATCTTAGGTTAAAATAGAGGTGATGGAAAAATTAGCCTAGTACGCTTAGGTATTGGAATTACTTTTTCTTTTTGACATTTGCAGGTACCTAAGTTTCTTTTTATTTTAGTTTCAGTTTCAACTCGTTTTCTATCATACTGGCAAGGGAAAAGAAATGGAAGCAATATCAGTTTAATACTTATAACTGAAATGAGTAATGGAATAAAAATTGAATTTCTACTTCCCTCAGGTCTATCTCATAGTGTAATAAAGTACATAGGTAAGATGCAATTAATAGCTTATTAAAGCAATTAGGTACTGAGTTAAACGCAACTGAGCTATCTGCGACTTACTTTTTTAGCGTCTGTCCAAGTTCGCCATACTCATCTAACGTTCACAGCTTTCTCATTACCTGGATTCGGGTTAGGTATAAAAACCTCATGAGTAAGTCAAAACGAAATCATTTAAGATCCAGACACCGAAGAAAAATCAGTGATAATATCCTACAAGATTTTTCTTCTCTTTGGTCTACAATCTTCTTCTTTTATTCGTTTCACACCTGGTGTCGCTTTTATTTGCAAATAGTCAAATATTGCCAGTAAAAACGACTCTGGAAGTGAAAGGAGTACATTCTACAATTGGTAAAGCAAGATTCTTCTTCTGTTTTGTCTACAATCTCCTACTTTTATTCAGTTCACATCCCCTGTCGCTATAATTTGCAAAAAATGCCAAATATAACGATAGGAGGAGTGAAAGGAGTACACTCGCACTCTACAATTGTTCAAATCTTGGATTTCAAAAACTCAAGCTTCCAGTAAAAACAAATCTGGGTGTGCAAGGAGTACATTCTACAATTAGTCAAGAAAGATTTTTCTTCAGTTTGGTCTACTATGACTACTATCAACTGCTTTTATTCGTTTCACATCCGGCTTCTCTACGATTTGCAAACATTGCCGGTCGTAGGGACGCCGGAAGTGAAAGGAGTACATTCTACAATTGTTCAAGTCTTGGATTTCAAAAACTCAAGCTCCACCAAAAAAGTTCAGCGATTACATTTATTTAAAATTTGTGAAGCAGTCTATTGAAAAATTTATTGAAAAACAAAACACTTGGAGAAAGTACAAAAGGTGAAGAAAAACGGCAGGAAACTCAACTTTATTGAGTCGCCCCAAAGATGGTGCAACACTATCTTCCGAGTATACTTGAAGGAGGATGGTATTGTAACATCTTAGGAGCGATCTCTCTCGTCCACTCTTCACTGCACAACGGAATGTCCACTAACGAGTTAATTTAACCATTTTCTTAAGATTGTTTTGAACATGGTTACAGTAATTCGTAATGGATTTATCTAATATCGTCTGAGCTCAATTCAAGTGTCTCCAAATGTTCGCTTTGTTCACCCCTTCTTTATTTCTAACAAGGTAAGCTTTTATTTATGCCTTCCTTTTGGTACAATTACAACTTCAACTCATTACATTTAATTACAAATAAATAGAAATATTTTTTTTAGTTTGCATATCTATGGATTTTGTACTTGATAATTGGTAATCCAGACTGTAGAGAATTAATCATTAACAAAGTAGGTACGTAATACATTTCTCATCGCATCACGAGTTTAATAGCAACAATTAAGACAGTAAAACTTGCCTAATGCATATGGCAGTGAGTAATTGTTATAACAATATCATTATACGTATAGGTATATATAACATGTTGGAAGACATAATGTTAAAATATCACGCATAAGATGTACTGAACTAAAATAAAAATGTTCATACTCACACAGAAAGCTCTATCAAACTGCTATAAGGTATGGTAACAGGGAATTAATAGCCAATTAAAACATAATAACTGACGAGACAGCGGAATATGCGACGTAATTTTTCCCTCTGCTTCAGTTCACTAATATACCTACTCTGCTTCATTAACACATCTTTTTAGCTCCTTGGAATTGGATTCACTAAAGCTCACTTGCGTGTATAAAAAAGTAATCAGTACAGATTTTATACAAAACAGAGAGATTCGTCTAGCATAACAGTGCGGTTTTCTCTAGAGTCTCCTATCTTAGATTCGTTTCATATCCGCCGTTGTAGTTATGTATAGCAAGGAAAACCAAACCTTCATTCTATGGCAGCATCTCAGTTATGTATAGCAAGGAGGCGATGGCCGTATATGATATACGGCCATAGCTGAAGTCGTTGTATTCTGAAATATTTACTGCTCAAACCTTTATGAAATTATTGACTTTGATGCAAATGCTCTCAATAGCATCACTTTTTATGGTGGCTTAGACTACATTACATAGTATACTTTTATAGAAAAATCCAATGGCTTGCGAAATCCGAGTATCTTCGTCCTTCCAATGATAATACACATTCAATTTCCTTCTATAGTAATTAAAGATTTTTATTCAGTACACAATTAAAAATAAAGAAATTTATTTATTTGCGTAGCCTTCAATTTTCACTGTATGAGGATAAAATATAGAGAAGAGATGAAGAAATTCGACGAAAAAAAGTTTTCCTTATAAATCTTGTTGATAATTTTGCATTTAGCTTTCCTCTCATTTCATCCCTAGGGCAATATAAAGGTGATGAAGATATTAAAACCTAAGACAAACTGGAATCACTTTTCTTACCTAACGAAATTTACTTTGAGGTCCAACTTCAACATAGCATAGCATCAGAAGTATAACCAAAATGGGTATTATAATGTAATAATATAGGGACTATAATAAACTTAGATTTCTGCTTCCCTGATAGAACGGTCTGTGGGGAACTACAAAATAGGAGAAGACCAAGTGCTAAACAGCCGAAGAAGAAAGTGCCAAACAGAAAAAGAAGAAAGTAGTCCAAAAAAGGCGAAGACCAAGAACCAAATGGGCAAAGACCAAGAACCAAATGGGCAAAGACCAAGAACCAAATGGGCAAAGACCAAGAACCAAATGGGCAAAGACCAAGAACCAAATAGGCCAAGACCAAACATATAAGGAAGGTCAAAATAAATTTGTTACAGCATTGCTACCTGAAAATAAAAAAAAACATGAAATAAAGTAAAATGACTTAGGGTTTCTGCGATAGCTTAGGCTTTGACAAGAAAAATATTAAAGAAACAAAATTAATTTCCACTCCCATGTAAAATTTTTCCCTAAGTCTGTTTGGCCTACTTCTTCGTCTTGACCTATTTGACAGAATTTCTATCTTGGCCTGTTTGGCAAGTGGACTTCGCCGGTTTCGCTCTTGGACTTAGCCAATTTGGTAGTACTCAAGTCATACTGTGATATATGGCACATTGGTAACAGGCAATTAATAGCTAATTAAAGCAACTACTGACTTAAACGAGAAGAACCATCTTCAACTTGCTTTAACAGATTTTCAAGTCCACCATACTCATCTTCTCATGATCACAGCTTTCTAATTCTATGTATCTTCTTTATTTGGTCCAACAGTATCCACCTTTATTCGTTCCACGTCCGCTCTCGTTCTAATTTGTAAAAGTTGGAAATTAGAACGATGGCGACTGTGGAATGAGTACAAAGTGCACTCAACAATGACTCAAATCTTGGATTTCAAAAAATCAAGTATCACCGAAATGGCTCTCAAAGGCGATTATTGCGACTTAATCTATCGACCATATTCATGAAAATTAACAGAACTCTGGACTGACAAACAAACACGAAGATATGGTCATGGCAAGAAATTCAACTTATGCTGAGTCGGTCTAAATGTGTTCCGTTTACAATCCTCTGAATTTTTGGAAGAGGTTGGTAATAGAATACTTTTAGTACGATTTTCTTCGTCAACCCCTCAAATGCAAACCAATCGTTCACTGGAGAAATCACCATTTTCTTAACTTGTCACAAAGTCGTGGTCATGATTAAATGATTTGTCACATTGTAATATTAAGCAGACGATATGTAAAAGATATACTATAGTTATTCATATAAAATAGAAACTTCAAGAAATGTCTGCAAACAAAAATAAATGGAAAGCACACATTCCCATGACTAACTAAAAAAATCAGCATTTAAGTGTTGTTGCCAGTTTGTCCCAGAATTGAATCAGTTTTACATGATGCTTATTGCAAAGCCAATTCATAAATCAGGGTAATATATTTGCCTAATTCAAATGTAAAAAATGAATGGAATTATGAAATCCACGCACAATAAAAGATCTCACAGCTTAATGTCATTGATTGTTTAATTAAATTTTTGAAGACTACAGTCGTTCATTGACATAATTTGTTTGGGATAAAACAAAAGTGCATGGTACTCCCGCGTTATTTGCTTTTGGAACATTTTTACATTTTACGCAAACAATTCATTTCCACAACATCATTTTAAATAATAGTAAAACATTTCAGATATAGATATAATGTGATTGTCTACAACTATAAAAATGTAGGGTAGATTTTACAAGAATGTTACATTGTGGGTCGCGTCGTGATGGGCTTGTTTTCCGCCTGAGATTCCGGTGACGAAAGCCAACTTGTATGCGAATAGACTAGGAACGGGGACGATGGAAATTGCGGGCCAATCGAAGGAGATACGGCACATTTTGTAGATCATCAACTGATTCTGATCCGGAGTGATATCTTGCGTGTCGTAAAGAACGAAGAATGATGTCGGTTTTATTACTCTTCGAGCCTTCTGTGAAACCAGGAAGAAGTGGTACCTAAAGTTCACAAGCCAGACCTTAGACACTTAGTATATGGTACACAAAGAATTTCATCTGCATTATGCATGTTATTAATATTGCAGAGGTAAATTGATAATTTTGAAAACAAATAAATTAAAATATAAAATAGAAATTAAAAATGTACCTTAGTGGTAACTTAATCTCGCCGTGGATAACTGAAGCTGGTAGAGGATTGTTAGATGTAGTATACTCAACTTCTGATAACATACTACTATTAATTTCCTTCGTCACCACGATGTAGGACAGCTTTGGAATCTGTTTCCCTTTAGCCCCGTAAACCTCTTGCAACACACCCTGTATACAAATCCAATTTAATTATATTTATGATTTGTATTTAAAATATAAAGTAGTTAACGAACCATCATTTGTGGCAATTCCGACATTTTGATGTACTTGAGTTGATGCCCTTCAACACCGCTACGGAATATGATGATTGTTTCTGGTAGGTATCCCCTCTGCAGTTTGTAGGCGTTGCAGCATTCTACATTAGCGTGAGTGAAATAGGAATTAAAAATATAGTGGATATGTAGGGCTATTATTCACGAAAGTCAAAGATTTTAAGATTTTGTTCATTTGCAGATTAAATTGTCGTAACTTATTCATGAATAATATATTGCAGAACTCCAATTACATAAAAAGAATGCTTAATATTTCCTACGCTCTGAATTCTGTGTAAAATCTGCTACCTCTGCAGGGAAAAATGTTACTTATGGCAGGATCTCTTTTCCTGTGTTACTTGTCGTTATGCCAAATACCGAGTTGGTTTTATACACTTAAAGAACCACCCTTAAATAGTAAATCCGCTCCTGTTCTCTTTTATCGCTCTTTCTAATGCTCTTTTAGTTTCAATCACAAAATCAGGTGAGGGTTCACACACATGAAGCAGTCAGTTTTTTTCTTACAAATTATCTTCAGTTTAACAAAATAATTTATCGATAGGTTACCGCGACAAATCTAAAAAGATAACCCAAATAGGAAGGAATATATGGATTTATAGTCTAGATTTGGCTCAATGGCACATCCGAAGTGTTTCGTTACAAAGAATGGATCACTAAGTATCGAAAGAACATTCAGATAAATAAGATACTTATACATATCACTAGGCCACATATTCTAACAAAAGAAACCGCAGATAAACAAGCATTTATTCGAAAGTAATCGAATATGTTAGAAAGTCGTCTTTCTTAGACAACTTTATTAATACACGGCTATCCCTAACTTATTAATTGATTTAAATGAAGCAATAAGTAACAAAATGTTTACTTTTGATGTTGACATTAAAGTTGTTGGAAAGTTCTTCTTCCGACTGGTGGGTGGAAGAGATTGAGAAGTATTTGTAGCCAGAAATAGTGGAGACCATTCCGCCAATGCTAATGGCAGAGTCCGTCGTGTAGACATCGAATCCAATAACCATCAAATTTTGGAGGTGCATGTCGTTACACCATGGTGTTACCTCTCTGCCAAGCCTATTACACATCTGCATCATCGTCTCTGTTGCAATCGACAGCAGACTCTTCGAAGTTGCTTCATATGCAGACAAACATGTCGATGGAACTAAATTGATACAGTTTAAATATTGATTTTAATTATCGAAGAAAACTAATTTATGAACCAAATCACTTACAGTCGACACTTGTGAGAATTTGCATCACGGGAAAATATATATCTGCTCTGTTATTTGGCAGAATCACGAAGAGCATTTGAAAGTCCTTTCCATCTTGTAGGACATTATCGTTTTTTTGCAGGTAGGGCAGAATCAAGTTTTCATTCAGCTTCACTCTAAGTGGAAACACAAATACAAAGAATTGCATAATGAGATTCATAAATATAATCTGGAAGCATAATTGCAACGAATTTATAAAATTATACATTTGGAAAGCAAGCATTAGATATCTGCTGGACTCAGAGCCTTTCATCATGTTGCGAATATAGTTGTCAATTGCCTCCGCATACTCCTCAGCAACAATTATTATCCATTTCACCAAGCTGACATGATTTACGGGTATGTTGGCTGATGAATAAAATATAAAACAATTTAAAGAGGTCATACAAGCTAATCAATCAATATTATTAAAAGAAAAATGCCATACATTGAAAAGCCAAGTTCCACTTTGGTTTAATGTTTGCTTCTTCATAAGCTCCCCACGACATCATCATCGGAAGGTCCGCCATATTTTCTTGTACCGATGCCATCGCCCAAATTGAAAATGAGGGTAGATAAATTTGAACTGTAAATATTATAAATTTTTAAAATTAAACAAATAAACTAGAATTATTTAAAAAATATTTTAATATATATATATACTATGTAAACATTTTTTGCTTCAATTTAAGTTTTAGAATTTTACGCCATTTCCAAGTATTAAAATGGCAAATGAAGACAATAGTATAAATATTATTGCAAACATTATACTAATTGCATGTATAGCAACATGAATAGTTAGTGGGTGATGTTATTTCCCATTAGACATATAAAACAAACTTTTTCTTACGGTTAATCTGAGATTTTCAACCGGGCCGGAACCTGCGGAAATTTTATCTAAGATGATAATGTGGAAAAGTCCGCAGATAGATAGAGTTCAACCAACGACAAGTTTGCTTGCGTAGGTTTAACTGCCAATATTTTAGTTCCTATCTTTGTTATTTTTTAGCCAAAAAGAAATGTTCTTGTTAATTTTAATTTTTTTTTAAATAATGTAACATCAGCATTCAGCATCTTCAGCCACATTTTTGCAAAACGACGTTATTTTTTGAAACTAAATTGCTATTAAATCCTTTTCACGTTTCTACTTTACTTTACCATTATATTTTTATTTGTATATTCATTGAGTTTGTCTAATGTTGGTTTCTTCCTAACATTTTGAGTTGTTGTAATAATTTATTATGTTTGAAATGTGAAGAATAATGTATATAATAAAATAAATTGTTAACATTTCACAACTTACCAGTTTCTGTATCCAATGAATTCCGTCACTTTAAAATCAGAACAATGAACAGTATATATTTTGTCTTTAGCTTTAAAGCAGGACTGCCAGGCCACAGAAATGTTTATTACTAACTACGTCTCACCGAAGACAGGAAGGGCGCGGAAGGATGTGACATAACTTAATTACCCGTAAGAAAAGATGCTTGAGAAACTTCTCCCGTTCTCCTTTCTCTAGGTACTACACGGCTGGAACATAATATTTATACTACTTGTAACAATATGCAAACCTGGAATCTTTACGCAAGCAAACCGTGTGTGTGGCGTTCTCTAGGAGAAAGATTCTATTTATGAAGGGATAGTCCAAGTAGTACGTAATCACAAATTCGGGATTTTTCTGCACCCATTTTTCTCCTTTCTCTTCATTGTCTTTTTCCATGACCCCCATTTAATTATTATACCTGCACATATGCATGCTCTAAAGGCCATAAATTAAAATACCTTAAGAAAAGCCATAATTTATTTTGTTCGCTATTATAAACGATTTATTTGGTTAATTCAATATTATACTCCTTACTTGCAGGTGCTGCATCAGAAAACCTTTTTGCTCATCTGTCATTATTGAACAGTTAATGTAAATTAATTTTAAAGCAGTCAACTCTAAAAAACAGCTTATAACCCTACCATCAAAATCAACCATCTATTTTTAACAATTGAAAAATATTGGACATTAGTTACTAGGTACATTATCTACATTAGTTAAAATATAATAGCGGAAAATATGAAGAATCGGATGTTGGTTTACATGAAGGTTAAATTATGTTCTGGGTAGTCGCGGGCTTGTTTTCCATGTGAGATTGCAGTTAAGAAAGCCAACTTGTATGCAAACATAGAAGGCATAGGGACGACGACAATTCCGGACGAGTCAAAGTTGAAATGACACATTTGGTTGACAATCTCCTGCATCTGTTCCGGCATGATGCCTTGCGTGTCGTGTAGAACGAAGAATGACGTCGGCTTCACCACCTCTTGATTTGCTTGCGATATCAGAAAGAAATGGTATCTAGTGAATAAAAAAAACATTTTAGTCATTGCTTGTTATGCTTAGTTTTATGACTGGGGGAAAATATTTAAGAATTAAAAATTGAAATAGTAACTAGTAACTGCAAGTTTTTCCTAAAGAATTAGCTCGGTTTCGCACAGAGATATATTATAGAGATGTCGGCACGGCACATATTATATCAACAGCGCATATGCCATACAATAAGCTTACGTCGGAATTTTATTTATTTAAAATCGCAAAAAATTTACACGAAAATTTACTAAAAAATGGTAAAAATTTTTCATAAAATTTTACCAAAAATGGCAAAAAATTTTTTATAAAAATTTACCAACATGGCAAAAATTTTCCCTAAACAGTTTTTTTTATTTCGACAAAAATATTATCTATAATATAACATTGAAAAATCAAAAACCAGAAACTCTACCTACCTAAATAATCAGGTGGTAAATAAGAACTGCATGTATTATATCATTTCATTATTGTACATTTAATCTTCAATTTTAAAATCCAAACTTAAAATCTTAAAACATATATATTGCAATATTAAAATGTTGTCCAAGCTTGCCATCTTAAAATCATATAAATTTTAATATTAAAATTTAATCTAAACTTAATATCGAATCTTAACTTCTTAAATTCCAGACCAATTTAAAATCGGATATTAATACGTTAAAATTCAATCCAAACGTAATATCGTCCATATTATCTTATTTCTTAAATTAAATTTTTAAAATTGAAATTAAATAAAGTCAACAAAACGGGCAAAATTGCACCAATGGCAAAATCATATAGTTAAATAATAAGGTGAAACCATTGAGATTTCAACATTTTCCATACTCATATTTTTTCGCCGTGGACTCAAAAATGCCTTGTGCATACTAAAACATTATAACAATAATTGCTATCTATAATATAATCCTAGACTTGGAAAAAATTACCTATCTATCTATGTTTGTCTGGTAGGAGAGCTTAGGAAACCGGCACATACTACGTAACGCAAAACCCACTCCCTCATGTGTAACGCAAGTTTTGACTGCAACACAGTTGAGTACCTCCTCCTCCCATCAACTACACACGTAATATATGCATGTTCCTTAAAAGCAAATTGCGCAAGCCCAATTAATGTTTTCAATAATGTACCCCAACGCATACCTTCATGGGCTAAATTTAGTACGTGCACATCTAAATAGCAATAGAAGTTTACATAAGAAGGTTGAATGGTGAGTGGGGATCGAATGGAAATGATTAGCGAAAGGGAACATTTCGTAATGATCATAATGTGCGTATTAAATAGCATTTCAAAACTTCTAATCCTAATTGGTTCTGTTATATTGACAAACTTATTTATCATTCTTTAGTAGAGCTGGGTTCATTTTTTACTACCCTCTTGATTCCTTTGGCAGTTGGTACACCGTTTTGTAGAATTAAATAACAGTACTGGGTAACTAACTATTTATTCGTAAGTTGTACTCATAGAATTTGTACGTTTTTCCAAAATCCCAGGGAGAATTTTATTTTTCTGATTTAAAAAGGGAGCTTTTGGTGACCTTGTGGGAGTTTTTTCGAAAATGGAGTCCTTCATTGTTCCCTGTATTGCTATGCTACGATCTACAGGTGATAAAAATGAATTTCCCTATTTTGGTGTACGAAATTCATTTTTATCACGAAGTTGTGTCTGCAGCTGATTTTACCAACCACTGTAGAAAATAAACGTGGCATTTTTTCCCAAAATGGAATCTTTCATTGTTCCCTGTATTCGATGCTACGATCTACAGTTATAATTTTGGTTTAGGAAATTCTTTTTTAACAGGAAGTTGGGGCTGCAGTAGTCTACACGCTGAGGTAGATTGGTTTTAAAATCCCCGCAAAGTAATCCCATAGAATAATGTCCCATAGTTAAGTACCTTGTAAGAAGGGAAGGATAGGTGTGATTCACCTTAGGTACTTTACTCTAAGTTGCTCTTCTCTGAATAAACAAAGTATGATGTTACACTAAGGGTGCTTGTTCTGTGGGATTGTCCGTGAGATTTGTCCCCTGCTTAAAAGAGTAGGCCCACACTTTTAAGCAGGGGACAAATCTCACGGACAGAAGCTCCGAGTTCTAACTCTCATTCAACTGTCTTACACTTACAGCGTAAGGCGTCAAGTTCGAATGAGATTAGATTTTCTAACTAGGGCTGCAGCTAATTTTGCAACCAAAACTATCTACAAACTCAGCATAATAACGTAAGGGATCTTATCGAAATTGTTTTTATTATTATGGTTCCGATGCCACAGTTCTCTCTTTGTATTCGAAACACAATGGATCATATGTTGCATTACAAATTACAATGGACCTCCCACGTTGATTTGCTCGACTCGAAGTTTGCGCTGAAGTTAAGCCTTTGTATTGCAACATATGACCCATTGTCTTTCGAATACAAAGAGAGAACTGTTGCAGCGGAACGATAATACTGTGTTAGGTGGCCTGCTGAATTTCTCTTGAGTGCTAGGTTTGCCCCTTAGCTGGGTTCACTAGTAATAGAATAAATTCAATCGACAAGAAATAAAGACGAAAATTGTCAGTTTTACTTTCTGCATATTGCAATTTTTCTTGTAATTCAACTCTAACTACAACGACACTAAAGTGTAATGTTTGAAAGCCCCGCTTAACCTTGGATAATCTTGTCACTGTAGGCTTATTGAAAAGATAATTTATGCAAATGCATTTATTTTATTGTAACAGTTTCATTTTGAGAATTAAAAAAAAAATTTTGAACATACAATATTCTGGAAATTGCCAAAATATTTTCTTAAGATTTTTTTATGTCGAAAATTTTATGTAAACTTTTTTTATATAAAAAAATTTTACTAAAACTTTAAATTTTTTTATAACTCAAAAGTATAAAAAAGTTTACTAACACTTTTATATTTTTGAAATCCTCAGTGCATGATTCGTGTAGATACGAAGTCTCAGAACTCTATGAGAAGGCTGTAAAATTTTTACTTAAATAAAATTCCGACGTCTGACAATAAGGGTGGCTTGTAGCGGGGTGTCTGTAGCATGCACTTTATGTTTATTACTTAGGATTAGAGTATAGCCCGTGTTTATTTGCCAAAATTCTTGAACATTTCCTAAAAGTGGCGAAAGATAAATATCTCAGACTTAAGGCTCAGGAAAATTTAAAAGTTCTAATTAGTTTGAATTAAAGCGTTGGTGGTAAATCATGTTTTCCCGCTAACGCTATAATTCAAAACGTGTTACAGTTTTTTAATATTTCGAACCCACAAGTTCCAGACATTCACCTTCCGCCACTTTTTGGAAATTTTGAAGAATTTTGATAAATAAATGTGGGCTATACTCCAATCCTAATGAATACACATAAAGTGTATACCTCAAGTTACCCAGCTAATGGTCACCCTTAAACGAAGTCGTTTCAACTTTTGTGTGATAATTATACGGCACACTCCAAACCTTGGTGGTGGACAGTTTGGTCCTGTATACTCAACATCAGACAGCATCGTACTTGTGATTTTATTCGCCACCACGATGTACGATAGTTTCGGAGTTTGTTTCTTATTATCCCCATACAACTGTTGCAACTTACCCTGTACAAAAATCCAATTTATAATTATCTTATTGATTTTGCATTGAATTTAAAAAATTATTTGAACAGACCATCAATATCGGTAATTCCAACAATTTGATATTTCCGAAATTATCGTCGTCCACTCCACTGCGGAATATAATAATTCTTTCTGGTAGGAATCCTATTTTTGTCTTGTAGTCATTGCAACCTTCTGAATTATAAGGTATGAAATAAGTTATTGGAATAAAGGCGAAAGAATAAATAGTGGATGAATTTACTTCTGATGTTAGTATTAAAGTTCCTGGACAGTTCTTCTTCCGACTTATGAGTTGAGGTGATTGAGAAGTGAGAGTCTGCAAAAGTGCAAACCATTCCACCAGTGCTGATGCTAGAGCCTTTCGCCTTGTACACATCAAATCCAACGATCATCAATTTATGGAGAGGCACCTTGTGGGACCATGGTACTTCAACAATTCCAAACTTCTTTATCATCGGAAATATTCTCGCTCTTGCGATAGACAACAAACCAATCGAAATCGCGACATTTGCAAACAGACATGCCGACGGAACTAAATAATAACCATTTAAATTATATAAATTGATATTTTGAGTATTAAATTAACATTATTAACTAAATCACTTACAATCGACATTTTCGAGATGTTCTGTCACGGAAGAGTACAGATCTAGTGTGTCATTTGACAGAATTACAAAGAGCATCTGGAAGTCCTTTCCATCTTGTAGGGTATGTTCAATATTTCGCAGGTAAGGAAGAATTAAATTGTTATTCAGCTTAATTCTGCAAACAGACACCAATAGACGAATAGGAATACTCAGCAATTAAAACAAAATTGCAACAAACGTTATTAAGTAAGACTTTCACATTTTGAATGCAAGCATTTGGTGTTCGTTCTGCCAAGAGTATTTCATCATATTACGAATTGACTCGTCCATTTCCTCTGCATGCTCCTCAGAAACTATTACGATCCATTTGGTCAAGTTGGCGGGATTCAATTTTACGTCGGCTGATAAATAAAATTAAAGACAATTAAGGAATTAAGATGATAAAGTAATTCGATATTGGTTCATAACACTAATAGTATAATGGCTGACATTGAAACGCCAAGACCCAGTCCTCTTCTTTAGCTTTTTCCGAGATTCCTTCGACCATGGCCTTCGTTGCATTTCCTAGCACCGTGTCCGTCAACCACGGCCTGTAGAAAGATGACGCCGAAGAAATCCTCTCCACTTTCCTGCAACAAGCAAACATCAATTTTAATTTTAATGAAATTAAGTCAGTAATTTAGACCAAAATCATTTTCAAAAGTTGAATTGGCTTTTTAATTATACTATTGATTTGACCTTATAATTCAATAAAGGTTAAATTTTTTTCCAGATTATCATTTAAAATTGATTAGATTTATCTTAGGGCGGTTGGTCTGAATTCTGAAATGACCATTCCGCTGATGATTTACCTTGAAGTATTCAACACGTCACTAGAGGGTTGAGGTGATTGTGGAGGTTCAGATCCAATGTCGACTTGTACTTGTTTAGGAGTTTGGGCTTGTGCCTTACCCATTGATTTCTTCAGCTGCTTTTGTATGTGTTCCATCAAGTCCATCATAGAGTCGAGAATGTCGTACAAAAGAGAATGGTAGTAGAAAATCAATCAGTTCAACGATGAGGGTGCTTTATAGCAGAAAAAGCAGAAGTGTCTCAAGAAGTTTTCTTGAGGATGATCAGCAGATTTAAAACACTCCTAGTCCAAGCTCTTCAGCCTCTCTATTCAAAGAAGTGTTCAGAACAAAGAAATACCTTTTGGCTTTCAATTCGTCGTGTCCTTGCCCATTCGCTTTTATATCTAAAACAATGGTTTTCAGGTTTACTTTCATGAAAAAAGGAGAGAGAAAACCTCCGTCTGACCTGGAAATTGGAGACGTTCAAAAATGTACAGTTTACAAAGATTATTAAAAATAATAATTATTAAGAATTTATTTAATATACCGGAAATTTAAATAAATACTTCGTTTGACAATTTCGAACAATCACAATATAAATAATTGGACTTTATTGGACCGAATTGGACTTTATTGGACCGAATTGGACTTTATTGGACCAAATTGGACTTTATTGGACCAAATTGGACTTTACTGGACCGCATTGGACTTTATTGGCCCTAATTGGATTTTATTGGACCAAAATGGTGTAAATTTAGGAAAAGACATTGTTTGCATGAAAAACTACAGCAGATAAAAGGCCATTATTAGTTTTTCATTTTATTAAAACATTTTTGCTGGATTACTACACAGTGCTAGTATTTAATAGTCAACTTGAAATTAAATTGTAAATTTTGAATCGAACTCACTGACAATCGAAGTCGAAGACAGTTATAGTACTCTCAAATTCATTCTCTTTAACACTAAGTGTATAATATGCATATTATTATGAATAAAATCTCGTACACTAAAGCATAATAGATATGTCAGGTTTCACTAAATTATCGCAAGGTTAAAGTGAAAATTTTCACCTTCAAAAATTATAATTTGGGTTTTACCAAGTTATTTTGAGGTTTGAAGTATGATAATTTTCACCCTCCATTTGCGTTTTGTTTTTATCTATAAATTCACCTCTGCATTATCCTTCCATCCTAACGTCATGAATCCTGTACTGTAATCTAGGCATAATTATTGAGACGGTGCAAAATGTGTTACAAGAAATAAATTAATAAAATTCAACAATTTCTTCTATTTTTAACAGTTAGGTAAATAGTACTACCAACAAACAACAATTTCAAGCTAAATATTAAAAGTATTAACATTGATATTTTGATTGTGCTTATTTATTGGCATTGTGATTAAATTATAAATTTCTGTTTAAACCGTGAGAGAACATATTAGATTTGAATTCATGACAGATGAGAAATGATGAACAAATTCAAATAATTTTCTCCAACCAGTAAAATTAACTGTTACAATTAAACGTACAACTTACCAGTTTTTTGTATCCAATGTATTCCGTCACTTGTAAGTCAGAACAATAAATAATTATGTAGTAGTCTCCTAACCTTTTGTAAGAAGAAGGACACAAAGATGTGGCATTAATTACGTCTCATCGAAGACAGGAAGGGCGCGGAAGGAAGCGACATAACTTGATTACCCGTAAGACACTAGGTTGGAGTTATACGTCTCCCTGTTCCAACACAATTCACGCAAGACTCAAAATGCGTAGACTGTTCCTAATAATATTCAAATCTATAAAATCTGTCTTACTCTGGCTCAGAAGAGAGTATTATAGGAACGAGCATCTACAATCTACTCACAAAGGGCAAGGGATGGTCCAAATAGTACTCAATCACAAAAAACTATGATTTTTAGATCCCATCCTAAATATGTCATAATTTACAACATATTTTGCCATTTCCGAACGATATCATGTTCATACTTCTTAATATTGGGTGGAAAAGATTTACCGTTTGATAGATAGTTGTAGTAAATTTTTAATTTTTATTTTGTTAATGAAAAACAAAATCATGGTTCCCCCTATCCTCCAGCCCTTAACATTTGTCAACATTGATTTCTTAATATCGTCCCTTAAGGGACCATTTAGCCACTCACAAGGACCAAATGATGATAGGCTAAATGGTCCCTTAAGGGACAATATGTTAGTGTAATAAAATACAGACCACCCCTAAATACGAGCAAATAGTTTGATTTTTAAGTAAATTAGCATCTTCCCAAGCCAATGTCAGTGTTTTGTCACATTTTTCTGAGTTTCGGCCACTTTCAACCAGTTTTTGTCACTAGGGTTTTACCAGGCGGTTATAACCTGTTATAACCGGTTAACCGTGGTAGTTAAAATTTAAAACCATGTGCCAACCCTGGATTTATTTTGTGATATTCGCCAGCGTATTTCTAAAATAGCATTTAGGTTTCAAATAAAATTTGAATTGAGTTGATTGAGTAGAGTGATTGATTTCCTTTAATATTGTACCATGGAGTTTCTTTGCAGGGCAGATAAGGATAGTTCGTACCTACCATGTATGTGTCCCTGTTTTTAACGGTCGCGTTTGGTAGCTAGTACCAAATAGCCGAGTTGCCAAATGGAGAAGAAATTAAATATAAATTACTAGTGAACCCAGCTAAGGGGCAAACCTAGCACTCAAGAGAAATTCAGCAGGCCACCTAACACAGTATTATCGTTCCGCTGCAACAGTTCTCTCTTTGTATTCGAAAGACAATGGGTCATATGTTGCAATACAAAGGCTTAACTTCAGCGCAAACTTCGAGTCGAGCAAATCAACGTGGGAGGTCCATTGTAATTTGTAATGCAACATATGATCCATTGTGTTTCGAATACAAAGAGAGAACTGTGGCATCGGAACCATAATAATAAAAACAATTTCGATAAGATCCCTTACGTTATTATGCTGAGTTTGTAGATAGTTTTGGTTGCAAAATTAGCTGCAGCCCTAGTTAGAAAATCTAATCTCATTCGAACTTGACGCCTTACGCTGTAAGTGTAAGACAGTTGAATGAGAGTTAGAACTCGGAGCTTCTGTCCGTGAGATTTGTCCCCTGCTTAAAAGTGTGGGCCTACTCTTTTAAGCAGGGGACAAATCTCACGGACAATCCCACAGAACAAGCACCCTTAGTGTAACATCATACTTTGTTTATTCAGAGAAGAGCAACTTAGAGTAAAGTACCTAAGGTGAATCACACCTATCCTTCCCTTCTTACAAGGTACTTAACTATGGGACATTATTCTATGGGATTACTTTGCGGGGATTTTAAAACCAATCTACCTCAGCGTGTAGACTACTGCAGCCCCAACTTCCTGTTAAAAAAGAATTTCCTAAACCAAAATTATAACTGTAGATCGTAGCATCGAATACAGGGAACAATGAAAGATTCCATTTTGGGAAAAAAATGCCACGTTTATTTTCTACAGTGGTTGGTAAAATCAGCTGCAGACACAACTTCGTGATAAAAATGAATTTCGTACACCAAAATAGGGAAATTCATTTTTATCACCTGTAGATCGTAGCATAGCAATACAGGGAACAATGAAGGACTCCATTTTCGAAAAAACTCCCACAAGGTCACCAAAAAGCTCCCTTTTTAAATCAGAAAAATAAAATTCTCCCTGGGATTTTGGAAAAACGTACAAATTCTATGAGTACAACTTACGAATAAATAGTTAGTTACCCAGTACTGTTATTTAATTCTACAAAACGGTGTACCAACTGCCAAAGGAATCAAGAGGGTAGTAAAAAATGAACCCAGCTCTACTAAAGAATGATAAATAAGTTTGTCAATATAACAGAACCAATTAGGATTAGAAGTTTTGAAATGCTATTTAATACGCACATTATGATCATTACGAAATGTTCCCTTTCGCTAATCATTTCCATTCGATCCCCACTCACCATTCAACCTTCTTATGTAAACTTCTATTGCTATTTAGATGTGCACGTACTAAATTTAGCCCATGAAGGTATGCGTTGGGGTACATTATTGAAAACATTAATTGGGCTTGCGCAATTTGCTTTTAAGGAACATGCATATATTACGTGTGTAGTTGATGGGAGGAGGAGGTACTCAACTGTGTTGCAGTCAAAACTTGCGTTACACATGAGGGAGTGGGTTTTGCGTTACGTAGTATGTGCAGGTTTCCTAAGCTCTCCTACCAGACAAACATAGATAGATAGGTAATTTTTTCCAAGTCTAGGATTATATTATAGATACATAAATTAAATGAAATGTTAAGTCCAACTCCATTTTGGTATATTGGCCTGCGGTTACTGTATAAGAAATAATGAAAGTTTACTTAACGATATAAAAAATGATTGCTTTGTATGAATTCGCCAAAATTCCATAGATTTAATTTAAAGTTGGTCTTTCGGGTGTTTACAAAGTCATGCCACTTTTATTTACTGTCAGACTTAGGCTACGTTTACGCTTTGTCGTTAGTTACTCTTATTACAATGGTTAAGTTTGAATTCTCATATTACTATGCTTGCATTACTGCTAGCTATGAAATTCGTGGAGTTATATTAGATTAATATTATTAAATGTAGAAAATTGCAAAAGATACAAACATAACAAAGACCCACCCAACATACATACAATCAATGTAGCTAATCTAAAAAGTACTATTTTATTAATGAAATACATATACGTCATTACAACTAAGGCTTACTAACTTCTCTGTATAACAATCCAATTCAATAACATTACAATGTGGCAAGCAACATTATCATGACCGCTGCCTGCAGTGTAACAGATAGACACAAAAAGTCACATTTTATTTCCACAAATTATTTTTAGACTATCCAGCCAAATTATTTATTAATATTGATACCACATATTGCTATACACAGACGACAAAAAATATCAAAAGGATAATCTTAATAACTAAAATATTGATAAATACCGCTATAACAAGATATTTTATTAATAGATAGTCCAGATAAAGAAGTTATCGCACTGTAATACTGACTGAGCTAGATATTTTAACCAAATAAAATCTTAAACTCCTAGATATATATCAATGTACACTAATTCTTTGAAACTTTAGCTATAAGACAATTTCTTCTATTTATATCAACAATTTTAATTAGCAAATACTTTGCCTAATTCCAGTAAGACTTAAAAGAGAAGTTATCGTAACCAAATCTCAAACTCCTAAATTTTTAAAGCTACTCTCATTCATACTACAATCAATTTTATATTAAAATGGGTCGGTGTTGACCTAGTGACAACCGATAAACAATATAATTATATGATATAACTTGCTATTATCCAATGTATACCCCTTTAAAACAATTCTTATTAGACTCTTTATCAATAAACTATTACTACTACAGACATATTAGTTTCAACAGGTATATCGACAACATTCATAGAGAATGGTTAAGACATTGATTTGTCATACTTATTTGGCACTTTAAAATAAATTGAACATTGAACATCGTCATTATTGATTGAAATTTCTTTGGGGGAAACCAAGTTGTACATCGTACTGCGTCCAGACTTTTCCAGACACTACCGAAACCTTTATCGGTTTTGATATTGCAACGGTGTGTGCAAATCAAAACAGTTTAGGGAAACAATTTAATTCGCCAAAATTAGTTGACTACGATAACAATTTGAGTACAAAGAGCACACAATATTATTCTTATTTTGTAATTGACCATCTAGCATTATTTAATTTAACATGGAATACGAGAAAATGTAAACAAAAATCTGAAGTGGGTTTACAAGAAGGTTACATTGTGTTCAGTGTCGTGTTGGGCTGTTTTTCCTCGTGAGATTCCTATCGCGAAAGCTAACTTGTATGCGAATAGGCAAATAAGAGGGACGAGGACAACTCCGGACCAGTCGAAGCAGACATAGCACATTTTGTAGGTCATCGCCTGCATCTGTTCTGGTGTGAGGCCTAGAGTGTCGTATAGAACGAAGTATGACGTCGGCCTATAAACAACCTGATCTCCCTGTGAAACCAGGTAAAAATGGTACCTATAAAATAAATAAAAAATTTTACACTTTATGCCCACTCGAAGAATTTCTTTTTTATCTTGATCTACACAATGCACAAAATATACACTTCAATACGTCAATACTAATTCTAAAGGTATTATTATTATACTTAAAATACAGCAGATAGATTCCACAAAGCGTATTTATATTTGTAATTATTTCTAATTCCCAGCAGGGTTGCGGTATCCGGATTTTGAAGTGTGGACAAATTGGATAAATGGTATTTCTCCACCGGAAAAAAATTGTCCATTAACCATTTTGTGCGGATCTAAATAATTTCATCCGGACAAAATGGTTATATCTAGTGGACGAAATGGTTTTGTCCAGTGGAAAAAACTAATGTGATCCGGACAAAACGCAACCCTGCTTCCTAGAAATTTGCCCTAAAAATCTAAAAATTTGAATTTTTAAAAGTTATTTACAGTTAATTGCATGATTTTATTATTTTTTATATTATTAAGGATATCCTAACTTGGGGGCAAACACGTTAGAACTGAGTTTCGGGGGTTTACATTTCATTTAGGTTTTCTAATTATATTTAGCGCTAAAAATTTTGACTAAAATGAGTGAAAACTGTCCTTAAAATCAAAAAAAGAATTTTTGCTATGGGAAATAAAATTTTTTTCTTGGATTTCGGAGAAGGGGGGATCTTCTACCCGTAAAACCCCCCTTCAATACGTTCAGGGTGTAACAATGTAAGTGATAAAAGTAATCTACCTCCGTGGTAAAGTGACTTCGCCATCAACGATGGTGCTCGGAGGAGGATTGTCTGATCCTGAAAACTCAACGTCTGACATCATACGTCTAGTAATCTTTTTCACTACCACAATGTACGACAGTTTAGGAATCTCTTTCCAATCACCCCTGTAAAACTTCCGTAGTGTATCCTGTACCCAAATCCAAATAAATTAATTTACCAATTTAATAGAAAATTGAATAAATAAAACATTTATATAGTTAACAAACCAGAATTTGTGGCACTTCCAACATTTTGATGTAGCCAAGTAGATCCCTGTCCACTCCGCTGCGGAATATGATGATTCTGTCCGGTAGAAATCCTTTTTTCAATTTGTAGGTATTGCAGCATTCTGAATTAGAAAGAGTTGAATAAAAATTAGGAATCTAAAAGATAATTGCTTACAGGAATTTTAAAAGCTTAATTGAAACAACTTTTTAGGTTGATATTGAAATGGTTGGCTAATTCTTCTTCAGCCAAGTGCGTGGAGGTGATTGAGAAATAAGAATCGCCAGCTGTGGAGACCATTCCACCAGTAAAGATGGCAGATCCTTTTGGCTGGTAGACATCAAAACCAACGACCATAATGTTATCGAGGGGCACCTTGTTGTTCCAAGGGCTATATTCCAAGTTAAACTTCAAACACATCTCAACTGCCTTTGCTGTTGCAGTCGGCAGCAGACCAATTGAAATCGCATCATTTGCAAACAGACATGCCGACGGAACTAAATAATAACAATATAAATTAATTTTGAATATTAAATTAAGATTATGAAATAAATCACTTACAATCAAGACTTCTGAGACGTTCAACCACGGCCGAGTACAAGTCCACTCTGTTGTCTGAAAGAATTACAAAGACCATTTGGAATTCCTTTCCATCTTGTTGGGCACTATCGATATTGTCCAAGTAATTCGTGATCACATCATCGTCATTCAGCTTTACACTGTAATACACAAATACTTGGATTAATAAACCGAAATTATAACATAATCTGCAACAAATTAAAAGTAGAAGTTGTACATTTGAAAAGCAAGGATTTGGTCATTGTTGGGTCCAGAAGCCTTCATCATATTGCGAATTGAGTTGTCAATTGCCTCCGCAAACTCCTTAGAAACGATTATGATCCATTTGACCAAGTTGGCTGGTATCAGTGGTAAGTTGGCTGATAAATAAAATGAATTACAATTACAATTATTAACGTACAAGCAGGTAATTCGATACTGATTGATAATATCAAGAGAAAAATGTCTGACATTGGAAAGCTAGGTTCCAGTCCGCTTGTTGATGTTGATTGGCTTGTTCCAAGTTAGGCCCGAGCGTTCTCCTGTAACCACAAGCAAAAAATTGATTCCTAATCACTACTAATAGGTTTTGAATGTTAGAACAATATTCTAAATACGAAAATTAACATACATAATAATATGTTTGTGTATAAATTTATAATTTATTATCTTCAAAAGATAAATTTAATATTGTAGTGTGCATAAGCAGTAATTAATCTTATAGTTGTAGTTAATATTTTAGCAAAATGTACGTTATGTAAAATAGATCATTCTTACCGTTGCTCAAACGAGTTCAAACAATTAATTATTTTGTTGAAAGTATCCAACTGCTCTCGGACAGGTTGGCCAGGAATTGGGTTTCCACTGATGTTATCGACTGGTGTCGGAGTTTGAGGTTGTCCTTCAACCAGCGGTTCTGTGTCCCAAACTGGTACCAAGTCCATGGATGAGAATTCTGCAGATTTCAACCACGAGTCAGTGTGCTTGAGTTAAAAAAGTGGAAACAAGTCTAGGTTAATTTTTCTCTCTTACGTTTTCTGTCACTTGATAATCAGATGAATTGAGTGAGACTTAACTAGGTTCCTTTTTTTGGAATTTTTCGGAGCAAATAATCTACTTGCTTTCTTTTCCGAGGTCGTCGTGGCTTCTGCTGAATTTCCAAAATTGATGAAACTATGGAAAGACTATGGAAATGTTTTTGTTACCTGTATAACAATAAGTTTGGTTAGGAAAAGAACAGAAAAGTTTGAACATTAATATTCAAAAGTTTTTAGTTCATTTTAAAGCCAATAATGTAATTTGGGCCACAATGAATAAGATAGCTTACAAATATTTTAAAAATTAGCTTTATTGCATCATTTTGAAAAATATTTGGCAATAAATCTGTTTAACTACAAAATTTGAACGATCGTGTGGACCAATTGATGATGTCTAAAGTCTAAACTTTTTGAAGAATATTAATAAATTAATAACAGCAATTATTCTGTTACAGTTAAGCGGACAACTTACCCGATTTTTGGATAAAATGAATCCGCCACTTGTAACTCAGAACAAAATAATAATATCTAATTGTCTCCTAATAAATTTGATAAAAGGAAGACTGGCAGGCCACCGAGATGTCTCATCGAAGATAGGAAGGGTGCGGAAGGAAGTGACATAACTCGATTACCCGCAATCAAGACTGTAGTGTAGATAGCCCAAACTTCTCCCATTCCCTCTCCCTGTACTACTATACAGCTTTAACAGACTGTTCTTAGTAGTATGCAAATCCATAAAATTGCGCAAACAGACTGCTGAGGTGTTGCGGTACGGTGTTTGCAGAAAGCATCTATCCATGAAGGGATGAAACAAATATTACTAATCAAAAAACCTGTTTTTTTATCCCCTCGTTTGTTATAATTGGTATTCTATCCTTTACGTATCGACATATGCATTCATATGCATCCTTCCTCCGTATGTGGTATTATGACAATATTGATTCAATTCCCTACGTCGCACAAGTGACAGAAAAAGGATTAAAATAGTACAATTCGAACTTACCGTATTAATCGAATTAATTCTCCGGGTTGTTATTGTTTCATTGGTCTTTTTTTAGCCCTTGAAAACGAAGATAATCGAAATAGTTAACCAGGTGGTGAATTATTTCGATACGGAGAATTATTTTACAAACCGTCAATTTTTATTGAAGTCCTGGTACATAGAAAGGTAAATTATTCCTCGACTATCATATTCGCCTTTATGGGGACTGGGGTTAAATAAATTTGCACTCAAATATACCCACAACCTGACCTGACCTACTGAAACTTAGATTGGGATGGTGAATTATTTCGATACGGAGAATTATTTCTCAAAGGCTATTATGTTACCCTTGAAAACGATAAAAATCAAAATAGTTACCAGGGGGTAGCACTATTTCAATACGGAGAATTAATTTGATTAATACGGTATCTCTAAAAATGGAATTGATATCATCAATTTATTTAACATATTTATAATATTCATGTGCTGTATATAGGTCATAGGTGCATAGCCTAGGTATTTTTGATATAACTCACATTGATACAGCTAGTTGCTTGCCTAAGCTACATATTTACGTATTTGTAACTAAAAGTTATTTATATTATGATACATAGCGCTTTAGACATGTTTTTATCCTTCAAGTCATTTTCATGGAAATCCATTGTGCCTGAAAAATTAAAAGAAATTTCTAGAAATTGTAATTTTACAGTTATAAAGTTTATTCAGCGTTTAAAGAGTATCTTGTAGGATAATAAGAAAATTGTCTTTCACACGCTATAAGGGAGAAAAGCGAGAAAAAAGAGAGGAGAGACAGTTTTGAGCAATATCAATATCAAGGCTGTATTTAGAGG
Organism: Tomocerus qinae; assembly: GCA_020055645.1. Taxonomy (NCBI): domain Eukaryota; kingdom Metazoa; phylum Arthropoda; class Collembola; order Entomobryomorpha; family Tomoceridae; genus Tomocerus; species Tomocerus qinae. Next base: position 45,790,888 of record CM034546.1, on the reverse strand, counting down.
ACTAATAAGGGCTAATACCCTTCCCCCCAAATTCCAAAAAAAATTCTCAAAATACTAAAAAAAATCGACATTTTAGATTTTATATAATTTGTAAGCTATTTTTGGCTCATTTCAAACAAAATAAACCAAAGCTTTTCGCCCTTCGCGCGAATATGTCTTGCTTGTTATGCTTATAGTATTATGACGTAATTGTCCCTTCTGAAATCAACTTCTAAATACGGTAATGATCAATATTAATACAAATGTTCGTGTTGATTCATTTATTTCAAACGAAATTTACATATAGAGCATAATAATTTCATGCAAGGTTGAAGGTAAAACGGACACGGCTTAAAAACTCTTTTTTTCAATCAAAATATTCATGGATATTTTTATGCTGGTAGGGAATTTTTTCCGGTAACAGTGAGAAAAAGTTTTGTCCACCAGCGAAATGCATTAGTAAGGATAATATCAATCGACAGACCGTGTCATGGGCTATTAAAATGATATTGGTGAAATTTCTTGTAACATGCAAATTGTATAAATTTTAACAGTTCATTGCTACAGTATGTCCTTCTAAATTCTTCATGATTCAACAAGTTTTTCTCTTACACGCAAGGTATTTTATGTGATGATATGTTATGAAATCTATTGAAATGTATGAATATAAATTAAACGTAATTAAGCGTAAAACGCTAAATGTAACCTAAAGTTCGAATTTTATTGTTTTATGTAATACTAGCTGAATCCTAGCACACAAAGTGTGCTAGAAAATATTGAAATCAGTAAATTTCTAGCGACTGCGCATTGGCCCGAAATTCATAGACCGTTGATTGGACTCAGTACTGATAGTCTAAGTCTAGTCCTTGCTCATTAATTGCAAAATATTACCCTTACTCATTAATTACAAAATATTACGGCCAAATATACAAGCCTTAATACATTCAAAAAAAAATTCCATGCACATGTCCCACTTTATGTTTAAAAAGATTATGTTTATGTAGAGTAAAGACTAGCAACAAACATGGAATTTTATGCTCTGGATTATATTTCGTTGGGCTTTACTTTAGAGTTTCGAGTTTCTCTTGAAATGGACTCTTGTCCCTGTCTTGGCCTGTCCTTGTAGCATTTGAGGACTGCGATTTGCTTTGCACTTATCAAACGAAGCATTATTTTATGAGGAAACAGACATCTATGTATAAACCTAGCAGAAACATTTTACTAAACTATGGAAGTGTAGGAAATAATTTATTATATACCAATGAGCTAAGTGGGTTTTTTTTTTACTTTTTTTATAATAAATGAAGGTCTCCATTTTCTTTTCTTGCCTCTGTAGTTTGTTCCTTCAAACATTTCAATTGTGCTAATGCGACTTTTGTTGAAAAGCGGTAGTATGCTATTGTATTTGATTGGCCTATTTTGGGAAATGAATAGCGGAACTGCTTTATAGGAATGACCGGAATGTCTGTCTGTTAACTCAAGAACGGTTCCGGATAATCTATGCAAACTTTAGGTATGGAATGTGAGATCGAGTTCGAAAATAGACAACATCGGACCAGTGGGCGCAATTCAATAAATAAAAATTGGTGTATCTTTAGTTATCGACATTGTAGAACGTCATGGGATTGCTCGCTTGAAAGTTTATTTGGTAGGTCATACGGGCCAAAGGTCATTAGAAAAATGCCCTAAAAACTAATTTACTTTTTACAATACTTAACTATTAAGCATTATATCATCTGTTCTGGCATTACAATTACAGTGCAATGTGAAAAGCCGAATTATTACGACTCGTGGAATGCAACAAACCATTGTATCAAAACGGCAAAAATGTGACAACCCATATTTTTGGAAAATTGGTGCCCGATGACGGATTTTCGTTTTCTGGTTTGTCACATTGTACCGGTTAAGATAAAATAACTTGTCAACTGCTAGTGTCAAGCAGACGATATTAATAGTCTATTAAGGATGGATACCCTATGTACTAAACTAAATATAACTACACTTCCATTTTTCGTGTGGTATAGAAAACGCACTGTCCATCCGCCAAGAAGTAAAGTTATAATAAGCTATTTACTGTACCATACGTAAAATGGATTGAAGCTATTTCCAGTCTTAAGGAACGAATTTAGTAAGATCATTACTGAACATAAAATTAGGTTTATACCTACGTATACCTTAGCCAAATGTTAAACTGCATTCCGCGATGTTCCCAAACTTTGTTTAATAATCTTGCTCTTCGTTATGGTGGAATATCTGCCAATGCCCACTAAAAAGGTACTCCTTTTTTACAAAAAAGGTAAAAAGTACTACTTTTTCTATAAGCAGTTTAAGTATAAGCACTTTTTATCTTATTTACATGTAAAGTGGAAGTAAATAGGGCACTCTAGTACATCAAAAAAAGGTAAAAAGGCAAAAAAAGGACTGGTTTTTTAAAATCTTCCTCCTACCTTTTTTATAAAAAAGGCAAAAAAGGGGAAGAAACGTCCTTTTTTGTTCCCTGGTCTCCAGGGCGTACAGGTCTGTCTAGTGGTCTAAACAGCCGCTTCTCAGGCTGATGTCTGGAGTTCGAATCTCTGGAGCGCCTCAGGTCTATAAGGTAGTAGTCTGGAGCTGGGAGAAGCTGTCATTGCCGTATATTCGTTATTAGCATTGATTTGCCTATCTTAGTGACAATATGATTATCTATCAATGCCCTGTCTGTAGTGTATGGATTGTTCTGTTGGTCTGTATACGTGCTACGAGTTCTACCTAGCACAAGTCTGGACAATGGGATGCACATGAGGTGATAAGGTGGATTGAAGTAGACTGCTGTAAGTGATTTGTCTGTGGTCACTGGCGGTCGGCTTACATGTTCCGGTCCCTCTCTGACTGCCCACCAGATCGAGTTGCGGGACAGTGTTGAGTCGTTCCGTCTCATGGTTCAGTACTCTTCACTAAGTCTCTTCGTGTAAGTCTGTACACTTAGTAAAGTTGTTCTGGGAGTCACTGCAAGTAAGCCCTCGCGGCTTGAGCGGTAGCATAGCTCTACTAATCAATAGTAGTAGTTGTGCTCTCCCCCTAACACACACTCCCTGGTCTCCAAGAGTCTAGGCAGGAGAAGGTTGACTCAAATATCAAGAAGCGTGTATAGACCACCGTCACCCAAGCAATTGACATTTTAGGACAGCCCACAGTAGGATCGCCAAATTCATAATAGTGGGAAACCGAGAATGGTGGATAATGAGCAAAAAGTTAGCCAAATAGATCTGCCTCTTGAACAGAAAGTTGAAGACGAAGAGAGCAGTACTGTAGATACTATTTTTTTTCCCAACAGCCAATTGAGCTTATCTGTAGATTTCGGAACAATGTGGCGATATGTCGGTACTCATTTGTAGTACGATATGTTTTTCTGTCATAGCTATAAATTTTTGTAATAATGTTAGATAAGAGGTGGATTACAAAAATAATAAGAGAAATAATAGGGTTTTTCACTTATTCGTTACATGAGTTATATCGGGTTACATGTTACTGAGCTTACTTCTCTTGTAAGCCGAGTAACGTTTATGATGTAAGCCCTCAGCCTTTTCCAATGTCAAAATCAAGTAAACCGAAACCACGCCGAAAGGCATGTTTTTCGGCGTACTTGACTTACATCTACAAGAAAACGCAACATATAGGTTGACTTATTGACCAAATGAGAGCGTAAATTCAAAATTCATACTTCTTTCACATGTTTTGGAAGGCATTTTTTATCTTATTATTAATAGTAACTGTAAGATAAGACTTGCAAAAAAGAAGCGCTCATTTATTGCCCGCCTTATATGTGTTTATTTAGATTTTGGGAGATGTAAGGCCAGTAGCTATAAGCCTGTAACGAATAAGTGAAAAACCCTAATAAGTAATTACCACAGTTCGTCGGTGAAAACCTTTAGCGTCACAGTAAATAACAATGCTACTGCCACATGGAACATCGCCAACGAAAATGCGCAGAATGCAAACCAAATATGAAGTGATGCCAGCGCCATGAATGCTATATAGCTGAAGTTATCAGGATCTAGTAAGGATGTCATGATGAAGGTTTCGAATGGTAGTATGAATATGCCAAATCCCAATAGCAGCGGGTATGAGACTGTAGCCAGACGCCCCAAAAAGTGAATGATATCCACTGGTTCAATTCTGGTTTTATGTTTCTTCAGAAAGTATTGTTCTATAATAAAATATTATGGATGTGAATATAACATAATTAGTAGTAAATATAAAATAACTAGTAATGTTTTTCAAACTTACTCCGCCATTTAACGCAAATCGGAATGATAGAATTCATAGTGACTGCCATTTCTTCTTTTGCAAATATTGTTATATAGACAGCGGTTATCGCCACACCTAATCCCAATATGTACAAGTAATTCATGCAGGCAAGAATCGTGTCACCATAAAGGGTCTCATACGCTGCTCTCGCCAAAAGATATATCATAAAAATGTGAATGTACAGCACAAACAGCCACCACTTCAACAAGACCCATTTATTGGTAGACCATTTTATATATTTCCCTGGACAGTCGGTGACCCAATCAAATGGTAGACCTCCCCACAAGTTTCCCCATTTCACATACCATGAAAATGAATCTATGTTAATGGGCTTTACCATGGTGATAATGATAAATTATGCTTTATTTTTGAGGACTGCAGTAAGATCCAGAACAGAAGGTTCAAAGGAGCAACAGTCAAAGACGAAATGGATTCGTTGGTCAATGATTTTATACTTTATAGAGTCGAGTCATCTGGAAGCGACCTATTTGACATGGTAAAGATGTAACTTATACTTATATACATAAATTTTTGCAATAACCTAAGTGACTTTAAATGTAATTCACAAGTTTGTTTGTTTTTCTGATATTTTGCTCTTATTTTTCCGCCTTAGGCCTTGAGTACAGTTACTGTTAGACATTATATAATATTAAGGTTGGACTATAGGACTGTCTGATCTGAGTAAAGAGTAATTACGGGGATTGTATTGTAACTTTATGGGTATCAAATTTCTAGGTAAGCCTTACACAATCGAAATGTTTTATAGCATAACTAATCATCAGTATATAAGCTAAGTGACTTTCATTGTAATTCTCTATAGTTTATTTTTGGTTTTCTGTTTGCAATTTAACATAAGCTTGTTCCTTCTCTAATATTTTACAGTCTTGAGTACAGTTAGTAACTGTCGGTTACCTTACATTATATAGGCATGTACATAATACACAGGTTGGACTGTCTGAATTGAGTAGAGGTTAAATCGTCACTATATACGAGTCAAATTTCTGTTGAAATGTTTTTGTTCCCTTCATACTTAATAGGTTAAGAAATATTTGGTAAGAAACAGACGTCATATCACTCTATAATATAAACGTCATCGAAATGTATGTTGTATGTATGTGTGTACGGATGTTATGAAATTATGAATGTTATTTCTCGGCCACCGTAACGTTATTTCAAAATGTATTAACAACACAATTTGGTTTATTTGCTGAAGATGCTAAATTCCATCCAGATAGAACTTGGTTTTATGCATACACGCTTGCGCGGTGATAAAATTATTAAAGCCACTGTTGTGAGACGTGGTAGTTGATACTCTTTCTTTCAATTTAACACCCCGTGCCATGACCTTATTTTATACGCAGGAAAGTTTAAAAATTGGCTATTCATAATAAAATTATATTTTTTTCAATTCGCAAATGGTTTTAAGCTAATAGGAGGTTAAAAATGTTTTACGTCTTAAATAGAAAAACTAAGTCCATTCTTAAATAGAAAATATTCATAGCGGGATGAAGTGGTAAACTATTTTTTATTTCAAATGTGTACGTTTTGAGTCTGCCACTTATGTGTTAAAGAGATTTATTATCATAAAATTATGACTTCTAATATGACGTCACAAATCGTGATGAAGATAGGATTAGGAAGAGTATAAGTAGCCCTTAAAAAGTTTAGGTGGTCGAATATTTATGAATGTAGAATATTTATTTAATGTGATTCCATTTTCGTTGGTCATAGTCTTGAATGTCATGGAAGTTGACATTTTCCTTGCATTGACACTATACAACGGTAGTATATGTAATTAGTTATTCCAAATCAAAAAACCAAAATTTTCTAAAACTTCAGCTTATTACGACCAAGGGCCAATATTTTTGCGTTGGAATTTTATTGTGACTATCGGTACTTACTCTGGTCACCCATTATGGTCACATTTTTGACTTGGGGTATAATGTTACGTCTACGTTACTCTGACTCATCATTATGCATACTGCCAAGCTTAGATGTAAGCATCCCATCCTATACCCAACATCCTCATCCAGGTGTATGAATTGGCTGAAAGGGATGTGTTGGTGATGGCTGTAATGGTCAATGGTACTTTATTTGGAAACTGGCGATGGGCTATATTAGACGGATTACTTTATTGGTGGTGGGCTGGATAAGATGTTGATCTTTTCTTGGGTGTTTGGTGATGATGGGATGGATGGGGTTGGATGTTCCATCTTTTGTATTGGATGGGATGTTTACCTTCAACTTACGTCTATGCTGCCAAGTGTTATTCTGTTTTATCCGACCAAGCAAATAAACTGCTTCCCCTCACGCACCAGGTGGGTGACGGAAATAAGTTTCAGAAATACATTCTATCCATCTTGCAATATTGCCCTGGCATACACACTAGCTTTATTTATAACCAGGGCCTGGGCCCTGTGACCAGCTAGTTTATGTATAAACGTATCAAAAATATTTTTACTTAACTAATCAAAGAAGTGGTGGAAATTATTTATGAGTTTGTCAATAAACTAAGTGGCTTTTAGAATAAACGAAAAGTCTGGATTTTTGCACCATATATCCATTTATGTCGGAGTCGAATGTGAATAGCTAGCATGGATATTTTCTTGTAAAAGTTGACGACGAAGACAGATTGTTCTCTTTATACTCACCAGGTAAAGAAACAGACGACGTCTTATGTATGCATGCAGCAAAAATATTTTTACTAACCTAGTGGAAATAATTTATAACTTTTAGCAATAAACTAAGTATCTTTCATGGTAAATGGAAAGTATGAATTTTTGCACCATATTCAAGTATGTCTGAGTAAGTTGTAAATATCCAGTGTTGCTATAATATTACATGTTGGTTGCAAAATGTGAAGAGTCAGAATGATTACCACCTTTTACATGTAAAATAAAGAAGTATTTCAAGGGAAGTCGAGTCAGACATCGTTTGTATTAATAACTGTGCAAACTTTAACCTATATGTATGTACATTCGGTCAGTCCGTATGATCCAATAATTATGGTTATGGTACTAAAACCAGAAAAATGAGCTTTATAGTTCAAAATTGTTTCAGCATACAAGTAAGCAAAGAATATTAACTTTATTCACACTTCTAACGTGGAAATTGGAATTGTTGAAAACTAATAAAAGAATTGAGCTCCCTTTTTTAATTTGTTGCATTGCATGTATGGAATCTTGATATCAAATGCAGATAAAATTATATAGCTTTTAACGAATAAAACATTCTTTAAAATCTGAAAAGGTAAATGGCTTTAAACAAACTTATTGTTAAGTGTTAAGTGGTTTATTAAATCAAACGATCAATGAAGTATGAAGTATCAGTTAATTATGATAAGCATTTAAATTAAAATACAATATAATATATAATCTAAAATAATTTAGTATTGGTAGTAATTTTTAAGGAAAAATTGCAAATAAAAAGTTGGAGTGGGTTTAAAGGAATGTTATGTTGTGTGCAGAGTCGTGATGGGTTCGTTTTCCGTATGAGATTCCGACGACGAAAGCTAACTTGTACGCCAATAGACAAGGAAAGGGGAGGAGGGTAATTCCGGACCAGTCGAAGCAGACATGACACACTTTGTAGGTCATCACTTTCATCTGTTCCGAAGGGATGCCTTGCGTGTCGTACAGAACGAAGAATGATGTCGGCCTCGGGACTTTTTGGGCCGTCTTTGAAATCAGGAAGAAGTGGTACCTAATTAATAGAAACCAGAAATTAGCCATTTAATAATGCCTACCCGAAATATATTATTATATTATAATATAGCATAGCGACGTAAGTAAGTACAGTATGAAAACTGTAATTAACATTTAAACTACAGGTGCGATTAAAATTGTCCCGCAAATTATTTATTTGTCATCAATTCTCCTAAAATATCGTTTTAGAATATTTCTAAATTTGCAGAGTAATTTGGACGACTTGGTAATTTTTTAGGAGAAAAATTGAGAGTAAGTCTGCACCAAGATTCTAGTTTCTAAAGTATTTGGTACAAATAATGTATCACAGTACAGGATTTATAATTGTAATGCAGGGAACAAACAAGTTACTCCTTGATTACAAAAAGGTAAAAAGAAGTACTTTTTTTAAAAAAGTAGTCCTTTTTACCTTATTTACATACGAAGTGGAAGCAAGTAGTGCACGTCTAAACGGTAAAAAGGCAAAAAATGACTGTTTAAAAAAAATTTTACTCATACCTTTTTTATAAAAAAAGGTGAAAGGAAAAAAGGTTATTAGAAGAATAACCGGACTGAAGAATAAAATTGTCCGGAGAATTTTAGACTGGTTATCTAAATACTAGATATGTACCTAGTACTTAAGTATTTACCTCAGCGGTAACGTGAGCCCGCGATCATTGACTACGCCAGATGGAAAATTGTTTGATGTATACTCAGCTTCTGCCAACATATTTGTACTGATCTTCTTCGCTACCACGATATACGACAGCTTCGGATCCTGTTTGTTATTAACCCGGTAATAATGCCGTAAAGTATTCTGTACATACACAATTACTAAATTAATGTATCCATTATCACACGTAAATATGATAGCTATTATAAAAATTGTTCAAAGGTTGTTTACGTGAGTATTAATTTAAGTTGTAGGAATATGATTATCCCAAGATTACAAGTTCTAGATAAATTTTAATTTATATGAAATATGATATGATTTTGTTTGGCAACTGCAATGGCAAATAATATGACACATGCAAACGCTACACAGACAGGAGTAGTTTTACATAGTGTACATATTTATTTGCTGGTAAAGAATGAGATCAAAGATTATTACATAAATAAATTACAAAGGCACAATCAATCACACTGTGCTAATAGATAAATGGAAAGATCTCACCAGCATGCAGAAATATTAATTACAATCCGGGAGAGTCTTCGATTCCAGTAGTTGCACTGGTCGTCGTCACGTCGGTGTCCAATGATCCTCTGGCACAAGTAGTCAGTCCAGGGAAATCCACTGTTGTCCAGTCCAGAGCAAATGGGAATCCGCACCGTCAAGCCAGAGAGTGACAATCACGCACGACCAAGTCCAACCACCGTCAAACACGTTCTGATCGTCTCGTTGGAAAATACCAACGAGGCGAGCAGTTGTAATGTGTCTTCCAGCGCCAAACTAAGATGTTGGCGATGGGAGGCACATTTTAGTTCCCCATATCATTACAACCCCCCCTCTTGTAATAAAGCCTACTAGTGCGTAAGGCTTCCGTTTACGGGAAAAAAATTATACAAAATGAGCAATGGTAGGTGACTCAACAAAATGAAGCCATTGCCAGTCCAGATGCCCACAGGGGTTAGGATAGGAAGATAGGTAGGAAAACTATAGTTTAATGTACTCACTAGTGCATTATAATATAGATAGATAAAACTATACAAAATAGCTAGGACATCAATGGTAAGTTCTCTATTAGTTTGGCGAAAATAGCAAAGAGCATGCATGGCATTCCAAGGCAAGTGACCCAACTACTAATAATGTTCTGCATGTGAAATGAATTGCCAGCCGTCTGTTTTGCTACGACTGAAACCCGTTTCGGCAGAAAACACCCGATTTCATCGCCCTCCCCTTTTGTGCAAAGGCGTCTTTTGACCACCTGGAGATTCGTTCGAATGAAATACGAGATTTAGAGTGTAGATCCTGCCGCCCTCCCTTATAATGATGTTCACAGGATCATCAAGGATTTGATCGAGCCCGGATTACACATATCGTAGTACAAATAAGCCATCTTAGCCTTTAAGGGAAACAAAACTCCTATAAGTGCTAAATGCCGCACACGAGAAAATAACATAGATTGTAGCCTTAGAAAAACATTAAACTGGCTAACAAAATCTATCCATATTAGCTAGGCAAGTACAAAGTATATATTTATAAAAATATACAATATATAGAATTTAAATTCTATAGTTGACTCGAGAACTTTTGTAAGCGAGTCGATCGACGCTGAGCCGATGTCGAGGCATTAGATTTCGTCGAGGTAGGTAATTTGGGTGTTGTGTCAATATTAGGTGGTGAAGGAGGTGGTATATTCGGAGTGCTTGAGCTGGCTATAGCTGGATCTGGTTGAGAGCCTGCATCTGCAACATTATCAGAAACACCATAATTAGAATTGCCCCTTAATTCATGTAATGATGGGGTATAGGATGTATTTGACTCATCCGTTGGTGTTGGTGATGGTGACAGCCGCTCCGATGGCAGAGGCGAAAGAAATCCCTAGTTGCTCCGGATTCCTTGGGTGGTATCGGCGCAGAAACTGTATATGAAGGTGACGACGGATAGTGCCATCCTCCAATTCAACGTCATAGGAGAGTCCATTTGACGATCTTGCCGATATCCTCCCGATCCGACTGTCATACAGAGGAGCCAAGCCTGCAACGACGCCTTTTTCCTTAGAGGAGAGAGTGACGTCCTTCATAACCACGTAGTCTCCGATCTCAAAAGAGTCGTCTCTGTGCTGCGCATCATAATGCCGCTTTTGTCGCTCTTTAGCCACCTGTAAATTTTTAGAAACAAGATGACACAAATTAGTATAGGCCAAATTACGGTCATAAATGTATTCGCTATTTGGTGAGTCCGTTTGGAGAGACTCAGCTGTTACATCATCATACATCGCAATGTCAAAAGGCAATTTAGGTTCGCGATTATACATAAGCTGGAAAGGTGAAACCCTGTGGAGTCGTGAATTGCTGTGTTTATGGCCAGCTTAAAAAGTTGGATATGAATGCTCCATTTATTGTGGCCGCAATCCTCCACATATGCTTTAATCATTGGCTTTAAAGTGCGATTTACTCGTTCAGCCAAATTGGATTGAGGGGTGTATACCGAAGTGAATATGTGATTTATGTGCCACTGTTTGCACATAAAATCCAGCAAATTGGAGCGCATATTAGATGCGTTATCGGAAACCAAGACCTTTGGCATGCCAAATCTGCAAAATATCTCGTTTTCAAGGATTTTGCTAGGCATTGCGATGATGCGACTCTCACCGGGAAAAGTTCGATCCACTTGGTGAAAGAGTCGACGACTACTAAAATATAGCGAAATCTGCCTGGCGAAGATGGTACGTATGGTCCCATTAGATCTATATATAGAGTATGCCAGGGTGGAGTTATAGGAGAAGCTACCATGAGACCTGGAGGCTTCTTGTTGTCATATTTGACACGTTGACATTTGTCACAACTTTTAATATAGTTTTCGACAAAGGTTTTCATGCCTTTAAAATACACCCTCGTTTTCAATTTATGCAACGTCTTTTCGACGCCAAGGTGACCAGAATGTGGAGTATCATGAAACTGTCTAACAATTTCCTCCCGCAAAGATAATGGTATAACAGGCAAGAGATTAAGCTCGCTTTTTCTGTAGAGAATACCCTGAACGACAGAAAAATTTTCTGGGGTATCTCCTACCATGCTTTGAATTTCTGATTCGCCCTTTTGAGCTTGGAGAATTTTCTTTTGCTCAAAGTGCATGTTAAAACTACATTACATCTGTGAGTCGGAGGAAACATGATATCTCTATCCTCGTCTAAAAATGACGTGTCAGGGAAGGAATTTCGCGAAAGATAATCTGCAACTGTGTTATCCTTCCCTTTGATGTATTGAATATGTGGGCTCCATTCTTGTAACATTATGGCCCATCTCATCAGCCGATGTGAAGTATTCCTCATGCGATCTAGCCAAACTAATGCTTTGTGGTCAGTCTGAAGTATGAATTCTTGACCATCTATGTACTCACGGAATTTCTCCAGTGCGTATATGACAGCATAAAGTTCTTTCTCGCTACTTGAGTAGTTTTGCTGAGCAGTTTCCATTGATTTGCTTGCGAAACTAATGACTCGTTCATGTCCTGACTCATCTTCCTGAGCTAAAACGGCCCCAAAACCAGTGCCACTGCCATCACAGCGTACTACAAAAGGTTTAGTGAAATCAGGATATGCAAGAACTAGATCTGAAGCCATGGCTGACTTTAGTTGATTAAATGCTGTCTCTTCTGTCTCCGACCAAGTGAATTTTTTCTTGGTGGAGCACAGAGCATATAACGGTTTGCAGACACCTGCCATGTTCTCTACAAAATTGCGGTAAAAACCGACCATGCCAAGAAATTTGCGTAAGGCTCTACGTGAACCTGGAGATGGTAAGTTAAGGATGGATGCAACCTTTTCCGGATTTTTCTCAATGCCTTTTTCAGAAACAATATGCCCCAAGTATTTGACTCGAGTCTTTCCAAACGTGCATTTCGAAGGGTTAATAGTAATGCCAGCCTCCTGAAGACGCGACAAAACCTCCTCTATGTGTTTTAGATGATCTGAGTAAGTTTTTGAATATATCAAAATATCATCTTGATAAACCAAAACAAAGTCTTCTAAACCTGACAAAACTTCATTCATGAGACGCTGGTAAGTGGCGCTAGCATTTCTCAAACCGAAAGGCATGACGGTGAACTCAAATAAGCCTCTTTCCGTCATAAATGCAGTATATTTGCGACTACCTTTGTCTAATAGTACTTGCCAATAGCCTTTTCACAATCGATAACTGACAGGTATTTTGCCATGTACAGTTTCTGTAGCAGAACTATAGATTAGAGGAATAGGAAAAGTTTCATGCTTAGTATATTTGTTGATATATCTAAAATCCACAATAAATCTCCATTCGCCATTTGGTTTTTCTCGTAGAAGAACAGGAGATGCATAATCAGATGTACTAGGCTCAATCACCCCCATTTCTAACATTTTATCTACTTCACTATTTATGGCAGCATGTTTCTTAGGAGAAGTAGGATATGGGCGTTGACGTTTTGGCTTTTCTTCAGTGAGAACAATGTTATGAGTAGTGACATTGGTCCTACCTAATGGTGCGTCCACCACAGACGGAAATTTTCAAGTAATTTCCTTATTTCGTCTTTTTCATGATCTTTTAGAGTTTGGAGAGTGCGAATAGGAAAATTACTTGACTTGTCAATAACCAAATCAAATTGCTCAAGATGCCAAGTAGGGAGAAACCCCACCTTAACTGTGCCATATCTAAGATAATACCACATTTATGCAAAAAGTCACTACCTAAAATGAAATCGGTAGATGAATCAACGACACAAAACTTTCTGCGGTATATTCTATTTCCTAATCGAAAACGTATAGCAATAGAACCTTTGGGTTCAATTTCAGATCCATCAAGCATAACTATAGGACCTTCTTGCCATGGAAGTAATTTCTGATTGGATGATATGAGTCTAGGAGAAATAACTGATAATGTAGATCCCGTATCCACTAAAGCGTCATATGTGTGTTGCTTTACATGGATGGGAATAATAGGTACTAATCGGTCGGGACTTCTTTGGATTGATGGATGAGTGACGACAATCCCATGGACCGTCACTCGTCCTTCCCGTTTTCCGATTCAGCAGTTTTATCTGCATTTGCCTTTGAATTGGCAGCAGATTTAGTCGTTGCTGTTTTGGTATAATGCGGTTTAGTGGTGGTAGACTGATTAGCATTGTCACCATCATCTTTCTTATTTTTGTTAAAGAACCGCTTTGGTTTGGAATTGTCAGTATTAGACTGACTAGACGATGAAGCATTAGCATTGGCAGATGTCCCTAACCGAGACTTAGACTCATTAGCAGGATATTTATCAGTTTCTGCGGCGGCAGACTTCTGATACGAGGATTGGTAATTTTCTTTCGCCTGGCCGTTGCCATTACCTTTGCCGTTGCTATTCGACTTATTTTTCCATTTATTTTTACTGTCAGTAGATGCATTGGATGAGACTGGCTTCTCAATTTTGTTAGCATAATGAATTAGGTCATATAAGGATAAAGCAGTACATCCTAATAAATGTGCCTTTTATTCTGGTAAAGCTCGCTCTGCAATGAATGAAATGACGTTGCTTTGAATAATAGGCTGACCTATATGCACCTTTTGATATTGAAGGTCTAATTCCAATGCAAATTTCTCAAAACTCTCGTTAGGCTGTTGTCTACGAGAGAAAAGTTTTTCTATAGCTGTGTTATGGTCAGATAGAGAACCATACATAGCTTTAAAATGTGACACGAATTCATCCCATGTGTGCACTAGCAGTTTAGTGCGTTTCCACCATACCTTCTGATCTTCTTTATCAAAAACCGGAGTCAGATAAAGTAGTCGGTCAGCATCAGGTATACGCTTTTGCTTTAAGTACATTTCCAACTCAAGGAGGAAATTATCAGCCGTATCCAGTTTAGTGTCAAACTTGGGTATAGGAATAGCTGGAGTACCTGCGTATACTGTGACATGAGGTTGCTGTATAGGTATTTGAGGAGATAATGCTGGCGGATGTATAGAATGTGCTATTGGAGAATGAGCACGAGAAATAGTGTCAGCAGACGGCAGATTATAATTATTTGCATTTGTGTGCATGTCTGCCTGTGGTGAATGAGAACGAGAATGCATATTATTAGTTGGTGAGTGAAATGATGATGTGGCAGAAGACGGAGACGAGGCTCTTATCTGCTCAACGCTGATTGGTGCGCCGTTGAAGACGATATTATCAAGTTGACCTTCTTTCCCATGCTGCTCAGAGAAATGTGCAGGCGGAAAGAAAGATGGATGATTCCCTGTATCAGAAAAGCCAGATACCTGCGGAATGTGGGCATTGTGAGACATTTTGCGAAGATGAGCTATTTCCAATGCAAGTTTTTGCAGAAAATTGGAATTCTCAGAAATGTGATTTTCTAATTGCTCAATACGCTGTTCTAGCCCTTCCGTGTAGGTACGATGCATGACTAATTTCTTGTCAAAAGTACTAGCATATGAAATTAATTTTTCGTCTAGCTTTGCTATCTTTTCCTTGTGGAGAGAGAATCGTTCAACTGTATATTCTGCTATAGGTACTAATGTACCATCCGACATACGGATATGTGAATCACCAAAATGCGTTTTATCAATTTCCTCAATTTTGTCGGTTAATTCAGTAGAATTATTTATGCATAATGCCTTGATTTCCTTTCGAAAATCAGAAAAAGACTCTAACATAGTTTGCCGAAATTGTTCTAAAGTTCTATTCTGCTCCTGCAGTGCCGAAGTACACTGTTTTATGTGAGATGTCAATTTTCCATCAAGTTTGCTATCTTTGTCCTCAAAAAATCGGACTCTAGGTGATCTTGGGCTAGGTGAAGAAACTGGAATTGTTTCCGGTATGTCAGCTGTTTCAGACAATGAAGGATATCTAAAATGATTTCGTTCAACTTCTGCCAGCCTAACCTTCAAAATATGCTGAATTTCTGAATCCTTCATGGTAGGAAATTCAGATTGAATTTAGCCATTAACCTAGACTTTGCCAATTCCCTTTTCCTTATTTCATTGGATGAACCGTAAAGAAACCGATGAATTAGGGAATAAATACTGTATAATATGATACACAATAGTATAGGCAGAATGAGATAGGAAGCATTGGGAAAAATTTGTCACAATAGGTGACCATGTAATTCATTATATATGTAATAAAATTCTTTGGATCTCCCATAATGATAATATTGAATCACAACGGAATAGTTAGTTCAAATAGGTCACAAAGATATTTACCACAGTTGCCAAAGTGAAAAATGTATCAGTTATTTTCAAAAAT
The DNA here is from genome assembly GCA_020055645.1 of Tomocerus qinae. Taxonomy (NCBI): domain Eukaryota; kingdom Metazoa; phylum Arthropoda; class Collembola; order Entomobryomorpha; family Tomoceridae; genus Tomocerus; species Tomocerus qinae. The sequence goes on along the minus strand of CM034546.1, from coordinate 45,775,013 downwards.
AAAATTCGCAAAGCTCCAAAAAACGAAACTTTAGTCAAAAACACACGGTCGCCATATCACACGTAAATATGATAGCTATTATAAAAATTGTTCAAAGGTTGTTTACGTGAGTATTAATTTAAGTTGTAGGAATATGATTATCCCAAGATTACAAGTTCTAGATGAATTTTAATTTATATGAAATATGATATGATTTTGTTTGGCAACTGCAATGGCAAATAATATGACACATGCAAACGCTACACAGACAGGAGTAGTTTTACATAGTGTACATATTTATTTGCTGGTAAAGAATGAGATCAAAGATTATTACATAAATAAATTACAAAGGCACAATCAATCACACTGTGCTAATAGATAAATGGAAAGATCTCACCAGCATGCAGAAATATTAATTACAATCCGGGAGAGTCTTCGATTCCAGTAGTTGCACTGGTCGTCGTCACGTCGGTGTCCAATGATCCTCTGGCACAAGTAGTCAGTCCAGGGAAATCCACTGTTGTCCAGTCCAGAGCAAATGGGAATCCGCACCGTCAAGCCAGAGAGTGACAATCACGCACGACCAAGTCCAACCACCGTCAAACACGTTCTGATCGTCTCGTTGGAAAATACCAACGAGGCGAGCAGTTGTAATGTGTCTTCCAGCGCCAAACTAAGATGTTGGCGATGGGAGGCACATTTTAGTTCCCCATATCATTACACCATTATGTATAAAATAAAATTAAAACAGTTATCAAACCATCAGTTTCGGTACTTCCGACATTTTGATATGGTCGAATTGATTCCCGTCCACTCCATTACGAAATACTACGATTCTATCAGGTAGGTCTCCCATCTTAGATTGATATGCATTACAACATTCTGAAGCAGGGAAAGTGAAACAAGAATTATTAATAAAGTTGGAAATTGTATTTAAAAATTTAAATGAGACTAATTAAAAGTGATTTACTTTTGATGTTGACATTGAAGTTTATGTAAAGTTCTTTATCAGAATTGTGACTGGAGGTGATTGAGTAGTAAAAATCACCTGCAGTACAGACCATTCCATTAGTACTGGTGGCAGAGCCTTTTGCCTGGTAGACGTCAAACCCAACGATCATCAAATTATCGAGAGATATCTTGTTAGACCAAGGCTTAGTTTCCATGCCAAACTTTTTAGTTATTTTAAATGTTTTCGCATTTGCAATCGAAAATAGACCATTCGATATCGCGTCATTTGCAGACAAACATGCCGATGGGACTAAATAATTAAATGCACATATAATATTGATTTTAAATATAATTAAATTGAAATTCTGAACAAAATAATTTACAGTCGAAACTTTTGAGACGTTTCTTCACGGCTAATAAGTACAGATCTAATTTGTTACTAGACAGTATTACGAAGAGCATTTGGAAATCCTTTCCATCTTGTAAGACTTCATTAATTTTTTGCAGGTAAGTTGGGATCAAGTTGTTTTTCATTGTCATTCTGTATAGGGAAATAATTATTTCTATAAATAAATAACAATTAAAGCATAATATTGAAAAGAATTTGTAAAAGCAAAACTTGTACATTTGGAAAGCAAGCATTTTATATTTGTTGGGCCCAGAAGCTTTCATCATGTCAGAAATTGAGTTATAAATTGCTTCAGCATTCTCCTCAGAAACAATTATGACCCATTTGACCAAGTTGGCGGGTTTTAGATCTATGTTGGCTGATTAATAAAATTAAGAACAATTAAAGCTAAATCCATTAAGATACTCAGGTAATTAGATATATTGTGAATTGTGACATCAGGAAAAATGACTGACTTTGAAAAGCCAGGATCCAGTCGGCTAGTTTGTTGTCCTGTTGTGAACATTGTCCGATTATCGACTCTGTCACATTTCCATCCTCTGAAGACACCACCAAACTCGAAGATGATGGTGAAGAAGTCCTCTCCGTTTTCCTTGAAGAAGCCACCAAAAAAATTTTTTTTTAAACATTTTGAAAGCTTATTTCTGGTATATTTAATCTAGAAATTAAAATACGTTTTATCGAATTTTGTGAAGTGAAATTAGTAATATTAAGCGCTAAATAAACTATCTGCATTTAATTAATTATTAATTTAATTATTTAATTATTAATAATTAATTATTTAATTAAGATATTTATACTTTACTTCTTATTAATAAATTAATAATTCCTACCGTTGGTCTAATATTTTTAACCGGTTAATGATTCTGCTGTAGGTAAGCGGCTGCTCTCTGAAATGATAAGGATTATTTTCTGGTTCAATAGTGTTTTCGGTTGGTATTGTAGTTCGACTTTGTCCTGTATCCATTTTCTTCTCTCCCCGGTTTCGAAGGCTTTTTTTCATTGCGATACAATAGATTATTTTGTCGAGAAATAAAATACGTACACAAGAGTTCAATCACGTCTGTGCTTAAGTAAATAAATTCAAAGATTTCTTAAGTTCTCCCTTTTCGTAAAGTTTCAGAACAAAGAATTTCTTTCTGCACCAACGTCGTTGATCCAATGTTTTTTCAATGCCTATTACTACGTTAAGTAATTTAATTGATCTTGTTAATCTATTACATTGTTAGCAAGCGTCTAGTATTAATTTATCGTTTTTAATACATAATAATACATGACACTAAATGTATTTAGTAAAATCAAATAGTAACTATTAAACGTACAACTTACTAGTTTGTTGTATTCAATGAATTCCTTCACTAAAATCAATCAATTCAATGTAATTGTAATTTCTTATTCAAACTACTACTACAACTAATCCAAATTATTTATAACTTTTATAAGCAGGAGAATACAGAGATGTATCATTAACTGCGTCCCATCGAAGACAGGAAGTGTGTGAAAGGATGTGACATAACTTGATTACCGGTAAAACAGTAGGTTGGAGAAACATCTCCTGCTCTCCCTGTCTCACTACTACACGGCTGCTCATAATAGTATTATCTCCCTGTGTAAATTTATAACATCTGTTTATACTTAAATAGACTCCGGTGTTAGGAGTAAGCATCTATGAGTATGCATAAAGTGATGCTCCACATATTCTGCGATCAAATAATCCTAAATTGTTAGACCCCCTCCCTATGTGTTGACATTTTGGTTCGAAAACAGGAAATTTCATTCATGAAAACAAAATTAAGTATAAAATCTGAAATTAATCAGAATATTTATGGCTTTTTGTTAATTGGACCAATTAGCTACCGCTAAATTTTAATTGCTTATTGTTTGGCATATTTAGTATTTGTCTCCATTGTCAATATTTGTAAACATTGCTTTGACATGAACTTGATAGACCCTCTCCCTTAATGTGTTGGCGTAATCAGCGGATCCCCCCGAAGTACAAGCAAAAGTAAATATTGTTTGTATATCAGTCCTATAGTTAGCATCTTCTAAAAGTCACGTTCCTACAATATTGATGTGATGATGCGAAGTGAAAAGTAACGAAAGAAAAGTCAAAAGTATTCTTCAGGTATAAGGATATAATAACTATTCTCAATAAGTCATCAACTCACATTCTGTATATCGGTTGAAGCCTGAAGCAAGGCAGAGGGTGCACAAAGGCGTATCGTTGTTATTGAGTTAACCACGTTGAGTTATGTTGGTAGGTTACTCAGAAGCTAGTACATTATGCAATGAATGTATTTATTTATTTCGAAAGAAGTATTCAAGTATATACAGTTGGTTTGGTTTGGTTAGTTAGTAGATAGAAATTTTTTAAGAATGTTTTAGTACAACGAAAATATTTATTGATTTGGTGCATGGGAGAAAACATTCCTAACACCATGATTACAAATACTGCAACCAAATTATAAATATTTGAGGAATTGAGTTTTGTGTGAGTTTCTTTTATGAGAATCAATAAATTATTATTTTCAGAACTAACTTTTCTAAAAAAAATTACAACATCATCGACATTATCGCTTATTATCGGTAAATGATCTGAACACTTAGTAACCTCTGATTATCTGAAAATTTTATGTTTATAGGTAGACGTTTTAACTTATCAATGAAAAAATTGGCGTAAAAATTAAAACGACGACTGATTAACAGAATTATAAGCAATTTTATTTGATATTTTCTGAAACAAACATTTTGATATTACGCACCACACATTTGTATAAGTCGCAAAATTCAATTTACACCATATTCGAGATACTAGACGAAGCGAAAGCTGCATTTTAATACATTAGGTCAATTTTTATTAACCACATCCAAAGCTAATTAGGGAAATCACATAGAGAGGGGTAAAAGTGTTGTTGTCATATAGGTGGGGTAAAGGTTTCTGGGTCAATAGAAAAAGGTTTTTTGTCAATAAAAAGAAGGTTTTTAGAAAATAATCTAATGGTCCATACCATGAAGTAACTGGGTCAATAAAAAAAAGTACGAAAGTCAATAGATCGAGTACAAAGGGCAATACTTAGAATGATTTTTATTTAGTCAATATTAAATCATAATTATAATGTCAAAGGGGATCTTTGAATGATTTTTATAGTTAGAAAAAATTAAATCAACATGTAATTGATTTTTAGGCAATAAAATTGCGTTAGTTAAACTAATTCACGGTTTCACCAGAGCTTTGGTTATGCCAGGAGGTCTTCCTGGTTTTCTTTTTACACTAACAGGTATCTGTTTAGCCCGTGCGGGAAATGTATGTAGTTTTCTCATGCTGGCAATTCCAATTATGTGTTTGCACATATAGTTTTTCTGATAAATTAGACAGGTACTTTTTATTGTCCTTACAATAAAAGTAAATCACTTTTCCGCCTTGATTAACATTTTTTGAAAGGGTATTCCAGTCATCTTTTATGTCCAATAAAGCTTCTTCTTCGGTTTTATACTTTTATAAAATACGCCATTTAATTCCGTTTACTTTGGGTTGGACATTTTCAGATTCAGAATTTGTATCTGTTTCGGAATTACTAGAGTCGTAAATAAGTTGAGACGACATGTTTTTAAACTAACAGTCAGCTCAGACACAGCCTCAACACAACTGAAATACAATAAAGAAATTCATTGGCATAGGTAACCTCTTATCTATCATTGATAAGAAGTTTGATTAAGACCTAGACCTATGCCTTGACGTATGCAGGCCATAGTAGGTCCAAAAGAGATAGCTCAAGAGATACCTCCAGGCATAACCAAAGCTCTGGTGAAACCGTGAATTAGTTTAACTAACGCAATTTTATTGCCTAAAAATCAATTACATGTTGATTTAATTTTTTCTAACTATAAAAATCATTCAAAGATCCCATTTGACATTGTAAAAATCATTCTAAGTATTGCCCTTTGTACTCGATCTATTGACTTTCGTACTTTTTTTTATTGACCCAGTTACTTCATGGTATGGACCATTAGACTATTTTCTAAAAACCTTTTTATTGACAAAAAACCTTTTTCTATTGACCCTGAAAACCCTACCCATATAGGTGGGGTCTGGGGTAACAGAAGGACATGCATAATATGGATCTATTATGTACAGTAGTTCTTAGTAGTTACATGTAAAATCTTATATTGTTACACAAGTATTTCGCGAACCGTAAGATGTAGGGCAGTACAGAATACAGATATTATAAATTATTCTACAAAAAAGTTTATAAACATTTACAAAAATAAATGCATGCATCAGGTTCAAACACCTGTCTATGGTGAATGAATAAAAAATGAAGAGTTCAAAGTGAAAGGATACTAATAATAAAAAATATATTTACACTTTATGGATCGGATAATTATTAATTAAGGTTTTGTATTGATACAACATTGGAACAACAAAACCAAATTTCCAATCAGATTAGCGAATGAGCCATAAATGTCACAAAAATAATATCCAGAATAAATGACACAAAAATAATATACGGAATATATGTCACAAAATTGATATGGGGAATAAATGTCACAAAATTAATATACGGAATAAATGTCACAAAATTAATATACGGAATAAATGTCATAAATTAAAAGTTTTGACAAAAAACCATTTTAACTAAACCCGATATACTTATATTTACATTTTACTCATGCCGATTTTTTACTCTGCTCGCATCACACTTTATTCCAAACCAATCCACCTACTTTTGAATAGTTCATGCAATTATAATTCAGGCATGTCCAACAAATAGCATAACTGGCAATTCATTCGGTCAAAATGGAAAACGTAAAGATTCTGATGTGGGTTTACAAAAAAGTTAAATTGTGTTCTGGGTCGATATAGGCTAATTTTTCATGTGCGATTCCCATCATAAAAGCCAATTTGTATGCAAACATGCAAGATATGGGTACGGAGGAAATTCCAGACGAGTTGTAATGGAAATGACACATTTGGTTGACGATCAATTGCATTTGTTCCGGCATGATGCCTTGCGTGTCGTGTAGAACGAAGAATGATGTCGGTCTCACCACTTTGTGAACTATTTTGGGAATCAAGAAGAAGTGGTACCTAGTGAACACAAAAAATACAAAGTAACCTTCTTAATCTTAGTCTGATTATTATTGCCAGATAAGACCGATATGGACAATTATAATAAAGATAATATATTGGATTGTACCTCAATGGCTTAGCCACGTTGTGGTGGAAAAACGAGTTTGGTGACGCATTATAGTCTGTATGGTCAGTATATGATAACATGCTACTACTGATTTTATTCGCCACCACGATGTACGACAGCTGCGGAATCTGTTTTCCTTCAGACCAGTAAAATTCCTTCAAAATATTCTGTACACAAAGAAAATTAAATTAGTTAAAACATAAAAATGTTAGTAATAAAATAAAAGTGTTAAAAACAATTACTGTGAACAAACCAGGAATTCCGACATTTTAATGTGCCTGAGATTATCATTATTTACTCCACAACGGAATATAATGATTCTGTCCGGTAGGAATCCCTTCTTCCACTTGTAGTCATAGCAACAGCCTGAATCACAGGACATGAAATCAGTTAATATGTCTTAAATATAGGTATCTTTACTCTACATAAAGATAAAGTGGGGCATGCGCAAGGGATTCTTTCACATTCTTGAATAAATGTTTGTATCTATGTCCGTAATATTTTGTAATTAATGAGTAAAGGTAATATTTTGCAATTAATGAGCAAAGCCTAGACTACGGAGTCCAATCAACGGTCTATGAAATTCGGGCCAATGCGCAGTCGCTAGAAATTTACTGATTGCAACATTTTCTAGCACACTTTGTGTGCTAGGATTCAACTAGTATAGAAATAAAGGCTAAGAATAAATAAAAATTTTGAATGCGTAAATTATCCTCCATCAACAAGTCCCATAGTCCCAACCAATGTCTGGTTGAAATGAAAAAAACTTTAAAAGATTTACTTATGATGTTGGTGTAGAAGTTCGTAAAAAGTTCTTCTTGTGACTGGTGGGTGAAGGTATTTGAAAAGTGAGAGTCGGTACCAATGGATACCATTGCACCAGTGCTGATGTTAGAGCCTTTCGCCTTGTACACATCAAATCCAACAACCATTAAGTTTTGGAAAGGAATCATGTGGGACCATGTTAATCCCTCATTTCCAACCTTTTTCTTCAACTCGACTGTATTGGTTATTGCGACCGATAGCAGACCATGCGAAATTGCATCATTTGCCAACAGGCATTTCGCTGGCACTAAAATAACAACGTGAATCAATTTATAACATCCTCAGCTTTTGAATATCCATTAAATTGAAATTGGGAACTAAATCATTTACAATCGACATTTTTAAGACGTTCTGTCACGGCAAAGAATACATCCAGTCTGTGATTTGACAGAATTATAAAGAGCATTTGGAAATCTTTTCCATCTTGTAGAGTATCTTCGATATTTCGCAGGTAGGGCAGAATCAAATTGTTATTCAGCTTTATTCTATATGGAGACAAATAGAGTAATAAACAGTAATCCAAACAGAATGGTAACAAACTTTATAAAGTAAGACTTGTACATTTTGAAAGCAAGTATTTGCCATTTGTTCGGCCAAAAATGTTTCATCATATTGCGAATTGAGCTATCAATTACATTCACATACTCCTCAGAAACGATTACGATCCACTTTACCAAGTATGTGGGACTCAACTCTGTGTTGGCTAATGAATACATGTACAGACAGTTAGGTTTGTATTAAAGTAAATAAGAAATTATATATTGCTTTATAACATCAGTTAGAAAATGGCTGACATTGAAACGCCGAGATCCAGTCCGTTTGTTCGTTAGTTTGTTTAGAAATTCCCCCAAACTTTGTTTCAGTCACATTTCCTTGTACTGTGTTCGTCAACAACGGATTGTGAAAAGATAAAATCCTCTTCCTCCGGCAACTGCGACAATAATTTTAAGTTTATTCATATTAGCTCACTAATTTAGTTCAATATTAATAGTTTCAAAACTTATATTGCCACATTATTATCCTGAGCTAAATATTCAGTAATTCAGTTAGCCTTAAATATTTTTTACTGATTGCGTCCCCTTGAAGTATTCAACACGTTCCCAGCTTGTTGTGGCGTTGGTAAAGGGTAAGACCCATAAGAGTTTTTGTCTTGTCCTTTACTCATTGGTTCCTTCAGATGGTTGTGTAAGTGCTTCATCATAAAGTGGAAGATTTCGTCCAAGAAGGAATATGGTAGAGAATCAATTGAATATTATTTCAAAGACGAGTACAGCAGAAAAAAGCAGAAGTATTTTCAGAAATTCTCTCTAGGATGATCAGCTGAAAATTCAATAATTTCTTTGAATTTTTACAGTTTGCTAAATTCTACTACCAGTAAATTAGACGTAAATTACTACCCTCCCATTTAACACAAGTATTAACATTTTGAATGGTAAATTTCGATTCCGCTTCTTTTTTTGGCTAAGTTTGCATTTACTGAATTAATTGGTGTTTAAAACGATTAAAATAAATGGTTACTGTTAACAACTTACCAGTTTGTTGTGTCAAATATATCCGAATATCATGTCACTTATAAATCAAACCAATCAATAATACATTTGTCTCCTTGAATTTTGTAAGCAGCAAGCCACAGAGATGCTATGTATCATTAATTGCGTATCATCGAAGACAGGAAGGGTGTGGAAGGAAGCGACATAACTAGATTACCTGTGTGAGTCTGTGAGATAGCAGGTTGGCATAAATTATTCCCTGTTCAACTACATACATGGTACGGTTGAAAATTCATCCTCTATCCTCTCGTAACAATATGCAAATCTATAAAATCTTATTATACGAAGTCTCAAGTGTAAGGAATCTTAGGCATCTAAACATAAAGGGACAGTTCACATATTACGTCATCCAAAAATCAAACCTCTAGGCTCTAGTTTGATAGTATGTAAATATTATAATGATTCCATCTCTCTTCACTACAAAAAAGCATAAAATGAGCAGCTTAATTTTGAAGCTTGGAATTTCATTCATTGAAGCATTCCAGAATCATAATCGAAGTTTTAGAATTACAATATTTTCAATTTTTAAATGTTTTGATCCGATTTGCCGCATTTAAACTTTTATTGATGGCATAACCATGTCATGCATCGACTATTTCTCGTTGTCAACATTTTCCAACGTTAACATTAGGCTCAGGGAAGTACAAGAAAACATTGTACTATCAATTCTAGGTATAGTATATTATATCTAATATTGAAGTATTCTCCGAAAGATCTCAAATGTATTAATGCTAACATAAAATAATAATAATATCATGTTGCAGATATATTTTGAGGACTTTTTTACGTCTCATCAATGACCAACACATGTTTCACGAAAGGGTAAAATCGAAATACTGTGGCCAAGCGGAAAAATAATGGCGGCTCCCCAAAAACATCGGGCTTGGGTCTTCGGTGACTGGCTTAATTTTTCTTTCTTTGCGATGGTAAAATTAATTCCCAAACTTAAGTAAAAACATAGTTGTTGAAAATAGACAATAATTTTCTATAAATAAACATGCACTGATATGGGTAAGTATAAATGAGTACTGCTACTGTTTTGACGTCTGGTTTGATTGATGAATAAATTAAGCAAATGAAAACAACCTTGGATGACATTATAGATTAAACACAAACATGCATTTAATGGTCTCTGTCCTGTAGCAGGGTAAAGTAGCTTTGTTATGCTAAGTGAAAGTATAGTATGGTGGGTATTTTGTGAACATTAGCTTGGAGTTTTGGTATAAATGCCAAAGAAAATGGGCATAATATGTAGTAAAGACAGAAAACAATTATACTAAATTGATTAAATTCATTCACAGCCACAAAATTCCGTATATAAAATTTTACTATGTCAAAATAATGTATTTTCTACTAAATTATTTCAGACTATACTATTATTTCCTATTGCTAAGTAAATATAGAATGTTACGGTACACTGTTTACAATGTGTTACTAATTATAACGAGTCTAATATTTACATCGCAGTGTGAATGAACACTCTGTCATTCTTATCCTGTATTAAATCGTCATTCACTTGCAGGAACTGCAACAGAATTGTAAAACATTGCCATGGCTAAATATTTTGGTATTGTTATCGTTATTATCACCATAAACTTCACATTAAACAGCGGAGGATCCGTTCCCAATACGTAAAATATTTAATAAATTAAAAACTTATTTATTTTAAACTATAAATAAATAATCAAAATAATTTTACATACTTTAAAGAGGGCAGTTGGAACCTTTCGAAGAAAAAGATTATGTCATTGGAGAAAGAATAAAGAATAATCCTTACTACCTTGCGCATTTTATTAGGGATCGTTTTAGGATACTGAAAAATCAGGTAACATGATAATTAAGCAACCCAATAATAATCTACGCCAATTAAACTATATTATATTTATTACAGGTCCTTACTGAGATACAGGAAAGTAGAAATGAAATTGCTGCAATTAAGAAAGTTGTCATTGACAAATGCCCAGGTTCATCAAAATATAACGACGAATATCAGCTTTTTAGCTTGACAAGATATGAAAATATTTCCAAGTGGCTTAACGCCGAAGACAATTCTGACAATCCTTTATCAATTTTTGAACATGAAACGACCTTTGATGAATTTAAACTTGTATGGCAGTTCGAAATCAAAAAAGAACACGATTTTTTTATAATAGCAGCTAAAATAATTGGATCTAGCGAGGAGGAAGTATATTTTTCCAATGATATATACCTTTATGGGAAAGATGAGAAGGAAATACGAAAAAAAGGTAAAGTCGTAACTATTCTTTAATAACTGATAATAATGACTATATAGCCATCTATTCCAAAAATACATACTCATAGTCAATGTCTATTCTATACGATTATAATACTGGTTCGCATGCATTTTATTGCATCAATATAAAAGTACATCAATTTAATAATGTTTCTCTGAACTGCACTGGTTTTACTAAATGCGGGGTTAATGTATACTCTTAATGTATATAGTCACTTTCAATCAATATAAATACTCAGAACACTTACTAATTTATTGTGATTGAAATGACCCTTCAGTTTCACGTTTGCCATTTCTTCTCATTGCCAATGCTTTTAAAGTCTTGCAAATAATCCATGTTTTCGTTTGCCGACTCGGTCATGCAGATCCTGCTTAACAAAAAATCATTTTTATTGTTAAAACAATGAAAGAGCAAAACTGAAATATACTTACGACTTACACATAGAGAACAAAAAAGGAACTTTATTGTCTTTTACCTTTTTTGCCTTTTTTATTAAAAGGTAGGGGTAAGATTATTTAAGTCCTTGTTTGCCTTTTTACCTTTTTTGATGTAACAGTGTGCCCCATTTACTTCCACTTTACATGTAAATTAGATAAAACAGGTAAAAGGTAAAAAGGACTGCCTTTTTTTTTAGAAAAAGTAGTACTTATTACTTTTTTGTAAAAAATGGGTAACCTTCTTTGTTCCCTGCTTATACATGTATAACATCAAATATTGTGCAATGAAATTACAATTTCTGATTTACATTTGATTTTATTAATTTTGCATAAATAGAAGGACCTATTCTACGAGAGAAAGTGGTGATTGGATTGACATGGCCTCTACAAATCTATATAGATTCAGAAATGTTGAGGGAGAATTATGAAAACGAAAATAGCAAGTTAAAAATAGTAATAAACCAATATATTTACGGAGCTGAGCATCGAGTTTACACTAAACCACTCACAGAAGTTCCATCCAAGTCCGAAGAATTTACTTTTATTTGGGAATTGCAACCACAAAATTTTTTCAAAGGAGGTATTTCTTTGAAAAATCATACTCGTAGGGAGTTTTCCTTCGAAGATAGCAAATGGTCTGCCCATTTACAACTAGAAGAGTCTTCACCCTACGTTATGCCCTACAGTAAACATGTAGTGGTAGAAATGCACATCCGACTTTTGGAAACTGACTGGACCGAAGTTTACGCTAAAAGGAAAATTACCAAATATTGCCCTCCGTATTCCCAAATTACCGAAAGTAAATTACTGCCCAAGTTTTCTATAAAATAATTCAACTTTCTTTAGCTTGTAAGGTTTTTAATTTTCTTATAATTAAAAGTATAATTTCGACACTTTTGGCATATTCAATTACACGTAGTACTTTTTAAACACTTTTTAAACCATTTAGTTACCAGTTTTTTAATTGTTTACCAACGCAGTGTTGTTAGGTATGCTTTCTAAAAATAGTATGATTATAAAAATAAAATGAACAAACAACTTTAAAAGATGTTTTACTTTTCAGATTTTGAAGGCAGGAACTATTTAGAAGAGGAAGAAGTTCTGAACAATGTCTACAAAATGGACTACAAGATGTCTGGGAGATGTTCTCTTATCCTCAACTTCAAGATATTGGGGAGAGGGACTCGATTGTGCGATGCTATTAAGAAAGACTCAAAAAGGTTTCAGTTGGTAAATCTTTGATTATTATGTCAAGACATTGACATAAAATATTAAGAGTAAAAAAATAGAATTCATGTTAAGAATGACCATCGAAATATTTCTCTTAATTTAGTAGAAGTAATCATAAATAACTTAATTTAATTTGCCACCACTTTGTTTACTTTTAAAACAATTGTATAAATTTAGTATAGAAGGAGAACATTTAAAAAATTATCACTGCATACCCTGTAGGTCGTAAGAACTAAAAATAGTAAGTAAAAAATATGTACGATGCTGGCTGACTATATGGCTGACTGCATTAACAGTATTTAGTGACTAGTATTATTGAATTAACATAATTAACAGTATTAAGTAACAGATTAACAATAATATTAGCGATTGAATTAAATTATGGTACAATGTGAAAATTGTCCAACCACTCGAGACACAAATGACTATTAATTTCTTAGTTACGTTGTAAGTTGTTGTTGTTGGTATATCCCTGCGTCTTAAAAGCTAACTGATAATTTATCCACATAAGTTTTAAAGGTATAAGTATTGAACTCATTGCAAAACTATCGACTAATATTTATTGACAATGGCTTTTCATTCTCGGAACCTGAAAGAAAATAACATTCTAATTCATGTGACACTATCATAAATTTTAAATCGTACTGTTCAGGGCTAAATGTCCTAGTAACTAGGTTACATCAAATATTATGTAATAATATTGGCATAAAACAAACTTTGTTATTTCATAGATCAGTAATTGTAAGAAAAATAGAAAAGTCACATTCTTGTCACAATCAGGCTAAGAGTCACACGTCAAATTCGTCCTCTCGTAATGTCCATTAATTGTCAGTGTTTTCCAGAGTTAAATAAATTGTGTTCCATAAAACTACAGTCCGTTTATCATCTGAATTGTACAGAATGTAGGATTGTAGGAAATGTACAGAGATGAAAAATCTGAAAAATAGAGTTGAGCATAGGCTCATACAATATTATTAAATTGACATACAAACTAACTACATAAATACTTGTATTACATCATTTATGATATGCCAACTAAAAGCTCAAATTTACTCTCAAAATAACGAAATTAAATTGTGGTAGGTTACAGCCGGTATATACAATATTATGTTTCCTAAAAACTTTTATAAGAAGCAAGATTGGTAGGACATAGATATGTATCACTAATTACGTCGCATCGAAGATAGGAAGGGCGCAGAGAGATGTGACATAACCTGTAGGACGAGAAACGTCTCCACGTTTCGTTACACAATATGCACACAATCAAATTTTAAATCGACATGATAAAAAATGACTGATAAACAGAATCATTTAGCAATTTTATTATTTATCCATTTTTTAAATAAAACATATTATTTGATATTACATACATTTTGTTAAGTCGCAAAATTCGATTAATACAATTCGACATATTAGACGTATAATTCATACAGGAAACATTTAAAATGTATTAGATCAAGTTTTATTAAGCATATTCAAAGCTATTAGGACAAGGGTAACATTAGCATATACCAGACTAGACCTTTATGTTGGTTCATTAATCAATTAGCTGCCACAAACAGTTAAAAATAAGGGACATGAAATACGACTATCTAAAATGATGTAATTCATAAATCATAATATTACATTAATTTAGTGAAAAAAAATCTGATGTGGGTTTACAAGAACGTCAAATTGTGTTTTGAGTCATCATAGGCTTTTTTCCCACGTGAGTTTCCCATCAAGAAAGCCAACCTGTAAGCGAATATACAAGGAATGGGGAGAACGACAATTCCAGATGAGTCGAAGGTAAAATGACACATTTTGTAGATCATTAACTGATTTTGTTCCGGCATGATGCCTTGCATATCGTGTAGAACGAAGAATGACGTCGGTTTCACAACCCTTTGAGCCATCTTGGAAATGAGGAAAAAGTGGTACCTAGTGAAGACAAAATACAAATTGACCTACATTTAAGTGCTTGTTGTAGTTGAATAAGACTGATACAAAATAGTAAAGATATAAAATTGAAACCTCAATGGTAACGCGCCGTCTTTCTTCAAGAAAGTGCCCGGTGGCACAATCCCCGTATATTCAACTTCTGCCAACATGCTACTACTGATCTTGTTGGCCACCACGATATACGAAAGCTTCGGAATCTGGATACCATTAGCTCCGTAAAAAAGCAAGATTGTTTTCTGCATACAAATACAATTAAATTAGTCTCCTATAATTAGTATTTAAAAATATTTTGAACAAACCTGAATTTGCGGCAATTCCGTCATTTTGATGAATCCAAGATGATCACTTTCCACTACACGGCGAAATATAATGATTCTTCCGGGTAGGAATCCTTTTTTCGACATGTAGTAGTTGCAACATTCTAAATACATGAAATAGGTTATTGGAATGAAGGCGTAAAAATTAATAGAAATTTTAAAATAGTCTACTTTTGATGCAAATGTTGAAGTTTCTTGAAAGTTCTTCTTCAGACCGATGGGTGAAGGTCACGGAGAAGGTAGATCCACCAGCAGTGGAGACCATTGCACCAGTGATAATGCTAGAGCCTTTCGCCTTGTACACATCAAATCCAACAACCATCAATTTACGGAGAGGCACCTTGATGGACGAAGGTATCTCCCTACTCAACTGCATATCCTTTGCTGGTGCGATGGACGCTATTCCCTTCGAAATCACGTCATTTGCAAACACGCAAGCCGCTGGGACTAAATTAACATCAATTTACAATATCTTATGATTTTGAATTTTAATTAAATAGAAATTAGGAACTATTTCACTTACAGTCGAAACTTTTGAGATGTTCCTTCACAGAAGAGTACAGATCTAGTCCTAGTATGTTGTCTGACAACATTATAAAGAGCATTTGAAAATCCTTTCCATCTTGTAGTGTATGTTCAATATTTCGCAGGTAATTCAGGATCAATTTGTCATTCAGCTTCACTCTGTAACGAGATATAAATACAAAGAACTGCATAAAATAGGAATTGAAGCGAAAATTGAAACTCGCGAAAGTAATTACATTTTAAAAGCAAGAATTTGGTGTTTGTTCGGCCAAGAATATTTCATCATGTTTTGAATTGAGTTGTCGATTGCCTCGGCATATTCCTCAGAAACGATTATTATCCATTTGGTCAAGTTGGCTGGAGTCAAATTTTTGTTGGCTATGATAAATAAATTCACAGAATGTAGATACACAAGTAATTAAATATTGGGGTAAAACATTAAGAGAATAATGGCTGACATGTAAACGCCAACACCCAGTCCGCTTGGTTGTCAGCTTGTTCCGAGATTCCCTCGATCATCGCCTTCGTCACATTTCGCTGAACTGTCAACCACGCTTTCGGCGAAGAACTACTCGCCGTCCTGCAACAAGAATTATCAATCATTTTAATTAACTAACTAATTTAGAGCAAAAATATTTTCAGACGTTTTTGTATTGATTGATATTATAACAAACTGAGAAAAGTATTCGGCAAGTTTGATTATTTGTGTAAAATTGACTATTCTTTCTTACGGTTGGTCTGAAATGGCGATGCTTCCGCTTGAAGTATTCAACCCATCTCTAGAGAGTTGTGGCGGCGGTGAAGGTTCAGATACAGTAGGGTTGTCGACTTGTACCGGAGTTTGGGCTTGTCCTTTACCCATTGATTTCTTCAGCTTCTTTTGTAAGTGCTTCATCATAGAATTTCGTCCAAGAGGGAATGCTAGAGAAACAATCAGTTCACCGAAGAGTTTGCTTTATGGCAGAAAAAGGAGAAGTGTCAGAAATTTTCTTGAGGATGACCAGTAAATTTAACACACTCTAAATCCTATCTCTTCGATTTTCCTGTTGGAAGGATTATTCAGTACAAAGAATCTTTCAGCTATAAATTCGTCTTGTCCTTTTAAATCCGTTTTATACATCTACAACTATGATTTTAGATTTATATAGATATGAATGAATGGAAATGTCTATCTGACCCTGACCTTTAAGTTAGATGTTCAAAAATTTATGTTTTACATTTTTATAAAGTTATTATAGATTAACTTAAAAAATGGAATTTACTTAATTCGATTTTAATTTTTTAATGCTTTATTAGTAAACTTTAAACAATCTATATCATAATCTTAGAGTTGAGAAAGCAATAAATTTACCTGTCTATGTCTGTACATGTGGTAGGGTGATACCAAATTCAAAATGCGCATGTTCACTTTTTCTAAGCCATCGGAGCACGTAAAGTAAGTAAGTAATATTTAATAATCTGACAGAAATTGTAAAAAATGTGCGTCTAATCACTGATTACGGACAGTTATTATGATAATCACAAGATGCATTCTGTTTAAAACTAAATATTCATATGATCAATAAGTCATTATACGCATTAAGTAATGCAAAAAATTGTTTCTCTGGCGTAAAATATTTTAGATAATACCTAATTTCTTCGAATTTTCAAAGAATGGTAACTTATACGACTAGTACACCCCTCCTATTTCCCACTAAATTAGTATTTAGAATGCTACCTATTTTAATTAACCTTGTTTATTTGACAACATGATTAACTTGAATTACTTTTGTATTTAAAAACGTGAGAAATAAATAAATTGGTACTGTTAAATTTACAACTTACCAGTTTGTGGTATCCAAAGAATTGTCACAAATGAGTAACAACAATATTATGTAACTCTCTTCTTTTAAATAAACTTTTACAAGAAGCAGGGATGCGATGTAGAGATGACAGACAGAGATGTATCATTAATAGCGTCTCATCGAAGACAGGAAGTGAGCGGAAGGAAGCAACATAACTTGATTACCCGTAATGCATTAGGTTGGGGTTGGAGAAGCGTCTCTCCCTGTTCCACTACATTACACGCAAGACTGGAAATTCATAGACTGCTCATAACAATATTATCTATGTAAATCTATACAATCTTTACCTACTAGACTCAAAGGTGTTTTAGGTATAAGCATCTGTCGATATATAAAGAGATAGCTATATAGGTATCTATATTACGTAATCAAAAAATTGGGATTTTTTAGATCCTCAACCCCTCCATGTCTTCATAGCCATCTCATCTCGACAGTTTTCAGAACCCCCGAGCGACATTACATTAACATTGGTTCGTTTGCATTTCAGGAGCCTCAGCTTTCATTGAAAAATAATCAATAATAGTAATAAAATAGTAATCATCCCCATCTGTAGAGACGGACCTACCCCTTTTTGTCAACACCATTTTGTCAACAAATTATTTTTAGAAATCATTTTTTGTCAACATATAGTAAGCTTTTTATCAACACATGCACATGTAAGTTGTATGGTATATACGTATAATAATAATGTGTATGCAAAACATGATTTATAATTATTTGTCCACGAACGGATAATTGTGAAACAAACCTTTCTTAACAAAAAAGATCCTCAGGCTATTCGAAAACTTAAAAAAATATTCGAAAGTTAACCAAAAGGACTCTCTGAGTGGATTTATATATCCTTGATAACAAACTATAAAATCTTAGAATATCCGGGATACTTTTTTACTGATTATTTGGCTTATTTAATTGTTTGATTAAATCTAGTACAAGTACTAATAGTCATTACTTATTTTTACCATTAAGTCAGAATAAATCTTTTAGGTGTAGCTTCAATCAAACAGTTTTGTTGACAAAAAAGATAATGGCTGTTGACAAAAAATAAAATGGTGTTGAAAAAAGGTGTTTTCGATTTTTTTTGCTCTGTTGACATTTTAGTGTTTACAAATTGGGGGTAGGTCGTAGAGACCATTACACCAGTACTGATGGCAGAACCTTTTAGCTGGTAGACATCAAATCCTACGGTCAGTAAGTTATCAAGAAATTACCAACTTAGACCACCACGGGTTAGAATCCACACTAAATTCCTCTCTCATTTGAGTTGCCATCGCGCTGTTGCGTTCCTCAACAGACCGTCGGAACAGTAAAATTGTGTCATTTGCAGCCAGGCAGGCCATCGGAACTACAAAACAATAAGATTAAATAATGTTTAATACTTCTTGAATCTCTATCAATGTGAAATCTCTACCTCTGGCCCACAAAATTAGAAACCGTAAAGTGGTCAATTGGAATTAATATAAAAATCTATATATTTGAAATGCATCCTACTTATCGTATAATATTGCCCCGGAATACACAATGGTTTTATTCATAACAAAGCATAATGTGCTCCGTGACCGGCTAGTATTAAATAAAATGGCAATAAAGGTCACCAAGCCGAAATATCAATGTATTTCTTATAAAATTGGATAAAAACGGATAAACCCAGATAAAATCGGATAAAACCGGATAAAATTGGATAAAATCGATATGTAAATTAGTTTTAAACTATCGCGTCGATTTGCAGACCTGCCTAATTCCTGAATTCACTTTCAACTTTGTACACTATAAATATACGTATTAATCGCATTTATCGATTGACATATTAAATAGTTTACATACTCGACTACTGAAACAGTCTAATGAACACATAGGCACAATAGGCAGACACTAAAGGTATTACTTTGGCTAGTGCACGTACGCGCGCCCCAATGTTATGCTTTTCATTTTCAACCTCAATGCTTTTTCCTCTCCCGCTTACAGCTTAACCATGTAAACTCTTATTTACATTTTTCCACTTTAGTTTAATATAGATATAGCCGTGGAGTTCGCATACATCATTGGAATCATTGCATTCAATTAACCATATCGGTAAGTTGCAAGACCTGCTAGCGTTAGAAGCTATAGTTTTAGAAGTTTATAATTTACATTCGTTCGCTACGTTTCGTAAGTTCTTTTGTGCTTGAAATGCTCGTCCGTGAAAAAACATAACTTGTGAAATAAAACTTCAACATTTGGAAAGCAAGTATTTGGTTATTGTTTTGTTCATAATGTATTGTCATCATAAATATTGCGAATTGAATTGTTAATTGCCTCTGCATACTTTTTAGGAGCGATTATGATCCATTTTACTAAGTTAACGAGATCCAATTGTATGTGTGCTAAATTAAAGACAAGCAAAATTAAATACCTTGAGGTACACGCATACTGATTTATAAAATTAAGAGAAAAATGGCTGACATTGAAAAGCCAGGATCCAGTCTTTCATGTACTCCGTCATACGTAAAATTGCTCATTTTTTCACCGTTTTTATAAGAAGTTCAACTAATTATTTTGTTGAGAGTGGCCAACTGTTCTTTCTGATTTGGAGGATGAATTTGGAGTCCGCTAATATTATCTGCTGCAGCTTGTATCAGAGGTTGAGAAACCATCGATTCCTTGTGCCAGTTTATTAAATCCTCCATGAAAATTGTTACAAAGCGCGTATGCATAACAAAGAGTTCACCACGGGTTAACAGTATTTCGAAATTAACCAATACAAATTGACTATATTATGCTGAATACCTAACTTTCGAAATCGAGTCACGCATGATGGGGGCTACTAGGTATAATAATATTGGCAATTACTATTACTGGTATGTATCATGCCATGCCTTAGCAAAGTGATATCTAATTCGTAATCTAATCTAAGTAGTTAAACACTGATAGTTGACAGGACATTTTTGTGCTCTTTTTTCTTAGTGTTCATCAAATTAAAAGAAACTATTTGTGTTTGATTAGGTTACTTATCGTAAAATAATGCATCCTATCATTGTATGACTTTTTAAATTGGATTGTTCAGTTCGGTTAATCAATTCACTTTGAATGAAAATTGGAAATGAGTGGAAAGAATGGAAATGAGAACGTCAATTGTAAAACTTTTCCAATTAAAGTAAAAGTAGATTGATTGGTATAAATTGGTTTACTGTCAATATCCGAAAATGGTGAATGGTTTGGAAAAGACACGATTGGTTAATTAAACCAAACGGTTAATGAAGTTTGTATTAGACTGATTGCTAAAGCGTTTTGATATCATGGTCACGATTTCTGGATATTTAAATCATATAAACCGCTAGCCAAGCACGTAAATTTCCAGAAAAAGGCGATTTTTTGTAAAAAATGGGTTAAAAATCCAAATAATTTCGCTCGCTCCGCGCGAAATTCTCTCGCTCCGCGCGATTATGTCTTTATTTTACTAATATATTTTGGTGGGCCCCCCATTGGTCAAATTCCTGGATACGTGCTAGCAATAGGGTTACATCTAAGGAATTATTGATCTGTCTTTGAACAGGGCATGAAAAAGGTAAAAAGCTACCTTTTTGCCTTTTTGGTTACATTTTTGCCTAGCAAAATCAGCAAAAAAGGTAACCTTTTTGCCTTTTTCCTTTTTGGTTATTTTAAACTAAATAAAATAAATTGCAATTTCTATGTATGGTATATTCATATTCTATAGTATATTCATATTTTATTCATATTCTATGGTATAAAAGTCATAGAAAATGCAAATATTATTGTGAAATGTGAAAAGGAGATTTGTAGCTACATCATTCATTTATAAATCATTCAATAGCAATTCATTTATAAATCAGCTTCATATGTACCGAATGTCATAGGAAAAAGGCACAAAAAGGCAAAAAGGTACAAAAAGGTGCCTTTTTGCTAGCAAAAAGGCAACCTTTTCATGCCCTGTTTTGGAAAGTGTTTTAAGTTTATTTGAAAATGATAGGCGGCTTAAAAGAGTGTAATTTAATCCGACTTGAACAAAAAATTAAAATAGTGTGCACTGGGATTTGATTTGGCCCAGTTAATATATTTTACAGGAGGATTTAATTATCCCATAAACACCACTGGCCACTGGCGGTGTATAATAATAACGCTGTATATAGGTCAGGTAGCCTTTACTTTTTTTTTACCAAACCATGACTTCAATTTCCACGAAAAGTAAAGTTAATAACCTAATTATCAGTTGATAACCTATAATGTTGTCTTAAAATATCCCCGTCTTCAATCAGCGACGATTGATAACGTTGAAATTTTTCCTTTCAATAAATTAAGATTTAATTGGGTTTACTTATTTGGGTAATCCAGATTAATAATAACCAATTACCAAATGTTTACAAAAGCGATCAAGGAGCGGTAAAAATAAGATAATTTTAATGGTATTTTCACCGTTAGTTGTGGAATTCAAATATTGACATTTATTTATTTTTAAGTGGTTCTTGAAATTGGAGGAATGCGAAAGTTATCTGATAAGAGTCATTTCATTACTTTTTATTTGCACCTTAAGGCCAAGTACCTATGCCAAATCAAACAATATCCAGTACTACAAGGCAACGAATCCAGTGAATTTTACTCAGCTAAATTGGGCTTAAACTCTAAAAACTAGCACTTTCGTCCAATCCTTTTACATTTTATTCGTCATTAATTGGCATTTAATTGCACTCATAATTACTGCATTTTGCCTTCATTCATTTTACGCTGAATATAAAGAAATATTTTTAATTAAAAGAAACAATAATCACTTCTGTGAAGTTAAAAAGAGTCGAAATCTTCCTGTCGGGTTAAACATAAAAAAATGTTATTTACAAACAAAATTTTCAAAATTTCTGTTATTTGGCGGCTCAAGAAAACGTTTACTAATTGGGATTCTAAGTATTATGTCGGGAAGTATGTCAATTTGTTTTTTATTCTTTGTATAACGCCATTCATTTGGGATAGCGGGGAGCACAAATTCAAAATATCGAAGTCAAAGCCAAAATTGCTCATTGTCTGGCTAAAGGCATTTTCCCATTTTGCCGTGGCAGCTCAATCAATTTTATATCTTATACTGGATTTGAAATTTTCAAGAGCCACCCTCATTGGGGGTTTATTGGTCGGCATCTGTGTAATAGGACATTTCATTATCCTCACCAGTCTTGTTACTTTATGCGTCAAAAGAAGGGAAATTGTCTACTTCTTTAACCAACTGTATAAAGATTCCCAATTCATCAGCTCCAAATGTAAGAATATTATGATATATTTTATTGCTTAATAATTATGAAGGCGATTTTTGTTACTGCATGTTATACGTGCCCATAGAAACATTCTTTAAAGCATTTGTGATTATTGTGATTACAAATTTAAATTTAAATACATATAATTAATTCAAGGTTTCCAATTTTAAGAAAATTTTTTAGCCAAAAATATAAGATACTATTTAATAAAAATGTTTAAAAATATAAATAAAAAAATATAATATTGTGACAATGAAATATTAATTTTTTTAATTTTTTTCGTGGAATTTTTAAGATGGTGGCCATTTCTACCAAAATGGTTATGTAAAATATCATCATTTGGAAACCTTAGCTGCCCAGTTTATGGTTCCTTTTTATTTAGCTGCAGCAGTTCCAGTTGTAGCCACAGCGGCAATATTTTTCCCTGGAAAACACTTTGCAACTTATTCTATATTTTCTTCAAATTCGGAAGGCGTTATAGAAAAGATGAAATTTGTATTACTTTTTGCCGAAATATGTAATTTTGCAGCTGGTGGGCTATCAGTAACGTTTTTTGTGATTTATATTACATTGTACATCCTCAGAAACGAAGTGTGGAGTCGAATTCTACGGTAATTGAATAACATCTAAGTTGATCATATCCAGGGTTGGCATTAATTTCACTTTTCAATGATTTTATCTTGAAAAGTGAAATAAATGAAATAAAATGAAATAAATAGGGTTACATGACATTTATTTCACACTTGAAGTGTATTTTATTGTATTTCACTTTGCTGTATGTGTTTCATTAATTTCACTTTTCAACAATAGATGAAGTGAAATATTTCGCGAAACAAAGTCATCATTTGTTTCTCTATTTATTTCAAGCGAAATATTTTACTAGCCAACCCTGATCATATCATAATTATAAAGAATCACTGTATACTCAATTTGCAAACTTCAACTACTATGATCATTTAGAGAAGGGTCGTCCAAACTTGAAGACAAAATAATGGCATTCAATCGTTTGCGAATTTTAAATATTCAGTTCAATGCCAGTTTAACGTCAACCCTCCTCCCATCATACACCTTTGCATTTTCAGCAGCTATAATCATTGGCACTTTTTGTACTGTCCGGATGTCTAAATTGATGTCTCTGCTGACATACTTTGGACTCGTTGTAAGCTTCACAGTGGGATATACTGTCTACTTGACCCTTTTTCTCACATTTTCCTCCAAATGTTGGTCATGCTCTAAAACAACTCTGAACACTATCAAGACTGCGCCGAATCAGAACAAAAGGGAACAACAGCGTTTGCGCTCTCTGAAACCTTTTGGTCTTCGAAACGGGCCATTAAGAGCAGTTAAATACAAACACACCTTCGACAATTACGGTGCTATTGCTTCCTACATTGTCACACTGCTAGTAAAATACCCTAAATCATAATTAAACAAATGTTTCCATCACTTTATGTCGGTGTAGTGGTCAGGAACGATTTTTGTTGGGCTCAGAAGTAAAATACAAAAATTTGTTATCCGCATAATATGTTTCAGGTGAAATTATCATTTATTTCATTTATTTCAGGTAATAAATAATTGTTTTTAAATTTATAGGTAAAGGTATACTAGAGAGGTACTATACATATTTAGTGGTATTTAACGAAAAGGAAACTTTAGTCAAAAATATAAAAGGTTGAAAATATAGTAGGTTTGCTAATATAGAGCTAATTCATTAGGTACGTCTCTGGCACTATTGTATTACTGACATCTGCATGATTCAAAATGAATGTGATATTTCCTGGTATAAAAATCCAATAATACCTATGTATGAAGCCAGTGTCATTTTTGTAAGAATTAATTAGTTACCGTAAAATGTAAGTTTAGAAAGGAAAAATATAAACTAAATTATTCTGGGGTCATTTTTATCTATTTGAATCTACTCTCCTATTTACATACTTTTCCTTTATTCATTAAAGAGTATTCACAATATTTCCTATTGTTATTTAAATATGCGAATGTATAGTATTATCAGGTTTGACGCTTAACCTTGATTAATTTATTATGTAAATTTGGTTATCTAAATTAATATTATGTATTATTTCTAGAAACAGGTATCACGTCATTTCTACGAATTTGACATAAATTAATTCTAATATTTGCGACGATTTACTTCAAGCATAAATCATTCTTCCAATGATTTTTTAAAATCAGTTTGCAACCTTGAGTAACTAATAAAATTAGGTGTGTATATATTTTGTAGTAATTTCTCATACATTACGGAACGGAGATCATGATTACATTATTTTACAACATTAAATCCACTAAATTGTCTGTTTCTTTGTGCAATTCAAAAAGTGCGGAAATTTGGTTGACATTGCACACGGAAAAAAATATTTTAGTATGCAGATGTACTAAAACGTATTTTAACGGGGATATTCTGCCTTCTAGTACTAGTACGGAATTGTGCGTATTCATTTTAAAAAATAGTAGGTATTAAAAGTTCGTTTAGTACAGATTTACTGACACTAAATGCTACAAACATGATATCTTAATACGTCAGCATACTTCAAAGATTTTAAATACATTCATACTTGCATTCAATACGTAAAATTGGTTCAATACGTATACGTACGTAAGTTCAATGTATATGCACGACGATCTTTCAGTATGAATGTCATACTCGTACTAAACGGCAGGTATTTAAGTTTATAACTTAGGCCATATTAAAACTAAGTACATTTCACATCGAAATCCAATACATGCGCATTAACAACGGTTAAAGAAGAACCAGTACAACCAAAACAGGTACTATTTCATAAGAATATTGGTGGTGAAGTGGTAAGTAACTGGGATATAGATGTAAGAGGGTTGAGGTTCGAGTCTCGGTCAAGGCATTTTTTTTTAAATTGGTATATAATCTCAGTACGGATGCGTACTAAAGATTTGGTCATTTGTATTTCACTTAAGTACATATGTGCTTGCATTAAATACTTATAATAATATCAATAAAATGGGAATGTATCGAAATGAACCAGTACGCATGCCGTTCGGAATCTAAATGGGGACCGCTCTTGACCCAAAATTCTATACGTACGTACTCACTTTTGAATACATTCGTATAGGATTGCAATACGCATTTTTTTCCGTGCACATCTAATTTATTTACATATGATTGTATTAAGTTATGCGATAACTTAAAATAGTAAAAAACATTTCTTGTTAAGTTCTTATCTTATCTTGTTGATTATAGTTCCTAAAATAGCTGAAGCTATTTTAGGAACTATAATTACCCACTTTTCAAAATAGTTTACGTAAACTGGTGTATACTCACGCAAATGGATTACTCACAATCATGTTTAGTACATAAACAATTAATCATGTTATATTATATCAACCGGAAATTGGTCAAATAATATACGTAGATAGATTACGCTAATGCAAATCTGTTTGTATAAATACGAGACAAAAAGATTGAATAAATGAAGCTGTACCAAAAGTTTCACTCTGGACCTCTGTGTGTGCACATTTAACTGCTGCCAACAAGTACAGTTATCTTATTACTTTTCGCATTTCTTAACAGATTGATTAAATTTATAAAGTGGGTCGATTAAAGTATAAAAATATTTTGCTATCCTGTTAGTATAAAAACAGAACCAATTTCTTGATCGGAATCAAAAAGTAAAAACCTGAACTAATCTTCTCATCGAGGAGTTTTAAATCAAGATATCACTTAACTTGGGTAAGAATTTTCAATAAGTAACATTTTGAAAAATTTCTCGATTGCTGATAACTTTTTTATTTTAGGGAAAATGGTGTCTGCAAAGGTCATAATTGTTGTCGTGTTATTTGCAATGGCATTAACCATAACCAACGTTGATGCTGCTCCGGGTTTTTTGGGCATTAACTGGGATGTTGTCGATGTCGGCTGCACGTTTTCTTGTACCAGATGGAACATCTGTAGGTTTGCCAACCCAATCGCCAATTGTGGTCGAAAACCATCAGGATGTGCATGCAATAGATTTGCTTAAGGTGAAAATAGATTGAAATTTCAATTAAACCAAATGAAATGTTTAAATTGTATTGTACTTCATAAAAATACTATAAAATCTTATTTCATCTAAAAAATAAATGGAGATTTGGTTTGCGATTACACCGTTATTTATTTACGTTACGAATCGTTGAATTTCATACAGTAACCCGAAATATAGTGGAAAATAGTCCTATAGTAAATACTAGGTAAGCTGTGTGCAAGACAGTGGAATGGAAGGTCGATATTGTGTCTCTGCTTTTGCGTCTAAATTGTGTTGGTATATAGTCGGGGAACGAAAGGTGGTCAGAGTGGAGTGACTCTGGCCCAGCATTTTCTTCGGGCTTATGTCAAGCTTTTCTCAGCAGATATTTGAATAGTTGAATTTGATTTTTGCCAATTAATTAGTTTATATGCTCTTCTATGTAAAATATTACCATTGAGATGAAAATAGTGCTAATTATTGAATTGGTAGAAATATTTAATTTTTAAATTTGTGTCATATTGAGTTAAACAATTTTATTACCAACATATTAAATATAATGAATATTTACATTAGACCATTCGGCTAACTGACGTCCCTACTATTATTGTATATGAATACATTACTTTCGTTTTTACACTATATTGGTTTACCTTACTAGCAACTTACCCTCGCCCAACTATAAGGGTACCTACTTCCAACTCACTGCAAACCAACCTTTGGGCTATATGGTGGAATGATTATATATGGATATAGTTATAACGAAACCATTATGCAATGCAACAATAAAATAGAATTATTTTGTACTTGCTTTTTTATTTCATCCTTTTAAAAATTTAATACAACTTTACAGATAGCATACAATTAACTGTATGTGCAGCCACGATTTCCAAAAACGTAAAGCAGGTAGATCTTTTCATGATGAAAAATGGACCAACAAAAAGGTTTAAGGGTCTGCAGCTTTTGATATATTTCCGAGTGAGAGTGTCTGGATTTCTCTTCCATTCTTGGTTGAAAGTCAGTGACTCGGAATGAATTAAAGTCATATTTGGAATGACTAAAATTTCAATTATAACTACCATTAATGATAATATCGGAGCAAAAGCATAACCTGGCATTGGTATCAATTTGTACATTTTTACTGCTACAAAATTACAAACAACATTTAACAGTCCGGCAACTAATAAAATAGGCGGGGAAAGTGCATAAAAGAAGTCGTAATTTAATTTTAAATTTATTATCTTCAATATTCTGTAAATGTGGAAAGCTTCATCTGGCTTGCTATTGAAATACAATTTTGTTTCTAAATATTTCATTGATTTGGTTTCGCTTGTGTTCGGTGTGATCATTTTCAACCAAAATACAATAAAACTAGCATAACACAAAATACAATAGACCATTAGTAACACGGGGTACCATAAATTGACGAAAAGAATAGTTAAAATGGGAACTAAAACTATGCGAAAGGCTAGGAGATCAGGAAAATATTTACTTTCTAAAATAAATAACAGTGGACTTAATTTAAACGACACTAGTTGAACGGATTGCAGAAAAGATGTTGCTAACCCCATAAATGTTGTCATGTATATTAGACGTCCAATTATTCTGTAATGGGGGATTAATTTTGATTTGATATGCCGCTCTGTAATAGAAAAACTAAAGTATAAATCTTCGTACAACTGTCATCCCAAATAATGTTCATTTATAAAAGATTAAAACATAGTAAGTTATTATTTATCCTTTGTATATTATTTCGTACTACAAAATACAAATGTTAAACACTACATTTAATATTTGAAATTTCCTTACCAGCTAATTCTTTGTCAATAGTGAAGACTACATTAAATATAGAAACCAAAATCGACCATTTGAAGAAAAGGAATACGCTGAAGAAGGATGATAATGAAAATACGATGGCGTAGAAACAAAACATCATAATTTGAATTACGTTGAGTGTTGGTGAAAATATTTGTGACACCAAAGTTGCTACAAGTGAAATGCTAATCACTAAATTGATAATGCACATCGATGTATAAATTCTTAATTTCTTTTGATTTGAAGTGATTTTTAATTTCTTCGCCTTACAGTTCCAATCTAATGGAGATGCCCATAATTTCTCTCCAAATATATTAAAAAATAAATCGAGCGGTTTAAGAAATTCTGGCGTGGCCATTTTACTCAGAGCAAAAATTCGGTGTTTATTTAAGATGCTAATGTCTACAATATTACAATTTGAACGGAGCAAGTTGATTTTTAAGACCTGTACTTGAACCAGAATAAAGTAATTCGCGACTGGCTGGCGACTCGGCTGTCTGTAAATACTTTTACTGTACTCAGTTATATAAGTATAAAGAAATAATCGAAGTGGGTTATATTTATTTAGAAAAATAGGTAGGAGTACCGATTAAAATATATTGTCTTCGTTCACTTCAGCAGGAGTTATAACAAAACTTGTCAAATGTAAGGTTTCCTATGTTAATCGCAATTTAAAGAGTCTGCCTCTTCGACATCATCATTAAATATTTAAAGTAGTTTCTACTGTCTATACTTACAAAAGTTATATTCAATAGTGGATATCTTAATATTGTGAGATATATAAAAATCACATTACTTTATTAAATGGAAAAGTTGAGGTTTATAGAATATGTTTGTCCCTGAACATTTCTCATACCTAGCAGTAAAAAATGTAATTGCGTTGTGTCTGAGATGGACTATATCTAATAGTACACTATATATAGTCTATAATCCAAACCAAAGGAATAAAAATTACCTTTTTTGTCTTTTAATAAAAAAGGTAGAAGTAAGTTTGTCGTAAAGTAATACTTTGCTTTTTTCTAAAAAAGGAGTACCTTTTTTGTTCATTTTCACAAAAAAATTCACATGTTGTGATAATTGATTTGGTATATAGCTAAACAATACGTCAACCTCGTAATTTTCCTCAACCTCGTAAAATGGACGAAGGAATTGTTTTTGAGCGGAACTCACCAATGGAAAGTTAAAACGTGGCCATTTTTAAAAGTCACAACAAAAAACACCCTGCGTATCTAGGATTTCAATATCTGCAATTGAAGTATTGTGATATTCAATTTCACTACATGTAGCTTAGACATAGTACATATAAAATATGAATCATTGGGTTAAATTTTAGCAGAACCGAAATCGGGCTTAGAGAGTGCTGCCAGGCGACTATAGGCTGAAGACATACACGAACATTACTATACATTTAGTTATATTATATAGAAGTAGTATATCAGATGAAGAATAACAGCATTTCTGTTGTTTTTATAAAATTAAAAGTTTCCTAGAAATTGAGCTCCAACGCCAAGCGTTCTTCGCTCATGCTTTAAATATTTCTATAGCAATAATAAAATATACCAAATATATAGAAATAAAGTATATTAAATTTATATTAAAGTTGAGTCGTTTATATGTATATAAGATTTATCTTGGTTCCTTTTTCCTATTTCTTTGCTATAATTCAAACTTTATACTATTACCACTGACGTGGCAGTCACAGTTTTCAATGTGATACATAAATGCGACACAATTCCCAATATACTTCATATGTTAGATGAAAATAGTATTTTGCCCATATATATATTGATTATTGGTATGATTTTATTAAATGTTCTCGCCGGACGAGCAAAAGACCATTGACAATTGAGCACATTTATATTCACATTACAGTTAAAGTAGGTAAAACATCTACAAGCCGAACGAATAACTGACAACGTGGAAAGAACTATTATATACCTACACAAGATTCCAAGTTTTTCTTATAGTAATTGATTGGCGACTGGCTGAATTGTGGTCACCGTAGTACTAAGCAGAACCCAGTGTAAAGTGTAAGGATAGGAAAACTCATTTTGGCAAATATTTTTATTTCTCCTAATTTGATACTGTCTTGACCCAAAAATCAAATCAATAAAAAATAGTAATTGCCAAAAGAGTGTTGACTAAAACGTTTCCAGTTCTGAGTTGGAACAAATGAAGGTTAATCTTTTTGTGTTTAATAGAACTTTTTCAATTTATTTTTCAAGGTAAATATTAAATATGATACAGTTTTTTGTTCATTCATATTTAGAACATATTCATAGAAAAAGTTGCAAGAAGTTTGCAGGAGTTGAAATTCCGAAGTTCACTTTTATTGTTGTGAACAAACAAATTAACACCAGACTCTTTTCTGAAAGTAGAACAAATCACGACAATCCTCCTCCTGGGACCGTAGTCGACATGCAGTGTTATTACTCTCCCGGAAAGGTACTATTGATGGTCTTAAATTGATAATTAAGAATAATAATATTCAAAACAAAAGTGTTGTCATTATGGACTTGAATTTTACCCTACTTATAATCCAAATCATTTTTTTTATTTGTTGTTAGTATAGATATGATTTCTTTTTGGTGTCGCAATCCGTTCGTCAAGGAACAGTGGGCCCCTCCTCATGCAATAACGTGTTAATATGATTCAAGCAAGCTGCCAGCAGATAGAATCCAACTATTTACTTTTAAGTTGTGTCATTTGTACTTCAACTCGAGCGGAACTGTTAGAGTCCCATCCCCATGTCAATATGCACACAAATTGGCTTATTTGACCGGACTGGCTCTTGGATCTGGAGCACATAGAAATCTGCAGTCCCTTCTTCATTATTTATAAACAGTAATTATTCATTTACTATTTAGAAAATCTCTCTCAAACATTCCTCTACTTGTGTATCACTTTACTGTTCCCACACATTCAAGCATTAATTAAATAACTAATAGATATAGGTAAGACAACTTTTTATTTGACGGCCAAATGCTATAATATATTATTAATGTATAGTGTCATAGTTTTGTTTCGTTAAGTAGTTCATCAAAACTTCAGTGAATTTGGTTTGGCATTCCCAATGTTAGTTAAACATTTAATTCCCTCTAGAAAAAGTATGCGAATTAGATTAAAAATAATAGTTGGGTTTGCGTTATGTTTGGATACCGTAAGATTATAAATGCAAAGGTTGAATCCTTTTCAGGAATAAGGGTTGTATAAAAGTTTATTTACAAATTGATTTGACTTTTTTATTGAAATGGCTTACATAGAATTTAGACTTTAGGAGATTTTGCATTGATTTTCAGAAAGCTTAATGAAAAAACTGAATGGAGTAATTTAAGATTAGGAATTAGTTTCGCATTCAATGCGTATCTGTTACACTTGTATTTCTCCTATTTAATAAACTGTTGGCAAACAGGCGTATACGCAGGATCGAAGTGGAAGATTTAAAAACATTTTCTGGTGGTCTGGTTGTCCTTCGATAATAATATGAACACGACATAACTGGTTTCAAATCTGCTTATTGCATATGGTAGCACGGTAGCACATGTATTCAGCCACAATCAGTTATCATTAGAATTCAAATTTGATATCAACCTGGCAGTTGATATCTAAATATCAGTAAACCACGGGCTTGCTTGGAAACATTGCAATAAATAAAATTTTATTAACTTTATAGGTAACACGTTATAGGTAGGTTTATAGTATTCAAGTTATATTATATTCAATTATTAGTAAATGAGCTACATTATTATTATTTGTATGTAGAAATTACATTTTCAATAGAGTTAACTGACTCATCATTGTAATCCAGACTTCGGCCACACAATACAAATTGCCTTGTGGTAGCTATAATATCCTTCATAACACCAAGCTGTTAAATCATCAAAGTTAGAAAAGCAAATATCAATGTGACTCCCTCCATCGGTAGTAGAGTGAGCTGTATCGAGATTACTTTTTAAATTGTATTTACGGAAAACATTTAAAATACATTCATTCTGATCTTGGATATTTATGTTTACATCGCCAAATACTACGACTTTCTCAGCTATGGTAGATAACAAGCCCATCAAGCTTAGATACAAACTTAGTCTTTGAATACTTAGGAGATTTATAAGTCATAATAAGATTTATACCAGATGCATTCCATTTTACAAAAATGCAGTGTCCTCGTTTTTCAGTAATATCCGTTATTGTCGTAAACAGAATGTGGAAGCATCAAGATTTTTGAAAAAATAAGCGCGCCTTCAAGAGTTTCTCCCGTGCTCCGAATCAGTCCTATGAACACAGTGGTATGTTGGGATATTCAAATAGTCAGTGGAAACTGTATGGGGTTCCACGAAAGCAAGAATGTTACTACTCATGGCACACTGATCTCCCGCAATGTCCAAATGATGTGCCATAAAGGACTGTATATTGTGAAAAAATATTTTTTCATATTTATCATCATAGTCCTGTAAAAATTTCAGAGAAAACTTCACTGGTTTAGTTCTTAGTCTTTCCATTTCTAAACTCACTGGATCATTATGACGAGGCGCGTTAGGGGTTCAAATTTTCCATCAATGAATAGACCAGCTAATGACATTGCTCTACTGCAGGCAACATAAAGCCATTCTCTTCTAAGTTTTCTTCTAGGACCAGGACTGACGTCAACAACTACGGTGGGAATAGAAGACCCTTGTGACTTTGTTATTGTCATCGCGTTTGCACCCACTAAAGGTATTTGCGTCCATATAATTTGCAGACCTCCATGATTTCGATTACGACTAAGATTTCGAGAGATTCTTCTGATTGAAACCCATTTCAGATCAATGTTTTTACGTAATTGATAGGATTTTGTCTTTGCTCTACTGGCACTGCCAATTAAAGGATTTCGGAAATCCATCCATACACATGTTGGGACACGAACATTCTTGGCAGTATAACCATATTCAATCATTTTCAAATTACCAGTTGAACCATTGAATAGCCCATCTTGAACATCTATGTTTGTGGTGACAAAGTACTCAGCTCCTACTTGTAGTCGGGTTTCATATGGTAATCCATCCGTTTTATCCCTTTCTAGAGTTCTTGCAAATTCTTGTTGCTTTTTCTTTTGAGCCTCACTTCCATAACCTGTAAATTCGTAAAATTGAATTCAAATCCTCCCAAAATTAAATAAAATCGTTTGACGTCAAATTTTAAAAAATAAATAAAATATTTCTTTCCGTAAATTTGAAAACTACAATTAAATCGTTACACGTTAAAATCTACAAATTAAAAAATGAATATATTATTGTATTTACATCAAGATAAAACTACATCACCTTCTATTTTGTCATATGCAGTGGATATTGTCCATTCAGTATTAAGCGATTCATAAACCACCGAGTTATACTTTTGGCAAGCAGCATTACTTTCAAATAATCTTATTGCATCCGGAGGAGGTCGGTTGTCGGCACTAATTTCTCTGGACCTCAACAGGGCTATATCTTCTGGGTCCATACAACCTTCGGCCATATTATTTAGGGCTTTACAGAATTCAAATTCCCCTTTCTGGCGCATAATTTCATCGATTTCATACAGTTCAATTTTGTTCCATAAATAGATTTACCACTTACACACAATCCCATAGGGGACTGCTTTGGGATTGTAAATACGAAATGCTAAAACTGGGGTAATTGACGAAAATGACCAACAACTATAATAGATCTACCTCCAAATGGTTGTTGCGGATGAAATAT
Organism: Tomocerus qinae; assembly: GCA_020055645.1. Lineage (NCBI taxonomy): Eukaryota > Metazoa > Arthropoda > Collembola > Entomobryomorpha > Tomoceridae > Tomocerus > Tomocerus qinae. Next base: position 45,740,800 of record CM034546.1, on the reverse strand, counting down.
TTGATTTAGTCTTTGATCAATTTGATGAAACTGCCGAACGCTGACCATTGAAATCTCATCGATAATAAATAACTTTGTTCCAATTAACTGCCTTTAATGTGCTAGCTTCATCCGCATTAAGGTCGCACATATTCTTGTCATTGCTTGCCTGGTTAGCTGGTAAATGAAATGTGCTGTGTAATGTCATTCCAAATACATTGAACGCTGCTTTACCAGTTGGTGCTGAAGAGCACTAAAACACAAATCTCGTTTGGATTGGTGGTAGGAAACTGGGCTGTATATCTTAAGAAACTCTGTACTAAAGCTGTAATTGCATGACTTTTACCAACTCCAGCTCCGCCACTTAAGAAGTGATAAAATGGAGAATCTGATGTCTTCAATAAATGCAATGCATTAAGAACAAATCGGCGTTGCTTTTCATTTAATGTCCCTCATGATCTTCAGATATTCTTTTTCTTCAATCATACGTGGAGGAAGAAATTGTTGCACTCTTTTATTGGCCGAAAATAGGTCTTGCACTAAATTTTCACCTCCCAAATCTTCCATTATTAGGCCTTCGAGATCTTCATCGACTAACGCCTTGTTATTGTCATCATTTTCATCCATCATTTCATTTTCAATTTCATCCGCTATTGCACGTAACGCATTGTCATCTACATCTCGGAGTGCAAAAAAAGGTGACGCATTTTGAAAAATGATTTTGTTAGTAAGCTCTAAGTTTTGATTGGGGTCTCTCTCAAGTAAATCTTTTTCTTCATCCCGCCAGGGAACGAAAAGCATTAACCTTTCACGGTTATAATTTAGTGGGTCTTCGGTTTTGCTATAATGACGAAATCTAATTATTTTCCTATTTCTTCTTTCTTTTGCAAAGCCATTTGAGTCCATGAGTTTAAAGTATTTCAATTTTTCAACTGTTTCAACATCTTGCCCTACGTCTTCAGCACAAATAGCGTCCACTATAATACAAACATTTACACGTGAAATTAGTAAAAATGTTAGCATTGAAAGCATTTTGTTTACATACAAATCTAATATTATGAGACGATTTACGTTAAAATTTTAAAAAATATATATTTATTTCACCCTCTCGTCTTTCATTGTCAGCATTTCCCTCAGTGGCAGTATAAGATAATCCCCTTTTCGTTTTGGAAACATCGTACATTGAAGCAAACTCCGCGAGGCATACATTTTCAAGTTCTTCAGGACGTTTAGTATAGTAATGTAAAAGTCCTTTAGCAAATATGTCTTCTGAATCGTCTTCAAGTTTGTCTAAATCACATTGGGGCTTCAAAATTTTGACTCTTTCATCTGGAAGTCCAGTGTTAATAAAAACATCTTGCTTACTACAGTAAGTATTTGGGATTCCTAGTAAGAATGCTACTGCTTCTTGGGCTGAAATTTCGGATCCATTAATTAAAATACTTGCAAACTGCTTCAATTTATTTTGTACAGTAGAGTCCTTTCTTCGGGCGTCAACTGAAGCAGCCTGCAATAGTTTTGACACACCTCCTTCAGATTTTAAAATATAGCTTACACAATATTTGGCACAAGCGTACGTGTCCACTACAAATTGTACGTCAATATTAGCACCCCATGCTTCTAGAAGTTTCCGATTGTAAGGGTTGACAAAAATGGAACTCGTATCACGCTTTAAAAACACTGTAGTCCGTTTAATGGAAGACCGGACAGCCAAAATGTAATCATTGTGGTTTGTATCCAAAGATCCCAAAAATGTTTCATATTCTATGTTTTCTTTAAATTTACTGCCCAATGAATCTAATCTTTTTTTTTTTGAAGATGAAGGAAAAGGTCATTTGCTTTTATCTTTATTTCTTCATCCAAATCTTTTTCCAAAGGGTCAAGAATCATTGTGTCTTTCATCGGCGGCTTCGGAAATCCAAAACGACATTTTTTCCCCCTCTTTAGTTTTTTCACACAGGTTTGTGAATGTTTATGGATTTGATAGCCTATTAATGTATTCATAACTCCATCTTCACACCGTTCACAGGTAATGAATTTATCGATAAATTCAGTACAAGCTAACTTTTCGAATCAACATTGTCTTTGTCATAGATTGGGGCATCTTTGATCCAGTATAAACCATGTGAATGTGGAGACCCCCTCATCTGAAATTCTATACGACTGAAGTAGTCTTGCAAAGCATAGGGGGCAAATATCCCACATTCATGTTTAAGAATTAGGCTTAATAATGCTCTATATCTATGGTCAAAATGTCTCATACAAGTGACAGGATCACTTCTTAGCAATTGCAGAATCTCGTCTGATGAAAGTTTTGTCACATCATCTTCAGTAATCTTCTTCCTTTTAACAATTTCCATAAGCATTATTAGTAATTCCTTCCATTTTGTCTCTGCTGCAGACAAAGTAATAAAAAAAGTGCACTTTCCTATTTGCCGCACCATAGCAAGAACCTTTTTTTGATTTTTCTTTCCAATAAGAAGGTGAGGACCGTAAATTTTTGAAAACTGCATATCCATCATCTTGACGCAAAAGCTGCTCCAGAACTTCTGGTTTTCTTGCGGAGGACGCTGTCAATTGCATGTCGTTATTGGTTTTCTGTCTGAGACAAATTTGTATTGCGTTGCCAACTTTTCATTAAAAGAGCGTTTGAAGGAATACAAAATTTTGGTTGGGGCACATACTCGTCGGTCATATCTTCGAAGTTCAGATTTAGCAATGTCGGTATACGTAATTCGGTCACGTTTATCGAAATTACGGAAAAACTTTTCCACCATATATAGTAGGAAAGGACATTTCTTCTGCTTTCGGGTCAAAATGTAGATGTTTTGGTGTATGAGCTTCGCCTGGTGCAATCTGTATTCCACGAATACCTCTTTCATTAAACACTAAAGTTTCTTCTGCCCCGATGTTTTGTACGTTTTCTGGTAGATCAAATGCGGCAAGTTCCTCTAAAATATTAAATTAAAAAAGATTTTGACGTGTAATGTGCAACAGAAAACAATTGCAGCTATATAATTTTAAAAATTTTGACCTGAAATGCACAACATAAATTAATTGAAACCATATAGTTCAAATATTTCGACTAGAGCTGTTTATTTATTTGTAACATACCAGCTACTAAATCATCATCGTTAGTTGGTACAGTTTGTGGCACTCCATTCTCTGCACATGTAGATGCTATTGTCGATTCTAGGGAAATCATTTACTTATAATTCGGATCCAAAATAAAAATTAACTTCAATAATTTATATTGTTAAAGTAGTTTACCTTGTTGTGTTGCTTCCATATTTTCGTCCGATTCCTCTTCCGGTGCAATAAAATCCATTGTTTCCTCTATAGAAAGTATAATTATAGTTTCACAATGTAATACTAATAATAATATAATTATGTTGCATATATATTATTGAGTATGGTTCTACCTTCAGTAAATCCTGACCAGTTCTCTGACAAAACCACGTTTTCTGATTGATACAATTCTGTCGTCATAAGGTATTTGGCAGCCATGTAAACTTTATATGGACGAATTATTTCGTGCATATAAGGACGCTCGTAGTTCATTCTTCTCATAAATCGAACTTGAACTGTTGATGTTTCCTTAAACGACCTCGGAAGAACTTGTGCGCATATATCAAGTCATTTTCAACGTTGACAACATTGCCTCGAAGGGATGATTGTTTGTCGAAACCCAGTGGTCGTATTTGCATGAAAGGAATTCTTAGAGCCACTAGTCTCTCTTCAAGGGGCGATAAATTCTACAAAGCAATAATAATAATGTAGTTATTATGTATGAATTGATTTCCGTTTAAAATATTATAAATTCATTGCAATACAAACAACAGATTCTAAATATACCTGTAATTCGTCCGGAATAACCGGAAAATCCAACCCTTTCGAGAGGCAGAGTCTGGGAACACGTTTTTTGATTAACGTTCCTTCGACAGGTGGAACACAATAAATGTTTTTCTTGAGGTACATGTAAAATGCGTTCAATGTCTTCATCATTAAATCCTTTCTGTTGAAGAACTTCCTTAGTGATAGACGATGTTGATTCTTTATACCAAAGGCTACCGCAACAGGAACAAATAAACGAAGGTGACTGACAAATCTTTTGTTTGTATTTATCCAAATTATCCTCGTACGATGATTGGAAAAGTCTTCGTTTTTTCTTTGGAGTTCCGCATTTTTCATTTGGACATCTTTTTTATGGTCTGAGTCAGTCATCAGTTTACGTTTTCTTTCATTGTCCTTTATTTTCTCTGGTGTACGGTAAATTGGATCCTGTCTTGCCAAACTTCGAGAAGCCTCATCCTTTAGTCGTCGTAGTGGATCCTCTCTGATTTTTTGCTGAGATATATTTTTCACGACACGGTCTCGTTCCGCTTTTTCTGGGGTCTGTCTAGCTAGACGACGTAGTGCAGTATCAACAGTTTGTTCCTCTTGTCTTCGGTCTGAGTCCTCTCTGATCTTTTTATGAGATATATTTTTTACAGCACGGTCTCGTTCCGCTTTTTCTGGGGTCTGTCTTGCTAAACGGCGTAGAGCAGTATCAGCAGTTTGTTCCTCTTGTCGTCGTTGTGGGTTCTCTCTGATCTTTTGATGAGATATATTTTTCACAACCCGGTCTCGTTCCGCTTTTTCGGGGTTTTTGTCTCAGCTTGGCGACGTAGAAGAGTGTCAGCAATTTGTTCCTCTTGTCGTCGTTGTGGGTCCTCTCTGATCTTTTGACGAGATACATTTTTCACAACCCGATCTCGCTCCGCTTTTTCTGGGTTCTGTCTAGCTTGACGTCGAAAAATAGTATTAGCAGCTCGTTGTCGTCGTTTTGATTCCTCGCTAGTTTTTGCTTCAACAGCAGTATTCGTAGCTTCATCAATACAGTTTTCTACCGGTATAGCTGCATTCTGTATAATTTTAGGAGGAGAATCAACAATTACACCGTGATCATCGTCTGTTTCAGTGACCGACTGTGCTAGCTTAGCTTTATATTCACGATATGATTTTTGCTTTAATTTTTGCTTTTGAGCAACACTTTGCCCTTTTGTTCTGGGCATGTCAGCTGTTACAAAACAAATACATCAACATAAGAAATATACCCGATTAAACTGTCCTGTCTTCTCCGGTAAAATATTTAATCCAAATAATGAATGTCAAACTCTCACCTGGTGGTTGTCAACAGACACGACCAGATTAATTCCGTCCGAAGCGAGTGTCAAAACTGTCAAGTACTACCTATATATAATATAGATAATAATATAGAATACCTGTAAATAATATAAATACCATTTATTAATGGTTAAGGATACATTTTGCACGGTCTCCTTAATTTAATAAAGGTTATTGGGATCATTATAGTTAAAGAAGTAAAGATGGAGGACAATCCTTTTCTTATATTTTCACGTTAAAATGTTCGACTACTAACTGCAGATAAAATAGAATACCATGCATTAATGATTAAGAATTGATTTTGCAGTCTGTAAACAACCTTCATTTAGTAAAAGTTATTGTGATCATTAAAGTTAACTATACTCACCACAGTCACCACAGATGAAGTCAATACTTAATGAAGTAAAGATTGGCGTAAAGATGGAGGACAATCCTTTTCTTATATTTTCACGTTAAAATGTTCGACTACTAACTGCAGATAAAATAGAATACCATGCATTAATGATTAAGAATTGATTTTGCAGTCTGTAAACAACCTTCATTTAGTAAAAGTTATTGTGATCATTAAAGTTAACTATACTCACCACAGTCACCACAGATGAAGTCAATTCTTAATGAAGTAAAGATTAGCACAGCACAGGTCTGACTGTAGTCGTTTCCTTTTCTTATATTTTCACGTTAAAATGTTGTGTTGTCAAAAAGAAGTAACGATGGAAGTAACGATGGACGACAATTTATATATTTTGATTATGTGACGATAGAAATGAAACGAAAATGAAACGAAGAAAAAATGTTGTGTTGTCATAAAGAAGTAACGATGGAAGTAACGATGGACGACAATTTATATATTTTGATTATGTGACGATAGAAATGAAACGAAAATGAAACGAAAATGCATCCGTAGTTTCAATGCATGTTACTGCATTTGTGTACCCGCAGTTTTAATGCATGTTAATACCAGCGCGGAGTGTAGTCTCTTAGATATAACAGCACATCGCTGCCTACCTCACCTGCTGTACTAGTACTGTCTGCCTCACCTGCTGCACTTTTATAATTTCCACAAAGCAGGGGATGCGTCGAATTTGAATTTTAATGATAACTGGTTGATCCTGAATATATATGCTACCATATGCAAAAAACAGATTTGGAATAAGTTATGTCGTTGCAAAGATATACGTGCCAATAAAACACCCATAAAATTAGTGGACGTCCAGACGACCAGACGACCAGACGATCGCCAGAGTGACAGCGACAAATTCATAAGGATACTAAGCAAAGCTTCGATCCTAATAAGTTCTGTTGTGTATTGAATGTTTACATTAGTGTGTTGAATACATTTAATATTATTATTTAGTATCTTTAATGAACTTGTTGTGTGTGTGTGTGTTAGGGGGAGAGCTACTACTATTGATTAGTAGAGCTATACTACCGCGAGGGCTTACTTGCAGTGACTCCCGGAACAACTTTACTAAGTGTATAGACTTTTCTTTCTTATACTACTACAAACAACTTTCCTCTACTTGTTTGTCACTTTATTGTTCCCACACATTAATTAAATAACTAATAGATAGGTAAGATAACCTTTTTATTTGACGGTAAATGGCTATATAATATATTATTAATGTAGTGTCATAGTTTTGTTTCGTCAGTTTGGTAAAGTTAATGATTTAAACTTCAGTGAATTTGGCTTAGTGTTAGTCACCCAATGTTAGGTAAAAATTTAATTCCCTCTGGGAAAAGGAAATTTGCGAATTAGGTTAGAAATAGTAGTTGGGGTTGCGTTATGCTTGGATATCGTAAAAGTATTATAAATGCAAAGGTTGAATCCTTTGACTGAATTGAGTAATTTAATCTAAGATTAAGAATTTGTGAACTTAATTAGTTCCGCATTCATTGCGTATCTGTTACACTTGTATTTGTAAAAGTTCTGTTCTATTTAATAAGGTCTGTTTATTGAGTATTTACTTTAGTGTTTTGAATACATTTAATATTATTATTTAGTATCTTTAATGAACTTTTCGTCAAAGACTAATTTTGTATATAGCTATTACATTTTTTAGGTTTCTTATTCACCTGCAATTTGGCATTAAATTAAATCCTGGTGTCTCATACGGTTACAAGCATTATGTTAAAAAGTTGTATTTTTAACCCGTTATTGTTTAGTTTTGCGACTCCTTCATCATTTTTAGACGCTAGTGGGCACTGGGCCTGGGCACGGCACTAGTAGTGGCACAAAGTACATTTTATTTTACATAAAAGGTGTGCTAACTGGCACAAAGAATCTAAAAGCCATAAAAACTGGCACCAGCTCTACGACTAATGAATGATAAATATACATGTCAACATAGGAGAGCAAACTTGGATTAGAAGTTTTGAAATGCTAATTAGTATGCATATCATGAAATTACCCCTTTCTCTAAGCTTCCCTATATGTAAATTTTTGATTTTCTTATTTCATTGGCATAAAATTACATTATAAAACGCAGGGATTTTATACATCACACATGCCAGAATTTTATCTTTGACCATAGTTTGACCATACTTGAAGAGTAATACTTATATGCATGTAAATTCGCAAATTGATGTAGACTTGGCAGTCCTGTCCTTCTGCTGCCCTGGAACTTTCATGTTGATAGAAACATATTATATGCAATGGTATATTTTTTGATATTTAACAATTACAATATTATAGTTCGTGAAGGTTAGTCCTGAGTCTGAGTATAAACGAGCATTGGTTGAATTTCGAATATTTTATGGATTCCCTAATTGTATACTTACTTATGGCTTACTTCTAGTACTGAATAGAATAGTTAAAATAAAACCTAATTAGGGATACATTTTTAGCGAAGCTTACATGAATTTAGCAGTTTTAAGCATCAAAACGACTTATTTCACCTGTTCTGGAAGGTTTGCAGAAATATGTGATTAATGTGATGCTTTAGTGATTTATTAACTTTTTAATTTTGCCAATTTTTATATCTTTATTATGTTTATGTACAAAAGATTCAAAAGATTTTAAATTGGCGATTATTGCAATACATAGGAATTTATAATTTCTCGTTAGTTTAAAACTCTCAGAAATCATAAATTAATGGGTGTTGGCACCGTAGAAAAAATTACTGAACATAAAAGAAGTTACAATAAAATATCTAAAAATTGATTAATGCTACTCCGGAACTCTGGATCTGGACATTCATAACAATCATACAACATACTATTTTTTGAATTTTTTACTAGTTATAAATGCAATTATGAATTAGTTACACGAAACACGTAGAACGTTACTAGTTAGATTTTTGTTTTAAATATATTTTTACACATATTAAGTTTTAATTCGTGTTCGTAAATTTGCAGGTTAAAAAATGCTAGTTTTAGAGTAAATTTTTTTGATGATTAAAATGTCACAGTATAAAGTTTCGTCTTCGTCACAGTATAAAGTCGATTAAGCGAAGCGAAGAGGAGAGCGAGAAGTCGATGTTGCTTAATGTCACGTGACCATCTACGCAGGGCTGCTGATGTGATTCCTTTGTTTGCTGTTTAGAGTTGTGCCGTTACCTGCTAGCGTTGCGCGTTGTGTTCGTTTTATTCTTCATCATTCTACGTTCAACGTTTCGTGTTCGTTTCGAGTTCGATCAGTGTGGCTACTGGCTATATCTATCAATCTTATTCTTGATTAACTAAAATAAAATAATATTATTTCAGTTGTCATTCTTGTCATGCAGTTATCCGTCTTCCTTCCCTGACTGAAGAAAGACCGAATTGACTGGCGACTCGAAAATCAAAACATTAGGAAAGGTTAAAGGGAAGAAAAGAAACATATAGCATATTAATATACCAAAAATTTAAAACAAAAAAATCGGCCCTACACAGATCTCGTTGATGATGAACTGACGATAGAATGTTTGATCGGTTTCAAACTTTGTTTATTTTTTTACTATTTTATTCCAGGTTGAGGTGTAGCTGGCTGAATAAAACCACTGTGAATACTGACAACTGTTGAAATTGCAACATACAACATAATAAGAACAATTTTCTTAGTATTTTCAAAAATCTATCTATATTCTTATCAGGTGACACTTTACCACAATATTAAATACTTAGCATAATATATTCGGTACTTAAATTTTCTGGCATGCTTTTGAGTCCTGAGTATGGTTGCAAGTTGCAACCGAGCCTGACACCTGAGAAAGATGCTCGACCACGTCACCGCTTGGTCGCGGGAAAGAACCCAGAAACTTCCAAAACGTAAAGAAGTTTTGCGGGGAAGGAAATAAAACTTTTTAAAATCCGGAATAAATTTTTTCTGGAAAAATGTAATTTACTCTCCTGGAGATTTCCATCTCGGAGACGAGTTACCTATTCGCCTTCATAAATGGAACTTTTTCTGTAAAGGAATGACGAATGAATGGTTGAAGAGTGAAGACAAATGGAAATGAAATTTTTCTTAAACCCTACTTTATTTCAATTCAAATGTACTAAAATTAATAAATTCAACTTTTTACGAGAAACAAAAGTTTTTTGAAAAAATACGTTTAATTTACCATTGATACCTTCCCCCTTCGACGTAGGTCGGCTTGAGGGGGTCTAGACCTTGAAATTTGTTGGCGAAACCCTAACCATGTCAATCCACTCATACGTTTTTTGTTGACGTACGGAAAGTTTTCCTTCCCACGACCGTTTGATGAAAGACAATTAGGAAGAAAAGATGTTTGTCAGGCTCGGTTACAACTTGCAACATGGAAATAATTTAATACTGTTATTTATTGGTATTAGTTTATCATTCAAGTGAGCTGGAGGTAAAGCCCGAGGACTGCCAACGAATCCGTCCCATTTTTTCAAAGGCAAGGGATTGGACTTCGTCAAGCCGCCACGTGCACACTGAAGATAGTAATGCTGACCCAGATGTAGATAGTGGTCGAGTTGCTGAAGCCATGGTACTATAGAGGAAGCTAATGTTGTGAGTGCCAGTCCTCCCAGCTCCAACGGTAATGGCAACGGGAAAAATGACTGTAGCAGTAGTAGCAATGGGAATATAAACAATGGTTCCAATGGATCCAACGGTTTTGATGGAAACGGTGACCGAGAACCTTTGCCTGAAGACGACTGCAGTGTCGGGGATGATTCGGAATCGTCCACATCAACGGCTAAATTGCGTGGAACATGTTGTCCTGACATGTTGGATTATGTGGATTATTACTCGATCTACCGACCTGACCACAAAGCAGGGATTTACTGGTACTCTTCAATTGGTGGCTGACTGTTTCCAGTTGCAGGACAAAATAATTGGACCTTGCCACAGTATAGGGTGGACACCAAACCCGAAGATGACCAAACGAAAGTTCGAAAGCCGAAAGCGCCTTGTGGGGCAGCACCGGGACAACCTTCCACCGTAGTCCAGAGCCTCTGCTCCTTAACAGCAAAAATAATGGAACAAACTATGTCGTGGAGATTCAAAGAATTTGTGTCTGGGGATCCAATGACATTCCAATTCTTCAATTTGGTGGTTCGAAAAGCGCGGTAGTCATTGAAATTTGATCTGTTGGGGCGACATTATTATGACAAAGAGTCATGAAATGGCGGAGAACATCGGAATGGACATTCTCACTGAGTCGATATCACCAACAGTTTAGATTTTTCCGTATTGACTCAATCAAAGTAATAATTTATTTTTATTTCAGATTGTCTCAATGCCTATAAAACGGTTAACGGCTACTTACCTTCTAGAATTATGTTTTATAGAGATGGCGTTGGTGAAGGCCAACTCAACTACGTTTGGTTTTCAGTTCTGAGTTGGAACAAATGAGGGTTAATTTTTTTGTGTTTAGTAGACCTTTTTCAAATTATTTTTTAATGACAAAAGTAAATATGATACAATTTTTTGTTCATTCATTTCTAGAACATCATAGAAAAAGTCTACACAACTGCAGGAGTTGAAATTCCGAAGTTCACTTTTATTGTTGTGAACAAACGAATTAACACCAGACTCTTTTCTGACTTTCTCCAGAGGAAATCACGACAATCCTCCTCCTGGAACTGTAGTCGACGTCGACACTGTTATTACTCTCCCGGAAAAGTACTGATGGTCGTTGATCCTGTTGATACAGTTGATACTTAACAATAATAATATTCAAAACAAAAGTGTTGTCATTATGAACTTGAATTTGACCCTACTTAAACGAATTATTTTTTCTTTTTGGTGTCGCAATCCGTTAGCCAAGGAACATTGAGCCCCTGCTATAATACAATGAATGTGTGATATGATTGAAGCAAGCTGTCAGCAGATAGAATCCAACTATATACTTTCAAGTTTGGCCATTTGTACTTCAACTGGAGCGGAACTGTCGGAGTCCCATCCCCATATCAATATGCATACAAATTGGCTTATTTGACCGGAACTGGATCTTGAGCAAATAGAAATCTGCAGTTCCTTCTTCATTATTTATAAACGGTAATTATTATTATTTAGAAAAGGCCCCCTCAAATTTTCCTCTACTTGTTTATCACTTTATTGTTCCCACTCATTAGTGAAATGTAAAATCTCTACCTCCAGCCCACCAAATGAGAAACCGATAAAACGTCAATTGGAATTTTAAAAATCTATCTTCGCATCGTCCCCGAAATACACACTAGCTTTATTCATGACAGGACCTAGGTCCTGTGACCGCCTAGTAATAATATAATTTAATAATTTTTTAGAGTTTCCATTCCCACTGATCGAGGCCATTGATACCATCATGAATCAGTGTAGGGACAAGATGCAATGATGCAAATGATTTTTGTGATTCTTGGACACGCAAGAATTAAATTATATTCAGCCTCAGACATTAAGAAACGCATCAATATTGACTACGGAAGTCAGTTTTCATTTGATAATTTTTGATATTTGCTTCATAATTATTACAAAGTATAGTTATAATAATAATTAGCGAGTTTTATTATTTTGAAAAGTTTCCACCTCCTTTTGTTGTTTGCAGTTCCTTCGCAGTGCTTTTTGGCCAAAAATGCTGGAAATATAGAACTGATGTCTATTCGCAACCAAGGTCGTTATCCAGATGTCTGCCAAACAAGGAGGAGAACCATGGAGTGTCCCTAATCCCCTTCCGGTATGTAATGTGTCTATGTCACTTAATAAAACAATTATGTAATTATGTGTAAAAACAAATATATGTATGTAACCGTATGATTTAAAGTCATCCTCAAGAGGGTTATTATTCTAAGTCAATATGTTTTGTGTAGAACTTAATGGCGATAGGATTCGACGTCCATCATGGTGCGGGTATAAAGGATAGAAGTTTGGGTGCGATGCACCTACTCGAGCTTTTTGAACCGTTACTTCAGTACGATTTCGTTCTTCTCCACCCAGGATGTAATGGCAGAGAACATCGGAATGGACATTCTCAGTGAGTCGTTATCATCAACAGTTTAGATTTTACATTATTGACTCAATCAAAGTAAAAATTTATTTATTTATTAAAAACGGCTGCTTGCCTTCTAGAATTACGTTTTATAGAGACGGCGTTGGTGAAGGCCAACCCAACCACGTTTAGTTATCAGTTCTGAGTTGGAACAAATGAAGGTTAATTTATTTTGTTTAGTAGACCTTTTTCAAATTATTTTTCAATGACAATAGTAAATATGATACAATTTTTTTCATTTCTAGAACATCATAGGAAAAAGTCTACACAACTGCAGGAGTTGAAATTCCGAATTTCACTTTTAGTGTTGTGAACAAACGAATTAATACCAGACTATTTTCTGAAAGTAGAGCAAATCACGACAATCCTCCTCCTGCAACTATAGGAAAGGTACTTGGTCTAATTGATAATTAATAATAATGTGTTGTCATTATGAACTTGAATACCCTACTTGTCATTATCATTGATATGATTTCATTTTGGTGTCGCAATCAGTTCGTCAAGGAACAGTAAACCCCTGAGTGAGATACAATGTGTTATATGATTCAAGCAAGCTGCCAGCAGATAGAATCCAACTATTTACTTTTAAGTTTGGCCATTTGTACTTCAACTGGAGCGGAACTGTCGGAGTCCCATTCCCATGTCAATATGCACACAAAAATTGGCTTATTTGACCGGACTGGCTCTTGGATTTGGATCTGCAGTTCCTTCTTCATTATTTATAAATAGTAATTATTTATTTACTTATATAGAAAAGGCTTTCTCAAATGTTAAGTTAATGATTTAAACCTCAGTTAATTTGGCTTGTGATTGTTGGTTAAACATTTAATTCCCTCTAGGAAAAGAATGCTAACTAGTAGTTGGGTTTCCGTTATTTTTGGATATGTTAAGATTATAATGACTTTTTTATTGAAATAGCTTACCTATAATTTGTTTACAAAAATTGAAGTCACTTAAGGAGATTTGGAATTGATTTTCAGAAAGCTTAATGAAAGGACAGAATGTTTAAGATTAAAAATTTGTGAATTTAATTAGTTTCGCATTCATTGCGTATCTGTTACACTTGTATTTCTCCTATTTAATAAGTTCTGTTGTGTATTGAATGTTTACATTAGTGTGTTGAATACATTTAATATTATTATTTAGTATCTTTAATGAACTTGTTGTAGTAACAGACTAATTTTGTAGCTATTACATCTTTTAGGTTTCTAATTCATATGTTCAATTTGGCAATAAATTAAATTCGGTTGTCTCGTATTGTTACTAGCATTATGTTAAAAAGTTGTATTTTTAACCAGTTATCGTTGCGACTCCTTCACCATTATTATACGATAGAGGGGCCATAAAAACTAGCACCAGCTCTACGATTAATCTATATTATAATCGCAGAGTCGAAAAAATTTACGTGTCTATATTTCTATCTATGTATGTACGGTTGGTAGGGTGTTCCGAAAAGCAAAATGCGCATGCTCACTTTCTCTAAACCACCGAACAATGCATAGGGGCATGTAAATTTGAATATTGTATCTATCTAATGAAAAATTAAGGAAGAAGTTTGCATTTGGGTAATGTCCCTAAAATGAGCAATGCGCAAGTCCGTATGCTATGCTTTTCTAACATCAGATATCAAAATGCAACTTCTGTGTTAAGATCTGGTGTGTGATTATTTCAAAACTAACAACATCTTTGATTTTGATTGTGTTATGTAGTAGATATGCATGTTTTGTATTGCTTTTCGGGTATTGATTGTTTGTTCATCTGTAGGTAAGTATCTTTCTTAACTTAAAAATTGTCGACTTGGATTGTTTTGCGAAACTTGTGAAAGTGAAAAATTGAGAAATTGAATTTAAGCAACAGGACTAATGCTGCTCAGAAGCAGTTTTTCTTGAAAATGTGTACAAAAAAATTGACTTTAATATTAAATATCTTAGAAAGTAATGGGACTTTTTAAATAAAACTTGGCAAGTATATTTTAGTAAATATGGGGGACCTTTACTTTCAATACGGACGGGGGTTACTAGCTCCCAAAACATTTGACTGACTCAAAAAATGGTTTGAAACAACATTTTTACATACCCTTTGACAGACTCAATGGATTTCAGCATTTTGAAAATTTGTAGCGCTATTTTAAAATTCAGGACAGTATGTTACGCCATTGTTTTTATTACTGGGGTGGGTTGCCTATTGAATTTCTCTTGAGTGCTAGGTTCGTCTCTTTGATGGGTTCACTAGTAGTAAATATACATATACATGTCAATATAGGAGAGCAAACTTGGATTGGAAGTTTTGTAATACTAATTAATATGCATATCATAAAATTCTCCTTCGCTAATTTTCCCTATATGTTAAATGTTGAAGTATTTATAGGCATAGTTTGAGTTTTGTAATATGTAATTAAGTGCCCTCTATGTGTGTTTTGTATTTTGTGCGTGTGAGCGTTGTTGTGTGAGTGTGATTGTACACGAATTAGTTTTACACTCTTACGAATCCTTACAGGAAAATCCGTTAAAATTAACGTGTAATGCAGTTATTTCTCCTGTTTTTTGTGTCCTACATTAATTCGTGTTAAAATAACATGATTTAATAACGTTGAGATATATACATCATTGAATGTTAATAGTTTACATTAATTAATGTAAAAAATTAACATGATGTAATGTAAGGATTGCAAAAAGTATTCTTCTGCAGGAGACGTTCTCCGTACCTCTGCAATGCTAACCCGAACATACCACCACTGTCCTATACGGGCTAATGTAACAGAGGGTGCTATTTACATGTATTTAACTTGCATAACTATTTTAACGTTATCTTTCGTTAAACTTAACATCAGATAATGTTATCGTTAACGTTATGAAAACTGTAATTCTACTACAGTGTCAAAAATGTTAATTTAACGTTTATTTGTGTGACTATATTCGACCGTCGTAATAACGTTATTTTAAAAGTCAAGTTACATTATTTTAATGTAAACTTGACTGCCTATACTGTTAACAATAACATTATCATAACAACGTTGGTCATTTTTAACGTGGACTTTTAAGAGTGTATCCGTTAATGTTCATTGAGAATTGTAAGAGTGAGGAGTCACGAATTTTGGTGCTCTTGCCATTTTGATTAATATTCAGTTTTTTGTTGAATTAAATATAATTTTATAGCTAACTAATCAGCCTTTGGGTGTGATACTTTTATTCACTCGCCATTCCAGCTATTATAGATTAGTTTAGCCTAATTTTTGATATTTTAAATTCTAACTACAAATCGCAGACCTTGTCGACATTTTATCGGGTAGATAATTTCCCTCGGCGAATTCTACACTATATGTTAATTTTTGATTTTCTTATTTCAATGACATGTAATTACATTAAACGCAGGAATTTTATACATCACACGTGCCAGAATTTTATCTTTGACCATATAGTAATACTTATATGCATGTCAATTCACAAGTTGATGTAGGCTTTTCACCACCTGTCCTTTTGCTGCCTGGAATTTCCACGTTAATAATAGAAAAATATGCATTGGTATATTTTTTTGATATTTAACATTACTAGTTTGATTTTTGTTAAAAATATATTTTTACATATTATTAAATTTTAATTCGTGTTCGTACATTTGCAGGTAAAAAAATGCAAGTGTTAAAGTAAATTGTTTTGATCATTAAAATGTCATTTACAGTTTCGTCTTCGTCAACCTCTGTGACTCTGAAAGAGTCGATGAAGCGAAGAGAGCGAGAAGTAGATGTTCCTCCCAAATTATCACGTGACCATCGACACGGGGCTGATGTGATTCCTTTGTTTGCTGTTTAGAGCTATGCCTTTGCGTGTTGCGTTAGCTGCTAGCGTTGTGTATTGTGTTCGCATAGATCGCAAAATCGCACTTTGTTCGATTCATTCTTCATCATTCTACGTTTCGTGTTGGTTACGATTTCGATCAGTGTGGCTACTGACTGGCTATATCAGTCAATCTTCAATCTTATTCTTGATTAACTAAAACTAGTGAACCCAGCTAAGGGGCAAATCTAGCACTCAAAAGAAATTCAGCAGGCCACCCATCACAGTAATAAAAGCAATCCCGAAGAAACCATAGGTATTTCCCTTAGGTTATTATATTAAATTTGTAAATACAATAATTTAAATATACTCTTATTTTCTACAGCGGTTGGAAAAATTAGCTGCACTTCCAACTTCCAGGAATTTAATAAACTACAACAATAACTGTAGATCGTAGCATCAAATAGAAGGGACAATGAAAGACTTCATTTTTAATAAAAACCTCAAAAATTTATCAAAAAGCTCTCATTTAAAATCAGAAAAATAAAATCTCCCCTGAGATTTTGGAAAAAAGTACAAATCCCATATGAGTAAAACTTACGAATAAATATTTTTGAAGGATAAATAGTGGCACTCAGTACTGTTATTTAATTCTACAAGGTGTGCAAGCTGGCAAAAGGGTAATAAAAAGTAAAAACAGCTCTACTAAAAAATGCTAAATAAGTTTGTCGATTTTTTTTTCGATTTTAGTAAGCCCAAATTTTTCGCGCTTTGCGCGAATATGCCAAATGCATGTAAGTGTATGACGTCAATGCCCCCTCCAAAATCGACTTCTAAATACGGTGCTGTACAATGGTTGGAAAAATTAGCTGCAGCCCCAACTTCCTGATAAAAAGGAATTTCCTACACCAAATTAATAACTGTAGTTCGTAGCATCAAATACAGGGAACAATGAAAAACTCTATTTTCGAAAAAACTCCCACAAATTTACCAAAACGTTTCCCATTCAAAATCAAATAAATAAGATTCCCCGTGGGATTTTGGAAAACCGTACAAATCCCATATGAGTACAAACTTACGAATAAATATTTTTATAGAATAAATCGTGGCTCTGGCTCCCAGCACTGTTATTTCATTCTACAAAAAGATGGTCTAACTGGCTCAATGGAATCAAGAGGGTAGTAAAAAGTAAACCCAGCTCTGCAAAAAAATTGAATAAGTTTGTCGATATAGCAGAACCAATTGGAATTAGAAGTTTTGAAATTCTGTTTAATAAGGCACATTACGTTTATTACGAAATGTCCCCTTTCGCTAATCATTCCCATTCCATCACCACTCACCATTCAACCTTCTTATGTAAATTTCTATTATTATTTTGATGTTATCATAATAATATGAAACGACTCATTTCGGTGGTTTAGAGGAATTGGACTGTTGGACTTGCGCATTTTGCTTTTAAAGAGCCTGCATATATTACGTGTGCAGTTAATGGGAGGAGGAGGCATTCAAACGTGTTGCAGTCAGCACTTGCGTTTCACATGGTGGGAGTGGGTTTTGCGTTACGTAGTATATGCAAGTTTCCTTGGTTCTCCCTACCACACGTACAGACATATATACATATATAGACAGGTAAATTTATTGCTTTATCAAGTCTGAGATTATATATAGAGATAATATTATTTCAGTTGTCAGTTGTCCCTCTTTCCTTCCCTGACTGAAGAAAAACCGAATTGTACTGACCACTGACTCGAAAATCAAAACATTAGGAAAAGTCAGAGGTCAGAAAAGAAACATAGCATATTAATATACAGAAAATTTAAAACAAAGAAATCGGCCCTAGACCATAACTTTGGTTTGTTATACTACATATCGTTTCAATATTCAACATATTAGCTTAGCTAGATTTGTGATTTAGGCAGCGGGATCTCATTGATGATGAGCTGATGACTGAATGATTGATCGGATTCAAACTATGTTAGTTTTTTACTATTTTATTCCAGGTTGAGGTACAGCTGGCTGAAGAAAACCAAACTGTGAGTACTGACTGACAACTGTTGAAATTGCAACATACATCATAATAAGAACAATTTTCTTAGTATTCTGTAGCCGTTTCCCTCCAGAATCTATCTATATTCTAATCAGGTGACACTTTACCACAATATTAAATACCATAACATGATATTTTCGGTACTTTAATTTTCTGGCATGCTCGGTGAGTCCTGGGTATGATTACAAGTTGCAACCGGGTCTGACACCTGAGAAACATGTCCGACCACGCCAATGCTTGGTCGCGGGAAAGAAACCCGAAACTTCCAAATTGTAAAGAAGTTTTCCCGGGAAGGAAATAAAATGTTTTTTAAAAAATTTTCGGAATAAATTTTTTCAGGAAAAATGTAATTTTCTCCCCAGGAGACATCCATCCCTGAGACTAGTTTCCTATTCGCCTTCCTAAATGGAACTTTTTCTGTAAAGGAATGACGAATGAACGGTTGAAGACTGAACACAAATAGAGATGAAATTTTTCTTAAGCCCTACTTTAGTTCCATTCAAATGTACTAAAATTAATAAATTCAACTTTTTAAAACGAGAACCTTGTTTGTTGGCGAAACCCTAACCATGTCAATCTCATTCGTTTTTTGTTGACGTACGGAAGTTTTTCCTTCCCACGACCGTTTGATCACACATAATTGAAGAAGAAGATTTTTGTCAGGCTCGGTTAGAACTTGCAACATCGAAATAATTTAATAATGTTATTTATTGGTATTAGTTTATCATTCAAGTGAGTGAGACGCAATGGACGCAGGCAAAGACTATCATTGACTAGGGGTAGACTGCCAACGAATCCGCAAGAAGCCATCCCACTTTTTCAAAGGCAAGGGATTGGACTTCGTCAAGCCGCCACTTCATCGCCGACTGAAGATAGTAATGCTGACGGAGATGTAGAAAGTGGTCGAGTTGCTGCTGAAGCCATGGTACAAGCTAATGTAGTGAGTGCCAGTCCTCCCAGCTCCAACAGTGGTGGGGAAAATGACAGTAGCAGTGGTAGCAATGGGAACGGGGACAATGGTTTAAATGGATCCAACGGTTCGTCTGATGGAAACGGGGACCGAGAACCTTCTCCTGAAGACGACTGCAGTCTCGGGGATGATTCGGAATCGTCCACATCAACGACTCGGACAGAGGAAAGTGCTAACTTGCGTGGAAATGGCATTCGTCCAGACATGTTGGATTAAGTGATTACTCGATCTGCCGACCTGAGCACAAAGCAGGGATTTACTGGTACACCTATTCAAGACTAACTATTTCCAGTTGCAGCACACAAAGAATTGGACCTTGTGACAGCACAGGGTGGACACCAAACCCGAAGAAGACCAAAAGAAAGTTCGAAAGCGCCTTGGGGGGCAGCACCGGGACAACCTTCCACCGTATATATTCGACGAGACGGTATGGATTACCAACGGACCTCTAAGCCCAGAGCCTCTGCTCCTTATAACAGCGAAAATAATGCAACAAACTATGTCGTGGAGACTCAAAGAATTTGTTGGGGATCCAATGACATCCCAATTCTACAATTTGGTGGTTCGAAAAGACATTGAAATTTGATCTGTTGGGGTGACACTATTATGACAAAGAGCAGAGCATCGCCACACCTAATAGGCGGTTGGAGTTGTGGCCAGGATTTATGACGTCCATTCGGAACAAGATGTCCTCTTAAATGCAGAAGTGACACACAAAATGATTCGCACAGACAACGTCTTGGAGTTGGAACTGATGAACGGTATCCGGAGAGATGGAGGCGACGTCAATGCCAACATTACCTAATTTCTGGTAGGGCGCATAGTGATGACAAGGTACAACCGGCAAACGTACCGTATATAGATGGGATAGATTGGGACAAAAAAGCGGATGGGGGCTTTGCAAAGAAAAGGGGTGATATCGCCGAAAAAATCACCTTCAAAGAATACTATCGTGACTGACAAGGACAACATCAACCTGACTGAACCGAAACAGCAGATGCTGATCTCAATGCCTCTTCATCGAACAATGCATGACCGCCGCGGAGATCAAGGTCTGATTCTTCTCGTTTCTGAACTGTGCTATAGATATTATAACTGGATTAGACCAAGACCAGAGGGTCAATTTAAAGTTGATGAAGGACATGTCTCAACATCTGCATATGGGACCCGCCCGACGTGCGACTATTTAAAGAATTTTATACACAGAATTCGGAGTAAAAGAGGTAATTATTTATTTATTTTTAAACGTTTAATCAATTATATATTATGTCCAATAGTATATAAGCATCGGTTATTATTATTATTTTGTCTTCACATTTTATACATCCAAGCCGACATGGGAAAATGGGGAGTTCGATTCAATAACGATGTTTCTTCATCGAACATGATGCATGACCGCCGTGGAGATCAAATTCCGATTCTTCTCGTTCCTGAACTGTGTAGACCAAGACCATCTCCAGCTTTTACTGTTCTATTGACATTAGTGTTCAAAAGATTGTGCTCTGATCGGAGTGCCTCTTCCCTCTGTAATCGTCATATATCAAACCAAAAATTAGCATTTTAATCGCAATACATTTTTAACTTGGGGTTAGTGTTGGCCAAAAATAAATTTCAATGGGAATTTTAATTATATTTATCGCCTTGTAATAAACTGAAACAATTAAATACCTTTGACTTTAGTATGTGATGTGGAAAAATGAAACCGGACTGTCCGGTTTCAAAGTGTCACAAAATTGTCAGCTGTAACTGCTCTAGTTGTTACTCTTCCTTCTGTAACCTATGAAACCAAAAATTAGCATTTAATCATCATACATTTTTAATTTGGGGTTAGTGTTAGTGGTGATGCGACTGCAAAATAAATTGCAATGGGAAGTAAATTTTAATTTTATTTATGTTTATTGCTTTGTATTAAGTTAATACCTTTGACTTTGGCTTGAATTTGTGATGTAGTAACTGCGGCACTGGCACTACTGACTGAAACCGAAATCGCAATTTTAAATTTCACTTAAATGCTGATTGTTGTATAGATTTATATTTTATACAAAATATAATATAATTGTAAATTTACCTCTTGGATTAGAAGACAAATAAGGAAATCAAAAATTCAATAGTAAGTAGGTATACGAATGACGAAATCGAAGTTGACACCAGCGCTATTAAATTAATTTGTTGCTTTTGCTGTTGCTGCCCAGCTGACGGCCAAGAAAGAACTGCCAGCCACAACCACAACACAAGCATCAGCCAGAGGGCAAGAGACTATATAATACTAAAGCAGTGTGTTTTGCATTGTAAATACGGCACATGATCACTATTTGGTACAAAAGTACAAACACAGCAAAGCAACCATTCAAATCCAGCTACATTTCCAACATCACATAAACTTCAAACTTTTCCCACATCAAACATCACATTAAATTTTTTACACCAAGCGGCACATCAAACATCACGTCACTTCAATTTTTCCACACTAAGTCACACATCAAAGATCACATCACATCAATTTTTTAAACCAAGCCGCACATCAAACATCACATCAACTCTCTTACACTGAGCCACACATCAAACATCACATCAACTCTTTCACACTGAGCCACACATCAAACGTCACTTCATTGATTTTACGTCAAAAAAAGTCCAATTTTTGATCACCACATCGCATCAAATTTGATGTGATGTGGGCCATCTCTGCGTGCGACTACTTTAAACACTTTTTAAATGTTTAATTATATATTATGTCCAATGGTAAAGATCGGTTATTATTATTATTTTGTCTTTACATTTTATAGATCCAAGCCGACATGGGAAAATGGGGAGTTCGATTCAATAACGATTTGGCCCATGTTCCTGGTCGAGTCCTCTTTAGTTAGAGAAAGATTAAAGTTCGGCGAGGACAGGGAGCAAGAAGCTAAGGCAGACTGGTCAATAGCATTCCAATGTAAGTTTTGGCTTAGCAAACCGATAACTACCTAATTAAATTACGGCTTAGTTACGATTTTTTATGTGTAGCTCAGAAATTATTCTCGACGCCAGAACTAGGAACTTGGTGCATGATTGACCCCGCGCGTTCGGACTCGGACTGAGGAATAGACAATCTTATACAAACAATGAAACGCGTTAGTGGGCTGGGCTATCGCATCAACAATCCTGAAGTGTAATAACTCTCAGTCTTATTGATGTTATATTAATTTAATATTATAATTTTGATTTGAGAAGTAATATAAATAGCATTAAATTAAATTATGTGATTCTTTAGAGTTCGCATTCCCACTGATCGACCGCAGTCCTATGTCGAGGCTAATGTTGACAACATCATGAATCAGTATAGTGAAAAGATACAAATGATTTTTCCGATTCTTGGACTCTTGGATTTCCTTTGTTTGCTGTTTAGAGTTGTGCCGTTAGCTTCTCTAGCGTTGTTTTTGTGTTCACAATCGCATTTTGTTCGATTCATTCTTCATCATTCTACGTTCACCGTTTCGTATACGTTTCGATCAGTGTGCCTACTGCGGCAATAATATCAGTCAATCTTCAATCTTATTCTTGATTAACTAAAATAATATTATTTCAGTTGTCAGTTGTCCCTCTTCCCTTCCCTGACTGAAGAAAAATCGAATTATACTGACCACTGACTCGAAAATCAAAACATTAGGAAAAGTCAGAGGTAAGAAAAGAAACATATCATATTAATATACAGAAAATTTAAAACAAAAAAATCAGCCCTAGACGATAACTTTGGTTCGTTATACTGCATATCGTTTCAATATTCAACATATTGGCTAGATTTGTGATTTAGGCAGCGGGATCTCATTGATGATAAGCTGATGATTTAATGATTGATCGGATTCAAACTTAGTTTGTTTTTTACTTTTTTTCCAGGTTGAGGTGCAGCTGGCTGAAGAAAAATTGTTGAAACTGCAACATACAACAAAAGAACAATAATTTTGTAGCCGTTCCCCTCCAGAATCTATATATATTCTAATCAGGTGACACTTTACCACAATATTAAATACCATAACATGATATATTCGGTACTTACATTTTCTGGCATGCTCGGTGAGTCCTTAATATGGTTGCAAGTTGCAACCGGGCCTGACACCTGAGAAAGATGCGCGACCACGCCACGGCTTGGTCGCGGGAAAGAAACCCGAAACTTCCAAAACGTAAAAAATTCTACCCTGGAAGGAAATAAAATGATCATTTTAGATCATCCAGTCATTTAAAATAACCCTGCAATTATAAATAACACCATCAATTTAAATCATTCCAATCAAATTTTAAGGTTTTCCCTATCGTTTCCATGTTGAAATCTAATTTTCAAAGTCTCCCAAAACGATTTCTATGAAACCGAGCATTAAGAAAATGATCATGTGAGTTTCTGAGTATGCGATGCAAACGTATTAAAAGAATTCTAACGGTAAATCGTTGTACTTGAATTACCAATATTATAATGATAATAATAATATAATTTAATAATTTTTTAGAGTTTGCATTCCCACTGATCGACCGCAATCCTATGTCGAGGCCATTGACATCATGAATCAGTATAGGGACAAGATGCAAATGATTTTTGTGATTCTTGGACACCCAAGAATTGAACTATATTCAGCCTTTATGAAACGCTTTAGAATTGACTACGGAGGTCAGTTTTTATTTGATAATTTTTGATATTTGCTTCATAATTATTACTAAGTATAGTTATAATAATAATTACCGAGTTTTATCATTTTGAAAAGTTTCCTTTTGTTGTTTGCAGTTCCTTCGCAGTGCTATTTGGCCAAAACTGTTGGAAAAAAAGGACTGATGTCTATCGCCACCAATGTCGTTATCCAGATGTGTGCCAAACAAGGAGGAGAGCCATGGAGTATCCCAAATCTCCTTCCGGTATGTAATGTGTCTATGTCTATTAATAATGCAATTGTCTAATTATGTGTAAAAACAAATATATGTATGTAACCGTATGGGTATTCGGTAAAAACGCCTAAAACGAAAACCCAAATTTACATATGTAGATAATGCAAATGGCTATTATCAGAAAAGGAGATAATATCAAACGTCATTGGAGATAACATCAAACGTCATTGGAGAAAATTTCAAATGCCATTGGAGAAAATATCAAACACCATCGTATTACTTATGTAATTTTTATTGCACATATTTAGTCAAGTAATTTTTGATTGCACATATTTAGTCAAGTAATTTTTGATTGCACACATTTAGTCAAGTAATTTTTGATTGCATATGTTTAGTCTTGTTATTTTATGTAATTTTATGTAACAGAAAAAGGTAATATTTATTCAATAGTATCAATCATGGTCAGGTCAGTTTTAGCATTTGCTTTTTTCTCTGTCTTTAGCAAATATGCAATGCTACGACAATAATCGTCTATTTCGATTGTATTGTAAAGAACCACAATATTTTTCAACTTTTCGTTGATTAGATTGTATCTGTTAAGGGATGTCTTCGATAAGCCTGAAGTAACTTTAGATAGCAATGATAAGTACCATTTGTTCTCTTCAGAGCGTAACTTTTCAATGAAGTTGTACAAACGTGGGTGATTAGTGCGGAACCTGACATTAAGTGAGTTATGGTACCCTTCTGAAGAATTTGTTGTGCGTGGGAGTCCTTGAAGGGTACGATCATTAACGTTCCACATTTTAGGAGGAAAAAGTGCTGGTTTGGAAAAAGTACCGATCCAAGTTTTTTCTACGTATTTTATAAAAGAATTTAATTGGGGAGGCATGTTTGACACCAAATCTAAAAATCTAGGCCTAATGTCAGCTTCTGGTACAAAGGATAGGGCAATTAAAGATCTAACATGCAAGCTTATACCTGTGTTTACATCAATGTACTCTTTCTGTAGACCCAGCTCCTGTATCTTTCGGTAAAAGCATTGCCCAAAATGAAATAGACAACCGAATACATTTGTTGAAGGCCAAACTTCAAGCAATGAATTTCTGACAGCAAGCTCAAAGTCAATAATGACTTCAGTAGGATTCCATACCTCCCCAACGTTGGCGGTAGCTAATGCTGTGAATAGCTTTACATATGTTTCTTTCTGTTTATTCGGCAGCAGAGCATAAACAAATGGGACCGCAACCTTGTTAACCAAGCCACTGATTATGTAGAGTTGAGCGTATTGTTTCGGTGTCACTTTAAACGTTCCATCGCATATCCAAGTTGTACATATCGCAAGTCTCTGTAAAAGATAAGCAAATTTTCAACGATATGTAACACTAGAAAACGCAGGAACAAATATATGTATGTAACTGTATGATTTAAAGTCATCTTCAGGAGTGTTATTATTCTAAGTCAACTTGTTTTGTGTAGAACTTAATGGTGGTAGGATTCGACGTCTACCACAGTGCGGATAGAAATAGAAAGGGTATAAGTGTGGGTGCGATGGCGTGCGGTTACTCAAGCTCTTTGGCTTGTTACTTCAGTACGATTTCGTTCTTCTCCCCCCAGGATGAAATGGCGGAGAACATAGGAATGGACATTCTCAGTGAGTCGTTATCATCAACAGTTTAGATTTTACATTATTGACTCAATCAAAGTAATAATTTAAATTTATTTCAGAGTGTGTCAATGCCAATAAAACGGTTAACGGTTGATTGCCTTCTATTAGAATTATGTTTTATAGAGATAGCGTTGGTGAAGGTCAGCTCAACTACGTTTTCAGTTCTGAGTTGGAACAAATGAAGGTTAATTGTTTTTTGTTTAATAAACCTTTTTCAATTTATTTTTCAAGGTAAATATTAAATATGATACAATTTTTTGTTTATTCATTTTTAGAACATCATAGAAAAAGTCTATAGTCTACACAACTGCAGGAGTTGAAATTCCGAACTTCATTATTATTGTGAACAAACAAATTAACACAGGATTTTTTTTTGAAAGTAGAGGGAATCACGACAATCCTCCTCCTGGAACTGTAGTCGACGCAGTGCAGTGTTATCACTCCCGGAAAGGTACAGACGTTCTTAAATTGATACTTAAGAATAAAAATATTCCAAACAAAAGTGTTCTCATAATGAACTTGAATTTGACCCTACTTAAAGTACATAGTACATATCCTAATATTAATTATTTTTTTATTTGTTGTTAGATATGATTTCTTTTTAGTGTCGCAATCCGTTCGTCAAACAGTGAGCTCCTGCTCTTGCAATGTGTTATATGATTCAAGCAAGGTGCCAGCAAATAGAATCCAACTATTTACTAAAATAGTAATTATTCATTTATTTAGAAAAGGCTCTCTCAAACGTTCCTCTACTTGTTCATCACTTTACCGTTCTCACACATTAATTAAATAACTATATATATCATTAATGTAGTGTCATAGTTTTGGTTCGTTAAGTTAAACATTTAATTCCCTCTAGGAAAAGGAAATCATTATTAGATTAACCATAGTAGTTGGGTTTGCGTTATGTTTGGATATCGTAAGATTATAAATGCAAAGGTTGAATCCTTTTCAGGAATAGTAAGGGTTATCTAAAAGTTTATTTTCAAATTGATTTGACTTTTTTCTGTAGTAGCTTACCTAGGATTTGTTTACAAAAATGGAAGTGACTTTAGATTTACAATTGATTTTCAAGAAGCTTAATGTAAGGACTGAATTGGCATTCATTGCGTATCTGTTACACTTGTATTTGCCGTATTTCATAAGTTCTGTGTATTGAGTTTTTACTTCAGTGTTTTTAATACATTTAATATTATTATTTAGTATCTTTAATGAACTTGTTGCAGTCACAGACTTAATTTGTAGCTATTGCATCTTTCAGGTTTCGTATTCACCTGCAATTTGGCAATAAATTAAATTCTGGTGCGTCTCGTACTGTTACAAGCATTATGTTAAAAGTTGTATTTTTAACCCGTTATTGTTTAGTTTGCGACTTCTTCACCATTATTAAACCACAGTGGGCACGGCTCTAGTAGTGGCACCCAGTAAATTTTATTTTACAAAAAAGGTTTGCAAACTGGCACAAAGAATCTAGGGTCCATAAAAACTAGCACCAGCTCTACGACTAATGATGTATAATACATGTCAATACAAGAGAGAAAACTTGGATTAGAAATTTTGAAATGCTAATTAATATGCATATCATAGAATTTCCCCCTTCGCTCAACTCCCCTATTTGTAAATTTTTGATTTTCTTATTTCAATGACATAAAATTACATTAAACGCATGGATTTTATGTATCACATAAATGCCAAAATTTTATCTTAGTACCATAGTAAATGCTTTAAAGGGTAATACTTTGCATGTAAATTCACAAGTTGCTGTAGACTTCCCAGTCCTGTCCTTCTGCTGCCAGGAATTTCCACGTTAATAGAAACATATGCATTGGTGTATTTTCTTAATATTTAACCATTTGCAAAATACAATATTATAGTTCGTGATGGTTTGTTCTGAGTCTGAGTATAACCGATTTAGTTGAATTTCGTACACTATTATTTTGTTGATTCCATAATTGTATTGTTACTTATTATGGCTTATTTCTAGTACTGAATAGAAAAGTTAAAATAAAACCCAATTAGGGGTACATTTTAGCGAATCTTACATGAATTTAGCAGTTTTAAGCAGCAATATATGTGATGCTTTAGTGATTTGTTAACTTCTTAATTTTGCCATTTTTAATTCTTTATTCTCTTATCTTGTATATGCACAAAAGGTTCAAAAATTTTAAATTGGCGATTATTGCTATATATAGGAATTTATAATTTCTCGTTACTTTAAACTCTCAGAAATCAAAAATGGGTGTTGGCACCGTAAAAAAATTACTGAACATAAAAGAGGTCACAATAAAATATCTAAAAATTGATTAATGCTATCCGGAATTCCGTACATTCATAACAATCATACAACCTACCACTATTTTTTGAATTTTTTACCAACTATAAATGCAATTATAAATTAGTTACACGAAACACGTAAAACATACTATTTTGATTTTTGTCTAAAATATATTTTTACATAATAGTAAGTTTTAATTCGTGTTCGTACATTTGCAGGTTAAAAAATGCTAGTTAAAGTAAATTGTTTTGATCACTAAAATGTCAGTTTACAGTTTCGTCTTCGTCAACCTTTGTGACTCTTAAAGAGTCGATGAAGCGAAGAGAGCGAGAAGTAGATGTTCCTCCCAAATTGTCACGTGACCATCGACACGGGGCTGATGTGATTCCTTTGTTTGCTGTTTAGAGTTGTGTCGTTAGCTGCTAGCGTTGTGTTTTGTGTTCGTATAGATCGCAAAAGCAAAATCGCACTTTGTTTGATTCATTCTTCATAATTCTACATTTCGTGTTGGTTTCGAGTTTCGGTCAGTGTGTGGCTACTGGCTATATCATTCAATCTTCAATCTTATTCTTGATTAACTAAAATAAGTAAAATAATATTATTTCAGTTGTCAGTTGTCCCTCTTCCCTTCCTTGACTGAAAAAAGATAGAATTGACTGACTCGAATCGAAAATCAAAACATTAGGAAAAGTCAGAGGCCAGAGGTAAGAAAAGAAACATAGCCTATTAATATACAGAAAATTTAAAACAAAGAAATCGGCCCTAGACCATAACTTTGGTTCGTTATACTTATACTACATATCGTTTCAATATTCAACATATTGGCTAGATTTGTGATTTAGGCAGCGGGATCTCATTGATGTTGACCTGATGATTGAATGATTGATCGGATTCAAACTTTGTTTTTTACTATTTTATTCCAGGTTGAGGTGCAGCTGGCTGAAGAAACCCAGTGTGAGTACTGACAATTGTTGAAATTGCAACATACAACATAATAAGAACAATAATTTTCTTAGTATTCTGTAGCCGTTTCCCTCCAGAATCTATCTATATTCAAATCAGGTGACACTTTATCACAATATTAAATACCATAACATGATATATTCGGTACTTACATTTACTGGCATGCTCAGTGAGTCCTGAGTATGGTTGCAAGTTGCAACAGGGCATGACACCTGAGAAAGATGCGCGACCACGCCACCACCGCTTGGTCGCTGGAAAGAAACCCGAAACTTACAAAACGCAATGAAGTCTTCCCGGGAAGGAAAATTTGCGGAATGAATTATGAATGTTTTCAGGAAAAATGTAATTTTCTCCCCTGCATGGAGACTTCCATCCCGGAGGCTAGTTTTTTATTCGCCTTCAGTCCCAAATTTACCATTGATACTTTCCCCTTCCAACGTAGGTCGGTTTGAGGGGGTCTGCATCTAGAAATTTGTTGGCGAAACCCTAACCATGTATTTAGTAGTCGTCCGTTTTTCGTTTTCCACTCATTCGTTTTTTTGACATTATACGGACGTTTTTTCTACCCGCAACCGCTTGATCAATGATAATTGGGAAGAAAAGATTTTTGTCAGGCTCGGTTACAACTTGTAACATCGAAATAATTAATAATAAAATAGGGTTATTTATTGGTATTAGTTTATCTTTCAGATGAGTGAGACGCAATGGACGGGCAAAGACCATCATTGGCTAGGGATAGAGCCCGAGGGCTGGCAACGAAACCGCAAGAAGCCATCCCATTTTTTCAAAGCCGAGGGATTGGCCTTCGTCAAGCCGCCACTACATCGTCGACTGGAGATAGTAATGCTGACCCAGAGGTAGATAGTGGTCGAGTTGCTGCTGAAGCCATGGTACTGGAGGAAGCTAATGTTGTGAGTGCCAGTCCTTCCAGCTCCAACGGTAATGGGAAACATGACAGTAGCAGTAGTAGCAATGGGAATGGAGACAATGGTTCAAATGGATCCAACGGTTCGTGTGGTGGAAACGGGGACCGAAAACCTTTTCCTGAAGACGATTGCAGTGTCGGGGGTGATTCGAAATCGTCCACAGCAACAGCTCGGACAGAGGAAAAAGCTAACTTGCGTGGAAATGGTAGGGGCATTCGTCCATGGACATGTTGGATTTTGTGATTATTCAATCTGCCGACCTGACCACAAAGCAGGGATTTACTGGTACACCTATTCAATTGGTGGCAAACTATTTCCAGTTGCAGCACAAAAAGAATTGGACCTTGCGACAGGGTGGAAACCAAACCCGAAGAAGACCAAACGAAAGTTCGAAACCGCCTTGTGGGACAGCACCGGGACAACCTTCCACCGCGCGTATATATTCGACGGGACGGTGTTGATTACCTACGGACCTATAAGTCCAGAAATAAGTCCTCCTTAACTGCAAAAATAATGGAACAAACTATGTCGTGGGGATTCGCTTCGTCAAAGAATTTGTGTCTAATGACATCCCAATTCTACAATTTGGTTGTTCGAAAAGCGCTGCAGTCATTGGAATTTGATCTGTTGGGGCGACATTATTATGACAAAGAGCAGAGCATCACCAGATCGCCACGCCTAATAGGCGGTTGGAGTTGTGACAAGGATTTATGACGTCCTTTCGGCGCTGCGAACAAGATTTCCTCTTAAATGCCCAAGTGACACACAAAATGATTCGCACAGACAACGTCTTGGAACAGGCGACGTCAAAGCCAACATTGCCCAGTTTCTTGTAGGGCGCATAGTGATAGTGATGACAAGGTACAACCGGCAAGGGCAAACGTGCCGTATAGATGGGATACATTGGCACAAAAAAGCGGGGCTTTGAAAAGAAAAGGGTTGATGCGACCGAACAAATCACCTTCAAAGAATACTGTATTGACCAGTACAACATCAACCTGACCGAACGGAAGCAGCCTATTATGCTGATCTCAATGCCTCGTCAGCGAACAATGCATGACCGCCGCGGAGATCAAATTCCGATTCTTCTCGTTCCAGAACTGTGCTATATAACTGAATTAGACCAAGACCAGAGCACACATACTAGTTTCTGGCTCGGCGAGCCAGGCTGGTTCGATTTTTCAGCGAGCCGAGCCAGTGGCTCGGCTTGGCTCGGTCGAAATTTTTTTATAGACCTGGCTCGGCTCGGCTTGCTGAAATTTTTATAGACCTGGCTCGGCTCGGTCTATTGGATGATGTGGCTCGGCTCGCCCTTGCCTAATTTGCCTTGCGGGCTAATTTCCATTTGATGAAGGACATGTCTCAACATCTGCGTATGGAACCCGCCCGACGTGCGACTACTTTAAACAATATTATCAACAGAATTCGGAGTAACCAAGAGGTAATTAATTATTTATTTTTAAACGTTTAATTAATCATGTATTATGTCAGTCTTTACATTTTATAGATCCAAGCCGACATGGAAAAATGGGGAGTTCGATTCAATAACGATTTGGTCCAAGTTCCTGGTCGAGTCCTTCCTAATGAAAGATTAAAGTTCGGCGAGGGCAGGGACCAAGAAGCTGCTAAGGCAGACTGGTCAATAGCATTCCGATGTAAGTTTTGGCTTAGCTAGCTAATAACTACCTAACTAAGGTACGGTTTAATTATGATTATTTTTATGTGTAGCTCAGAATTTGTTCTCGTCGCCAGAACTAGGAACTTGGTGCATCATTGTCCCCGCGCGTTTGGACAGAGGAATAGACAATCTTATACAAACAATGAACGCGTTAGTGGGCCTCTGGTCTGGGCTATCGCGTCAACATTCCTGAAGTGTAATAATTCCTAGTCTTATTCATGTTATAATATTAATTTAATACTAGGAATAAGCCCGTCCTACGGGTACTAGGAATTACCTTACGCCGAATAGAAAATAGCACACGCCAAAGTGGAAAATAGCCGAGGCCGAAGTAAAATTTTAGCCCACGCCGAATAGAAGTTACCCTACACCAAAGCATTGGCGACCAAGCCGAAGGAAAATAGCCGAAGCCGAAGTGGAAATCAACACAGCATAGGTATACAACCGTATGATTTAAAATCATCCTCAGGAGTCAGCATGTTTTTTGTAGAACTTAATGGTGGTAGGATTTGAAGTCTACCATAGTGCGGGTAGAAAGGATAGAAGTGTGGGTGCGTTGGCGCGCATTTACTTGAGCTCTTTGGCTCGTTACTTCAGTACGATTTTGTTCTTCTCCATCCAGGATGAAATGGCGGAGAACATCGGAATGGACATTCTCAGTGAGTCGTTATCATCAACAGTTTAGATTTTACATTATTGACTCAATCAAAGTAATAATTTAAATTTATTTCAGAGTGTCTCAATGCCTATAAAACGGTTAACGGCTGCTTGCCTTCCAGAATTGTTTTATAGAGACGGTGTTGGTGAAGTCCAACTCAACTACGTTTTATTTTCAGTTCTGAGTTGGAACAAATGAAGGTTAATTTTTTTGTGTTTAATAGACCTTTCTCAATTTATTTTTCAAGGTAAATATTAATTATAATACAATTTTTTGTTCATTCATTTTTAGAACATCATAAAAAAATTCTACACAACTGCAGGAGTTGAAATTCACTTTTATTGTTGTGAACAAACGAATTAACACCAGCCCTTTTCTGACTTTTCCAGAGGAAATCACGACAATCCTCCTCCTGGAACTGTAGTCGACGCTGTTATTGCTCTCCCGGAAAGGTACTGATGGTCTTAAGTTGATAATTAACAATAATAATATTCAAAACAAAAGTGTTGTCATTATTAACTTGAATTTGACCTTACTTATCAAACGAATTATCTTTTTATTTGTTTCTTTTTGGTGTCACAATCCGTTTGTCAAGGAACAATGAGCCACTGCACATACAATGTGTTATAAGTTATATGATTCAAGCAAGCTGCCAGCAGATAGAATCCAACTATTTACTTAGAAGTTGTGCCATTTGTACCTACTTCAACTGGAGCGGAACTGTCGGAGTCCTAATCCCCATGTCAATATGCACACAAATTGGCTTATTTTACCGGACTGGCTCTTATAGATAGATATTATATTATTATATTATAGATATTATAGATAGAGGAGCACATAGAAATCTGCAGTTCCTTCTTCATTACTTATAAACAGTAATTATTCTTTTTTACTATTTAGAAAATCTCTCTCAAACATTCCTCTACTTGTTTATCACTTTACTGTTCCCACACATTCACGCATTAATTAAATAACTAATAGAAAGGTAAGACAACTTTTTATTTGACGGCCAAATGCTATAATATATTATTAATGTATAGTGTCATAGTTTTGTTTCGTTAAGTAGTTGATCAAAACTTCTTTGTGTGAATTTGGTTTGGCATTCCCAATGTTAGTTAAACATTTAATTCCCTCTAGAAAAGTATGCGAATTAGATTAAAAATAATAGTTGGGTTTGCGTTATGTTTGGATATCGTAAGATATCCAAACTAGAATTAGACTTAGAATTTAGACTTTAGGAGATTTGGAATTGATTTTCAGAAAGCTTAATGAAAGGACTAAATGGAGTAATTTAAGATTAAGAATTTGTTGCGCATTCAATGCGTATCTGTCACACTCTATTACACACAAATGTTAAGTTAATGATTTAAACCTCAATTATTTTGGCTTGTGAATGTTAGTTAAACATTTAATTCCCTCTAGGAAAAGTATGCGAATTAGGTTAAAAATAGTAGTTGGGTTTGCGTTATGTTTGAATATCGTAAGATTATAATGACTTTTTTATTCAAATAGCTTACCTAGAATTTGTTTACAAAAATTGAAGTGACTTTAGGAGATTTGGAATTGATTTTCAGAAAGCTTAATGGAAGAACTGAATAGAGTAATATAATTTAAAGAATTTGTGAATTTAATTAGTTTCGCCTTCATTACGTATCTGTTGTGTATTGAATATTTACTTCAGTGTGTTGAATACATTTAATATTATTATTTAGTATCTTTAATAAACTTGTTGTGTGTATACGTTAGGGGGATAGCACGGCTACTACTATTGATATATTATTAATGTAGTGTCATAGTTTTGTTTCGTCAGTTTGGTAAAGTTAATGATTTAAACTTCAGTGAATTTGGCTTAGTGTGGTCACTCAATGTTAATTAAAAACTTAATTCCCTCTAGAAAAAGGAAATCTGCGAATTAGGTTATAAATAGTAGTTGGGGTTGCGTTGTGCTTCGATATCGTAAAATTATTATAAATGCAAAAGTTGAATCCTTTGTCTGAATTGAGAAATTTAATCTAAGATTAAGAATTTGTGAATTTAATTAGTTCCGCATTCATTGCGTACCTGTTACACTTGTATTTGTAAGTTCTGTTCTATTTAATAAGGTATGTTTATTGAGTATTTACTTTAGTGTTTTGAATACATTGTGTCATTTGTACTTCAGCTGGAGCGGAACAGTCGGAGTCCCATCCGATCCCCATGTCAATATGCACACAAATTGGCTTATTTGACCGGACTGGCTCTTGGATCTGGAGCACATAGAAATCTGCAGTTCCTTCTTCATTATGTATAAACAGTAATAATTCAATTATTTAGAAAAGCTCTATCAAATATTCCTCTATTTGTTTTTCACTTTATTTTTCCCACACATTAATTAAATAACTAATAGATAGGTAAGACAACACTTTATTTGACAGCCAAAGGCTATAATATATTATTCCCAATGTCAGTTAAACATTAAATTCCCTCTTGGAAAATGAAATCGATATTAGATTAAAAATTGTAGTTGGGTTTGCGTTATGTTTGTATATCGTAAGATTATAAATGTAAAGGTTGAATCCTTTTCTGGAATAAGATTAATCTAAAAGTTTATTTTTAAATTGATTCGTCCTTTTTATTAAACCAGTTTACCTAGAATAAAAAAAATGGCTAGATTTAGGCAGCGGGATATCGTTGCCTCAATTGCCCCCGTTGCCCCTGTTGCCTCCGTTGCCCCCTCCCCCGTTGCCCCTAGTTCAGCCACTTAACCTATTATCTTTGCCATTTGCTTCCCGTTACTATTTCTGCCTCTTTTTTGACCTAACCTAATTAAAAATAAGCATATTACTTGCTTGTTAGGCTTTAACAATAAAACAGTTTATTTTTATTAGGTTAGGTCAAAAAAGAGGCAAAAATAGTGACCGGAGGCAACGAGGACAATATATTAAAGTAAAAGGTTAAGTGGCTAACCTAGGGGCAACGGGGGAGGGGGCAACGGAGGCAACAGGGGCAACGGGGGCAATTGAGGCAACGATATCCCGCTGCCTAAATCCAGCCAAAAAAATTAATTGACTTGATGTGTGAGGAGATTTTGAATTGATTTTAAGAAAGCTTAATGAAAATACTGAATGGGGTAATTTTATTTAAGATTAAGGATTTGTGAATTTAATTATTTTCGCATTCATTACGTATCTGTTAACACTTGTATTTGCCCTATTTAATAAGGTCTGTGTATTGAGTGTTTACTTTAGTGTTTTGAATACATTTAATATTATTTTTAGTATCTTTAATGAACTTGTAGTCACAGACCAATTTTGTAGCTATTACATCTTTTAGGTTTCTTATTCACCTGCAATTTGGCAATAAATTAAATTCTGGTGTCACGAACTGTTTCAAGAATCATGTTAAAAAGTTGTATTTTTAACCAGTTATTGTTTAATTCTTAAATTGACTTCACCATTTTTAGACGATAGTGGCACGGCGCTAGTAGTGGCACCCAGTACATCTTAATTTACAAAAAAGGTGTGCAATAAATTAAATTCTGGTGTCTCGTACTGTTACAAACATTGTATTAAAAAGTTGTATTTTTAACCAGTTATTGTTTATTTTTGCGACTCCTTCACCATTATTAGACGATAGTGGGCACGGCAGTAGTAGTGGCACCCGACCTACCCAGTACATTTTATTTTACAAAAATGGTGTGCAAACTGGCAACAAGAAGCCATAAAAACTAGCACCAGCTCAACGACTAATTCTATTCTATATATAATCGCAGACTTTCAAAAATCAACCATCTATGTATGTGTGTATAACGCGTTCCCTAGATTCTCCCTACGCTCGAACGTGCACATATTAGGGGTGATCCACATAGTACGTCAACATGTTAGGGAGAGAGGGGGTAGAGGAAAATGCTTACACTTGTTGACAGGGGGAGGGAGGGGGTCGAAGCTCATGATTATGTCATCAACAGAAATTAAATTTAAAAAATTGGTAGTTCAAGAATCGCGTAAAAATAGACCAAAAACTGAAAATAGACATTCTGATTGTAATTAGTTCTGGATTTTACCCCTTTAGTGCTTTAATAAATAAAATTTTAGGCCTCCAAATTGAATTAGCTTTTTAAAAAAAAATTTCTGTACGGTAGGGGGTACGGACCAATGTTGACATAATATCATAGGGGGGTCTCGCAAATGTTGACATGGGATGACAGAGGGAGGGAGGGGGTCCAAAATTTCGCGATTTTTTGATTACGTAATATGTGGATCACCCCTTACGTAACGCAAAATTCCCTCCCCCATGCATAACGCAACGCTGACTGCAACACTTTTGGGTATCTCTTCTTCCCATCAGGCATCGAAAAAATTTAAATTTCCACAGTAGCAAGCTCCTCCCACTATCTAATTTCCACACTTGGGGGCGGGGCTAACCCATATTTCCAGTGCAACATAATTTTTTTATTCCAATTTTTCCCGAAATTTTCCAGTTTTTTCCCAAACTTCCAGTTTTCCCGAAATTTACCAGTTTCTTCCCAAAATTCCAGTATTCCCGAAATTTTCCATTTTCCCCCAATTTTCCAGTTTTCCCCTAAATTTATATTTCCATTAAAATTTCCAGTTTTTTTAAAGCCTTCCAGTTTCTCCCACATTTTCAGGTTCCTCCGAATTTCCCGCTTTCCCAAATTTCTAGTTTTTCAATAATTTTTATTTTTACTCCAAATTTTCATTTTTTTCCAAATTTCAAGTCTTGTGATATACATTTAATTACAAAACTTGCAGTACAGAATATTATGATTGTGGTAATGGTGGTAAGAGTTGCCCAGCCAGTTTGAAATGTGTTAGTATTCCAGGTGTTAGGTTCCTGTAAATATCCTAACTGACATTGACCTTGCGTAATAATTGCCTACATTGCATTTTAAAATCAAATAAAAAGGTAACATTACATACCTATAATATTAAATTAACTTACCATACAAAGTCATAAAGTTCCATACAAAGTCATAAACCGCCATACAAAGTCATAAACTGCCATACAAAGTCACACTATCTATTTTTAGCTCTCCCATACAAAAGTCATGTGTGTGCCATACAAATTCCTATTTTCCCATATATATACATGTCAATATAGGAGAGCAAACTTAGATTTGAAGTTGTTCCTCCCAAAGTGTCACGTGACCATCGACGCAGGGCTGATGTGATTCCTTTGTTTGCTGTTTAGAGTTGTGCCGTTAGCTGCTGGCGTTGTGTTTTGTGTTCATAATCGCATTTTGTTCGATTCATTCTTCATCATTCTTCGTTCAACGTTTCGTGTTCGTTTCCATCTGTGTGGCTACTGGCAGGCCCTAGGCACGTAACCAGAAATTTGGTCAATGGGGGGCGCAACAAAAAATATGTCAAAAATAAGACATAATCGTAAATTCTGGATACGTGTTTGCTTGGCTACTGACGGTATCAGTGGCTGAATTTAGGCAGCGGTACTTTGTTGCCACAGTAGTCCCCGCTGTTGCCGCTGGGAGGTTTGGGGGGTTAGCGGCAACAACATAATAGCGGATACAGTGGTAACAGTGGCGACACGGTACAACCACTAGCGGCAACAGCGGCGACACGCAAAAACCACTAGCGCAACACTGACCAGCGGCAACACATTGGCTGAATTTAAGCAGCGGGATCTCGTTGCTTCAATTGCCCCCGTTGCCCCAAGTTAAGCCAGTTAGTCTTTTCCATTTGCCTCCTGTCACTATTTTTGCATCTTTTTTGACCTAACCTAATTAAAAATAAACATGCTACATTTTTATTATGCATTAACAATAAAACAGTTTATTTTTTATTAGGTTAGGTCAAAAAAGAGGCAAAAATAGTGACGGGAGGCAACATTTTAAAGTAATAGGTAAAGTGGCTAAGCATGGGGCAACGGGGGCAATTGAGGCAACGAGATCCCCATGCCTAAATTCAGCCGACACATTAATCAGATATCCTCTGTTGCCGCTGTTGAGCATTGAGGTCAGAGCAGAAGTGAACTGGCTTATATTAGGTTTAGGGGCAACAGAGGAAATCTGATTAATGTGTCTCTGTTGCCGCTAGTGGTTTTAGCTGTGTCGCCGCTGTTGCCACCTGTGGTTTTTGTGTGTCGCCGCTGTTTCCGCTTTTATGCTGTTGCCGCTGACCACCTTTACCCCCTAGCGGCAACAGCGGGGACAGTGGCAACAAAGTACCGCTGCCTAAATTCAGCCGTATCAGTCAATCTTTAATCTTATTCTTGATTAACTAAAATAAAATATTATTATTTCAGTTGTCAGTTGTCCGTCTTCCCTTCCCTGACTGAAGAAAGACCAAATTGACTGGTGACTCGAAAATCAAAACATTAGGAAAGGTCAAAGGTAAGAGAAGAAACATAATAATATAGCATATTAATATACAGAAAATTTAAAACAAAAAATCGGCCCTACACCATAACTTTCGTTCGTTATAGTATACAATACATACAACATATCGTTTCAATATTCAACATTTTGGCTAGATTTGTGATTTAGGCAGCGGAATCTCCTTGATGTTGAGCTGATGGCTGATGATTGAAATTGAATGATTGATCGGTTTCAAACTTTGTTTGTTTTTTACTATTTTATTCCAGGTTGAGGTGCAGCTGGCTGAAGAAAACCACTGTGACTGTGAGTACTGACAACTGTTGAAATTGCAACATACAACATAATAAGAACAATTT
Source organism: Tomocerus qinae (assembly GCA_020055645.1). Lineage (NCBI taxonomy): Eukaryota > Metazoa > Arthropoda > Collembola > Entomobryomorpha > Tomoceridae > Tomocerus > Tomocerus qinae. The sequence continues at coordinate 45,701,746 of CM034546.1, read as the reverse complement.
TCTTAGCATTTTCCAGAATGTATCTATATTCTAATCAGGTGACACTTTACCACAATATTAAACACCTTAACATAATATATTCGGTACTTAAATTTTCTGGCATGCTCCTGAGTATGGTTGCAAGTTGTAACCGGGCTGTGAAACATGCGCGACCATGCCACCGCTTGGTCGCGGGAAAGAAACCCGAAACTTCCAAAACGTAATTACCTTATTAATCGAATTAATTCTCCGGGTTGTTATTGTTTCATTGGCCTTTTCTAGCTCCTGAAATGAAAATCGATATATTTAAGCAGGACGTGGAGAATTATTTCGATACGGAGAAATATTTTCCAAACAGTCAATTTTTTTAAAGTTATTACTTGTTGAAAATTAAAAAGTGAGAAAGAGTTTAAAATTTCAATTGATTGTGTAAATGTCCATCGGTTCAGTGAGTTCTATATTATTATGCATTTCTTCGTCGTCTGCGAGGGCAATAGTTTGTCATTATTGTCATCCTCATCAATTATTGGCTGACCAGTTTCTGGATATTGGGTGCTTTGTAGCAGAAAAGCTCCCTACCTTCACTACAGTCTTTTCCAACTTAGATTTGGATGGTGAATTATTTCGATTCGGAAGAATTACAATTTAAATGCTATTATTTTGCTCTTGAAAACGAAAAAAATCGAAATAGTTACCCGGGCAGAACTATTTCAATACGGAGAATTAATGCGATTAATACGGTAAGTCTTCCCGGGAAGGAAATAAAATGTTTTTTTTTTAATTTCCGGAATAAATTTTTTCAAGAAAAATGTAATTTTCTCCCCTCGAGACTTCCATCTCGGAGACGAGACGATGAGTTTCCTATATTCGCCTTCCCAAATGGAAGTTTTCTGTAAAGGAATGACGAATGAATGGTTGTAGACTGAAGACAAATAAAAAAGAAATTTTTCTGAGACCCTACTTTAGTTCAATTCAAATGCACAAAAATTAATAAATTCAACTCTTTAAAACGAGAAATAAAAGTTTTTATTAAATATACGTTTAATTTACTATTGATACGTTGCTCCTGCGACGTAGATCGGTTTGAGGGGGTCTAGACCTTGAAATTTGTTGAAGAAACCCTTACCATGTCAATCCACATTCGTTTGTTTTTGATATACGGAAGTTTTTCCTTCCCACAACCGCTTGATCACAGATAATTGAAAAGAAAAGATTTTTGTCAGGCTCGGTTACAACTTGCAGCATCGAAATAATTCAATAATGTTATTTATTGGTAGTTTATCATTCAGGTGAGTGAGACGCAATGGAAAGGCATTAACAAAGACCATCGTTGGCTAGGGCTAGAGCCCAAGGACTCCCAACGTCCCAACGAATCCGCAAGAAGCCATCCCATTTTTTTTAAAGGCGAGGGATTGAACCGCGTCAAGCCGCCACTGCACTACGTCGCCGACTTCTGCAGTGGCTATGGCGACTGAGGATAGTATTATTGGTGACGCAGATGAGACAGTGGTCGAGATGCTGATGATGAACCAAGCTAATGTTGTGATTGCCAGTCCTCCCAGCTCCAACGGTAATGGGGAAAATGACAGTAGCAGTAGTAGCAATGGGAATGGAGACAATGGCTCAAATGGATTCATCGGTTCGTGTGATGAAAACGGGGACTGAGAACCTTTTTCTCCATTCCAAAGAATGTTGGATTATATGATTACTTGACTACTCGATCTGCCGACCTGACCACAAAGCAGGGATTTGCTGGTACACCTATTCAATTGGTGGCTAACTATTTCCAGTTGTTGCAGCACAAAAAGAATTGGACCTTGCGACAGTACAGGGTGGACACGAAACCCGAAGAAGACCAAACGGAAGTTCGAAAGCGCCTTGTGGGGCAGCACCGGGACAACTTTCCACCGTATATATTCGACGAGACTGTGTTGATTACCTACGGACCTCTAAGTCAAGAGCATCTGCTCCTTAACAGCGAAAATAAAGAAACAAACTATGTCGTGGAGATTCAAAGCATTTGTGTCAGGGGATCCAATAACATCCCAATTCTACAATTTGGTGGTTCGAAAAGCGCTGCAGACATTGAAATTTGATCTGTGGGACGACATTATTATGACAAAGAGCAGAGCATTGCCATGCCTAATTGGCGGTTGGAGTTGTGGCCAGGATTTATGACGTCCATTCAGCGCTGCGAACAAGATGTCCTCTTAAATGCCCAAGTGACACACAAAATGATTCGCACTGACAACGTCTTGTAACTCATGGACGGTATCCGGAGAGATGGAGGCGACGTCAAAGCCAACATTACCCAATTTCTTGTAGGGCGCATTAGTGATGGCAAGATACAACCGGCAAACATACCGTAGTCCGTATAGATGGGATAGATCGGAACAAAAAAGCGGGGCTTTGAAAAGAAAAGGGGGGATACGACCGAACAAATCACCTTCAAAGAATACTATCGTGAAAAGTACATCAACCTGACTGAACGGAACCAGCCGATGTTGATCTAAATGCCTCGTCAACGAACAATGCATGACCGCCGCGGAAATCAAGGTTCGATTCTTCACGTTCCTGAACTGTGCTATATAACTGGATTCCAAGACCTGAGGGCTAATTTCCAGCTGATGAAGGACATGTCTCAACATCTGCGTATGGTACCCGCCCGACGTTTAATTAATTATATATTATAGGTCCAATGGTAAAGATCGGTTATTATTATTATTTTGTCTTTACTGGTCTTTAAATTTTATAGATCCAAGCCGACATGGGAAAATGGAGAGTTCGATTCAATAACGATTTGACCCAAGTTCCTGGTCGAGTCCTTCTTAGTTAGTAAAAGATTAAAGTTCGGCGAGGGCAGGGAGCAAGAAGCTAAGGCAGACTGGTCAATAGCATTCCGATGTAAGTTTTGGCTTAGCATACTGATAACTACCTAATTAAAGTAGGTACGCTTTAATTATGATTATTTTCGTGTAGCTTAGAAATTATTCTCGGCGCCAGAACTAGAAACTTGGTATGCATGATTGACCCCGCCCGTTCGGACAGAGGTATAGACAATCTTATACAAACAATGAAACGCGTTAGTGGGCCTCTGGGCTATCGCATCAACAATCCTGAATTGTAATAACTCTCAGTCTTATTGATATTATATTACTTTAATATTATAATTTTGATTTGAGAAGTAATGTTAATAGCATTAAATCATTTGCACAAGATGCAAATGATTTTGTGATTCTTGGACACCCAAGAATTGAACTATATTCAGCCATTAAGAAATGCATTCAGTATTGACTACGGAGGTCCGTTTTCATTTGATAATTTTTGATAATTGCTTCATAATTATTACTAAGTATAGTTATCATAATAATTACCGAGTTTTATGATTTTGAAAAGTTTACACGTCCTTTTGTTGTTTCCAGTTCCTTCGCAGTGCTTTTCGGCCAAAAATGCTGGAAATCAAGGACTGATGTCTATCGCGACCAAGGTCGTTATCCAGATGTGTGCCAAACAAGGAGGAGAACCATGAAGTGTCCCTAATCCCCTTTCGGTATGTAATGTGTCTATGTTACTTAATAATGCAATTATCTAATTATGTGTAAAAACAAACATCGTCCTTTAAGGAACCATTTACCTAGACTAAAACCACTTTTCGTTTTGTGTACGAAATAGCCTAAATCAATTTTTCGTTTTGTGGACAAAATAGCCTAAACGCCATGTAGCCTAAAAATGTATGTATGTATGTAAACCATGTATGTAGAGAGTGTGTGTCTAGCCTATGGAGGTAGGCTATTTCGTCCACAAACGAAAAACGGAGAAAGGCTATTTGGTACACAAAACGAAAAATGGATTTAGGCTATTTCGTACGCAAAACGAAAAGCGGAGATAGGCTATTTGGCTCCTTAAGAAGGGACGATATATGTATGTAACCGTATGATTTAAAGTCATCCTCAGGAGTGTTATTATTCTAATTCAACATGTTTTGTGTAGAACTTAATGGTGGTAGGATTCGACGTGTACCATAGTGCGGGTAGAAAAGATAGAAGTGTGAGTGCGTTGGCGTGCACTTACTCGAGCTCTTTGGCTCGTTACTTCAGTACGATTTCGTTCTTCTCCACCCAGGATGAAATGGCGGAGAACATCGGAATGGGCATTCTCAGTGAGTCGTTATGAACAACAGTTTAGATTTTACATTATTGACTCAATCAAAGTAATAATTTGAATTTATTTTTATTTCAGAGTGTCTCAATGCCTTTAAAACGGTTAACGGCTGCTTGCCTTCTAGAATTATGTTTTTATAGAGACGGCGTTGGTGAAGCCAACTCAACTACGTTTTCAGTTCTGTGTTGGAACAAATAAAGGTTAACTTTTTTGTGGTTAATAGACCTTTTTCAATTTATTTTTCAAGGATAAATATTTAATATGATACAATTTTTTGTTCATTCATTTTTAGAACATCATAGGAAAAGTCTACACAACTCCAGGAGTTGAAATTCTGAAGTCCAATTTTTCAATTTTATTGTTGTAAACGACCGAATTAACACCCGACGATTTTCAGAAAGTAAAGGAAATCACGACAATCTGGACTGTTGTCGACATGTTATTACTCTCCCGGAAAGGTACTGATGGTCTTAAATTGATAATTAAGAATAATAATATTCAAAACAAAAGTGTTGTCATAATGAACCTGAATTTGACCCTACTTAAACTACTTATCCTAATACAAATTTTTTTTATTGCTTGTTAGATATGATTTCTTTTTGGTGTCGCAATCCGTTGGTCAAGGAACAGTGGGCCCCTCCTCATACAATAATGTGTTATATGATTCAAGCAAAAGCTGCCAGCGGATAGTATCTAACTATTTACTTTCAAATTGTGTCATTTGTACTTCAACTGTAGCGGAACTGTCGGAGTCCCATCCTCATGTCAATATGCACACAAATTGGCTTACTTGACCGGACTGGCTCTTGGATCTGGAGCACATAGAAATCTGCAGTTCCTTCTTCATTATTTGTAAATAACAAGGATTCCTCTTCGTCATGGAATAGACACATAGACAGGCTAGGCTGCCTCAAGCATTCTCGTGCTTGCATAATTGCTTCACTAAATCAAAATAATTACATTTTCAATTCATGAATATTTTAGCTATTAATTATAATCTAATTAATATTAACAATATTACTACATAATTTAATTTGGGTTACTTATAATATAGTTATAACAATTTAAACTGTTTGGTTGAACTAGCTTTGGGAATTTTTATGAATGTGGCGTTTAATTGACATTACCAGTTTGTATTAGTATTTTCTTTTCGTATTCATTACTAAAATGTGATTGATTTATAGGTAAATTGACATAGAATATTTAGTTACAAGTTAAATTGACAGTGAATACTTAAAGTAAATTGATATTGCATATTTGAGGTAAAGGAGGATATGCAATAAGAAACTGGAGTAGAGGTCTTGTAGCCCTTAAAATTTCACCCAGACAACATGTATATGTTCCTATACCTAAAATGAGACCCTGAGGCTGTAGGATTTTTTAAAGAAAATACAATACATGGCCGGAGTAGGGAAAATTTTTTTTTTCAAAAATCGATTTGGAGGGATTGGCCGGGGATTTTGACACTTTTAAGCATATCCCCAGAGAGAGGGAAAGTTTAAGCAACTTTTATGAAAAAATTGCTTGTGTTATATTTTTTTTGATTTTTAAATCAAGTTTGAAAACCACCAAAAACCGCGCGACAATTTTTGGCCTCATAACTTAGCCGACGGCCGTTATGAGACATACCCATTAGCATTACTTATTAGCCTACAATTATAATGCAGGTCGATTTAATACTATCTACATTAAACCTAAACATTAGCGCGCTACCACCGCCCGAGCTGACACAAATCTTTCGTTTTGAAGGAACTGGATAATTTTCATCACCCAGATGTAAATATTGACGCTGATTACGGATAAAATAATTTGATTTATGAAAAACTTAATATTAGCGCGCAGCAACCGCGCGCGCGCTGGCACATATTATTTGTTTAAAGGAATTGTAATAAATCTAAATATTTTATCTGTAATCAGCGTCAATTTTTACATCTGAGTGATAAAAATTGTCAAATAGTTGCTCTCTCTGAAACCTTTTGGTCTTCAAAACGGGCTATTAAGAGCAGTTAAATACAAACACACCTTTGACAATTACGCTACGGTGCTATTGCTTCGTACATTGTCACACTGTTAGTAAAATACCCTAAATCATAATTAAAGAAATGTTTCAATCACTTTATGTCGATGTAGTAGTCAGGAACAATTTTTGTTAGGCTCAGAAGTAAAATACAAAAATTGTTACCCGCACATGTTTCAGATTTTAATTAAATGTAAATAATAATATAATTTTTTAAACTTTACAGGTACTATACATATTTAGTGGCATTTAACGAAAATAAAACTTTAGTCAAAAATATAGTAGGTTGAAAATATAGTAGGTTTGCTAATATAGAATTCGTTAGGTACGTCTCTAGTACTATTACTGTCATCTGTATCAAATGAATGTGTTATTTGCTGGGATAAAAACACAATGATACCTGAATGAAGCCAGTGTCAATTTTGTAAGAATTAATTAGTTAACGTAAAATGTATGTTTAGAAAGGAAAATATAAACTAAATTATTCCGGCCTCATGTTAATCTATTTGAATCTACTCTCCTATTTACACACTCTTCCTTTAGTATTATTTATTTATAATATTTGCCACTGTTTAAATATATGAATGCATATTTGTAGTATAGACAGGTTTGACGCTTAACCTTGATTTATTTATTATGTAAATTTGGTAATCTAAATTAATATTATGTTATATTCCTAGAAACAGGTATCACGTCATTACTACGAATTTGACATAAAATTCTAATATTTGCGACGATTTACTGCAAGCATAAATCATTCTTCAAATGATTTTTGAAATCAGTGTATACCTTTTGTAGTAATTTCTCATACTATACGGAGTACAGATCATGATAACATTATTTTACAACATTGAATCCACTAAATTGTCTGTTTCTTTGTGCAATTCAAAAAGTGCGGAAATTTGATTGACATTGCACATCTAACTTATTTACATATGACTGATTAAATTTATAAAGTGAGTCGATTAAAATACAAAAATATTTTGCTATCCTGTTAATAGGCTGTTAGTATAAAAACAGAACCAATTTCTTGATCGGAATCAGAAAGTAAAAACCTGAAGTAATCTACCCATCGAGGAATTTTAAATCAAGATATCACTAACTTGGGTAAGAATTTTAAATAAGTAACATTTTGAATAATTTGTCGATTGCTGATAACTTTTTTATTTTAGGGAAAATGGTGTCTGCAAAGGTCATAATTGTTGTCGTGTTAATTGCAATGGCATTAACCATAACCACAGTTGATGCTGCTGGTTTTTTGGGCATTAACTGGAATGTTGTCGATGTCGGCTGCACGTTTTCTTGTAGCAGATGGAACATCTGTGCCTTTCAGAATGTTGGCAACCCAATCGCCAAGTGTGGTCCACAACCATCAGGATGTGAATGCAATAGATTTGCTTAAGGTGAAAATAGATTGAAATTTCCATTAAACCAAATGAAATTTTTAAATTGTATTGTACTTCATAAGAATACTATAAAATCCTATTTTATCTAAAAAATTAAATGGAGATTTATTTTGCTATACACCGTTATTTATTTACATTACGAATCGTTGAATTTCAAACAGTAACCCGAAATATAGTGGAAAATAGTCCTAGTAAATACTAGGTAAGCTGTGTGTAAGACAGTGGAATGGAAGGTCGGTAGATTTTTTCTGCTTTTGCCTACATATTGTGTTGGTACATACTCGGGGAACGGAAGGGGGTCTGACTGGGGTGACTGTGGCCCAGCATTTTCTTCGGGCTTATATCAAGCTTTTCTCAGCAGATATTTGAATAGTTGAATTTGATTTTTGTCAATTAATTAGATTATATGCCAGTGCTAGTGCTAATTATTGAATTGGTAAAAATATTAAATTTTTAAATTAGTGTCATTTTGAGTTAAACAATTTTACTACCGACAAATTAAATATAAGGAATATTTAAATTAGACCATTCGGCTAACTCGCTAACTGACGTCCCTACTATTGTATATGAATGCATTACTTTCGTTTTTACACTTTATTGGCTGCTAACAACCTGGTAGGTTACCAGAAATTTGGTCAAGGGGGGCGCAAACAAAAATAGTGTTAAAAATATGACATTCGCGCGACACACGAAAAATTGTTTGGCCTTTTTTGGAAGAAATTCTCTCTTTTTTTCAGAGGGGTGGGGGCGTGCTGCACTCCCCCGCCCCATATTTGCTTACTACCAACTTATCTTCGCCCTAACTACATAAGGACACTTCAACTCACTGCAATGTAACCAACCTTTTGGTTATATAGTGGCAAGCACTTATTTAGTAGGGGGCGGGTGGGGCGCAGCGCCCCCCCCCTAAATCTGAGAAAAAGAGAATTTGTTTCTCAAAAAAGGTCTAAAATTGCAAAAATTTTTGCGAATATATCTTATTTTTGGTATTATTTTTGCTTCCAAACCCCCTTGAACAAATTTCTAGATACGTGCCTGTATAGATATAGTTATATCGAAACCATTATGCAATGAAACAATAAACTATAGAATTATTTTGTACTTGCTTTTTTATTTTACCCTTTAAAAATTTAATACAACTGTACAGATAGCATGCAATTAACTGTGTGTGCAGCCACGATTTCCAAAAACGTAAAGCAGGTAGATCTTTTCATGATGAAAAATGGACCAACAAAAAGGTTTAAGGGTCTGCAGCTTTTGATATATTTTCGAGTGAGAGTGTCTGGGTTTCTCTTCCATTCTTGGTTGAAAATTAGTGACTCAGAATGAATTAAAGTCATATTTGGAATGACTAAAATTTCAATTATAACTACCATTATAGATAATATCGGGGCAAAAGCATAGCCTGGCATTGGTATCAATTTGTACATTTTTACTGCTACAAAATTACAAACAACATTTAATAGTCCGGCAACTAATAAAATAGGCGGGGAAAGTGCATAAAAGAAGTCGTAATTTAATTTTAAATTTATTATCTTCAATATTCTGTAAATGTGGAAAGCTTCATCTGGCTTGCCATTGAAATACAATTTTGTTTCTAAATATTTCATTGATTTGGTTTCGCTTGTGTTCGGTGTGATCATTTTCAACCAAAATACAATAAAACTAGCATAACACAAAATACAATAGACCATTAGTAACACGGGGTACCATAAATTGACGAAAAGAATAGTTAAAATGGGAACTAAAACTATGCGAACGGCTAGTAGATCAGGAAAATATTTACTTTCTAAAATAAATAACAGTGGACTTAATTTAAATGACACTAGTTGAACGGATTGCAGAAAAGATGTTGCTAGCCCCATAAACGTTGTCACGTATATTAGACGCCCAATTATTCTGTAATGGGGGATTAGTTTTGATTTGATATGCCGCTCTGTAATAGAACAACTAAAGTATAAATACTCGTAGAACTGTTATTCAAAATAAAGTTTATTATAAAAGATTAAAACATAGTAAGAATTTATTATTATTTATTATTAGTAAATTATTTCGTACTACAAAGTAATCATATAAAATGTTAAATATTACATTTAATAATTGAAATGTCCTTACCAGCTAATTCATTGTCAATAGCGAAGACTAAGTTAAATATAGAAACCAAGATCGACCATTTGAAGAAAAGGAATACGCTGAAGAAGGATGATAATGAAAATACGATAGCGTAGAAACAAAACATCATAATTTGAATTACGTTGAGTGTTGGTGAAAATATTTGTGACACCAAAGTTCCTACAAGTGAAATGCTAATCACTAAATTGATAATGCACATCGATGTATAAATTCTTAATTTCTTTTTATTTGACGTTATTTTTAATTTCTTCGCCATGCAGTTCCAATCTAATGGAGATGCCCATAATTTCTCTCCGAATATATTAAAAAATAAATCGATGGGTTTAAGAAACCCTAACGTAGCCATTTTAATCAGAGCAAAAATTCGGTGTTTATTTAAGATCCTAATGTCTACAATTTCAGTGGAGCAAGTAGATTTTGAAGACCTGTACTTGAACCAGAATAAAGTAATTCGCGACTGCCTGGCGACTCGGCTGGCTGATAATATTTATACAGTACGCAGTTATATATTATAAGTATAAAGAAATAATCGAAGTGTGTTATACTTATTTAGAAAGAAATAGGCACGATTACCGATTAAAATATATTCTCTTCGTTCACTTCAGCAAGAGTTATAACAAAACTTATCAAACGATCCCTATTTTAATCACAATAAGAGTTTGCCTCTTCGGCATCATCATTAAATATTTAAGTACGGTTTCTACTGTCTGCTTACAAAAGTTATATTCAATAGTGTATATTATATCAATATTGTGAGATATATAAAAAATCACATTACTTTATTAAATGGAAAACTTGAGGTTTTATAGAATACGGTTATTCCTGAACATTTCACATACCCAGCAGTAACAAATTTAATTGCGTTGTGTCTGAGATGGACTATACCTAATAGTACACTATGTATAGTCTATAATCCAAAACAAAGAAATAAAAATTACCTTTTTTTGTCTTTTAATAAAAAAGGTAGAGGTAAATTTGTTGTAAAATAGTACTTTGCTTTTTTCTAAAAAAGGAGTACCTTTTTTTGTTCAGTTTCACAATTCACATGTTGTGATAATTGGTTTGGTATATAGCTAAACAATACGTAATTCGATAATTTTCCTCAACCTTGTAAAATGGACGAAGGAATTGTTTTTGAGCGGAACTCACCAATGGAAATTTAAAACGTAGCCATTTTTAAAAGTCACAACAAAAAAAACCCTGCGTATCTAGGATTTCAATATCTGCAATATTCAATTTCACTACATGTAGCTTAGACATTGTACATTTAGAATCATTGGGTTAAATTTTAGCAGAACCGAAATCGGGCTTAGAGAGTGCTGCCAGGCGACTATAGGCTGAAGACATACACGAACATTATATACATTTAGTTATATTATATAGAATTAGTATATCAGATAAAGAATAACAACAATTCTATTGTTTTTATAAAATTAAAAGTTTCCTAGAAATTGGGCTCCAACGCCAAGCAACTGTGGTTCTTCGCTCATGCTTTAAATATTTCTATAGCAATAATAAAAAATATACCAAATATATAGAAATAAAGTATATTAAATTTACATTAAAGTTGAGTCGTTTATATATAAGATTTATCTTGGTTCCTTTTTCCTATTTCTTTGCTATAATTCAAACTTTATACTATTATCACTGACGTGGCAGTCACAGTTGTCAATGTCAATGTGATACATAAATGCGACGCAATTCCCAATACACTTCACATGTTAGATGAAAATAGTATTTTGCCCATATATTGATTATTGGCATGATTTTATTAAATGTCCTCGCTCGACGAGCAAAAGACCATTGACAATTGAGCACATTTATATTCACATTACAGTTAAAGTAGGTAAAACATCTACAAGCCGAACGAATAACTGACAACGTGGACAGAACTATTATATGTACCTACACAAGATTCCAAGTTTTTTTATAGTAGTTGAATCTCTAAAACATTTCTCTCTGTTTAGCTTTTAGTTTAAACTAGTTGAACCCAGCTAAGGGGCGAACCTGGCACTCAAGAGAAATTAAGCAGGCAACCCATCACAGTAATAAAAACAATTCCGGTTCAAATGGGGAATAATAAAACATTATTTTTATTAAACACCCCAGAATGTTCCCCTTTCCGGGATTTTGGAAAACGAATTGCCTTCTTTAGCTAATTATTTCCATTCAATCACCAATAATCATCTTATGTGAATTCGTATTATTGTTCTGATGTTATAATAATATGAAACAACTCAATTCGTTGGTTTAGAGGGAGGGGCATGCGCATTTTACTTTTGTGCTTTCAAGGAACGTGCATATATTACGTTGATAGTTGATGGGAGGAAGCGATGCCCAAAAGAGTTACAGCTAGCACTTGCGCTACACTTGAGAAAGGGGGTTTTACGTTACGTAATATATGCAGGTTTCCTAGGCGGTCGTACCAAGACATAGATAGTCAGGTATTAGTGCGATTATATTATAGAATAAGGTATTTTAAAATCAATAGTTCCTGCAAGAAACTGTTAAGAATATTGACTGTTTTGTACAATATTATAAAGCTTTAGTGAGTGCTGCCATCTTCTATGAAACTTGGATCCTTGTCCACAAGGAACAGACACTTCTCTTACTATTTTTAGAATATAACTTTACTAGCTGAATCCTAGCACATAAAGTCTGCTAGAAAATGTTGCAATCAGTAAATTTCTAGCGACCGTTGATTGGACTCAGTACTGATAGTCTAAGTCTAGTCCTTGCTCATTAATTACAAAATATTACCCTTACTCATTAATTACAAAATATTACCCTTACTTATTAATTACAACATATTATTACCCTTACTCATTAATTACTAAATATTACCCTTACTTATTAATAACAACATATTATTACCCTTACTCATTAATTACAAAATATTACTCTTACTCATTAATTACAAAATATTACCCTTACTCATTAATTACAAAATACTACGGACAAGTATACAAACCTTAATACAAGAATGGTGAAAGAATTCCATGCGCATGTCCCACTTTATGTTTAAAAGATTATGTTTATGTAGAGTAGAGATTGAATGTTGTGTATAGTTTACCTTTCGGTGTATTATGGTCCCAAGCAATCTATTTTTCTATTCAATTGGAAGAACAATGAATCATATGGTACTACACAAAAGGCTTGCTTCGACCAGAACTCGAAGCCGATAAAAACAACGTGTGAGGTCCAACTACACTACAACTCTGCGGGTACGATTTCATATCCGAAGAACGTTACGATTTGCCGACCGATGAATGCTACTTACTTGATTACAGATTGAGCTCAATGACCATATGTTTCGCGATCTGACGTAAAAATCCTTACGACATTAACTTCTAACGCGGAAAAAAGCTAATACAAGGCGCGTCGCTCATTTTAACCATTCATATTGTTAAGCATACGTACTCATCAACAACATAGTAAAGCAATAATGAATTCTCATCTGGAATGCTTTACTTTGTTTTATAAATTAAAAATACTAAAAGTGGTTTAAAAATTTCGAATTTTTTTAATGTAGAGAATTTTTTTCTGTATTTGATGACACTAAAATCTAATTTTTGTAAACAGCTGTCGTTAAGACATTGACGTTAGACCGGGCCACATATAACTGAATGCCTACATAGGGTGACAGTACAGCTGAAATGTAAATGACAGTATAGCCAAATAAGGACGACCGCATATCGGAATGTAAATGACTACAGCCGAAATACGGATGAATGTATAGCCAAAATTCCAAAATTTACGATTAAATTCCAAAATTTACGATTAAATTCCAAAATTTACGATTAAATTCCAAAATTTACGATTAAATTCCAAAATTTACGATTAAATTCCAAAATTTACGATTAAATTCCAAAATGTAAGATTAAATTCCAAAATTTACGATTAAATTCCAAAATTTACGATTAAATTCCAAATAAATGTACGATTAAATTCCAAAATTTACGATTAAATTTAAAAATTTACGAGTACAGTATACAGTCATCACATTCGGCTATTCAGTCATTACATCATTTGCATTCAGCTCAATATGTTAAGTACATACTATTCATCAGTCGGCAAATAGTAGTGGGCTTCGCGTATGAAATCGTACCCGCAGTGTGGTAGTCTCATAGTACAGTTCTCGGCTTCGAGTTCTGGTCGAAGCAAGCCTTTTGTGTAGTACCATATGATTCATTGTTCTTCCAATTGAATAGAAAAATAGATTGCTTGGGACCATAATACCTTACTAAATAAGAACATACTCCTTCAAGCGTACAAATACATGAATATATATACCCATGGCACAGTGTACGGAATGAACAGACAAGCGGCCCTTGGTCAAAATGAGACTAATTTCATTAGCAATAGTCTTTTTAAGTTGATAATACTGTAATTAATTTATTTTAGTCTTTTAATCTCTTATGTATACAAATTTGTTTGCAACTAATTTTTGCCCGCCCGAGGGTAGCTAATTTTTACACTTTGGCATGTTATTAAAATTGGGTGTCACGATCATAATTAAATTTCTGGAGGTATTTCATCGCTATCTAATATGCAATCTAAAAACACACATTCTCCCAAACCATCATTGATTTCATCTATGTCGTCAAAAAGAATCCTAGTAGCAGGAATTATTACTGATTGCGGCTGTGATGCAAGATCCAAGTTTTCATGATGCGGTTTTTTCAACAAGCCTTTAACCTCCTGAGGTAGGGGTAGTCGTTTTTTGTAATTTCTTCTTTCAGTAATAGAAAAACTAGAAATGAAAGGGTCTGACGTTTCATGACCACGATGGAACATATCGGTTAGTGTTAATCTTGAGTGGTGTAGTCTATCCATTCTGTATAGCTTATTTCTGGCTTCGGCACTTTCTTCACTCATCATTCCTAATGGAAGCTCACTTTTGCTCATGATCTCTTCCCCATGTATTAAAATTTTATGAAGTGTAGCGGGGATATAAAACCAATTATATTTTTTATCGGTAACGTATTTCACAAAATAGCTTTTACAAAAAGTTCCAAATTTTTTTGAGTCAACGGGAGACTGGCACGCTAAGCATATTAATATTGTTCTTAAATCATGAACTATCCATTCGTCAATGCCTAATACAGAGGCAAAAGTTTTATAATCAGCGAAAGCTCGTCGAGCGCAGTTGCCGTCGTTAGATGTTCCATTACCACTGCTGTCTGGAAAATCCACACGAAGGCTCATTTTTTCCTAAAGTTCGTTTTGGATTTTTCTTTTTTGCGAATTAAGAATTTCTCGATCGGCCTTTTTTACTGCCCAGCATTTAAGACCTTTGACATTTCGGTACGCTAAGTGGAGGCAAAATTCCATACAGCGCAGCCAACAGTGCAAAGGACTTATGCCATATTGCAAGTTCTCAAGAGGAGCCATAAATGTACCATTGGAAATGTTTTTTAAGACATTAAATTGCTTTGGAGTAGCCTTGCAAATTGGGCAGGACATAGAAGATTTGTTTCCGGTTATGACATTTAATATTTTTCCATCAATCATGGTCATCTTTAATTGGAAATTAATAGATAGTTTGTGATGTTCATTAATTTTGATGGAATATTCATGTCTTTTGAGTTCTTCTATCTGCTTTTTTAAATCTGCAACTTTTAGTTTGATAATATCTTCTGTCTCTTTTGCAAATTCCAATTCAATGGGCCTACAAAATCTTGTTGATTGTGGAGTTGAATTATTCCAATATAATGTACCTGCATTGCTGACTAAACGTAATGGTATCATTGTTGTTGCAAAAATACTTTTGTCACTGGGATTGTTAAACGTGCTATGATATTTTTGGTTAAATCTGGATTGACCGCTACTTCCATCCATACCGCAAGCGCAAAGTAAAGTTGCGTGGCTGTTTGTGCCACCCAGTTTATTATGCTCTGATAAAATAACATCTTTTTGTAGCTCAATTAATCTTTCAGATGTGTGCTCTAACAAATCTTTTAATGCAACTGACGCCTTAGTTTCGTCTACTTTAGTTGATGGAACATGACACTTTTTCTTGGCCTCAAAAAGTCGTTCATAAGAAGGGTAAATATTTGCACCCAAGGCTTTTGCACTACGCCTTAAGGTTTTGTACTGCCGTACAGTTAGATTTAGATCCAAAAATAATGCCAAAGCTTCATCGGGGCTATATTCCTTTGGCTCTTTGACTTCGCTTCTAAATCTTTTGTTGATGGTGCTTGCTCTTGTCGGACTTTTTGTTGTTTCCAAAATAGTTTTACTAATTTCTGAATAGCCTCGTGTTTTTACTTCCTTGGCCGTAGCCTTTAAAAGCAAAGGAGTTGAAACATCTTTTAATTCTTCTGTCATTTTTAAAGTTTCTTTTCGCTGTGTTCTTTGTGACATTTCCCGGTAGGGTTTTTTATCGCGGAACTTTGATACATTACGAGATGAGCTTTTAGTGGAAGGAGAAGGAATTGTGAAATTGTTCAGCAAAAGATATTTCGTATTCCAAATTTTCACAATTCTATGGCTTTTCCACAAATCTTGCCTTCTCTTTAAACGTTGCCACAATAAACTTGCATTACTTCTAAAAGTGAACAGATATTTTTTTAAGGCAGGTAACTTTGCATTTGTAATCGGAACTCTGTTACATATTAATGATAAACACTTTTCTATATTGTTTTTATCATTTTCCCTTTTCTTTAAAATATCTGCAAAAGTACGCTTGGTAAATATCTTGTTATAGTCCTCATCGGCAGGGCTGTCTGCCATGTCTTCCTGTGAGCTACATATTGACATGTTTCTCGAAGTCATAGGGGAGTCGCCCATTATTAATCCACGAGAAAGGCCTTTGCCAATTACCTGAATAATATTATTAGTTTTGAATTAATTAATATTAAATTAATATAATAGTACGTTTTCGCCATTAAAACTTGATGGGGCGGAAAATGTCAACCCCAAATTAAGCTGAGTATTAAGGCTATAACGAGAGCTGATATATGTCTCCCTGTATTTAAACGAATATTTAACGCAATAGAGTATTTTTTTATTTTGCAGTTTTTCATTTGCCTCATTTTTTTAAAGAATTATTTAACGATTCTGAACAGACCTTTTATGCAATGCTCAACTATTTCGGCTTTTTTGGAAAACAACTGCAATTTTTTAAGTTCTAACAACGACGTTAAAAATGGATTTTTGAAACCTTAGTTACATGGAATGAGAATAGTAATCTTGATGCCATAATAAAACATTAAATGGTTTAAATTTTTTTCATTTATTTTAAGTGGACCAATTTCACCATTTATAACTTTCATGACATTGTAAGCCAGAAATTGCCACCCACACGTCTAAAGCAAAATAAAGTAAATTTACTTTACCACTTTACCAGTAACCATTTAATTCGCTACCGGTTAGCTACTATAGAAGAAAATTAAAATAACGCCCTTGAGCCCAAATTTCCATAAGCGAATATTGAAAGGTTTTCAGAAAAACAAAAAATTTGGTATGTCGTGGCAACTACCTCTGTTATTCTAGGCAACTGCATAATATCACTGTTGAATACTGTTTATTTCGGACAAAACAAATTTAAAAAAACAATGAAATTCGCGTGCCAAATAACAAAGAAATCTCAGCAAGGACGTATTAGGGGATGTACTACACAGGCTGAAAATCCCCCCCTCGAAATCCAAAAAAAGGGAATTTTTATCGATTGAACAAAGGGCAGGTTGGTTCGCTGAAGATGTTGGGTTGGAAAAGTGTGTGATGTTACGTAATTGTGAGTGAGTATGAGTAGTGTATGTAGTAGTAGTGATGAGTAAACATGCCCGTTATGCAATAAGCTGTAAATGACAAAGAAATAGAACAGTGTAAATCTCTTGTCATGTAGTAGTTGTAATTGCAAGCAGTCAAGTAGTACTGATAATCGGTTACATAAATTCAGGTATAGTAAAGTAAGATTAGTTCACATAAATCAATTCAGTTCAAATAAATAATATATAAATCAAACATGGAACAAATACATAAATAAAGTCAATCAACAATGTTATAATTTCTGTAAAGTAAAGAATAGAATTAAATACCACACGTACCTGTAAATGACAAAGAAATAGAACAGTGTAAATCTCTTGTCATGTAGTAGTTGTAATTGCAAGCAGTCAAGTAGTACTGAAGCAATTATTACAATTTAAGATCTATTTATAGATTCGAATATTCGTGGCAAAAGATACGACGAAACTGTATGCAGTAAGGTACACAAATCCTACTCCTAACAATCAAGTATTATTTTCTAGGAACCAATTAAACAAATTACCCCCTAGAACAAATTGATGTAAAAAGTACAAAAGTTCACATACTACTTAGCATTCATCGTAATCTAAAAAGTTCAGCTTCTAGTTACATTGTGATTGGTTCATATTATGTCAGATGATGAGTTGAACTGCTGGTCAGTCAACTTATCATTTACAAATTATTCAGATTAGTCCTTTTTTACTCAAAGTATTCTACATGTAAGGATCAGATGCAAAATATTTAAAGATAGCTAAAAACACTCGTGTTCATCGATTATTTGGCATTTTTAGGTCATTTTTGATAATTTTCCTTCCAAAAATGACAAAAATTTTCGCGCTACACGTGGGAATATATATAAGTAAAATATCTATTGCAAATCTTAGCCCCACCAAACTCATTTCTATATACATGCGCATACGTGTTGAATCTCATAGTTTTTCAACACCAGAGGCTAAGCAACAAAGGCAAAATAACGCTTTAAACGAGCAAAGAAAGTCTATATTTGCTATTTGTGAATTTTTGATTTATTAGAGGATCATTTAATTATTTGATTTATTTTTGGAGTTAATTCTGAAAATCGAGCTCCCTACAAAATGTTTCAAGTGTATACACGAAGTTGTACTTACAAGTTTATTACGTTTCCAGTCTCTAAATCACTTTTGCACACCTCCAAAATATTTCCAGCAGTAAGAATAGTATATTTGTAATATTGTTTCCCGATTAATTTTAGGGCTATTTTATGTGATTTGATTGTTGTTTTGTGTTTCTGCTTTCCCGGAAATTGTATATTAATGTCAGCTGTGCGTTTGTGACGATGACTGCGCTATGATTTACGATCAAGTAGTGAACAATGAAACATGAATAGCAGTATAAGGTGTTTTGAGTTTGATCTTAAAGTGACCTCTTCTTCTAACTTAGATATAAATTTCCCTCACTGAAGTAGGCGACAATAATATTGTTATAAGTTTTATTTTATGTAATATTTGACTAATTATAATCGGTGAATAATTTAACCATACAATTTAATGGAATACAGTAAATATTATAGTGGGCAAGAATCGATCCAGAGCCCGATGCCCTAGTTAGTAGTAGTTTGTAAGGGAATTTGACTAAGAAGTACCATTTAAAATGGAAAGTTTTTCATTAGAATAACTTTGGGAAATGTAGCCACAAAAAGTGTGGACAAAGAAAGTGGATAAATAAGTGGAAAAATTTCAAATTTTTGGCTTCGCCACTATGATTCCAACTAGTTCCAATTTCCAGCAATTTTCTTTATTTTAAGTATGTTAAAATAATGGGTTAGGAAACGGAAATATTCGATTCTCTGTTCCACCTACAATCCTTATTCGTAGAAATCATTTATTTACTCAATATAAATGCTTAGCACAGTTCAATTTTAGTCTTTACATGTGTGTGTGTTAGTGGGAGAGTATGATCAATACTATTGATTAGCAAAGACACACTACCGCTCAAGCCGCGAGGACTTACTTGCAGTTACTCCCTGAACAGCTTTACTGTTCGGAGAAGCCACTCATTCGTCCTGCAGACATACAAAATGAAAGCAGAGACGACAAGGGCAACCCCGGTAACTCATCCACATGAATGAGAAACTTGCTCAGGTGTTTGAATCTCAACTCGCTCAAAGCTGGGCATTCAGCTGCATGGTGGACCGACGTCTCGACGCTTATTGCGCACAGAGGGCATAGCGGAGACGAATGATTCCCCAATTGATTCTGATGCTTGGCCAAGGAGGAGAAACCTGTAATTAAATGAGTGAAGACCCTGAGCGTTCTTCTACTCAAACTTGTGAAATATTTACTTTTCGTAACTGAAGGTGTAGGCAAAAATAATTTAGTAGTTTTGCAATCTGTACGTCTTTTCCAATTTTGAATGTTTAGTTTATTAAAATATTTTGAGATGACAGTTTTCACGCATTGTGCAGAAAAAGGCAGTATTGGTTCAGGACCAAAAACTGCCATTCTTGTTGATTCTTTGGCAAGTGAGTCTGCCTCTTCGTTTCCTATGATCCCAGTGTGACTGGGAACCCATTGAAGAGTAACGGATGCCTTTTCGGAAAGTATATGCAAGGCTCTGAAGCATTCAAGAATCAGGGCCAAGTCTGTGTAGTTCGCCTCAAGAGCTTTTAAGGTACTTAGAGAATCACTGTAAATGATTACCTCATCCCTCCAGTTCAGATCAGTGATTTTTAAAATAACCATTAGAATAGCTACTAGTTCCGCTTGGAACACAGTAGGATACTGTCCTAAACATTGTTGTATCATGATGTGACTATCAATGTTACCAATTATTCCAGCACATCCAGCTAAGTTGTCAATTTTTGACCCGTCTGTGTAACAGACCAGTCTTTGGTTTGAAGGTTGAAGAATAACGGGTTTTTCTGTGTCCAAAACAGTAAAATTCTTACCCATGAGGGCAGTTAAGGGAATTGAATCCATAGGGAACTCTAACTCGGGCAATTGTTTCAGAATATTTGTAATTAGATCAACGTGAGTTAATCTTTTAAGGCTCCCTCTCCCGTGCCAGGGAAGCCATTTTCCAGTACAGCGCAGTCGATGCGCTGTTGTAATAGCAGTTTTAGTAAGAAATAGTTCTATAGGCTCAATACCTACTATACATTCCAATGCTGCAGAGGGTGAACTATGCATAGCACTAGTAGTCATAAGACAGGCCAGTCGTTGAACACTAGCCAAAGCTGTCATTCTGGATTTGTTGTGAACAGCTGTTAGCCACGAACAAGCTGCATATGATAAAGCGGGTCTAACTACTGCTGTGTAAAGCCATAATGTGATTTTTGGGGACAGGCCCCATGTTTGGCCAACAGCTCTTTTGCATTGCATAAGAGCTGCTTTTGCCTTAGCGCTTTTAACATTACAGTGGGTAGTCCAAGTCAGTCCATTATCCAAATGGACACCCAGATACCGAACATTATTGACAAATGCAACGTCTTTACCTCTCAATCTAAGAGGTTTCATTTTGGGTTTTTTATGCCGTGTATGAAATATAATAATTTCTATTTTGTCAGGGTGGATAGAAAGATCCCGCTGACTGCACCAATTTTCGATGATACTGAGGGCTCTTTGTCCCAGAGCTCTCATTGTAGCTTCATCTATGCCATACCTGAAGAAGGCCAAGATCATCTGCATATGCTTGTCTGTAGATAGAACTGACGTTGGAGAGCTTCTCCAGTAGTTCGTGAATGACCAGATTCCATAATAATGGCGACAGCACCCCCCCTTGAGGGCACCCTCGTTCAACTTTTATGCATTGAATGGCGCTACCAACGCTAACGTTTACGGTACGATCTCTTAGCATTCGTTCTATCCAACGAATAATGGCTACATTTATTCCTTCTCTTTCCAGAGCTAAATGAATCGTTTGGAATGTGGCATGGCTAAAAGCCCCCTCGATATCTAAGAAGATACCGAGGGCCATTTGATTACTCTTGAGGGCACATTCAGTGCGACCTATGTATTGATGAAGAGCTGCATCAGTGGAAATACCACGTAAATATGCAAACTGTCCTGCATCTTTCATTTTATTTTCAAGTTCTGGAGTTTTGATACTCCAGTCAATAAGACGTTCAAGTATTTTCATACAAGTTGA
Organism: Tomocerus qinae; assembly: GCA_020055645.1. Taxonomy (NCBI): domain Eukaryota; kingdom Metazoa; phylum Arthropoda; class Collembola; order Entomobryomorpha; family Tomoceridae; genus Tomocerus; species Tomocerus qinae. The sequence continues at coordinate 45,680,176 of CM034546.1, read as the reverse complement.
GATAAGTGATATTGGTCGCCATGAGTTAGCTTTTTGATAACTACTCTTTCCTGGCTTTGGTATAAATATTACTTTAGTTTGTCGCCATGCTATTGGAATATATCCAAAGACAAGACTAGCTTTAAGAATATTACACAGATAAGGAGCTAATTCCCTCCTAGCCATTTGAAGCATAACTGGCATAACGCCGTCGCAACTGCCAGCTTTGTATGGTCCAAAAGAGCTAATTGCCCTTTGGACTTTCTCTAACGTGATTAACTCTGCAATAGAGCTATCAGCACAGATGCTATAGTCTGGTGTGGAATTAATTATTCGATGATCGTTTGGAAAATGAATTTTCAGAAGGTAAATTAATGATTCATCCATGTCTGAAGTATAGCTACCATCAGCAGTTTCTATTGGACCTAGTGTCCTACTTCTGTCTTTTACGAGAATTTTTGCAAGCTTTGATGCTTGCTGAGTTTCTTCAATTTCATTGCAAAAGGCTCTCCATGAGTCCCTTTTAGCTTTTCATAAGGTGCTGTTGAAAAGCACACGAATGTTTCTTAACTCTGCTTTTGATTCTAAGCTTCTTTTAGATTTAAATTTCCTAAGAGCAACCTTTAATTTTTTCCTGAGACTAGTTAACTCTTGATTCCACCAAGGAGCAAGTTTGCCACCACTCCTTATGGTCTTCATTGGGCAAGCTTTATGGAAGGCGTCAATAATAATTTTGTTGACCATATTAACTTGTTCATCAAGTTGATCAACTGTAGCAATTGGAGTGCAAGTTATATTAGTTATGCTTTTCTTGACTGTCCTACTATATAAGGACCAGTCGGCTTTTTTTGGATTTCTAAATTGAATTGGCTTTGGAGGCTTTATTTCTAGGTCATAAGAAATATACATGTGGTCTGAAAGAGTGATTTCATTTTCAACTCTCCAGTTGCGGATATACTGAGAAAGGTTTTCGGAACAAACCGTGATGTCTAGGACCTCCTCTCTGCCCATACCATCACGAAAAGTTGGTTTGTGTCCTTGATTAAGTATTTCAAGATTAGAGCCTACTATGAAATCAAGTAGGGCCTCACCTCGTCCATTTGTGTTTGTGCTACCCCATACTATGTTGTGGGCATTGACATCCCCAGCAAACAGTAAGCGTAGAGAATTTTGGTTGCAAAAGTTTACTAATCTATCAACTTCTTTTGAGATTGGATTTTTTTCCTTATCTGGTAAATATGCGGATGTCAAAACAATTTCACTATCATCAATATTGATTTTTACGGCAACCAGATCTCTACTCCAAAAGGAGCAAAGAGGCCAGACTTCCAAATTATTTGATGTGACAATGCAAGCCCTTGGGTTTTCAGGACCTTCGAAAGCATGTACTTTACCTTTACGGGATAGGCCACAAACCTTTCCCTTGTAAGCATATGGTTCTTGAATATAAATCACGTAATTGTTTCCCAAACAACGATTACTGACCAAAGCAGTAGCAGCTTTACAATGCTGCAAGTTGGCCTGCAAAAATCGGAGCTTACAAGAAGAGCCTTCTCCTAAATCTCTAATATTGTTAGTGATTGACGCCGCACTATGTTCAATAGTCGGCGTATGTCCCTGTGTTATAGTGCGAGGCATATAAAACGAATTTTTCGCCGCCGCCTCAACCTAAATTTAATTCGGCAGACGTCTATGACAATAAGAAGTGACGACTGCCATTTAGATTTAATATTATGAATGAATCTTAAGGTAAATGTCATAATCAGAGTGTGTACAGATGTATAGTTATTTTGCATGAAATAACAAATTGAATTGAACCACCAAAATATTCGGTTATAGAATTTTATAAGACAGATTTGTACATCGTCAACTTTGATAAAATGCTTAGTGAATAAAAAGAGCTTAGAATAAATTATTATTGAGTTAAATGAACTAATATAGATTAAATAGTAAATGCTAAAAATTGAAAAGACGTACCAAATGTACGGTGTGTAATATGTTGTAGACAAAACACGAATTGAATGTACAAAATTCATCTGCACAGCTGCAATGTTGTGCTTAAGACTGTGCTTAAAATAAAAAATAATAAAATTTGGTGGAAAAGTAAAGTAGGACAAAATCTTCGACTTACCGCTTGAAGAGGTCCCTTTTACCATACCTTCCACTAGTTTCCGGTAAGGTTCCACCCCCAGGGGCTCGTAAAAATAATTATTTTTATTAAAATTCAGCCCGTGAATTTAACAAAACTCCATCCCGCTGCAAAGAGCGCGGGAGAAATCGTAGTCTTTACATACACTTTGTTATACAATTTGACCTGGTTCCAATGTGGATCACCGCGGGAATCTTTGGGATGCTGTAGAACCCGTAGGATCTTATTTTAGATCGCTTTGAAATCTAATAATTGGCTTATATAATATTTTGTGTAAAATGTTCCCTCGGGCGGGTACGCAACTTCTGTGTATCTTTGGAGATAGCAGCTAGTAGCAGCAGGAGTTTTTTTCAAAAAATTCTACCAAAAATTAGAAATTTTTTAAGCCTAGTCTTAATTGTAGGTAGTTGTAGGGTTTTGTGTTATGTTAACTTTAAGATTTTGTACACAAATACATTAGATTGAAATTTTTCGCCAATATATTTAAGGATATTAGTACGCAGGAGAATTTTTTAATGTCATCTAATCAGTGTACGCCTTTTCCCACATTTCGTGCCTAATTCACACCCACCTGTGAGAAATGGGAGAAACGGGAGGGTGTGAATAATGGGAGAAATGGGAGAAGCTCCCACTTATTTGAATTTAGCGGGCGATTTTAGGTGCCCACATTACCCCAAATAACCCTTTCTCCCGTTTCTCCCATATCTCCCACTCCCACCTTCCTTAATTCACACCCACCTCCCATTTCTAACGGTGCGTTTCTCCCATCCTCACAGTGGGAAGGCGTACACTGCATCTAATACTTAGTTTAGGATGTTCTTACTTGTTTTAAATTATAACATTCATGATATATGTCTTTCAATTTTATTACAAAATTTAGGAAAGGGCCGCTTGCATGGTATTTAAATTCACAAAATCTTATGTCGCAGAATCGACCTAATCTACTATATATATAACCACCGTTTTAGATAAAGCAATAAATTTACCTACCTATGTATTGTAGTGATCTATGTGTGGTAGGGCAAATCCAGGGGCGTATATAAAGAGGTGATTTGGGGGGTTACCACTCCCCTAAATCCCAATAAAAAGAGTATATTTTTGTCAAAAAGAGTAAAAATCGAAAATATTTGTAAACGTAAATGTTATAATTTAACGAATATTTTTTAGTGCCCCCCCCCCTTGGTCAAATTCCTGGATACGTGCCTGGGCGAACTACAAAGCCAGGGTAATACCAAAAAAAGGCATGTTTCATAATATTTCCAACTAGCTCGGCAAAGCGAATAGAACCAACTACCTCGGCTCTCGACTGTGTGAACATAGAAAAGTGTTTTTAGTGTTTGCATGGTTGGTGCGGTATGGTTGAATTTTAAATTCCGTTTCTGCTTACACTATTCCAGTGATAATTACCACATTCAAAATTATTCTTTGCTGATCTTTGACTGGAATACAAGCTTTCGATGAATGGCTATATTATCCATTAAAATAAATTGCTCAGAGTATTTTTTACCTAAACTAACTCCGATTCCGAAACTGCCTCTACTGATACCAATTGGGAAGAAAACAAGGTTCTTTTACATAATTATAAAGCGTTAACTTTGACCTGAACTTTGGAACTTAATTTGATTTATAACTACTGACAAATATCATTATGGATTATTTATTGTAAGCTTATGTAGTTTTCATTTATTTACTATAAATGGTTGATGACTTGATGTAATACTACGACTTAATACAAAATATATCCTCTGTTACGCAGGCTATCCTTGACCTGGACACTGAAGCTGCAGTCCACTTATCTATTGCCAATAATTGTACAAGCAAAGCTTATCTACTGTAAGACTGTAAGTGTATGTAATTGTAATTGGTTGCAAATTATTGAAGCAATACTTTATATAAAATTTTATTTATATCTCATGCTAAACTAAGGCGCGCTTAGCTGTCACGTTTCAGCATAGAGAAAAGAATCCTAATTTTGGCCCCGACACATGACATTCTTCCAAAATAAATGTAAAGAATACGCCTTAAAACTGTTTAAATTCACTTTTTGTTGTCACCGGGTTTACATTTACATATCCTAAATATTAGCTGAACGTTGTTAAATTGAAAGTTTCATTTGAAACTAGAATTAATCCGAAAACCATATGAAATTTTGCCATGTAAATGTGTAATGTTCAATTGTAATAAGTCCCTACTTATATATGAGAGAACTATCCACTGAGAAAAATATAACTTTACACATCAATAATAATTTGTTTTAATAATCTGTATACTAGGTTCGTTCCATTGCTGGGTTCACTAGCTAAATATATAATCGATTGGCAATTGGCTGAATTGTGGTCACCGTAGTACCAAGCAGAACCCAGTGTAATGTGTAAGGGTAGGAAAACACATTTTGGTAAATATTTTTACTTCTCCTAATTTGATACTGTCTTGACCCAAAAATCAAATCAATAAAAAATAGTAATTGCCAAAAGAGTGTTGACTAAAACGTTTTCAGTTCTGAGTTGGAACAAATGAAGGTTAATTTTTTTGTGTTTAATAGACCTTTTTCAATTTATTTTTCAAGGACAATATTAAATATTTATTATACAATTTTTTGTTCATTCATTTTTAGAACATCAAAGAAAAAGTCTACACAACTGCAGGAGTTCACTTTTATTGTTGTGAACAAACGAATTAACTCCAGACTCTTTTCTGACTTTTCCAGAGGGAATCACGCCAATCCTCCTCCTGGAACTGTAGTCGACGTCGACAGTGTTATTACTCTCCCAGAAAGGTACTATTGATGGTCTTAAATTGATAATTAAGACTAATAATATTCAAAACAAAAGTGTTGTCATTATGGACTTGAATTTGATCCTACTTATAATCCAAATCATTTTTTTATTTGTTGCTATAGATACCATAATTTCTTTTTGGTGTCGCAATCCGTTCGTCAAGGAACAGTGGGCCCCTCCTCACGCAATAACTTGTTATATGATTCAAGCAAGCTGCCAGCAGATAGAATCCAACTATTTACTTTCAAGTTGTGTCATTTGTACTTCAACTCGAGCGTAACTGTAGGAGTCCCATCCCCAATTCCCCATGTCAATACGCACACAAATTGGCTAATTCGACTGGACTGGCTCTTGGATCTGGAGCACATAGAAGTCTGCAGTTCTTTCTTCATTATTTATAAATAGTGATTATTCATTTATTTAGAAAAGGCTCTCTAAAACTTTACTGTTCCCACACATTAATTAAATAACTATATCATAATAATATATTATCATTAATGTAGTGTCATAGTTTTGTTTCGTTAAGTTAAACATTTAATTCCCTCTAGGAAAAGGAAATCAATATTAGATAGTTGGGTTTGCGTTATGTTTGGATATCGTAAGATTATAAATGCAAAGGGTTTATCTATTTCAGGAATAAGGGTTATCTAAAAGTTTATTTACAAATTGATTCGACTTTTTTTCTGAAATAGCTTACCTAGAATTGGTTTACAGAAATGGAAGTGACTTTAGATTAGGAATTGATTTTCAGAAAGCTTAATGAAAAGACTGAATGAAGTCCCATCCCCATGTCAATATGCACACAAATTGGCGTATTTGACCGGACTGGCTCTTGGATCTGGAGCACATAGAAATCTGCAGTTCCTTCTTCATTACTTATAAACAGTAATTATTCATTTACTATTTAGAAAATCTGTCTCAAACATTCCTCTAATTTGTTTTTTACTTTACTGTTCCCACACATTCATGCATTAATTAAATAACTAATAGATAGGTAAGACAACTTTTTATTTGACGGCCAAATGCTATAATATATTATTAATGTATAGTGTCATAGTTTTGTTTCGTTAAAAGTAGTTGATCAAAACTTCAGTGAATTTGATTTGGCATTCCCAATGTTAGTTAAACATTTAATTCTCTCTAGAAAAAGTATGCGAATTAGATTAAAAATAATAGTTGGGTTTGCGTTATGTTTGGATATCGTAAGATTATAAATGCAAAGGCTGAATCCTTTTCAGGAATAAGGGTTGTATAAAAGTTTATTTACAAATTGATTTGACTTTTTTATTGAAATGGCTTATATAGAATTTAGACTTTTGAAGATTTGGAATTGATTTTCAGAAAGCTTAATGAAAGAACTGAATGGAGTAATTTAAGATTAAGAATTTGTTTCGCACTCCATGCGTATCTGTTACACTTGTATTTCTCCTATTTAATAAGTTCTGATGTGTATTGAATATTTACTTTAGTGTGTTGAATAGATTTAATATTATTATTTAGTAACTTTAATGAACTTGTTTTGTGTGTGTGTTAGGGGGAGAGCACGGCTACTACTATTGATTAGCTATACTACCGCTCAAGCCGCGAGGGCTTACTTGCAGTGACTCCTGGAACAACTTTACTAAGTGTACAGACTACTTTCCTGTACTACTACAAACAACTTCCCTCTACTTGTTTATCACTTTATTGATCCCACACTTTAAGTAAATAACTAATAGATAGGCAAGACAGCTTTTTATTTGAGGGCCTAAGGCTATAATATATTATTAATGTGTCATAATTTTTATGTGAAGTTAATAATATAAACTTCAGTGAATTGGGTTCGGCATTCCCAATGTTAGTTAAACATTTAATTCCCTCTAGGAAAAGAAAATGGATATTAATAGATTAAAAATAGTAGTTGGGTTTGCGTTATGTTTGGATATCGTAAGATTGCAAAAGGGAAAGGTTGAATCCTTGTCAGTAATAAGGGTTATCTAAAAGTTATTTACAAATTGATTTGACTTTTTTCTGTAATAGCTTACCTAGAATTTGTTTACAAAAATTTAGACTTTAGGAGATTTGAAATTGATTTTCTCCATCTCTATCATTCAAACTGAATGTGCTATTTGCTGGGATAAAAACCCAATAATACCTATATATGAAGCCAGTGTCATTTTTGTAAGAATTAATTACTTAACGTAAAATGTATGTTTGGAAAGGAAAAATATAAACTAAATTATTCTGGGCTCATGTTAATCTATTTGAATCTACTCTCCTATTTACAGTCTTCCTTTATTATTATTTATTATTTATTTACAATATTTGCCACTGTTATTTAAATGTTTGGATTGTATATTTGTAGTATTAACAGGTGTGAGGCTTAACCTTGATTTATTTGTTTTGTAAATTTGGTAATCTAAATTAATATTATGTTACATTCCTAGTAACAGGTATCACGTCATTACTACGAATTTGACATTAATTAATTCTAATATTTGCGACAATTTACTTCAAGCATAAATCATTCTTAAAATGTTTTTTTAGATCAGTTTGCTACCTTGAGTACCTAATAAAATTAGGCGTGTATACTTTTTGTAGTAATTTCTCATACTATACGGAGTACAGATCATGATTACATTATTTTACAACATTAAATCCAATAAATTGTTCTTTGTGCAATTCAAAAAGTGTGGAAATTTTATTGACATTGCACATCTAACTTATTTACATCTGACTGATTAAATTTATAAAGAGTCGATCTCTATATATAATCGTAGACTTCAATAAATTTACCTGTCTATATATATATATATCGTCCCTTAAGGAACCAAATAGCCTATCTCCACTTTTCGTTTTGTGGACGAAATAGCCTAAACGCCATGGAGCCTAAATGCTGCGCCATGTATAGGTGCTATGTCGAGAGAGTCTAGGCTATGGAGATAGGCTATTTCGTCCACAAAACGAAAAATGGAGATAGGCTATTTCGTCCACAAAACGAAAAATGGATTTAGGCTATTTCGTACACAAAACGAAAAGTGGAGATAGGCTATTTGGTTCCTTAAAGGACGATATATGTATGTACGTGTGGTAGGGAGAACCTAGGGAACCTGCATATATTACGTAACGCAAATCCTCCCCCCCCCATGTGTAACGCAAGTGTTGACTGCAACACTTTTGGGTATCTCCTCCTCCCATCAACTGCACACGTAATATATGCAGGCTCCTTAAAAGCAAAAAAACAAAATGCGCAAGCCCAATTCCTCTAAACCAACGAAATGAGTCGTTTCACGTTTCATATTATTATTATAACGTCTATATAAAAATAGAAATTTACATAAGTAGGTTGAATGGTGAGTGGGGATCGAATGGAAATGATTAGCGAAAGGGAACATTTCGTAATTATCGTAATGTGCGTATTAAATAGCATTTCAAAACTTCTAATCCAAATTGGTTCTGCTATAATATCTACAAACTTATTCAACATTTTTTAATAGAGCTGGGTTTACTTTTTACTACCCTCTTAAATCTTTTGTGTCAGTTAGGAATGTTGGGATATCTTTTTGTAGAATTAAATAACAGTACTGGGAGCCACTATTTATTCTTCAAAAATATTTGGTAACTTTGTGGGAGGTTTTTCGAAAATAGTCTTTCATTGTTCCCTATGATCTACAGTTTAGTATTAATTTAAATGTACTTTGCATTTACAAAGTTAACATAACCTAATGGGATGTTTTCGAAATTGTTTTTATTACTGTGTTGGGTGGCCTGGCGAATTTCTCTTGAGTGCTAGATTTGCCCTTTAGCTGGGTTCACTAGTTAATATATAAAAATATTTTGCTATCCTGTTGGTATAAAAACAGAATAAATTTCTTGATCGGAATCAGAAAGTAAAAACCTTAAGTAATCTACTCATCGAGGAATTTTAAATCAAGATATCACTTAACTTGGGTAAGAATTTTAAATAAGTAACATTTTGAATAATTTTTCGATTGCTGATAACTTTTTTATTTTAGAGAAAATGGTGTCTACAAAGTTCATAATTGTTGTCGTGTTGTTTGCAATGGCATTAACCATAACCACCGTTGATGCTGCTGGATTTTTGGGCATTAATTGGTCTCATGCCGATGTTGGCTGCACGTTTTCTTGTAGCAGGTGGAACATCTGTGCCTTTCAAAATGTTGGAAACCCAATAGCCAAGTGTGGTCCACAACCATCAGGATGTGAATGCAATAGATTTGCTTAAAGTGAAAATAGATTGAAATTTGAATTTAACCAAATGAAAATTTTAAACTGTATTGTACTTCATAAAAATACTATAACATCCTATTTTATTTTTAAAAAAGTAAATGGAAATTTGGTTTGCTATACACCGTTATTTATTTATGTTACGACTTACGAATCGTTGAATTTCAAAAAGTAATCTGACAAAATATAGTGGAAAATAGTCCTAGTAAATATTTGACACGCGTGTGTGTGTAGAAACTACTATGGTATTAGAGCTATGCTACCGCTCAAGCCTGGGGTGGCTTACTTGCAGTGACTCCTGGACAACTTAATTGAGTGATCTTGGCATCCATATCTAAAAATTGATTATAGGTAATTCATTTATTAAGAAATTTCTCAAAGGTCGTAGTCAAATTTGCATTCAACTTATCGTGGTTGGCTTTCATTCCACACCTACTTCATTCTGTAACAATAACCTTTTTTCTTTCCGTCCGCGGCCAACTTGGTAAGCTGTGTGCAATACAGTGGAATGGAAGTTCGATAGTGTGTTTTTGCTTTTGTCTATATTGTGTTCATAGAATACCGATGGTGGCTGTGAAGCTGGCGCTTCACTATAGAAGACCAGCTTCCATAAAGAGAAATGGTCCACACATAGAATACACGTAGGTACATACGAGAGTCAATGAGAGAGCGGCTGCGTCCGACCAATAGCAAAACGGCTGCGTACCTTGTAGCAACAGCAAGGAGCTCTTGATGAGAGATATACTTGGGAGACGTATACAAGCCTAAGTTGGTCTTCCTCTTATTCCTTGATTGTGTTGGTATATAGTCGGGGAACGGAAGGGGTCAGAGTGGGATGACTCTGGCCCAGCACTTTCTTTGAGCTTTTGGCAAGCTTTTCCCAGTAGATATTTCAATAGTTGAATTGGATTTTTGCCAATTAACTAGTTTATATGCTCTTCTATGTAAAATATTAACATTGAGTTGAAAATAGTACTAATTATTGAATTGGTAGAAATATTTAATTTTTAAATTAGTTTCATTTTGAGTTAAGCGATTTTATTACCGACAAATTAAATATTATTATAATGAATATTTAAATTAGACCATTCGTTAGACCATTTAACTTTCGTTTTTACGCTATATTGGCTGCTAACAACCAGGTAGGTTACCAGAAATTTGGTCAAGGGGGGCGCAACCAAAAATAGTGTTAAAAATAAGATATCGCACGACACGCAAAAGATTTTTGGCCTTTTATGGAAAAAATTCTCTCTTATTAACCATTATGCAATGAAACAATAAACTAGAATTATTTTGTACTTGCTTTTTTATTTCATCCTTTTAAAAATTTAATACAACTTTACAGATAGCATACAATTAACTGTGTGTGCAGCCACGATTTCCAAAAACGTAAAGCAAGTGGATCTTTTCATGATGAAAAATGGACCAACAAAAAGGTTTAAGGGTCTGCAGCTTTTGGTATATTTCCTAGTGAGAGTGTCTGGGTTTCTCTTCCATTCTTGGTTGAAAATTAGTGACTCAGAATGGATTAAAGTCATATTTGGAATGACTAAAATTTCAATTAAAACTACCATTAAAGATAATATCGGAGCAAAAGCATTACCTGGCATTGGTATCAATTTGTACATTTTTACTGCTACAAAATTACAAACAACATTTAACAGTCCGGCAACTAATAAATAGGCGGGGAAAGTGCATAAAAGAAGTCGTAATTTAATTTTAAATTTATTATCTTCAATATAATATCTTCAATATAATATCTTCAATATCTTCAATACCGCATAAAAGATGAATGATGAGTCTTAAACATTTTTTGTTTGACCTAGCACTATGAAAAAATGTATCAAGAGAAGAGAGAAGAATTTATAGTGTTTATAAATCCGCAACCTCAACACGTCAGCACTTAATCTAATAGCACAACTATATCCAATGTATCAACATTTGCCACCACAGGCAGGCAATATGCATACCTAAACCATGCAAAAAAATACTTTTTAATTAATTATGCAAATCATATAGAATGTAAATATTACAACATAGCCGCTGTACGTAAGATAAGAAAATATAGTACATGTAAGCATTTTTATGTTTGACCTAGCACTATGAACAAATGTGTCAAGAGAAGACTGCCAAGCATTATGCGTCAACATTTTTTTGTGTCATCACAGGCAATATGTAAAGCAAAAATTTTTTGTTAAAAACAATTTTGCAATTTATATGGATTGTAAACATTACAACTAATATCTAATATATATGTAACAATTAACCGTTCAATTAACAATTACTTCCAACGGCTCCATGGGCAATGGCCCGAAGGGAGCGTCTTCTTTAATAAATAAAAAAAAATAATAAATAAAATCTTCAATATTCTGTAAATGTGGAAAGCTTCATCTGGCTTGCTATTGAAATACATTTTGTTTCTAAATATTTCATCGATTTGGTTTCGCTTGTGTTCGGTGTGATCATATTCAACCAAAATACAATAAAACTAGCATAACACAAAATACAGTAGACCATTAGTAACACGGGGTACCATAAATTGACGAAAAGAATAGTTAAAATGGGAACTAAAACTATGCGAACGGCTAGGAGATCAGGAAAATATTTACTTTCTAAAATAAATAACAGTGGACTTAATTTAAAGGACACTAGTTGAACGGATTGCAGAGACGTTGCTAGCCCCATAAACGTTGTCACGTATATTAGATGGGGGATTAGTTTTGATTTGATATGCCGCTCTGTAATAGAACAACTAAAGTATAAATACTCGTAGAACTGTTATTAAAAATAAAGTTTATTACAAAAGATTAAAACATAGTAAGAATTTAACATTATCTATTATTATATAGTACATTACATTATTTATTATTTCGTACTACAAAATAATCATAAAATGTTAAATATTACATTTAATACTTGAAATGTCCTTACCAGCTAATTCATTGTCAATAGTGAAGACTAAGTTAAATATAGAAACCAAGATCGACCATTTGAAGAAAAGGAATACGCTGAAGAAGGACGATAATGAAAATACGATAGCGTAGAAACAAAACATCATAATTTGAATTACGTTGAGTGTCGGTGAAAATATTTGTGACACCAAAGTTCCTACAAGTGAAATGCTAATCACTAAATTGATAATGAACATCGATGTATAAATCCTTAATTTCGTTTTATTTGACGTTATTTTTAATTTCTTCGCCTTACAGTTCCAATCTAAAGGAGATGCCCATAATTTCTCTCCAAATATATTAAAAAATAAATCGATCGGTTTAAGAAATCCTAACGTAGCCATTTTAATCAGAACAAAAATTTGGTGTTTATTTAAGGTCCTAATGTCTACAATTTCAGTGGAGCAAGTAGATTTTGAAGACCTGTACTTGAACCAGAATAAAGTAATTCGTGACTGCGACTGCCTGGCGACTCGGCTGACTGATAATATTTATACAGTACGCAGCAGGGAACTAAAAAGGTACTCCTTTTTTACAAAAAAGGTAAAAAGCACTACTTTTTCTAAAAAAGCAGTCCTTTTTACCTTTTTACCTTATTTACATGTAAAGTGAAGTAAATGGGGCACTCTGCTACATCAAAAAAGGTAAAAAGGCAAAAAAGGACTTCTTTTTTAAAATCTTACTCCTACCTTTTTTATAAAAAAGGCAAAAAAGGTCCTTTTTTGTTCCCTGGTACGCAGTTATATATTATAAGTATAAAGAAATAATCGAAGTGGGTTGTACTTATTTAGAAAGAAATAGGTAGGAATACCGATTAAAATATATTCTCTTCGTTCACTTCAGCAAGAGTTATAACAAAACTTATCAAACGTTTCCTATTTTAATCACAATAAGAATCTGCCTCTTCGGCATCATCATTAAATATTTAAGTACGGTTTCTACTGTCTGCTTACAAAAGTTATATTCAATAATGTGTATATATCCATATTGTGAGATATATAAAACATCACATTACTTTATTAAATGGAAAAGTTGAGGTTTTATAGAATATGTTTGTTCCTGAACATTTCACATACCTAGCAGTCACAAATGTAATTGCGTTATGTCTGAGATGGACTATTAAGTCCATCCAGAAGGTCGATAGTGTGTTTTTGCTTTTGTCTATATTGTGTTGGTATATCATAGAATACAGATGGTGGCTGTGAAGCTGGCGCTTCACTATAGAAGACCAGCTTCCATAAGAGAAATGGTCCACACTTAGAATACACGTAGTTACATACGAGAGCCAATGAGAGAGCGGCTGCGTCCGACCAATAGCAAAACGGCTGCGTACCTTATGGAAACAGCAAGGAGCTCTTGATGAGAGATATACTTGGGAGACGTATAGAAGCCTAAGCTGGTCTTCCTTATTCCTTGTGGTATATATAGTCAGGGAACGAAAGGGAATCAGAGTGGGGTGACTCTGGACCGGCATTTTCTTCGAGCTTACGCCAAGCTTTTACCAGCAGATATTTGAATAGTTGAATTGGATTTTTGACCATTAATTAGTTTATGTGCCTATCTATATAAAATGTTAACATATAGTTGAAAATAGTACTAATTATTGAATTTCTAAAAAAATTAAAATTAGTATCATTTTGAGTTAAAACATTTTATTACCAAGAAATTAAATACAATGAATATTTAAATTAGACTATTAGGATAACTAATGTCCCTATATACTATTGTATTACATGATTTAATAAACTAGAATTATTTTGTACTTGCTTTTTTATTTTACCTTTTAAAAATTTAATACAACTTTACAGATAACATACAATTAACTGTGTGTGCCGCCACGATTTCCAAAAACGTAAAGCAGGTGGATTTCTTCATGATAAAAAATGGACCAACAAAAAGGTTTAAGGGCCTACAACTTTTGATATACTTTCGAGTGAGAGTGTCTGGGTTTCTCCTCCATTCTTGGTTGAAAGTCAGTGACCCGGAATGAATTAAAGTCATATTTGGAATGACTAAAATTTCAATTATAACAACCATTAAAGATAATATCGGAGCAAAAGCGTAGCCTGGCATTGGTATCAATTTGTACATTTTCACAGCTACGAAATTACAAACAACATTTAACAGTCCAGCAACTAATAAAATAGGCGGGGAAAGTATATAAAAGAAATCGTAATTTATTTTTAAATTTATTATCTTTAAAATTCTGTAAACGTGGAAAGCTTGATCTGGGTTGCTTTTGAAATACAATTTTGTTTTTGAATATTTCATTGACTTGGTGTTAGTGTTTGCTGTGATCATTTTCAACCAAAATACAATAAAACTAGTATAGCACAAAATACAGTAGACCATTAATAATACAGGGTACCATAAATTAACGAAAAGAATAGTGAAAATGGGAACTAGAACTATGCGAACCACTAGGTAATCAGGAAAATATTTATTTTCCAAAATCAATAGCAATGGACTTAATTCAAACGACACAAGTAAAACGGATTGCAGAAACGACGTCGCTAACCCCATAAATGTTGTCATGTATATTAGCCGTCCAATTATTCTGTAATGGGGAATTAATTTTGATTTGATATTCCGCTCTGTAAATGAAAAATTAAATTAAATAAGAAACATTAAAAGTTATATAAACATTTTGAAACATTATTTATATTTTCAAAACTGCTAAGCAGAATACACAATCATAGAATGATAAAATGTTAAAAAATATTCAATATTTGAAAATTACCTTACCAGCTAATTGTTTGTCAACAGTGAAGACTAAATTAAATATAGATGCTAAATTCGACCATTTGAAGAAAAGGAATACACTGAAGAAGGATGATAATGAAAATACGAGAGAGAAGAAACAAAACATCATAACTTGACCTACGCTAAGTGTTGGTGAAAATATTTGTGCTACCAAAGTTCCTACAAGTGAAATGCAAATTACCAAATTGATAATGAACATCGATCGATAAATCCGTAATTTCTTTTTATTTGATGTAACGTTTAACTTTCTTGTCTTACAGTTCCAATCTAATGGAGATGCCCATAATGTCTCTCCAAATATATTAGAAAATAAATCGATCGGTTTAAGAAATCCTAACGTGGCCATTTTAATCAAATCAAAAATCGGTTTAAAGTAAAAAAGTTTTAATTTCTGCAATAGGAAATACTGAAATTAATTTCAACCGTGTATTAGAGCGTAGAAAGTTGATTTTAGCGACTTTTACATGAACCAGATAACTCGCAACTGTCTGGCGACTTGGCTGGCTCACGATATTTATACAAAACACAGCAACATTATATATGTAGAAAAATTATCTGTATCTGTGTTTTAACTACTTCACCCACGAAGAAACTTTTATTAACAACGGAGAAATAGATAGAAATATAGATTAAACAATATTGTCCATGTTCATTTAAAGAAGGGTTATAGCAAAACTTGTCAAATACATATGAGCCAACCTCTTTGGCATCACCTTTAAATATTTTAGTAGTGTCTATCTATGAAGGTAATATATTTAGTATATATAAATGTTATGAGATGTATAAAAACCCATATCAATTCAGGAAAGTTGAGGTTTTATAGAGTATGTTTATTCCAAGTACTTTGCAAATATACATACACGTGTTTCACGTGGCATGTTATTGTGCCTGAGACGGACTATTCCTAGTAAAAATAGTCCCCGTCCACAATAAAGGGAACAAAACGACCTTTTTCACCTTTTCTATGAAACAGATAGTATTATGGCTTTAAAAGAGATACGTAAAAGAGTAATACGTTTTTTGTTTCTTTTTTGTAAATAAGAAGTATTAGTATAAGGAGTATTCATTTGTTCCTTGCCACAATGCAATTCACATTTTGTGATATTTCGTTTGATATGTAACTATACAACAGAAAATTCAACAATTTTGCTTAATGTCGTAAAATGGACGAATTTGGGCTGAGCCCAACAGTCAAAAATTATGACCTGGCCGTTTTCATAAGTGAAAGCAAAAAAACGCCGTGTATCTACGATTTCAACATCTGCAATTGAAATGATAAGATTTCTATGTAGTAGAGACCAAGACGGAATGGAATGATTGTTTAGCAGAAAAGTGTTTTATAGAACTTTGGGGCTATTCTCAAGCGACTTGGCTGAAGACACGTACACAAATTTATTTATAGTTATATTCGATGGACGGGCTTTTTAAACCATATCAGATAAAGGTATCAGCAATTCGTTTAATTTTATCAAAAGTTTCTTAGAAACTGAGCTCACGATATCCAACGCCTACTTTGATTCTTCGCTCTTGCCTTAAATATTTATAAAGTAATTATAAAAATGGTAGCAAATAAATATAGTAGATTGTATGTATCATATTACGTTATGGATTGGAATAGTAAAGGCTATATTTACATATGTAAGATATATTTGTTTTATTTTACTATACTTCTTTGTTGTATTTAAAACTTCATATTATTATTATGGTTTCCAGTGAAATAGTTACCACTACCAATATGATGTATAGATACGGAACAATAATTCACAATACATTTCAAATGTTAAATGGAAGTAGGTCGGCATATTTTATTTAGATTGATTGGCTTGATTTTATTAAACGTCTTCGACCTCGACGAACTGCAGATAATATCCCATGACAAATTAGAACATTCCATTTCTTCACATTACTGCTTTGCACAATATATTATAGCTTTAGTGAATGTTGCCTTTATCTATAAAAGATCTGTTTTGAACAATATCTGTATTAGCTAGACACACTTTTTTGACTCTTTGCTATTTTAACGGTGATAACTTAATTGCATGTTGGGTATACCCAGCCAGGTATATATTTTTGTTAGTTTTTGTTGGTTTTTGTTAGTTTTTGCTAGTTTTTGTTGGTTTTTGTTAGTTTTTGCTAGTTTTTGTTAGTTTTTGTTAGTTTTTTATAGCTTTGTTAGTTTTTGTTATTTTTTGTTATTTTTTGTTAGTTTTTGTAAGTTTTTGTTAGTTTTCGTTAGTTTTTGTTAGTTTTTTGTTAGTTTTTGTAAGTTTTTAGATCTTGTAAGTTTTTGTTAGTTTTTGTAAGTTTTTGTAAGTTTTTGTTAGTTTTTGTTAGTTTTGTTAGTTTTTGTTAGTGTAAAATGTATGTATAAGTATAGCATTATGTATGTGTGGAAATATTATTTTCTGTTGTAAGGGCTTGAGCCCATTTGAATTAAATAATTGAGTTCTAGGGATTGATGCATGTATCAGTTCTAGAACAGTCAGTCGGTCAGTTCCAGAGTGAGCTGTAGTGTGCTGCTTGTTTGTTGGCCGTTGGCGATTGTAGTTTGAGTTGTAGAGAGACGCGGACCTGTAAGTTTGATCCGTCTTAGGCAGTGAAGCTCTCTCAATTTTATTATCAGTTAAATTTGGAAAAGTGTCCAATTAATTAAATAGTTTTGTGTGTAATAAATTGTGTGAATGTGAGAAATTGTAGGATCCCGTCCTTTCTCATTCACCGTTTTACATTTTGTAGGCACACATTCTTAGTAGTCAGCCATCACACATCATAGTTTTTCTTCATCAAGACACATCATTAGAAGTGCGTTTTCAACCGGATAGGCTGATTAGTGGCATTTCGAACAGTTAGTTTTTGTTGGTTTTTGTTAGTTTTTGTTAGTTTTTTTTAGTTTTTGTTAGTTTTTGTTAGTTTTTGTTCGTTTTCGTCTAAATTTGTTCATCTTCGTATAAATTTGTTAGTTTTCGTCTAAATTTGTTCATTTTCGTCTAAATTTGTTAGTTTTCGTCTAAATTTGTTCATTTTCGTATAAATTTGTTAGTTTTCGTCTAAATTTGTTCATTTTCGTATAAATTTGTTAGTTTTCGTCTAAATTTGTTCATTTTCGTATAAATTTGTTAGTTTTCGTCTAAATTTGTTCATTTTCGTCTAAATTTGTTAGTTTTCGTCTAAATTTGTTAGTTTTCGTCTAAATTTGTTCATTTTCGTCTAAATTTGTTCATTTTCGTCTAAATTTGTTCATTTTCGCCTAAATTTGTTCATTTTCGTCTAATATTGTTCATTTTCGTCTAAATTTGTTCATTTTCGTCTAAAGTTCATTTTCGTCTAAAGGACCAGGCACTATCCTTATGGGAAACGTGAACCGACGGATGGGGCCCATTTCGATATATGTTTTTGACACTTATATAGTGGTCAAAAGTGAAGAAGGAAAAACTCTGAATGTTGACACTTCGGGAGATAATGGGGGTCAAAGGTCAGCATTCCATTCCCTTATGACGTCCATCGTGTCGTGCGTCATTCGAAAGGCCTCACTTTCCTGAGTCCAAAAATACCACACACTTGACCTCTGTGACCGATAGGTCAAAAGCTATTAGCGAAAGAGTAGACATAGTTTAGTATTTATTGTATACTAGTATATTACCCGTCCTACGGACGGGGCAAAAGGTAGGTGGGTTTATAATAATATACTCAGTGTTTGGTGCTTAATGTCACCGAAATGGCGAATGTTGCCGGTGGTACCCCGTCGGAATGTAACATTCAGTGAGCGCAAAGCATATGCATTACAAAACATGAAGTTAGTTGATAATCAACCAAGTGAAAAGTGCCAAGAGAGTGCAATTGGTCTAAAGAATCCTATTGATTCAATGACCTATGCGGGTTTTCATTTAAAACGACAAACTGCTTTGCAGCTTTTATTATCATTATTCAATTATCGTCATTTATGTACGGACTCAGACAAACACACTAGGAAAATATCTTTAATGACAAGCCTTCAAATACGAAGACGTCGGCTGGACATTTGCCACCCAGGGCAGGGGAACGTGGACCCCTCTTCGCTTGCTGCCCCACAGGGGTTGCTACAACCCACGGGCAGTACATTTGGTAAGTAAGTATAATAAGTATGACTAGATTGGGATGTATGGCTAACCTAACCTAACCTAACCTAACCTAACCTAACCTAACCTATAACTAGATTGGGATGTATAACTAGATGGGGATGTATGACTAGATGGGGATGAATGACTAGATGGGGATGAATGACTAGATGGGGATGTATGACTAGATGGGGATGTATGACTAGATGGGGATGTATGACTGGATGGGGATGTATGAGTAGATGGGGATGAATGACTAGATAGGGATGTATGACTAGATGGGGATGTATGACTAAATGGGGATGTATGACTAGATGGACAAGTGTATTGGATATCTTCGGCCTTATATTTCGTAATGCATATGCTTTGCGCTCACTGAATGTTACATTCCGACGGTGTACCACTGGCAACATTCGCCATTTCGGTGACATTAAGCACCAAACACTGAGTATATTATTATAAACCCACCTACCTTTTGCCCCGTCCGTAGGACGGGTAATATACTAGTATACAATAAATACTAAACTATGTCTACTCTTTCGCTAATAGCTTTTGACCTATCGGTCACAGAGGTCAAGTGTGTGGTATTTTTGGACTCAGGAAAGTGAGGCCTTTCGAATGACGCACGACACGATGGACGTCATAAGGGAATGGAATGCTGACCTTTGACCCCCATTATCTCCCGAAGTGTCAACATTCAGAGTTTTTCCTTCTTCACTTTTGACCACTATATAAGTGTCAAAAACATATATCGAAATGGGCCCCATCCGTCGGTTCACGTTTCCCATAAGGATAGTGCCTGGTCCTTTGTTTTTTTTCGTCTAAATTTGTTTTTTCGTCTAAATTTGTTTTTTCGTCTAATTTGTTCATTTTCGTCTAAATTTGTTCATTTTCGTCTAAATTTGTTCATTTTCGTCTAAATTTGTACATTATCGTCAAAACCACATCTCTCCTCGAAATTCTGAACTTTTACTATTACTATGGAGTCCTTTTTCGAGACTGTTTTATTTCTACGGTGAGTGATGGCCTTTTTATTTGCTTCAAGTTGATTTAATTAATTGGTTTACTTTCCTGATTTGAACTTTCGTGTATTTATGAGTTTTTTATTTAATTTCAGATGTAGACAATTGTTGAGCGATTCTTCAGTCTGGAAGCAGATATGAGTATTTTCGCCTTGCCATCGGATATTTTCGAATCTTCCTCCTGGAACTATAGTTGACGTTGTTATTATTACTCTCCCGGAAAGGTACTGATGGTCTTAAGTTGATAATTAACAATAATAATATTGAAAACAAAAGTGTTTTCATTATGAACTTGAATTTGACCCTACTTATAAAACGAATTATTTTTTTCTTTTTTTCTTTTTGGTGTCACAATCCGTTCGTCAAGGAACAATGAGCACCTGCACATACAATGTGTTATAAGATTCAAGCAAGCTGTCAGCAGATAGAATCCAACTATTTACTTTGAAATTGTGCCATTTCTACTTCAACTAGAGCGAAACTGTCGGAGTCCCATCCCCATATCATTATGCACACAAATTGGCTTATTTGACAGGAACTGGAAATTGAGCACATAGAAATCTGCAGTTCCTTGTTCATTATTTATAAACAGTAATAATTCGTTTATTTAGAAAAGGCTTTCTCAAATATTCCTCTACTTGTTTTTCATTTTATTGTTCCCACACATTAATTAAATAACTAATAGATAGGTAAGAACATTTTATTTGACGGCCAAAGGCTATAATATATTATTAATGTAGTGTCACAATTTTTATATGAAGGAAGTTAATAATATTAACTTCAGTGAATTTGGTTTGGCATTCCCAATTTTAGTTAAACATTTAATTCCCTCTAGGAAAAGGAAATGGATAGATTAAAAATAGTAGCTTGGTTTGCCTTATTCTTGGATATCGTAAGATTACGAATGGGAAAGGTTGAACCCTTTTCAGGAATAAGGGTTATCTAAAAGGTATTTACAATTTTATTTGACATTTTTAATTTAGACTTTAGAAGATTTGGAATTGATTTTTAGAAAGCTTAATGAAAGAACTGAATGGAGTAATTTGTGAATTTAATTGTAATTGCGTATTTGTTACTCTTGTATTTTCAATATATAATAAGTTCTGTGTATTGTATTTGTATTGAGTATTTACTTGTATTGAGTGTTTTGAATCCATTTAATATTATTATTTAGTATCTTTAATGAACTTGTTGTAGTCACAGTTTAATTTAGTAGCTTTTACATCTTTTAGGTTATATATTTACTGCAATTACGCAATAAAATAAATTCTTGTGTCTCAAACTGTTACTAGCATTATGTTAAAAATTTGTATTTTTAACCCGTTATTGTTTATTTTTGCTACTCCTTCACCATTTTTAGACACTAGTGGGCACTGGGCACGGCACTAGTATACTAGTATATAGTAGTGATTTTACAAAAAAAGTGTGTAAGCTGGCACAAAGAATCTTGAGACCAGACAACAAAACTAACACCATGGACCAAAAACTATCACCAGCTCTACGTCTACGACTAATGAATTATAAATGTACATGTTAATATAGAAGAGCAAACTTGGATTAGAAGTTTTGAAATGATAATTAATATGCATATCATGAAATTTCCCCCCTTTGCTAATCTTATTTTTTGATTTTCTTATTTCAATGACATAAAATTACTTTAAACGCAGGGATTTTAATATCACATCTGCCAGAATTTTATCTGATCATAGTAAGTGCTTTGAAGAGTAATACTTATATGCATATAAATTCACAAACTGATGGAGATTTCTCAGTCCTGTCGTCCTGTCCTTCTACTACTCTGGAATTTCTACGTTAATAGAAACATATGCATCGGTAATATTGGTATGTTTTTTTTTGATATTTTACAATTTGCAATACAATATTATAGTTCGTGAAGGTTTGTTCTTAATCTGAGTATAAACGAGTAGTGATAGTGATTGAATTGGGTACAATATTATTTTGTTGATTCCATAATTGTATAAACTTACTTATGGCTTATTTCTAGTACTGAATAGAATAGTTAAAATAAAACCTAATTAGTGGTACATTTTAGCGAAGTTTACATGAATTTAGCAGTTTTAAGCATCAATACGACTAAACCCAAGTCTTATGAATCTCATACAATCTAAAAAACAGTTTTCTTTTAACTGTTCTGGAAGGTTTGCAGAAATATGCTTTAGTGATTTGTTAATATTTTAAATTGGTGATTAATGCTATGTATAGGAATTTATAATTTCTCGTTAGTTGTAAACTCTAAGAAATCATAAATGGGTGTTGGCAACGTAGAAAAATTTACTGAACATAAAAGAGGTCACAATAAAATATCTAAAAATTGATTAATGCTATCCGGAACTCTGGACATTCATATCAATCATACAACCTACCACTATTTTTTGAATTTTTACTAATCATAAATGCAATTATAAATTAGTTACATGAAACATGTAAAGCATTACTGCTTTGATTTTTGTCTTAAATATATTTTTACATAGTATAAGTAGTCGATGAAGCGAAGAAGAGAGCGAGAAGTCGATGTTCCTCCCAAAATGTCACGTGACCATCGATGTGATTCCTTTGTTTGCTGTTTAGAGTTGTGCCGTTAGCTGCTAGCGTTGTGTTTTGTGCTCGCACAGATCGTAAAATCGCACTTTGTTCGATTCATTCTACGTTCCGTGTTGATTTCGATCAGTGTGGCTGCATAGGAAAAGTCAGAGGTAAAAAAACCATAGTCTATTAATATATAGAAAATTTAAAACTAAAAAATCGGACATACATTATAACTTTCGTTCGTTATATACTACATATTATCGTTTTAATATTCAACATTATGGATAGATTTGTGATTTAGGCAGCGGGTTCTCATTGATGATGAGCTGATGATTGATCGGATTCAAACTTTGTTTGTTTTTTACTATTTTATTCCAGGTTGAGGTGAAGCTGGCTGAAGGAAACCAAACTGTGAGTTCTGAAAAATGTTGAAATTCAAAATTGCAACATACAACAAAATAAGAACAATTTTCTATTTTTAGTATTTTTCAGAATCTATCTGTATTCTAATCAGGTGCCACTTTACCACAATATTAAATACTTTAACATAATGTATTCTGTGCTTAAATTTTCTGGCATGCTCCTGAGTCATCATGAAGGACATGTGTTGCAAGTTGTAACCGGGTCTGACACCTGAGAAAGATGCGCGACTTCGCCACCGCTTGGTCGCGGTAAAGAAACCCGAAACTTCCAAAACGTAAAGAAGTTTTGCGGGGAAGGAAATAAAATGTTTTTAAAAAATTTCCGGAATAAATTTTTTCTGGAAAAATGTAATTTACTCCCCAGCAGAGTATAAAGTCGGCATGCCGTAAATTATTTTTTGATGCCGCATGCCGTAAATGCCGAAAATGCCGTAAATGCCGTAAATGCCGTAAAGGTCACAAAAGCCATAATAAATACAAAATGTATTAGTAAAGAGTCAATACTATATCATTGTTTTGATTTTATGCAAATTTTAATTTATCTTGTATTGTCAATTATAAAAATGTAGTATGACCTAAAAATGTGGAATGCCTAAAGCAAATATGGCTAAAAGGCAAAATAGAAAAGATGACTTGCAAAACATTTTCTTCAATTACTTATCAAATTATCAATTATTTAGTTCATCATTTAGCATTTATTCATCGTATGAATAAATGCTGATGAAATGAACAAGTTCAAATAATTTTAAAAACATTTTTTGTAATTAATTTCTACTTCCTTTTAGTACTTAAATATAACTTAAATAACAAAGCACATTAGACGATTTTATTTGATGCTGACATTAGTGGCTAAGCCTTCAAAATTAACTATTACTCTTACTGACTATTTATTATTTTTCTTATAATATTTATTCTTACTGACTATTTATTACTCTCAATACTGATTAGTATACAGTAACGGTGCGCAAATGATGGAGTTGCACTACACCATAAATGACCGGTTTGAAACGGTTGCAACATTAGGCAATAAAAGTTTCTGTTTTCAAAAATAATAATAGGCACATTTTAGCCAAACTTTACTATTCGCCTCTTTTCTGACCTAACCCGATATAATAAATAAAGATAATAATTATTGCTTATTTTTAGTTGTATTAGGTCAGAAAAGAGGCGGAAATAGTGCAGGCTAACAGAGATTAAGTGGAAATAAAAGCTTTTATTTCCTAACGTTGCGACTTCCATTGCAACCGTTGTAGCAAGTCAATTATATTAGAATCGCAACACCCACCTTAGATCACTGTTTTACTACATCCCTTATCCTTGCTACATATAGCTATCCTTATTCATTCTTTTTATTGAGATCGCGATATACTACTGTTAATTTTGCAGCCTTTTCGATTCCAAGCTTGTTTCTGTGGTCGGTGATAACATTACCCATTGTACTAAAGCAGCGCTCCATTCCACTAGAAGATGCCGGGAGAAGCATTAGTTTTACAGCCAGATCCGCTAATCCATTGGGGAGTTCAGGTTTTTCAACCAAAACTTCTCTCCACCATTGTTGTGGCGTTAAGCAGTTTTCTCCAGAAAGTAAACTCTTGTTTAGTAAATATCCAGGATAAAAATTGGCGTCATTTTGCCTTAGTTTTATCGGGGCTAAAACAAAGAGCGGATTTTTTCGTTCCAAATACCGATTTGCTTTTTCCACAAACTGTGCCGGCAGATCCTTACCTGTGAAAAAGTAATTGATTTTTTAAAATAAATTAGTATAGTTAGTCTTTATCACAACTTTTTAAAGTTAAAGTTATTTTAAACAAAAATACTGTAGATTACCTCTATATTCGGGGTGCAATAAATATGCAGCACAAGCAAATTCCGACAGTGCAATTTCTACAATTTCTCCAAATCTTCGCTTATAGCTCTGAGGAACTGTGCAGTTTTTAATTATTTGGATCCAAAATTTAACTGCGTAAGCGAGAGAAGCGCGTTCATGCTGTAACTTAAATTAGAGTTTTGGAAAGGATTAGCTTATTGAAAAAAATATTTTACATTAAATTAGTGATACTATTGTTTATCACCACTGATATCATCATTGTGGCAATCTTACTCTTAACTTAGTCTAGATCAATTTATTAATATCTCAGTGAAAGTAACGATTAAATAGCAGGAAAATATTTAATCTGAAGTTAGTCTAAAAAGAAAACGTCAAAATTATCGCTTTTCATGATATACGAGGAAACAATAATATGTTATTTGTTTACCTTGACAATAGCATCAGCTATAGGCTCCATTAGTTTTAGGGTTGATTCCACGAGTTTGTAAAATTCTAAATCCATAAGGATTTCTTGAATTTCCAATGAGCAATTTGCTCTCTCGTGCTTACTAATTTCAATGTAAGCAGAGTGATTTTTGGTATAGTTTTTGATGCAGTCATACTGGGAATTCCACCGGGTATTGCAAGGTAAGATTGGAAGATTTATATTCTGCCCTTTAAGAGTTTCCCGAGGATAAGTATTGTCCTTGAAAAAATGTTGGACCAATTTAACTTTTTCTATGACATTTCCAGTGGTAAAATTTTTTCCAATAAGGTTTAACAAATGAGTATGACACCCGTACGTAATAATGTCTTCGTCTTCTTCCATCAGCTTTCTTCGCATAGCTGCTAACGTGTTTGCATTGTCAGTCACCACAGAAGTCACTTTACAACTATATTTGGCTTCGGTGTAAGAGATGGCAGTTTTAAGTAAATCGAGACAATATTCAGCATTTTTTTCATCGGATTTGGCAGTAACTGCATTAATAAATTGGATCTTCGTGCATTCTACACAAATGCAATGGGCTATGATTGGAGAACTTTGAGCTCCTGACCATCCATCCTGCATAATTGTCACGTATTTGCCATCTAATTTCAGATTTTTAGAATCCGAAACTTCGTTGTATACTTCTTCAAGAAGTCTTCCTCCAATGACGTCCTTACTAGGTAAAGTGTAGTGAGGCTTGACAAACTTCATCAAACTTAGAAATTGAGAATTTTCAATTGTTGAAAATGGTAAGTTGGCACCATAAATGAATTTAGCAACATAAGTGTCCAATTTCTGTTTTTCTTCTGACAACTTTGTCTTCATCGAGGGTAGGTCCCAATATACCGGTGATTTGCGCTTTTGCACTTTTGATGTTGAAAGTTGACGACTCGGTGTAGTCTGTATGTAGCACTTGTTGACATGTATTCGTAAGCGATCGGCTTTTGGGGAATTAAATTCTTTCATGCAAGTTTTACATATAGCTTTTAAAACTTTACCCCTGTCATTTTTTTGAATCGTGAAATGAGTCCAAGTTAAATCTTTAGGTCTCCCAGTTGATGTTTTGCTGAGATTGCTTTGGCCATAAGAAGGATTGGCAACTGCTGGTTCAACACAATTGGCTTCGGATTCGGAAGAGCTTTCACTTCCTAATTCTATGTCAGCTACTGGGTTGTAGTCCTCATCCCGATCTTCATTGCCACTTGTATTATTTTGATTTTCAAATATGTCTAAATTGAGTTCAATAACTTGACCTTCTTCTAACCCCTCCGGTAAAGTAACCAATCCATTTTCATCAACGTCAGCTGTTATTATTTGCGAACAGATTTCTTGCGACTGCGACTCTTGAGAGCTTTGTTCTGAACCATAAATATTATTTTATAATAAGTATTTCGAAACGTACAGTAGAGCCATTTGAATTTTGCAGTGCTGGCCCTTAGTAATCCCATTTAGCTCCGCCCACAACAAATAATAATTATGTAAACAAACACTCTTTCATAAAATACTAGTTATACGAAGGCTGAATTTAAACAGCGGGATCTCTCCTCCGTTTCAGGGGAAACGGAGGAGGAAACGAGATTCCGCTGCTCAAATTCAGCCATAATGAAGAAGTTGTTGTAGGCGGAGCTACATGGGGTAACTATAAATTCCAGCACTACAAAATTGAAATGACTGGACAGAAAAGAATTGAAATCATTGATATAACATAATTAAAAAGTAAAAGTTGGTAACCTAAAAGAGTCTGAATTTCACTTTCGGTATGAACTCGTTTATTTCCTTTTCTTCTGTTTCCCATTTTTTGTTAAATACATTTGCTGGTGATATCTTAGGTGTGGACTGTTGACATTTGACCTGTCAACTGCTACTTAGATGCAATTGTATGTACACAATCCGCAGCAAATATTT
The DNA here is from genome assembly GCA_020055645.1 of Tomocerus qinae. Lineage (NCBI taxonomy): Eukaryota > Metazoa > Arthropoda > Collembola > Entomobryomorpha > Tomoceridae > Tomocerus > Tomocerus qinae. The sequence continues at coordinate 45,653,046 of CM034546.1, read as the reverse complement.
CAGGTGTAACAATTTGACACAATAACAATAAGTAATTGGTAAGCAACTTTTAAAATTAGTTGGTTGTTGTACCTACGATGGAAGACGTACTATACCTACAGAAATACTTAACAGTATTTCATTTGACAAACGGTAGAACGATAGACATGAGGTTTGTTCAGTTTTAGAGTCAAATATACGTTTTAACATTGCGTTGGCAGTTTACGGCATTTACGGCATTTACGGCATGCCGTAAACTATATTTGTGCCAAATTTACGGCATTTACGGCAATTTACGGCATGCGGCATTTACGGCACTCTCGATACTCTGCTCCCCAGGAGACTTCCATCCCGGAGACGAGTTTCCTATTCGCCTTCATAAATGGAACTTCTATAAAGGAATGACGAATGGATGGTTGAAGACTGAAGGTAAATAGAGATGAAATTTTTCTTAAACCCTAATTTAGTTCAATTCAAATGTACTAAAATTAATAAATTCACCTTTTTAAAACGAGAAACAAAAGTTTTTTGAAAAAATACGTTTAAATTACCATTTACCATTGATACCTTTCCCCTCCGACGTAGGTCGATTTAAGAGGGTCTAGACCTTGAAATTTGTTGGCGAAAGCCTAACAATGTCAATCCATCATTCGTATTTTGTTAACGTACGGAAAGTTTTCCTTCCCACGACCGCTTGATGACAGATAATTGGGAAGAAAATATGTTTGTCAGGCTCGGTTACAACTTGCAACATATAGAAATAATTTAATAATTTTATTTATTGGTATTAGTTTATTATTCAGGTGAGCTATGGGTAAAGCCCGAAGACTGCCAACGAATCCGCAAGAAGCCATCCCATTTTTTCAAAGGCGAGGGATTGAACTTCGTCAAGCCTCCTCCACCACATCGCCCATTGAAGATAGTAATGCTGACCCAGATGTAGATAGTGGTCGAGTTGCTGCTGAAGCCATGGTACTATATAGAGGAAGCTAATGTTGTGAGTGCCAGTCCTTCCAGCTCCAACGGTAATGGCAACTGGAAACATGACAGAGTAGTAGTAGCAATTAGAACGGAGACAATGGTTCAAATGGATCCAACGGAAACGGTGACCGAGAAGATTCTCGTGAAGACGACTGTTGTGTCGGAGATGATTTGGAATCGTCCACATGAACGGCTGACAGAGGATACTAGTGCTAATTTGCGTTGAAATGGTAGGGGCATCCGTCCAGTCCAGACATCTTGGATTATGTGATTACTCGATTTGCCGACCTACCACAAAGCAAGGATTTACTGGTACACCTATTCAATTGGTGACTAACTACTTCCAGTTACAGCACAAAAGGGACCTTGCCACAGTACAGGGTGAACACGAAACCGGAAGAAGACCAAACGAAAGTTCAAAAGCGCCTTGTGGGGCAGAACCGGGACAACCTTCCACCCTATATATTCGACGGGACGGTGTTGATTACCAGAATTACCGAAGTGCAGAGCCTCTGCTCCTTAACATCGAAAATAATGGAACAGGAACAAACTATGTCGTGGAGATTTTCTGTCTGGGGAACTAATGACATCCCAATTCTACAATTTGGTAGTTCGAAAAGCGCTGCAGACATTGAAATTTGATCTGTTGGGGGGACATTATTATGGCAAAGAGCAGAGCATCGCTATGCCTAATTGTCGCGATGCTGATCTCAATGCCTCGTCAGCGAACAATGCATGACCCCCGCGGAGATCAAGGTCCGATTCTTCTCGTTCCTGAAATGTGCTATAGATATAATTGGATTGGACCAAGACCAGCGGGCTAATTTCCAGTTGATGAAGGACATGTCTCAACATCTGCATATGGGACCCGCCCGACGTGCGACTACTTTAAAGAATTTTATCAACATAATTTGGAGTAACCATAACCAAGAGGTAATTATTTATTTATTTTTAAATGTTTAATTAATTATATATTATGTCCAATGGTAAAGATCGGTTATTATTATTATTTTGTCTTTACATTTTATAGATCCAAGCCGACATGGGAAAATGGGGAGTTCGATTCAATAACGATTTGGTCCAAGTTCCTGGTCGAGTTCTTCTTAGTTAGAGAAAGTTTAAGTTCGGCGAGTTTCAGCGGTTTAATCATGATTATTTTTTATGTGTGGCTCAGAAATTGTTCTCGACGCCAGAACTAGGAACTTGATGCATTGTTGACCCCGCGCGTTCGGACAGAGGTATAGACAATCTTGTACAAACAATGAAACGCGTTAGTGGGCCTCTGTGCTATCGCATCAACAATCCTGAAGTGTAATAACTCTTACATCTTATAGGTTTTATATTAATCTGCAATTTGGCAATAAATTAAATTCTGTTGTCTCATACGGTTACAAGCATTATGTTAAAAAGTTGTATTTTTAACCCGTTATTGTTTATTTTTGCGACTCCTTTATCATTTTTAGACGCTAGTGGGCATGGCACTAGTAGTAGCACTAAGTACCTACATTTTATTTTACAAAAAAGGTGTGCAAACTGGCACAAAGAATCTAAAAGCCATAAAAACTAGTACCAGCTCAAAGACTAATGAATGTCACATGTCAATATAGGAGAGCAAACTTTGATTGGAAGTTTTGAAATGCTAATTAATACGCATATCATGAAATTACCCCTTTCTCTAAGCTTCCCTATATGTAAATTTTTGATTTTCTTATTTCATTGGCATAAAATTACATTAAACGCAGGGATTTTATGCATCACACGTGCCAGAATTTTATCGTTGACCATAGTTTGACCATACTTGATGAGTAATACTTATACTTATATGCATGTAAATTCGCAAATTGATGTAGACTTGGTAGTCCTGTCCTTCTGCTGCCCTGGAATTTTCACGTTGATAGAAACATATATGCGATGGTATATTTTTTGATATTTAACAATTTGCAATACAATATTATAGTTCGTGAAGGTTAGTTCTGAGTCTGAGTATAAACGAGCATTGGTTTAATTTCGACTATTTTATGGATTCCCTAATTGTAGACTTACTTATGGTTTATTTCTAGTACTGAATAGAATAATTAAAATAAAACCTAATTAGGGATATATTTTTGTGCGAAGCTTAAATGAATTTAGCATTTTTAAGCATCAATACGACTTATTTCACCTGTTCTGGAAGGTTTGCAGAAATATATGATTAATGTGATGCTTTAGTGATTTATTTACCTTTTAATTTTGCCAATTTTTAATTCTTTATTATGTATAATATGTACAAAAGATTCAAAATATTTCAAATTAGCGATTATTACTATATATAGGAATTTATAATTTCTCGTTAGTTTAAACTCTCAGAAATCATAAAAGGGCATTGACACCGTAGAAAAAATTGCTAAACATAAAAGAAGTCACAATAAAATATTCAAAAATTGATTAATGATACTCCGGAACTGGAGTATCATTAATCAAATTAATCATTAATCTGGACATTCATAACAAACATACAACCTACTACTATTTTTTGAATTTTTTACTAGTCATAAATGCAATTATGAATTAGTTTTACACGAAACACGTAGGACATTGCTAGTTTGATTTTTATTTTAAATATCATTTTACACAGTATTAAGTTTTAATTCGTGTTCGTACATTTGCAGGTTAAAAAATGCTAGTTTTAGAGTAAATTTTTTTGATCATTAAAATGCCACAGATTAAATTTTCGTCTTCGTCACAGTATAAAGTTGATGAATCGAAGAGGAGAGCGAGAAGTCGATGTTCCTTAATGTCACGTGACCATCGACGCAGGGCTGCTGATGTGATTCCTTTGTTTGCTGTTTAGAGTTGTGCCGTTAGCTGCTAGCGTTGCGTTCGATTCATTCTTCATCATTCTACGTTCAATGTTTCGTGTTCGTTTCGAGTTCGATCAGTGTGGCAACTGGCTATATCTGTCAATCTTGTTCTTAAAATAAAATAATATTTTTTCAGTTGTCATGCAGTTATCCGTCTTCCTTCCCTGACTGAAGAAAGACCGAATTAACTGTGCGACTCGAAAATCAAAACATTAGGAAAGGTCAAAGGTAAGACACGAAACACAGTGTGTCAATATACAGAAAATTTAAAACAAAAAAATCGAACATACACTATAACTTTCGTTCGTTATTTCGTTATACTACATATCGTTTCAATTTCAATATTCAACATTTTGGCCAAATTTGTGATATAGGCAGCCGGAATTTGGTTGATGATGAATTGATGATTAACTGATTGAGCGGTTTCAAATTTCGTTTGTTTTTTAATATTGTATTCCAGGTTGAGGTAAAGCTGGCTGAAGAAAACCATACTGTGAGTAATGGCTGACAACTGTTGAAATTGCAACATACAATATAATAAGAACAATTTTCTTAGTATTTTGTAGCCGTTCCTCTCCAGAATCTATCTATATTCTATTCAGATGACACTTTACCACAATATTAAATACCATAACATATATATTCGGTACTAAAATTTTCTGGGATGCTTCTGAGTTCTGAGTATGGTTTCAAGTTGCAACCGGGCCTTATTCCTGACTCCTGAGAAAGATGCGCGACCTCGCCACCGCTTGGTCGCGGGAAAGTAACCCGAAACTTTCAATACGTATTGAAGCCTTCCCGGGAAGGAAATAAAATGTTTGGTTGAAGTAAGCCAGCCGTTGCATGAGGGTGAGGAGGGTGAGGAGTTTGAGGGTGAGGAGGGTGAGGAGTGCGAGGGTGAGGAGGGTGAGGAGGGTGAGGAGGGTGAGGAGGGTGAGGCGGGTGAGGGTGAGGAGGTTGAGGCGGGTGAGGCGGGTGAGGAGTGTGAGAGTGAGGGTGAGGAGTACATATTTTACATTACGTATTTGAAGAGTTATATTGGGGAGGAGTAAATAAAATGTAGAATCATCAATTTCTTAATCCCCTGGGGGTAATCTATCAAGGTACTACAAAGGGAATTATTATTAGATACCTGACAAATGTAAGCAGGTTATCTGAAAAAATAATTTAATTGTTTTGTTTGTAACTAAGCAAAACAATAATTTAAGGTCGGCCTATACGCTTTAAAACCCTTTATCTATTTATACCCCAAATGGGAATGTTGCTATGTAGAAACAAAAACTTTAAATCGTTAATTTTTTACCAAAATAAAGTTTTAGCCTACAAGTGCAAGATTGGCACTGCTGAAAAGCCGAGATTCTACTCTACAAAGTTTACTTTTTAGTTTTATTGCTTTGCTTCAAAGATTTTGTTTTTACATAAAGCTTTTTTGGTACTAAAATGTCAATAACTACGAAACAAAGCAATAAAACTAAAAAGTAAACTTTGTAGAGTAGAATCTCGGCTTTTCAGCAGTGCCAATCTTGCACTTGTAGGCTAAAACTTTATTTTGGTAAAAAATTAACGATTTTGCACTTGTAGGCTAAAACTTTATTTTGGTAAAAAATTAACGATTTAAAGTTTTTGTTTCTACATAGCAACATTCCCATTTGGGGTATAAATAGATAAAGGGTTTTAAAGCGTATAGGCCGACCTTAAATTATTGTTTTGCTTAGTTACAAACAAAACAATTAAATTATTTTTTCAGATAACCTGCTTACATTTGTCAGGTATCTAATAATAATTCCCTTTGTAGTACCTTGATAGATTACCCCCAGGGGATTAAGAAATTGATGATTCTACATTTTATTTACTCCTCCCCAATATAACTCTTCAAATACGTAATGTAAAAAATGTACTCCTCACCCTCACTCTCACACTCCTCACCCGCCTCACCCGCCTCAACCTCCTCACCCTCACCCGCCTCACCCTCCTCACCCTCCTCACCCTCCTCACCCTCGCACTCCTCACCCTCCTCACCCTCAAACTCCTCACCCTCCTCACCCTCGCACTCCTCACCCTCCTCACCCTCAAACTCCTCACCCTCCTCACCCTCATGCAACGGCTGGCTTACTTCAACCAAATGTTTTTTTGAAAATTTTGCGGAATAAATTTTGTCAGGAAAAATGTAATTTTCTCCACTGGAGACTTCCATCCCGGAGACGAGTTTCCTATTCGCCTTCAGTCACAAATGGAACTTTTTCTGTAAAGGAATGACGAATATGAATGGTTGAAGACAGATAGAAATGAAATTTTTCTTAAACCCTACTTTAGTCCAATTCAAATGCATAAAAATTAATAAATTAAACTTTTTAAAACGAGAAACAAAAGCTTTTTGAAAAAATACGTTTAATTTACCATTGACCATATGATATCTTCCCCCTCCGACGTAGGTCGGTTTGAGGGGGTCTAGACTCTAGACCTTGAAATTTGTTGGCGAAACCCTAACCATGTAAATCCACTCATTCGTTTTTTGTTGACGTACGGAAAGTTTTCCTTCCCACGACCGCTAGATGACAGATAATTGGGAAGAAAAATATGTTTGTCAGGCTCGGTCACAACTTCCAACATAGAAATAATTTAATAATGTTATTTATTGGTATTAGTTTATCATTCAAGTGAGCTAGAGGCAAAGCCCGAGGACTGCCAACGAATCCGCAAGAAGCCATCCCATTTTTTCAAAGGCAAGGGATTGGACTTCGTTACGCCGCCACGTGCTGCATCGCCCACTGAAGATGGTATTGCTGACCCAGAGGTAGATAGTGGTCGAGTTGCTGCTGAAGCCATGGTACAAGCTAATGTTGTGAGTGCCAGTCCTCCCAGCTCCAACGGTAATGGCAACGGTAAAAATGACTGTAGCAGTAGTAGTAGCAATGGGAATGGAGACAATAGTTCATATGGATCTAACGGTGACCGAGAGCCTTTGCCTGAAGACGACTGCAGCGTCGGGGATGATTAGGAATCGTCCACATCAACGGCTAGGATAGAAGAAAGTGCTAAATTGCGTGGAACATGTTGTCCTGACATGTTGGATTAAATGTGATTACTGATTACTCGACCTGCCAACCTGACCACAAAGCAGGGATTTACTGGTATACCTATTCAATAGGTGGCTGACTATTTCCAGTTGCAGCACAAAAAGAATTGGACCTTGCCACATTACAGGGTGGACACCAAACCCGAAGAAGACCAAACGAAAGTTCGAAAGCGCCTTGTGGGGCAGCACCGGGACAACCTTCCACCGTATATATTCGACGAGACGGTGTTTATTACCTACGGACCTCTGCTAAGTTCACCTAAGTTCACAGCCTCTGCTCCTTAACAGCGAAAATAATGGAACAAACTATGTCGTGGAGATTTTGTGTCTGCGGCACACATGCTAGTTTCTGGCTCGGCGAGCCAGGCTGGTTCGATTTTTCTGGCTGGGCTCGGCCCGCCCTATTGGATGATGTGGCTCGGCTCGCCCTTGCCTTGGCTCGGCTAGCTCCAAAATTTTCCCGCCATTTTTATTTTAAACCTACAGGCTTCTTAACCATTAGTGGCTCTATTTTTCAGCGAGCCGAGCCGAGCCGGGTCCATGGCTCGGCTGGGTCGAAATTTTTTTAAAGACCTGGTTTGGCTCGGCTCGCCAATTTTTTTTAATTGCCGGCTCGGCTCGCCCAAAAGTTTTTTGAGGATCTGGCTCGGCTCGCTCAATGTTATTGGAGGTCAAGGCTCTGCTCGGCTCGCTGACCTAAACTAGCATGTGTGGTCTGGGGATCCAATGACATCCCAATTCTACAATTTGGTGGTTCGAAAAGCGCTGCAGTCATTGAAATTTGATCTGTTGGGGCGACATTATTATGACAAAGAGCAGAGCATCGCCATGCCTAATTGGCGGTTGGAGTTGTGGCCAGGATTTATGGCGTTCATTCAGCGCTGCGAACAAGATGTCCTCTTAAATGCCCAAGTGACACACAAAATGATTCGAACAGACAACATCTTGGAACTCATGAACGGTATCCGGAGAGATGGAGGCGACGTCAAAGCCAACATTACCCAATTTCTTGTAGGGCGCATTAGTGATGACAAGATACAACCGGCAAACGTACGTCCGTATAGATGGGATAGATTGGGACAAAAAAACAGATGGAGGCTTTGAAAAGAAAAGGGGTGATACGACCGAACAAATCACCTTTAAAGAGTAGGGGAGACTGCCGTCGAAAGGGACACTTTTAAAAAAAAACGTTTTTCATAATTAATTGAAAAGATATTACATCATTTTATTATGCGGGTTCCATTCATAATATTCTAGGGTACTATTTGATCGAACCCTCTAGTTATGGTAACTTATATTGCAATAGTTACAGAAGTATATTTAAAACTAGTCATTTGTCCCCATCGAGGGCACGGGTGCCCCCGATAGGGACAAGTAGTGGGCGGGGCACAAGTGGAAATGGAATGCATCGCCATTAAACGATTTATAATTTCAGACGGAGCAAAATCTGAATCCTTAACGATGTCAGGGTTGTATATTATTACCATACATTTAAATCCGGCAATAATGTTTGGATTTGGACCATTTGTGGCAGCTGGCAAAGAATTATTCAATTTGCTTGGAAAATCATAAATCGTTACAGGTAATCCAGGTTCATTTTCCATGCATGCGTCGCAAACCGTGTTTACATTTTTTAAAGGCCCATAAACTGAACCGTGCAAAGGTTGAAGCTATGTGAGCAATGCGGAGGGAAAATTAGAAATTAAATTCCGTTTTGAAAATATAAATATCTCTATCGAGGGCATCCAAAGGTTTCCCACTTGAGGGCACCTCAATTTTCTACATTTGGAAAATTTTCCACTGAAGAAAACAATTCTTTATTCCAAAATTAATTTTAAATATTCATCTTTAATGTCAATACTGACTGACAAAAAATTTTGTACCGTTAAATTATTCAGGTAACCAACGTAAATAAGGTCTGTTGGAGATCTGGAAATGTTACTTTAGAGCACATAAACCTCTTTTTTACGTAGTTTCATTTTTTAACGATTAAATTGGAATCCTACATTAATAATATTTTATTACGTGTGCTAATTTGTTATTTTACATTGGAATATTAAAAATTCCAGTTTAATCTGACAAGGATATCGCAAAATAATTGATGTGTCCCTATCGAGGGCATGTCCGTTTCGAGGGCAGTCTCCCCTACTATCGTGAGTGACGGACAAGTACAACATCAATCTGACTGAACGGAACCAGACGATGATGATCGTCAGCGAACAATGCATGACCGCCGCGCGCCGCGGATTTCGGTATGTAAGGTGTCTATGCCACCTAATAATGCAATTATCTAATTGTGTGTAAAAACAAATATATGTATGTAACCGTATGATTTAAATTCATCCTCATGGAGTGTTATTATTCTAAGGCAACATGTTTTGTTTAGAACATAATGGTGGTAGGTTTCGACGTCTACCACAGTGTGGATAGAAATAGAAAGGATAGGAAGTGTGGGTGCGAGGGCGTGCACTTACTCGAGCTCTTTGGCTCGTTACTTCCGATTTTGTTCTTCTCCACCTAGGATGAAATGGCGGAGAACATCGGAATGGACATTCTCAGTGAGTCGTTATCATCAACAGTTTAGATTTTACATTATTGACTCAATCAAAGTAATAATTTATTTTTATTTCAGAGTGTCTCAATGCCTATATATAAAACGGTTAACGGCTGCTTGCCGTCCAGAATTATGTTTTATAGAGACGGCGTTGGTGAAGGCCAACACAACTACGTTTTGTTTTCAGTTCTAAATTGGAAAAAATGAAGGTTAATTTTTTGTGTTTTTTAGACCTTTTTCAATTTATTTTTAAGAACAATTCAAATGTGATACAATTTTTTGTTCATTCATTTTAGAACATCATAGAAAGAGTCTACCTACGAAACTGCAGGAGTTGTAATTCCGAAGTTCAGTTTTAATATTGTGAACAAACGAATTAACACCAGACTCTTTTCTGAAAGTAGAGGAAATCAAGACAATCCTCCTCCTGAAACTGTAGCCGACTGTCGACAGTGTTATTACTCTCCCGGAAAGGTACTATTATTGGTGGTCTTAAATTGATAATTAAGAATAATAATATTCAAAACAAAAGTGTTGTTATTATGAACTTGAATTTGACCCTACTTATAATACAATTAAATTATTTTTCTATTTGTTGTTGGATATGATTTCTTTTTGGTGTCGCAATCCGATCGTCAAAGAACAGTGAACCCCTGAGTGAGATACAATGTGTTATACTATGATTCAAGCAAGCTGTCAGCAGATAGAATCCAACTATTTATTTATTTTCAAGTTGTTCCAGTTGTACTTCAACTGGAGCGAAACTGTCGGAGTCCCATCCCCATGTCAATATGCACACAAATTGGCTTATTTCTTATTTGACCAGATGGCGCTTGATCTGGAGCAAATAGAAATCTGCAGTTCCTTCTTCATTATTTATAAATAACAGTAATCATTCATTTATTTAGAAAAGTCTCAAACTTTCCTCTACTTGTTTATCACTTTATTGTTCCCACACATTCACACATTAATTAAATAACTAATAGATAGGTCAGACAACTTTTTATTTGACGGCCAAAGGCTATAATATATTATTAATGTACAGTGTCATAGTTTTGTTTCGTCAGTTTGGTTAAGTTAATAATTTAAACTTCAGTGAATTTGGCTGTGTTAGTTAATAGTTACCCAATGTTAATTAAACATTTAATTCCCTCTAGGAAAAGGAAATTTGCGAATTTGATTAAAAATAGGTTTGCGTTATGTTTCGAAATCGTAAAATTATTATAAATGCAAAGGTTGAATCCTTTTCTATCTAAAATCTAAAGTTATCTAAAAGTTAGGGCTATCTAAAAGTTTATTTACAAATTGATTTGACTGTTTTATTGAATTTGTTTACAAACATTGAAGTGACTTGATGTTTGAGGAGATTTGGAATTGATTATCAGAAAGCTAAATGAAAGGATTGAATGGGGTAATTTAATTTAAGATTAAGAATTTGTGAATTTTAATTAGTTTGGCATTCATTGTATATCTGTTACACTTTAATGGGCCCTATTTAATAAGATCTGTGTATTGAGTATTAACTTGAGTGTTTTGAATACATTTAATATTATTATTTAGTATCTTTAATGAACTTGTAGTCACAAACTAATTTTGTAGCTATTACTTTTAGGTTTCTTATTCATCAGCAATTTGGCAGTAAATTCTGGTGTACTGTGTTACAAGCATTATGTAAAAAAGTTGTATTTTTAACCAGTTATTGTTTATTTTTGCGACTCCTTCACCATCATTAGACGATAGTGGGCACGGCACTAGTAGTGGCACCCAGTACATTTAATTTTACGAAAAAGGTATGCACACTGGCACAAAGAATCTATGGACCATAAAAACTAGCACCAGCTCTACGACTAATGAATAATAAATATACATGTCAATATAGGAGAGCAAATTTGGATTAGAAGTTTTGAAATGCTATTTAATATGCATACCATGAAATTTTAAAAATTGAAAATCTCTATATAATAAACACAGAAGGAAAAAAACTTACCAATCTATCTATCTATGTAACTATGTATGTCTGGTAGGACAGCCTAGGGAACCTGCATATATTGCGTAACGCAAAACCCCCTCCTACATGTGTAACGCAAGTGCTGACTGCAACTCTTTTGAGTACCTCCTCCTCCCATCAGCTGCACACGTAATATATGCAGGCTCCTTAAAAACAAAAAAGCAAAATGCGCAAGCCCAATTCCTCCAAACCACCGAAATGAGTCGTTTCATATTATTATTATAACACCAAAATGGAAATAGAAATTTACATAAAAAGATTGAATGGTGAGGGGTGATCGAATAGAAATGATTAGCGAAAGGGAACATTTCGTAATGATCGTAATGTGCGTATTAAATAGCATTTCAAAACTTCAATCCAAATTGGTTCTGCTACATCAACAAACTTATTCAACATTATTTAGTAGAGCTGGGTTTACTTTTTACTACCCTCTTGATTCCTTTGGTAGTTGGCACACCTTTTTGTATAATTAAATAACAGTACTGGGTACCACTATTTATTCTTTAAAAATATTTTATTCGTAAGTTGTACTGATGGATTTTGCATGTTTTTCCAAAATCCCACAGGGAATCGAATTTTTTTGATTTTCAATGGGAGCATTTTTGTAACTTTGTGCGAGCTTTTTGGAAAATAGAGTCTTTCATTGTTCTCCGTATTTGATGCTACAATCTACAAGTATTAATTTGGTGTAGAAAATTCCTTTTTATAAGGAATTTGGGGCTGCAGCTAATTTTGCCTACCATTCTAGAAAATAAAAGTATATTAATTTAAATATACTTTGTAGTTACAAAGTTAACATAATAACCTAATGGGATGTTTTCGAATTTCGAAATTGTTTTTATTACTGTGATGAATGGCCTGCTGAATTTCTCTTGAGTGCTAGATTTGTCCCCTTAGCTGGGTTCACTAGTATTATAATATTTCGTGAAGGTTAGTTCTGAATCTGAGTATAAACGAGCATTAGTTGAATTTCGTACACTGCTAATTAATACGCATATCATGAAATTACCCCTTTCTCTAAGCTTCCCTATATGTAAATTTTTGATTTTCTTATTTCATTGGCATAAAATTACATTAAACGCAGGGATTTTATGCATCACACGTGCCAGAATTTTATCGTTGACCATAGTTTGACCATACTTGAAGAGTAATACTTATACTTATATGCATGTAAATTCGCAAATTGATGTAGACTTGGTAGTCCTGTCCTTCTGCTGCCCTGGAATTTTCACGTTGATAGAAACATATATGCGATGGTATATTTTTTGATATTTAACAATTTGCAATACAATATTATAGTTCGTGAAGGTTAGTTCTGAGTCTGAGTATAAACGAGCATTGGTTTAATTTCGACTATTTTATGGATTCCCTAAGTGTATACTTACTTATGGCTTATTTCTATAGTACTGAATAGAATAGTTGAAATAAAACCTAATTAGTGGTACATTTTAGCGAAGCTTACATTACTTTAGCAGTTTTAAGCATCAATACGACTTATTTCACCAGTTCTGGAAGGTTTGCAGAAATATATGTGGTGCTTTTGTGATCTATTAACTTTTTAATTTTGCCAATTTTTAATTATTTACATGTACAAAAGATTCAAACTATTTTAAATTGGCGATAATTACTATATATGTAGGAATTTATAATTTCTCGTTAGTTTTAAACTCTCAGAAATCATAAGGCTATTGACAACGTAGAAAAAATTACTGAACATAAAAGATAACACAATTAAATATCTAAAAAATGATTAATGCTACCCCGGAACTCTGGATCTGGACATTCATAACAATCATACAACCTACTACTATTTTTTGAATTTTTTACTAGTCATAAATGCAATTATGAATTAGTTACACGAAACACGTAGGACATTACTAGTTTGATTTTTATTTTAAATATAATTTTACACAGTATTAAGTTTTAATTCGTGCTCGTACATTTGCAGGTTAAAAAATGCTAGTTTTAGAGTAAACTTTTTTGATCATTAAAATGTCACAGTATAAAGTTTCGTCTTCGTCACAGTATCTAGTCGATGATGCGAAGAGAAGAGCGAGAAGTCGATGTTCCTTAATGGTCACGTGACCATCGACGCAGGGCTGCTGATGTGATTCCTTTGTTTGCTATTTAGAGTTGTGCCGTTAGCTGCTAGCGTTGCGCGTTGTGTACGATTCATTCTTCATCATTCTACGTTCAATGTTTCGTGTTCGTTTCCAGTTCGATCATTGTGATTGTGACTACAGGCTATATCTGTCAATCTTATTCTTGATTAACTAAAATAAAATAATATTATTTCAGTTGCCATGCAGTTATCCGTCTTCCTTCCCTGACTGAAGAAAGACCGAATTAACTGTGCGACTCGAAAATCAAAACATTAGGAAAGGTTAAAGGTAAGAAAAGAAACATATAGCATATTAATATGCAGAAAATTTAAAACAAAAACATCGTTACATGCACCACATATCGTTTCAATATTCAACATTTTGGCTAGATTTGTGATTTAGGCAGCGAGATCTCGTTGATGACGATCTGATAATAGAATCGGTTTTAAACTTTGTTTGTTTTTGTACTATTTTATTCCAGGTTGAGGTGCAGCTAGCTAAAGAAAACCAATGTGAGTACAGACAACTGTTGGAATTTACTGGTCCACCTATTCAATTGGTGACTAACTACTTCCAGTTACAGCACAAAAAGGACCTTGCGACACTACAGGGTGAACACGAAACCCGAAGAAGACCAAACGGAAGTTCGAAAGCGCCTTGTGGGGCAGCACCGGGACAACCCTCCACTGTATATATTCGACGGGACGGTGTTGATTACCTACGGACCTCTTAAAGTCCAGAGCCTCTGCTCCTTAACAGCGAAAATAATGGAACAAACTAAGTCGTGGAGATTTTGTGTCTGGAGATCCAATGACATCCCAATTCTACAATTTGGTGGTTCGAAAAGCGCTGCAGACATTGAAATTTGATCTGTTGGGGTGACATTATTATGACAAAGAGCTGAGCATCGCCATGCCTAATTCGCGCGATGCTGATCTCAATGCCTCGTCATCGAACAATGAATGACCGCCGCGGAGATTAAGGTCCGATTCTTCTCGTTCTTGAACTGTGCTATAGATATTATAACTGGATTGGACCAAGACCAGAGGGCCAATTTTAAGTTGAAGGACATGTCTCAACATCTGCATATGGTACCCGCCCGACGTGCCAATACTTTAAAGAATTTTATCAACATAATTCGGAGTAAAAGAGGTATTTATTTATTTATTTTTAAACGTTTAATTAGTTATATATTATGTCCAATGGTAAAGATCGGTTATTATTTTATTTCTTTACATTTTACAGATCCAAGCCGACATGGGAAAATGGGGAGTTCGATTCAATAACGATTTGGCCCATGTTCCTGGTCAGGTCCTTCCTAGTGAAAGATTAAAGTTCGGCGAGGGCAGGGAGCAAGAAGCTGCTAAAAGGCAGACTGTTCAATAGCATTCCGATGTAAGTTTTGGCTTAGCTAGCTAATAACTACCTAACTAAAGTACGGTTTAATTATGATTATTTTTATGTGTAGCTCAGAAATTATTCTCGACGCCAGAACTACGAATTTGGTGCATGATTGACCCCGCGTGTTCGGACAGAGGAATTGACAATCTTATACAAACAATGAAAGTCGGCGTGGCGTTAGTGGGCCTCGGTGCTATCGCATCAACAATCCTGAAGTGTAATAACTCTCAGTCTTATTGATGTTATATAAATTTTGATTCGAGAAGTAATATAAATAGTTATAATACAGTTATAATAATAATTAGCGAGTTTTATCACCTTGAAAAGTTTACACGTCCTTTTGTTGTTTGCAGTTCCTTCGCAGTGCTTTTTGGCCAAAAATGTTGGAAATAAAGGACTGATGTCTATCCCGACCAACAAGGTCGTTATCCAGATGTCTGCCAAGCCAAACAAGGAGGACAACCATGGAGTGTAACGGTCTCCCTTTCGGAATCTAACGTTAGTAGAAATATCAAAAACCCAACCATTTACGTTAGGGACATTTTAAATTTTTTTAGAGACTTTCTAAATTATTCGCAGGGACACCTTCAAAAATGACCTTTTAAATTATTAGTCAGGGACATTTTAAATTACTTCAATGTCCCATTAAATAGCATCCTATCTAAAAGTTTATGTTTACAAATTGATTTGAGTTTTTTATTGAAATAGCTTACCTAGAATATGTTTACAAAAATTGTGGTTTTTGATTTGCAAAAAGATTTGGAATTGAATTTCAGAAAGCTTAATGAAAGGACTAAATAGAGTAATTTGTGAATTTAATTAGTTTCGAATTCTTTGCGTAGTTATTACACTTGTAGTTTCCCTATAAAATAAGTTTTGTGTATTGTATTGAGTGTTTTGAATCCATTTCATATTATTATTTAGTATGTTTAATGAACTTGTTGTAGTCACAGATCACAGAATTAAGAAATGCATCAGTATTGACTACGGAGGTCAGTTTTCATTTGATAATTTTTGATATTTGCTTCATAATTATTACTAAAGGTATAGTTATACTTACACGTCCTATTGTTGTTTGCAGTTCCTTCGCAGTGCTTTTTGGCCAAAAATGTTGGAAATAAAGGACTGATGTCTATCGCCACCAATGTCGTTATCCAGATGTGTGCCAAACAAGGAGAGCCATGAAATATCCCTAATCTCCTTCAGGTATGTAAGGTGTCTATGTCAGTCAATAATGCAATTATCTAATTATGTGTAAAAACAAATATATGTATGCAACCGTATGATTTAAAATCATCCTCAGGATTGTTATTATTCCAAGTCAGCATGTTTTGTGTAGAACTTGATGGTCTTTGGCTCGTTACTTCAGTACGATTTCGTTCTTCTCCACCCAGGATGAAATGGCGGAGAACATCGGAATGGACATTCTCAGTGAGTCGTTATCATCAACAGTTTAGATTTTACATTATTGACTCAAAGTAGGAATTTAAATTTACTTTTATTTCAGAGTGTCTCAATGCCTATAAAACGGTTACCGGCTGCATGCTTGCCTTCTAGAATTATGTTTTATGGAGACGGCGTTGGTGAAGACCAACTCAACTACGATTTCAGTTCTGAGTTGGAACAAATGAAGTTTTTTTGTGTTTAATAGACCTTTTTCAATTTATTTTTCAAGGATAAATATTTAATATGATACAATTTTTTGTTCATTCATTTTTAGAACATCATAGAAACAGTCTACACAACTGCAGGAGTTGAAATTCCAAAGTTCAATTTTATTGTTGTCAACGAACGAATTAACACCCGACTATTTTCAGAAAGTAAAGGAAATCACGACAATACTCCTCCCGGAACTAATGTCGACTCTGTGTTGTTAAATGTGTTAATGTTATTACTCTCGCGGTAAGGTACTGATAGTCTTAAATTGATAATTAAGAATAATAATATTCCAAACAAAGGTGTTGTTATAATGAACTTAAATTTGACCCTACTTAAACAGGGTTGTGGGTCGGGTTTTTTATGGGTTTTCAAAAAACCCACCCCGCTTTACTTAAAAAACCCCGGGTTTATTGGGTTTTTTACAAAACATACAAAAATGTGCACTACAGCTCCATCTAGATACGCAATGCATACTAATTTCTATTCAAAAATGTAAACAAATGCATAGTCAGGTGGAAACAAATATAGCTTGTTGTACTCATAATTTCAATTTATCACTTACATATTCATTACTGTAATGCTTTGCAATTAAAGCTTCAAATTAACAAAGGAATAATTTAATTTCATAAAGTCAATATAATCAGTAAAATATTATAATGCTTAATATTTCACTAGTTGTTATCAAACAGTAATAATAATGTAGGTTTTCACAAAAATACTGCATTTGCTACGTTACAACATAATAAAATTAAACTTTTATGCTTTAATTTTTCTTTTCATTGACGTAAGTAATAGTAGTTGACACGGTTGTTGTTGTTGTCAGCTGTAGTTTTCATATATGGTATGTATAGGCTTGTATTTATACCTATAGTTATATAAAAAACCCTTAAACCCAAAAAACCCGGGGTCGAGAGTTTTTTCCTAAAAAACCGGGGTTTTTCGATACCTTGTACTTAAACTACTTATCCTGATATTATTTATTTTTTTATTTGTTGTTAGATATGATTTCGTTTTGATGTCGCAATCCGTTCGTCAAGGAACATCAAAATATACACCCCTGCTCATAAAAATCATATGAATAAAAAGAAAAAATTTGGTGTGTGTGTATGTGTGTGTGTGTTAACATTTCAGAGCCTGAATTTGGCTCAGTGGCGTTGGAATGTTACAAACAAATCCAGGCTCTCAACACACACAAATCACACAAAACAATATCTCAGCTCATTCCACTTCTGCTGCTCTTCTCTCTCGAAGCAGGACAGAAGTGGAATCCAACGGAGCGAGGGAGAACCATTCCAGACTGGCACACACAGCCAAGTTTTGAAATGAAACGACTCTGCTCCTTCTGCTGTTAATTGTCAATGGACGTTTCTCACAACTCCAAGATAACACAGACTGGAGGCATTTCTATTCCTGTCCATGCTGATTTGGTGACCGTCCACCCTGTCTACTGTCTACTGTCCGTTGTGTCGTATCTTTTTGGGTAAGGAAACTTAGGGTGGGGTATTGTTGTCGTAGGACACGATACACTATCCTCATGTAAACAGTAAATTATTGACTTTTGTCGAAGTCAGAGCGGTTGCCCGTAAGGTCTATGCTAAAATGGGCGACCGCTCTGACCGCGACAAAAGTCAACAATTTTACTGTTTACATGTAGCTCTACCAAATGCATTCTGTTTGCAACATACATTTTAGCATATAATATTATTATCACCATAGTAAGCTACACTTTCTGTAGTGCGTACTTAAGTCTATGAATAATACAAGCTATATTTTTAACTTTCGATCTATGAAAACATCATAATAGACTATAGTTCAGGAATAAATAAAGGAAACTTGAAAATTATATATTAATTATTGTTTGGAAGGAGCAACTGTTCACACAAGTATTATTATGTTGTCATATTTTGTGTGTCAACATAATAATAGTTAAGTCAACAGTTGCTCCTTCCAAACAGTAATTAATTAAGACAATCTGAGTTAAGTACGCACTACAGAAAGTGTACAGTCCAGTCGGATTCTATGTGTACTCGATGCGACATAAACGGCCGTCTTACGGTTAATTTTGTGAGTACTACATTAATTATTACCATGACTACAGCTCAAATGCTTATGTTGGTGAATGGTGAATAATAAAGTGTAGTACTCACAAAATTAACCGTAAGACGGCCGTTTATGTCGCATCGAGTTCACATAGAATCCGACTGGACTGTAGCTTAGGATGGTGATAATCATCAGTTTAAATAAGCTGTTTGCATTTAATGTGGGTGTGTGTGTTATTGTTCGAGAGCCTGAATTTGGCTGAGTAGCGTTGATTACCTCTAACTCAAATTCCTAAATGGTGTAGCATGATTAGGAGACTTCCAACTCAAATTCCTAAATGGTGTAGCATGAGTGGGAGACTTCAAGCTAAATTCCGAATCTTAGTAAACACGGGTATAGATTCAATTCTTTACTTTAAGGGTTTCTTATTTATCAATAATCAGTTTATATAAGTTGTTTGCTTTTAATGTGGGTGTGTGTTATTGTTCGAGAGCCTGAATTTGGCTGAGTAGCGTTGATTACCTCTAACTCAAATTCCTAAATGGTGTAGCATGATTGGGAGACTTCTAACTCAAATTCCTAAATGGTGTAGCATGAGTGGGAGACTACAAGCTCAATTCCGAAAACACGGGTATAGATTCGATTCTTTACTTTAAGGGTTTCTTATTTATCAATAAAGACAAAAATGTAAAACATTTGGGTAGATTAAGTGTGGTCTGTTACATGTACACTCGGTCATTGGTTGGTACTTTTCCACAAAATAAGTTGTATTTTGTGGAAAAGTATAGGTGGTATTTTGCTTATAAGAGTATATAATAAAGTTTTGTCAAATACCTGTGTAAAATTAGTAGCCTTAAGGTTAAAATTTTTTAAATCACGTTTTAAACTTTAAAACTTATTATTTCAATTTTTTTAAATTTTCTGTTTCAAATATTCAAGCGCCCTGTTACTGCCCCGTCCGTAGGACGGGTAACCTTACTCGTTGTGTTATATGATTCAAGCAAGCTGCCAGCATATAGAATCCAACTATTTACTTTCAAGTTGTGTCATTTGTTCTTCAACTGGAGCGGAACTATCGGAGTCCCATCCCCATGTCAATATGCACACAAATTGGCTTATTTGACCGGAACTGGATCTGGAGCACATAGAAATTTGCGGTTCCTTCTTCATTATTTATAAACTGTAATAATTCATTTAATTAGAAAATGCTCTCTCAAACATTCCTCCACTTGTTTATCACTTTATTGTTTCCACACATTAATTAAATAGCTAATAAATAGGTAAGACAACTTATTTGACGGCCAAGGGCTATAATATATTATTAATGTAGTGTCATAGTTTTGTTTCGTTAAGCTAATGATTTAAACCTCAGTTAGTTAAACATTTAATCCCCTCTAGGAAAAGGAAATCTGCGAATTAGGTTAAAAATAGTAGTTGTGTCTGCGTTATGCTTGGATAACGTAAGATTATAAATGCAAAGGTTGAATCCTTTTCAGGAATAAGGGTTATCTAAAATATTTACAAATTGATTTGACTTTTTTTATTAAAATAGCTTACGTAGAATTTGTAAAACGTAAAACAAAAATTTGGATTTAGGCTATTTCGTCGACAAAACGAAATATGGATTTAGGCTATTTCGTCCACAAAACCGTTGCCCCAAGTTAAGCCAGTTAACCAACCAGCCAGTTAGTCTTTTCCATTTGACTCCCGTCACAATTTTTTCCTCTTTTTTGACCTAACCTAATTAAAAATAAACATGCCACATTTTTGTTATATGCATTATCAATAAAACAGTTTATTTTTTATTAGGTTAGGTCAAAAAAAAGGCAAAAATAGTGACGGGAGGCAACATATTAAAGTAATAGATAAAGTGGCTAAGCATGGGGCAACGGGGGCCATTGAGGCAACGAGATCCCCGTGCCTAAATTCAGCCGACACATTAATCAAGATATCCTCTGTTGCCGCTGTTGAGCATTGAGGTCAGAGCAGCAGTGAACTGGCTTATATTAACAGAGGAAATCTGATTAATGTGTCTCTGTTGCCGCTAGTGGTTTTAGCTGTGTCGCCGCTGTTGCCACTAGTGGTTTTTGTGTGTCGCCGCTGTTGCCACCTGTGGTTTTTTTGTGTCGCCGTTATTGCCACTGTATCCGCTTTTATGCTGTTGCCGCTGAACCCCTTTACCCCCTATATAGCGGCAACAAAGTACCGCTGCCTAAATTCAGCCTTATCAGTCAATCTTCAATCTTATTCTTGATTAACTAAAATAAAATAATATTATTTCAGTTGTCAGTTGTCCGTCTTCCCTTCCCTGACTGAAGAAAGACCAAATTGACTGGTGACTCGAAAATCAAAACATTAGGAAAGGTCAAAGGTAAGAAAAAATAAATATAATAATATAGCATATTAATATACAGAAAATTTAAAACAAAAAAATCGGCCATACACCATAACTTTCGTTCGTTATAGTACATATAACATATCGTTTCAGTATTCAACATTTTGGCTAGATTTGTGATTTAGGCAGCGGAATCTCGTTGATGTTGAGCTGAAGCCATCCCATTTTTTCAAAGGCGAGGGATTGGACTTCGTCAAGCCGCCACTTAATCGCCGACTGAAGATAGTAATGCTGACGGAGATGTAGAAAGTGGTCGAGTTGCTGCTGAAGCCATGGTACAAGCTAATGTTGTGAGTTCCAGTCCTCCCAGCTCTAATAGTGATGGGGAAAATGAAAATAGCAGTAGTATAGCAATGGGAATGGAGACAATGGTTCAAATGGATTTATCGGTTCGTCTGATGGAAACGAGGACCGAGAACTTTCTCCTGAAGACGACTGCAGTGTCGGGGATGTTTCGGATTTGTGAACATGAACGGCTGGTACAGAGGAAAGTGCTATCTTGCGTGGACATGAATGGTAGGCAACATAAGGTATGAATGGTAGGTACCTACATAAGCATATGAAAAGCTTATGTTCGATTATGTGATTACTCGATCTGTCGACCTGACCACAAACAAGGGATGGTACACCTATTCAATTGGTGGCTAACTATTTCCAGTGGCAGCATATAAAGAATAGGACCTTGCGACAGGGTGGACACCAAACCCGAAGAAGACCAAACGAAAGTTCGAAAGCGCCTTGTGGGACAGCACCGGGACAACCTTCCACCGTATATATTAGACGGGACGGTGTTGATTACCTACGGATCTCTAAGTCCAGAGCCTCTGCTCCTTAACAGCGAAAATAATGGAACAAACTATGTCGTGGAGATTTGCTTTGTCAATGAATTTGTGTCTGGGGATCCAATATGACATCCCTATTCTACAATTTGGTGGTTCGAAAAGCGCTGCAGACATTGTAATTTGATCTGTTGGGTCGACATTATTATGACAAAGAGCAGAGCATCGCCATGCCTAATTGGCCAGAATTTATGACGTCCATTCGGCGCTGCAAAGATGTCCTCTTAAATACCGAAGTGACACACAAACAAAATGACGCACATACAACGTCTTGGACCTTGGAACTCATGAACGGTATCCGGAGAGATGGAGGCGACGACGTCCAAGCCAACATTATCGAATTTCATGTAGGGCACGCGCGCATAGTGATGACAAGGTACAACCGGCAAACGTACCGCATAGATGGGGACAAAAAAGCGGATGGGGTCTTTGAAAAGAAAAGGGTTGATACAACCGAACAAATCACCCAACGCCGAACAAAGTACAACAACCACCTGACTGAACGTAACCAGCCGATGCTGATCTAGGCCTAATGCCTTGTCAGCGAACAATGCATGACCGCCGCGGAGATCAAGGTCCGATTCTTCTCGTTCCTGAACTGTGCTTTATAACTGGATTAGACGAAGACCAGAGGGCTAATTTCCAGTTGATGAAGGACATGTATGTCTCAACATCTGCATATGGTAACCACCCGACGTGCGACTACTTTAAAGAATTTTATTAACAAAATTCGGAGTAACCAAGAGGTATTTGTTTATTTATTTTTAAACGTTTAATTATATATTATGTCCAATGGTCATGGTCAAGATCGGTTATTATTATTATTTTGCCTTTACGTTTTATAGATCCAAGCCGACATGGGAAAATGTGGAGTTCGATTCAATAACGATTTGGCCCAAGTTCCTGTTCGAGTCCTTCCTAGTGAAAGATTAAAGTTCGGCGAGGGCAGCGGCAAGGAGCAAGAAGCTACTAAGGCAGACTGGTCAATAGCATTCCTATGTAAGTTTTGGCTTACAAACTAATAACTACCTAACTAAAGTTCGGTTTAATTAGGATTATATTTTTTTGTTTACATAGCTAAGAAATTATTCTCGACGCCAGAACTAGAAACTTGGTGCATCATTGTCCCCGCGCGTTCGGACAGGCGAATAGACAATCTTCTACAAACGATGAAACGCCTTAGTGGGCCTCTGGGATATCGCATCAACAATCCTGAAGTGTAATGTCTTTTTGATGTTATATTAATGTAATACTAGACATAAGCCAGTCCTACGGACGGGAAATAGAATACAATAATTTCGAGTGTGATCGAATCAACATAATAATAGTATATCAAATTCAATATAATTCAACCAAACAGTGAAATTTTTTCTAAATGAAATCTTTAAAGTTCTCTGGACAGCGCCTAATTTTCTTAATACATCATTAATTTTGTACATAATATATAATAATTTGACAGACATTTAAAGATGAAAGCTACATAGAACCATAAAAATTATTTATGTTTCACTTCAATGTTATTGAAACTCTTCATTTCTCGCAACGTCGCAGCCCCAACGGAGCGTTACAGTCTGCGCTACCTATGCGAGTGACGAGGCTCCTTATACATGTAAAGATTTCAAATAATTTTCAAAATTTTTGAAATCCAAAAATAGAAAAACCAAGCACTAGAGCATCCTATTTTGGGTCATTAGCAGTTCCTCAAAAATTTTCATTATGATCGGTGGAAAATTGTAGGAGGAGATAAGTTTTGAATTTTTAAGGTATTCCCTATACTTTCAATGTTAAAATCTGATTTTAAAAAAATCCTAAAACGATTTCTATGAAACTGAGTATTACGAAAATGATCATTTGAGTTTCTGAGTATGCGATGCAAACGTAGTAAAAATTTCAAAGAATTTTAACGGTAAATAGTTGTACTTGAATTACTAATATTATAGTGATAACAATAATATATAATTTAATAATTGTTTAGAGTTCGCATTCCCACTGATCGACCGCAGTCCTTTGTTGAGGCCATTGTCAACATTATGAATCAGTGTATAGGGACAAGATGCAAATGATTTTTGTGATTCTTGGACACGCAAGAATTAAACTATATTAAGCCATTAAGAAACGCATCAGTATTGACTACGGAGGTCAGTTTTCATTTGATAATTTTTGATATTTGCTTCATAATTGTTACCAAGTATATATAGTTATAATAATAATTAGCGAGTTTTATCATTTTGAAATTTTTACACGTTCTTTTGCTGTTTGCAGTTCCTTTGCAGTGCTTTTCGGACAAAAATGTTGGAAATAAAGGACTGATGTCTATCGCGACCTAGGTCGTTATCCAGATGTGTGCCAAGCAAGGAGGAGAACCATGGAGTATCCCTTATCCCCTTCCGGTATGTATGTTTCTATGTCACTTAATATGCAATTATCTAATTTTGTGTAAAAACACATAATATATGTATGTAACTGTATGATTTAAAGTCATCCTCAGGATTGTTATTATTCTAAGTAAACATATTTTGTGTAGAACTTAATGGTGGTAGGATTCGACGTCTACCATAGTACGGGTAGAAATGATAGAAATGTGGGTGCGATGGCGTCCACTTACTCTAGCTCTTTGGCTCGTTACTTCAGTACGATTTCGTTCTTCTCCACCCAGGACGAAATGGCGGAGAACATCGGAATGGACATTCTCAGTGAGTCGTTATCAACAACAGTTTGGATTTTACATTATTGATTCAATCAAAGTAATAATTTGAATTTATTTTTATTTCAGAATGCCTCTAAAACGGTTAACGACTGCTTGCCTTCTAGAATTAGTGTTTAATAGTGACGGTAATGGTGAAGGGCAACTCAACGACGTTTTCAGTTCTGAGTTGGAACAAATGAAGGTTAATTCTTTTGTTTTTAATAGACCTTTTTCAATTTATTTTTCAAGTTAAATATTAACTATAATACTATTTTTTGTTCATTCATTATTAGAACATCATAGAAAAAGTCTACACAACTGCAGGAGTTGAAATTCCGAAGTTCACCTTTATTGCTGTGAACAAACAAATTAACACCAGACTCTTTTCTGAAAGTAGAGGAAATCACGACAATCCTCCTCCTGGAACTGTAGCCCACTATTTTATTACTCTCCCGGAAAGGTACTACTGATAGTGTTAAATTGATAATTAAGAATAAAGATATTCAAAACAAAAGTTTTGTCATTATAATTTGTATGTCATAATCATAAAATTTGATCATACTTATAATACAAAATATTTTTATTGTTAGATTTCTTTCTGGTGTCGCAATCCGGAATCCAAATCAGGAACAGTGAGCCCCTGCTCATACAATGTGCTATATGATTCAAGCAAGCTGCCAGCAGATAGAATCCAACTA
Organism: Tomocerus qinae; assembly: GCA_020055645.1. Classification (NCBI taxonomy): domain Eukaryota; kingdom Metazoa; phylum Arthropoda; class Collembola; order Entomobryomorpha; family Tomoceridae; genus Tomocerus; species Tomocerus qinae. The sequence goes on along the minus strand of CM034546.1, from coordinate 45,627,788 downwards.
TTTACTTTCAAGTTTTGCCATTTGTACTTCAACTGGAGCGGAACTGTCGGAGTCCTTCCCCATGTCAATATGCACAGAAATTGGCTTATTTGACGGAGTCAGTAGTGTATTGTATACTCTAACTGTTTTGTTCCATTTCTACAAACAATTTTTTATGCCACAGAATATTGAAATAATTTAAACCCCCCCCCGAAGAATCTTAAATTTCGAGTTAGAGTTCGTACGCCTTGGGGTAATGGAGGAGGAAGATTTTGCGAAACGTAATGGAAAGCCGTAAACGAAACCTTTAGTTAATGATTAAACCTCAGTGAATTTGGCTTGGCATTCCCAATGTTAGTTAAATATTTAATTCCCTCTAGGAAAAGGAAATCGATATTGGATTAAAAATAGTAGTTGGGTTTGCGTTATGTTTGGATATCGTAAGATTAAAAAAAGGGAAAGTTTGAATCCTTATCAGGATAAAGGGTTATCTAAAAGTTTATTTACAAATTGATGTGACTTTTTTATTGAAATAACTTACCTAGAATTTGTTTACAACCATTGAAATGACTTTTGTAGATTTGGAATTGATTTTCAGAAAGGACGGAGTAATTTAATTTAAAATTAAGGATTTGTGAATTTAATTAGTTGTATTTTTAACCACCTATTGTCTATTTTAGCGACTTCTTCACCATTATTAAACGATAGTTGGCACGGCACTAGTAGTGGCACGCAGTACATTTTATTTTACAAAAAAGGTGTGCAAACTGGCACAAAGAATCTATGGGCCATAAAAACTAGCACCAGCTCTACGACTAATGATAAATGTATACATGTCAATATAGGAGAACAAACTTGGATTGCTAATTTTGAAGGCTAGGGTTTTGAAATGCTAATTAATACCCATATCATGAAATTTCTCCCTTTGGTAATCTTGCTTGTTTGTAAATTTTTAATTTTCTTATTTCAATGACAAAATTACATTAAACACAGGGATTTTATATGTCACATTTGCCAGAATTTTATCTTAGTACCATAGTAAATGCTTTGAAGAGTAATACTTATATGCATGTAAATTCACATGTAGACTACTCAGTCCTGTCCTTCTGTTGCCATGGAATTTCCACGTTAATAACATATGCATTGGTATATAACAATTTGCAATACAATTATAATTCGTAAAGGTTTGTTCTGAGTCTTAATAAAAGAGTAGTAGTTGAATTTCGTACACTATTATTTTGTTGATTCCATAATTGTTTACTTATGGCTTATTTCTAGTACTGAATAGAAAAGTTACAATAAAACCTATTTAGGGGTACATTTTAGCGAAGCTGACATGAATTTAACAGTTTTAAGCAGCAACACACTAGAACTAATTCTTATGGACCTTATACAATCTAAAAGACAGTTTTCTTTCACCTGTTCTGGAAGGTTTCCAGAAATATGTGATGCTTTAGCGATTTGTTTACTTTTTAATTTTGCTATTTTTAATTCTTTATTCTCTTATCTTGTATATTTACAAAATATTCAAAATAATTTAAATTGGCGATTATTGCTGTATATAGGAATTTATAATTTCTCGTTAGTTTAAACTCTCAGAAATCATAAATGGGTGTTGTCACCGTAGAAAAATTACTGAACATAAAAGAGGTCACAATAAAATATCTAAAAATTCATTAATGCTACTCCGGAACTCCGTAAATTCATGACAATCATACAATCTTCCACTATTTTTGGAATTTTTTACTAATCATAAATGGAATTAAAAATTAGTTGCAGGAAACACGTAAAACATTACTATAGTATGGCAGATTAAAAAGTTATCATAGGGGTTTGTAGGTATAAGCAATATATGGCTATTTTACTAAAAAATAATTTGACCTTACCAATTTTTACTAATCAGAGGTGCTCAATATCTTGTCCTGCAATTGGAATGCATATAGCTAATTGCTCATTCCAGTTCCATTTCCAACACTTAGATGCAAGGGAAGCACTGGTGACAATTAACCATATAACGGAAATTATGGAGTGCTTCACGAGTCAATTAGGGGATAGAAAATCGAAAACAAGAGTACCTCAATCATGACGTAAGCATCTCCCACAACAGCGTACAAAGGATCATATCCAAAGCCAAAATCTCGCCAAAAGTCATTTTTTAATTGGGCAGGTTAAATGGTTGTCTCATTGGGTTTTAATTTTTTGTTGCCATTGTAAACAGACATTGAAATGTCGGATCTCTTTTGTGCTGCAGGGAAAGAAATTGAGCACATCTGATTAGTAAAAGTTTGTAAGCCGAAGTGGTCTGTATTAAAATAGCCATATATTGCTTATACATACAAATTCCTATGATAACTTTTTAATCTGCCATACTGTAGTTTGATTTTTGTCTTAAATATATTTTTACATAGTATTAAGTTTTAATTCGTGTTCGTACATTTGCGGGTTAAAAAATGCTAATTTTAAAGTAAATTGTTTTGATCACTAAAATGTTAGTTTACAGTTTCGTCTTCGTCAACCTCAGTGACTCTGACTTCATAAAAATCTGTATATAACAGTTTATGAAGCAAAGAGAGCGAGAAGTCGATGTTCCTCCAAAAATGTCACGTGACGATCGACGCTGGGCTGATGTGATTCCTTTGTTTGCTGTTTAGTGTTCTGCTGTTCGCTGCTAACGTGCTACCGTTGTGCTCGATTCATTCTTCATCATTCTATGTCCAACGTTTCATGATGTAAAAAAATGCGCTCTTTTTTATGGTGGCAAAATCTAATTTTGAGCAAAAAGGTGGTTTAACACATTTAGGAACCGCGCTCGAATTGATTTAACACATTTCAGAAACATGCTCATGTGCAGGGTACGGATAGTTAGTTTTTTAAAACTCCAAAAAAGTTAGTTAAAAAGTTGCTTAAAAATCCCAAAATAGTTTCCTAAATAGTTTTTTATTATTATGACAATTACTCCTTTTTACAATGTAAAAATGGGTTCTAAAAATAACTAAGACAGAATTTTAACATGGCAAAATATCTTCGTATATTTTATTGCTTCGGATAAGCCATAAACCTTAACTCAATCTAACAATTTAATATTTAATTAAACGCAAAATGAGAAACTAGAGTCATTTCTACGTTCTCCATTGTCATGCATTGCCTTTGAGGTTCAAATATTTTTTTGTGCATGCTGAAACTGCGCTCAGCTTCTACTGAGGTAACAGGGGCATACTTAAATGCAGCCAACTTTGCAGGAGAAAGATGATTGACCACTGTTCCTGCGCTTACTTTTCCATCTAGAATTCCGGAAATGTCTTTAATGATTGCATATCCTTCATTTTTGGAAAGTATGGCATTGAATTTAGTGTGGACCTTTTTACCAATTTCCCCATTCACTTTCTCTAAACGTATCTTGACGTTTTCGACAATTGAAAGAGACTCACTCAGTGGCAAATTTCTTTCTTGAATTTTAAGCAATGTATCTGCTAAGAAAGTGAAATTAGCGGACATGTAAGACAGTTCACTACGAAGTCCTTCGTTTGAAAACAAATGTTGCGCAGTTTCAATGCACTTTGCTTCCGTTTTTGGGAACGATTGCACCACTTCTAGGACTTTGTCAAAATGTTGTGCATAAAATTCCACGGCTGACAACCAGGTTCCCCAACGAGTATATATAGGAGAAGGGGGCAATTCCAATCCAGAGCATTTTTCTTTGTAAGATAAAATTCTTGTAGGCGACTTTTTGAAAACCGCTTTTACTGCACCAACTAACTTGTCTACAGCCGGATAATGACTTCGAATATCCTCAGCAACCAAATTAATTCCATGTGCTAAGCAAGTGACGTGAATTAGATCAGGGTAGATAGATTTTAAATTTTTTCCAGCCAACTTCATATACGCCACACCGTCAGTTATGAAAAGCAGAAACTTTCCCGAAATTTCTGCTTGGCTTGCATTCGGCCAAAGAAAAGCTATATTGTACAAAGCAAATAAAAATGTTGAATTAAGAGTAAGGGTCAAATTATTTCAATGTTATTAAATTGTAAATTGATTTTTATCTTTACCACAGGAATCCAAAATCAGTTGAGTGATAGTGCAATTGTTAGTTTTTTCTAATTTTTTGCACATCAGTAGAAACGGTTTCCCAAAATTATCTTTCATCATAGCTCCAACTAAAACATTGGCAACATATTGCCCCTTGCTGTCGGTCGTTTCATCGATGGACATCCAGACATAATTATTTCCTATTAAGTCGCGGATATAATCAACGCTCTAAATGTTTTACAAAATAGTACTTTAGATCCTTGATAAATTTTAATAATATGAAATTCATAATGTAATATGTACTTACTTTTGCATAAACTCTTTTTAAATAATTTTTGCGCAATGTTGATTCATCTGGGATAGATTTAGCCGTGTATTTTTCTAAAAACGTACGCAGGTGACTATTTGACAACTTGTTCCACGCAATTCCAGCTGATACAAAAGCTTGACACAAATCTTCATAGAAAGGGTTAGGTTGGCCTTTGTTTTCTGTCAATAACATCTGCTGTTCCGGTTTGAGGTCATGTCGTCTGGCATTTTTGACATGCTTCACACTTTCTATGTGCTGCTTTAGGTGACATAATTGTTTAAAATCGTATAACGTAGAGCAGGGCTGTAGTGTAAATAAACAGCAAACAATAAATATACTATAGTACCATTTGAATGCATACATTCCTTTAAAATTATCGAATATCAGCACAAAATTTTTATTCGGAAAATTAAGACTTACATCACAAAATATTTTATCGTCTTGGGTTTTAAAATACTTTCTTCTCTTGTCCACCGCATCTAGCCACGTGTTGAGAATGGTCGAATGTTTGTTTTTTGGTCTCATTTTAATAGACTTTAAATTTTATATTTTGAAGTATTGCAACACAATAGAGAAGGTCGATGCATAGCGATACAGAGATCAAGTATTTGAATAAAGACCGCTGACTCTTGCCGCTAGTTTCTGCCTGATTCAGTTTATTGCAGTATATAGTATTATATACTGCATTTAACTCTTTGTTCTTTGTCTCTTTAAATATTCCTATCATTTTTAATTTCAATTTGCAAAAATATATGAAAAAAGTTGAAAAAAAGTTTTTTAATGCGAAATAGTTAAAAACTTTTATTAGGTGCTAAACCTCCAAAATAGTTTAAAAAAGTTAAAAACAAGTGGGTGTTATTCGCTTTCAAATCTCACAAATCGTCCTCTCCCGAAATCTAGGAGTGTTAGCTTTATCCATAAAAAAAGTTATTTTAACTAACTATCCGTACCCTGCTCATGTGGTATAGCACTATTCCGAATTGGTGCACATGTGGTTAAGCACCTTTAACAATTAAGTTGCGTGTTGTTAAGCACCTTTGACAATTAAGTTGTGTGTTGTTAAGCACCTTTGACAATTAAGTTGTGTGTTGTTAAGCACGTTTGACAATTAAGTTGTGTGTTGTTAAGCACCTTTGACAATTAAGTTGTGTGTTGTTAAGCACCTTTGACAATTAAGTTGTGTGTTGTTAAGCACCTTTGACAATTAAGTTGTGTGTTGTTAAGCACCTTTGACAATTAAGTTGTGTGTTGTTAAGGCACCATGTGTTGTTAAGGCACCATGTGTTGTTAAGGCACCATGTATTGTTAAGGCACCATGTGTTGTTAAGGCACCATGTGTTGTTAAGGCACCATGTATTGTTAAGGCACCATGTGTTGTTAAGGCACCATGTATTGTTAAGGTACCATGTGTTGTTAAGGCACCATGTGTTGTTAAGGCACCATTTTAACAAGTTTTATGTGTAACTTAACGGTGCGGTGTTAGGATTCGACGTCTACCATAGTGGGGGTAGAAAGGATAAGGGTGTGTCATTCATCGAAAAAATTAAAATTTCTACAGTAAAAAGCTCCTCCTACTTTCTAATTTCCAAACTTTAGCTCCGCCCCCAAGCCACGCACCCTTCGGGGGCGTAGCTTGGGGAGCGCTAACCCAGATTTCCAGTGCAACATAATTTTTTTTAATTCCAATTTTTCCCGAAATTTTCAAGTTTCTTACCAAAATTTCAGTATTCCCGAAATTTTCCATTTTTTTATTTTCATCAAAATTTTCCAGTTTTTTCCAAATTTCCAATCGGTCCCTAAATTCCATTTTTGCCCAATTTTCCAGTGTTATCCTAAACTTCTACTTTTACCAAGTTTTTCCCGCTTTTTCCCAAGTTTCGATTTTTTTCAAATTGGCAGGTTTTTTCCAAATTGCCTGTTATTTTCTAAATTGCCAGTTTTATTCCAAATTTCCAGCTTTTTCTTAAGTTTTTATTTTCATTCAAATTTCCAGTTTTTTTAAAGCTTTCCCGCCTTCCCCAAATTACCAGTTTTTCATTTTTTCATAAATTTCTACGAGTCTTTTGACAAATTTCCATTTGTACCCCAAATTTTCAGTTTTTCTTTAATTAATAATTTCTATTAAATTTCCAGTTTTTTAATTCTCCAGTTTTTCCTAAATTATCAGTTTTCTCCAAATTTCCAGTTTGCCTCAAATTTCCAGTTTTGTCGAATAGTTAGTGTTTAGTATGGGAGGAAACGACCACGTTGCAAGGTTGCAAGAGAGTTTCGATGCCTTGAGTGTGTGTTCAATGACGTGCACTTACTCGAGCTTTTTGGCTCGTTACGTCAGTACGATTTCGTTCTTCTTCACCCAGGATGAAATGGCGGACAAATCGGAATGGACATTTTCAGTGAGTCGTTATCATTAAGATTTTTGTCAGGTTCGGTTACAACTTGCAACATCGAAATAATTTAATAATTAGTTGTACTTGAATTACTAAAATATTATAGTGATAATAATAATATAATTTAATAATTTTTTAGAGTTTGCATTCCCACTGATCGAGGCCAATGACAACATCATGAATCAGTGTAGGGTCAAGATGCAATGATGCAAATGATTTTTGTGATTCTTGGACACGCAAGAATTGAATTATATTCAGCCTCAGCCATTAAGAAACACATCAATATTGACTACGGAGGTCAGTTTTCATTTGATAATTTTTGATATTTGCTTCATAATTATTACTAAGTATAGTTATAATAATAATTAGCGAGTTTTATAATTTTGAAATGTTTACACGTCCCATTGTTGTCTTGTTGTTTGCAGTTCCTTCGCAGTGCTTTTTGGCCAAAAAGGCTGGAAATAAAGGACTAATGTCTATTCGCAACCAAGGTCGTTATCCAGATGTGTGCCAAACAAGGAGGAGAACCATGAAGTGTCCCTAATCCCCTTTCGGTATGTAATGTGTCTATGTTACTTAATAATGCAATTATCTAATTATGTGTAAAAACAAATATATGTATGTAACCGTATGATTTAAAGTCATCCTCAGGAATGTTATTATTTTAAGTCAACATGATTTGTGTAGAACTTAATGGTGGTAGGATTCGACGTCTGTCTACCATAGTGCGGGTAGAAACGATAGAAGTGTGGGTGCGATGGCGTCCTTTTACACGAGCTCTTTGGCTCGTTACTTCAGGCTTCGTTCTTCTCCACCCACCAGGATGAAATGCCGGAGGACTTCGGAATGGACATTCTCAGTGAGTCGTTATCAACAACAGTTTAGATTTTACATTATTGACTCAATTAAAGTAATAATTTAAATTTATTTTTATTTCAGAGTGTCTCAATGCCTCTAAAACGGTTAAAGGCTGCTTGACTTCTAGAATTATGTTGACGGCGTTGGTGAAGGCCAACTCAACTACGTTTTCACTTCTGAGTTGGAACAAATGAAGGTTGTTGTTGAATTTTTTATTGTGTTTAATAGACCTTTTTCAATTTATTTTTCAAAGTAAGTATTAAAAATGATACAATTTTTTGTTCATTCATTTTTAGAAAATCATAGAAAAAGTCTACATAACTGCGGGAGAAGAAATTCCGAAGTTCACTTTTATTTGGCCTAACCTACAAAAGTCGATGAAGAGGAGAGCGAGAAGTCTTTGTTCGTTAATGTCACGTGACCATCAACACAGGGCTGTGATTCCTTTGTTTGCTGTTTAGAGTTGTGCCGTTAGCTGCTAGCGTTGCGCGTTGTGTTCGATTCATTCTTCATCATTCTACCTTCAGCGTTGTTTCGTGTTCGTTTCGATCAGTGTGGTGTGGTTACTCTAGCTATATTTATTACTAGTGAACCCAGTTAAGGGGCAAATCTAGCACTCAAGAGAATTTCAGCAGGCTACCGAACACAGTAATAAAAACAATTTCAAAAACATCCCATTAGGTTAGTTAACTTTGTAAATACAACAGTATATTTAAATTAATATACTTTTATTTTCTACAGTGGTTGGAAAAATTAGCAGCAGCCCCAACTTCCTGATCAAAAGGAATTCCCTACACAAAAAATAATAACTGTAGATCGTAGCATCAAATAGAGGAAACAATGAAAGACTCTATTTTCGAAAAAACTCCCACAAAGTTACCATAAAGCTCCCTTTTAAAATCAGAAAAAATAAGATTCCCCGTGGGATTTTATAAAAACGTACAAATTCCGTGAGTACAACTTACGAATAAATATTTTTAAAGGTTCCCAGTACTGTTACTTAATTCTACAAAAAGATGTCCCAACTGGAACAAAGGAATCAAGCGGGTAGTAAAAAGTTAACCCAGCTCTACTAAAAAATGTTGAATAAGTTTGTAGATATAGCAGATCCAATTTGGATTAGAAGTTTTGAAACGCTAGTTAATACAATCATAACGAAATTTCCCCTTTTCGCCAGTCATTTTTATTCAATCACCATTCATCTTTCTGATGTAAATTATTATTATTATTTTGATGTTATAATAATAATAACAATATGAAACGACTCATTTTGGTGGTTTAGAGAGTAATTAATGTTTTCAATAATGTACCCCAACGAATGCTTTTAGTACATGGAGGCATGCGTTGGGGTACATCATTGAAAATATTATTTGGGCTTGCGCATTTTGCTTTTAAGGAGCCTACATATATATTACGTGTTCAGTTGATGGGAGGAGGAGGTACTCAAAAGTGTTGCAGTCAGCACTTGCGTTACACATAGGGGAGTGGGTTTTGCGTTACGTAATTTATGCAGGTTTCCTTGGTTCTCCCTACCACACGTACAGACATATATACACAGGTAAATTTATTGCTTTATCAAGTCTAGGATTATAAATAGAGATTATTAGTCACTCTTCAATCTTATTCTTGATAAACTAAAATAAAATAATATTATTATATTTCGGTTGTCAGTTGTCCGTCATCCCTTCCCTGACTCGCCTGACTCAAGAAAGACCGAATTGACTGACTCGAAAATTAAAACATATTAGGAATGGTCAAAGGTAAGAAAAGAAACATAGCATATTAACAAACAGAAAATTGAAAACAAAAAAATCGGCCCTACACCATAACTTTCGTTCGTTATACTACATATCGTTTCAATAGTAGTAATCAAAAGTAAAATCGAATCGGATTTGATTTTGATTCAGATTGAAGAAAATGGATCAAATCCAACATAGCTTTTGAGTGCTCTGATTAAAGTAATTTGACAACTATGACGATTCAATAACAAAAGTAATGATATTCTACAGCTTAGCCAAGGTGAGTGAAATTGTCATGGTAATTGTCCCCATAGCAATTTCACTCACCTTGAGCTTAGCTAAAAAGTGTTAGGCCCTGCGATTTTCCAACCAAAATCTTTCTAATCCGAATCTAAATCGTCCTAGGAGACGATTCAAAAAATTCCGATGAGAACGATACGATTTTCTTGTTCGCGCATGAGCAGACGCAGTTTTGATGCAAAAAAGTAAATCAAATCGGATTCGATTCTACTTTTGATTACTACTAATATTCAGCATTTTGGCTAGATTTGTGATTTAGGCAACCAGTGGGATCTCGTTGATGATGAGCTGATGATTGAAAGGGTTGGATGTCGGCAGCGGAATTTCGTTGCCTCAATTGCCCCTGGAGCCACCGTTGCCACCTCCCACTTTGCCCCTAGTTTAGCCACTCAACCTATTATCTTTGCCATTTGATTCCCTTTACTATTTCTGCCTCTCTTTTGACCTAATAGAAAATAAGCATATTATTACTTGATTTTTAGGCTTTAATAACCAGACAGTTTATTTTTTATTAGGTTAGGTCAAAAAAGAAGGAAAAATAGTGACGGAACGGGAGGCAACGGGGACAGTATACTAAAGTAATAGGTCAAGTGGCTAAAATCGGGGCAACAGGGGAGAAGGCAACGGGGTCAATTGAGGCCACGAAATTCCGCTACCTAAATCCAGCCATTGAATGATTGATCAGTTTCAAACCTTGTTTTTTTACTATTTTATTCCAGGTTGAGGTGCAGCTGGCTAAAGAAAACTATTGTGAGTACTGACAATTGTTGAAATTGCAACATACAATCATACAACATAATAAGAACAATTTTCTTAGTATTTTGTAGTCGTTCCCTCCACGCAATCCATCTATATTCTAATCAGGTGACACTTTCGTTACCACAATATTAAAAAACTTAACATAATATATTCGGTACTTAACTTTTCTTGCATGCTCCTGAGTCCTGAGTATGGTTGCAAGTTGCAACCGCGGGCCTGACACCTGAGAAAGATGCGCTAACACGCCACCGCTTAGTCGCGGGAAAGAAACCTGACACTTCCAAAACGTAATGAAGTCTTCCCGGGAATAAATTTTTTAAGAAAAAATGTAATTTTCTACCATGGAGACTTCCATCCCGGAGACGAGTGTCCTATTCGCCTTCCCGGTTGGGTTGCTGCAAACGGGACGCTGTAAGCGAAAATTTTCTGTTTTTTTTCAAAATGGAAAATCATGCCCAAATTTTTCTAAGTATTTTCAAAACAGGTCACTTTTGTCTCTTTTTTGACCTAACCTAATAAAATTTAAACAACCAAACATTTATTATATTAATTTTTTATTAGGTTAGTTTAGAAAAAAGGCAAAAATAATGATGGGAGGCAAATTCGTTTCGTAATTCTTACATTCGGAAAAAAACTTAAAAAAATTTGGGTATGATTTTCCATTGGGAAAATCCGTTTGCACCAACCCAACCTGCCTTCCCAAATGGAACTTTTTCTGTAAAGGAATGACGAATGAATGGTTAAAAGCTGAAGACAAATAGAAATGAAATTTTTCTTAAACCCTACTTTAGTTCAATTCAAATGCACAAAGATTAATAAATTCAACTTTTTAAAACGAAAACCATAAGTTTTTTGGAAAAATTCGTTTAATTTACCATTGATACTTTCCCCCTCCGACGTAGGTCGGTTTGAGAGGGTGTAGACCTAGAAATTTGTTGGCGAAACCCTGTCAATCCACTAATTCGTTTGTTTTTGACATACACGGACGTTTTTCCTTCCCGCGACCGCTTGATCACAGATAATTGAGAAGAAAAGATTTTGGTCAGACTCGGTTACAACTTGCAACATGGAAATAATTAATAATAATAATGTTATTTATTTGTATTAGTTTATCCTTCAGGTGAGTGAGCCGTAATGGACGGGCAAAGATCATCATTGGCTAGAAGTAGAGCCCGATGTCTGCCAACGAATCCGCAAGAAGCCATCCCATTCTTTCAAAGGCGAGGGATTTTACCGCGTCAAGCCGTCACTACATCGCCGATGGAGACTGAAGATAGTATTGCTGACCCAGACGTAGATAGTGGTCGAGTTGCTGCTGAAGCCATATTACTGGAGGAAACTAATGTTGTGGTTGCCAGTCCTCCCAGCTCCAACGGTAATGGCAACGGGAAAAATGACAGTATACCAATGGGAATCGGAATAGAGACAATGGTTCAAATGGATCCATTGTAAACTGATGTAAACGGGGACCGAAAAACCTTCTCTTGAAGACGACTGCATTGTCTAGGATGATTCAGAATCGTCCAAATCAACGGCTGGGACAGAGGAAAGTGCTAACTTGGGTGGAAATTGTAGGGCCATCCGTCCAGACATCTTTCGACCTGACCACAAAGCAGGGATTTACTGGTACACCTTATATTCAATTGGTGGCTAACTATTTCCAGTTGCAGCACAAAAAGAATTGGACCTTGCGGTACAGGGTGGACACCAAACCCGAAGAAGACCAAACGAAAGTTCGAAAGCGCCTTGTGGGGCAGCACCTTCAACCGTATATATTCGACGGACGGTGTTGATTACCTACGGATCTCTAAGTCCAGAGCCTCTGCTCCTTAACAGCGAAAATAATGGAACAAACTATGTCGTGGAGATTCAAAGAATTTGTGTCTGGGGATCCAATGACGTCCCAATTCTACAATTTGGTGGTTTGAAAAGCGCTGCAGACATTGAAATTTGATGTGTGAGGGCGACATTATTATGACAAAGAGCAGAGCATCGCCATGTCTAATTGGCGGTTGGAGTTGTGGCCAGGATTTATGACGTCCATTCGGCGCTGCGAAAAGATGTCCTCTTAAATGCCCAAGTGACACACAAAATGATTCGCACGGAAAACGTCTTGTAACTCATGATCGGTATCCGGAGAGATGGAGGCGACGTCAATGCCAACATTACCCAATTTCTATTTCTTGTAGGGCGCATAGTGATGACAAGGTACAACCGGCAAACGTACCGTATAGATAGGATAGATTGTGACAAAAAAGCGGGGCTTTGAAAAGAAAAGGGGTGATACGACCGAACAAATCGCCTTCAAAAATACTATCGTGACAAGTCCAACATCAACCTGACTGAACGGAACCAGCCGATGCGATGCTGATCTCAATGCCTCGTCAGCGATATCAGCGAACAATCCATGACCGCCGCGGAGATTAAGGTCCGATTCTTCTCGTTACTGAACTGTGCTATATAACTGGATTAGACCCTAGACCCAGACCAGAGGGCTAATTTCCAGTTGAAGAAGGACATGTCTCAACATCTGCATATGGTACCCTCCCGACGTGCGACTACTTTAAACAGTTTTATCAACAGAATTCGGAGTAACTAAGAGGTAATTATTTATTTATTTTTAAACGTTTAATTAATTATATATTATGTCGAACGGTAAAGTAAGTTTTGGCTTAGGAAACTGATAACTAACTACTTAAAGTACGGTTTAATTATGAATATTTTTTGTTTTTTATTTGTAGCTCAGAAAATGTTCTGAAACAGGGAGGAGAACCATGGAGTGTCCCTAATCCCCTTTCCGTTATGTAATATTTCTATGTCACTTAATAATGCAATTATCTAATTATGTGTAAAAACAAATATATGTATGTAACCGTATGATTTAAAGTCATCCTAAGGAGTGTTATTATTCTAAGTCAAAATGTTTTGTGTAGAACTTAATGGTGGTAGGATTCGACGTCTACCATAGTGCAGGTAGAAAGGATAAGGAGTGTGTGTTCAATGACGTGAACTTACTCGAGCTCTTTGGCTCGTTACTTTAGTACGATTTCGTTCTTCTCCACTCAGGATGAAATGGCGGAGAACTCGGAATGGACGTCAGTGAGTCGTTATCATCAACAGTTTAGATTTTATATTATTGACTCAATCAAAGTAATAAGTTTTCAGAGTGTCTCAATGCCTATAAAACTCTAGAATTATGTTTTATCAGGGTTGTGGGTCGGGTTTTTTAGGGGTTGGGTTTTTTGGCAAACCCCCGGCCCCCCACTTTACTTAAAAAACCCTATAGGTTTAATGGGTTTTTTACAAAACATACAATAATGTGCACTAAAGGTCCATCTAGATAAGCAAAACATACTAATTTTATCATATTTCTATTCAAAAATGTAAACAATTATATAATCAGTTCGAAACAAAATAGCTTTTATATACTTTGATACTTGCAATAATTGTATCGTATGTCAGTATATATTTGTTTAATGTATATTTTAATCGTTGTGAAGATTATTATATATTATTGTTGTTGTAATTAACTTATACTCACAAATCGTGAAAGAAAACTTTCAGGTACATAAGTGGAAACATTAATTATGCTGAATTTTAATTAATTACTTACATATTTATTATTGTTAATGCTTAATGCTCCACATTAACGAAGGGATTTTTTAAAGTCAATTTAATCAGTAAAATACAATAATGCATTGTATTTCACTAGTTGTTGTTGTTTTCAAACAGTATAATAATTTATATAGGTGCTCACAAAAAATATTGCGTGTTAACTGTGCTAAATCATGTTAAAAATTAAATGTTTATGCTTTTAATTTTTGTTTTTATAGACGTAAATAATGGTAGTTTTAGGATTACATGTTTTGTTGTTATTGTCAGTTGTAGTTTTCCTATATGCTATAGTATAGGCTTGTATTTATGCATATAAGTGTATAAAAAACCCTTAAGCCCTAAAAAACCCGGGGTAGAGGGTTTTTTCCAAAAAAACACGGGTTTTTCGATACCTTGTGTTTTATAGAGACGGCGTTTGTGAAGGCCAGCTCAACAACGTTTTCAGTTCTGAGTTGGAGCAAATGAAGGTTAATTTTTTGTCTTTAATAGACCTTTTTCAATTTATTTTTTAAGAAAATTCAAATATGATACAATTTTTTGTTCATTCATTTTTGAACATCATGGAAAAAGTCTATCTACGAAACTGCAGGAGTTGAAATTCCGAAGTTCACTTTCATTGTTGTGAACAAGCGAATTAAAATCAGACTCCTTTCTGAAAGTAGACGAAATCACGACAATAATCCTCCTCCTGGAACTGTATTCGACAGTGTTCAGTGTTATTACTTTCCCGGAAAGGTACTGATGGTCTTAAATTGATAATTAAGAATAATTATATTCTAAACAAAAGTGTTGTCATTACGAACTTTAATTTTGACCTTTGACCCTACGTATAATACAAATTATTTTTTTATTTGTTGTTAGAAATGATTTCTTTTTGGTGTCGCAATCAGTTTGTCAAGGAACAGTGAGCCCCTGAGTGAGATATAATGTGTTATATGATTCAAGCAAACTGCCATCAGATAGAATCCAACTATTTACTTTCATTTACTTTGATTTTCAGAAAGCTTAATGAAAGGACCGAATGTTTAAGATTAAGAATTTGTGAATTTAATTAGTTTCGCATTCTTTGCGTATTTGTTACACTTGTATTTTCCCTATAAAATAAGTTCTGTGTATTGTATTGAGTATTTACACTAGTGTTTTGAATCCATTAAATATTATTATTTAGTATTTAGTATCTTTAATATAGCTATATGGTTAACAACCAATGCACTAATAATAATAAATGTATTTAATTTAAAATATAATAATCTGTGGGTCATTCTATTTAACTATAGATATTCTACTCTGAAATCCAATAGTATAATATATTACACAATATATAACACTTTACCACTAACTGTACTAACTATTAGACAATAATTAATATTAATTAATTATTTAAAATTTTCGGCTTGAATTTGGGCCATTCTCGACCCAAAAAGTAGTGTTGTGTTCAGGGTGAGAAGGTCTTTGATATTGTGACAACATTCAGTGCGCGAAAGTGGGGCTAAAGGCCCGAAATCGGTGTTTTTTCGAGTGCAGCGGCCTGGCTGAGTCATCATTTTCTGTGCGGCGGGTGGAATTTCTTGGTTATAGAGGGAGGCCATGGATGCTAATCGGGTCTGGCAGCGGCTCGAAATTCTGGCGATATGTAGATTAGCAGATATGAAGACCTCCGAAGACCTGTGTCCTGCTGATATCTTCAATTATATCCACCAGAATAGTAGGACTTTTCTTACTAGTCTTTCTCGTGTTGGCCCTTGCTGTCTTGCTTTATGCTAATGTTCCTATCGCACCTTAAGGTATCAAAAGCGCAATATGCATTTTGAGATTGTAAGTGAAAATGCGCAATATGCATTTTCAGGTTGGTAGTGAAAATGCGCAATATGCATCGGCGGCAATTTTACAGGAGAGAGCATGAGACACAAGTGAGACAACATGTTTGGGTGGAAAAGGTGAATTTCCAAATTCACTAGCTCAGCTATTTGAACCAAATAAAATTTGATCATCTTATATATAATTTTATGCTTTCTCATTTTATCGTAAAATCTCACTGTGCCCCGTATATGCATATTGCGCATTTTCACTACCAACCTGAAAATGCATATTGCGCATTTTCACTACCAATCTGAAAATGCATATTGCGCTTTTGATACCTTAAGGTGCGCTATCCTCCAACCAATATCAAACAGTGTGGCACTCATTATCATCGTCAAACTATACGACCTGATCACCCGAACACAACCTACCTAATTGGAATTTCACTATTCTGATTTCTCGTAAAGCTAGTTCTGGGAATCCGCTTATACATGAGTATAGGCGTAACTTCTGTAAGGTTTAGTACAACTACATACACATTACTTTACTTATCATTGTATTCATTTCATATTTACTCTGTGCATAGGGACTTGACAATGTAGGTTTTGTGCGTTAATTCAAATACTCGGGGACATACAGAAGCAAATGTTATGGGTTAGTCTTAGTATAAGAGTATTAGGATAGAATCTAATCACGGAGCCTTGTGCCTGCTTCTAATCGTAATATGGACTGTATGGCTAGTATGTAAGGAATTATGTACTACTCTGGGTACTGCGACCTGTCCGCGGATATGGGAGGTAGTAATCCTGTATTTTGTTTCTGTGTGTGGCTATGTGTACATATGATAATGGATAAGTATTTTTATTTTAAATATTATATTTAATTGGAATTAATGTACTATGATCATTGGAAAATATATATTGTAATGGATGATGATTGAAATCCGTTAATAAATACTACTACTATTAGACAATAATTCATCAATGAAATAAACCGAAAAATCCGAAGCAAGTAGCAATTACTAACACGTAAGTACAATACTCTTTCTAGTTACAGAACTATACAATTACCAATACATTTAAATTGGTGAACCAAAGGTCTGAGTCATCGGGGTTTAGTCCTTTGTAGGTGCCACATCTAATTCCTCAGCTAGAATGTTTTCCAATTCGCCGTAATCTTGCAAGTACGTTAATTTAATATCCAAATAACATTTAACAATAACATGGATTATAACTAACCTCAGATCTGCATGGCGATGGATTTCCATTGTTCCTGGTTTTATCCTTGTCATTTTGGCCCAGGATTTCTTACCGCTTGTTGTCGGCGAAAAAATCAGTATTCTAATACAAAATTAATTCTTCAGACATTTTTTCGAAATTAAAATTTTAAAGCTTGTTGGGGTATGGTACAATAACATAACTTACCACTGAAGTGCTATAGGCAAGGAAGTTTCAGATCTTCTGTTAACCGAGACGCATTTAAGATTTTCGTGCACAACAGTAGGGAACTACAATAGCAATAATATCAAATAATTTCATTTCTCAATACAATTATTTCATTTTTGTATGAATTTTCGATATAATTGATTAAAGTTAAAAGAACTAAAAGTTACCAAGGAATTGTCGTTTGCCAAAATGTAGCGGCAAGATTCTGCCATCGTTCGTTCTGACCAGTCCCAGCTTGCACGAACATTGGGTGACTTCTCATTTCTGCGAAAAGATCTGCACGCTAAAAACAGAAACAAGAAATTCAATGCTTTGATTTATTTTAACGGCGATTTGATTTCGACAAACAAATATCTATAATGAATGATAAAAATGGCAAAAAACTTACAATTGACTGACGCGGCAATGGATTTCCAGTCACCTCGATGCAACTACATACATTATTTCAAGTATCAATGAAAATAATAAATACTTCAATCAGTCAACTTGTTTATTCTTACTGTGCCCCGACAACTTTACGTAATGCTGCAAAAGGATAGAGGCTATTTCTTGCACCAAACAAAAAATGGATTTAGGCTTATTCCTGTACCAATCTGAAAGTGGATACAGGTTTATTCTATCCTTAAGGGACGATATTCGGTAGGTAAAGCCAAAATGCGCAAGAGGTTTGGCTAAGGATTACTGCACAAACCTACAAAGTAACATTTTTTACAAAAAGAGACAATTCTTTTCTTAGTCGCCAAGTCGCCCTTGGCACTCAACAAATTTTATCCATTTAGTGACTCCGGGTTGAATTTTCAGGTTTCTGAAAATGTAATAAAAAGGAAATAAAAAATAACTTTATTGTGTGACGCCTTTGGAAGTAAACCAACTATAGTAATGAATTAGATTTACAAATAGTAGAACCAGAAAATAGTAAGACTTAGCAATTCAAGGTATAATTGTAAAGAAAATAGTCACACTTTGCTAATCAGATAAAAATAATGAAACTGATTTAATATTATCATAATGAATAATTCAATACATTGTATAGTAATTATATAATTATACGTATATAGCATTATCTATAACATATTTTAATTCTACTTTTACTAGCTACTAATAAAATTAATTTGAATGAATTTTAGTATTTCCTTACGAAATCGATATTTGCGTCACCTGCAGGAAACACACGAGAAGTTCTCTTTAAACATCTTTGGCGAAGATTTTTTAGTTTGCCAAAAAGAATGACGACGTTTATTTTCAGCAACGCTCTACAGTGCCACAACGATTCCAGCATAAGAGCGATGAATGATCCAAGTAGAAAGTATCCACAAACGAAGAAAATAGTATGGATTTTCGTGGACAGACTAATACGTAATGTCTGAGATTCTTTATGCTTCAGTTTTGAATGGGATATTATATCTTTTAAATTACGCACGAAATCGTATTGTTCCTTGAAATATTTTAGAAAACCTTTCTCTTGCATTACTTCAAAATATGATTGGAATTTATAACGTTGACAATAATGGAATTTGTAAGACGTTGGAAAAGCGATGTTAGTTTCTTTTACAGTCATGCAAATTCCGTCAGAAGATACTTTAGATGGTATTAAGGGTACAATGTATTGACTTTTCTCCTTACTGTATGATCCAAATAGTTTCATTGAGAAGTTGGTCAACATTTTCATGAACAATATCCAGGAGTCCGTTTTAGTGTATTTAGATGTTGTATCGGATTCCCAATCAAATGTAAAGACACTTGAATTCATCTTGTCCAGAATTTTATATTTTTTAAAAAGGTCGATTCCCCATTGGGTTTCGTCCCACCTCCGCCGTCTATCTTTCCACAACAACAACTTGTATCCATTTTCGACGAGATCTTTAAAGTCTTTAAATTGCTTTCTGTCTGGCGGAGCAATAATCTCGCTTGTTATCCACGTTTCATATAGATTAGCAATTAAGAATCCCATGGACACAATTACCAAATACAAAATGTTTCTCCTTTTATTGGAAACATCCTGATTTAAAAGGACGGCTATTGTGGATACAAAAATAAACTCTAATTTCTTGTAGAAAATAGAAATTCTAAAGCCTAAAGCATAAAATGAAATCGGGAATAGCGAAAATATCAGCCACCAGCAATAATCATCAAATGTATTTTGAATCAGAACTGTCAAAGCGATGTCCACCAATCGAGGGTTCACTTCACAGTAAAATGGAATACTCTCTTGAAAGTATTCAATGAAAATAGTTTCATACCATGGTACAATATAGGTTTCTCCGAAAAACAGTAACATGTGTATGGCTCCACATCGACGATGTTCTTCTTTTAGATCTTCATATCGAATTGCATATATGGCAGTGAAGTTCAATTTTTCAGCCATCAATTCAACAGCTCTCACTGGATTAGGACAACTTGGATTAAAACGATTAGTTTTTACTACTGAATAGAGCTCCATGTTACATACTGGCCATGCTCCAGTATTATCTAACGATAAGGCCATCCATGCACCATCAATTTTAATGCCATGAAGATTCCCGTTTAAAGTATTCCAGATTCTTTCCCATTCATCTTCTGAATTTTCTGTTTTAATTAGATGAAGAGTTAAAGACTCACCCTTCGGATTGTAGAGAATTGTCGTGTAAATCGAATATTCGTTTCCAACTTTCATTGCCAATATAAAGAGAGGAGCCACCAAATCTTTAATGAGTCTTGATTGCCATTCTGGATTCATCCATTTTAATTCATCCTTGATGACGATAATGAATCTCGAATCGCGACGATTTATTTCTTTCCCAAAAGTGTTGAGATTTGTCAAATGAGGGTCTGGCTCCATTAGAATGTTCACAGTGCACAAACTTCTAGAGAGATCCCGTGGATTATCTTCATGACGACCGAAGAGAGTTTTATTATAGTTAGATGTTGCCAAGGTCCACGGTTGGCCATTTTGGTTAGACATGATGAAACCTGTCTGCCATTGAGATTGATTGAAAGTAATCATGTTAAAATCACAATTACTATAGAACGACAAATTTCGAAAGCAGTTGATGTTGTTTATAATAATTGAAATTAAAAAAGGTACAATTGGATTGATGGAATACATTTTAACACGAATTTGGTCACTTATGTCTTCGGCATTGAACGACTCGAAGTAAGAGAAAGAATATTTTATTTTAAATAACATCGCACTAAATTTTGTGTATCAAGCCATATAGAGGCACCAACGAAGCAGTCAAGGCCTGCAGTGAAGAACATACTAGCAACCATCGCAACAGCGACTAACAAACATTATAACTTCAAATTATAACTCATACCATGAAATTTAGAATAGTTCCCACGATTATTGACATTTCTCGTTTTTCATATTATTTATCTAGTCAATTCCACATATATCTATCGTAGTAGTGGCAGTTACACTAGGATAACCGACCCTCGTGGTTTCAGTACAACAACCGTTTCATTCTTAAATAAGAGCTGCCCACTAAGTTAAGTGTCAAATTTTGATACCCTGGTAAAAAACAAAATTAGTACAAATGGATACCATATTAGTATGTCTCTTACAAACCAGGTTTCTGCGATTCCAAATATGTAAAACTTATTTCTGGACTCTGTGTGTAATGAGAAAAAAATGTAGGAAGAAAGCCGCAAATCGCAAAACGTATTTGCCAAGCTATGCAGCAGGTGGGACCCGAAAAAGACGATTTCCATGCTCTCCAATAAGGAGTCAACATGACCTCACATGTTGTAAAAAAATTCAACATGGTTTAGTAGGGTCAACATGCTCCAATATCTAATACTTAAGTGTATAGAGAATAAATTAAATAAATGGATTGGAGTCGTTCATTACGAATAATAATATTTTACTATCTCAAATTGAGATTGTCAAAAGACAGCAACATAATTCAATAATATACAAAACAAATGAATTAGAAATTAAAATAGAGAAATATATAAATAATCTATCTAAATAAAAATATTTATTCCTATGTCTCAAGTATCTATCTGTGCCATGGGAAATGAAGCTTTTTGTTGCAATGCCCATGCACGTACATACAATGCATACTTCATAAAACAAGATAGTTCAATATGGATGAACATATAGCTTATTTCGAAAATTAAACATTTCTTAATCATTTTGAAATTCTGCATTAGTACTGGGAGCCTAGTATATTATAAACAATAATATTTAAAAAATAATGAATAAATATTTGCTTAGTAATAATAATGTTAATTAGGTCTGTCAAACTCACTTAGACCAGTTTTTAAATGCATCCACCCTTTATAATCTATGCATAATTAACTCTATAGGATACACTTAATCTGTCTCTTGCGCATTGGGTAATGCTTGTATGGGGGTATGTTTGTGTGTAATAATGAGAAGGCACGTATCCAATATCCACAAATTAGGTCAAGGAGGGGCGCCGTGCACAAAAATTAATGGCAAAAACTTGTAGGATTTTTTGCCCTTTTAGGGAAAAAGCTTCCCTTCAGTTCACATTTCAATTTTGTCCATTTATGAAAATAGACATAGGTATTGCGGCACAACATAATCATTAGTCTAAACGATTACTTCAGATCACCAAACAGTGAAAAGTCGTACCCCTTTTAATATCTGATATTTCTAAAAACAGAGCCCTTTGTATTCGCCATAAATTTTTAGCTCATTGACTCTTCTTATGCCCTGTAAATGAATAGAAAAATATCTAAACTCTACTTTTAAAATCGAGGGCGGAGTGTTGCGATGTAATTAATTAGGATATATTTATAAATGAGCTTAGAAGAAGGTGTGAACCCGCTTTAGCGAAGTAAAAACCTTAAACAAGCGGATTGCTTTTCTTGTCCTTCTGGCGGAGAGCTAAGCCAGCATAGAACGGTAGCAGCTATGAACTAAAAAGATTAAAAGTAAATTTTTCTCTTTCTGAAATTGAAATGTTCTGTTTTCAACATCAACTACGTACCATTTTTTCCCGCTTATACATGACAGTATTATAAGATTAGTAAATACCGGGAAGTTTGTTAGTTTTATGCCCCGAGTAGATGCACCTGAGTCTTCCTATTCTCCAATAAAGATGACAGGATGCTCTACTATTACGCAGATAAATGTCAATTAGTTAGCTTCAATAAAGTATGTTTAATAAGGCCCATAGATCAATAATAATTACATAGGCACATCATAACCAATCAATAAATATAGCTTAGGCCCATCAGTTCATAGAATAATAATAACGATCCATAATTAGCAACACAAATAGAATAGTAAATTAAGGGACACGGTTTACTTACGCTACCAAATACAATAGGAACAAAGATGAGGTCAACAAGAGGATGAGAGTCAGCGTCGTCATGTCGTCGTCAGTTCTAGGCGGCATGGCAGGGACAGAAGTGAAGAGACTGGAGGATGAGTTGTGAGGCACTCAAACTCTCCAGGTCTAATGGCGACAAGACTGCAGATCTTGTCGTTATAAGACAGCTCACAACGAGGAAGGAAGGGATCTCTGACCGTACGAACTGTCGTGCGCATGACTCTCTCTCTATACAACTACAAGACTAACTATAATGTACAACAGTTTACAACTACAAATACCCCATACTCTCTTTCAGTATCCAACACTGCTACAGTTGTACTATCCCAGTCCCCAGGTAAGAAACCTCCTGTGGTACATTGGAAATTTGCACCACTTTGGATACTGCCATGTTAATAAAGCCTTCGTCAAAGTTTTTCGGACATAAAAATTGAACAAACCCTCCAAATAAATTCAAGTAACTTTTATAAATTACAAAAATAATTATGACAGATACCAAAAAGCTGGATGTTATTTGGTCTACAGGAAGGGAGACAACGGGATATAAAGGCGTTGTGGTAGAATTGTACCAACCCTGGATGTGGAAATGTTTTTACCGCTGAACTGCCTGGGTCTGAAGAAATAGAAAATAAGAAAGCTATAGTGCAGGGCGATTTTGACATTCACGGTATTGTTGTCTCAGCAAAACACCTAAACTACTACTTCATGGCCTCTAACTAGGACAGACGTTATAAAAAAGTATGAAACAACAATTTCAGACACGAATACTCACGACATATATACACCGTTACAGCGTTACATAAATGCTACGTGTATTGTTCAGTGTGGAGCCAGTATTATCATACGGCGAATGGTATAAAATGAGTATATTAACGAACGAATGAATATTGAATATCCATTTCATATAAACGGAGAAGCCTTGTGAGGAATTACATTATCACATCTCAGTTGACCCAGTATTCGTCAGTAATTATGATCTAGCCTGATAACTACAATACGTGGTGTAAAATAAATATTTCTTTCAATCCTTTCTCCTTCTTCAATAGCTCTTCCTTACTATTAGAAAAGAAGGTTATTGACAATGTTTCTAACAGAAAAGTATCTAGGTCATTATTAAAAATTCATATTGCCATACTTGTATGTGAGTGTTTATTTGGTCGGCAGGTTAGTGGTTTTGAGAAATGAAGAAGTTTGCTGACCTTAATCGGTTTTTACAAAACACAAAGTGACTACTATGGTTAGTTTCTTGTAATTTACAAATGGTAATGAGGCGAACGAAATTTCATATAAATAATCATTTCCATCGAAATGAAAAAGTTTTCAGAGACTATTTTCTCTTGATTGACAAATTTGACAACTTTTTCAGATGAGCGATTTTAGCAGATGAAAAATTAGTCATTAGTTTTAAGTAATCATTATGATTTTAGTGACCAAACACACTCTTAAACAAGACAATGGGACAAGCAATGTCATTAATAAGTTTACAATGGAACAAGCCATTCCGTCAAGAAGTCATTATACGACAGTCATAGTCACTATACGATATAGAATGCTCTTTTCAGTTGCTCTTTTCAGCAAGTAATCAGGACCGCAGCCAGTGGCCAATAAATTATGAAGTGAAAATATGAAAAAATTTTGGGTTTTAGCTCAAAAATTCCTTTGGCCACGGCACCCCCCCCCCCTTGGGTGCTGCCCTGGCAAGTAATTTAGTTAGTCTAAAATAATCTATTAAAACCTTTTCACAGTTTCAAGTTCACTTTTCAAGTTAACCCAATATAATTTTAATTACATCAGAGTTGAGCACAGTGTATTAATTTGAGGTGCAGTTGTAGGGAATCCAAAACCGGACCCAAATTTGAAAACCGCTGTTCGGGTTTTTCGGTTTTTGAACTTTTTAAACCGGTTTTTCACCGGTTTTAAAAATCGAAAATTTGTTTTTAAAAATGCAATGCTAATACTACCAAATTAATGTGTTTGCAGATAAAGACAGACAGAACGCAATTTCATCAAGTTGAATTTTAACTTTTACTTAACATTTTAATTTTATTTAAATTTTAAATGAGATATAAATCTCAAAATTAGTTTTTGGTATTATCGTTTAAAGGGTCCTGATAGTAGTAAATGTATTGCAATTGACCCTTCTACAAAACCAATTCTATCGAGTCATTCTCATGAGAAATAATCAAAATGTTGTAAATTTATGTACTAAAATTATTGGCCACTCCAAAAACGCTCTGCGAGTTTTTACTTAAATCTGTGTAGTAATTGTTTTGCCAACTCATATCCAGTTTTCGATAATTCTCAAAGGTAATTAATGCAAAATGCAATCATATAATACCTCATCATAGAATACAGCGCAAATACATTTTTCTCATATTTTTATGCTTTCTAAATTTTTGAAAATTAGAGAAAATTGATTTAAAATGATTCAATGTAATTAACAAATTTTATTTTATTTCAAAAAATATACCGAGGATAGAAAATCTATACTGACATTTTTGTATTGCGTTACTCTAAAGTAAAAATCTCCAAACGGAACTGCTGGTGATTGCCCTTCTATTACTTTACTGTTATTGTAAATACTTAGTTTATTGTGTTTTACTTTACTGGAGTCTACATAATTGCACGTATCCAAACTTTTAGGATTTTCATGTTATTATTAATAAACGTTTTACTATTTTATATAATTTATGTGACTTTATAATTGCATCTCAATTTCGGTTTTTCGAGTTTTCAGGCTTTATTGCCATTTTAACTGCATATCAGATATAGTTAAATATCTTCTATCAACACCGGTTTTCAGAAAATGAAAACCGGTTTCCGGTTTTGAAAAATTCGGTTTTTCACCGGTTTTAAAACCGGTGAAAAACCGGCTTTGGATTCCTTATGCAGTTGGCTAAAGAAAACCAAACTGTGAGTATTGACAACTGTTGAAATTGCAACATACAACATAATAAGTACAATTTTCTTAATATTTTGTAGCCGTTCCCCTCCAGAATCTATCAGTATTCTAGTCAGGTGACACTTTACCACAATATTAAATACCATAACAATTTTCTGGCATGCTCCTAACTTCCTCAGTCCTGAATATAGTTGCAAGTTCCAACGGGTGACACTGACCTGAAAAAGATGCGCGACCACGCCACCGCATGGTCGCCGGAAAGAAACCCGAAACTTCCAAAACGTAATGAAGTCTTCCCGGGAAGGAAATAAAATGTTTTATGAAAAATTTCCGGAATAAAGTTTTTCAGGAAAAATGTAATTTTCTCCCCTGGAGAATTCCATCCCGGAGGCGATTTTCCTATTCGCCTTCACTCCCAAATGGAACTTTTTCTGTAAAGGAATGATCAATGAATGGTTGAAGACAAATAGAAATGAAATTTTTCTTAACCCCTCCTTTAATGACTTTAGTTCAATTCAAATGCACAAAAATTAATAAATTCAACTTTTTAAAACGAAAAGTTTTTGCTACATGAAAAGTTTTGTTTATATTAAATAATAAAGTAAATAGTTATTTTTGCCTCTTTTCTGGCCTAATTTAATAAAAAATCTGTTTTGTGTTGATACCTAACCTAACAAAAACTCTGAAACCCAGAAATGTGACTAAACACATTTTCCCATTATTTGAAACGGATTAAAGTCATTTTTATATGTAAGCTATATAAAACCGGGTCAGCGGGTCACAACATAATTGGTGATTCCCAATTTATTTTTAGCAGACGCAGACGTCCGCTTTCGCTGATATCCAAAGTCGTGTACATATATAAACAATCAAGATCAAAATGCACGATTTTGAGTGTTTTAACTGCATAGTTTTTCCTATTGGAATGAAGTATAGTTTCAGTCAGTTTTCGCCTCTGTTATAACCTGGTTTAAACCTGTTTCTGCCAGCCGGCATCAGAAACGGAAACATACCTCGAAATCCCTTCAGGTATATAAGGGGTACAGAGGGTCTCGAAACTGGCCCCACCGGATTGAGGGGCCCAAATTTTAACGAAATTTAAGATGTAATTACCATAAAAACATAAGATTTTTGAAAATCTACGTTTAATTTACCATTGATACACCCCTTATCCTTATTGAGTCATTGATACTCCCAGGTCGGTTTGAGGGGTCAAGACCTAGACATTTGTTGGCGAAACCCCGACCATGTATTTAGGTCAATTCACACATTCGTTTTTTTGACACCAAGAAGTTTTTCCTTCCCGCGACCCAGACGTAGATAGTGGTCGAGTTGCTGCTGAAGCCATGGTACTGGAGGTGGAGGATATGATTTCTTTTTGGTATCGCAATCCGTTCATCTAGGAACAGTGAGCCCCTGCTCATACAATGTGTTATATGATTCAACAAGCTGCCAGCAGATAGAATCCAACTATTTACTTTCAATTTGTGCCATTTGTACTTCATCTGTTGCGGAACTGTCGGAGTCCCATCCCTATATCAATATGCACACAAATTGGCTTATTTGACCGGATTGGCTCTTGGATCTGGGGCACACAGAAATCTGCAGTTCCTTCTTCATTATTATAAACAGTAATTATTCATTTATTTAGAATAGGCTCTCTCAAACATTCCTCTACTTGTTCATCACTTTATTGTTCCCACACATTTATTAAATAACTTATTGATAAGATTACTTTTTATTTGACGGCCAAAGGCTATAATATATTATTAATGTAGTGTCATAGTTTTGTTTCGTTAAGTTAAACATTTAATTCCCTCTAGGAAAACGAAATCGATATAAGTTTAAAAATAGTAGCTGGGTTTGTGTTATGTTTGCATATTGTAAGATTATAAATGCAAAGGTTAAATTCTTTTCAGGAATAAGGGTTATCCAAAAGTTTATTTACAAATTGATCTGACTTTTTTCTGAAATAGCTTATCTAGAATTTTGAAAATTTTGAAAATTGAAGTGACTTTAGATTTGGAAATGATTTTCAGAAAGCTTAATGAAAGGACTGAATGGAGTAATTTAATTTAAGATTAATTGGTGGTTAGTATCGCTTTTATTGCGTATCTGTTACACTTGTATTTGCCTTATTTAATAAGTTCTGGGTATTGAGCATTTACTTGTGTGTGTTTTAGTGTTTTGAATACATTTAATATTATTATTTAGTATCTTTAATGAACTTGTTGTAGTCACGGACTAATTTTGTAGCTATTACATCTTTTAGGTTTCTTATTCACCTGCAATTTGGCAATAAATTAAATTCTGATGTCTCGTACTGTTACAAAAGCATTATGTTAAAAAGTTGTATTTTAACCACCTATTTGTCTATTTTAGCGATTTCTTCACCCTTATTAAACGTCAGTTGGCACGGCATTAGTAGTGGCACCCAGTACATTTTATTTTACAAAAAAGGTGTGCAAACATGCACAAAGAATCTAGGGGCCATAGAAACTAGCACCAGCTCTACGACCAATGATAAATATATACATGTTAATATAGGAGAGGAAACTTAGATTAGAAGTTTTGAAATGCTAATTAATATGCATATCATGAAGTTTCTCCCTTCGCAAATCTTACCTATATGCAAATTTTTGATTTTCTTATTTCAATGACATAAAATTACATGAAACGCATGGATTTTATATATCACATCTGCCAGAATTTTATCTTAGTACCATAGTAAATGCTTTAAAGGGTAATACTTTGCACGTAAATTTATAAAGTTGCTGTAGACTTCTCAGTCCTGTCCTTCTGCTGCCAGGAATTTCCACGTTAATATAAACATATGCATTGGTGTATTTTCTTAATATTTAACAATTTGCAAAATACAATATTTATTATAGCTCGTGAAGGTTTGTTCTGAGTCTGAGTATAAACAATTATTAGTTGAATTTCGTACACTATTATTTTGTTCATTCCATAATTGTACTATACTTACTTATAATTATGGCTTATTTCTAGTACTGAATAGAAAAGTTAAAATAAAACCTAATTAGGGGCAGAGTTCAACTGGCCGGTGGGTAGTGGCTAGGTGGCTAGGGGGCAAAAGTGGCTAGTGGGCGGGCAAAATGTCAGGTGGCTAGTGGGCAAAAGGGGCAAAAGTAAAATTAAGGTTTTAAAAATAGCACAAAAAAATTTCAAACTTAACTCACGCAAGTAAACTAACTGTTTG
Source organism: Tomocerus qinae (assembly GCA_020055645.1). Taxonomy (NCBI): domain Eukaryota; kingdom Metazoa; phylum Arthropoda; class Collembola; order Entomobryomorpha; family Tomoceridae; genus Tomocerus; species Tomocerus qinae. The sequence goes on along the minus strand of CM034546.1, from coordinate 45,599,160 downwards.
CCATTGAAATTCGGAGTTAATGACATTCTAGTAAGCCTGTTTTTAGGTACGTATAAACGAAGCGACATCGATGCGACATCTATTTTGGTTGATGAACTACGATTTAGACTTTTTGCCCCTTTGCCCCTTTTGCCCCCTTTGCCCCTTTTGCCCGGGCGGGTGGGCAAAATGTAAAAAAGCCGGCTAAAATAGAACTCTGATTAGGGGTACATTTTAGCGAAGCTTACATGAATTAAGTTTTAAGCACTAGAACCGCTAGCCTCGCTAGAACTAATTCGTATGGACATCGTACAATCTAAAAGACAGTTTTCTTTCACCTGTTCTGGAAGGTTTGCAGAAATATTAATTTTAATTTTGCCATTTTTGATTCTTTATTCTCTTATATTGTATAATATGCACCAAAGATTCAAAATATTTTAAATTGGCGATTATGGCTATTTATAGGAATTTATAATTTCTCGTTAGTTTAATAAACTCTCAGAAATCATAAATGGGTGTTGGTACCGTAGAAAAAATTACTGAACATAAAAGAGGTCACAATAAAATACCTAAAAATTGGTTAATGCTACTCCGGAATTCCGTACATTCATAACAATAATCATACAACCTACCACCATTTTTTGAATTTTTTACCAATCATAAATGCAATTATAAATTAGTTACACGAAACACGTAAAACATTACTATTTTGATTTTTGTCTTAAATATATTTTTACATAGTATCTAGTTTTAATTCGTGTTCGTCAACCTCTGTGACTCTGAAAGAGTCGATGAAGCGAAGAGAGCGAGAAGTCGATGTTCCTCCCAAATTGTCACGTGACCATCTACACGGGGCTAATGTGATTCCCAAGGAACAAGAGGAAGGCCAGCTTAGGCTTCTATACGTCTCCCAAGTATATCTATAATCAGAGCTCCCAGAGCTCCTTGCTGTGTGCTACAAGTTCGCAGGCGTTTTGCTATTGGTCGGTCGCAGCCGCTCTCTCATTGGCTCTTGTATTTACCTACGTGTATTCTAAGTGTGGACCATTTCTCTTATGGAAGCTGGCCTTCTATAGTGAAGCGCCAGCTTCACAGCCACCATCGGTATTCTATGGTGATTCCTTTGTTTGTTGTTTAGAGCTTTGCCGTTAGCTGCTAGCGTTGTGTTTTGTGTTCGCATAGATCGCAAAATCGCACTTTGTTCGATTCATTCTTCATCATTCCACGTTTCGTGTTAGTTTCGATTTTCGATCAGTGTGGCTACTGGCTATATCAGTCAATCTTCAATATTATTCTTGATTAACTAAAATAAGTAAAATAATATTATTTCAGTTGTCAGTTGTCCCTCATCCCTTCCCTAAAGATAGAATTGTCTGACTTGAATCGAAAATAATTAGGAAAGGTCAAAGGTAAGAAAAGAAACATATAGCATTTTAATATACAGAAAATTTAAAACAAATCGGCCCTACACTATAACTTTGGTTCGTTATAATACATATCGTTCCAATATTCAACATATTGGCTAGATTAGTGATTTAGGCAGCGGGATCTCATTGATGTTGACCTGATGATTGAATGATTCAAAGGATTCAAACTTTGTTTGTTTTTTACTATTTTATTCCAGGTTGAGGTGCAGCTGGCTGAAGAAAACCACTGTGAGTACTGACAATTGTTGAAATTGCAACATACAAATAATAAAAACAATTTTCTTAGTATTTTGTAGCCGTTCCTATCCAGAATCTATCAATATTCTAATCAGATAACACTTTACCACAATATTAAATACCATAACATTATATTTTCGATACTTACATGAATGAGTTGTTGAACACAAATAGAAATGAAAATTTTCTCAAACCCTATTTTAGTCCAAATAAAAATCAATAAATTGAACTTTTTAAAACCAGAAACAAAAGTTTTTGCTACATGAAAAGTTTTGTTTATATTGAATAATAAAGTAAATGGATATTTTTGCCTCTTTCCTGGCCTAATTTAATAAATAATCTGTTTTGTGTTGATACCTAACCTAACAAGTAACATGTTTATTTTTATTAGGATAGGTTAGAAAAGAGGCAAAAATAGTGTTATATACCTATAACCTGTTTTAAACCTGCTTCTGCCAGCAGGTATCAGGAACGGAAACATACCTCGAAACCCCTAAAGCGATAGAGATTATCTAGAAACTGGCCGCATCGGATTGAGGGGTCCCAGACCCTCCTCAAAAATTGTTATTGTTATTGAAAATTTTTTTTGATTAATTGGCTATTTGTATTTGTGAACCTACAACGTGTCGCTTTTAAGGTACCTACTAGGATTTATTTATTTTCTCACTAATGGCAGCAAAATAATACATACCAATATAATTTCGATGTCATTTAAGAACTCAATTTACACAAAAACATTAATTTAGTTTTACTTTGTTGCATTATACCAAATCCATTTCTAATTGACAATTAAAAATTGAACTTGTGATTTTGCATTTGACCTTTAGCCTGATGAAGTTTTAACGAAACCTGGTTGCTAAATAAAGGCCATCTGTTGTAATTGGAAAAGTTCGAGTTTACGTGGTTTATTCCTGAAAGGTAGTGCTTTCACTACACTCTCCGGTTTGTTCTTTGGGAGAATCAAAAGAATCTTTCAAGGAGTCATTTTTCTTAATGATTATTAAGATTGCCACAACGCATCACATGTGATCCTCATTTTTCCAGATAAACAGATACTACAATGTCTAACCCAAACTCAAATTCGAACTCTAAATTTCCAACAACCGAAGAATTTGAAACCAATGCACAAAGTTTTAACTTCTCTGATTCCGATGAAGAAAATTCCCCTTCCTCTTTGGACAACCCTATAGACGGACAAAGAAAAAGAAAACTTTCACCTACTCCGGCTATTCTGACCCAAAAGAAATTAAAGCTAAAATTGGATACTGCTAAAAAATCAATATTTATGAAATTGGATCCACTAAACAGGCTTGCAATTCATAAGTTTACCGAAGCTGATGATGACCCAATAATATTGGAATATCTTTCCCTTCTCTGCGATCTACAAAGGATTCCCAAGGTTCCTGAAAAGACCGATCTACAAAAAAGTCTTTCCCACAACATTCAAGGAGATATTACTGATGAAACCCGTGCTATTTTAATAAAAAACTTTATGTCATTCTTTCAATCAAGATATTTCCAAAACAACATGCAGGAAGCGACAGCAAGACGTCGATGTTCCTCCCAAGGAGGAGGGTGAGGAGGTTGAGGGTGAGGAGGGTGAGGAGGGTGAGGGTGAGGAGGGTGAGGAGGGTGAGGCGGGTGAGGAGGGTGAGGGTGAGGAGGGTGCGTTTATATGTGTTTCATTAGTTAACGTCGTAATAGCTAATAATAAATGCACACCGCTGATTTCTCGCATCATGTGTGGTATTTATTGTTTTCCATCCCGCAGTTAGAGTGAAAAGTGCCATGGACACATGTTTTTTACCGCTATTCACGAAAATTGACCAAACTTGTCAAAATTTATTTGATTCAATGTTAACTCTAAATTAGTTTGACTCTACTCCTTATTTACAAATATGCATTGCTTAATTGACCTCAATAAATTGTTTCATTGATTTATTATTTCTGCAGATGACCCGGAAATAAAACAATTATGTAAAAATTACCTAATATATGGTGACTGGTTAAATAGTCCATTTGGGTTTCAGACCTACATTAGCGGCCTTCATCAGGGAGGTGCACGGAGGGTCTCATTAGCCTGAAGTCACTACTGACAGTCTAGCGGGGACTTTAAACTCAGCGGGTAGTGTATGGAGGGCCTCATTAGCCCAAAGTCACTACTGACGGCCTTTGGGTCGGAGGGTGATGATGTGCACCTCCCTGATGAAGGCCGCTAATGTAGGTCTGAAACCCAAATGGACTATTTAACCAGTCACCATATATAAGGTAATTTTTACATAATTGTTTTATTTCCGGGTCATCTGCAGAAATAATAAATCAATGAAACAATTTATTGAGGTCAAAATTAAGCAATGCATATTTGTAAATAAGGAGTAGAGTCAAACTAATTTAGAGTTAACATTGAATCAAATAAATTTTGACAAGTTTGGTCAATTTTCGTGAATAGCAGTAAAAAACATGTGTCCATGGCACTTTTCACTCTAACTGCGGGATGGAAAACAATAAATACCACACATGATGCGAGAAATCAGCGGTGTGCATTTATTATTAGCTATTACGACGTTAACTAATGAAACACATATAAACTCACCCTCCTCACCCTTCTCACCCGCCTCACCCTCCTCACCCTCCTCACCCTCACCCTCCTCACCCTCACGCAACCTATACCTTACTTTAACCTAAGGTTTTTTTGAAAACATGTATTCGTTTAATTTACCATTAACCATTGCTATACCCTTCCCCTCTTCCAACGTAGGTCGGTTTGAGGGGGTCTACATCTAGAAATTTGTTGGCGAAACCATATGAATTTAGCAGTCGTTCGTTTTTCGTTTTTCACTCATTCGTTTTTTGACATACGGAAGTTTTTCTTTCCCTCGACCACTTGATCACAGATAATTAGGAAGAAAAGATTTTTGTCAGGCTCGGTTACAACTTGCAACATCGAAATAATTAATAATAATAGTGTTATTTATTGGTATTAGTTTATCATTCAGGTGAGTGAGACGCAATGGATGGGCAAAGACCATCGTTGGCTGGGGGTAGGGCCCGAGGACTGCCAACGAATCGGCAAGAAGTCATCCCATTTTTTCAAAGGCGAGTGATTGGACTTCGTCAAGCCGCCACTTCATCGCCGACTGAAGATAGTAATGCTGACGGAGATGTAGAAAGTGGTCGAGTTGCTGCTGAATCCATTGTACAAGCTAATGTTGTGTGAGTGCCAGTCCTCCCAGCTCCAACAGTGATGGGGAAAATGACAATAGCAGTGGTAGTACTGGAAATGGAGACAATGGTTTAAATGGATGCAACGGTTCGTCTGATGGAAACGGGGACCAAGAACCTTCTCCTGAAGAAGACTGCAGGTCGAGGATGATTCGGAATGGTCCACATAAACGGCTCGGACAGAGGAGGGTGCTAACATGCGTGGAAATGGCATCCGTCCAGACATGTTGGATTATGTGATTACTCGATCTGCCGACCTGAGCACAAAGCAGGGATTTACTGGTACACCTATTCAAGGTTAACTATTTCCAGTTGCAGCACAAAAAGAATTGGACCTTTCGACAGTGCAGGGTGGACACGAACCCCGAAGAAGACCAAACGAAAGTTCGAAAGCGCCTTGTGGGGCAGCACCGGGACAATCTTCCACCGTATATCTTCGACGGGACGGTATGGATTACCAATGGACCTCTAAGTCCAGAGGCTCTGCTCCTGGAGAAAATAATGGAACAAACTATGTCGTGGAGCTTCGCTTCGTCAAAGAATTTGTATCTGGGGATCCAATGACATCCCAATTCTACAATTTGGTGGTTCGAAAAGCGCTGCAGACATTGAAAGATCTGTTGGGGCGACATTATTATGACAAAGAGCAGAGCATCGCCATGCCTAATTGGCGGTTGGAGTTCTGGCCAGGATTTATGACGTCCATTCGGCGCTGCAAAGATGTCCTCTTAAATGCCTAAATGATGCACAAAATGATTCGCACAGACAACGTCTTGGAGTTGGAACTGATGAACGGTATCCGTAGAGATGGAGGCGACGTCAAGCCAACATTACCTAATTTCTGGTAGGGCGCATAGTGATGACAAGGTACAACCGGCAAACGTGATATGACCGAACAAATCACCTTCAAAGAATACTATCGTGACAAGTACAACATTAACCTGACTGAACGGAACCAGCCGATGCTGATCTCAATGCCTCTTCATCGAACAATGCATGACCCCCGCGGAGATCGAGGTCCGATTCTTCTTGTTCCTGAACTGTGCTATATAGATATTATAACTGGATTAGACCAAGACCATAGGGCCAATTTTAAGTTGATGAAGGACATGTCTGAACATCTGCATATGGTACCAGCCCGACGTGCGAATACTTTAAAGAATTTTATCAACATAATTCGGAGTAAAAGAGGTATTTATTTATTTTTAAACGTTTAATTAATTATATATTATGTCCAATGCTAAGGATTGGTTATTATTATTATTTTTTCTTTACATTTTATAGATCCAAGCCGACATGGGAAAATGGGGAGTTCGATTCAATAACGATTTGACCCAAGTTCCTGATCAGGTCCTTCCTAGTGAAAGATTAAAGTTCGGCGAGGGCAGGGAGCAAGAAGCTAAAGCAAACTGGTCAATAGCATTCCGATGTAAGTTTTGGCTTAGCTAGCTAATAACTAAATAACTAAAGTACGGTTTAATAATGATTATTTTTATGTGTAGCTCAGAAATTATTCTCGACGCCAGAACTAGGAACTTGGTGCATCATTGACCCCGCGCGTGTACGGACAGAGGAATAGACAATCTTATACAAACAATGAAACGCGTTAGTGGGCCTCTGTGCTATCGCATCAACAATCCTGAAGTGTTAATAACTCTCAGTCTTATTGATGTTATAATAATTTTGATTTAAGAAGTAATATAAATAGCTGTAATCTCTCTATATAATAAAATTATTTATTCCTATGTCGCAGGTATTTATGTATCTATCTATGCCATGGACAATGCGGCATTTTGTTGCAATGCGCATGCGCGTATACAATACATATTTCATGAAACAAAGAAGTCCAATATGGGTTAACAATGTTAACATTAGCTTATATAATCATTTTTAAATTCAGCAATGGTACTGGGTGCTAGGCACGTATCTAGAAATTTGTTCAAAGCGCGAAAAAATTTTGCAATTATAGGCCATTTTTGATTAAAAATTTCTCTTTTTCTCAGATTTATGGGGGAGGCGCTGCACCCTCCCGGACCCCTACTAATAGAAATTTACATAACGTCCCTTAAGGATCGAAAAAGCCTCTATCCACTTTCAGATTGGTGGACGAATAAGCCTATATCCATTTTTTGTTTGGTGGACGAATAAGCCTATATCCATTTTTTGTTTGGTGGACGAATAAGCCTATATCCATTTTTTGTTTGGTGGACGAATAAGCCTATATCCATTTTTTGTTTGGTGGACGAATAAGCCTATATCCAATTTCCACTCTGTCATCTTACAGCCTTACGTAAAGTTGTCGGGGCACAGTAAGAATAAACAAGTTGACGAAATGAAGTATTTATTATTTTTATGTTGATACTTGAAATATATCATGCTAGAATGTACATAAGCATTATAAACTTTTAGCTTATTACACAATAAGACAAAAACAAAACTTTTAATGACACAAATTCGTATTTTGATATTGGATAAAACTGGACTGGCTGGAAGGAAGAATAAAATTTCAATATTTCCGCCACTCATATTAACTATGTATCAATACGCCCCTATAACTTTACTAGCAAAGCTGCTAGAGGATAGAAGCTATTTCCTGCACCAAACGAAAATTGGATATAGGCTTATTCGTTCACCAAACAAAAAATGGATATAGGCTTATTCGTCCACCAAACAAAAAATGGATATAGGCTTATTCGTCCACCAATCAGAAAGTGGATAGAGGCTTTTTCGATCCTTAAGGGACGATAAGATGGTTATTTTGAGATGGAAATGATTGCTGAAAGGGAACATTTCGTAATGATCGTAATGTGCGTATTAATTAGCATTTCAAAACTCCTACTCCAAATTGGTTCTGTTAAATCTATAAACTTATTTAGCATTTTTAGTAGAGTTGGTTTTACTTTTTATTACCTCCTGGATCCCCTTGATTCCTTTGTGCCAGCTTGCACTCCATTTTGTAGAATTAAATAACAGTACTGGGGGCCACTATTTATCCTTCAAAAATATTAATTCGCAAGTTGCACTCATGGGATTTGTAGGTTTTTCCAAAATCCCAGGGGGAATCTTATTTTTCTGATTTTATATGGGAGCTTTTTGGTAACTTATTGGGCTGTTTATTAAAAATGGAGTCTTTATAGTTCACTGAATTTGATGCTACGATCTACAGTTATTATTCTGGTGTAGGAAATTCATAAATACATATTAATACATGCATATTAATTTAAATATACTTTGTATTTACAAAGGTAACATAATAACCTAATGGGATGTTTTCGAAATGGTTTTTATTACTGTGATGGGTGGCCTGCTGAATTTCTCTAGAGTGCTAGATTTGCCCCTTGGCTGTGTTCACTAGTACAGTTATAATAATAATAATAATTAGCGAGTTTTATCATCTTGAAAAGTTTACACGTCCTTTTGTTGTTTGCAATTCCTTCGCAGTGCTCTTTGGCCAAAAATGTTGGAAATAAAGGACTGATGTCTATCCCGACCAACATGCAACAAGGTCGTTATCCAGATGTCTGCCAAGCCATAAGCAAGAAGGAGAACCATGGAGTGTCCCTAATCCGCTTCCGGTATGTAATGTGTCTATGTTACTTAATAATGCAATTATCTAATGATGTGTAAAAAAACGTAACCGTATGGTTTAAAGTCATCCTCAGGAGTAGGAGTGTTATTATTCTAAGTCAACATGTTTTGTTTTGTATAGCACTTAATGGTCGTAGGATTCGCCGTCTACCACAGTTGACAGTGCGGATAGAAATAGAAAGGATAGGAAGTGTGGGTGCGATGGCGTGCACTTACTCGAGCTCTTTGGCTCGTTACTTCAGTACTAGGGAATCCAAAACCGGACCCAAATTTGAAAACCGGTGTTCGGGTTTTTCGGTTTTTGAACTTTTTAAACCGGTTTTTCACCGGTTTTAAAAATCGAAAATTTGTTTTTAAAAATGCAATGCTAATACTACCAAAATAATGTGTTTGCAGATAAAGACAGACAGAACGCAATTTCATCAAGTTGAATTTTAACTTTTACTTAACATTTTAATTTTATTTAAATTTTAAATGAGATATAAATCTCAAAATTAGTTTTTGGTATTATCGTTTAAAGGGTCCTGATAGTAGTAAATGTATTGCAATTGACCCTTCTACAAAACCAATTCTATCGAGTCATTCTCATGAGAAATAATCAAAATGTTGTAAATTTATGTACTAAAATTATTGGCCACTCCAAAAACGCTCTGAGAGTTTTTACTTAAATCTGTGTAGTAATTTTTTTGCCAACTCATATCCAGTTTTAGATAATTCTCAAAGGTAATTAATGCAAAATGCAATCATATAATACCTCATCATAGAATACAGCGCAAATACATTTTTCTCATATTTTTATGCTTTCTAAATTTTTGAAAATTAGAGAAAATTGATTTAAAATGATTCAATGTAATTAACAAATTTTATTTTATTTCAAAAAATATACCGAGGATAGAAAATCTATACTGACATTTTTGTATTGCGTTACTCTAAAGTAAAAATCTCCAAACGGAACTGCTGGTGATTGCCCTTCTATTACTTTACTGTTATTGTAAATACTTAGTTTATTGTGTTTTACTTTACTGGAGTCTACATAATTGCACGTATCCAAACTTTTAGGATTTTCATGTTATTATTAATAAACGTTTTACTATTTTATATAATTTATGTGACTTTATAATTGCATCTCAATTTCGGTTTTTCGAATTTTCAGGCTTTATTGCCATTTTAACTACATATCAGATATAGTTAAATATCTTCTATCAACACCGGTTTTCAGAAAATGAAAACCGGTTTCCGGTTTTGAAAAATTCGGTTTTTCACCGGTTTTAAAACCGGTGTAAAACCGGCTTTGGATTCCCTACTTCAGTACGGTTTCGTTCTTCTCCACCCAGGATGAAATGGCGGAGAACATCGGAATGGACATTCTCAGTGAGTCGTTATCATCAACAGTTTAGATTTTACATTATTGACTCAATCAAAGTAATAATTTAAATTTATTTCAGAATGTGTCAATGCCTATAAATTGGTTACCGGCTGCATGCTTGCCTTCTAGAATTATGTTTTATAGAGACGGCGATGGTGAAAGCCAACTCAACTACGTTTGGTTTTTATTTCTGAGTTGGAACAAATGAAGGTTAATTTTTTTGTGTTTAATAGACCTTTTTCAATATATTTTTCAAGGATAAATATTTAATATGATACAATTTTTTGTTCATTCATTTTTAGAACATCATAGAAAACGTCTACACCACTGTAGGAGTTGAAATTCAAAAGTTCAATTTTATTGTTGTCAATAAACGAATTAACACCCGACTATTTTCAGAAAGTAAAGCAAATCACGACAATCCCCCTCCCGGAACTGTTGTCGAATTGTTATTACTCTCCCGATAAGGTACTGATGGTCTTAAATTGATAATTAAGAATAATAATATACCAAACAAAGGTGTTCTCATAATGAACTAAAATTTGACCCTACTTAAACTACTTATCCTGATATTATTTTTTTATTTGTTGTTAGATATGATTTCTTTTTGATGCCACAATCCGTTCGTCAAGGAACATAAAAATACACACCCCTGCTCATAAAAATTGTGTTATATGATTCAAGCAAGCTGACAGCAGATAAAATCCAACTATTTACTTTCAAGTTGTATCATTTGTTCTTCAACTGGAGCGGAACTGTCGGAGTCCCATCCCCATGTCAATATGCACTTAAATTGGCTTATTTGACCGGACTGGCTCTTGGATCTGGAGCACATAGAAATTTGCGGTTCCTTCTTCATTATTTATAAACAGTAATAATTCATTTATTTAGAAAAGGTTCTCTCAAATATTCCTCTACTTGTTTATCACTTTATTGTTTCCACACATTAATTAAATAGCTAATAGATAGGTAAGACAACTTTTTATTTGACGGCCAAGGGCTATAATATATTATTAATGTAGTGTCATAGTTTTGCTCGTTAAGCTAATGATTTAAACCTCAGTTAGTTAAACATTTAATTCCCTCTATGAAAAGGAAATCTGCGAATTAGGTTAAAAATAGTAGTTGTGTTTGCGTTATGTTTGGATAACGTAAGATTATAAATGCAAAGGTTAAATCCTTTTCAGGAATAAGGGTTATCTAAAATATTTACAAATTGATTTGAATTTTTTTATTAAAATAGCTTACGTAGAATTTGTAAAACGTAAAACAAAAATTTAAGTGACTTAAGATTGGGAATTGATTTTCAAAAAGCTTATTGAAAGAATTAAATGAAATAATTTAATTTAAGAATTTGTGAATTTAATTAGTTTTGCATTCATTGCATATCTGTTACACTTTTATTTGCCTTTTCCCTTTTTTTCACTTTTTGTAGTTTACAGACTAATTTTTTAGCTACTACATCTTTTAACCTTGTTATTCACCTGCAATTTTGCAAAATAATAATCCCCTTCCGGTATGTAATGTGACTATGTCACTTAATAATGCAATTGTCTAATTATGTGTAAAAGCAAATAAATGTATGTAACCGTGTGATTAAAAGTCATACTCAGGAGTGTTATTATTCTAAGTCAACATGTTTTGTGTAGAAAACTTAATGGTGGTAGGATTCGACGTCTACCATAATGCGGATACTAGAAAGAATAATAGAAGTGTGGGTGCGATGGCGTGCTTTTACTCGAGGTCTTTGGCTCGTTAATACTTCAGACGATTTCGTTCTTCTCTACCCAGGATAAAATGGCGGAGAACATCGGAATGGGCATTCTCATCAACAGTTCAAATTTTACATTATTGACTCAATCATAGCAATAATTTAAATTTATTTTAATTTCAGAGTGTGTAATGCCTATAAAACGGTTTTAACGGCTGCATGCTTGCCTTCTAGAATTATGTTATGTAGAGACGGCGTTGGTAAAGCCAACTCAACTCAACTAGGTTTTCAGTTCTGAGTTGGAACAAATGAAGGTTAACTTTTTTGTGTTTAATAGACCTTTTTCAATATATTTTTCAAGGTAAATATTAAATAATATGATACCATATTGTTCGTTCATTTTTAGAAAATCATAGAAAAGGTCTACACAGCTGCAGGAGTGGAAATTCGGAAGCTCACTTTTATGTTTGTGAACAAACGAATTAACACCCGACTATTATCAGAAAGTAAAGGAAATCACGACAATCCTCCTCCCGGAACTGTTATGTTATCGACATGTTATTACTCTCCCGAAAATTCGGTACTTTTTTCTGGCATGCTCCTGAGTTCAAGAGTATGGTTGCAACTTGCAAGTTGCAACAGGGCCTGACACCTGAGAAAGATGCGCAATCACGCCGCACCGCTTGGTCCCGGGAAAGATACCCGAAACTTCCAAAACGTAATGAAGTCTTCCCGGGAAGAAAATAAAATGTGTTTTGAAAAATTTTGGGAATAAATTTTTTCAGGAAAAATGTAATTTTCACCCCTGGAGACTTCCATCCCGGAGACGAGTGTTCTATTCGCCTTCCCGGTTGGGTTGCTGCAAACGGGACGCTGTAAGCGAAAATTTTCGGAAAAGAAAAAAAAATTTTGGGTGTGATTTTCCATTGGGAAAATCCGTTTGCAGCAACCCAACCTGACTTTCCAAATGGAACATTTTCTGTAAAGGAATGACGAATGAATGGATAAAGACTGAAGACAAATAGAAATAAAATTTTTCTTAAACCCTACTTTAGTCCACTGTAAATTAGTAAATTCAACTTTTTAAAACGAGAAACAAAATTTTTTTGAAAAAATTCGTTTAATTTACCATTGATACTTTTCCCCTCCGACGTAGATCGGTTTGAGGGGGTCTAAACCTTGAAATTTGTTGGCGAAACCCTAACCATGTCAATCCACTCATTCGTTTGTTTTTGACATATAGAAGTTATTCCTTCCCCCGACCGCTTGATCATAGTTAATTGGGAAGAAAAGATTTTTCTCAGGCTCGGTTACAAGTTGCAACAACGAAATAATTTAATAATGTTATTTATTGGTATTAGTTTATCATTCAGGTGAGTGAGACGCAATGGACGCGGGCAAAGACCATCATTGGCTAGGAGTAGAGCCCGAGAACTGCCAACGAATCCGCAACTCCGCTAGAAGCCATCCTATTATTTCAAATGCGAGGGATTGGACTTCGTCAAGCCTCCACTACATCGCCGACTAAAGATAGTGATGCTGACCCAGCCAGACGTAGATAGTGGTCGAGTTGGTGCAAAAGCCATGGTACTGGAGGAAGCTAATGTTATGATTGCCAGTCCTCCCAGCTCCAAGGGTAATGTCAACGGGGAACATGACAGTACCAGTAGCAATGGGAATGGAGACAATGGTTCGTGTGATGGAAACGGGGACCGAGAACTTTCTCCTGAAGACGACTGCAGTGTCGGGGATGATTCGGAATCGTCCACATCGACGGCTGGGACAGAGGAAAGTGCTAACTTGCGTGGAAATGGTAGGGGCATCCGTCCACACAAGTGACACACAAACAAAATGACGCACATACAACGTCTTTGAACTCCGTTATCCGGAGAGATGGAGGCGACGTCAAAGCCAACATTACCTAATTTCGTGTAGGGCGCGCGGGCATAGTGATGACAAGGTACAACCGGCAAACATACCGCATTAATGGGGACAAAAAAGCGGATGGGGGCTTTGAAAAGAAAAGGGGTGATACAACCGAACAAAGTACAACATCAACCTGACTGAACGGAATCAGCCGATGCTGATCTAGGCTCAATGCCTCGTCAGCGAACAATGCATGACCGCCGCGGAGATCAAGGTCCGATTCTTCTCGTTCCTGAACTGTGCTATATAACTGGATTGGACGAAGACCAGAGGGCTAATTTCCAGTTGATGAAGGAAATGTCTCAACATCTGCGTATGTTATGTTACCCGTCCGACGTGCGGCTACTTTAAACAATTTTATCAACAGAATTCGGAGTAACCAAGCGGTAATTATTTACTTATTTTTAAACTTTTAATTAATTATATTATGCCCAATGGTCAAGATCGGTTATTATTATTATTTTGTCTTTACTTTTTATAGATCCAAGCCGACATGGGAAAATGGGGAATACTTTTCAATAACGATTTGGCCCATGTTCCTGGTGAAAGATTAAAGTTCGGCGAGGGCAGGAAGCAAGATGCTACTAACGCAGACTGGTACATAGCATTCCGATGTAAGTTTTGGCTTAGCAAACTAATAACTACCTAATTAAACTACGCTTTAATTATGATTATTTTTTATGTGTAGCTCAGAAATGCTTCTCGACGCCAGAACTAGGAACTTGGTGCATGTAATAGACAATCTTATACAAACAGTGAAACGCGTTAGTGGGGTCTGGTCTATCGCACCAACAATCCTGAATTGTAATAACTCTAAGTCGTATTGATTTTATATTAATTTATTATTATAATTTTGACTTGAGAAGTAATGTAAATAGCATTAAATTAAATTATATGATTTTTTATAGTGCATAAATTCAAGTTCAACCGCCGACTAAAGCTACGGCTATGGAACGTGAATGGACCCAGTCTAAGCCAGGCTCCCGCCATACATACCTTCTTCAGGCTATACATATAATAATAACAGTATATATATAGCAATACAATGTTAAAAGAGTAGGGAGTACACTTCCCCCTTGGAGGAAATGTACTCCCTACTCTAATACATTGGTACCATGTGACTCATCGATCATACACTAGATTTTTTAGTGTTCGCATTCCTATTGATCGACCGCAGTACTATTACGAACGCCACATTGCTTTTCTGAATAGACCTCGCGAACAATGGGATTAAAAGATAAAAAGACAATGAAGGCCCTCGCTCGACTCGGCTCACCGAGGCATATGCGTACCTATTGAAAGAGTGCACAGTGGGTTTAAGTCATAAGAAAAGTGGACATAACGGCGCAGTGTAATGAGTAAGGAGTAGGGACTAGGAGATGGTTGAAGAGCATAAATTACACATTGTAAAGTGGCACACAAATAAATAAAGCACAAAACACTCAGAAATTAAACAATTAAAATTTATTTTTTAATCAATATTTTCAAAAATAATAAAGCGAATTGTTTTTAAAAACGAAAACTCACACAAAAAACATTTTCCCATAAAAGCCAAATATTTCGACAAACTCGTACAAAAATTGACGATTTCGTTTAAATGTGAGATGTTTAGACCAGTTCACACATAAAACGAAGTTTTAGTATAAATGCGAATTGTTTGGTCAAACTCGAACTTAAAATGACGATTTTGCAAAAATACGAATTGTTTCGGCAAACTCGTACAAAAAGCGTAAATTTCGTACAATTGCGAATTGTTTATACCAATTCGCAACAAAAACAAAGTTTTCGTATGAATGCGAATTGTTTACACCAATTCGCACTAAAAACGACATTTTCGCAAAAAATACGAATTTTTTGGCTAACTCGTGCAAAAAAATTAAATTCGTATAATTGCGAATTTTCTCGGCTAACTCGTGCAAAAAAATTAAATTCGTATAATTGCGAATTTTCTCGGCTAACTCGTGCAAAAAAATTAAATTCGTATAAATGCGAATTGTTTTGACCAATTCGCAATAAAAACGAAGTCTTCGTATAAATGCGAATTGTTCTGACCAATTCGCACTAAAAACAATATTTTCGTATAAATGCGAACTGTTTGCACCAATTCGCACTAAAAAAAGAAAATTTCGCAAAAATGCGAATTGTTTCGACTAATTAACACAGAAACATTTTTGTATGAATGCGAGTTGTTTCAGCAAACTCAATATTGCAACTCATACATATATACAATAAGTCTAAACAATTCTCATTTATACGAAGACTTCGTTTTTATTGCGAATTGGTCAAAACAATTCGCATTTATACGAATTTAATTTTTTTGCACGAGTTAGCCGAGAAAATTCGCAATTATACGAATTTAATTTTTTTGCACGAGTTAGCCGAGAAAATTCGCAATTATACGAATTTAATTTTTTTGCACGAGTTAGCCAAAAAATTCGTATTTTTTGCGAAAATGTCGTTTTTAGTGCGAATTGGTGTAAACAATTCGCATTCATACGAAAACTTTGTTTTTGTTGCGAATTGGTATAAACAATTCGCAATTGTACGAAATTTACGCTTTTTGTACGAGTTTGCCGAAACAATTCGTATTTTTGCAAAATCGTCATTTTAAGTTCGAGTTTGACCAAACAATTCGCATTTATACTAAAACTTCGTTTTATGTGTGAACTGGTCTAAACATCTCACATTTAAACGAAATCGTCAATTTTTGTACGAGTTTGTCGAAATATTTGGCTTTTATGGGAAAATGTTTTTTGTGTGAGTTTTCGTTTTTAAAAACAATTCGCTTTATTATTTTTGAAAATATTGATTAAAAAATAAATTTTAATTGTTTAATTTCTGAGTGTTTTGTGCTTTATTTATTTGTGTGCCACTTTACAATGTGTAATTTATGCTCTTCAACCATCTCCTAGTCCCTACTCCTTACTCATTACACTGCGCCGTTATGTCCACTTTTCTTATGACTTAAACCCACTGTGCACTCTTTCAATAGGTACGCATATGCCTATGCCTCGGTGAGCCGAGTCGAGCGAGGGCTTTCATTGTCTTTTTATCTTTTAATCCCATTGTTCGCGAGGTCTATTCAAAAAAGTAATGTGGCGTTCGTAATAATTGACATCATGAATCAGTATAGGGACAAGATGCAAATGATTTTTGTGATTCTTGGACACGCAAGAATTGAACTATATTCAGCCATTAAGAAACGCATCAGTATTGACTACGGAGGCCCGTTTTTATTTGACAATTTTTGATATTTGCTTCATAATTATTACTAAGTATAGTTAGTATAGTATAGAGAACCATGGACTGTCCCTAATCCTCTTCCGGTATGTAATGTGACTGTCACTTAATAATGCAATAATATATCTAATTATGTGTAAAAACAAATATATGTATGTAACCGTATGATTTAAAATCATCCTCAGGAGTGTTATTATTCTAAGTCAACATGTTTTGTGTAGAACTTAATGGTGGTAGGATTCCACGTCTACCACAGTGCGGATAGAAATAGAAAGGATAGGAAGTGTGGGTGCGATGGCGTGCACTTACTCGAGCTCTTTGGCTCGTTACTTTAGTACGATTTCGTTCTTCTCCACCCAGGATGAAATGGCGGAGAACATCGGAATGGACATTCTCAGTGAGTCGTTATCATCAACAGTTCAGATTTTACATTATTGACTCAATCATAGTAATAATTTAAATGTATTTTAATTTTTGCCTTCTGAGTGTCTCAATGCCTATAAAACGGTTAACGGCTGCATGCTTGCCTTCTAGAATAATTTTATAGAGATGGCGTTGGTGAAGCCAACTCAACTACGTTTTCAGATTTCCGTTAAGAAATAGAATGTATGATAGCAGTTAGCACCGACGGGCAGCCGCCGCCAAAATTTTTTTCCCGAAAACTTACTCTATGACATTTCCTTTCCCCTTTAAAAAAAACAAAAAAATGCGCGCGCGCGCTCAAAGCAAAGTACCCCAACAGGACCACGGTGCCCCCAATTCATTCCAAACAAAAATAAATCACATCACATCTCCCGCCTAAACGACTCAACCTATTTGGACGATAATTGACCAAAGGGTACTACTATTTGTTACCAACCCACCAGCCGCGCACCAATGCCGCACACTGTTCGGTTTGCGCCCAACTACATTTAAAAAAATTATACATATGGTATATCCTACTAAATTTAATCACATCTCCCGCCTAAACGGCCTAAACGAATTTGGTCGATTATTAACCAAAGTGTAGTAATATATGTTACCTACCCGCCAGCCGCGCACCAATGCCGCACACTGTTCGGTTTGCGCGCAACTCAATTTCAAAAATTTATACATATGGTATATCCTACTAAATTTAATCACGTCTCCCGCCTAAACGGCTTAACGAATTTGGACGATAATTAACCAAACCGTAGTACTATATGTTACCTACCTGCCAGCCGCGCACCAATGCCGCACACATGCCAGACTCTTTTCTGAAATTAGAAGAAATCACGACAATTCTCCTCCCGGAACTGTTGTCGACATGTTATTACTCTCCCGAAAAGGTACTGATGGTCTTAAATTGATAATTAAGAATAATAATATTCCAAACAAAAGTGTTGTCATTATGAACTTGAATTTGACCCTACTTAAACGCTTATTATCCTAGTACAAATTATTATTTTATTTGTTGGTAGATTGGTGTCGCAATACGTTCGTCAAGGAACAGTGGGCCCCTCCTCATACAATAACATGTTATATGATTCAAGCAAGCTGCCAGCAGGTAGAATCCAACTTTATACTTTCCAGTTGGGCCATTTTTACATCAACTGTAGCGGAACTGTCGGAGTCCAATCCCCATGTCAATATGCACACAAATTGGCTTATTTGACGGGACTGGCTCTTGGATCTGGAGCACACAAGAATCTGCAGTTTCCTTCTTCATTATGTGTAAATAACAAGGATTCCTCTTCGTCATGGAATAGACAGGCTAGTCTGCCTCAAGCATTCTCGTCCTTGCATAATTGCTTTACTAAATCAAAATAATTACATTTTTAATTCATGAATATTTTAGCTAATTAATTATAATCTAATTAATATTAACAACATTACTACATAATTTAATTGGGGTTACTTATAATATAGTTTTAACAATTTAAACTGTTTGGTTGAACTAGCTTTGAGAGTTTATTATGAATGTGGCGTTTAATTGACATTACCAACTTGTTAAATGCGAATTGTTTTGACCAATTCGCAATAAAAACGAAGTCTTCGTATAAATGCGAATTGTTTAGACCAATTTGCACTAAAATCGAAGTCTTTGGAGAATTGGTTAGACCAATTTGCACTAAAAACGAAGTCTTCGTATAAATGCGAATTGTTCTGAGCAATTCGCACTAAAAAAGAAAATTTCGCAAAACTGCGAATTGTTTCGACTAATTAACACAGAAACATTTTTGTATGAATGCGAGTTGTTTCAGCAAACTCAATATTGCAACTCATACATATATACAATAAGTCAAAACAATTCGCATTTATACGAATTTAATTTTTTTGCACGAGTTAGCCGAGAAAATTCGCAATTATACGAATTTAATTTTTTTGCACGAGTTAGCCGAGAAAATTCGTATTTTTTGCGAAAATGTCGTTTTTAGTGCGAATTTGTGTAAACAATTCGCATTCATACGAAAACTTTGTGTTTGTTGCGAATTGGTCTAAACAATTCGCAATTGTACGAAATTTACGCTTTTTGTACGAGTTTGCCGAAACAATTCGTATTTTTGCAAAATCGTCATTTTAAGTTCGAGTTTGACCAAACAATTCGCATTTATACTAAAACTTCGTTTTATGTGTGAACTGGTCTAAACATCTCACATTTAAACGAAATCGTCAATTTTTGTACGAGTTTGTCGAAATATTTGGCTTTTATGGGAAAATGTTTTTTGTGTGAGTTTTCGTTTTTAAAAACAATTCGCTTTATTATTTTTGAAAATATTGATTAAAAAATAAATTTTAATTGTTTAATTTCTGAGTGTTTTGTGCTTTATTTATTTGTGTGCCACTTTACAATGTGTAATTTATGCTCTTCAACCATCTCCTAGTCCCTACTCCTTACTCATTACACTGCGCCGTTATGTCCACTTTTCTTATGACTTAAACCCACTGTGCACTCTTTCAATAGGTACGCATATGCCTATGCCTCGGTGAGCCGAGTCGAGCGAGGGCTTTCATTGTCTTTTTATCTTTTAATCCCATTGTTCGCGAGGTCTATTCAGAAAAGTAATGTGGCGTTCGTAATACCCGCCCGACGTGCGACTACTTTAAAGAATTTTATCAACATAATTCGGAGTAAAAGAGGTATTTATTTATGGGTGCTATTTAATGTGTCCCTAAAAAATTTAAAAGTCCCTGAAAAATAATTGAAACGGTCAATTGCTGACTATGTCCCTTCGTTTTATTAATGGGTCCCTATGGAATTATTTAAAAAGTCCCTACAAATGCTTAAATGGTACATGGACCAATTAGTGTGATGTTGTCAACGTCATTTCTAGTATAAGACTACAAGGAAATGAATATTATGTTAAGATTGAGAACTTAGAGGTACAATCAGATAAGCTGAAATAAACGACCCAGTTCACTATGTCTAGAATCTCAAATTTGTCTCCAACTCACTGCACAATTAAGATATTGACGCGTCTCCTGTTCTATTACTTCGTAACTAACATAATATAGCTCCGACACAGGAAACATAACCATTGATATTTCAAAATTCAGCTGAAAAAAGATTAGATTGGACTTTTTTGAAAAAATACGAGACCTAAGAAGAATTTGATAGAGCCTTTCTTAATTTATGGACTCAAAGATCTTTGAATTTAAGCAGCAGTGTGGAAGTGTGCTACTGTTAGTGCAAACAGAGTAAAATGTCCGTGTAAGCCAAATTTGGTATCCAATTAAGGCAAAGGTTGCCTATTTTAAAATTATTAATTATTTAAAATAATTAATTATTTAAATTATTTTCAATAATTCCATAGGGACCCATTAATAAAACGATATGACAAAATCAGCAATTGAAGTTTCAATTATTTTTCAGGGACTTTTAAATTTTTTCAGGGACCCATTAAATATATCCCTTTATTTATTTATTTTTAAACCTTTAATTAGTAATTAGTTATATATTATGTCCAATGGTAAAGATCGGTTATTATTATTATTTTTTCTTTACATTTTATAGATCCAAGCCGACATGGGAAAATGGGGAGTTCGATTCAATAACGATTTGACCCAAGTTCCTGGTCGAGTCCTTCCTAGTGAAAGATTAAAGTGCGGCGAGGGCAGGGAGCAAGAAGCTACTGTCAAAGTCGATTCATTAGACTTCTCACAGGCCAAATTCACATTTGCGAATAATGCAAGGTTTTTTGAAATTTGAAATTGTTTATTCTAAAATGTCAAGGACAACAACCTATGTCTCCCATATATCTACTATACAATTTTCAAATTCTAAAGTCAGGGTTCCCTTAGATACATTAAAGATGAAATCGCACTCCAGATAACCTACCAAGAAATGGGAAACGTCTAATGAATTGACTTGGACAGTAAAGCAGACTGGTCAATAGCATTCCGATGTAAGTTTTGGCTTAGCTAGCTAATAACTACCTAACTAAAGTACGGTTTAATCATGATTATTTTTATGTGTAGCTCAGAAATTATTCTCGACGCCAGAACTAGGAATTTGGTGCATGTTCCGCGCGCGTTCGGACAGAGGAATTGACAATCTTATACAAACAATAAAACGCGTTAGTGGGCCTCTGGGCTATCGCACCAACAATCCTGAAGTGTAATACCTCTCAGTCTTATTGATGTTATAATAATTTTGATTTGAGAAGTAATATAAATAGTTATAATACAGTTATAATAATAATTAACGAGTTTTATCATCTTGAAAAGTTTACACACGTCCTTTTGTTGTTTGCAGTTCCTTCGCAGTGCTTTTTGGCTAATAATGTTGGAAATAAAGGACTGATGTCTATCGCGACCAACAATGTCGTCCATAGGCGTCGGAACGTAATTTATCCAGGGGGACAAAATGGTTTCTTCAGAAAGGAGGGCGACCAAAATAATAAAATATTGGTAAAACGAAGACATATTGGCGCGAAGCGAGAATTTGTTTTTGATTTTTAACCTCTTTTGACAAAAAATCGCCTTTTCTGGTGCATATGTAATTTTAGTTTGGTTTTGGAACATTTTTAGGGGGACATGTCCCTCCTGGCCTTATTCTAGAGGGACATTGTCCCCCTTGTCCCTACGGTTCCGACGCCTATGAATGTCGTTATCCAGATGTGTGCCAAACAAGGAGGAGAACCATAGAGTGTCCCTAACCCGCTTTCCGGTATGTAATGTGTATATGTCACTTAATAATGCAATTATATATCTCATTATCTGTAAAAACAAATATATGTATGTAATCGTATGATTTAAAGTCCTCCTCAGGATCGTTATTAATCTAATTCAACATGTTTTGTGCAGAACTTAATGATGGTAGGATTCGATGTCTACCATAGTGTGGGCGCGATGGCCTGCACCAACCCATGGCTAAGCCATCTAAAATCTAGGGTTATAGTAAGAGAATTGTCTGAGCGGGAGTTAATGGTATTGGTAAAGTGAGTCAATGATATAGATATTATGTAGTAGGAGGCGCCAACTAATTCTCTTGTCAACTGCCAGGTTTTAATTGTATTTGGAAATGTCGTTGTTGCAGCTCCGCTATACTGTCCTCGTCCCATCCACACTATTATTCTACCAGGTTAACCTATTACCTATATCTATCTTCCTTGGCCTGCACTTATTCGAGCTCTTTGGCTCGTTACTTCAGTACCATTTAGTTCTTCTCCACTCAGGATGAAATGGCGGAGAATATCGGAATGGACATTCTCAGTGAGTCGTTATAATCAAAAGTTAAGATATTACTGTATTGACTCAAAGTAATAATTTAAATTTATTTTTTATTTCAGAGTGTCTACTGCCTATAAAACGGTTAACGGCTGCTTGCCTTCTAGAATTATGTTTTATAGAGACGGCGTTGGTGAAGGTCAACATAACTACGTTTTCAGTTCTGAGTGGAACAAATGAAGGTTAATTCTTTTGTGTTTAATAGACATTTTCCAATTTATTTTTCAAGGTAAATATTAAATAAAATATACTATTTTTGTTTATTCATTTTTAGAACATCATAGAAAAAGCCAACACAACTGCAGGAGTAGAAATTCCGAAGTTCACTTTTATTGTTGTAAACACGGATTAACACCCGACTATTTTCAGAAAGTAGAGAAAATCACGACAATCCTCCTCCCGGAACAGTTGTCTGTTGTCGATATGTTATTACTCTCCCGGAAAGGTTCTGACGGTCCTAAATTCATTATTAAGAATAATAATATTCCAAACAAAAGTGTTGTCATAATGAACTTGAATTTGACCCTGACTTAAACGCTTATCCTAATACAAATTAGGATAAGCGCCCCCTGGGTGAAAGGAATTCCGTTTGTTAAGAGTCCTTCATTTGTTCTCACTTTCATTTCTGCAGAGTTGTATAGATTTGATATGATGCGGATCAATTTACTGCTGATGCCAAGGTCGTACAGCTTTTGCCACAGCAAATTGTGTTGAAGCGAATCGAAGCATTTGGCCCAATCAATAAATACCGCATACAGTTTTCTTTTTCTTCGTAATCTTAAGTTAACAATGCTAGAGAGCGAGAAAATATGATCAGATCATCCTCTTCCTTTCCAAAAGCCGGCTTGACATTCTGGAAGAATGTTGTTAGATTCTGCCCATTTTACTATCCTGTTTTGTATAACACTGGTAAACAATTTCAACATCACATTCAGTAATGATATTCCTCTGTAATTTGCTGGATCCTTCCTATCCCCTTTCTTGTACAATGTTATGGCTTTTATTTCACTCCATCTTGAAGTAAAGCACTCAGATTCAATATTTCGGTTCAATATGCGAAGTAAAAGGTCCAAATACCCCGTAGGTAATGATTTTATGAATTCGTTGGTTATTTTGTCTGTATCAGGGCATTTTTTATTTTTGAGTTATCTTAAAACCTGAATCATTTCCTGTTTTGTTATTTCTTTTACGAAGTCTTTCAATTAATTCTTTCTGGCATTTCATTTTTGTAGAAATTTTCCCATTCCTCACAACTTATGTCGTTTTTAACTTTTTGCTTCTTATTGTACATGTTGTAAATTCTCCAAAATTCCTGTCTACTTATGTCGTTTTCAATTTTATTTTGAATGCTTGCAAAATATTTTGCTTCTTTTTTGGCAAGAAAGGATTTAACTTCGGATTTAATATTTTGCATACTGCTTCCATCCTTTAGAGTCAGAATTTTTCGTACAAGCGTTTAATATCTTTTTTCGTTTTGGTATGCGATAGTATTCAGTTAACAAATAATATTAACCTTTGTTGTATCTATTAAGTTAGCCTTTAGCCATTAAATATCTATCTTTTCTAGCCTTAAAAGATTGTAGCTTAATTAATTATTATTAACTTGTGATCTTAAGGTTTGTTATTTACGAAATAAATACTGTTACATTAAAATTGTTATTTGTTAATGATCTTTATTTTATTTTGACCAATTGCTCCTTAATCGTAAGAAAGAGGAATTTAAGATCAATTTTTGTGTGATAATTTTGGTAAAATTTCTGGAAGCGTGCCTATCCACCATCATATTTGAATTTCCATTGGTGAATTAGGCAGGTTTGAATTAGAATTTAGATTAATCGCTTTGCATTTGTATATTATCAAGAAATTTGCGTGTACAAATATTTATAACAGTATAGAATTGATGCCAATTATAGTTCATCAATAGATCAATAGTAATGGTAATGTTACCCCAGGCTTTAATACTGTACCTACTAAAATAGTCAAATTAATGTTAGCTGCCCTTACTCCACCAATAACTAAGTTATTCAATTACTGTTTAAAAAATGGATGTTTTCCTATTGAATGGAAATTAGGTATTGCTACGCCACTACTCAAACCAGGTGGCGATAAATGTAATGTAAATTCATTTAGACTAATTTCAATTATACCATTTCTTGGGAAAACACTAGAACTAATTATCCTTGATATGCTGACTATTCATATGAATAGAAAGTCCCTTTCTTTCACCAACCAATATGGTTTCCAGAGATTTCTTTCCACCACTACTGCCTTAGTAGACTTAACTAACACAATATACACGGGACTAGATAACCGTAAACTAGTTAGCGTATCGTTTTATGATATCAAGAAAGCCTTTCCAAGCACCAACCATGTACACTTGCTGCGTAAGATGCAATCTGAGTTCTGTCCTCCTAATAGTGTAATGAAAATATTATGTGATTATTTTCTAAATCGTCATATATCCATTAGGCTGGGTGACTTTATTTCTGACCTTTTCCCCGTCCTAGGGGGCCTGCCTGAGGGATCAACACTAGGGCCTAGATTATATTGTTATTATATTAATGATATAAATAGTTATATTGATAACGATAAGGTGCTATTCGCCGATGACCTGGCTAAGCCTTCTGTAAATGATAATGTTGATGATCTATTATTGGATACAAAAAATTCTATGCAACAATTCGATAATTGGTGTCGGCATAATTATTCTGAACCGAGCTGGCAAAAGTCAAATTTTGTTCTCTTCAGAAATCCTCGCAAATGTAATGAAACTTATTTTCCTGATTCAATTACTTTAAATGATTGTTTTATTGAAAGGAAATACTCATTTAAGTATCTGGGCATCGATATTGATGATACGCTAACTTTTAATAATCATGTTGACCGTATCTGCACAAAAATGAGTCTGAGGATAACAAATTTACTGCGTTTCAAGACTAAAATTCCATCAAAATCTATGCCTGTATTATTTAGAGCAATTGTTTATACTGTGTTTGAATATGGTCTTATTATTTACTCTAGCACTTCTGCTAAAAATTTATCTCGTATTCAAAGCTTATTTGATAATTTCCTAATTAAATACCACTATGGTATTGAATTATATCGTAGAATTAAAGCTGGTAACTCTGTCATGCCAAACCTATTTTTGTTATATGATAAGTTTAACATTCTGTCAGTGCATGAACAAGTAAGATACTCTCTATGTACATATACATTTTCGCTCCTATGCAATACACATCTGTATCCAAGTCGGTTAGCTAATGCTTTCTGCTTAAAATCTAATACAAGATCTACTAGACAAGACTTCGATCTGTGTATTCCAAAGTGTAGTTATGCTCTCACTAAAGATTCTTTTGTAGTAAGAGGCTGTTCTGAGTGGAATAAATTGCCACTAGAATTGAAAAAAATTAATGACCTACCATTGTTTAAAGTTAAATTACTTCAATACATTAAGTTACAACGTAATACTTAATTCTACTATTCTAGCTATAATATAATATTATGATTTTGACTGATTCTATTAACCTAAGTATTATTGTTTGTGTTACTGATGTTTTTTCCCTAAGTTTGTGTATTCTTGGTCTCATTTGTATTTAACTTTTACCTTATAATTGAAATCTTTATTATGTCTGAGGCAGGAGAACAGGGTATCATGTATTGATATTCTGATGCAACTTGACAATAAAGCATTGATTTGATTTGATTTGATTTGATAGTAAGATCGGTCTTTTCATTTTACGAAGTGGAGCAATAGCTCGATTGAAAGCTGGCAGGTCCACAAACAATCTTATAACTTTCCCACGATAGGTATATATGTCGTAGACTGGGAGGGAAAGGTGACTGGGAGGGATATAATATCCCTCTCCGACTAGGCAGGGAGAGATAGCTCTGTACCGCTAGCGGTACCGAGCCATGAGGTTTCCGACTGGGAGGGATATGTCGTAAACGATTGATATGAATGATTCTATGTGTATAAGTGCCACAAATGTCGCAGATTTTAGGTTAATCTTATATTTATTCATTGTAATCATTATTTTCTATAATATTCATTAATATTAAGTATATTGCACTGCACTTTTTGAATCAGTCATAATAAAATCATAAATTATTAAGTCAAGATTGACAGTCAAATAGTTAAGTATGCTACGCTGCTATAATTTTTATTAATTGATATTTTTTCCAAAGCCAGGAGTTCAATTATCTAAATTTTTGCAAGAACGGCTACTGCCGTTGTGGCATTTAGTACCACAGTGTATATCATTCTTTTTACAGGGACATTTTTTACTTTGACAGTTACCCTTGCACTTGCAAATGTAAATGGATTGAGAGGTGTATGATGTTACAGATCGCAATGCAGTTATGTACTTTATAGGTGCCTCCGGCCATCCAGTTGTGTCGATTTCAGCGGTCCATCGACCGACATTTACTTCACTTACCATACATTCAATGATCCCCTTGGCACATTGTAGTTTAAGATTACCATTTTCTAGTCATTTTCTAGCAAATATCAATTAATAAAAATTATAGCAGCGTAGCATACTTAACTATTTGACTGTCAATCTTGACTTAATAATTTATGATTTTATTATGACTGATTCAAAAAGTGCAGTGCAATATACTTAATATTAATGAATATTATAGAAAATAATGATTACAATGAATAAATATAAGAATAACCTAAAATCTGCGACATTTGTGGCACTTATACACATAGAATCATTCATATCAATCCTTTACGACATATCCCTCCCAGTCGAAAACCTCATGGCTCGGTACCGCTAGCGGTACAGAGCTATCTCTCCCTGCCTAGTCGGAGAGGGATATTATATCCCTCCCAGTCACCTTTCCCTCCCAGTCTACGACATATATACGTTAAAAACTTAAAATAATTGAAAATCGATGTAACTGTTGTTCTATTCATCTTACTAAGTCGTGCAATAGTAGTCGTACAATCGATTGAAAGCTTGCAGGTTCTCTGACACTACTAAATAACCTTCCATTGACAAAGGAATTGGGTTAAAAACTTAAAAGCAATTGAAAATCGATGTAACTTCCCGTATATTCATCGTACAATGTCGTGCAATAGCTTGTTGGAAAGCAAAAAATAACTAATAACAATTAGAACCGAAATATAGTACACTATATTTGGTATTGTACGTTTCTTTCAGGTATGAGTTTGTCTAGAATTCTCCAATTATCAAGGAACAACTATTAAGACTTAATTGTGGGTGAAAGTAGTATGCACATACAATTCGTAATCATACCTTTAAAATCTGTTGGATTTTTAGTACTAGGGTGTTCATATTTACCTTTTACATATGACTCACCTGTATAAATTATTTTAATTAATCTCATTAGATTCGGAAAAGTATTTGCCAATGTTACTGGCACCATTGCACTATTAAATACGATTAAGCTTATAGCAATTGGAACCGAAATATAGTACAACTAGTGAACCCATCTAAGGGGCAAACCTAGCACTCAAGAGAAATTCAGCAGGCCACCCAACACAGTAATAAAAACAATTTCGAAATGATCCCTTAGGTTATTATGTTAACTTAAATAAGTAAATACAAAGTTTATTAATATACTTTTAGTTGCAAAATTGGCTAAAACCCAAACTTCCTGCTAAAAAAGAATTTCCTAAACCAAAATAATAACTGTAGCTTCAAATGTAGGGAAAAATGAAAAACTCCATTTTGGAAAAAAATCCCACAAAGTCACCAAAAAGCTCCCTTTTAAATCAGAAAAATAAGATTCCCCCTCGGAAGTTAGTTAAATAATAAATAGTTAGTTACCCAGAACTGTTATTTAATTCTACAAAAAGGTGTGCAAACTGCCAAAGGAATCAAGAGGGTAGTAAAAAAAGGTAACCCATCTCTACTAAAAAATGTTAATAAATAAATAAGTCTGTCGATATAACAGAGCCAATTTGGATTAGAAGTTTTGAAATGCTATTTAATAAGGCACATTGCGATCATTACGAAATGTCCCCTTTCGCTAATCATTTCCATTCAATCACGAATCACCATTCAACCTTCTTATGTAAATTTCTAATATTTTGGTGTTACAATAATATGAAACGACTCATTTCGGTTGTTTAGAGGAATTAATGGTTTCAATAATGTACCCCAACGCATACCTCCATGTACTAAATTTATCACATGAAGATATGCGTTGGGGTACTTTATTGAAAACATTAATTGGGCTTGCGCATTTTGCTTTAAGGAACATGCATATATTACGTGTGCAGTTGATGGGAGGAGGAGGTACTCAAATGTGTTGCAGTCACCACTTGCGTTACACAAGGTGGAGTGGGTTTTGCATTACGTAATATATGTAGATTTCCTAAGTTCTCCTGCCAAGACAAACATACATAGGTAATTTTTTTCAAGTCTAGGATTATATTATAGATGTATTTGGCATTGTACGTTTCTTTAAGGTATGAGTTTGCCTAGAATTCTCCAATTAACAACAAAATTGATGATTTCATTTTCCTCCAAAACTGACTCAACCCAAACCGCTTTCAACTTTTTCCTTCCAAATAGTCAACCCAAACCGTGTCAAATCAAAACTGTCTCAATCCAACCCGTGTCAAATCAAAACTGTCTCAATCCAACCCGTCTCAACTCTATGTGTCAATCCAAACTATCTCAACCCAAACATTCTCAACCCAAACAACATTAAGCGTCTTAACGTATAGTGACAGCAGATTTTATTTAATATAGGTAAATGGTTTTCCTGGTGGCTTCCAAAATGCCATTTCCCTGTCTCTGCATGTGGGGAATGTCAATAGGAATGAACAACTTTCAGGAAAAAAATAACTTTTGAACCCCTGGACGGATTTTGATGAAAGTTGGTATGGAGATCGGGCATTAGTATATCCCCTATAAGAGCTATAACGTCCTAGTTTTTCGATTTTAATCGGCCGGCCAAAGTTTTAAAAAGTGGGTTTTATCGGGTTTACATCGTGTAACTGAGATGAAAATTGAACAAAGTAGATATGGCTTTTAAGCATTTTAGCCAATGTTTTTAAGAAACTTTTCCTCTATTTTTAGAAACTTTTTAGCGCTTTTAAGTAGATTTTTAACTAATTTTTCGGTACTTTTGGAAACTAACTATCCGATTTCTGCTCATTTGTAGGAGATAAAACAGGTACTTCTGGGGTTTGAGTCACAATCCCGTTATATTATTGTCTATTATTCAACTCCAATAAAGGAGATAGTTGGATATACTGAGCTTTTTAGTTGGAAATGTGGACTATAAAAATAAGTGAGTCAGGGACATGTCTTCTAAGAAATAATATTTAAGGTATGTTATTGGCAATGCTATCTTAATTATGTATTTGCGTAGTCTAAATGTATTTCATGAACAACAAACAATTATTTTAAGCTAACTTTAAAAAAATAAAAAGTATATAATTATTATAAATGTCATGATTTCCTGGAAATTCCCAAAGCATACCATGCATACTATAGCAAACTGTTTAATACCGACCGAATAATAAAACACATTTCTTTTTCAACTGTAATTAAGCTAAATTACATTAACCGGTAATAGCATAGTCCTTTGATAAAGCACATATCACCAAAAAAATTTGCTAACAAAATTATTCCCGATAAATTGGGAAAATGTACAAACGCAAAGGCACAATCTTGCAAAAAATTAAATAACTGTATGGTTGTATGTGTGATAATAACTCAATATTAAAATGCCCATTGTCTCCACATTAAATCTGGAGCTTTTGCAAAATTGAGGGGCAGTGTATAAGAACCTGGTATCTCAAATTGATTGATTAAAATTTCATAGATGTTTCCTAGAAAACACGTTGGTTATCAATAACTACCACTTTAGTTTAAAAAATTTAGTATGGGGATACCAGGTTCTTAGACACCGCCCCTCAATTATTCTTAGCGACACGAAATGTCCTTTTCAAATCGATCTAGAACCGTGACACTGTTACCAAAAAGCTATATGTGCCGATTCCAGCAAATTTAAGCTTTCAGGTGGTGACTGATAAATTTGGTTTTCCATTTAATAAAATAAAGCAGAAAATTCTCTACAAAATAAAAAAAAACTCAAAATTTTAAACCCATTCCTACTATTTTTAAAAATTCATTGAAACTGAGACAATTATTTTATGCTTTCATAAAATAAAATATAAATAAATTCAGTAAGTAACCGAAGGCCAGCATTGTAGAACATCCGACAATTCAAACTTTTATGAAAATTAGTACCACCTTTCCTATGCAGCTTAGAAACCATTTCCAACCACATAAAAATCATTTCCAAACACTAGGAAATCATTTCCAAACACTTGGAAACCATTTGCAAAACATTTGGAAACCATTTCCGAACATTTGGAAACCATTTCCAAACACTTGTAAACCATTTCCAAGCACTTGGAAAGGTTTCTAAACACACCCAAATGGGTGTGTTTAGTGGGAGGGGCAACCACACCCACTTGGTAAATACAGTTGTATTTTACTACCAATTTGGATTTTGAAGTTTCAAAACTAGCTGATTTCGAATAAATTGGACATTTTAACGAAATTTGAAAACTGGGTGGAGCGACTCCACCCATTTTCTAATATTTACACAATTAAGCTGTCAAATTCTATTTTGACGTTGTGGAACATGCTGATTTCGAATAAATTAGTCAATTTAACCAAATCTGAGAAGTGGGTGGGGCCAGCCTACCTATTTTCTAATATTTATACAATTAAGTTGTCAAATTTTATTTTAAGCTTTCGAAACATGGAAATTTTGAATAAATAAGTCATTTTAACGACACTTGAAAACTGGGTGGAGCGACTCCACCCATTTTCTAATATCTACACAATTGAGCTGTCAAATTCTATTTTGAGGTTTTGGAACATGCTGATTTCGAATAAATTAGTCATTTTAACCAAATCTGAGAAGTGTCTCCATGTTTCGAAATCTGAAAATAAAATTTGATAACTTAAATGTATGAATATTAGAAAATAGATAGGCTGGCCCCACACACTTCTCAGATTTTGTTAAATTTTCTAATTTATTCGAAATCAGCATGTTCCACAACCTCAAAATAGAATTTGGCAGTTTAATTGTATAGATATTAAAAAATGGGTGGAGTCGGCACACCCAGTTTCAAATTTCGTTAAAATGACTAATTTATTCGAAATTTCTATGTTTCGAAAGCTTAAAATAAAATTTGACAACTTAATTGTATAAATATTAGAAAATAGGTAGGCTGGCCCCACCCACTTCTCAGATTTGGTTTAATTGACTAATTTATTCGAAATCAGCATGTTCCACAACGTCAAAATAGAATTTGACAGCTTAATTGTGTAAATATTAGAAAATGGGGGGAGTCGCTCCACCCAGTTTTCAAATTTCGTTAAAATGTCCAATTTATTCGAAATTTCCATGTTTCGAAAGCTTAAAATAAAATTTGACAACTTAATTGTATAAATATTAGAAAATAGGTAGGCTGGCCCCACCCACTTCTCAGACTTGGTTTAATTGACTAATTTATTCGAAATCAGCATGTTCCACAACGTCAAACTAGAATTTGACAGCTTAATTGTATAGATATTAGAAAATGGGTGGAGTCGCTCCACCCAGTTTTCAAGTGTCGTTAAAATGACTAATTTATTCGAAATTTCCATGTTTCGAAAGCTTAAAATAAAATTTGACAACTTAATTGTATAAATATTAGAAAATAGGTAGGCTGGCCCCACCCACTTCTCAGATTTGAGTAAATTGACTAATTTATTCGAAATCAGCATGTTCCACAACGTCAAACTAGAATTTGACAGCTTAATTGTATAGATATTAGAAAATGGGTGGAGTCGCTCCACCCAGTTTTCAAGTGTCGTTAAAATGACTAATTTATTCAAAATTTCCATGTTTCGAAAGCTTAAAATAAAATTTGACAACTTAATTGTATAAATATTAGAAAATAGGTAAGCTGGCCCCACCCACTTCTCAGATTTGGTTAAATTGACTAATTTATTCGAAATCAGCATGTTCCACAACGTCAAAATAGAATTTGACAGCTTAATTGTGTAAATATTAGAAAATGGGTGGAGTCGCTCCACCCAGTTTTCAAATTTCGTTAAAATGTCCAATTTATTCGAAATCAGCTAGTTTTGAAACTTCAAAATCCAAATTGGTAGTAAAATACAACTGTATCTACCAAGTGGGTGTGGTTGCCCCTTCCACTAAACACACCCACTTGCCTGTTTAGAAATGTTTTCTAAGTGCTTGGAAATGGTCTCCAACTCAATGGAAGTAGTTGGAAAAACTTCGGACAAGTGTAGGACGTTTACATAACTATCAGTTTCATAAACGTCTAAAATACTGAGAGGTTAGATTGATGTGGTTGCCTTGTATTCCTCTTTACTCAATATCATAGTTTTCACCTTAAGGTTCTAAGTTGCTGGAATCGGCACATATTTTTTAAATTCCTTCCAAACCTTTTAAGCAATAAATGTCTATTTAAGAGAAGCCAATACGATTCGAGCAATATTATTCTTTCGTTTTCAAAAATAGTTTATTCACTAGCACAGATGTTACTTATCCAGAAATGTGTTTAGTTAAGGGTGAGGAGAGGCAAAAAGTAAGACTAAAATACAACACTTTCGGGCTAAAACCGAAAAGGTTTTACGTTTCCCAATCAAAAGGGTTCAGATTAGGGAGACATTGGACACTGTGCCCGCTAAATACCATTAACCACTGGCAGGTGGTAAATGATATATTTTGGTCACTGTCCTTATTACTAAGTGTTCCATTCCCTTTCCAAATATTGACCGAAAAAGGCGGATAATTATAAAGCATTTAAAGACCTTTGTATACTCATTAAAATCCACTTCTGCTTTACAACAGCGGGTGCAGATGTTATGATTATTTTCCTGAGCTCTTGGAAATTCCATACCTGTACATGTTATGTGATAAGTCAGAGATATGTAAATATTATATGTTGGTTTATTGGGACAGCAAAACGTAAACTGAAAGACATGATACCAAGTAGTTTTTATGCAATAATTGTCTACAATTTAGCCACTTTATACGCATGCCTCTCCATTATTATAAGCAATATAATATGTCTGTAAATAATAGTCTCTCTGCCTTTTCTGATTTTTCTCCACTCAATAACTGCATTGCAGTCGTTGCAGTAGTTATCCTTTGTTAATTCGAGATTGCTGTCTTACAACAGTACTACTCTTTTCAAATTTCAAATGTTTTTAACAACGCTAGCTTACTACGAAAAGTAGTATTAATAACGTTACCGTTTCTACAGAATACCTCCATATAAAAAAGATAAATACATTCTGTTTCACAAATAAATATGCATTTTCCATTTTTTAAAAACCACATTAAAGTTGAATCGCTAAACGCGGCAGTATGTTTTTCAATTTGTCGAGGACTATTAATAAAATGTGTCTACCACGGACATTATTTGGGTAGCATACCTTTTACTTTAGGAAGAGATGGAAAACTTAAGCCCTCAGAAAGCAAAATAGCTAAAGCCAAATTATTTTTACTCCTTTTATCAAGCATTGTTTATTTCTTTTTTGCTTTAATTAAGTTTTGTGCTGAAATTACTAAAAAATCACAATCCTTATTTATGCATATATGTATATTTGGGTTAATCTGTATTAGTGCCTCATTAGTTATTACGCTTTGTATTATTTTACAACAAAACACCATTATATTGTTTATTAATGGATTAATTAAACTAAATGAAGACTTTATAGGTAAGTAAAAATTGTAATATACTTATTGACAATTATTTGTGTTTTTAAACTTAAATATTTTATTCCTTTTCAGATCAATTTGTTGTGGAAAAACAAAGATATAAGCTAAAACCGTTTCAGGAAACAATTTTACGCGTCACAAGTATCTATTTTCTAAAAATTGTTCCAATATTTTCCTCCAGTTTAGCAATATTATTACCTCAGTGGCCATTATTCTTTTCTTCGTTACTTCCCACAACAGAAGAATTTGCATACATTTACTGTCCTCTTGTATTTATCCACTTTTTGATTTTTTCATGGGTGACATTCGCTGAAATTACTTTAATCGTTTTTCTTTTAGTAACGATGGCAATATACATTGCTAATTACAAGTTAATTATAACTGAAATCAGGTAATATCAAAATTAAAATGTGACTTAATTTTACAAGATACAATAAGGTTAATAATAAGGATGCAAAAGACCGCAATCCACTTTTCGCTTGGCAGTGAAAAAAGCCTCCATTCATTTTTCGTTTGTCAGTGAAAATGGCCTCAATCCAGTGTATGTACGTTGCATTAAGGTCTTTTCACTGTTCAACGAAAAATGGAGGGAGGCTCTTTTCACTGCTAAACGAAAAGTGGATTGAGGTCTTTTACATCCTTAAGGGACCATATATCTATTAACCGAATTTTAATTGAATATTATTTTCTATACAGATACGGTGGAAAATATTATTCAACTGTGAATGAAATCCGCTCAGATAGAAATACCCTAAAATATTTTAAAATGTTGAATATTTTCACCAAAATGATCAACGAAATTGGTTCAGTGGTTTTTGTAATTATGCAATATTTTGTAAAACGAGGTATTTACATTTGTTGCTACTTATTGATACGACGACATCATCAGCTTGAAAGTTGGTTTATAGTTGGACTTATATTTGTTGTTATAACCGTAATTATTATTTGGACTATTGTTCTGTGGTGTCTATCATTAGTCTACCATAAATCAAAAAATTGTATCAAATCCTGGAATCCAGTTTACAACTACAACAAGAACTCATTTTCCTACAAGAAGAGGTTACATGCTGCTCAAACAACGCACAAAATAATGATGGGTGATTTTCAGTATGTTAGGAAAAAGAAAATATTGTCATACTTATTCTCATTAAGTACTGGTATAGTACAATTACTTCAAACATTTTGAAGACGTATTTTAGGCATATAATAATAACTCAACACTAATGAATATGAATTAATAACAAAACTTGTTTTGAATAAACAATTTTTCAGTAAAGGCGAATAGCGAATAATCTAAGGGGTAAATGTGATTAATTATAATGCTCTGGTAATTTGCTGTTAACTTGAACTTACAACTTATAATGTTGGACAATTGTAAAGGAGTGTATATACAATATATATAACAATATATTTAAATCTATTTTACTTTTGTTTTTCATTTCTTACATATTTATTCTTTAGTTTTGCATTTTATACGTTATACGAGGTTTTTATAGCATTTTTGTTTCATCAGGTAAGATTCCTAAATTGCAATTGGAGCCAATCAAAATTTATTACCAAAAAATGTGGATAAATTGTTAGTGACCAGGGTTTGCCATCAATCCAAACTTGATATGTATATAATAACTCGGGGCTCTTCCTTTTCAATGTTTTTACTTATCTTTCCATCGTTTCCACTTTAAACTGTTTTATCAGGCTTTATACAATGGCTAAATTATTAATATTATATATATTAATATCTATAATATTAATATATAAAGATATAATATATGAAGATATTAATATCTTTAATATTATAATTAGAAGTAACCTTGAAACTTCTTCCTGGGAATTTCCTTTTGTAATTAAAATTCCGTGGAATTATAAAAAAGTGGAAATTATAGTATAAAAACTTCTTATTAATTTGTAAAGTACTATTATTTGTAAAGTAATTATTTGTTACGTAATTGTATGTGAGTGAGTATAAGTATAGTGTGAGTAGTAGTAGTGATGAGAAATGATGCCCGTTATGCAATAGTTTAGCTGTAATAACAAGAAATGACACAAGTTATTTTGTCAAATAGTAGTTGTAAGTTGTACTGTGAATCAGTTACATCTATTCAATTAATATTAAATTAGGTCAAGCCATAATTCATCTTAAATGGGCTCAGTCGCATTACGCTTAATAAGAGGTTTTGGGTTTGGAGCGGATCGCGCCATTTTTATTAGTAGAGGAGTACCAAGGTGCTCACCACCAACAACTATCCTGACTGCCCACCACAATATACCAGGATAGTTGTTGGTGGTGAGCACCTTGGTACTCCTCTACTAATAAAAATGGCGCGATCCGCTCCAAACCCAAAACCTCTTATTAAGCGTAATGCGACTGAGCCCATTCATCACACTTACAACATAATAAATTAAGTCCAGATCAGTAAAGTATAAATCAATTTAAAGTAAATACATAAATTAACACACATACCTGTAATGAAAAGAAATAGCACAAGTTAGGAGATTCAATTGTTACATGTGTGTAACAAATAAATATATATAAATAATATCTATATAATAACCAACATATACATAATACCTATTTACCTACCTATACCTATTTAGATACCTATTTAGCATAAATATACCAATATAAATTAATTTGACTACATATAAACTTAGGTTTAGAGGAGGGATCAATGTACGAGTAAACATGATCCCAACTCTACAAAACTATAATAATGTAATTTAAACGTAACAATTAAGAATAGTCTTCGAAACAAAGTCCAAGTTGTGGGTTCAACTTGTACTCTGTTTCGATGACGAAGGGGCAATAATAACAAATAAGTAAAATAAGCCTAGCCTAAGGAATGCTTAGTAAAGTAGGCATGAGTCAGAAGATTGTGTCTTTTTGACTCTTGTCTCTTTACTTAAGAGCATATGCACTACACGTGTGCAATAGATAAAAATAAATATAAATACTGGACCAAGGGTTTTAGAAAATCAGTCTGTCTTCAGAGACCGTTGCTGTCTCCCCTTCAATTCTGTTTTAAATAAAAATTTTACTTTTACTATTTTTCTCACCAAAATTATTAAGTCGAATTTCAATTTATTCTAAAAATTCTTGTCGTTTATTCTATCTCGCCCTACTGGACCACCGAGACACCACTCCACTACCAACAGGATCCCTTCAATACGGTAAGTACTATATACAATCAGACTCACTCTTTTCCTAAAACTCTACTTTTCTTCTAAGGCCTGATGGCCATTTAATAAGAAGACCTGATGGTCCATGTCCTGATGGACAAGAAGGTTGACCGCCTTCGCTGCCACTTACGGGGATGGCGAACCAAATGGCCGTTTCCTTTTGGCCGCTCTTTAATATAACTATATTTTCCTTTTATAGCATAATTAGATACAAAACCAAACTAATTAGAGTTTTTAATTTTTCTGAGAGTATCATTTCCTTATTTTTTAAAATAGATGATAGAAAAATATACTATAACATGGAGAGTACTACCTCCCCCATTATTTAACCTAGCCTTACAAGATTTTCTTAATACAGTACTACCAGACGTACCCTTAACACTTGATCAGGCCTGCAAAAACACATTAAAGTGGTTTCTAGATAACCAACATTTTCAACACTATTTTCTCTATATTGACTTAGATCTAGATAGATCAATATCAACTTAGAACTTACCCTGAAAAAATATTATTATGATTGTATATCTACAAGAACTATAATGTCAAATGTTTTTCTTATGGAATATTCATACATGTTATCAAAAAATATTAAACTAGATACTAAACAAGTTTATTTATAAGTTATCACAATTTTCGACCTCAGTCTACATATGTATAGAATCTAATCTTTTGTCTATGACTAATTTTAACTCAAGCCTTAAGGTATAATGCTCAGAGCTCCTACAACAAATCACAAGCTTAAAACGTTAAAGCAAAATATTTAACTAGACTATTGGAAAACAACACAAAATTTCTTTGGGGAGCAAGACAAAGCCCTTTAAATTTTAAAAGATTATTATGCAATGCACCAATCTTGAAACATTTCGATGTGAATAGCAATAAAACTACATTGCGATAGTTCTGGTTATGGGTTAGGTGCTGCATGCATTCATTGCTATCAAGGCCACGATAATCCAGTAGCATATGCTAGCAGGACACTATCAAAAACAGAAAGAAATTATTCCTCTATCCAACGCGAATTTTTAAGTCTTCTTTTCGCCTTAGAAAAATTCCAACAATACGTCTACGGAAAAATATTTACTGTTGTCACAGTCCACAATCCGTTGTTTGAATTGAAGTTCGCACAAGGTCCCCAAAGCGGCAAAATACATCGTTGAGCAGTAAGCTGAAGCGAATTGGATTTTAACATTATTTATCGGAAAGGGTTAATGCATTCAGACGCAGATGCACTATCCCGTCTCAATGCTGATGTCCCTTATGATGAAACCGACCAAAGTTTCAATATAACACTGAAGAAAATTGTCCGCTTGAATTTCATGTAATACATATCTCTCTTGACGATCTTAAAACAATTCAAAAATTAGATAAACACTGTTTTAAAATCATAGCTCTCCCAAAGGAAAAATTTGATAAACACTTTGAAATTGAGAAGAATGTACTTTATAATATATCCCTTGGTCACAGACGGTTGGTAGTTCCGGCATTGCTAAGGTAAGAACTACTACAAGAGTCACATAATATTCCTATTAGTGGATATCGCGGATTTGCGGGTACTTACGGAAAAAATTCATATACCATATTATTGGCGAAAAATGAAACAAGATATATTTAAATATATCAGAAACTGTAGTCTTTGTCAAACGAGTGAAAGACCGATTAGAAGCGCACAAGGTCTACTTCAAGCTATTGCAGTGTGTGAAGTTCCCCATAAATTTATTTCTATTGATTTCTCTGGCCCTTTTCAAGCTACAAAGGACAATAATTTATACATTATTGTATACATTGATTTACTTAAATAAATATGTTGCATTAAAGTCACTAAAGATTAAAAAGCCGAAACTACGGCAAAGTTTATCCTTGAAGATATCATATTAAAATTTGACCCCCAGAAATAATTCTAAGTGACAGAGGTACCAACTTCACGTCACTATTAGTTACCTCTTTATTGAAAGAATTAAATATCAAACCACGACACACAACTGCATATCACCCTGCCTGCAATGGCTTGTGTGAACGAAAAAATTAGACTTTTAAAACTATGCTTAAATCTTTTTTAGAGACAAACGAACATGCTCAATGGGATAAGTATATTTCCCATTTAGCATGGGCTATGAATATCACCCCTCATACTAGTAACAAAATAACTCCTTTTGAATTAGTTTTTGCGCGTCCGCCTATTTAACCCTACTAACGTAGTTTACCTGTAAGCCTAGAACGAGACTCTAGACAGGAACAATTAATAAATAAATCTAAAATTCGAAAAAATATTGCTGAAGTCATCAAAAAAGAGCGAGATAGATATAAAAGAGATATGATAAGAAACGTATTAATACAGTATACCAACCTCTTGAGAAGGTACTTATTAAAAACCCCGTAATCCTCCAGGTTTAACATTTAAATTCATTCGTAGGTGGCAGGGTCCTTATACGGTAATTTCAAACACTTCCCCTGTAAACTATGAAGTTGAAAAACGAAATAAACACTGTATAGTTGTAAATGAATCTTCTGACGGTGATGAAATCACTATCACACCGTATGAGTGGCTAGTAAATTTCGATAATATAGTAGTAAAGACTGACCAAAAAAAAGATAACTTGATTCCAACATTGACAGAATGGAATAATTCCGAACCTATTCCTCATAATTTGCCCACAACAGTTAAATTACAACTTTTCTTTGGAATGAACATTGTCACCAAGGTTTTAAAAAGAAATAATCTTAATCCTTCTGCACAAATTCAAGACAATATACAACATTGACTAAAACAGAAAATATACAATATATTCTATCCCTTACTTGATGAAGAGATAGTACCAAATTTTGTAGGGTTAGCGTTAAAAGTTGAAGAGTATAACTGCTCCATAAATACTATTGATGATGGAACTATACTTCTAAACTTGATACATTTGAATGATCAAACAAAAATAGACATTTTAATATATTTCCATTATCTACATTCAGATAGGAATAATATTACAATTATTCGTACCATAAAAACTCTAGAAGGACAAAAGAGGTTATGGCTATCCATTGACACGCTAGATGAGATTACATCTATTATAATCGCTACGATTCAGATAACGAAAATAGAAAGTAATAATCTGTCATCTTTTGATCTAACATTGCAACCAATTCTATACCAATTTCGTAATAGCATAACCTCGGCAGAATATTTAAGGAAAACGTGTATGTTAATCTTACACTATTTTAACAAAAATATGTTCATTTCAGAAAAGAGTAAACCGCACCGGATCTCAATATGGTGCAAACTGAATCTTCATCAGAAAAAGATTCAATCTCCAACCGAACCAGAACATATACACATAAAACCCCATCATTAGACAATTCTCCTAACTCCGAATTATATCGAGATAGGCCGTCTTCTGACCCATTAAATGAAATGGCAGTTAGAAAAACCAAATACGGTCGTAAGATTGAAACACCAGGACATCTAAAAGACTTTATTATAATCTTTTAGGATCATGGCGCCTTCCCTTTTAGTGATGATCCTTGTTCTATAACATGCAACCTCTCAAACTCAACCCGGGTCAGACATACAGATAGATAAAATAACGGGCATAATACGTCAGCCTATAACCAAGGCGTATATATTTGAGGCCACGACCCCCATATTCATAATAAGGATTTGCACGACGGATACAGATAAACTATCTTCATTGAACCACACTTACCCATGCAATACTTGGTTTAATTCGGACACAGCTTTTTAATTTTATATTTCAAAGTTGTTTAATATTACAAAACTTTAAATTAAAAATCGGGCGTAAATAGTCAATACTACGCAAACTGTTTTTGTCACAAGTTGGTCCTTACACTAAAGATTATTTTCCTGTATTGTATGTAGCCTA
The DNA here is from genome assembly GCA_020055645.1 of Tomocerus qinae. NCBI lineage: Eukaryota > Metazoa > Arthropoda > Collembola > Entomobryomorpha > Tomoceridae > Tomocerus > Tomocerus qinae. Next base: position 45,557,988 of record CM034546.1, on the reverse strand, counting down.
TAAAAACCCTGAACAAAATACCAATACCCCTAATCAAGGTTAAGGTTTCTGACAAAGAAGTTATAAAAAAGGAGTTATTGGCGCCTTTTATTGTTTTAATTTTTTTAAAAATCGAGGTGTCATTTTTGACCTATAATTTGCTATACTATTTTTCAAGGGCTATCAGAGCAACCCAAAAACGCAAAGTTGCATATGGCCCTTCCGGGTTTCCTATTTGCCCAGACTTTTGCTGCAAAGGAATGACGAATGACTGGATGGAGACTGAAGACAAAAGAAACTATTCTTAAACCTACAAACTTTATAAGTTAACTGCAGTCGTTCTGTCGTTCAATTCAAGCGCACAAAAATTCAACTTTTTTAAACGAGAAACAGGCTTTTGCTGCATGAAAAGTTTTGTTTATATTGAATAATAAAATAAATGGCTTTTTTTCCACTTTTCTGGCCGAAGTTAATAAAAAATCTAATTTTTTTTGATGTCTAACCGAACACGTAAATTGTTTATTTTTATTAGGACATGTCAGAAAAGAGGCAAAAATAATGGCTCACAAATGTGACAAAACATATTTTCTCAATATATGGAACGGTTTAAAGTTATTTATACGTATAAGCTATATAAAACCGCGTCATACCATCTTTGCCGTCTTCCAACTTCCTTCCTTCTAGCAGACGCAGATGTAGTGTATATAAACAGTCAAGATCAAAATGTACCATTTTGAAAATTTTAATTAGATAGCTTTTCCCATCGGAATGGAATAGTTTCAGCTAGTTTTCGCCTTGTTATAACTGGTTTAAACCTAATTCTGCCAGCCGGATTGCTGGAACGGTTTGTTGGCGAAACCCCAGCCATGTATTTAGAAATCGTCAATTCACACATTGGTTTTTTGATACGAAGAAGTTTTTCCTTCCCGCGTCCGCTTGATCACTGGAAATTGGGAAGAAAACATTTTTCTCAGGCTCGATCGTAGTTGTAACTTGCAACGGCGAAATAATTAATAATAATGTTATTTATGGGTATTAGTTTATCATTAAGGTGAGTGCACACTAAAAAATCGCATTTACTTCTATATAAGTAAGTGGTAAATTAGCTACAATAGAAGTAAGGTGTCATTTTTTCTTACTGCTATTACAGCTAAACGTTACTTAGTCCTACAAGTAGTTCTGGGAAATACTGTCTTTACAATAAAATATATTTTACTACTGTAATAGCAGTAAACCATTACTGCCAAAAATAGTACCCCACTCAGATACTTAAAGTATAGTAATCCTAAAACTAGTTCGCGGCAAGTTTTACTTTAAGTACAGAATTCACCAATTGCGCGCCAATATGTTGATATATAAGCATCTGCATTTTACTTTTTCTGTCATTTCAATTGTTGACGTGCTACGGTAAACATTGACTGCTTCAGTTATGTTGTGTGTGATGTGAGGTGCACACTGCATATGCTGCGATAATGTTAATAGGTAAGGTGCAGATTGCATATGCTGTGTTTATGGGTAAGGTGCAGACTGCATATGCTGCGTTAATGTTAATAGGTAAGGTGCAGATTGCATATGCTGTGTTTATGGGTAAGGTGCAGACTGCATATGCTGTGTTAATAGGTAAGGTGCAGACTGCATATGGTGTGTTAATGGGTAAGGTGCAGACTGCATATTCTGTGTTAATGGGTAAGGTGCAGACTGCATATGCTTTGTTAATGTGCAAGATACAGACTGCATGCTTTGTTAATGTCTAATGTGCAGACTGCATATGCTGTGTTAATGGGTAAGGTGCAGACTGCATATGTTGTTTTAATGGGTAAGGTGCAGACTGCATATGCTGTGTTAATGGGTAAGGTGCAGACTGCATATGCTGTGTTAATGGGTAAGGTGCAGACTGCATATGCTGTGTTAATGGGTAAGGTGCAGACTGCATATGCTGTGTTAATGGGTAAGGTGCAGACTGCATATGCTGTGTTAATGGGTAAGGTGCAGACTGCATATGCTGTGTTAATGTGTAAGATGCAGACTGCTTGCTTTGTTAATATGTAATGTGCAGACTGCGACTGCATCACTGCATCATCATCATAAAATTTTATGCTTTTGATAGTTTAAATTGTATACTCTACTTAAAGTAAAATTTTTACCTATTTTAGAGTAAATCAAGTTACTTTGGTTGAAGTAAAAATTTACTTCCCACTAAAGTAAATCGCTTTACTGAAACAAGGATAGTCGCTTTACTATATTAAAAGTAAATCAAATTACTTGTAGCTCTAAGTAAACGTTTACTTATTTTTAGGGTCGATTACTGAAATACTTGATCTAGTATGATATTTTACTGCATCTAGTATGTATATTTCTTAGTGTGTGAGACGCAATGGAAAGGCATCAACAAAGACCATCATTGGCTAGGTAGCGCTCGAGGACTGCCAACGAATCCGCAAGAAGCCATCCCATATTTTTAAAGGCGATAATGAATTGAACCGCGTCAAGCCGCCACTACATCGCCGACTGCTGCTGTGGCTATTATAAGGTAATAAGTATGATGGTAATTAGCTACCAACACGAAGAATCGTAGCTACGCCAGAACAGAGCAAAAAATAGGTGCTGGATCCACACGGCCAGCCAGACACCGATACTTAAGCTCATTCTTTTGGTTCTCTTATGCGTTCTGTGTATTTGTACTACTGCTTTCATTGCTCCATACGCTTTAGGCTTAATACACACATATTCCTACTTAGCGTCCCAATTCCAGCTATCGTATTACACTCTACGCTCATATACTATGGAGACTGAAGATAGTATTGCTGACCCAGACGTAGATAGTGGTAGAGTTGCTGCTGAAGCCATGGTACTGGAGGAAGCTAATGTTGTGATTGCCAGTCCTCCCAGCTCCAACGGTAATGGGGAAAATGACAGTAGCAGTAGTAGCAATGGGAATGGAGACAATGGTTCAAATGGATCCAACGGTTCGTCTGATGGAAACGGGGACCGAGAACCTTCTTCTGAAGACGACTGCAGTGTCGGGGATGATTCGGAATCGTCCACATCAACGGCTGGGACAGAGGAAAGTGCTAACTTGCGTGGAAATGGTAGGGGCATCCGTCCAGACATGTTGGATTATGTGATTACTTCATCTGCCGACCTGAGCACAAAGCAGGGATTTACTGGTGCATCTATTCTATTGGTGGCTATGGCTAACTATTTCCAGTTGCTGCACAAAAAGGATTGGACTTTACGACAGTACAAGGTGGACATCAAACCCGAGAAGAAGACCAAACGAGGCAGCACAGGGACACCCTTCCATCGTGACCATGAGTAGTACATCAACCTGACTCAACGCAACCAGCCGATGCTGATCTCAATGCCTCGTCAGCGAAAAATGCATGACCGCCGTAGAGATCAAGGTCCGATTCTTCTCGTTCCTGAATTGCGCAATATAACTGGATTAGACGAAGACCTTAATTTTCAGTTGATGAAGGACATGTCTCAACATCTGCATATGGTACCCGCCCGACGTGCGACTACTTAAAAAAATTTTATTAACAGAATTCTGAGTAACCAAGAGGTAATTATTTATTTAATTTTAAACGTTTAATAATTTTTTAGAGTTCGCATTCCCACTGATCGACCGCAGTCCTATGCTGAGGCCATTGGCAACATCATGAATAAGTATATAGGGACAAGATGCAAATAAAATTTTTGTGATTCTTGGACACACAAGAATTGAATTATATTCAGCCATTAAGAAACGCATCAGTATTGGCCACGGAAGGTCAGTTTTCATTTGATAATTTTCGATGTAGTATAGCTATAATAATTATACCGAGTTTTATCATTTTAAAAAGTTTACACTTCCTTTTGTTGGTTGCAGTTTCTTCGCAGTGCTTTTTGGCCAAAAATGTTGAAAATCAAGGACTGATGTCTATCGCGACCAAGGTCGTTATCCAGATGTGTGCCAAACAAGGAGAAGAACCATATCACCTTCGGGTATGTAATGTGTCTATGTCACTTAATAATTAAATTATCTAATTATGTGTAAAAACAAGTATATGTATGTAACCGTATGATTTAAAGTCATCCTCAGGAGTGTTATTATTCTAATTCAACATGTTTTGTGTAGAACTTAATGGTGGTAGGATTCGACGTCTACCATAGTGCGGATAGAAAGGATAAAAGTGTGGGTGCGATGGCGTGCACTTACTCGAAACCTTTGGTTTGTATCTTCAGTACAATTTCGTTCTTCTCCACCCAGGATAAAATGGCGAAGAACATCGGAAAGTGAAGGCCAACTCAACTACGCTTTCAGTTCTGTTTTTGAACAAATGAAGATTAATTTTCAATTTATTTTTCAAGGTAAATATTAAAGATGATACAATTTTTTGTTCAATATTTTTAGAACATCAGAGAAAAAGTCTACACAACTACAGGAGTTGAAATTCCGAAGTTCACTTTTATTGTTGTGATCAAACGAATTAACACCAGACTCTTTTCTAAAAGTAGAGGAAATCACGACCATCATCCTCCTGGAATTGTAATCGACATTGATATTACTCTCCCGGAAAGGTACTGATGGTCTTAAATCGATAATTAAGAATAATAATATTCAAAACAAAAGTGTTGTCATTAAGAACTTGAATTTACTTATAATTCAAATTTTTTTTATTTGTTGTTAGATATGATTTCTTTTTTGTGTCGCAATCCGTTTGTCAAGGAACAGTAAGCCCCTGCCATGCAATATGTTATATGATTCAAGCAAGCTGCCAGCAGATAGAATCCAACTATTTACTTTCAAGTTGTGCCATTTGGGCTTCAACTGGTGCGGAACTGTCGGGGTCCCATCCCCATCTCAATATGCACACAAATTGGTTTATTTTAACGGACTGGCTCTTGGATCTAGAGCACACAGAAATCTGCAGTTCCTTCTTCATTATTTATAAACAGTAATAATTCATTTATTTAGAAAAGGCTCTCTCAAACATTCCTCTACTTATTTATCATTTTATTGTTCCCATCCCTCACATCAATTAAATAACTAATAGATAGATAATACAACTTTTTATTTGACGGTCAAAGGCTATAATATATTATTAATGTAGTGTCATAGTTTTGTTTCATAAGTTTGGTTAAGTTAATGATTTAAACTTCAGTGAATTTGGCATTCCCAATGTTAGTTAAACATTAAATTCCCTCTAGGAAAAGGAAATAGATATTGGATTAAAAATAGTAGTTGGGTTTGCGTTATGTTTGAATATCGCAAGATTATAAATGTAAAGGTTGAATCCTTTTCTGGAATAAAATTTATCTAAAAGTTTATTTACAAATTTATTTGACATTTTTATTAAAATAGCTTACCTGGAATTTTTTTTACAAAAATTAAAATGACTTTAGGGGATTTGCAATTGATTTTCAGATAGCTTGATGGAAGGACTGACTGCAGTAATTTAATTTAAGATTTTGAGAATTTAATTTACTTCGTATTCATTGCGTATCTGTTACACCTGTATATTTGCTCTATTTAATAAGTTCTGTGTATTGAGTATTTACTTTAGTGTTTTGAATACATTTAATATTATTATTTAGTATCTTTAATGAACTTGTTGTAGCCACAGACTAATCTAATTTTGTAGCTATTACATCTTTTAGGTTTCTTATTCACCTGCAATTTGACAATAAATTAAATTCTGATTTCTCGTACTGTTACAAGCATTATGTTAAAAAGTTGTATTTTTAACCAGTTATTGTTTATTTTTGCGATTCCTTCACCATTATTAGACGATAGTGGGCACGGCATTAGTAGTGGCACCCAGTACATTTCATTTTACAAAAAAATTGTGCAAAATGGCACAAAGAATATAGGGACCATAAAAACTAGCTCTGCGACTAATCATACCCATATAGGATAATCGTAAAGTGGAGTTGCGCAATAAAAAATTTCCGTGATAATGTACAAATGTAAAAGATAAACTTCGTGTAACTACGCAGGCGCAAGAATAATTACCATATTTCGAAATTAAACCAAATGCTGCGAGAATGATAAAAGGACTCAAATGAAATGATTGGATTGGGTGTTAGTGTAGTGTTGATTACTTCCCGTCCGTAGAACGAACTTATTGCTAGTGATAAATATACACGTCAATATAGGAGAGCAAACTTGGATTAGAAGTTTTGATATGCTATTTAATGTGCATATCATGAAATTTCTCCCTTCGCAAATCTTCCCTATATGCAAATTTTTGATTTTCTTATTTCAATGACATACAATTACATTAAGGGATTTTATATATTGTTGGGTAACGGTGGGTTTCAATGTTGACCTGAGTTCTTTATAGCTCAACTTGTAGTATGAAGACTGTTGATTTTAATAAATTAAAGACAGTTTTGAGAGAGACTTGGTATTACTTTTGTGATTATAGCAGGGCTTTATTCAAACAAGTTAGGAAGCGAAAAGGCGACTGAAGAATTGGGGTGAGGGTTGCTGTATTTAAAGGATCGGGAAATATGTGGGACAGGATGAGCCTTGGAGTGTTTGAAGATGTTTGGGATTTGTCAAGCGAAGGCAAAAAGGTCTTGTGTAGGTATGTGGATTACATCAATGTGACATTGTTATATGTACATAGTTACAATTGTGTTTTAAGAAATAATATTGAGTAATAAAGTATTTGGAATAGTTTCACGTGTCTCTAAGGAATGGACATAATTAGGAAATAATGGTAAAAACTTCCCTATTCGTAACACTTCCGGCTCAGAATGGTTGATTTGTACCGACCAAATCGACAAAATGTTTAAATATTACAATTTTGATTTATGCCTGCTATAATTGTTTTGTGAATGTTAATTGAAAACTGTTAATAAAGAATTATGTTTGTAGTAACACTATTATAAGAATAGAACATTTTTTTTGTAATGATTTTTGTCATCATAACCTAAATAATCTTAACCTATGTGTGTTTACAGTTGTCAATTCCGTTGCATGTACTATGAACCACATGGCTCGCGTTCTAATTTACTTATAAAATTGAACTAACTTACATACTAATTGAAATAAAGATTAGTAAAATGTTAATGAACTTATTGAAGCATATTTTTTTGATAGTTTTATATTATTACGGAATGACTGTTATTAGATTGGTTTATTTCATGTGAATGGAGCCGTGACGTAACATAAAAGACGTATTCCCTCCTTGATATTTTTATTCAGCATCCGAAAAAGCCTGTGTTTCTACGTCCCGTAAATTGTTGAGTTCTACGGCACTACGACCCACGGTGTACTTGTATGATTTTTGTATGGCTTTTTCGTGAGGGATATTAGCGCTACGTCTCGATCTTTGTCTTAGTATAAAGTACCTAATAAAGAAAACAAATAAAAAGGCAAAAACACATATTATTATTATTGCATTCATGATACTAAGGAAAGAATATACAAAGTGGAAGTCTCGGTAGGGGTCTTCCTTCGTTTCGCCTCGAACCCTTGGAACCATGTTGAGCAAATGGAGAGCTGCTTGTAATCTTCTTTGACGCATACATAGGATCATCACTGCAACTGAAATAATTAAAGTCCAAAGAAAGGAAAATGTGGGAAGGTATCGTAAGGCGGAGTGGTGGATTAGGTGTGGGGTTTGGATTTTTTCTAGAATGGTATGTTCAGGGATGGTTATATTTAATGTGGGTAATTCGTAGGTCCAATTGCTGTTTAATACTTGGGAGATATTAGTGTACGGAAGCACTTTATGTTGGGACTCTATATCAATAAGAAGACTGTCTGGTGTTGCCCAAGCTGCTGGTAGGATATGGTGAATTCTGGGGTATGATCCTGATCCAGTTGGGCAAGGAAAGGGAGGTTTTATTACTTGTCTGTTTCCCGTGTTGAGTGAGCAAAGGCAAGGTAGGTGTACTTCAATGCTGCCTGCGATGGCCGGGGATTGGATTTCGTATCGTAAATTCTCAGGGCATAAAATGTAAGTGTCGTTTGGGGCGGAGGTTAGAATAAATGTGAATGAATCTATTTGTGTGATGATAAGTTCGGCTGAAGGGGAGCATTCTAATAGGCAAGCGGAGTTAAGATTTTCAATAGTTGTCTTTTTGAAAAGAGTAATCGGGCATGTAGGAGATGTGATTAAGTCATTTTGGAATTGGGGAACATAACAAATTCCTTGGGAAGGTTGACAAACGTGCATGTTGGGACCGGAGATAGGAATTACTGTTTGTTCATTTACGGCTACATAAGTAGGTTGTAAACGAACAACACATGTTGTATTGTATTGTATTGTATTGTATCTTTATTAACTGAGAGGTTACAGGGCAGTTATAAAACTGAAATCAAAAACCGGAAGTACATCAGGAATAACAGATTTAAAGAATTTGTAGATATCCTTATAATTATTATAAACTTAATCAATTACAAGTAGGTAACAATTAGTAATTAACAATTGATTTGATTCTTCATATGAAGGGAATTTAACAAGTTAACAATTTGGGGTATCGTCGAATTTTCATACCTTTTTTTGATTTTTGCACTAAGGGGTTGTAACAGAAAACCTTTTTCCTGTCTAGTGACTCGTTTTTCGTTTAAATAAGGAGGAGGCAATATTGCACGGAATCTATCTGAATAAAATAGCTGTTTGCCAAAACATTCTAATAAACTCTTTCGCCGTGTGTCAAGTCTTTCAATACCAAGTATAGTACATGTTTCATTGTATTTATTTTCTGTTATTTTGGAACTTATTACTATTGACAGGGCACGCTTTTGCACGTCTTCTAACATATTACACAGATTGATACTTAAAGAAGGACCCCAAACAACACATCCATATTCCAATATAGGCCTTATATAACATGTATATGCATGTAATAGGTCGTTTGCGCAAAACCCAAATCTCTTAAGATTATGAAGTATATACATTTTTGCTGAGGCTTTTTTAGTCACATTTTCAATATGGTCGTCATACTTAAGGTTGCTTGAAATTGTAATGCCTAATAGCTTGAATTTCTCTAGTCGCTGTATTTCTATACCGTCAATTTCAAATTTCCAGTTACTACTTACTGACTTGTCTCGTGAAGGGTCGATTACAACATACCCACATTTTAGAGGGTTAAATGCCATCTTTCTAACTTTTACCCATTCACACATGTCATTTAACATCTCTTGGCCTCTCGGTTCATTACCTTTGAGTATTACTTCGGCTACGGTCGTATCATCGACGAAACCAAAAATTGAGAAACCGTTACTTTTATATTTAAACTCAAATTCAGTTAATATAGGGTTTATCTGTGCTAAAAAACATATAGGACCTGTTTTTGTACCTTGTGGCGTGCCACAACTACATACCAAACTATCGGATACATTGTTACCACATTTAACCCTTTGTGTGCGATTTGATAAAAAACTGACTAGCCATAAAATGGTAAATAAGTCAACTTTGCAGTTCTTATACAAGTAGTTAATTAGCAGTGAGTGTTCAACTAATTCGAATGCTTTCGAAATATCAAATAGGTACAGAATAACCTTTGACCCTGCAACTTCAAGTGCTTTTAGCACAAAATCCATTAAACCTACGAGATAATGGATTGTGCTACACGCTTTTTGCGACCCAAATTGTTGTTCACTGACACTTTGCATTAATTTACTATTAATCCTAGGGTATATAACAGTTTCCATCAATTGTGCAAAAGGACTAGTAATAGATATCGGACGGAGGTCATTAATTGACTTTACACTCTTAACTTTAGGTATCACAGTTACAGTAGCCTCTTTCCATACACTAGGTACAGTACAGGATTCAAAACTTATATTTATTACATGTCCTACAATATAACATAATTCTAGCGCAAACTCCCTAATAATTGATATTGGAATAGTATTAGGAGGTACCGCTTTTCCAGGTTTTAATTTAAGTAACAGCTGGTATACATCATGATCATTAAGGTAAGCTGGTTGACTAGATTCAATTCTAATTGGTGGTAAGAACTCTTTAGGTAATCCTTCAAATGTAGTAGCCGTTTTTGTTTTTTCATAATTTACAATATTGAGCATCTCACATAAATCTGGTGGATTTATAGGGTCGGTAATCAGTGCTAGAGTACTGAATAACACGGTTGGATGATTTTTGGTACAACTCAAATCGGATACTAGTCGATACCAAGATTTACTAAATTTTTCTAATTTATCAGAGTTACTCTTCCTTGTGGCCAACTTTGATTGCTTTATTTCATCTTGTAGTAAGTTGCGGATTTCTTTCCACCTTTCGTCTTTAAGCTTATATAAACGGTTCTTTTTCGTCATTAATTGTCTAATTCTGCTAGTCATCCAGGGCTTGTCACTAGATCTTTTGGTTATAGTTTTTACTGGAAAACTCATTTCAAAATATAACTGCAAGGTATTAACAAATATTTTTGCTTTTTCTTCTATACTTGAAGCGTTAATGACACATTCCCACGTTTCAATTCGCAAAAAATTTTGAAATTCTATTTTTCCCGCCTGATTCAATGGTCTACATGTAAATATTTGTTTCCGACCTACAGTTTTACTGAAATCTAGACTAGGATTACATAAAATGGAAACATGTCTAGACTTTCCTAACGGTGGTAATTGCTGTGGCTCATGGTAGTACCCTTTTAAATTTGTAAGAATTTTATCTAACGCAGGCATTGTTCCATCATGCTTGTAAAATGTAGGAAATTTTACAATTTGTTTTAACTTACAGTTATCGCATATTACTTTGATATTAAAATCGTTGAAATCGCCAGCGATGATGATTCCAGTGTTCGGGTTCTTGATCCTTATTGTATCACAGGAGTATTGTAGAAAATTAACAATTTCACGATACGATGCTCTTTCTTCATCTGTTAATCTGCAGGTTGGTGTCGGATAATAAAGCCCGCAGATTGCAATTCCCGCGACTTCACTGGGCAATAATTTCGGTCTTATGTACACCCACACGGCTTCGATGTTCTTAGGTATTTGGATTTCGGAGAAAAGTTTGCTTGGTATTTTGTCTTTTATGTATACGGAAACACCGCCCCCAGTCTTACGATCTCTTCTTATTTCATAACGTAGAAATTCACTTATGTCCAAATTAGAGTCTTCCTTCTCCCATGTCTCGGTCACGACTGCGATGTCAACGTTGTTGTCTGCCAGCTGGAGTAGGAAATCATCTTTTTTATTATTAAGGGACGTAGCGTTGGACAAAAATATTTTTGGTAAGTTGTAATTATTCCGGTTTTGTTGTACATCAACGTGTTTGAGCGTATTTGGTCGGTTTATTTGGGCTAGTGTTCTGTGAGTCCACTTAAATGTTTTCTTAATTTGATTAATTTTCCCCCCTCTCGTACCTCTGAATTTGAACACTTCCTTCCATAGCACCGTCCTGGTAACTGACTGACTAACATCCTTCCGCAGGCTCCACAAGGTATTCCTCGAATAAGTGATTTTCATTTGATTAGTGGTAATTTTAGTCTTGTAGTAATGACAGATTTCTTCCTCATTTTGATAGGTTAGATTTAATTAAATAAGAATATCAGTATTGCTGACCTGCAATTTTGTTTGTCCACTCGGGTTGACGGAGGTAAGTCTAGTGAAGAGACCCATTCACTAAATCCAAACCTAATATGACTATTAGGCCCATCCGTCAACAGTTCGACTGTACAAGTTCACAGCTGATTCAACAATATTGACATAACTTTCCTTAGACAGGATTAAAAACCAAGATTTTTGTATTGACAAATGTAAAACTTAATTCCCTTCAAGATACGTTATCAAAAAAAATTGTTTACTAAGTGTTTAAGTCAAAAATAAATTATTTTAAGTAAAAATTATAGGAGTAACTTAGAGGTGGGCTGCGCAAACAAAAGCGCGCCAATAATGAATTGTGCCATCTAAAAGGCACGGGTATGAGTTCGTGTAATTGCCACTGAAAAGGTTCTTGGATGGGAATATTTACTTTTATGACTACTTGGTTGGGTGCAAACAAGCAATTCACTATTGGAAGTTTGAAGTATCTACTTACTTGATTGTGGGGGATGGATAGGGTGTAACCAAGTTTAAGTGCCTCTGTGTCTAGTTCTTCCAGATCTTGTTGAAGGGTGTCTAATGATATTACACTTATTGGTATTTGCTTTGATTTACAATGTTGAACTACGTCTAGGTATTTGATTATTTCTGTAGTCCAGTGGATGTGTAATAAAGTTTGAGATACAAGCATGGAATTTTCTTCACTCTTAACATGTAGTTGATCTAGTTGTGTTGCAGTCTGGGCATTTGTTTCCATTTGTGCTTTGGCAAGGATTTCGATCTTTTGACGGTATTGCTGCATTTGGGTGTTTAGTTCTTGGGAAAAGTTAGCTAATTTGGTTTTTATTGTGACCAGATGTTGGTGATCTTCTATGACCGTTTTCTTCATGGTGTCTAAATAATTCTTAATACCTTCTTCATCAGTATATAGGTCTTGTATATCTGATTTCGTTGCTACGTCACAACAAAATCCTAAAAACCAGCCTCCAAAGTTAAACCTTTTGCTTCTAGACAACCTTTTTGGGATTATCGCAGTCTTTTAGGTCGGGTACTTCTCTGGGAAGACGGAAGTTTTTCTGTGAAGTGTCCGTTATTATTGATGTTGTGAAAATAGAGTCTTCGAGTAATAAAAGATTTTGTCTTATGGATTTTAACTGCATAAGGGATGTGTTGAGTATAATACACTCGGGGTTGTATTGGTGTTTACACTTGTTTCTTATGATATCGTCAAAGTGGTGGACATCTGGATTATGAAAACTTGATTGTAAAGTAGAGGGAGAGAGGCTTGGTGAATTGTTATTGGTTATCGGTTTTGTCGACTATATACGCCGGTCATTAACTTTATAGGGGGTTCGTTTTCGGCAGTGCAGTTGTAAAGAAATAGTGATAGGGTCAGAATAATTTCAGAAAGCATCTGTAAAGAGATAAATTATAGGTTGTTATTGTATGAGTCAATTTACAGCAATTTTAGACGTTTATTGCTCGAGTAATTGATCTTGTAACTGGTCGAGAGGGTGGGTAGGCTCTAGGTTTAGGTGTTGGTGGTTGGACAGGAGGAGGAGTAGGGTCAGACTTTGGACTGTCATTTTCTTCGTCTTCACTACTGTAGTCGTCCTCACTAAACTCATCTGGGTCGTCTGGTTCTCGCTGGGGGCTCTTTTTGATATGTGAAACATGTGCCTGTCGTAGTTTTCTCTGTCGGGGACCCGGATTTAATAATTGGGCTTCGTAAGTAACAGGACCGATCTTTTTTATGATTCGATATGGACCCTTGTAGCGAAATTGAAGTTTATCGCTTTGTTGTTTTCTTCTTATTGGTATCCAAATACGGACAATGTCATTTATGTCAAAAGTCACGTCTTTGTGTTTTCTGTCATATCGTTCCGTTGACTTAGCTTGGGATTTTCTTATGTTGGTTACGGCTATGTCAATAGCTAAAGTCATTCTACTTATCTGGTCAAGTCTGTCTACGTCAGTCCCTACTGGTTGTAATGAAGCGTCTATAGGGTAATTCATTTCTATACCGTATAGTAAATAAAAAGGTGTGAACCCCGTGGTGGAGTTTAGTGTACTATTGTATGCAGCTGTTATTTCTGGGATTAGTGAATCCCAGTCATCATGCGTTTTTGACTTTACGTACATTGAGATGCATTGAGCAAAGGTTCTATTCGCTCTTTCTACTAGCCCGTTTGTGGCTGGGTGAAAGGGACTTGTAACCTTCTTTTCTACATTCATTTGTTTTAAAAGGTTTTCAATAATGCAAGAGCAGAACTCTCGGCCTTGGTCAGAGAGTAGAATTTTAAAGCAGCCTATCTTACATATGATATTCTCTCTGAGGAAAAATGCCACTTCGTCTGTTTCTTTTGTGGCTACTGCTTTTGTGAAACAGTACCTAGTGAGATATTCTGTGGCTACTATTAAATATTTATTACCCATGCTGCTTGTTGGGAAAGGTCCAAGGAGGTCTATACCTATTCTCTCGAAAATTGTATGTACTTTAATGCTATTCAGGAGACCTTGAGTAGCCGTTGTCGTGTTTTTCCTAGCTTGACATTCCTGGCATGTGAGTGTATATGCCAGTATATCTTTCCTCATGGTGTCCCAATAATACCTATCTAGTATTTTGGTATATGTTCTTACATACCCTAAGTGTCCAGATAAAGGTTCGTCATGCATTTGTTCCAGAATTATAGTTTTCATGTGAGTGGGTATTACTAGTGCTGGTTTGGTTTGGTTGAATTTGGTCTTTATAAAGTAATTTCGTACCAATTTCTTCTCTTTCCTAGTAAATCTATTGTCTGGGTCGGAAAGGAGTTCAATGATTGCTTTTAATTTAGAGTCTGCTAACTGTATATCTCTAATCTCCTCCGGAGCAATAATGTTTAATTGTGCGATAGTATAGTCGGGCACAGTGTCGTCTAGTTCATCTTCGCCTTGTTTCATGGGTAAAGGGGCTCTAGACATGCAGTCTACTTCGACATGAGATTTCCCTGATTTATATGCGATGGTGTATTGGTAGGGTTGTAACATTATGCTATATTTAGCTAATCTACCTGTCGGGTCTTTTACACTGTTAAGCCAACACAGTGAATGCATGTCTGTACGGACTTGAAAGGGTTTGCCATGAATGTAAGTCCGAAAGACTCGAATAGCAAAAACTAGGCATAAGCACTCTCGGTGACAGGAGTTATAATTACTCTCAGCGCTTGTTAGTGTTCTCGAGGCAAATGCTACGGGATGTTCAATGCCATCTTTGACTTGATATAAGCAGGCACCAAGTCCTTCTTTGCTTGCATCGCAATGTATGATTTGAGGAAGAGCAGGATTGTGATGTGCTAAGCACGGGGCAGCTAATAATTGCTTTTGTAATGTTTTTAATGCAAGGTCTTGCTCTTTACCCCAATAAAATGGTTTGTCTGAGTTCTTTCCCCATAATTCTGTAATTGGTTTTGATGTTTTCGAAAAATCTTTAACAAAACGCCTGTAATAATTTAGTAATCCCCATAATCTTCTAGCAGCTTGGACTGAATCTGGGGTTGGCATTTTTCTGATAGCATCTAGTTTCGACTGCTGCATGTGTATACCGTCTTTGTCTACTGTATGGCCTAATATCTCTACTTCATTATAGGCAAATCTGCATTTTGCAGGTTGAACGGTAAGATTATGTTTTCTCAGTCGATCAAATACTTTCTGTAACCTAATGAGATGATCGTCAAATGATTTTGATGGCACAATTAAATCATCTAAGTAGACTAAAAGAGTATTCCATAATAGTCCTGCAAATACCGAGTTCATGCACCTTTGAAAGAATGCAGGTGCTCCCGAAAACCCGAAACCTAATCTTTTAAATCGGTATAGACCGGTGGGTAATACGAAACTCGTCTTATCTCTATGTTCTTCGTCTACATCGAATTGCATATAGCCTGAAAACAAATCGATTAGTGATAATAATTTTGCTAGTGCCACTGCGTCGAAGATATCATCTTGTCTAGTTAATGGATAGACGGGTACTTTGGTGATTTTATTTAACTTTCTGTAATCTACACAGAATCTCTTTTTACTTGTACCCTTTTTTGCGGCTAGTAATACGGGAAAACACCAACTACTTTCTGATGGTTCTATTATGTCTACCCTTAACATCTCTTGTACGTGCCGATCAATTTCTTCCCTTTCTGCTGCTGAATATCTATACGGGGAACAATGAATCGGAGAATGATCTCCAGTGTCTATTTTAAATTTTTCTAGTATGCAATGTCCTAATTCTCCCATAGAAAAAGCAAAGCAATCTCCATATTCTTTCCGAAATGCCAATAATTTTTGTTTTTCTTCTAATGGTAGGTTGGGATTGATATTAAGTGAGTCTAGTTGTCCGTCTGTTAATTTTCTATGAGCCCTTTTATTTTCACTTTCATCTGGTTTGTTATTTATACTTTGTTGTGTGGAGTTACATTGTACAGAGTCAGGGCATTCCTCGGCAGGAGTAGCGTTCGCTAGAACCGCTCCACGGGGGACGGTCTTATCGTATTTCTCCGTATTGTATATGTATATTTCTACATTCCCTGTCTCTAAGGTAGTATGAATTAGTCCTGCATTGATAAAGACTCCATATCTATGGTATAGTTCGTCTATACCTGTTATCATGTACATTCCAACCCTACTTTCCTTTGGAGTGTACATTAGCTTTACTAATTTACAGCTTTGGGGTGGGATTACGGCAAGGTCTTTACTCAACAGTTTGAAAGATTCTAATTCTGGCTCTACTATCAATGGGGCGATTGTGTGTTCTTGCTTGAGAACAAATGGGACAATTTGTCCTGTCTCAAAGGAAACTGTTGAGTTTTTGAAGTCTATACTAGCCTTAGTGGCTTTTAAGAAGTCGCTGCCAATAATAACATCGTACGTCAGGTTAGGAATGACCAATACTGTATGAGAGAATGTAGTACTACCTAAAGTTATGTCAACTTTAGTTCTACCTAATGGGCTTATCTCATCTCCTGATGCTGTTACTAATCTGACTCCGAAGTGTGAATCTAATTTTTGGGATGCATACTTTTCTTTAATCAATGTCAGAGCGCTGCCTGAATCTATCAACATTCTCGCGTCTAGTCCATCTATTTTACCAAAACATGTGGAAACTCCGTTATGATTTGGTAAAATAGTATTAGCATTTTCATCCGCTACATTTCCTACGCTGAGTTTATTTTCGTTCGTAATAAAAAGGTTTGGGGAGCAAATTTCCGTTCGGATCATGTTAAAAGGAAGAAAAGTTTCGTTTAAATTAATTTCTGTGTCTGGTTTTTGGTGAACAAAATAATTTGGGATGTGAAATGGAATAGGTTCTGGTGGAATTGTAGCAGCGATGCTATTTAGTTCAACTGAATTAGTTATTTTTACTTCTGTCGGTTTACTTTCTACATATTGAGTGGTTGGGGCGCGGACATCCGGCCCTTCAATTTTGGTTTTCTGAAGCCTTAGTGGCCTGTGCTTGTTGGGCTTTACGTTCCTCCTCTTTCTTTGCTTTCAATAAATAACATTCCTTATAGGTATGTTCGTTTTTCTTGCAAAAAGTGCAAAAAAGATCATCTTTGTTATCAGAGGGGGCCTTATTTTTACTCCTACAGTCTTTGGAATAGTGACCTACTTTATTACATGTGTAACAACGTATGTCACTTCTCCGGGGACTACCGGATGTATTGCCATTGGGGCAATTTGACGAAAAATGTCCAGTGCCACCACAGGTGTAGCAACGCTTTTCATTTTTCGCCTGTAGTGCATTCACGTTTTGCATTTGGGAGGTGAGTGCGGCGGTTGCTATTTTTAACTGACTCATAAGGTTTTGAATTTCCTCGGTTGTGCCGTTATTTTGGGTCTGCAAAGCCTTAAAATAAGGAGAGTTTTCACCATAAACAAATTTTGCATTTTAAAGCTTTTGTAAATGAGTGAGTAGCTCTTCGGGAGTGTTTATTTCTACTGTAATCGTCTTTCCGAAATAGTATGGGGTTAATCCCCGCATTAGATGCTCTAATTTCTTTGCATCAGTCATACCTGGGTCGATTTTCTTGCAAAGGGTTAGAACTGAATAATAATACTTCGCAACAGTTTCATCGGGGCCTTGTATTTTATTACGGAGCTCAGTCTCAGCGCGCTGTGGCTGGGCTCCGCCTGCGAAAGCTCCTAAAAAAGCTGGTCGCAGTACATTCCATTGTTTGTTTGCAGCCACTGCTGTGAATTGGTCGTACCATGCCCGTGGTACTTCGGAAAGTAACAAGGGCAATAGGCTTGACTTTTGATCATCATTGTATCTTTGGGAGGTACAGATGATGTCATAGTTGGCCAGAAACACTTCAATGTCATGTTTTGATGGGTCAAAAGGTGGAAGAGCTGTTGGTGTAATTAAATGATGTAAACCGATACTCATTTTTCTTGGGAAAGGGATGACTCTCTTATTATAGGCTTTATAAATTATTGGTTGCGGAAACGGCGGGGGTGGTGGTATATGATATGGAACTACTCTCTTTCTATAGTGATAATATACAAAAGCTGGTGGTAATGGTGGAGGGTTCGGTGGTTGAGTAGTAGGAATTATAATAGAGTTGTTAAATGAGTTTCTGTATGAGGTGTACTTTGGTGTTCACTGTCTAATTCTTGTAAACTAGTATTCGAACTAGATGAGCTACTATCTGAGCTGGATTTTTGTGTTTGTTCTCTAAAATCCGTATAACTAGGACCTGCCTGTGGTGATTGGAAGTTGGATACTGTTGTGTTGTGACTATTGTCGAGGGAATGAAAAGATTCTTGTGTTGGTGATAATGGAGCTGTCTCTGAGTTTGTACTACTTACTGTATTATTAGAATTTTGAAGGAAACTCTCTTCTGTTTGTATGGCTCTGGCTCTTAACCTTGGGTGATTTGATAATTCTGGGGGAGTCTGTACTCTTTCGGGTTGTATTCCTCTAACTCGTCGAGATTCTCTACTTGACATTAAGTTTTCTATTCTTGCTGAGTTAAATATTTTTCCTTTTATTGCTTCTATTTGTGATGGGTCATTTAAGCCCTTGGATCAATTAAGACCTCTTATTTATTACGACTCTCTTCCGACTATGGATCCCTATTCTACTGTCCCTTCTTAAGATTGTTAAATGACTAAGTTAATAGTTTCAACCTGATTGACTAACTTAATAGTTTCTGTAGCAAAAGCTAAATCTTGGGACTATTATTATTCTTTTTGTTTTGTCTAACTGCAGTTTTGCTGATCATGCACAATTCTACTTAGCTGCTTTTCATGCACTATTTTACTTACAGCTTTACGAATACAAAGTGTTAGTAGGAAGAGATGAGTGAACGACTTGAGATCGTTAAGCCACTCAAAACTTGCTGACCAAGAGTTATGTCGCTAATGTGCTTAGGCAATAAAATCAAAGAACGGCCGGAGCCACTATTTCGTTCGCTAACTTGTTTTGGTTTGTTATTTTTGTTTGTCGACTCTTTAAATAGTCTGTATTTACTGGTTTTAGGTTTTAATTATTACGTCTCTTGAGAATGGGTATGGATAGAGTATTAGGAAAAATTTCTAATCAAAAAGACTGAAAAAGTTTGATTAAAAATTAATTAAAGAGAGAGAATACGAATGACCTTTTGACGATCTGGATGCTTGTGGACGTCAAATTTGATAGAACAAAGGAACAGAATTTTTGAAAGTTGGAGAAATGTTTCACAAGTTGCACGGATTTTGAGCTTTAATTTCCCGGGTAACTTTCGGCACCAATGTTGGGTAACGGTGGGTTTCAATGTTGACCTGAGTTCTTTATAGCTCAACTTTGTAGTATGAAGACTGTTGATTTTAATAAATTAAAGACAGTTTTGAGAGAGACTTGGTTTACTTTTGTGATTATAGCAGGGCTTTATTCAAACAAGTTAGGAAGCGAAAAGGCGACTGAAGAATTGGGGTGAGGGTTGCTGTATTTAAAGGATCGGGAAATATGTGGGACAGGATGAGCCTTGGAGTGTTTGAAGATGTTTGGGATTTGTCAAGCGAAGGTAAAAAGGTCTTGTGTAGGTATGTGGATTACATCAATGTGACATTGTTATATGTACATAGTTACAATTGTGTTTTAAGAAATAATATTGAGTAATAAAGTATTTGGAATAGTTTCACGTGTCTCTAAGGAATGGACATAATTAGGAAATAATGGTAAAAACTTCCCTATTCGTAACAATATCACATCTGCCAGAATTTTATCTTTGACCACATGACCATAGTAAATGCTTTGAAGAGTAATACTTATATTATGCATGTAAATTCACAAGTTGATGTAGACTTCTCAGTCCTGTCCTTCTGCTGCCCTGGAATTTCCATGTTAATAGAAACGTATGCATTGGTATATTTTTTGATATTTAACAATTTGCAATACAATATTATAGTTCGTGAAGGTTTATTCTGAGTCTGAATATAAATGAGTAGTGGTTGAATTTCGTTCACCATTATTTTGTTAATTCCATAATTGTATACTTACTTATGGCTTTTATTTCTGATACTGAATAGAATAGTTAAAATAAAACCTAATTAGGGGTGCATTCCAGCGAAGCTTACATGAATTTAGCAGTTTTAAGCAGCAATGCGACTAGAACTAATTCTTATGGAATTCATGCAATCTAAAAGACAGCTTTTATTTCACCTGTTCTGGAAGAATTGCAGAAATATGTGTTCTTAGTGATTTATTAACTTTTTAATTTTGCCTTTTTTATTCTTTATTACGTATATTTACAATAGATTCAAAATATTTTAAATTGGCGATTACCGTAAATATCGATATAGTTCCGCCTACTGAAATAATTCCGCGTAATATTATGAAATAATATATGAAATAATATTTTTAGGTGGGGCCATCTTGAATGCCAACACTGTTGTCACTACTGGTACGTCAATATCAATAGCCCATGAATAGAATACTAGCAATTAATTTGCAAAATAACAAAAACTAAATATTTTCCTTTTACATTACAGCTGTCTGCCTATATGACGTACTAGTTAAGTGTCTCTCGTCATTTATTTATAATATTATATTTATAATATATAATTTTTTAGAATGTAGGTCAATTTGGCAAAAGTCATTTTGGCAAAAGCAAAAATCCTTAAAAATTAACCCCTGTGGATAAATTGGCAAATGACGTTTTTGACCGTTCGGAGAAGTTGGCAAAAAGCATGTACGGATAAATTGGCAAAAGCATTTAGAACCACAATCTTAGTTTTACTGTGTTATGTATCCAGTGTAGTGATGTAGCGAAGTATTCTATTTTGTAATCTATGAAAATCGAAAATAGTCAAATGTAAATGCAGAAATGTCTTAGTTGGCTTCACTCAATAAACTTGAGTTTAGCTGGTAAGTACCTTCAGACAACGGCTGAGTCTTCACATACTAATGAGGACTTGAAGCCCTGCCTTACTAAAGTGGCCGAGTATTTTGATGATATTTATATAGGTATAGACTGGGCACCAGAGCAATATTCACCCAAATTCTAGAATGCAAGAGATTGCCTTCGCAATGATGCTCCAAGGACCACAAAATCAATGGAAGGGTGGCATAATCGCTTTCATATTAAAATGGGCTGTGAAGAACCTCCTTTTTGAATATTTATTTTAATTATGTTTAAAGATGAACAACGAACAAAAAACGGTCTTCTTCGTACTCTAAATGGTACTTTCCCACCGCGAAAGAAGGCTTTGTAGGCCAAAATTAACAACAGGCTTTGAAAAACTAGCAGAAACTACAGAAAGAAACGATTGACATTTTCTGAATTCATCAAAATCAATGCCATGAATTTGAAAAGATTTGAATTACCTGTTATATTCATTACTTGTTATGCTTTTTTTTGGTTTTACATGGCATGCAATTGTATTGCTGACCCAATAAATGTTACTTTTGCCAATTTATCCACAGCGTTTTGCCATTTTATCCACAGGCCTTTTGCCAATTTGATCATAGGTCATTTGCCAATTTGACTTTTGCCAAATTGACGGGCATCCATTTTTTAGTTTAGTTTAGAGTACTAAATTGTTTTCTACATTAGCATTAGCCTACATGACCTTTCGATTGTTGTTGGTGATCATGATAGAAATGTCAGTGAAGGAACTGAACAAGAGAAAAATATTTCCTCCTTTAAAGTTCACGAAGATTTCGACGATTGGAGTTTTTCTAATGATATTGCCCTTTTGACTATCTGAACCACTGGAATTCAATACCAACGTTCAACCCATTGCCCTTCCTTCTGCTGGACAAAACTTTTCTGGAAATGCGGTTTTATCTGGATGGCCGTGGGTAAGCAGAGTTTTTTTACAATCTTTGCCAAATTTTTGACAATAATGGTTATACACTTTGATGAAAAGTTTTTGGAAAGATTTGAAAATTTTTAAACTGAGTCCATTTGGGAAACCATAATTACTATTAACATGAGTAAAGCATAATAAAAATCATTTCAGAAAATTTTAAAGACTAACCTAAAATGTTTATTTGAATGTTTTTTCTCCTTGACAAATTGTTTTTTTTTTGCAAATCGTAAATCAAAAAACAATTAAAATGTGCAAAAAAATTCCATTTTTCTACGCCATTATTCTGTATACAGCGTTTTGGAGGAGGTGGCAATTCTACCCTCTTGAAAATGACAGTTCCAATCATCACTGATGACGAATGCCGTAATATTGATAGTTAGTAAGTCGAAGTAGAAAGCGTAAGAACGATACTGTTCAGATTTATTACAGAACTCACATTTTGTACTGTCGGCAGCCTGTTTTTCTCTTTTGTATATGCAATTTTCCATTATTGGAATTTATCTCTTATATAATAATATGATAATACAACGTTAACAATAATACATTCATTTTCCTGTTTCTGGGGTTTCTAATAAATCCTCTACTTCATTTTGTGTATAGTTATAAGGATTTAACTGACTCTATGATTTGCGCTGGAGGTTCTGGATGGCGTCGACGGTAAGTTGGCTAAAATTCGGAACTAAATATTTGAAACCCTAGTACTTCATTAAATATTATTCATTTACTAATATTGTTATATTCATTACACAGTGTCGACGTGTGCATAGAATCTCATGGTAGCCCGTTGGAGGTCGGTCAGGGTAGCAGCAGAATTTTGGTTGGTCTTTTATCTTGGGTAAGTCTCACTAAACAATCTAAAATACTCTGTAAAAACAGAAAATCCTGTTTTCTAATTGGAGGCAATTGCGGCGAAATAATTACAATGGTAATAATCAAGTATTTATTTTATATTTCTAATGAAAGACTTCCAGATTGTAAATATTTATATAATTAAGACACAATTAAATTTGTTTTAGAATTCATTGCATTTCAGGATAGGACTTTTAGCTATTTTATGCAATTGAATTAAGTTTTGACGAAAGACGTCAATGACTTTGCTAATAAATTTTTTTTTAATTTAGCAAACTCAAAAGTGTAGCTATCCTGGTAAATTATTTTTATTTTCTTTAAATGGTCAAATTCTTAATCCTATATATATTATAATGCATTACTAGCGTACTCATTTTAACATTGCTTTTTTCTTTTCAGGATTACCCCAACTCCCCGAAGTTTACACTGAAGTCTCGGCTTTTATTGATTTGATTAACCAAAACATTTAGAGTTGTATTCTTTAACATAAAAAGTGTTAATATGGCTTACCATTTAGTTTTAACAATATTAATCATTATAATAATAGCAATTCATTTACCCTTTAACATCAACCTATGACTTTAAAATTTTTATTGGATGGGCAAATCATAGTTATTGCAACTGTAGCACTGTTGCATACAGATTGCAATTGTAGCACTGTTGCATACAGATTGCAACTGTAGCACTGTTGCATACAGATTGCAATTGTAGCACTGTTGCATACAGATTGCAACTGTAGCACTGTTGCATACAGATTGCAATTGTAGCACTGTTGCATACAGATTGCAATTGTAGCACTGTTGCATACAGATTGCAATTGTAGCACTGTTGCATACAGATTGCAATTGTAGCACTGTTGCATACAGATTGCAACTGTAGCACTGTTGCATACAGATTGCAATTGTAGCACTGTTGCATACAGATTGCAACTGTAGCACTGTTGCATACAGATTGCAATTGTAGCACTGTTGCATACAGATTGCAATTGTAGCACTGTTGCATACAGATTGCAACTGTAGCACTGTTGCATACAGATTGCAACTGTAGCACTGTTGCATACAGATTGCAACTGTAGCACTGTTGCATACAGATTGCAACTGTAGCACTGTTGCATACAGATTGCAATTGTAGCACTGTTGCATACAGATTGCAACTGTAGCACTGTTGCATACAGATTGCAACTGTAGCACTGTTGCATACAGATTGCAACTGTAGCACTGTTGCATACAGATTGCAACTGTAGCACTGTTGCATACAGATTGCAACTGTAGCACTGTTGCATACAGATTGCAACTGTAGCACTGTTGCATACAGATTGCAACTGTAGCACTGTTGCATACAGATTGCAACTGTAGCACTGTTGCATACAGATTGCAACTGTAGCACTGTTGCATACAGATTGCAACTGTAGCACTGTTGCATACAGATTGCAACTGTAGCACTGTTGCATACAGATTGCAACTGTAGCACTGTTGCATACAGATTGCAACTGTAGCACTGTTGCATACAGATTGCAACTGTAGCACTGTTGCATACAGATTGCAACTGTAGCACTGTTGCATACAGATTGCAACTGTAGCACTGTTGCATACAGATTGTAATGTAATGTAATGTAATGTGGTTTTCATAGTTTCGAGTGGGAAATGAAAGAAGTTGGACATTTCCCATTTCCCAGTGGGAAATGTGGGAAACAAAAAGGCCAAGTGGGTGGGAAAATGGGAAATAGAAAAATTTAGTGGGAAATGAAACTTTAACACGCAGAGAGCATAAAATCTGCACATTTATTGGAAGAATTATCATCTTTTATCCTCATATTGCATATAATAATTAATGAAAGTAGGAATAAAAGTCTTCTAATGAACATAGGGCTCACAATTAGAATAACCGTGCCCGATAGACGCTGCGCTACACTGAAGTATGAAGTAGTGTATGAGTGTAAAGAATCAGTTTTCAGTACAGTGGTGCAGCATCTAGGGAGCGTAGAAATACTAAGAGGTACTAAGAGTGGTAATAAGAGTTGCTTTAGTAATCCCCAAATTCACTAGAAGACTTATAATCCTGCTTTCGTTAATTAAGAGGTTACTTTTATTTGACTGGGTAGTGACACTAACTATGAGAGAGTAAGAAAGCTGGTGGAAGATTTTAAATGACCATTAGTTTACGTCTTTCCTCTCTTTAACTTTAGCCTTTAACTTAATTTGATTGTGGGACTTAACATCATAAAACACATTATCCAGAATCTAGAACATTTACTAATAGTGGTAGTAATGTAGTACATCGACAATCGATGAGGTGTAATTTTAGTTGAAAGGATGATTGCCGCTTACATCTCGTGGGCCAATCATTATCATTTCCCACCTAGGTTTTTCATTTCCCAGAAATTTACCATTTTCCCACTATTTCCCACTTTTTCCCATTTCCCAGGTGTCCAAGAAAAATTGGTGGGAAATGGGAATATCCGAAACTATGGTGGTTTTATTCTTGGAAAGGTTACAGGCAGCTTTGCAGCTGTAATAGTAGCATAGAAATACAATGAGTTTAAAAGATTACAGATAATTATGGATAACACTTAAATTCTATAGACTATATCATTATTTAACTTAATTTCACCGTGGTCATACATGTTATTTAGTGTACTTACTATTTGGGGGATACATGAATTTTCGTATCTCTTTTTGATTTTAGGCGCAAATGGTTTGAGTAAATACATTCTAGATTTTCTGGTTTTTCTATTTTCATTAACGTAGTAAGGGGGTAACATACTTCTAAATCTTTCAGAATTTATAATTTGGAAGCCTAATTTTAACAACAAAGCTTTTCTGCGATCTTCTAGCGTTTGTATATTTAATTGTGCGCAATATTGATTGTACTGAGCCCATGAGATTTTAAGATTCTTAATTATAAAAATAGCTCTTTTTTGTACATGTTCAATATCTTCGTTGAGGTTATTTGGTATTGCTGGGCCCCATAGTGTGCATGCATATTCAAGGGTAGGTCTAATGTGGCATATATAAGCGTGCAAAAGCTCATCTTCGCTAAATCCATATCTTTTGAGAGTTTGTAACATATATAGTTTTGATGAGGCAATTTTAATTATGTTTTCAACATGCAGATCGTACTTCAACTTATCAGTAATGGTTACCCCTAATAACTTTACATTTGACATTCGTTGTATTTCCACATTATCGATTTGAAAACTCCATGTATCACTTACTGACTTGTCCTTCGAAAAATCAAGCACCATAAAAGCACACTTTTTTGGGTTAAAACTCATATTTCTTTCTCTAACCCATGTATTCATATCGTTAAGCATGGCTTGGCCCTGAGGATTTTTATTTTTCACTATTTCGGCTACTGTTGTATCGTCAACGAAACCATATATAGAAAATTTGTCTTTCTTATACTTTTCCTCAAATTTTTGAAAAACTGGGTTGATTTGGGCCACAAAACATAAACCTGATGACTTCGTTCCCTGAGGCGTCCCACAAGTGCATGGTAAACTGCTAGAAACTGTTTTACCACACTTAACCTTTTGGGTTCTATTGGCTAAAAAACTTATAAACCACATTATAGTGAAAAGATCAGTCTTACATTCGTTGTATAGGTAATTTATTAGAAGTGAGTGTTCAACTAACTCATAGGCCTTAGAAATATCGAATATATATAATATAATAATTGTACCAGTTGTTTCCAGAGCGGATAAAACATATTGCATTAAATTTACTAGATAGTGACTAGTGCTACAACCTTTCTGCGACCCGTACTGGTTCTTGCTTACGTGTTTATTAAGTGTTTTATTTAATCTAGAACACATTACATTTTCTAATAAGTGAGCAACAGGACTCGTGATCGATAAAGGTCGTAAATCATTTAATGTTTTCATGCTTTTTACTTTGGGCAAAGGTGTAATTGTAGCTTCCTTCCAAATATTTGGTACTACGCAAGTTTCAAAACTCGCGTTCATTATGTGTGCCACAATTTCACATAATTCTAAAGCAAACTCTTTTATGATATCTATCTTCAATGATTCAGGTGGTACTGACTTTTTAGTGTCTAATTTCAGTATATACTTATATACCTCATAGTCAGAGACTACAGATGGTGGAAATGATTCTATTCTTACTTTTGGCAAATAGTTTGGAGGTAATCCTGGAAATGTGTTTGCTGTTTTTGTGTGGTGCTCGTTAACTATATCTAATGTTTTTTGAAGGTTGGGGGGATTTTCTTGGTCTACAATTAGCGCAATTGTGCTAAATAGTGTACTTGGATCATTTTTGACATTACATAAATTTTTAAAGAGTTTGTACCATGGGCCATTATAATTAAGTATAGTCTCTGATTTCTGAGTCCTAACCTTTTGCTTTGCTGTTCTAATTTCTGTTTTAATTTGATTTCGTACAATTTTCCATCTACTGTATTTACTTCTGTGTAGCTTATTTTTATTGGCTATTAGTTTTTTAATTCTGCTTGTCATCCATTGCTTATCGTTGTTCTTAATGATTTCGCTTTTAGTAGGAAAGCTCTGCTCAAAATATTGATTTAACCTATTCGAAAAAATTATTGCTTTATCATTAACATTTTCATTGTTGAGCACGTCTTCCCATGTTTCATTGATTAATAATTCTAAGAACACATTTTTTCCGGCTACTGTCATTGGTTTATAGTTAATACTTGTCTTAGTTTGTGTTGAGTAACAATTTAGTAAGTTAGGTTTACATAATATAGATATGTGCTTTGAATTTCCTAATGGTGGCAAGGATTCTACTTTACTATAAATGTGCGGTATATTTGTTAAAATTTTATCTAAGGCAGACATAGACTCATCGTTCTTATAAAAAGTTGGGAAATTAATTATTTGCGTGAAGCCGCAGTTATTACATAAGCTTTTAGTCTCAAAGTCATTAAAATCACCCGCGATTATAATTGCTGTGTTAGGGTTTTTAGCACGTACCTTGTCTACAGAATAGTAAATAAAATCTCTTAGCTCCGAATATGTACAACGTTCTTCGAGTTCTGTTGAGTTTGTAGTAGTTTTCTTTACAGTTGGTGTTGGATAGTAGATTCCGCATATGGCTATTCCAGATATTTCTTTAGGTAACTTTTTAGGTCTTACGTACACCCACACCGCCTCAATATTATGTGGAACTAAAATATCACTTAATTGTTTGTTAGAGAGATAATCATGTATATAAATGGATACTCCTCCTCCAGCTTTAAATTGTCTTTTATTTTCGTAACGGATGTAATTACCTACATTTAGATCCGACGTTTCATGTTCCCACGTTTCTGCGATGACTGCTATTTGTATGATTTTCTCATTTATTTGGAGTTCCAGTTCATCCTTCTTGTTATTTAGTGATGTTGCGTTTGTCAGGAAAACATTTGGGAAAGTGTAGTTTGTTTCAGTTGTTTGAATTTCGGAATAAGTTGGGGATCTTTGAGACTGTTTGTATGTCCTGTGTGCCCATCTGTATACTTTCTTCAATTGGTGGATCTTCCCCGCTCTATTCCCTCTGTGTTCTCTTTTCATACGGTGTATGTCTCGGATTGTCTCTTAAGCGCCAAAGTTGATCTCTCGAATATTTTAAAATCATTTGGTCAAATTTTGATAAATTTTGGTGTTAGCTCTTCGGGTATGTGATTTTGTATTTTAAAAATAAATAAATCAGCATGTCAGAATTGTGTTTGTACTTGCCTTTAACAGTTGAGATAGGTCCAGGGTTGACGGGCTTGTTTGGTGAATTTCCCCATTACCAAATCCTATCACACTTTTAGGTGTACGCCCCTCAACCAACATATTTTTATTTTCGGCACTTTTGTGTGTGCAAGTGTTGACAAGTTTGATTTCTCTGTTGGATTTAGTGTGACACTACTTATACTGACTTTTTACTTTGTTTTACTACTAAAATACTTTAATTTTCGTCAATTTTTAACTAAAATAACAAGGAGGTATAAGATAGGTATAGGCAGCACAAACAACGCGCGCCAAGGATTGCAACTGTAGCACTGTTGCATACAGATTGCAACTGTAGCACTGTTGCATACAGATTGCAACTGTAGCACTGTTGCATACAGATTGCAACTGTAGCACTGTTGCATACAGATTGCAACTGTAGCACTGTTGCATACAGATTGCAACTGTAGCACTGTTGCATACAGATTGCAACTGTAGCACTGTTGCATACAGATTGCAACTGTAGCACTGTTGCATACAGATTGCAACTGTAGCACTGTTGCATACAGATTGCAACTGTAGCACTGTTGCATACAGATTGCAACTGTAGCACTGTTGCATACAGATTGCAACTGTAGCACTGTTGCATACAGATTGCAACTGTAGCACTGTTGCATACAGATTGCAACTGTAGCACTGTTGCATACAGATTGCAACTGTAGCACTGTTGCATACAGATTGCAACTGTAGCACTGTTGCATACAGATTGCAACTGTAGCACTGTTGCATACAGATTGCAACTGTAGCACTGTTGCATACAGATTGCAACTGTAGCACTGTTGCATACAGATTGCAACTGTAGCACTGTTGCATACAGATTGCAACTGTAGCACTGTTGCATACAGATTGCAACTGTAGCACTGTTGCATACAGATTGCAACTGTAGCACTGTTGCATACAGATTGCAACTGTAGCACTGTTGCATACAGATTGCAACTGTAGCACTGTTGCATACAGATTGCAACTGTAGCACTGTTGCATACAGATTGCAACTGTAGCACTGTTGCATACAGATTGCAACTGTAGCACTGTTGCATACAGATTGCAACTGTAGCACTGTTGCATACAGATTGCAACTGTAGCACTGTTGCATACAGATTGCAACTGTAGCACTGTTGCATACAGATTGCAACTGTAGCACTGTTGCATACAGATTGCAACTGTAGCACTGTTGCATACAGATTGCAACTGTAGCACTGTTGCATACAGATTGCAACTGTAGCACTGTTGCATACAGATTGCAACTGTAGCACTGTTGCATACAGATTGCAACTGTAGCACTGTTGCATACAGATTGCAACTGTAGCACTGTTGCATACAGATTGCAACTGTAGCACTGTTGCATACAGATTGCAACTGTAGCACTGTTGCATACAGATTGCAACTGTAGCACTGTTGCATACAGATTGCAACTGTAGCACTGTTGCATACAGATTGCAACTGTAGCACTGTTGCATACAGATTGCAACTGTAGCACTGTTGCATACAGATTGCAACTGTAGCACTGTTGCATACAGATTGCAACTGTAGCACTGTTGCATACAGATTGCAACTGTAGCACTGTTGCATACAGATTGCAACTGTAGCACTGTTGCATACAGATTGCAACTGTAGCACTGTTGCATACAGATTGCAACTGTAGCACTGTTGCATACAGATTGCAACTGTAGCACTGTTGCATACAGATTGCAACTGTAGCACTGTTGCATACAGATTGCAACTGTAGCACTGTTGCATACAGATTGCAACTGTAGCACTGTTGCATACAGATTGCAACTGTAGCACTGTTGCATACAGATTGCAACTGTAGCACTGTTGCATACAGATTGCAACTGTAGCACTGTTGCATACAGATTGCAACTGTAGCACTGTTGCATACAGATTGCAACTGTAGCACTGTTGCATACAGATTGCAACTGTAGCACTGTTGCATACAGATTGCAACTGTAGCACTGTTGCATACAGATTGCAACTGTAGCACTGTTGCATACAGATTGCAACTGTAGCACTGTTGCATACAGATTGCAACTGTAGCACTGTTGCATACAGATTGCAACTGTAGCACTGTTGCATACAGATTGCAACTGTAGCACTGTTGCATACAGATTGCAACTGTAGCACTGTTGCATACAGATTGCAACTGTAGCACTGTTGCATACAGATTGCAACTGTAGCACTGTTGCATACAGATTGCAACTGTAGCACTGTTGCATACAGATTGCAACTGTAGCACTGTTGCATACAGATTGCAACTGTAGCACTGTTGCATACAGATTGCAACTGTAGCACTGTTGCATACAGATTGCAACTGTAGCACTGTTGCATACAGATTGCAACTGTAGCACTGTTGCATACAGATTGCAACTGTAGCACTGTTGCATACAGATTGCAACTGTAGCACTGTTGCATACAGATTGCAACTGTAGCACTGTTGCATACAGATTGCAACTGTAGCACTGTTGCATACAGATTGCAACTGTAGCACTGTTGCATACAGATTGCAACTGTAGCACTGTTGCATACAGATTGCAACTGTAGCACTGTTGCATACAGATTGCAACTGTAGCACTGTTGCATACAGATTGCAACTGTAGCACTGTTGCATACAGATTGCAACTGTAGCACTGTTGCATACAGATTGCAACTGTAGCACTGTTGCATACAGATTGCAACTGTAGCACTGTTGCATACAGATTGCAACTGTAGCACTGTTGCATACAGATTGCAACTGTAGCACTGTTGCATACAGATTGCAACTGTAGCACTGTTGCATACAGATTGCAACTGTAGCACTGTTGCATACAGATTGCAACTGTAGCACTGTTGCATACAGATTGCAACTGTAGCACTGTTGCATACAGATTGCAACTGTAGCACTGTTGCATACAGATTGCAACTGTAGCACTGTTGCATACAGATTGCAACTGTAGCACTGTTGCATACAGATTGCAACTGTAGCACTGTTGCATACAGATTGCAACTGTAGCACTGTTGCATACAGATTGCAACTGTAGCACTGTTGCATACAGATTGCAACTGTAGCACTGTTGCATACAGATTGCAACTGTAGCACTGTTGCATACAGATTGCAACTGTAGCACTGTTGCATACAGATTGCAACTGTAGCACTGTTGCATACAGATTGCAACTGTAGCACTGTTGCATACAGATTGCAACTGTAGCACTGTTGCATACAGATTGCAACTGTAGCACTGTTGCATACAGATTGCAACTGTAGCACTGTTGCATACAGATTGCAACTGTAGCACTGTTGCATACAGATTGCAACTGTAGCACTGTTGCATACAGATTGCAACTGTAGCACTGTTGCATACAGATTGCAACTGTAGCACTGTTGCATACAGATTGCAACTGTAGCACTGTTGCATAACCATGACTGCTCTTCCAATAATATTATCCAATTCGTTGATTATTGTCATAACGCAAAACCTATGTAAATCAAAACGGACGGTTTTGGGAATTTTAACTGTATAGGTTTTAGTCTCAGCAACTTTTCGCCTTTCGATAACCTAATTTAACTACTTTTGTCAATGCAGTCGGTTGGTACAAACGAAAATTTGGTGGCGAATACCCAACCAATATTAGTATGGAAAAAAGGGAATTTTTATGGTTCACACAGGAATTTTGTATGGCAAAAAAATGTATAAACATTCGTAATTTATATGTATGGCGTATTATAGAAAAATGTGTGAATGTGTCTGGTAGTTTGGGGACAGGGAACAATGTATGATACTATAGTTAGTGTACCAAGATAAGAAAAGATGGCAAGTTTAGGTTTAAACAATATATTGAGGTATTAGGAAGGTAAGATACTATGACAGTTTAAGCAAAAATTTCATTATGAAAGCTATACAATGGACTACTTTGATTGTGTTGAAGGTGGAAGAAAATGTCCTACTAAATTGAAATAAGAGTATTGTGTGGATGATTGTGGCAAGATATACTTCTTAAATGCACTGGCCCACGATCATGAGCATACGTATTCAGGTTTGAATTCTGAGTAAAAAACATCAATTTATGATCTATTAACTGAAAATAATGACATAATTTCATAAGACATAACTAAAAACAGCTTGAAAAGTAATCCTAAAATCACTGTCGTTTTAATAAGTTAAAATTATGGTGCAACAAACGAATGGAAATACCAACCAACGTCTTCAAGATTGAAATTGACCACATTTCCTTCCATCCATCTTTATCACAATATAAAAGATTAGCTAATTACAAATTCAACTGGCGAAAACAATCTATCCTATCACTATTCTAATAACGAGTCCATTACCTTGAAATATGGCATTTTGTAATCGTTAGTTATAATAATATAATTGCTAAAGCTAATGGACCATAAATCTCAATGCTAATAGATGTCAGTAAATTGATACAAATGATAAAATCTATACTTGTTCAAGTACATCACCATTGTTTCCAGACTTTTAAGACCATTAAGTATTACAGACAAGCAGTTAATAATGTAATTACGGGCGCATTTTAGAACCGTATTAAAATTTTATTACTTCGTATAATTTAATTTATTAAATATGTTTTTTCTTTTTTACGGGTTCTAAAAGTAGATAACTCTATATATGGCAATTGTTTGTTTATTTCTGATCTTTCCAAATAAACTGGGATT
Source organism: Tomocerus qinae (assembly GCA_020055645.1). Taxonomy (NCBI): domain Eukaryota; kingdom Metazoa; phylum Arthropoda; class Collembola; order Entomobryomorpha; family Tomoceridae; genus Tomocerus; species Tomocerus qinae. The sequence continues at coordinate 45,524,943 of CM034546.1, read as the reverse complement.
TCAATGCAGCATGATGGTCAAAATTCGTAGTTTGCTTCTGTATATCTTCGTTTTCAACGTCATAATCATCATCGGAATCAAAGGATCAGGTACCAAAATAATTTTAACAATAATTGCTAGTTATTTTTACAAGAATATAATCACATGCGTGTTACTGCCTTTTTTTGTTTTTATTGCCAATTGAACATGTAACAACTTTTCTGTTAAGTCCTTGTAATTGCATAAAATACGTAAAAAATGAATTACTTATTTTACTTTAGGCGAAAATGTTTGTCAATATAGTTTGACGTGTTTGTTTGTAATATTTTATAATGGCAGATATTATTTGATTTTTGATGTATGTAAATTAAATGGTCTCCCTGATGGACTATGACATTCCCTATTCATGTGTGGGCAGGCTTTCAGGGAAAGATGATTCATGACTTTGTGAGCACTAATTTAAGAAAAATCTCCTAAATCCGAATATGAAATATATTTTGAAGAATAGCACCAATTTTGATAAAGATTAACATGAACGCTCACTTTAAGTGAATCTAATCCAGAAATTCAATCTCAAGATGTTTTTTCAAAATAAGAAAATATCACATTCTAACATGTTATGTCACTAGAATAAAGGGAAAAATAAATAACACTTTATGTTTAAGACAACCAGAAAGACATTTATAATACACGAGGTGTCAAAATACTGCGATGTGAAAAATTATTACATGGCGGAAGCCTAAATACTGCGATGTTAAAAAATTATTACATGGCGGAAGCCTAAATACTGCGATGTGAAAAATTATTACATGGCGGAAGCCTAAATACTGCGATGTTAAAAAATTATTACATGGCGGAAGCCTAAATACTGCGATGTGAAAAATTATTACATGGCGGAAGCCTAAATACTGCAATGTTAAAAAATTATTACATGGCGGAAGCCTAAATACTGCGATGTGAAAAATTATTACATGGCGGAAGCCTAAATACTGCGATGTGAAAAATTATTACATGGCGGAAGCCTAAATACTGCAATGTTAAAAAATTATTACATGGCGGAAGCCTAAATACTGCGATGTGAAAAATTATTACATGGCGGAAGCCTAAATACTGCGATGTGAAAAATTATTACATGGCGGAAGCCTAAATACTGCGATGTTAAAAAATTATTACATGGCGGAAGCCTAAATACTGCGATGTGAAAAATTATTACATGGCGGAAGCCTAAATGCTGCGATGTGAAAAATTATTACATGGCGGAAGCCTAAATACTGCGATATGAAAAATTATTACATGGCGGAAGCCTAAATACTGCGATGTGAAAAATTATTACATGGCGGAAGCCTAAATACTGCGATGTGAAAAATTATTACATGGCGGAAGCCTAAATACTGCGATGTTAAAAAATTATTACATGGCGGAAGCCTAAATACTGCGATGTGAAAAATTATTACATTGCGGAAGCCTGAATACTGCGATGTGAAAAATTATTACATAGTGGGAGCCTAAATACTGCGATGTGAAAAATTATCACATAGTGGGAGCCTAAATACTGCGATGTGAAAAATTATCACATGGTGGGAGCCTAAATACTGCGATGTGAAAAATTATTACATGATGGGAGCCTAAATACTGCGATGTGAAAAATTATTACATGGTGGGAGCCTAAATACTGCGATGTGAAAAATTATTACATGGTGGGAGCCTAAATACTGCGATGTGAAAAATTATTACATGGTGGGAGCCTAAATACTGCGATGTGAAAAATTATTACATGGTGGGAGCCTAAATACTGCGATGTGAAAAATTATTACATGGTGGGAGCCTAAATACTGCGATGTGAAAAATTATTACATGGTGGGAGCCTAAATACTGCGATGTGAAAAATTATTACATGGTGGGAGCCTAAATACTGCGATGTGAAAAATTATTACATGGTGGGAGCCTAAATACTGCGATGTGAAAAATTATTACATGGTGGGAGCCTAAATACTGCGATGTGAAAAATTATTACATGGTGGGAGCCTAAATACTGCGATGTGAAAAATTATTACATGGTGGGAGCCTAAATACTGCGATGTGAAAAATTATTACATGGCGGAAGCCTAAATACTGCGATGTGAAAAATTATTACATGGCGGAAGCCTAAATACTGCGATGTTAAAAAATTATTACATGGCGGAAGCCTAAATACTGCGATGTGAAAAATTATTACATGGCGGAAGCCTAAATACTGCGATGTTAAAAAATTATTACATGGCGGAAGCCTAAATACTGCGATGTGAAAAATTATTACATTGCGGAAGCCTGAATACTGCGATGTGAAAAATTATTACATAGTGGGAGCCTAAATACTGCGATGTGAAAAATTTATACATAGTGGGAGCCTAAATACTGCGATGTGAAAAATTTATACATAGTGGGAGCCTAAATACTGCGATGTGAAAAATTATCACATGGTGGGAGCCTAAATACTGCGATGTGAAAAATTATTACATGATGGGAGCCTAAATACTGCGATGTGAAAAATTATTACATGGTGGGAGCCTAAATACTGCGATGTGAAAAATTATTACATGGTGGGAGCCTAAATACTGCGATGTGAAAAATTATTACATGGTGGGAGCCTAAATACTGCGATGTGAAAAATTATTACATGGTGGGAGCCTAAATACTGCGATGTGAAAAATTATTACATGGTGGGAGCCTAAATACTGCGATGTGAAAAATTATTACATGGTGGGAGCCTAAATACTGCGATGTGAAAAATTATTACATGGTGGGAGCCTAAATACTGCGATGTGAATAATTATTACATGGTGGGAGCCTAAATACTGCGATGTGAATAATTATTACATGGTGGGAGCCTAAATACTGCGATGTGAAAAATTATTACATGGTGGGAGCCTAAATACTGCGATGTGAAAAATTATTACATGGTGGGAGCCTAAATACTGCGATGTGAAAAATTATTACATGGTGGGAGCCTAAATACTGCGATGTGAAAAATTATTACATGGTGGGAGCCTAAATACTGCGATGTGAAAAATTATTACATGGTGGGAGCCTAAATACTGCGATGTGAAAAATTATTACATGGTGGGAGCCTAAATACTGCGATGTGAAAAATTATTACATGGTGGGAGCCTAAATACTGCGATGTGAAAAATTATTACATGGTGGGAGCCTAAATACTGCGATGTGAAAAATTATTACATGGTGGGAGCCTAAATACTGCGATGTGAAAAATTATTACATGGTGGGAGCCTAAATACTGCGATGTGAAAAATTATTACATGGTGGGAGCCTAAATACTGCGATGTGAAAAATTATTACATGGTGGGAGCCTAAATACTGCGATGTGAAAAATTATTACATGGTGGGAGCCTAAATACTGCGATGTGAAAAATTATTACATGGTGGGAGCCTAAATACTGCGATGTGAAAAATTATTACATGGTGGGAGCCTAAATACTGCGATGTGAAAAATTATTACATGGTGGGAGCCTAAATACTGCGATGTGAAAAATTATTACATGGTGGGAGCCTAAATACTGCGATGTGAAAAATTATTACATGGTGGGAGCCTAAATACTGCGATGTGAAAAATTATTACATGGTGGGAGCCTAAATACTGCGATGTGAAAAATTATTACATGGTGGGAGCCTAAATACTGCGATGTGAAAAATTATTACATGGTGGGAGCCTAAATACTGCGATGTGAAAAATTATTACATGGTGGGAGCCTAAATACTGCGATGTGAAAAATTATTACATGGTGGGAGCCTAAATACTGCGATGTGAAAAATTATTACATGGTGGGAGCCTAAATACTGCGATGTGAAAAATTATTACATGGTGGGAGCCTAAATACTGCGATGTGATAAATTAAAACATGGTGGGAGCCTAAATACTGCGATGTGATAAATTAAAACATGGTGGGAGCCTAAATACTGCGATGTGATAAATTAAAACATGGTGGGAGCCTAAATACTGCGATGTGATAAATTATTACATGGTAAAAGCCTAAATACTGCGATGTGATAAATTTTTACATGGTAAAAGCCTAAATACTGCGATGTGATAAATTTTTACATGGTAAAAGCCTAAATACTGCGATGTGATAAATTATTACATGGTAAAAGCCTAAATACTGCGATGTGATAAATTTTTACATGGTAAAAGCCTAAATACTGCGATGTGATAAATTATTACATGGTAAAAGCCTAAATACTGCGATGTGAAAAATTATTACATGGTAAAAGCCTAAATACTGCGATGTGAAAAATTATTACATGGTAAAAGCCTAAATACTGCGATGTGAAAAATTATTACATGGTGGGAGCCTAAATACTGCGATGTGAAAAATTATTACATGGTGGGAGCCTAAATACTGCGATGTGAAAAATTATTACATGGTGGGAGCCTAAATACTGCGATGTGAAAAATTATTACATGGTGGGAGCCTAAATACTGCGATGTGAAAAATTATTACATGGTGGGAGCCTAAATACTGCGATGTGAAAAATTATTACATGGTGGGAGCCTAAATACTGCGATGTGAAAAATTATTACATGGTGGGAGCCTAAATACTGCGATGTGAAAAATTATTACATGGTGGGAGCCTAAATACTGCGATGTGAAAAATTATTACATGGTGGGAGCCTAAATACTGCGATGTGAAAAATTATTACATGGTGGGAGCCTAAATACTGCGATGTGAAAAATTATTACATGGTGGGAGCCTAAATACTGCGATGTGAAAAATTATTACATGGTGGGAGCCTAAATACTGCGATGTGAAAAATTATTACATGGTGGGAGCCTAAATACTGCGATGTGAAAAATTATTACATGGTGGGAGCCTAAATACTGCGATGTGAAAAATTATTACATGGTGGGAGCCTAAATACTGCGATGTGAAAAATTATTACATGGTGGGAGCCTAAATACTGCGATGTGAAAAATTATTACATGGTGGGAGCCTAAATACTGCGATGTGATAAATTAAAACATGGTGGGAGCCTAAATACTGCGATGTGATAAATTAAAACATGGTGGGAGCCTAAATACTGCGATGTGATAAATTAAAACATGGTGGGAGCCTAAATACTGCGATGTGATAAATTAAAACATGGTGGGAGCCTAAATACTGCGATGTGATAAATTATTACATGGTAAAAGCCTAAATACTGCGATGTGATAAATTTTTACATGGTAAAAGCCTAAATACTGCGATGTGATAAATTTTTACATGGTAAAAGCCTAAATACTGCGATGTGATAAATTATTACATGGTAAAAGCCTAAATACTGCGATGTGATAAATTTTTACATGGTAAAAGCCTAAATACTGCGATGTGATAAATTATTACATGGTAAAAGCCTAAATACTGCGATGTGAAAAATTATTACATGGTAAAAGCCTAAATACTGCGATGTGAAAAATTATTACATGGTAAAAGCCTAAATACTGCGATGTGAAAAATTATTACATGGTAAAAGCCTAAATACTGCGATGTGAAAAATTATTGCATGGTGGGAGCCTAAATACTGCGATGTGAAAAATTATTGCATGGTGGGAGCCTAAATACTGCGATGTGAAAAATTATTGCATGGTGGGAGCCTAAATACTGCGATGTGAAAAATTATTGCATGGTGGGAGCCTAAATACTGCGATGTGAAAAATTATTGCATGGTGGGAGCCTAAATACTGCGATGTGAAAAATTATTGCATGGTGGGAGCCTAAATACTGCGATGTGAAAAATTATTACATGGTGGGAGCCTAAATACTGCGATGTGAAAAATTATTACATGGTGGGAGCCTAAATACTGCGATGTGAAAAATTATTACATGGTGGGAGCCTAAATACTGCGATGTGAAAAATTATTACATGGTGGGAGCCTAAATACTGCGATGTGAAAAATTATTACATGGTGGGAGCCTAAATACTGCGATGTGAAAAATTATTACATGGTGGGAGCCTAAATACTGCGATGTGAAAAATTATTACATGGTGGGAGCCTAAATACTGCGATGTGAAAAATTATTACATGGTGGGAGCCTAAATACTGCGATGTGAAAAATTATTACATGGTGGGAGCCTAAATACTGCGATGTGAAAAATTATTACATGGTGGGAGCCTAAATACTGCGATGTGAAAAATTATTACATGGTGGGAGCCTAAATACTGCGATGTGAAAAATTATTACATGGTGGGAGCCTAAATACTGCGATGTGAAAAATTATTACATGGTGGGAGCCTAAATACTGCGATGTGAAAAATTATTACATGGTGGGAGCCTAAATACTGCGATGTGAAAAATTATTACATGGTGGGAGCCTAAATACTGCGATGTGAAAAATTATTACATGGTGGGAGCCTAAATACTGCGATGTGAAAAATTATTACATGGTGGGAGCCTAAATACTGCGATGTGAAAAATTATTACATGGTGGGAGCCTAAATACTGCGATGTGAAAAATTATTACATGGTGGGAGCCTAAATACTGCGATGTGAAAAATTATTACATGGTGGGAGCCTAAATACTGCGATGTGAAAAATTATTACATGGTGGGAGCCTAAATACTGCGATGTGAAAAATTATTACATGGTGGGAGCCTAAATACTGCGATGTGAAAAATTATTACATGGTGGGAGCCTAAATACTGCGATGTGAAAAATTATTACATGGTGGGAGCCTAAATACTGCGATGTGAAAAATTATTACATGGTGGGAGCCTAAATACTGCGATGTGAAAAATTATTACATGGTGGGAGCCTAAATACTGCGATGTGAAAAATTATTACATGGTGGGAGCCTAAATACTGCGATGTGAAAAATTATTACATGGTGGGAGCCTAAATACTGCGATGTGAAAAATTATTACATGGTGGGAGCCTAAATACTGCGATGTGAAAAATTATTACATGGTGGGAGCCTAAATACTGCGATGTGAAAAATTATTACATGGTGGGAGCCTAAATACTGCGATGTGAAAAATTATTACATGGTGGGAGCCTAAATACTGCGATGTGAAAAATTATTACATGGTGGGAGCCTAAATACTGCGATGTGAAAAATTATTACATGGTGGGAGCCTAAATACTGCGATGTGAAAAATTATTACATGGTGGGAGCCTAAATACTGCGATGTGAAAAATTATTACATGGTGGGAGCCTAAATACTGCGATGTGAAAAATTATTACATGGTGGGAGCCTAAATACTGCGATGTGAAAAATTATTACATGGTGGGAGCCTAAATACTGCGATGTGAAAAATTATTACATGGTGGGAGCCTAAATACTGCGATGTGAAAAATTATTACATGGTGGGAGCCTAAATACTGCGATGTGAAAAATTATTACATGGTGGGAGCCTAAATACTGCGATGTGAAAAATTATTACATGGTGGGAGCCTAAATACTGCGATGTGAAAAATTATTACATGGTGGGAGCCTAAATACTGCGATGTGAAAAATTATTACATGGTGGGAGCCTAAATACTGCGATGTGAAAAATTATTACATGGTGGGAGCCTAAATACTGCGATGTGAAAAATTAATACATGGTGGGAGCCTAAATATTAGCGATGTGAAAAATTAATGCTTGGTGGGAGCCTTAATACTGCGATGTGAAAATTATTACATGGTGGGAGCCTAAATACTGCGATGTGAAAAATTATTACATGGTGGGAGCCTAAATACTGCGATGTGAAAAATTATTACATGGTGGGAGCCTAAATACTGCGATGTGAAAAATTATTACATGGTGGGAGCCTAAATACTGCGATGTGAAAAATTATTACATGGTGGGAGATTAAATACTGCGATGTGAAAAATTAATGCATGGTGGGAGCCTAAATACTGCGATGTGAAAAATTATTACATGGTGGGAGCCTAAATACTGCGATGTGAAAAATTATTACATGGTGGGAGCCTAAATATTGCGATGTGAAAAATTATTACATGGTGGGAGCCTAAATACTGCGATGTGAAAAATTATTACATGGTGGGAGCCTAAATACTGCGATGTGAAAAATTATTACATGGTGGGAGCCTAAATACTGCGATGTGAAAAATTATTACATGGTGGGAGCCTAAATACTGCGATGTGAAAAATTATTACATGGTGGGAGCCTAAATACTGCGATGTGAAAAATTATTACATGGTGGAGGAGCCTAAATACTGCGATGTGAAAAATTATTACATGGTGGGAGCCTAAATACTGCGACGTGAAAAATTAATGCATGGTGGGAGCCTAAATACTGCGATGTGAAAAATTAATGCATGGTGGGAGCCTAAATACTGCGATGTGAAAAATTATTACATGGCGGGAGCCTAAATACTGCGATGAGAAAAATTATTACATGGTGGGAGCCTAAATATTGCGATGTGAAAAATTATTACATGGTGGGAGCCTAAATACTGCGATGTGAAAAATTATTACATGGTGGGAGCCTAAATAACTGCGATGTGAAAAATTATTACATGGTGGGAGCCTAAATACTGCGATGTGAAAAATTATTACATGGTGGGAGCCTAAATACTGCGATGTGAAAAATTATTACATGGTGGGAGCCTAAATACTGCGATGTGAAAAATTATTACATGGTGGGAGTTTCCTAAATATGCGATGTGAAAATTATTACATGGTGGGAGCCTTAATACTGCGATGTGAAAAATTATTACATGGTAGGAGCCTAAATACTGCGATGTGAAAAATTATTACATGGTGGTTTCCTAAATATTGCGATGTGAAAAATTATTACATGGTGGGAGCCTAAATATTGCGATGTGAAAAATTATTACATGGTGGGAGCCAAAATACTGCGATGTGAAAAATTATTACATGGTGGGAGCCTAAATACTGCGATGTGAAAAATTATTACATGGTGGGAGCCTAAATACTGCGATGTGAAAAATTATTACATGGTGGGAGCCTAAATACTGCGATGTGAAAAATTATTACATGGTGGGAGCCTAAATACTGCGATGTGAAAAATTATTACATGGTGGGAGCCTAAATACTGCGATGTGAAAAATTATTACATGGCTGAAGCCTAAATACTGCGACGTGAAAAATTAATACATGGTGGGAGCCTAAATACTACAACGTGAAAAATTAATACATGGTGGGAGCCTAAATACTGCGACGTGAAAAATTAATACATGGTGGGAGCCTAAATACTGCGACGTGAAAAATTTTTCCCACCATGCAATAATTTTTCACGTCGCAGTATTTAGGCTCCCACCATGCATTAATTTTTCACATCGCAGTATTTAGGCTCCCACCTTGCAATAATTTTTCACGTCGCAGTATTTAGGCTCCCACTATGCATTAATTTTTCACGTCGCAGTATTTAGGCTCCCACCATGCAATAATTTTTCACGTCGCAGTATTTAGGCTCCCACTATGCATTAATTTTTCACGTCGCAGTATTTAGGCTCCCACCATGCATAATTTTTTCACGTCGCAGTATTTAGTCTCAATCCATGCATTAATTTTTCACGTCGCAGTATTTAGGCTCCCACCATGCATTAATTTTTCACGGCGCAGTATTTAGGCTCCCACTATGCATTAATTTTTCACGTCGCAGTATTTAGGCTCCCACAATGCATTAATTTTTCACGTCGCAGTATTTTGGCTCCCACAATGCATTAATTTTTCACGTCGCAGTATTTAGGCTCCCACAATGCATTAATTTTTCACGTCGCAGTATTTAGGCTCCCACCATGCATTAATTTTTCACGTCGCAGTATTTAATCTCCCACCATGCAATAATTTTTCACATCGCAGTATTTAGGCTCCCACCATGCATTAATTTTTCACATCGCAGTATTTAGGCTCCCACCATGCATTAATTTTTCACATCGCAGTATTTAGGCTCCCACCATGCATTAATTTTTCACATCGCAGTATTTAGGCTCCCACCATGCATTAATTTTTCACATCGCAGTATTTAGGCTCCCACCATGCATTAATTTTTCACATCGCAGTATTTAGGCTCCCACCATGCATTAATTTTTCACATCGCAGTATTTAGGCTCCCACCATGCATTAATTTTTCACATCGCAGTATTTAGGCTCCCACCATGCATTAATTTTTCACATCGCAGTATTTAGGCTCCCACCATGCATTAATTTTTCACATCGCAGTATTTAGGCTCCCACCATGCATTAATTTTTCACATCGCAGTATTTAGGCTCCCACCATGCATTAATTTTTCACATCGCAGTATTTAGGCTCCCACCATGCATTAATTTTTCACATCGCAGTATTTAGGCTCCCACCATGCATTAATTTTTCACATCGCAGTATTTAGGCTCCCACCATGCATTACTTTTTCACATCGCAGTATTTAGGCTCCCACCATGCATTAATTTTTCACGTCGCAGTATTTAGGCTCCCACCATGCATTAATTTTTCACATCGCATTTTTTAGGCTCCCACCATGCATTAATTTTTCACGTCGCAGTATTTAGGCTCCCACCTTGCATTAATTTTTCACGTCGCAGTATTTAGGCTCCCACCATGCATTAATTTTTCACGTCGCAGTATTTAGGCTCCCACCATGCATTAATTTTTCACGTCGCAGTATTTAGTCTCAATCCATGCATTAATTTTTCACATCGCAGTATTTAGGCTCCCACCATGCATTAATTTTTCACGTCGCAGTATTTAGGCTCCCACCATGCATTAATTTTTCACGTCGCAGTATTTAGTCTCAATCTATGCATTAATTTTTCACGTCGCAGTATTTAGGCTCCCACCATGCATTAATTTTTCACGTCGCAGTATTTAGGCTCTCACCATGCATTAATTTTTCACGTCGCAGTATTTAGGCTCTCACCATGCATTAATTTTTCACGTCGCAGTATTTAGGCTCTCACCATGCATTAATTTTTCACGTCGCAGTATTTAGGCTCTCACCATGCATTAATTTTTCACATCGCAGTATTTAGGCTCTCACCATGCATTAATTTTTCACATCGCAGTATTTAGGCTCCCACCATGCATTAATTTTTCACGTTGCAGTATTTAGTCTTAATCCATGCATTAATTTTTCACGTTGCAGTATTTAGTCTCAATCCATGCATTAATTTTTCACGTCGCAGTATTTAGGCTCCCACCATGCATTAATTTTTCACGTCGCAGTATTTAGGCTCCCACTATGCATTAATTTTTCACGTCGCAGTATTTAGGCTCTCACCATGCATTAATTTTTCACGTCGCAGTATTTAGGCTCTCACCATGCATTAATTTTTCACGTCGCAGTATTTAAGATTTAGAATTACAAATTCTATTGTTATAAAATAGTTCTACTGGACGTTGTCAGGCAATCTCTCATTGGCTTCAATTTCTTTTCGTAGACCTTTTGTCTCCTAGAATTCACAGTCGCAGTTTTTCTTATGCTTTGGAAGTCCCCTGTCCGGTTCCCTGGGACCGCTTGTCCATAGACAAAGCGGCTCCGGGGGGTTTTCGTTTTCTACATTCAATAATATCTGTTGAATACGTTCCACTCCAAAACTACTTCCTATGGTACATGTTGATTTAATAATGCACCCGTTTTTTACGAATCTTCAGAAACGGATGGGATTATCGGAGTTGACACAAACGATTTAAAAGAATTACTTCGACAGAAAAGAAGAACGAAATTTGGTCACTTGGGCAAGGTAGAAAAATTATGTTCTTTGCAAAGTTAAAAGTGATTGTGATGGCAATTATAAACAACATTAACACAAGTGGTAATAATAATCTCCATGATTAGCTAAAATTATAATGTGAAAATTATTTATTCAAAAATTTCCAACTTTTATTTATACATATGATTTTTGAAGAATATAAAAAAAAATAGTATATGGAAGCAAACAAACTTAAAATTAGACAGTGACGGATATAAGTGCCAATTGGCACTCTTAATGCACAAAAGTGCATGGCAATTCACAAAGTGTCAAAAACTTAAGTGCCAAAGCATTTAATGCCAAATTTCATAAGTTCTGTTGTATGCTAAAATGTAAAATAAATTATTTTCTTGTTCATAATAAATTTAAGACTAAAATATTAATAACCACTGAGAGTTGTAAGATTTGGTTAAAATTAGCTGATAAACGAGAAGATAAAAAGATAATTTTCTTCCCTATGACTCAAATATCTCCCATTTATTACTTTCAGTTGCTGTCAATCATTAAACCCCAGATAAAGTGTCACTTCCTTTTCACTTCCTCCGCAAAGGATCATGCATAAATAAAACAAATGCGTTGCCCCAGGTGAGGAGATTTTGAATTTATGCAAAATTAGTAACTGAATAGTCCTCTTTTCAGGAGGAAGTGAAAAGGAAGTGACACTTTAAATAGGGTCTTAGCCGTGAAAAAATTAACAGCAGTTTTCTTCTTACAAAAACTATAATGCTGTTAAAACTGTAAGATATATTGGACGTGCTGTGATATCAGGGTTGTATATTGTCCGGACGAAATGAAAATTGTCCTGGATGAAATTAGTTTTATCTATGGACGGAATTAAGTTTAAATTGCAGAGAATGGCCTTACATCATTTTATCTCGCTTACTAGATCTAGCTTACTAGAATCATTTTGCTAGATCTCACGCACATACAATTGTATCTCAGAGTACAGTTTGAAATAGATATAGCAGGATTCCAATTTAATACAACAAAAATTTTGAGTCAGTTATTTTTAGCCTTTGTTGGGTTTTTAAGGTTATTTTTTTTTTAAATTTCTCCTATCTTTAGCAAATAGTTTGCCATTTTTTAGTATTAAATAAACTTTTTTACTTTTAGAATAAGTAAAATTCCGACGTCTGACAATTAGGTAACTTGTAACTCTATAAATACAAAACATAGACTTAATCATTAAACATATTATATGAATGAGTGCTAAATAAATTATAATTCCAATTAATAAATGTTATCAGCAACAACAATATTTTTACTTTCAAGGAATTATCGCTGCTTAGCTAAATTGTTTTGAACTATAATATTCAAGGAGATTCCATAAATTAATGTACGTTAAAATTACAGTGTATACGTCCATATGTAGCACGTTGTAAACATGACCTTGATTGCTGTTCCAATATGTGCGGTTATGTTGGAAGAACGCTGATGAAAGAATGCAAACGTTATAGTAAGGATGAGCCCTAGATTATTGTGCACGGTCGAATGAAGAAGGTAAAGTAAGAATACACAACATTGAATATTTTAAAATTGAATTTATAAATTTAAAAACTATTTGATAATATATACTGTGAATAATGCTGAATATTTTAAACAGTTAAATCGCCAAATCCAAGATTCAAGATCAAATTCAGTTTTTATAAACTTATTTCAAATTACAAAATTGTAATGTTAAGCAGACGACATAAAAGCTATATTCAACGTAGGTAACTGAATGTTAAATGAAATACGTGTACTCATTTAAATATTACATTCTGGAATTAAAGTTTATTTCAACTTGAAGTCAAAAAACAAACAATTATATTTTATTACCAAATTGTAATTAGCAATTAGGTTCTAGCTATTGCAAGGCCCTAAATTGACTGATGAAGGGCTTTAATAAGTTAATAATGTTACGTTGATAATAATGTTTCATTGCAATAGCCTTATCTTCAACGAAAACTTCGAATCGAACAATTAAACGTGAGGGGTTCAACTACCACAATTGGACCTCCTAAGTTGCCTTAAATGATTAAACTAGCTTTGTCTACGCATAAATTTTTATAATAAAAGATAAAGACCAATTGCTTATTAGGGTAGGTTACACTTTAAATGACGTGTTCCATATAATATGAAAATTTGTCGCACTGTAGGTTTCAAAAAGAAGGCTTTATACTATTTGTCCACTATTTTGCAGTTAATATTGTCAAGCATGAATTCGTTGTCAGCTCCATGATAAACATCGGGGGAAAACCTTTATAGTGATTGACAGTAACAGGAATGTATCTTTAGATCCAACAGATTATTATTTCTATTTGAGATAATGTACAATTACTAATTCAGTGCACTCAGTTCAGTACTCGCAATAGACATTGAATTAGGAAATAGAATATCAATACACATTATCATTGTTCGAAACCGTTTTCCCACTTCCATGAATTCCAACACCCAATTTACTATGGTACATTGTATCAGTAGCTAAGGAAATGAAATAAATCGGTTACGAAACAAATTTAAAATTCATTTTTCTGATTCCAAACCCAAAAGTTGACACCGGCAGTTGATTTTGAATTAAAATACACCCCACCGAAGAATTCTCTACATCGTGTTTTACAGAAGATTCTGGTTTACGACCAATTAGCGTCTACGGATTTTGAACCTCTAACTAACTTGCATAAGAGTGTTGAAACCAAGATGCGTCGACTTTGTTATTCTATTAGCGCATTTTATATCAACACCATTACAAGGTGAACCGATAGAGGGGTTTCCCCGATTTTTGCACCCAATTTATATTCTACCTACTGCCACTGAGAAGTAGGCACCCACACCAAATAACCATCAACCATGGTTACTTTCAGCTTGGGTGCTACTTTTCTGAACCAGTCAGCATATATAATTCGAATTGGGTGCAAAATCGGGAAATATTTATCATGCTTTCACCTTGTAATCGAGGCATCTTGGGTCAAGCATCACATTACCCTTCGGGGAATGCGCTACATGCTTAGCAGATCCTCCTCGAAATTAAGGTTATTTTTTAAAATTATTTAAGGCTGCTAAGTAGCATATTTTCAAGAATATATACACATTTCCAATAAAATTACATTTTCTTGCTATTAATTACATGTCGATTTAATGGCTATACTATATTAAATGAGTTTTAATATAAACGTTATTTTCTGAAGAAAATCATATTAAAAAACGTTCAAGTAGTATATTATATAGTACTTAGAAATTAGTATTAGATTAGCAATTAGTACTATCTACGTTTATTTCAGTAAACAACTTCCCAGGCCATTGTAGTTGAAACTTGGAAAAAACGCTTTAGATAAGTATTAGCTCGGTCTAAATCTACGTCTGCTCCACAGAATGACGAATGCAATTTTTTTCTTCATTTTAAGGGCGTAGCTAAATAATATTAATCACTACATCTACAAGACTATGACATAAGTAATAATCGACTATGTATCCATATTCATCGCCCATTTCTAAATAATTAAAAACTCCAAGTTAATCATTTCAAAAGATCAAATACATATATGACAGACCCAACTTATCACTACTTATCAACTAACGAACAAATTCTTAAAAGATGGCACATTCTCAGTGTTTCCCATCTTTAATTGTCTCACTGTCTGGAAATTTCCTTTCTTAACTGAAATAAACATCTGAGAACATTATCATATATCTAGTATAAAACATGGTACAATTCTTCCCTGAAATTATATTGTTTCATTGCCTACTGTTCAGAATTGAGCCACGTTAACTTTAACGACTTGTAAGTGGAATTGTTTTCGTAATTTACTAATTTGTTGAATGATATTTTGAAGTAGCATCAAATTTATCATTGGTTAGATTATAATATTTAAGAAAGTCTATAAATTAAATATTGTAAAATAGTTACTATAATTGCTAGCAGCCGTGTACACATCAATATAAATATTCCTCCACTACTGTTCTGAATAACGGATTAATTTTCTTTATATTGATATATTTATTATATCTAGCTTTTTAAGTACCAACACCAGAAACTGTAAAAATGGTTTCCAAAGGAACTTTTCTTATCACCGCAATTGGACTTATTGCTTTCTTCAGTACTACTGAAGCCAATCAAGCCTGCGTATGTGTCCACAGTAGGTATTTCGTCCACATACCTAAGAAAACTTCAGCCTGTGCATCTGAGTTGAATTTGTCCCTCAATGATTCAGGGTTCTCCTTAATTTTAAAAACTGAAGACAAATACAAATTCGTTACCTGTTGCAAAAAACGTAATAGTGAGCCATTATGTTTGACATATTAGAGGCGTCTGATGAAGATCTCGTTTTTGAATAGCTAACAATGAGCAAATCATTTATTGATTTGAATTTTAATTATTTAGTGACGAAACTAAATTCTACATTATGTCTTTCTCTTATCTTTCGACCTTAAGAAATGTAATTGTCTGTTTCACAGATTAATCATCTATTTTATAAATATTATTTCCTGAAATTTAGTTTTAAAAGCAAATAAAAATTTTTAATCATACAACACTAGTACCTATGAATTCATTTCACTACTAGAATCTTCAAAAAGGTTTTTGGTTTTTACAATTTACATCAATAAAAGATTTAGGTAAGTCGTAAACATTTGAACACCAAATTAGAAGTATGTCCATGATTTTGTTACAATACAACAATGATTTAATTTTATGCAATCTGTTTAATCCTTTATCTTTTTCAGTATTCTTTACCGGGTACTAAACTGTATGGACAAGATGACTTTATAACTTTAAGCAGAGCCGGTCCAGTCTACAGGCAAAATGGGCAGCTGTCAATGGCCTCGCGTCTGTAGGGTCTCGTGCCGTGACATTCTCATTGCTAATCCAATTCCTGAGATATTGTTGATCTTCGATAAATCTTTACTATCTCTATATTATAAACACAGAAGACAAAGCAATAAACTTACCAATCTATCTATATGTATCTAGGTACGTATGTCTGATAGGAGAGCCTAGGAAACCTGCATATATGTCGTAGACTGGGAGGGAAAGGTGACTGAGAGGGATATAATGTCCCTCTCCGACTAGACTGGGTGGGATAGCTCTGTACCGCTAGCGGTACCGAACCATGAGGTTTCCGACTGGGAGGGATAGGTTGTAAAGGATTGATATGAATGATCCTATGTGTATAAGTGCCACAACTATCGCAGATTTTAGTTTAAGTTACTCTTACATGTTTTATTCATTGTAATCATTAAATAAATATTTATAAATATTAAGTATATTGCCCTTTTTGTATCAGTCATAAATCATAAATTATTAAGTCAAGATTGACAGTCAAATGGTTAAGTAGTTTACGCTGCTATTATATTTATTAATGGCTATTTTTTCCAAAGCTAGGAGTTCGATCATCTAAATTTTTGCAGGAACTGCTGCTGCCGTTGTGGCATTCAGTACCACAGTGAATACCATTCTTTTTACAGGGACATTTTTGCTTTGACAGTTACCCTTGCACATGGATTGAGAGGTGTATGATGTTACGGATAACATCATAGTACGGTTATCGTACGTAGTTATGTACTTTATAGGTGCCTCCGGCCATCCAGTTGTGTCGATTTCAGCGGTCCATCGACCGACATTTATTTCACTTACCATACATTCAATGATCCCCTTGGCACATTGTAGTTTAAGATTACCATTTTCTAGTCTTTGGAGAACTTTACATGGTAAGTTTGTTGGATCAGTATTTGATCTGTCGATTTTGGGAATGGGTAAAGAAACAATACTGCCAACAGTAACTGCCCTCTCACTAAGCTTTTTTTATACCGATTACCTTGTTGTTGAGCAACCTAAAATCTGCGATAATAATAATTTATGATTTAATTATGACTGATGCAAAATGTGCAATATATACTTAACATTCATGAATATTATAGAAAATAATGATTACAATGAATAGAACATGTAAGAGTAACCTAAAATCTGCGATAGTTGTGGCAATTATACACATAGGATCATTCATAATATCAATCTTTACAACCTATCCCTCCCAGTCGGAAACCTCATGGTTCGGTACCGCTAGCGGTACAGAGCTATCCCACCCAGTCTAGTCGGAGAGGGACATTATATCCCTCCCAGTCACCTTTCCCTCCCAGTCTACGACATATACATTACGAACGCAAAACCGCCTCCTCAATGTGTAACACAAGTTCTGCATGACTGTATATTACTTTTTGGTACCTCCTCCCCCCAACAACTGCACACGTAATTTATGCAGGTTCCTTAAAAGCAAAATGCGAATGCTCACTTTCTGTCTAAACCACCGAAATGAGTTGTTTCATAAATTATTATAACATCAAAACAATAATCTCTATACATGATCGCAGACTTGATAAAGCAATAAATTTACCTGTCTATGTCTGTACGTGTGGTAGGGAGAACCAAGGAAACCTGCATATGTTACGTTACGCAAAACCCACTCCCCCATGTGTAACGCAAGTGCTGATTGCAGCAATTTTGAGTACCTCCTCCTCCCATTAACTGCACACGTAATATATGCAGGCTCCTTAAAAGCAAAATGCGCAAGTCCAATTCCTCTAAACCACCGAAATGAGTCGTTTCATAATATTATCATGGTAACATCAAAATAATCTCTATATGTAACCATAATAATAGAAATTTACATAAGAAGGTGGAATTATGAGTGGTGATGGAATGGAATGATTAGCGAAAGGAGACATTTCGTAATAATCGTAATGTGCCTAATTAAATAGTATTTCAAGACTTCTAATTGTTGGTTCAAACTGGTTCTGATATATCGACAAATTATTCAATATTTTTTAGCAGAGCTGGATATACTTTTTACTATCCTCTTGATTCCATTGGGCCATTTGGGTCATTTTGTAGAATGAAATAACAGTACTGGGAGCCAGAGCCACTATTTATTCTATAAAAATATTTATTCGTAGATTGTACTCATGGGATTTGTACGGTTTTCCAAAATTCCACGGGGAATCTTATTTTTTTGATTTTAAATGGGAAGCGTTTTGGTAAATTTGTGAGAGTTTTTTCAAAAATAGAGTTTTTTATCGTTCCCTGTATTTATGTATGCTACGAACTACAGTTATTAATTTGGTGTAGGAAATTCCTTTTTATGAGGAAGTTGGGGCTGAAGCTAATTTTACCAGCCCCTGTACAGCACCGTATTTAGAAGTCGATTTCAGAGGGGGCAATGACGTCAGACACTTATATGCATTAGGCATATTCGAGCGACGTGCGAAAAATTTTGGCTTATTTTGTCTAAAATTAGTCAAAAATAGCCTAAAGCGAAATATTTTGGTATTGAGAGAAAAAATTTTCCCTTTTCTTGGATTTTGGGGGGTTGCTCCCTATGCCCCCCCTCAATACAGTCTTGCTACTGTAGAAAATAAAAGTATACTAATTTAAATATAATTTGTTTTTACAAATTTAACATAATAACCTAATGGGGTGTTTTCGAAATAGTTTTTATTACTGTGATGGGTGGCCTGCTGAATTTCTTTTGAGTGCTAGATTTGCCCCTTAGCTGGGTTCACTAGTCTATAATATAATCTCAGACTTACCTGTCTATGTCTGTACGTGTGGTAGGGAGAGCCAAGGGAGCCTGCATATATTACGTAACGCAAAACCCCCTCCCCCATGTGTAACGCAAGTGTTGACTGCAACACATTTGAGTACCTCCTCCTCCCATCAACTGCACACGTAATGTATGCATGTTCCATAAAAGCAAAATGCGCAAGCCCAAATTAATGTTTTCAATAATGTACTCCAACGCATACCTTCATGTGCTAAATTTAGTACATGGAGGTATGCGCTAGGGTACATTATTGAAAACATTAATTCTTCTAAACAACCGAAATGAGTCGTTTCATAATATTATTGCAACATTAAAATAATAAAAGAAATTTACATAAGAAGGTTGAATGGTGGTGAGTCGTGATTAAATGGAAATGATTAGCGAAAGGGGACGTTTCGTAATGGTCGTAATGTGCCTTATTAAATAGCATTTCAAAACTTCTAATACAAATTGGTTCCCCTATATCGACAAACTTATTTAACATTCGGGCTGAGCTGGGTTTACTTTTTTACTACCTCTTGATTCCTTTGGCAGTTGGCACACCTTTTTTTTAGAATTACATAACAGTCTGGGTAACTAATTATTTATTCTTTAAAAATATTTATTCGTAAGTTGACTCATGCGGTTTGTACGTTTATCTAAAATCCCACGGGGAATCTAATTTTTTTTTTGATTTAGAAAGGGAATCTTTTTGGGATTTTTTTTCAAAAATGGAGTGTTTCATTGTTCCCTGTATTCGGCGCTACGATCTACAGTTATTATTTTGGTTTAGGAAATTCTTTTTTAGCACGAAGTTGGGGCTGCAGCTAATTTTTCCAACCAAAAGTATATTAATTTAAATAAACTTTGTATTTCCAAAGTTAACATAATAACGCAATGGATCTTTTCGAAATTGTTTTTATTACTGTGTTGGGTGGCCTGCTGAATTTCTCTTGAGTGCTAGGTTTGCCCCTTAGCTGGGTTCACTAGTAGTTTACATAAGTTGATTATTAGTGATTGAATGGAAATGATTAGCGAAAAGGGACCATTTTGTAATTATTCTCATTAAATACCCATTTCGAAAGAAAGCATAACAAAATAATCTAAAAATATTATCCAATTACAAATACTCTACCTAAAACGACTTGCCATTATTCTGAAAAATAAAACAGAAAGATTGATAATAATTATGTCAGTTTTGCATTGTAATTCCAAGTCCCATGAAGTTCGGCCTCCTTACTGACGTTGAACATTCGTGATTGCAAAACTAAGAGAAGACAATTTTAAGGAATGCAGAGGAGAGGAAATATACAAAGATAGGAAACATATAGATAACATAATATTTAGGGATAACTTGACAGCTTATAGCGCTCACTTCCAGCCGCATGTAATTATCCAAACATGCTGCATGGCTATGACAGTTTCTACTTGGGCTATATAATATTATTTATTTGCATCACTTAGCTGGTTTGAGGTTTCCACAGTTGTTGCTTATATAAATTATCACCATACATATTTACTATTCAATTCACATTCATAAATTAGGTCACAACTCACCATAAATACAAAGGCACACTGTTTTTAAAATAATCTCTCATACAAAAGTCATGTGCCGCAACATTTATTGGTATTCATTATTGAGTTCATTTTCATTTAAGTGCATCATGTATGCCAAACAAAATTCAAATACAATAATGATACCTAATGGCTCGATTATACGTTTATTATTACTCCATTACCTTGAAATAAAGTATTTTGTAATCCAGAGTTTATAAAATGCTAAATTTGATTGATATCTCTATATAATAAAATTATTTCTTCCTATGTTGCAGGTAACTATCTATGTATCTATCTATGCCATGGACGATGCGGCATTTTGTTGCAATGCACATGCGCGTATAAAACACATGTTTCATAAAACAAGGAAGTCCAATATGGGTTAACATTAGCTTATTTCGTAATTAGACAATGATAATATGCATAATCATTTTGAAATTCAGCAATGGTACTGGGTGCCAATATTATTATAACATCAAAACAAAAATAGAAATTTACATAAGATGATTATTTTGTGATGGAAATGATTGGTGGAAGGGAACATTTCGTTATGATCGTAATGTGCGTATTAATTAACATTTCAAAACTCCTAATCCAAATTGGTTCTGTTAAATCTATACACTTATTTAGCATTTTTTAGTAGCGTTGGTTTTACTTTTTACTACCCCCTAGACCCCCTTGATTCCTTTGTGCCAGCTTGCACATCTTTTTGTAGAATTAAATAACAGTACTGGGGGCCACTATTTATCCTTCAAAAATATTAATTCGCAAGTTGCACTGATGGGATTTGTACGTTTTTCCAAAATCCCAGGGGGAATCTTATTTTTCTGATTTTATATGGGAGCTTTTTGGTAACTTATTGGGCTGTTTATTAAAAATGGAGTCTTTCATTGTCCCCTGTATTTGGTGCTACGATCTACAGTTATTGTTGTAGTTTAGTAAAATCCTTTTTATCAGGAAGTTGGAACTGCAGTTAATTTTTCCAACCACTGTAGAAACTAAAACTATATTTAAATTATTGTATTTACAAATATAATAACCTAAGGGAAATACCGATGATTTTTGGGAATTGTTTTTATTACTGTGATTGCGCCCCTTAGCTGGGTTCACTAGTATCACATAAATCTCAATTCTAATAGATGTTGGTGAAGTACTACAGACAATTATACAATAGAAGTCCATACTCATTGAAGTAAATTGCCAATGTTTTGGGACGTTTAAGACATTTCATCGTTATAGATGAGCAGTTATGCAATTATGGCGCATTGTAGAACTGTAATAGTATTTTATTACTTCGTATAAATTAAGTCATTAAATGAGCTATTTAAACCAAGCCACCTTGGTCTGTTGGTGTGGACACTCAATTCCATACTGGCGGTCAAGGGTTCGAATCCTGTCAGTGGCTTGGGACATTGGTACATGGAGAGGGTTTTTCTCCACAGCTGTTAGTAGTCACATTACTAATATGCAATGGTTTTCCCTACTCTCCACTAACTGACTTGTCAGATAGGAGAAATGCCCGTAATTGGGATGTACCTTAACAGTCTTCTGTTCTAACCGCTTCTGCTTCCTATCCTATGCTCTGCCTTCCTATTCCTGCACCATAGCCCTTTTAAAGAATAGTCTTACCTCTTAGGCTTAAGCGCAATTCAAACTTGGCTGAGATATTTGTCATGTTCATACAAATCCAACTAGGATCGCTGCGGAGATTAAGTTCCTAGAACTATCAATAAATAATACGTAAACAGGCATGTTGATTGTTGGACTCTCTCTGTTGCACTGAAATTTTACCACTACTGACTTAATCTTGAAATGAAAGTCATTAAAAAGTAATCTTAATTAAAATTCCAGCTTCTTGTGAGCTATCCTTTTCGCTATTATGTCACCTTGTTTTGCTCCAAATTGCAAAAGTGGTTACAACAGTAAAACTACCCACTGCTTCAGGCCAGATGATAGTGCGGCTGAAACTTGGATCAAAATATTGACGAAAATAAGATCAGATGTGCTTTTTGATCCGAAAAATGCAAATCATCGTCTCTGTAATTTGCACTTTGAAAAAAATCAAATTATTACAACAGACGACTTCGTCATTAATGGTAAGAAAGAGTCTGTGCCTAGAATACGGTGGAAGTTAATTAAAGGAGCAGTACCGACAATTTTTCCGTTTTTACCAAACTACCGGCAGTTAAGCATCCCCAGAAAGCGAAAAGTTGTAACAAGAATTTCATCTGAAATGTGTAAACAACCGAAGGAAACTACATTGCTCAATTACTTCAGGGAAAACTACAGTTCAAGTAAATGGATTGCATCTGACATAATAGAATTTCAAAATATTTTAACACAATTTTCTTTAAATGCAGGCACTTCAGATCATAAGGTTTTAAAGGTAAGATTAGATTATTGCCAAAAGAGACTAAGTAGTCAACGCATTTTGTGATATTTGACATGTATTTTCATATTGATAACTGTGTTCTGAATGGTTCTTTACAGGTACGCAAAAATTTCACGTATGAAGCCTTTTATGCTGGTGAAAATGTCACTTCAAATATCTCTACAATGTTATTCCATTCTCTGGAGAGTATAAAAGAAGCATTTTCTTAAATACTTCCTGCTTTGCAAGAATTAGAAAATCTTAAGAAATGCTGTGGAATTAAAGGTTTCGACCAGGTCAAAAAATTCAAAAATGGAAAGTATCAAAATTTTGCATGGCATTCGTGTAACTGTCAAGACTTCGGGTTTTTCATAATCTGTACTCCTTGCAAGTCGATACTGCCTTCACTGCAGCGTACTGTGTTTAGATTGCAAGTTCAAACAACAAAATCCAAGAAGGCCAAGGAAGTTAAAATGAAAAAGTACTACTACCTTAAATCAAGAAACAACAAGTTGCTACAAACAAACTTGAAGTTAAAGGTGGAATTAAAACGAATGAAAATTAAATTAAAACACGCAGACTCTCTTAAAATCGAAGAACTAATTATGAAAGACGACAAAATCCCAGGTCCATTTCAAAAAGCTATCATGCAAGCTCTTAAAATTGCTAAATTGAAATCTTCAAAAGGAATGAGGTGAGTAAAATAATGTATTAATGTTGCACACAATTATTTATAATATAAGCATAGAATGTGTTTGTCAGTGGAAAATCATTTTCTATATCTAATAATTCTTTAAGGTATGATATGGATTGGCTCTTTGAATGCCTACTTCTAAAAATGAAGTCTCCAAAGGCTTATCTCCATTTAAGGAATTCAAATATTTTGCCATTACCACATCCCACAACATTGCAAAAATTAATATGTGGCCAACCCTGCGAGTTTGGTTTTAATGCAACATCTTTAAATGCTATTGAAAAGGAAATATGTGGGAAATCTCGACAGGATGGTCAGGGTAGCTTAATGTTTGACGAAATACAATTGAGACAATCAATGGACTTTAATAAGGGTAAGCTACAACTAGACGGATTTATCGATTATGGCGATTATAATGAAGAACTGTTAGATACAAAAGAAATAACTCAACTCGCTGATCACGCGCTTGTGCTTCTTTTCCGTCCACTGAAAGGAAAATGGGTAACTTAATTCATAATAAAACTAGTTCTTAATTAAATTATACGTAAAATGTTTAATTGAATATTGTGTTAAATAGGTTCAACCCATTGCTGCATTCGCCACTAAGGGAGCAGCTAAGGGCAATTGCCTTCAAAAAATTATTATGGCAGCTGTCGTGAAATTGGAAAACGTCGGGGCAGAAGTTGTCAGCATAGTAGCTGATGGCGCTAGTACTAATAAATCATTTTGGAATAAACTGGGAATTACCGGTCAACAAGGGATGGTCAATAATAAAGTAAGTTACTTTATATATTTTCTTTACACATTAATGTTGTAAATATAATTTACTTGCATATTAATTGATTAACTTATTAATTTATACATCCGTGTAATGTGGGCCGATTTCTGTATTTCATATGTGATGTTCCTCACCTAATAAAATGTATAAGGAATCATTTCCGAAAATACATTATAGTCAAAGTAAGAGTTTTAGTTATTTCATGTTAAAATTGCAAAACTTTCATTTTACTAATTGTTTTTATAGTTTAATGGTGAAGAAATAAGCTTTCGTTTTTATGAAGAACTATTAAAAGAAGATGGAAAACGTCTTTTCGGACTTAGAAAGTGTCCTAAGCTTTCTAATTCTCATGTTTGGCCAAACAGTTTTGAAAAGATGAATGTATCACTGGCCACTCAGGTATGACGAATCCAGATAGTAAATAATAGCAAAAAGGATTTTCTAGTGTAAAATAATTACATTTATATCATTTAAATTTGTGTTGTATTTCAGCTATTTAGCCGCAGTTCAGCTACTGGTATTAAATTCTATCGGGAATTAGGTCTAGAAAGCTTTAAAGGGTCGGAAGCTACAGAGAAATTCACACAATGTATGAATGATGTTTTTGATGCCCTGAATGGACGATTTTATAAGGACGCTTTGAGAACAGATTCTGTTCAACTAAATGTAAGAAATGTTTTAAAGTTTGAAAATTACTTAAACGACTAGTTTTAGTCTAATTACATTCTAAATTTAGGTTTTGCAGATTTTTCTTGACACAATAGATCAACCAGACGAGGAAAATGTATCCAAAAATACATTTGCAAGTACCCAGACATTGTCAGCATTAAGAGTCACAATAACCTCTGTTTTAGAGATTACTGAATATCTTATTAACGATATTAAGTTTGACTACCTTCTTCCAAATAGACTTAATCAAGATCCATTAGAGGTTCACTAAAGTTATGCATTTTAGTATTATACTCAAAACTTTGGTAGTAATAATTGTAGACATAATATTATTATCTTAGAGATTTTTTGGATTAGCCCGAGCAGCAGGAGGACAAGAAGATCACCCAACTGTTTGCAATTTTCTTCACATCTTTAGAATTCTCAGCTTATACACACCAGTCAAACAAGTAATTCGGGGAAATGTAGCCAATTACGAAAATCCGTCAGTGTTGGTATCCTTTGGAAATTCGTTGCGTACCAGTTCAAAAAATGCAAAGGCAGCAAAAAAACAAATGACTGTAGAAATTGAAGAGCTGATAATGAAGAAAATATCTGAAGCAGGTAATGTGTGCAGCTCGTCAAAAGGGACTTTAGCAGACGCTAATATTGTCTACTATTTATGTGGATATGTAATACGCAAGGCTTATAAGTTTATGGAATGTAAAGAATGCCTAAATTCGATACAAAATTTGAACCCCCAATCGGACAATTTACCTAAAGATAGTTCCCTCTGTCGTATTATGGATTATGATAACTATTTAAAGTATCCTTCTACTTGTTTTTTTAATTTTATGCATAAAAATATAGAAACTGCATTGGTAGACGTACTTTCCAAAAATTTACTGTATGGAGATATCATTTTCCGAATAATTGAAAACATTGGTAAGATAAATCTAAATGGAATCGGTTGTGGTTTGGAAAATCATGATTTTCAACTTTTGGTCAAAGTAATTCCTTTTTACGTGACTACTAGACTTTATTTTTACAGTAATTGTGTAAGAAATAAGTTGGGTCATGGCAAAGCTACCAGGCAAAAGCGAAAACAGTCAAAACTTGAAAATAAATGAAATTAAAAATGTGCTAACTAAAACGTTTTGTATGTGATTTCACATCTCATAAAAGAAATCTAGGAACTTAAAGTGATCAGCGACCCTGGTGGAATTTCAGTGAACATGACATATATCTCGTCTCAGCCGCGAAGAGAGAACTATGACTATTCTTTAAAAGGGCTATGCCTGCACTAACCACTTGGAGTGAGCGCCCTTGATGAAATAAGGCAAGGTTGTGAGGGGTAAACTCACATAAAACGCCAGCGATCTCCAAGTTCTCTAGTTGCCCTTTCCTGTAACGTTACCACTCTGAATGTGCCTTGAGCCAAATTCGGAGTATAAACCCCTATCCTTTATCCTTTTTTTATTAAATGAGCTATTTCCTTTCTATAGGTGTTATAAAAGGAGATATTTTTATATATGTTAATTGCATATTTTATTTTGATCTTTCCAAAGAAACTTAGCGTTTCTATGCATCATGATGATCAAAAATCATTGTTTTCATTTCTTCGTCTTCGTTTTCACCTTCATACTCTTTATTGGAATAAAAGTATCAGGTACCAAAATAATTTTAAAAAATAATTGTGAATTATTTTTAAATATCTAATTTTACATGCACGTTAATATTTTTCATTTTTATTGCCAATTAGGCACGGTTTTAGAAAATATTCTGTGAAGTCTTCGAAATTGGATAAAATTGTTAAATATATTAGTGCTCCGATCAAAAATAAATTACTTATTAATGTACTTTAGACGAAAATATATTGTAAAGATTGTTTGACGGAACTCGGTAAATTTCCTGAATGACAGATATTACTCGATATAGGAAAATACTCCTGTAGGACAACAAATATTAGTATGTCCTTCAATAATTATGTATGGCAAGCACGTATCCAGATGGGGGACTGGGGGAATTCAGGCCATCTAAATTCTCAGAGAAAGACGATTTTTTGTCAAAAAAAGTTAAAAATCCAAATATTTTTCTCAGTTATTGTGACCACTCACTTCAGGTGTTTCTCGATGTCAGGGCCCATTTTCACACTGTTCAAATATAGTAATAATATGCAGGTTAACCCAATTGGGTATAGTGTAATACTGCAATACCCAATTGAGTATAGTATAGTGTATTATTACCTTTTTTGCCTTTTTGTAAAAAAGGTAGAAGTACGAATTTTAAAAAGCAGTCCTTTTTCTGCCTTTTTACCTTTTGTGATGTAGCTGCGTGCCCCATAATAATAATACAAATAATATTGCTTTATTAAAGCGTCAAATTTCTACAATCAATACATCAGATCAATATCAGTAGGCACAGTCGGGAACTGGTCACTGCTTTCCAACACATGACACATTAGATACTACGTAGATACTATTCTAATATAACAATACATAGTATACTATATTAGCATAGTATTATTACATTATTAGTAGTTGACAAAAGTATTAGTTCTTTCATTGTTCATGAGTTGTTGAACTTACTGTACTTCCACTTTACATGTAAATAAGATAAAAAGGACTGCCTTTTATTAGAAAAAGTAGTAATTTATACATTTTTGTACAAAATGAGTACCCAAGCACGTATGCAGAACTAAGTTTCGGAGGGGGCTAGATTTCCAATAGATATTTTAAGCGTATATACTTTTTGGCATTTTTTTAAAGGAAATGATTAAAAAATGGCAAATAACCGCGTGGGGCGCGAAATTTTTTGCTATTTTGAGAAAAAAATTCCCTCTTTCTTGGATTTCGGGGGGGCACGTATAGTCCATCCCTAAATACGTCCTACCTTTTTTGTTCCTTGATGTCTGTATGTATAGTACGTACAGACTCTGTACTCACATCCGTCAGATTTATACACACATAATATGGTTTAATGGTTAGAATACTTGCCCGTATTGTTAGAGATGCCAGCTTCGATACTATAGGCATGCGTGTTATATTTTAGTCCTTTTCGTCCTTATTTGAATACTTAACCTTCATCTATTCTAATGTATATTCAATCATTCCACTGACCTCTTAGTCAATACCCATAGAAATATTTAAACAGTTGGACACTAATTCCTATTGTAAGTGAACATTTAATAGTGCAGGCTTTTATTTACGAATTTTCAGCGGCGAATGCGATTATCGAGGTTGACAAAGGGGACTTAGTGGAAATATTCCGTCAGAAAAGAGGAATGAAGTTTGGTGGCTTCCGCAAGGTAAAACATATATTAGTAAAAATAGTTCTTTGAAAAGTGATAAAAATTTAAGTCAATTGCACAAGTATCAATAATATTATTCTCCCACCTAGCAAACAATATTGTGTTTAGATTATTTACTTAAAACAAAATTTTTACCGAACATACGATATTGATATGTTGGAAGAGCTACCATTCTATCGTTAGAATTAGCTATTATTCAACACTCATAATATAATATACTGTATGCGACATCATTTTATTAATATATCTGAATGTTGAGGTAAACTACTATGCATTTAATTTTGGTGTTTTCTTGTATTAAAGTGTATTCCTGCATACGGAGATGAAGAGTGTTTTCATGACCAAGACTGTTGTTCCAATATTTGTGGGTGGGTTGGTAGAAGTGGGACCGGAGAATGCAAACTTTACGATAAGTTGGAACCCTAGATTGCTAAATATGTCCGAATGAAAAGGACAATATAAATCGATTTTTTAAAATTGAATTGATAAATATATTTAGAATTATTATATGCAAAAAATAAATCTGTTCCTAACTATATGTCGCACGAAGGCATTTAAAACCAATTATTAGTAGTATGTTCGTATTGATCTAAAACTTCAATTGAATTTTAATATAAAAAAAACCATTTTGCAGGCAATTAGATTTGGGAAATAATTTGATAAGTACTAATGTCAGTAACATCTCGATCAATGTTCTACGGAGTGATAGATTACTTTTTACATAACTAGATATGGCTATGAATGAAAAGAAAAAGGGGTTCTAGTGATAGCATACACACACACGATGATTATGACTGACGATCTTCTCATTTGGACATTCGTGAGTTGGTGACAGAGTTGATTGAAGTCACAAAAGGTATATAGCAGTCATTGTGTGCATAGATGTGCCCACCCTGAAGCAGAGGACATAGAATTTCTATTACCGTTTTAATCGAATTAATTCTTCATATTGAAATAGTGCTCCCCCCGGGTAATTATTTCGATTTTTTTCCTTTTCAAGAGCAAAATAATAGCCTTTGCAATATAATTCTCCGTATCGAAATAATTCACCATCTCAATCTACGTGTCAGTAGGTACAACAACAAATCACCCATGCAATTTCCAGAAACTGGTCAGCCAATAATTGAAGGGGATAAAATACGAACGACGAAGAACGGAATCGGACTATAGACCTCACTGAACCCATGGCCATTTCTTCAGAAAAAGATTAATTACAATCAATTGAATTTTTAAAGTATTTCTAATTTTTTAATTTTCAATAAGTAATCCCTAGCAAAAGGTGTTGCTTCAAATAAGGCCGTGTGTTCGTTATTTAGTGGTAGAAAATCGTTTTGATCAAAAAATGACCGCCAAGCCAGCAATATATATTTGTGAGGCTTTAACGTTTAATTTTGACATTACGATAATCTATCCACAACCAAACATCCATAACGGAAATTTTTGGTTAATTCTTAACGTTCTGAGAACATCTAAATGGTGACGTTAGCTGGTCGTCCTGATTTGACATCAACTTTACGTTAAATAATAACGTCCAGTCCAGCTAACCCTAACTTCTACGTAAATTTGACCAAAATAAGGATTTGTAGGTGAATCAGAACCCCTTACACTAACTGTGGCTTAGCCGTGTTGAGTTGATGGGAGGTGGACTGGTCAAGGCTTTCAACCCTGGTCATAAATTAACTTTTTGATCTATTTCTCTGATTTTTTGACTTTCCAACCGAAAGCTAAGTTAATTATATAATTTTAGGTGGCATCCGCTTTGTTGTACGAAAGCTAGATTCGCAGTTATTTACGTTCACGTTTAGCCGTAGGGTGGTTAAATTTTGACGATGTCTCCACAACGGCGAGTGGGACATATTTACGTGGCAGTTTCGTTACTAGAGACGTTGTAGCAACCTTGTGCACGTCAAATTCGGACATTAGTACAACTGTATTACAACCAAAATTTCTCCTACTTAAAAAAATTGACTGTTTGGAAATTAATTCTCCGTATCGAAATAATTCACCACCTGGTTAACTATTTCGATTTTCGTCGTTTTCAGGAGCTAAAAACGGCTAATGAAACAATAACAACCCGGAGAATTAATTCGATTAATACGGTATATTCAACATTACTGAATGTTAAATTTAAGTATTAACTACCGTAATTATCAGTTTTTTCTTAGGAACTTGAAATACTTGTACTCATTAAAATATTCCATTCTGGAATTATAGTTTATTTCAACCTGAATTCAAGACTGTAATTTTATGCCGAATTGTAATTAGAAATTCTTCATACATTATTATGATGTTAATTGATGATTAAATTAATATAAATAATAAAATATAGCATAAAATAATAATCATATTGATGCTTATCATCGGCTTAATATTGCAATGTAACATATCAAATTATCATGGCTACTACAAGGTAACAAATCATTTTATTATGGTCGCAAAAATGTAACAAACAAACCTCCTAATACAATGTGATTTGCATTTTAAACCTTATTTACTTAAGAAAATCCTATTTAAAAAACGTACAATTAATATATTAGTACTTAAAAATTGGTATTAGTATTAGATTAACAATTAGTACTAGTACTACTATCTACGTTTATTTTAGTAGACAACTTTCCAAGTTTCCAGACCATTATAATTGAAACTGGGAAAACACACTTAGATAAGTAATAGCTCGGTCTAACTCTAAGTCTGCTCTACTGAATAACAAATACAATTTTTTTCTTCATTTTAAGGACGTAGTTAAATAATAATATTTACTCTACACTTTGACATAAATAATAAACGACTATGTATCCATATTCATAATAAATAACCATATATAGCCCATTTCTAAATAATTATAAATTCCAGCTTAATTATTTCAAAAGATCAAATATACATATTATATGACAAACCCAACTTATCACTATACTTATCAACTGACGAACAAACTCTTAAAAGATGGCACATTCTCAGTATTTCCCAACTTTAATTGTCTGGAAATTTGCTTTCTCAACTGAAATAAACACCTGGGAACATAACTAGTATAAAACATAGCTTAATTCTTCTCTGAAATTATATTGTTTCATTGCCTACAGCTCACAATTGAGCCACATCATCTTTAACGACAAGTAAGTGGAATTGTTTTTCTTAATTTACTATTCGTTTAATGAAATTTTGGAGTAGCATCAAATTTATCATTGGGTAGATTAAAAAATTTAATATAGTTTATAAATTCAATATTGTAAAATGGTTACTAATTGCTTGCAGCCGTGTACACATTAATATATATATTCCTCCACTGCTGTTCTGAATAACGGATTAATTTTCTTAATATATTTATTACACCTAGCTTTTTAAGTACCAACACCAGGAACTGTAAAAATGGTTTCCAAAGGAACTTTTCTTATCATCGCAATTGGATTTATGGCTTTCTTCAGCACTACTGAAGCCAAGGAAGCCTGCAAATGTGTCCACAGTGGGTATTTCAACCCCATACCGAAGAAAACTTCAGCCTGTGCATCTGAGTTGCGTTTGTCCCTTGATGATTTAGGGTCCTCCCTAATTTTAAAAACTGAAGACAAAAACAGCTTCGATTCCTGTTGCAAAAGCCTTAATAGTGAGGCATTATGTTACGACATATTAGAGACCTCTGAAGAAGATCTCGTTTTTGAATAGCTAACAATAAACAAATCATTTATTGATTTGAATTTTAATTATTTAGTGACGAAACTAAATTGTAAATTATGTTTTTCTCTTATCTTTCGACCTTAAGAAATGTATTGTCTGTTCCAAAGATTAATCATCTATTTTCTAAATATTATTACTTCCTGAAATTTAGTTTTAAAAGCAAATAAAATTTTTTACTCATACAACACTAGTACCTATGAATTCATTTCACTACTAGAATCTTCAAAAAAGGTTTTAGGTTTTTAAAATTTACATTAATAAAAAATTTAGATAAGTCGTAAACATTTGAACACCAAATTAGAAGTATGTTCATGGTTTTGTTACAATACAACAATGATTTCATTTTATGCAATCTGTTTAATCCTTTATCTTTTTCAGTATTGTTTACTGGGTACTAAACTGTACGGACAAGATGACTTTATAAATTTAAGCAGAGCCGGTCCAGTCTACAGGCAAAATGGGCAGCTGTCAATGGCCTCGCGTCTGTAGGGTCTCGTGCCATGACATTCTCATTGCTAATACAATTCCTGAGATATTGTTGATCTTCGATAAATCTTAACTATCTCTATATTATAAACACAGAAGAGATAAAGCAATAAATTTACCAAACTATCTATGTATCTAGGTATGTATGTCTGGTAGGAGAGCCTAGGAAACTGCATACATTACGAACGCAACACCCCCTTCCTCAAAATGTAACACAAGTTCTGACTATGTAACACTTTTGGGTACCTCCTCCCCACAAAAACTGCACAGGTAATTTATGCAGTTCCTTAAAAGCAAAATGTGAATGCTCACTTCCTCTTAAACCACCAAAATGAGTTGTTTCATAAATTATTATAACATCAAAACAATAATAGTTCACATAAGTTGATTATAAGTGATTGAATGGAAATGATTAGCGAAAGGGACCATTTTGTAATTATTCTCATTAAATACCCATGTCGAAAGAAAGCATAACAAAATAATCTAAAAATATTATCTAATTACAAATACTCTACCCAAAACGACTTGCCATTATTCTGAAAAATAAAACATAGAAAGATTGATAATAATTATGTCAGTTTTGCATTGTAATTCCAAGTCCCATGAAGTTCGGCCTCCTTACTGACGTTGAACATTCGTGATTGCAAAACTAAGAAGAAATTTTTAAGGAATGCAGAGGAGAGGAAATATACAAAGATAGGAAACATATAGATAACATAATATTTAGGGATAACTTGACAGCTTATAGCGCTCGCTTCCAGTCGCATGTAATTATCCAAACATGCTGCATGGCTATGACAGTTTCTACTTTCTACTTGGGCGATATAATATTATTTATTTGCATTACTTAGCTAGCTGGTTTTAGGTTTCTACAGTTGTTGCTTATATAAATTACCACCATACATATTTACTATGCAATTCACATTCATAAATTAGGTCATAACTCACCATAAATACAAAGGCACACTGTTTTTAAAATAATCTCGCATACAAAAGTCATGTGCCGCAACATTTATTGGTAGTCATTATTGAGTTCATTTTCATTTAAGTGCATCATGTAAGCCAAACAAAATTCAAATACAATAATGATACCTAATGGCTCGACTATACATTTATTATTAGTCCATTACCTTGAAATAAAAATAAAGTATTTTGTAATCCGTAGTTTATTAAATGCTAAAGTTGATTGATATAGCACATAAATTTCAATGCTAATAGATGTTGGTGAAGTACTACAGACAATTATACAATAGAAGTCTATACTCATTGAAGTAAATTACCAATTTTTTGGGGCATTTAAGACATTTCATCATTATAGATGAGCAGTTCATGCAATTATGGCGCATATTAGAAGTAGAACTGTAATAGTATTTTATTACTTCGTATAAATTAAGTCATTAAATGAGCTATTTCCTTTCTATAGGTGTTATATAAAAGAAGATATTTTGATATATGTTAATTGCATATTTTATTTCCACATTTCAAAAATATACACCTTTACAACAAACTTTTTGCTGTTAATTACCGCAAGTAGAATCAATCTTGTTTACTTAAGAAAATTATATTTAAAACACGCTCAAATTAGTACTTAGTTATTAGCATACTTAGTAATTTGTACTAGTATCAGATTAGTAATTATTAAGTAGCGCAGCTGCTTTATATGTATAGCGGATCTTTTTGTCTGTCTGCACGATAACTCAAGAACAGTTTAGTTATTCTGTTCAAACTTTCTGTACGTGATCTACGGATAAAAAGTGAAGTCGAGTTCAAAAATGGACAAAATCGGACACACCTGTGGGAGGGGCTCAAAAATTAAAAATAGGTGTAACTTTAGTTTTCGATATGTAGAACATCATGATACACCAGACACCTCGTTTGAAATGTTAGAACATCTCAAAAGATCAAAGGTCATTAAAAAATGCACTAGAAACGTCATGTAACGTTCCAAAGCGTTTATCTCCTGATGATGCCTGATTATCTCCGCTACTTTTTTACATGCATTTGGCATGGCTTATTGTTATTACTATTTAAAACTTCAAATTTATTTTAATAAACAACTTTCGAGGCTATTGTAGTTGGAAGTTGGAAAAACCATTTCTTGATAAGTAATATCTCGATCAAATTAACTTTCAACAATCACTGTTATCACCAAATGAACAAAAATTAAAATACTGCATCATCTCCGTACTTCCCATCTTTAATTATCTGGAAATTTTATTTCTCAACTGAGGATATATCAAGTATATAAAACATGGTACAATTCTTCCCTGAAATTATTGTTTTATTATCTACTGTTCAGAATTGAGCCACGTCAACTTTAACGACTTGTAAGTGGCATTGTTTTTTTAAATTTACTATTTGCTAAATAACATTTTGAATTTTGAAGTACCGTCAAATTTATCATTGGGTACATAAAAATATTTAAAATGGTTTATAATTTAAATATTGCAAAATGGTTTCTAATTGCTAACAGCCGATATAAATATTTTTCCACTCTTCTGTAAAATGGCTTACTTTATATTGATTATTTTAATTACATCTAGCTTTTTAAGCGACAACACCGGAAATTGTAAAAATGGTTTCTAAAGGAACTTTTCTTATCGCAATTGGACTTATGGCATTGCTCAGTACCAGTACCACTGAAGCCAGTCAAATCTGCAAATGTATTCGCAGAGGGTATTTCATCCCCATGCCAAGTCAAACTTTAGCCTGTGCATCTGAGTTGAATTTGTCCCTCAATGATTCAGGACTCACACTAATTTTCAAAGCCGAACACAAAAACAGTTTTGACACCTGTTGCAAAAACCTAATTGGAATTGATACATTATGTTACGACATAGTAGAGACCATTGATAATGATCTCCTTAAGTATTAGTCTTTTTTAAACATATATAACACCAAGAAACATGCATGTATTACATCTAAACTCTTAATTGTGCAGTATTTACCACTACAATCAACACAATTTAAATGGCAACGCAACTATCTACCGACAAACATAAATTATTTAATTATTCCTTTAAATTTTAATTATGTAACGATGAAACTAAACTTTAAATTATGTATGTCTCTATTTCGACCTTTAACAATGTGAATATTTGTTTTAGAGAATATAGTTGCCTATTTATTAAAGATTATTTCTTGAAAATTGATTTTAAAGCCAAATAAAACTTTTACTCATGCATAATAAGTACCTCTGTGTATTCATTTCACTGCTACAATCTTAAAAAAAGTTTTTGGTTTTTAACAATTTCATCAATAAAAGATTTAGGCTTGTCATAAACATTTGCAGGACAAAACAAGAAGCATATTTCCAGATTGTATTCCAGCAATTATTTATACAGTCTGTTCACTGTTTAATCCATTCTAGGTTTCAGTATTATTTACTGGGTAGTGGACAGTGGATACTATTATCTGTAATCTCCCTCCATCAATTAAGATTTCTCCAAAAATGAATTACTATAATATGCCATTTCTATCATAAAGTGAATCACACACAATCAGTTGTTTTAATTATAGTACATTTTATTTTCATAATAATATTTGGTGCTACAGATAAATTAACTAGTCCCCTAAGTTGCATTTGTTGAGTTATGAAACCCATGAAACTGATATATTAACGATAAATATTATTCAATTCCTTACGAGGAAGCTTGTATTTGCATGCAATATGGAACTCAAAAATTATAGTTGGCATTGCCGCATCTTTGTTTGTGTCTGCTTCTTAAGTTAATAATCCTAATCCGAATAAAAGAATCAGATTCTAGCATGATATTTTTAAGAAATTAATATTATTTATTACTTTACAAAAAATAATATCATGCTAATAAAACTTACAAGTAGTAATAGCCGTGATCTGTAATCTCAATCTTATTTCAATGAACAACTTGTCAGCCCATTATAGTTGGAAAACACTTAGATAAGTAATATCTCGATAAATCTCTAAGTCTGCTCTACTCTACTGAATGACAAATTCATTTTTTTTCATTTCAGGGGTGGTTATATTATATTATAATAATACTAATATTACAACTACAGATACAGTCTGACATAAGTATTAATCGACCATTTTATTTATATGCATAGCCCATTTCTAAGTAATTAAAAATCATAGCATGATTATATGATTAAAAAAATTCAGTTACATAAACGACAGTGCCACATCACTATCATATCACTTATCAGTTATCACCTAACGAACAAACTTTTCTCAATATAAATGGGCATTTTGTGTATCAAATATAACACAAGCTACGCAATTCTTCTTTCAAATAATATTGTTCCATTGACCACCTTTCAGAATTGAGACACAATCAATTTGAACGAATTGTAAGTGTACTTG
Organism: Tomocerus qinae; assembly: GCA_020055645.1. Classification (NCBI taxonomy): domain Eukaryota; kingdom Metazoa; phylum Arthropoda; class Collembola; order Entomobryomorpha; family Tomoceridae; genus Tomocerus; species Tomocerus qinae. The sequence continues at coordinate 45,487,858 of CM034546.1, read as the reverse complement.
TTTTGCTTAATATACTATTTGACATTTTGGACTAATTTAATGAACTAATCATTTGGTAGAATAAAATAATTTATATGAATTAAAGTTAATAATGAAATAATGCATTAATTTGCTATTTTAATTTTTTACTACAGCATTTCAAATAATACCAGAAACTGTAAAATGGTTTCCAAAGGAACTTTTCTTGTCATCGCAGTCGGATTTCTGGCTTTCCTCAGTACTGCTGAAGCCAAGCAAGGCTGTAAATGTGTTCGCAGTGGGTATTTTATCGCCATACCCTGGCAAACTTCAGCTTGTGCGTCTGAGTTGAGTTTGCCCCTTAATGATTCAGGGCTCTCCCTAATTTTCAAAACTGAAGACAAAAACAGCTTCGACACCTGTTGTAAAAAACTAATTGATAGTGAGATATTTTGTTACGACATATTAGAGGCCTTTGATGACGATCTCCGTAAGTAGTCATATGAACATGTACCAACAAGTAATATGTGTCAGGCTCTTAATTGTGTCATTTTTACAAAAATAACCACACAATTTAAATGGCCACCAATTTTTGAATAGCTTACAATAAACAAATTATTTACGTATTGATTAGAATTAAACCCCTAAATTCTAAATTATATCTTCTTCTTATATTTCGACTCTAAGTAATGTAAATGTCTATTCAACAGGTTAATCATCTATTTTCTGAAGATAATTTCCTGAAAATTGGTTTTGAAAACAAATAAAATTTTTAGGCATGTACCTATGTATTCATTTCACCACTACAGTCTTTAAAAAAAGTTTTTTGGTTTTTTAAAATGTCACCAATAAAAGATTTAGGTATGGCATAAAAATTTGCAGCACCATACAAATCAAATCAATGGTTTATAGTAAAGTTCAATTCACACTTTGGAACCATTAATTTTTTTGTTTTATAGCTATTAGGGAGATAAAAAATGGCAGTGGTTTGTATTCAAGCGCGTGTCCAGAAGGGGTCGGGGGGAGCAGTGCCCCCTTAAATCTGAGGCAAAGAGATATGATTTTTCACAAAAACGACCAAAAAAGCAAAAGTTTTTCGCGCAAATACGTGGCTTTTTTGACAACATTTTTTGGTTACTCCCCATTGACCAAATTTCTGGATACGTGCCTGGTTTGTATGTACACTTTGTTTGAAAGAAGAGGCCTAAGAGCCTCAACCATAAGTTCTGCGGATGCAAGGTTTCGACTGGACAAAGCCACTAATGGGAAGTTTCCTTCTGGGAAATGTAGTTATCAAATATAGTAAGAAATGTGGAAAATAAAGGAAAAATATTTAGAAAGTTGGCTTTATTTGCTATAATTTCCCATTTCTCACACTTCCCGGACATTCATCAAAATAGGGTGGAAAGTGGGAATATCTGAAACTCTGTTCAAGTGTTAAATGATCCGCTATGGTAATCACTACTATAGTATAATCGTGTTTTTCAAGTTGTGCGATGAAATTCGGTATGTCGGTATGTATATCGGTATGTATTTACCATCGTGTGTTAATTTTCCGCGCTCTGATAACGCAGCTAAGCAGAACCCAATCTGAAACTTTACCTAAATGTGGCAGATCTCAACAAGTCCGTATATTTCAAACAAATCAGTTCATGCATTCTGCATGCAAATATTTTCTGCTTTCAGTAATGCTTAAGGTTCCTATGATTTTATGTACGGAAAAGTTTAAAATTTGGCCATTTCCATTAAAATTTCCCCCAAAATACTCATTAGCTTAATTATAACAGGTCCTAGGTCCTGTGGCTGTGGCTGGCTAGTGAATTTATATTCGAGAAGCACAATAAATACATTTGTCTATTGTATACTATTTGTTACACGATTTGAATCTTCCTCCGTCTTTATGAATGATGTTAATTCACCTTTTTTATTGTCAGCCTTTGTTATGATGAAATGTAGACGTGCCAAAAAATGGTGTTATTATTAATAAGAAAATTTGAAATTTTTAAACCCTTTTTATTACATAGATAAATTGTTTCTCTGATTTTGGGTGGTGCTGTGCCCCATGTGAATGCCTGCGAATATATTCAAATTTTGGTATTTACAAATATCTTCTCAGCATCAATAGTATTGAATTTTGTTAGGAAATGGTTTCATTAAACAATATTTAACAATATAGTTGGCCTTTAAAAATAATGAGGTTGATAATTATTAAAAAAACTACAAAATCCTACAAACAGTAATATTATTTACATGTAAAATTATTTTCCTAAAACACAAATCTGTATATTTAAGATTTATACCTTTTTGATTGATAAAAAATTAAGAAAACTCAAAATGGAAATTATCATTTCCATTTAAATTCAATATTGATATAATTAGTAACTGCAGAAATACAATTTTAAGCACAATGCTGAGCCATTTTAATTTAAAGAATATGTTTACCTGTGCGTAAAAACCTGTTTAGAACTTATCATGACAAACGGATTCAAAGTCTTTCCTTTTACAGCATTCTTTGAAATCTTCAGGATTTTCAAGGTCGATGGATGACATTGAATATCTATTGGGGAATTCCAAACCCAATTCTGAAACGCAATCTTGAGTGGCCCTGATAACTGGGCCACCTGCGCCTGTGAGGATATAGCCTGGTATGACCTTGTCACATCGGCAAGTTTGTTTCTTGGTCTCAGCAGCACTAAGCATTGCCACAATTACAACTGTGAAGATGAGAAAAATCCCTTTGGACAACATATCTACTCTTTTCGATCTGATACGGTAACCTGAAAAGAACAAAATTAAATGAAAAATAATGAAATCATTACTGATTAATACAGATTTATAAATTCTCCATATAGTAATACTATTTTAAAAAAATGTGCACTTTTTTGCCATTAATGTCAATAAATGGTCATAGAAACCATTTCCAATAATTAATGTTTTTGAATTAAGAAAATAATAGTTAAAAACTTACAAACTGCTGAAGTTTAATTTTAAACGGTGAACAACGCTGCAAATGATTTATAGTTCCAATTTGTATTTTTTTTATATTGGTGCATGCTATCTAAAATGTGAAGTATACATTTGAATAAATACTCTAGAGGCAATTAAAGTTGGAAAGTACTGAGATAAATAATATCTCGAGCAATCTGTAAATGTATTCGTCAGAATAATAAATTCAAATATTTATATCCATTTCAACGTTCTCCTGGATTATAAACATTTGATGAAATTACTATTAACTGACATACTTATTATGATTGTATAAAACTTTAATAGTCTCAGACGTTCTTCTTAAATATAACTATCAAATTCTGAAAGACAATTAGATATTAGTGATATCCATACATAAATTCGTGACCAATTTCCAAAAAATAGAAGCATTAATTATCAGATTACAAAGTCAATCAGATAAATTGAATTTTTATCTTTTAGCTATTACAACAATAGCTTTTAGGTTTTACTATATCAAATTTATCTCTGTATTTTCCAACTTTAAGTGGCTATTATTTTCTAAACTGAGATGCATGTTTGAGACCAAGAATAAAACATTGCATAGTTTTTCCAATATTCAAATTATATCATTTAAAAGTCATCAATGAAGACTTGTTTGTTAGGTATGGAACTAACTTTAACGACTTTGTATTGTTTTTATTAATACTTTTCATTATTTGACATCTTAGAATAATTTTAATAATTAATATTTTAATTGATTAAAATAAAATATTGTTTGTAAATTTAAATATTTCAAAATGATTAGTTTATGTAATACGGTTTTGCTTAAATTTTTTTATTACATTCCTAGAAATACATCCAGAAAGAGTAAAGATAGTTGACAAAGAAACTTTTCTTTTCATCGCGGTTGGAATTATTATGGCTTTTCTCAATCAATCAAACAAATCTGCAGATGTGTTAACGGAAAGAATTTCTGTTTCGCTACCAGTCAAATCTGTTACAATTGTATGTATAAGTTTGGGAATGTATTACTTCTGAACTACACCTTCTCCTTTCAAATGAAGACAAAACAGCTTTGATGCCTGTTGTGATAAACAGATTAAATAGAAAAGCATTATAAACTGTTGCCTATGGTATATCGATAAATGTGTTAGATATAGTTATTTCTAATGGAAAATAAGGCTTTAATGTGGTATCCAATTTATTTAAATTCTTTTGAACTCTCCAACACACTTATATTAGTACCGAGAGCATTATTCCCGTATAAACTGATGTAAACCTTTCAGTTTCTTTCAAAATTGGATTTTATAAAATATTGCATTATAATAATGGTGAAAAAGAGGAAGCTTTCTACTGTAAATTGATAAATTATTTACAAGACTAAATGTGCACTTATTTCTAAAAGATTGAATTGGAATAAAATAACGACTTTTTGCTAAGTAAATATATAGTTTTAGAAAGCATGCTTCCGAAAAAAGTACATTTTATTTAATTACATTTTTTGAGTTGTTATTTAACAATGTTATAGTACTTGTTATTGTAAATGTAAAAATGTATTGACAAACTGTTCTTATATACTTCAACAAAAAAGGGAGGTGATCGATGAAAATTAATCGCTTTACATGTAGAAATGGGAGGGGGGGAAGATAAAAATGTTTCATATAATTTAATTTTCATTCACTTATAGGTATAGTATACATTTTATAAAATGTGGGGTTGCAACGAAATTAAATCCTGCAATATTTTATAAAACAGGAATTTGGATTGTAAAAGCGGTGAAGGGTACAAGTGCAGTATAAAAAACAATATCCAATTATTTAATTATTAATATTGAAAAAATTAAATTCGTAACTACGACTATGCTAGTTAAGCAAAATGGCCCATTTAATTATACTGGCTTCCCCCTGAGAGCTAAAATTGGCTGCAGGAATTATCGGTGAAAAAATAAATCAAAAAGCATTTGAATGAGTTTTATTCAAAGATCCTATTATACGCATTTAGTGAACAAAAAGTTTGAACGTATTATCTGAACATGATAATGACTTGTCGACAAGTTGAATTTATACTGTTATTGACTTTAATATCATTATTTCTTTGTGTAACTACCATTGAGAACTTACCTTTCTTTCAAAATTGTGATTTTAATTTGGTTGCATTCGAAAATTCAACATGGGAAGAAGAATTTCTGATAGTAAATCAAAATGGACAACCATGGACTGTTTCGCTATCCAAATATAGAAGAAATATTTTCAGAGGAGTGTATGAAGGCCCCAAATATTTATTAAACAATTTTTGTAGCATTAATATTATGGTAGAACCGAATGATAATTTAAATTATTTTTATTCATATTTCGGTGCTGAAGTAAATTATCGCAACTCACTATTCATAATTATTTTGGACAAAAGTCAAGAGAAATATTACAGATATGACAAACAAATTTATTTTCAACGAATTTTCCAGTATGAATCGGTACCCGGAATAATTTTCATTGTAATTGAAAAGTCGTCTAACTTTTCTATTTACTCTGTTCAGCTTTATGAACAATCATGTCCATGGTGGGTGGAAATTGGAAATGATGTTCCAGAATATGAATGGAAGAAGATATGGAACAATTTAAATGGGCATCAACATGGTCAAATTGCTTCGGCTGTGGATATGAACCAGAAGAGTGAAAAGACAATTACAAGGAAGGAATGTATTCAACCTATGTATAAATTTATTCAAAACATGGGCGACTGCGATAGTAAATACATTACTACAGAAATTATGGCGAAACACTTCAACTTTTCATTGATGTATATTAAATATAAATCGTTTTGGGAAGAACCTTACACAGCGATTTATCTTGAAGGCTGGTATTTGGGAATTTATATAAATGAATGGGGCTTAATGAGGCCAATAACAAACTATGTAAAGAATTTTCCAATTTACTGCATATATAAAGATGTTTATCTGAACATTCCATTGACAGTTTTGATCCAAAATACATTTGATAATTATTGTTGGCTATTTATATTTTTGCTATTAATTATTTCTTTTTTTATATTAACTCTTAATTTATCTTATTCACTCTAAAAAAAATTCAGCACAAGCAGTTGAGTAAACTGCTTTTTGATCAACCTTGTCTAAAATTTTGACAACTGTTGTTTAAATCTAACTCAATGAGTTGGAATGCGCAACTGTTGTTTAATATTTTAGCAATGGATGAGTAAATTGCTGTTATCGTCAACGATTAAATATAATTTACTCAACCATTGCTGATTATTAAATCATTGTTGTATACATTTTTAGCAATGGTTAATTAAACTGTTGGTATCGTCAACGGTTAGATATAATTTACTCAACCATTGCTAATTGATTAGTCAATGATCGGACTAATAATACTCAAAATGTTGAGCATTTCCCAGAAAGGAATAAGTACAGGCTATTCCTTCCATATTGACAACAAGCAAATGTAGGTATGTGGTAATGTGCCTCGATAGTATAGAGCAGGAGCAAGGCTTCGGTACCCGCATCGGGTTATACTTTTTGCACATGTTTACTCTGGCATTGAGTAAAAACTTAAATCAAGAGTTGAGGAATACGTTTATACACCATGTTGAGTAAACTGAACTCAATATGTCAGTCGGCGCATTTTTAACTCAGTTGTTGAGTTCAGTTTACTCAAATTTGACTGAAAATTTCTTAGAGTGTTCCATTTTTGAGAAAATTCAAGTGATTTTTATTTCAACTGCAGCAATTATTATAGGACAGGCGCCTTTAATAAATAAAAAATCCTTTCTATGCTTGATCCTTATGGTAATGGCATTCTTGATTAAATGTCAATACGAGACGTATATAACTAGTGAAGTCATTGCTCCACCAGAGAAGAAAAGATTTTCCAATTTTCAAGAACTTATACAAAATAATTACAAGTTAATCCATGTGATTGACAAAACAGGATTGAAACAAACAAACAGTGATAGCTTTTTGGAAAAATATAATCTGTTAATGAAGGAAAATTCAAGTATTTATATTTACGATCTAAGGAAAGAAGATCATAATACCCAAAAGTTCATAAACCAAAATCTGTCGGTTGTGGCGATAGCTGAAAAGCTGTTGGGAGACACTTCTCTAAAATCTATATACCTACATAGACAAAACAATCTTCAACGCTTTTTACAAGCAACAATGCGTAAAATTGCCCCAGATACAATTTGTTTGGCAACTAAAGAAAGCGCAGAAGATGCACCAATGTCTTGGGTATTTGCTGGTGGTTTCCTGCATTATTATTTCAAATTTCTTCAACTTCTGATCCAAGGAGGACTCACAAATTTTTGGGAAGAGCATGCTTCTTTCAAAAAACATTTTTCAATCAATCGAAATATCAGCAAAATTAAATTTAAGGAAACAAGACCGAAGAGTATAAATCTTCGTATGAAAATTCGTTCAATTTTTTATATTTTTGGTTTACTCATTTCTCTCTCAACAATTATTTTAATATCAGAAAAATTAATTCATAAAAAAGATTTCGTCTACAATCTGGTATTTATGATCATATTTACGTTGCATTCAACACTCCGAGTAATATTCACACAATTGAAGCTAGTTGTTATTGCAGCGTTCAAACATATTATTGAAAATCACTAAATTTCGAAATAAATCGCCATATAGACCTAAAACTATAACAAAAAGTGGTATAAAACCTCAAACAAAAAATTTATTGTTGTATATAATATCCTTTCAGTATAAACTGACATTTTGTTTATAATGATTGCTTAGTCATACGTTTATCTTATACATATAGTTATCAAATTTTGAAAGATGATTAAATATTAGTGATATTCATCCATCATTATTTTTTAAATTCATGACTAATTTCCAAAAAAATAGAAGCATTAATTATCAGATTACAAAGCCAATCAGATAAAGTGAATTTTTATGTTTTAGCTGGCGACAATAACTTGCAGATGGCTTTTCCTGTTAACAGTTATGTCTGTATTTTCTAAGAGATCTGTATTAGAGATTAAGAATTAAACATTGCAGTTTTTCCCATATTCATTTTTTTGGTTTAAAATTCAGGTATAAAGACTTGTTGGTAATTGAACTCCGTCAACTTTAAAAACTCTTGGAATTGTTTCTTGGAATTGGCACGTGACCGATGCATCGATTGGCCGATGCATCGGCAGTGTACAAAATACCATTTACCACTTACCAGTGGTAAGTGGTTTTTAATGGTATTTAACGTTAAATACCACTACGTAAAAAGTAGTGGTAAGTGGTATAAATGGTAAAAAATAGTTTCATTTAAATTTCGTGTTTGAATTTTGAATAAAATTCGGTGCCAAAGTATGAAATAGCTTAGCAAATGATCATTGTTGTCACAAATTGATAAGTGTTCATCAATCAGAGTAGAATTCAACCAATGGGGGCGCTAACAACCCTTGCCGATTAAGAAATTAATTGCAATTAAATTAGCATCAATTTTAAATGGACAATACAATTTATCTTTCTTCATTTTTTTATAACTTTTGGTGTACAACCAAACAAATATGATTAATGTAATTGATTAAGGGGCTAATTGGAAATATTTCATAGAAAATAAAGTTTTAAAACTTATAGTTTAGGAAGTCTAGTGTATCTGTAGTCAGCTGTCTAATCAATAGCTAAAATTTACCATTTTTACCATTAAATGCATTTTTACCATTAAGTGCATTTTTACCACTGTGATGGTAAAAAAGACTAAAAAGTGGTAAATTTTGTACACTGTGCATCGGCATCGGTTTTTCAAAAAAGGCTGATACTAGAGAAACGGCGCATCGGTGCATCCAAGTTTGTATGTGGATGGGTTGGCAGTGGTAGAAATCACCACAATGTAGTGACCTTGAAGAATTATACTTTTTCATGACTATTGTTAATTTGTGTGTGCCCAGCTGTGGGAAAATTTATTCCCATATGAAATAACAGTTGGCTATAATAGTATTAGAAAATTTTGATGGGCAGGACAAGTTTTTGTTTCCTCACAGCAATCAGTAGTAATTAGCAGGCTCTATGAGTGTTGGTTTGAGTGTTGTCTTGTCCACGAAGCGAGTAACTGACATTTCATGTAAGAAATCTATTTGAGACGAGAGCAAACCAAATAACATTTATAATGCATATAAGAGTTTAGACAATGAAAATTAAACCGCAGCAATTAAAAGTACTTTGAACCACTAGCCGTACTATGAGATCTGATATCTATCTTATATGTAACCACACTATAGTCAATCTACTTGCATGTATTATAGGCCAAAGCCATAGTCAATGCATTATGGCAGTCAATGCATTTTCTTGCTCACCTACACACACAGAGACTCACTTTTAATTTCATTGTTATATCTTATAGCAAACTTCTTAGCCTTATTGATGCACACATGACGCAAGGCAGAGCAACAAAAAGTGTTATATAACTTGTTCTATGTGGTTCCCAAACCAGGGTTTTGAGCTGGCTACAATGACCCTTTATGTCAAATAAATTAATTCTTTCCTTTTTATACACAAATAATGTACACCATTATTTTACAATGTTTTTAAAAAATAACATTAAAATTTTGTGTAATTATTAACGATTCATTAAAAAATTATTATACATAGCAAAATTTTTTTGTCATGTGAAAAGAAAGTTTGTAACAACCTCAAATTCAATAATAATACAGCTTCATAGGTAGAAAATGCCATAGGAAGAGGGCAAAAAGGTAGAAACCTTTTTCATACCCTGCAGCAGGTGAGTTGGAGGATAAAAAACGTTCACAGGTGAGTGTGAGTTATTTCCACGGCCGTAGGCTATTTTCTTACTTAGCGAAGAAGTAGCTCTCTTCCACTTACTCGTTCATTCTTCAAGTCAAGGACCAGGGGAAGACATTTCTAGATTTTTTCTTCTGCATTGAGTTGGATTAATGTAGTTTAACATTGTCGTACTCTAAAAGCCACTCTCATTCTTTATCATACGCCCTAGTCAATTTGGATACTTAAATCGTCACTCACTGGTGAGTTTAATAATTTCATTTATTATATAGTAACTTAGTTTAATAGTTATTTCCGTCCGACTTGGTGAATTTTCAATGTATTATTACATTATTTATTTTATATTTATTTAATATTTCTGTTTTAGACAGAGAATGAGTCAATTAGCTGATGTGGCAATAATCGGCTACTCCTGCCGCTTCCCAGAGTCCAATAATGCCCAAGAGTACTGGGACATGCTAATTAAAAATGAATTGGCCATTAAAGACTTACCACCATCCCGCCAGGAACTTTCCAACCATAAATTGACATATTTAAAGCGAGGCGGGTTTCTCAAGCAAAATATTGAAGACTTCGATGCCAAATTCTTTAATGTTAGCAACCGTGAGGCGGTTTTTATGGACCCGCAGCAACGTCTTCTCCTCGAATTGTCCTGGGAGGCTCTGGAAAATGCCAATGTTGACCCCACTGCTTTACGCAATCAGTTGGTGGGCGTTTTCGTAGGAATGTGGTCCGCGGACTACAATAACGTTTTGCGGGACAGTACTCTAAATGACACTTGCGAAATTCATGACGCTTATCTGGGATCTGTCCTCAGCGCTGTCGCTGCTCGTATCAGTTTCTTCCTCAAGTGCTCCGGACCAAATCTCGTCGTTGACGCCGGATGTGCCAGCAGGTAAATTATAAGTGAGTTAATAAATAACTATAAGTTCAATCATCATTTCAATATTCTTTAGATTCACGAAACTCGTGACGTTTTTAATCAAAATAATATTTAAAGGCCTTAATAATTTTTGCATTCTTAATCTTGATTTTGATATTCAAACAATTTGGTAAACCTGACTTAAAGGTTAAGCTCCTAATTTTTTATTGCCACATTCGATGGTCGTGTTTAATTTTTATCACAGTTATTATCAACTTTGAGTCTATTTTAACATGAATTAATTTATGAAATATATCCTAAAGTAGCAAAATTATCGAGTACAATATTATTATGTCTTCTCAAATACTTTTAAACCTTTAAATATAAAATTTCTAGGTTGGGGTATTTTTAATTTAAATTCTATCATTGAGTCATTTCAATTTTATTTCCCAATCGCCTGGTAAAATGTGGATAAACCCGGAATATTTTTCGTGATAAAAGTAATTAATTTTTTTCTGGACTGTTACTGGAATTAATATTTTAATCAGTCGACATTTCTATTCGTGACGAATACAACATAGTGAGTGACGTAATTGAGTGTAAATACGTAGCTCACAAGGGAAAATTAAAAAACAATGGGAATGCCATTGACGGTAATAGTATGCATATTAGCGCAATACACTTTGTACCTAATTGGGCTCTATCAGCAAAGCATTTTATTCAAGGAATGGACTATAGCTTGGAAGGAATGGTACTGTAAAACCCAACAATTATATCCGACGTACATCCTTAATAAAATATTACACTGTGAGAATATTTCCTGTAGCCGGTTATTTAGCTAGGATTTATATCTCATAATCTACGTACTCCAAATTCCAGTTTCGTTGTATCAGAATATAACAGGAAACTACACAGACTACACTTAGAAAGCACCACTGGACAAATGCAAAGGCTGATATGATTTTTTACATTGAGTGTGAGTGAACTAAACATATTGCTGACAAGTTTTCCTTTTTCAACATCATTTGAAACTGTCAGATTTGCAAATATGATTATTATTTTATTCTTTTCTATTATTTTTGTGAAAATGACACTTTAGCGCCAATAATTTTTACAATTGAGACAGCCAGAAAGAAAAGAATTAGCAAATCTCTAGAATTAGTCTAATACGTGCCATTAAGTACCAGAAAGGAATGAAATAATCACGGTTAATATCGGCACAGAAATCAAGCTAAATTAATCTTTTCGAATAACTTGAAAAAGGAAAAATGCTATGTATTTTTTCCGCTAAATTGTATCGGCCTTTGTATATATCCATCTATAACTAGCAGTCAAGGCATCTATAACATAGCCTTGCAGGTACCCTTATCCTGTAGTCTGTAGTATTTCAAATATAACTGCTTTTTTCATCAGGAACCCTATTCGGGCTTCCTTGAGTTTTGGAATGAAAATGAATTATCACCATGAGTGAAGAAAATGAATTTTTATTTGAAATATTACAGGAAAAGAGTACCTATAGGGTTGTGTTGCGTTGCCTCGAATAGTGGTGCACTATTAGGTGCTCTGTGTAGTAAATTTGATAAGAATTGGGTATTTTAAAAGGCAATGGGTTAGCAAGAAACTAATTATCTCATTTTTAATCTTTAAAAAACGTATTACAAATTTGAAATAACCATAAAGTTAACTATATGCAACTGCTATTGACCTTTCAACTGAAAGTGCAACTGAAATGTAAAATTAATTTACCGGATTTATGTTTTTACAGCCTGAATGCGCTTCACTACGCCTGCCAAAGTCTGCAAACCTATGAAACAAATCTGTGTCTCGCCGGAGGTGTGAATATAATATTAGGGTCTAAAGTTGGTAAAGCAGATTCCTTAATTCTGGCCCCGAATGGCATATGCAAAACATACGACAAAGACGCTGATGGGTTTGGTCGTGGAGATGGAATTGGGATGTTGGTTTTGAAAAGGCTAGATGACGCCCTTCGCGATGAAGATATCATTTTTGGAATAGTTAAGTCATCTGCAATTAACTGCGACGGCACTGGAAACAATTACGGCACTCCGTGCAAATTGGGGCAAGCCCGTGTCATGCGGAGTGCTTTAGAAAAAGCAGGATTGGCTCCATCTCAATTGTCATATTTAGAGACTCATGGTACAGGTACGCAAGTTGGAGATCCGATTGAGATCCACAGTCTCCAGACGGTTTTCGAACACAAACTGAAAATCGGGAGTGTCAAGACTAACATTGGGCACACAGAAGCGGCGGCGGGCGTTGCTGCTGCTATTAAAGTTCTCCTCATGTTCCAGCATAACAAAATTCCAGCACATATCAATTTGAAAAGGGTCAATCCAGATATTACTCTCAAAAATATTGAAATTGTAACCGAGAATTGTGATTTTGATGGAGAATACTGTGGACTTTCTGCATTCGCACTAAGTGGGCACAATGCTCATGTCATTCTTCAACGTCCACCTCCCCCGCCTACTCCAATTCTTCAAAATGATGACGATGCTGTTACTGTTTTGACTTTGAGTGCAAAAGGCGACGAGGCATTAGAAGCTATACGACTTCAGTATATTGAATATTTAGAAGAAAAAAATCTAGCGGAAGTTGCTTTTACCGCCAACACCAGCCGAGCTCATCTACCAAATAGAATATATGTAACTGGAAAAGATTCTCAACAAGTCATCACCAAATTACAAAATACTGATTTTATCAAAGGTAAATAGAATTTTTTGTACTGTTATTTTCATCACTTCAAATCACTTCAAATTTAAAAACATTCTATCAGCTATTTAGACTATGAAATAATTTTAGCTATTTCAACTAGATTAATTAATCGTGTGTATGTGCTAAATATAAATTTTTTATGTAGGAACTGCAAAGGCTGAAAAGTCAAAGACAGCATTTCTTTTCACGGATTTGAATGCGAAATCATCAGAGCCTTTAAAACATCCAGTTTTTGAACAGGCAGCTGCTGAATGCATGAAATTCGTGACTGGAACGCCCACGCCTCAAATCCAGAATTTCATAGCGCAATATGCCCTGTTTCAAGTTTGGAAGAGTTTTGGTGTTAATCCCGACTACGTTCTTGGCTATGGAACGGGAGAATTTTCAGCTGCTGCAGCTGTTGGCATAATTTCAATCGAAGACGCTATTTCCATTATAGATCAGCTGAAAGTGATCGAGGACCGAAATGTTGTGGCTGCCAAAACAAATCTAGGAAATGTACAGAACCTGATCAAAAATTTTGAAGGACTGAACATATGTGCAGTGAATTCCCCCGAAGAAATTGCCGTTTCTGGGCCGGCCGACACAATAAAAACCTTTTCAGACTTTTGTCTCAAGAATGGATGCAAGACCAGGAGAATCCCTAATTATGCTGTATATGAAACCATCGAAGTCTCCGTTGAGAGTTCATCCTCTAAAATCGGATTCGTCTCTGGTGTTCTAGGGGAGCTGCTGGGTGACACACATTTTCTCTTTGACGAGGAATACTGGAATAATGTCATCACAACCAAAGTAGATTTTGCAAAGGGTGTCCAGAGTTTAGTTCAGTGTGGTTGTCGCAGTTTTGTAGAAGTAGGTCCACATCCTGTACTGCTTGGTCATCTCATGGAGAATCTACCCCCCAAAATGGCCCAAAATTGTGTCTGGGTTCCGTCTCTTAGAAATAATGAGGAAGGGACCATCACCCTATTCGGTAGTTTAGGAAAACTCTACATTTTCGGAGTAGACATTGACTGGAAAGGATTCCATCAGAACAAAAAGGCCAATAAAGTCATTTTACCAAATTATCCATTCCAAAGAATCCCACATTGGGTTTCATTTTCATAGTTAAGTACTTGTAAAACATTGTTATGTACCAAAATTAGTTACAAATAAAAATGGGAAAATATACTTATATTGTGTTGGTTGAAGTAAGGCAGTCGTTGAACAAATACCTATCAATGTTATTGTTTTAATTAGGTTAGGTCCCTCGAAAACGGGAACTCCTATGCCCTGTGTATTTCATGGCGTTATTTAAAAAAACCACAACCTTACTGACAACCACTGCCTTACTTCAACCATTGTGTATGCAAATTTTTATTGTTCAAGAGTGAGTCAAACTAATTTTTATACTTCGCTCTGTAACAAAATTTTCTGCTTTTATATGCACCTACTTTTTAATACTAAAATAATAATATTATGCCAGATTTTTGCACATCAACTTTACAGACTGTTTTTCTATCGAGAAATGTTAATTACAAACATTAAGACCATAACAATCAGTTATTTTAATTATAGTGCATTTTATTATCATCATAATATTTTATTGCTATACATAAATTAAATAATTCGGCAAGTTTTGCCTTTTCTGGAATATAAAAGCCAAAAAATAATACAGTAATGGGTAATCCTATTCAATTCTTTACGAAGAATCTTGTCTCTGCATGCAAAAATGGAATTCAAAATTTATATTTTGTATTGGTGCATCTTAGTTTTTACGTTGATAGTCTCAATTGGAAATAAAGGATCAGGTGTCAACACGATGTTTTTAAAAAATAAATATAATTTATTACTTTACAGTAAATAAAAAAAATTATTTCTGTATTTTTATCGAAAACCAGACAAAATAATTTATGGACCTATTCTATAAAAATGCTGTAACATGGTTTTTTCAACTAAATTTCTTTCGAAACAGCAAAAACTATTACTTATTTTGGTCCTTTGTCAAATTTCTGGATACAAACATTAATGGTCAGTACTAAAGTACCCCTCATATCCATTTTAAGTGTAACATAATATATGGACTACTTTTTAGAGGCGAATGCAATAACCCGAGGGAACACAGACGCTTTAAAGGACGTATTATTCCGACAGAAAAGAGGATGGATGAGAATGAGAAGTAACCGACCCACGGTAACAAAATAATGTGAATTTTTTCTTTCTTTCAATCGCAGTCAATATCTATGAATTTCATTTTAAAATGTCGAGGATTTTATTAGGGAAGGGTATTAACCCATCGAATTATGTATATTGAGAATTTTCACTCCCAAGCTGAAGCTGAATATTGCGCTTTTTATACCTTAACATTTAACAATGCCTTCTTTCAATATCTGCTATTTATATATTATTATATTATTATGTTGGTGTTTTAATAAACATTGGATATTTATTGCAGTGTATGCCTGTTGATGAAATGGACTGTGAATATGACTTTGAATGCTGTTCATATGTATGTGGTCCGAACGGGAGAACTTTGCAAACAAATTGCAAACCTAATGAACGTGAAAGATGGTCGTGATACTTTTTTTAAAGGGACTGGGTGCAAATACGATTTGGTTTTTTAAAATTATCTGATAAATATTATGCACATTTTAATTTTCTTCGAATTGTATAAATGAACCGTTATGTTTATTTATGTACTAGCCTGTCCATGCATATGGGATGGATAAATCATTTAATACACATCAAAAATAAAATTTTTGGATTATGATTTATTCATTTCCTGAAGTGTCTAATGTTTGATAGTCTAGATAGTAAATTTTATACAAGCTACCCAATTTTATAACAATTTTGTAATCTGTCTATATGGCAGGGCGAAATAAAATTCTACGTACTTAATGTACACATGATGTGGGTCCGGTCACTCTTTTGCATGCATTCGCTTTTATGTAGAGCTACCTCTGTATAAACTACCAAGCACGTATCCAGTAGGGGGCAGGAGGACGCTTAAGTATGGACGTTTTAAGTAATTGTAGTTGTTTTTGCAAAGTTTGCATAATGTTTGTTTGTTTCAAATCGTTAAATACCGAAGGTGTAGACACTGATGAGACAGTGGTTGTTATTGATTTGAAGGTTATTTTTTAATCATCCAAAGTAATGTTTTATTGCCGTCTTATAAATTAATTGCTTCATTGAAGGTTGTTTTTGGCTATAAAAGTCGAAAATTGGATGTAAAACAGACAATTGTGAATCTTGTTCATTTCTTTTGAAGAAGTTTGTATTTACACGTATCATGAAATTCAAAAATCATACTTCCTATTATTGCATCTTCGTTTTTACGCTGGTAATTCTTGTGGGAATCAAAGAATCAGGTACCAAAAAATTATGTTTAAAAAATGACTTTTACAATATTACTTGTTTTTGTATGAGCAGGCATAAATTTAAATACAATTCCTACAAGCCCAAGAAAGGAGGATACAATCTTGTTTTAAATATACATTATTTTCGACCAAACACAGTGAGCATTTCCAGCTCCTTTCGCAAAAATATTTCCACTATTATCCATTGTGTTCCTATTAATTATTTACTAACGTGCTTATTTATAATTATGTTATGGTTTATAAAGTTAATGACAATTTACTGTTGTAAATTGATTTTTAGAAGCCAATGCGATTATCGAGGGTGAAACAGACGCATTAGGAGAAGCTTTTCGCCAGAGAAGATTAATTGTCGATTATAGTGATGAAGATGTTTTCTGGATGGGTTGTAGCAAACCCGAGGTTCCAAAATTTTATGATGAAATATAAATGCCAACATGTGTTTATCGTTAAAAGTTTACCAATGTTTCGGTGTAGCCAGTGTACAAAATTTACCACTTTTTAGCCTTTTTTACCATCACAGTGGTAAAAATGCACTTAATGGTAAAAATGCATTTAATGGTAAAAATGGTAAATTTTAGCGATTGATAAGACAGCTGAGTACAGATACACTACATTTCCTAAAATATAAGTTTTATAACTTTATTTTCTATGAAATATTTCTAATTAGCCCCTTAATCAATTAAATTAATCATATTGTACACCAAAAATTATAAAAAAAATGAAGAAAGAAAGATTGTATTTGGTATCGCTCATTTAAAATTGATGCTAATTCATAATTTAATAGTCGATATCTGTATTACACTGGACATCTAGTGAGTCTGCAGATTTTAAGTGAATTTGATGGCGGGATCCTTCGTACCATGAAGTTATTTACAAACTACTACTATTTAGTGATGAATACCTTCATGGTACGAAGGATCCCGCCGTCAAATTCACTTATAATCACATCAAATTCACTAAAATCTGCAGACTCACTAGATGTCCAGTGTAATACAGATATCGACTATTGCAATTAATTTCTCAATCGGCAAGGGTTGTTAGCGCCCCCATTGGTAGAATCCTACTCTGATTGATGAACACTTATCAATTTGTGACAACAATCATCATCTGCTAAGCTATTTCATACTTTGGCACCGAATTTTATTCAAAATTCCAACACGAAATTTAAATGAAACTATTTTTTACCATTTTTACCATTTATACCACTTACCACTACTTTTTAGGTAGTGGTATTTAACGTTAAATACCATTAAAAACCACTTACCACTGGTAAGTGGTAAATGGTATTTTGTACACTGCCTGTACTGCACTTCCATTAAGAAAAAATAATTAAAAGCCTGAATAGACAAACATTTTGCAGCAAGCATGTATCCAGTAGGGGGCGGGGGGCAAAGCGGCTCCTTAAGTCTGAGAAAAAGAGAATTTTTTCGCTCTTCGCACGGATATGTATTATTTTTGACATTATTATTGGTTGCGCCCCCCCTTGATCCTGAATACGTGCCTGTTTTGCAGGTATGGGTGATTTACTTTATAATTATTAGCGGCATCGTGCCACCCAACTGAATCCACTGAACAGACAAATTTTGGAACAGCACTGGTGAAAAAATTGGCATTCTTCTCCTTTTGATAAACACTGAAATAAATTGAAACTTAAATTAACATTATTAGTATTGCACCTTTGAAAAATTCTAAAGCCAATTTATTTGAAGGGGTAATATTTAAAGGCGCGCGAATATGTCTTATTTTAAACATTATTTTTGATTGGCCCCACTTGACCAAATTTCTGGATACGTGCCTGTGCATGAAAATAAGCATTATCATCAAATTGGAATTTTCCACACTAAATAATTGACTACAAGAAACGAGAAAGGCATATTACACATTACATGTTATTACAGATATGTTTATTAGTTAATTCATTAGGACCAATGAAATAATATGTAGTACGAGATATTTACTAAACATTATTTTATTTAACTATGTTTAAACTAATGGCATCTTCGGTATCCACTCCATGGGCAATGGTTGGAACAACATTCGGATGCAGTTTGGCATCGTTGACCACGTGGACGACATTGCTGAAATAAAAGTCAACGCATGATTGGAGACAAAATTTGACAATTAATTGCAAGATATAACAAAAACAAATAAATGTTTTTATTATTAGATCGAACTAAAATACTAAAATATAACTCCTTCACAAGTTATGTACAACTGGTTCCCAATAAAATGTGCTGGTTGAAAACGACATGTTAAATATAGATGACCATTTAACAATAATTATCAATCCAAGGCATGATAAACATTTAAATCCAGCAATGTAAAAATAGTGGTCAGTATAAATCTAATGCGTTGGGCAACTGTAGTTCGTTTTCTACAATGGAAAATGTTTCGCAAGTTTTATTTGAAATTTTTTGTATTGTAATCTTTTGTGGTTTAAATCAATGCACCTTTACGAAAATTCATACCAAATATTGTTACAAAGATTATTAAAGATTAACATATTTGTATTTACCATGCTTCGGGCGCCAATTCTCCAGCCACCTTCGTCTTGTCTCTACAAGATTGTATTTGGTATCGCTCATTTAAAATTGATGCTAATTCATAATTTAATAGTCGATATCTGTATTACACTGGACATCTAGTGAGTCTGCAGATTTTAAGTGAATTTGATGGCGGGATCCTTCGTACCATGAAGTTATTTACAAACTACTACTATTTAGTGATGAATACCTTCATGGTACGAAGGATCCCGCCGTCAAATTCACTTATAATCACATCAAATTCACTAAAATCTGCAGACTCACTAGATGTCCAGTGTAATACAGATATCGACTATTGCAATTAATTTCTCAATCGGCAAGGGTTGTTAGCGCCCCCATTGGTAGAATCCTACTCTGATTGATGAACACTTATCAATTTGTGACAACAATCATCATCTGCTAAGCTATTTCATACTTTGGCACCGAATTTTATTCAAAATTCCAACACGAAATTTAAATGAAACTATTTTTTACCATTTTTACCATTTATACCACTTACCACTACTTTTTAGGTAGTGGTATTTAACGTTAAATACCATTAAAAACCACTTACCACTGGTAAGTGGTAAATGGTATTTTGTACACTGGGTGTAGCACGTTTTCTCATGGCATGTACTTTCAAAGTCCAATCATACTAATACAAAGAAAATCAATGATGAAATTATAATCTAAGCTATTTGCTTAAAACCGTTTTGTGATAACACTCCTTTATTCCATTTATTTTCTTCCAAAAGGAAGTTTCCAAATGGATGTATCTAAAAATATTTTTGAAAAAAATTATTTCAGTGTCTTCAAAATTGGCGAAAGTGTGAATCTGACGAGCAAACCTGCCCAGCTATTTCACTACCTCAGGGGAAGAACAACATATGATGCATTGTCTTTCGAATACAAAGAGAGGACTGTGGCAGCGGAACGGTAATACATTAACCGGACTGACCCTAACTTGACAAGAGTGCCAGAACATTTTGCATTACTCCTTTCCTTTTTTTAAGTATTTACAGATAATTGTTTTTCTACATACACCAAAGGCAGGTGGTAAAAGACAACTTGAATTATTTGAACAAAATCATTACGATATGGCACAAGCCATTTCATCAACGAATCTACAATGTGACATTCTGATGTGATAAGCAATTGGTATGGTATGTCACATTGTAGACTTCTTGATAAAATGGCTTGTTACAATGTAGTGTTAGTGCGACAATATTGAATTTTTAATGATTAATATCTATTTCAACTTTAAAAATTAATCATTTACAAAATGCTTGTTTCACCGTGAATGCAATTCATGACAAATATTATGCGACAGAAAGAAAAATTTATTCAAATGCACCGATTACATTATTGTTTTAGTATACGGAAAAAATTATTTTTCTAAGTTTGTATGTACCTATAATCAAACGTTATTTCGAATATGCTAATACTCTTAGAAGCACGTACCTAGAGGGGGTACTAGGGTGCTAAAAATACCCTCTAATTATTTTATTTATTATGAATTATTATTAATATTATTATTGTTATTATTATTATCATTATTATTATTAATTTTTTATTAGTTATTTTCTAAACAATAAAATTGAAATCATAAATTTAAGTATAATAATATTGGTCTAAACTATGACGACCTTGTAAGCTTGAATTACTGTATACACCCTAACAACTTTTTATTTATAGAATTCAAATAAATTGATAACAGCAACAGTAAATTTACAACCAGAAGGAGTATGTAGCCCTAAGATTGACTGTGGTTTCCAAATGGACACTATTTGAGGTATAACCAGTAGCCGTAGTGTATCAAATACAAGCCTTTTATACCAATAATTCATCAAAAGGCCAGATACCATTGTTCCATATAAAATAGCTAAAATGATTTTGACCAATCAGCCAGCCGGCTAAAGCAACTGAAATGACTAGTGGCTTTATATTCATGGTTTTTTCCAATTTCCGGGCAAATAAAGGTATATCCTCAGGTCAAAGAGCCCTATTTTTCTGTTTTTAGCCGTTTTAGCCGTTTTAGCCCTTAGCTGGTAAAAAAATTCAACCAGCCGGCTAGCCATTTTAATAGTCTGGTCACTGGATACTAGCAGAAACATAGTTGAATAGAAAGACAATATAATATTATTGTATATTATTAAGAGGAATAACAATTTTATTATTTACGATTGACAAGTAAAAATTCTTGCCTATACAGAAGATATTATGTCTTTATTTATGTTATCGTTGCTTGTCGGTAGTATTTCATTTCGTATTAAAAGCACATGTGGTACAATAACGATGAGCAAATTTACAAACCAAAACTGGTAGTTTCCCGCATCAGTAATAAAATCGGGATGAGACAGTTTATCCAATGATGCGTACATATAACAAAATTGACTCTGCAAAATATCAAAGTAAAAAACAAGTATGGATAATTATTACTTATTCATTCGATGAAAGAGCCATTAGTGTGTATTTAACTCACATGAAGCATTACTCCAGCATAGAACAAGGAAATCGGTCTTAAAAACCTATGCACTTTTCCAGTAGCTGTAAATTTTACACAAGCAAATTGCATGGGAATCACAATCGCAAAAAGAATTAAAGCTTGCATTTTCCCAAACGGAGCAGGTTCTTCCAAGTAAAGAAATAGCTCTGGCTTCACAACTCCTTCAAATAGATAGTGATCACTTCCCAAGGCACACTAATTAAAATTAAAATATAGAGTAAAATAATAATAATTATATATATCGTCCTTTAAGTAACGAAAAAAACAATGACCATTTTTCGTTTGGTTGCGGAAAAACCCAATATCAATACACTTGTAATTGGAGTTAGGCTATTTCCTGCACCAAACGAAAAATGGATATTGGCTTTTTCCTTTTCCGAAACCAAACAAAAAATGGTTATTGGCTTTTTCGTTCCTTAAAGGATGCTAATGCAAAAACTGCAAACATGTTTTCAGGGTCAGGATTACAAAACTCAAGGAAGTTTAAAAGATGACATAGTGCCATATAGACATACTAATGTTTCCCACTTATAAGGAAATAATAGTCTTAAAAATGAGAAATGGTTGGCGGCTACAAGTGCCAAAAATGAAAGTGCCAATTGGCACATTTATCCTACCTGAAAAAACATAAGTGCCAAAACCAAAATTTGTCTTGGCACTTAAGTTATTGGCACTTGGGCGCACAAACGCTTGGCACAAAGGGTCATAATTGTCTGGGCATATTTGACCTTTGGCACTTCTATCCGGGAACCATGAGTTTACAGAGTAACAAGATTACAAGCAAGATTGATTTATCGGTGTCCAACGAAACAAGAGTTAGTCTTTAGCCAATATCATTTCCAAAATAAAGTTAATGACTATTAATTTTCAAGACAATAACACAGTAAGAACGATACTCACCATTCCTTTTGCGAAGTGGATGTATATTGACACCAGCAACCCAATAGTAAGAAAAGCATCTAGCAACTTCCATGACAAAGACTGCAGAATATGTCTATTTTTTGGTTTATTATTATATTTGACAATTTCTGAATTTTTAGAAAATCCGCTACAAATTCTGCAAAAAGAACAAACTTATATATAGTTTTTAGAGTTTTTTGATGGTGAGTTTTATATTTTCTTATCATTTATGTTCAAATATACTTAAAAAGTACTGCAAACGGAAGTACAAAATACGGGACGTTTAAAAATATTGCTAGAGTAAATGGAAATTTTGCTTTTGCAGCAAGAGCTCCGACAATTTCGACAAACATCGAGTTCAGTAATCCGCCGGACCAGTAAAACGCCATCAAAGTCCAGTTTGATTTCCTAAAGCACATTTTGCCAATTATTTTAATATTCTCACATATCGTTTTAGTACCACTCTCGATGAAGTTATTAATTTCTGGTCATTGTTATACACTAGATATCGAAAAAACCTGGTTTTTTAGGAAAAATCCCACTACCCCGGGTTTATTGGGCTTAAGGATTTTTTATATAACTATAGACATAAATACAAGCCTATACTGTACCATATAGGAAAACTACAGCTGACAATGACAACATCAGTATAATCTTGTAACTACGTTATTATTTACGCCTATAAAAACAAAAATTAAAGCACAAAAAGTTTTATTGTTAACATATTTTGACACATTTGCTTCTACATTTTGCACATAAAAATGTAGAAGCTACAATTGATCTTTTCGCGGTTTCTCGATTGGTGGGCAGTGGGTAGGAGTAATGCATTGAAAGAGTAGGGATTCTTGAAGAAACTGTTAATAACTTTGGAACGAGAGGAGATACTTACCATGTGTAAGCGAGAAAATAGTCACAAATTTAATGTAGTTTCCAGGGATGTACATTTTATTCTCGTACGATAAGTACAACCATCGCTACTGTGATTTTTCTCATATCACCATTTTACATGAGGGGAGACGAGAGATATAGTAGAGACGATAGGCTACGTGTAAAATATCAAGCTGGTATTATAATATTTAGGAAGTAGCGCTATGAAATGTGCCATAATGGTTTTAAATAAATAAAATACATATTTTATAAAATATCGTTATTATTTAATTACAATAATAACAATAATACTATAAGAGGTGAACTAAAAGTATTTTTCCTAATTTTATGAAAACCATTTTAAAAAACAGTTACGTTACAGTCCAGGTTCCATGACGTTAGCATGGAGGATAATGCCGAGATGCATTTATAGTTAGAATCAAAGCGTTAATTGTAGGTGAAAATCTTGGAAATCACTCTTGGATCATTGAAATATTTCAATAACACTGAAAGTGAATCACTTCATTAACTTAACTTTGTAAAATCCAAATTAGGAGAAACTTTTCGCCAGAAAAGATTAATTGTCGATTATAGAGATGAAGATGTTTTCTGGATGGGTCGTAGCAAACCCGAGGTTCCAAAATTTTATGATGAAATATAAATGCCAATATGTGTTTATCGTTAAAAGTTTACCAATGTTTCGGTGTAGCACGTTTTCACATGGCATGTACTTTCAAAGTCCAATCATACTAATGCAAAAAAATCAATAATGCAATTAAAATCTATGCTATTTGCTTAAAACCGTTTTGTGATAACACTCCTTAATTCCATTTATTTTCTTCCAAAAGGCAGTCTCCAAATGGACGTGTTGTGTCTAAAAATATTTTTGAAAAAAATTATTTCAGTGTCTTCCAAATTGGCGAAAGTGTGAATCTGACGAGCAATGCTGTTCATCATATTGTGGGCCAACTTGGACAGGTGTAAAAATGAGGAGAAAGTGCTACAAACTCTTGTCTGCCTGATCAGGCTTGGTACTAAGAGGATGGAACAAGCCGAGTCTTTTCCAACGAGGCTATAATAATATAACGAAAACAGTAATACGCGGTATTGAATGAAAACGCATAGATTAAATGACCACTTTAATAAATCAACAATTAGCATTAAAATTAATTTCTCTTGTTAATTCTGTCAAGAAGTGATGATAAAACAAACAATTATTTGTTTCTATAGCAATTTTGCAAGGCATGAAAAAGGTTGCCTTTTTGTGCTTTTTGCCTTTTTGGAGTAGTCACCGCCACCTGTGATACTTCATTAAAGCTAACTTTTGTAGACTGTCCCGTCCTACACATTCAAATATTCAGATAAATTGCAGATGCTAGTTAGAGTTTTTGATTATTAAACTATTTATTACTAATACAACACAATTCAAAATGAACTATAATGTATTTGTGACAAACCGTATAATAAAAAATGAGCCAGGTCGAACATCTGCTTATTGTGTACAATATTATAGTGTATGAATTTAAGAGATGTGTATGAAAAAAAATTTGAAATTCGATATCGAATCTCAACTAATGATAACCTATGCAGATAGGGGAATGTAAAAAACAGTTTCTTTCCGATTTTTGATGCACCGCCCCCTTTCCTCAGGACACACCCCCCGAAGGTCGAAAAGCATATACAAAAAATCTCGGTAATTACTTGACCGATTTGGATGAATTTTTTTTAAATTGAATAAGACAATATTTGCCCCAGGGGTTCTGCGATTCATTTCAAAATTCGAACTCCATCATTCAAAATAAATTTCAAAATTTTGAAAAAAGTCGTATTTTTGAAATTTAACACTTATAGAGCAAATCTTACTGTAGTAGCTATAGAAACAGCAAGTTATCATATTACATCAATTTGACCTCTGAAAGTGTCAAAGGTCAACTTTATGAAACGCTCCAATAAATATTGTGTGACTTATCAATCAGCATCTAAATATCTCGAGCAGAACGATTATGATGTAAAATGACACAAATTTTGAACCAGTAAGAGGTCAAAGGTCAATTTCTATAACTCATTACCTCATTTAACAGCAAAAAGGCACCTTTTTGCTGATTTTGCTAGGCAAAAAGGCAAGCAAAAAGGCAAAAAGGTAGCTTTTTGCCTTTTTCATGCCCTGCAATTTTGTTTACAAACTATAGTAACTAGGAAGGGACCGACGCCTAAGAAGTATCGTCGGAAATTCCTGGATATAAACATTGAAAAAATAATGTAGTAAGTCTTCAATTCAATTTATGTCTATAAACAACATTAAATGTGACATATATTTTTTCATTTCATGCACAGTTTTGAAATATATTCATTACATCAATTTGACCTGAGTTTTTAACCGAATTCTGAAGGTTAATCTATATTAATAACCGACCTTTGTTGTCATTGTCTAAACAAAACGTAAAGTAAAGCTAACTATTTGAAAATATTATGATTTAGTGCTTCAATTAAATTATTCTTGCACCATAAAAATGCTATATATCATGATATATGATTTTATGGGCCTCTTGCAGAATACAATAACAATCGTTATAATTATAATGACTAATCTGTAGAAAAAATATCGCATAATTTAATGTTGCCTTCAATTCTAATGACGCTAGAATATATTTAAAATTTTTGTATAGTTGGCACCGTATGAATTGGCATTGTCTCGAAATGTACATTTTTAAATAAAACAAATCACAAACAGCGAAATTATACACAATCATTAATGATAGTTAAGGCGTTTTTTTAATCGTGACAATGCTTTATTACTGCAGTTAAATTATTAAGCTATTCAGTTGTTAATAATTTTTGGTTATAAAAGGTGAAAAATTAAAATTGTATCAGCATATCTAGTCCATACTTTCTAAATTTAATATGGAGCTCAAAAATCATGGTTTCCATTGGTGCATCTTCGTATTTACATTGATAATCGTCATTGTAATCAAAGTAACAGGTAGCAAATATTTGTTAAAACAATCATTGATTCTTATTAAATTTATAAAAATTAAGGAAAGTTTACTGTGTAATTGCCATGAATAATTAATCTTTAGAAGCGAAAACGGTTGTAGATGACCCTGGCATATTAAAAGAAATATTGCGACAGAAAAGAGACATCTACGATTATAGTGGCGAAGGTGGCTGGAGAATTGGCGCCCGAAACATGGTAAATACAAATATGTTAATCTTTAACAATTTTTGTAATATTTGGTTGTTATGTTGTAATTTTCGTAAAGGTGCATTAATTTAAACCACAAAAGATTTGCAATGCAAAAAATTCCCAATAAAACTTGCGAAACATTAGCACCCTTCAGTATCAGGGCAACAGCTATTTTAGCTTATTGGATTTAACAGATTATTTAGCTAGGTCGTTGAAGGGTCGTTTGTATTTTAGCTGTATCCAACAAGTATTAATTGGTTACCATGGTTTCTCACATTTAGCAAGAAGGTAAATAAAAACTTTATCCTTTTTATCCACGTTGGAGTGGATAAAGTTTCGACGATAGATTAGCCTTTCGCGCCACAAAAATCTATCCGTTTCGCATGCGCAATAAGGAGATAAGAATTTTATTAGCGTTTTTAGCTTTGTAATCGATTTTAGCTACTTGCGTTGAAGGGTGCTATTTTCAATTGTAGAAAACGAACTACAGTTTCCAACGCATGAGTTTTATATAGACCAATAATAATAAAAATGTTTATTTGTTTTGGTTATATCTTGTAACAACTTGTTAAATTTCGTCTTCAACTCTTGCACTGACTTTTATTTCAGCAATGTCGTCCACGTGGTCAACAATGCCAAACTGCATCGGAATGTTGTTCCAACCATTGCCCATGGAGTGGATACAGAAGATGCCATTAGTTTAAACATAGTTAAATAAAATAATGTTTAGTACATATCTCATCTCATTCATATTATTTAATTGGTCCTCATGAATTAACTAATAAACATAACAATATGCAATATGCCTTTCTCGTTGCAAATTATTTTAGCGTGAAAAATTTCAATTTGATGACAATGCTTATTTTTATGCAGTTAAAGTTAAGCTAGTTAAAATGTTTGTCTGATACTATTCCCCTTCAAATAAATTGGCTTTAGAATTTAAAAATTTTTCAAAGGTGTAATACTAATAATGTTAATTTAAGTTTCAATTTATTTCAGTGTTTATCAAAAGGAGAAGAATGTCAATTTTTTCACCAATGCTGTTCCAAAATTTGTCTGTTCAGTGGATTCAGTTGGGTGGCACGATGCCGCTAATAATTATAAAGTAAATCACCCATACCTGCAAAACAGGCAAGTCTCATAAAACCAATTTTCTACGTTTCTTATTATTGACTTTGCAATTTTTGTCCTTTTTGGAAAAAATCTACTCTTTTTTTCAGATTTAGGGGGCCGCTTTGCCCCCGCCCCCTACTGGATACATGCTTCTGCAAAATGCTTGTCTATTCAGGCTTTTAATTATTTTTCCTTGGTGGAAGTACAGTGCAGGTTTCCCTGCAGTCTTATTAACAATACTGTCTATTTGGTTTTTTATAGAATAGCTACCGAACTTGTCAGTGTTAAATAACTTCCATTAAAATAAATGTGTTACATTCCAAAATTTTAAATTTTGCACTCATTATTAAAGCTTCCTAAATTACTCAAATGTAGTTCATTGCTAATTACTACTACGTTTTTGTAATGGATATGGGTTTGTAATTAGTGCTGACCACATATTATATGTCATGAAGTCCTGTAGCTTAAAAAAATTAACATAGTCAACTAAAGCAAAAATAAAATGGAGTAACTACATTTATTTATACGGCTTAAAAAATATAATTATGCTATTATATAATTATCTATCCATCTATATATCTATTTTTGGTAGGAGAGCCTAGGGAACCTGTATATCTTACGTAACGTAAAACCCTCCTCCATGTGTAGCGCAAGTGGTGACTTATTTTCTATAACTTTTATAACATGTATCATACCAATTGGAATTAATTTGATTTAAAGCAATCAAAAAGGCAAACATTACTAATTGTGATAGGCAAAAAGTACATAAAACCTCTTTTTCTCAGTTCAGCTATAATAACTATTATCAATAGGCGTGGTTTTATCGTTTTTGTAAATAATGACGCCATTTCCTTGAACGAGCTAAATGTCACAATAGTCATTCAATTGAATGAGAAGATCTTATAAAGAACGTCATCATAATATATAAATAATTTAGATTTAATTATTGTCTGCTTATTATGCAATCACATACTGCCTTACTTAAATGTGCAAAAAAAATGCATTGCTGATGGATAAATTGTATGAGGGGTTATTGCGGAGATGAACAGACGGAGATAATACTATGTGATACGTATAATATTTTGTATAACAATATGAAAAATAGATGATGACGCAATGAGCAATATTCACTTTTCCTCCATGCTATTAGAAATATTTCTTCATCATGTATTATTAATATTAGATTTAATTATGGTCTCCTTATCATGCATTAATTTACTGTCTTATTCAAATGTGCAATTGCACTGAATATTATATTCAGAGCATGAAAAACCCAAACAAACCCTGGTTTTTGGGTGGGTTTTTGGTTAGCAAACACCAAAAACCCAGAATTTTTGCTCAAAAACCCAGGGTTTTGAGTTGGGTTTTTCCTCACCAAAGGCAAAAACCCATAGGTTTTTCATGCCCAGATTATATCTTATTCGCAAGTGCAGCAAATAATGTGAAATATTACTTTCTCGAAATGTGGCTCAATTATATGAGCATACTATATTTAATATTATTTTTTCTTCTATATTACATACAAAGGGACAATTAAGTAATTACATATCAAACAAATAATTAATGTACTTGCAATAATAGTTTCTAGCATCATAACATCTGTGTGTGTGTGATGAAGAACATTCATCTATATACCCTTTCCAACCTGTATTGAAAGAAGGTTGATTTGGTATCGTTAGAATATTATGGCTGAATCATTAACAGCGTATTTGTTATTCCTCTTTGTATGATGAGTGACATTTTATTGATGGCCTGATGAGGCGAGGAAGCAAAAAAATCATTGCTGATGGATAAATCGTTGATGAGTTATTGCGGAGACTAACGTACGGATATAATACTGTGATACATATAGGATTTTGCATAACAAGATGCAAAATAGGTAATGATACGATGAGCAAGATGCATTTTTCTTCCTATTAAAATTTTTTACTCATCATGTATTATTAATATTAGATTTAATTATGGTCTTCTTATCATGCATTTATATACGGCCATACTGAAACGAACAATTCCAATGAACATTATATTAGTGTAGCAAACAAAGTGAAAAAATATCTATCTCGGAAAGTAAAGAAAATATTTTAAATTAAAATATTCCTTTAATTTAATATGCAATTCTTCATATCCAACATGCAATAAAACATAATCATTCCGTAAATGTCACAATAGAATTGTTAGTAGTATCTACTCTATCTACCTCCCAAGATAGAAGGACAACAAACAACCACCACAAAACAAATTTGATAATATACATGTATATTATCAAATATATCGTCTGCTTAATGTAACAAACCAAATTATCATGGCTGCTACAAACTAACCATTGGTTACTTTCTAGAAGCCATGGTAAGGTTTGTTACTTTGTAATGTTAAATAGACGATATACATATATATGTACACATATATTATCAAAGTTTCTGTATTAGTACGTTTATCAACGTTTCTGTATTAATACGTTTATCAAAGTTTGTATACAATTTTAAGTCCAATTTTTACCACATCAAAAATGAAAATAATTTTCGAAATTATTGAATTTTCTGGTTTTAATCTTATATTTTCTTCGTTAGCAAAGAATTAAAAAGTTGCAATGTGATAAACTTAAATGATGCTTTGTCAAGATACACTTTTGATGTGATTGCTTCTGCTGCATTTGGAATTGAGAGTGAAGCTTTCACTAACGAAGATTCAATATGGATCAAAATGGGAAGATGGTTTATGGAAGATTTAAATGGATCTACTGGAATGCTTCCAATTATTTTATTTCCAAAGTTCGCTTCATTTTTCAAACTTTCTTTGGTAAATCAAAAAGTAGCAAGTTACTTTGTAAAAGTGGTGAACCAGGTGATTGATCACAGAAAAAATGAGGAAGAAACAAGAAACGACTTTTTACAACTTATGATAGAAGCTCAGCGAAAACAAAAAAGAAATGCAGTAATTCTTTCGGATGAAGTCTTGTGCGCTCAATGTCTTATGTTTTTTCTGGCAGGATTTGATACTACCTTTTCAATTTTAGTTTTCACTTGTTATGAACTGGCAATGAATATGAACGTTCAAAATAAGTTGTACTCAGAAGTTGACAAACTGTTGAAAGCAGATGATCACAGATTATCTTACGACAATTTAAACGAATTTAAATACTTGGATCAAGTAATTTCTGGTAAGATTTTAAAGTTATTCCGTGAAAATTGCTTCTTATTTCAACACCTTTCTTTCATTAAGTTTCTATGATAAAATTTGTAGAACGGATTAAGTTTCACTTTTTAAATACCGTGATTTATATATATAATATACCGTGTTAATAAGCAGTCTGTCTGGATTGTATTTCCTTGAGCTTTTGAAAACGTTATCCAAAAGGTTCTATGTGACAGGCACGGTTCCAGAAATTTGTTAAAGAGAGCACAAATAATAGCTATTATCTAAGATATTTCATTCTACGGTTTTCAGCCTTTTACAAACAAATTCTTTATTTTCTCTGATTTTGGGAGTGTGTGACACCGCGCCGCATACTCCTAACCATGCAATTTTAAAGGTTTCCAGATTTAAGAAAACCTAACCATCAAAGCCATTAGCGTAATGATAAATGATCTTATATATCACTTAAAAATCCCTATTTTCAGTCTAAATATTTAGGGTTTTTTAGTCCGGGAGGGAATTTTTTTCTGGTTACCAGCGAGAAAAAGTTTTTTCCACCAGCGTGATCTTATATACCATGCAGTGGTAATGATAAATGATCTTATATACCATGCAGTGGTAATGTGGGTTATTGTTTGCACAGAGCGCTCAAATTTACACATTTAATTCAAGATGACGCTAAAAGTAGCAGAAAGTATATTAGCGACATAATTGAAGAAAGATTGCAAATATTATAAGTATAGGGCTCAATTTAATTAGTATACTTGCCACTTAAGTATACTTGGCAACCCACGTGCCTGCTAATTGTAATAAACGTTTTGCAGCACGTTTAGTAGGATTAGGTAAAACACTGTAAAAGGATTTTGCCAATTTATTTGTTTCAATCATCAATATATTATACATAAATTAAGCATAAAAACTTATTAATGATTTTAGAGGTGTTGCGGATGTATACATCCGGGATTCGGAGTGAAAGAAGGTGTGATGTTGATTATCCAAATCCGAGGAAATTTGACCCAGAAAGATTTTCTCCAGAAAATAAAGCTTCCAGAGACACTTCAACCTATATGCCATTTGGAATGGGTCCTAGACATTGCATTGGTTAGCATTATATTTAAGTCTCATTATACTATGGCTAGTCAAAAAGTTGGTAACACGGTTAGCTTTATTGTTCATCTACTAGGCTACTCTTGACAAGCCTCTGGCTACCTTGCAAAAAAACCATGAAGAGTTTTTCAACTTTTTATTTTATAGTTTTGTGGTTTGTCGGTTCAACAGAAATTGAAAAGTAACTTGTTTGAAAAGTTTTATTTTTAAATTTTACTTTTCACTTTTATTGGAACTTTGACGAAACGAAAATTCTGCAAAACTGTTAAAAAAATAAGAGTAAAAGTTGATGGTGCAATTATCCCCTAGCTATAACTTTGCGATCAATCAGGGAATAAAAATGAATAGTTTTGCTTTTTATCTTCATTATACATAAGTTAGGAATAACAGAGTTTTGTTTTTTTTAAACAGTTCGCTTTTCTCCGTTTTTATTTTCGTTGTACTTTTAGCCAGAAATAAGTTACACTTTAATATAAAAAGTTTTTTTGTAAAACGTAACAAAATCTAAGGAGTGCAAAAACCACCTATAAAATGATGGTTATATTATAGTTTCGCCCTCACTTTCTATTATTCATTAGAAAGACAATGGATCATGTGATACATTACAATAGGCTTATCTTCAGCGAGGATTTGGAGCATAGAACATCAACCAGGGAAGTAAAACTACAGTATTGTAAACTGAGTTATACATCCCCCGTTGAAATATATACTGCAGTTGTACCTCCAACATTGATGTGCTTGGCCCAAAGTTCTCGTTGAAAATAAGCCTATTGTATTGTATGCATGATCCATTTTATTTCTAATGAATAGAGGAAATGTGAGGGCGAAACTATTAGGATATTCATTTTAGTTTTCTGAATAGACCTCGAGAACAATAGGATTAAAAGATAACAACACAATGAAAGCTCTCGCTCGACTCGGCTCACCGAGGTATATGCGTACCTAGTGAAAGAGTGCACACTGTGTCTAATCAAGTGGACTAGCGGACATAATGGCGCAATGTATTGAGTAATGACTAAGGACTAGGAGATGGTTGAAGAGCATGAATTAAACATTGTAAAGTAGCACACAAATAAATAAAACACAAAACACTCAAAAATTAAACATTTAAAATTTATTTTTAAATCAGCAGTCTTAAAAATTATAAAAGCGATTTGCTTCGACAAACTTGCAAAAAAACGACCTTTTCGTATAAATGCGAGTTGCGTCGAAGCAATTCGCACTTACACGAAAATGTCAATATTTAGTGCGAGTTTGTCGACGCAACTCGCACTTATACGAAAATGTCATTTTTAGTGCGAGTTTGTCGACGCAACTCGCATTTATACGAAAATGTCATTTTTTAGTGCGAGTTTGTCGAAGCAACTCGCACTTATACGAAAATGTCATTTTTTGTGCGAGTTTGTCGACGCAACTCGCATTTATACGAAAAGGTCGTTTTTTTGCAAGTTTGTCAAAGCAAATCGCTTTTATAATTTTTAAGACTGCTGATTTAAAAATAAATTTTATAGTTTATAGTAATTTTAATATATTTTTGAGTGTTTTGTGTTTTATTTATTTGTGTGCTACTTTACAATGTTTAATTCATGCTCTTCAACCATCTCCTAGTCCTTAGTCATTACTCAATACATTGCGCCATTATGTCCGCTAGTCCACTTGATTAGACACAGTGTGCACTCTTTCACTAGGTACGCATATTATACCTCGGTGAGCCGAGTCGAGCGAGAGCTTTCATTGTGTTGTTATCTTTTAATCCTATTGTTCTCGAGGTCTATTCAGAAAACTAAAATGAATATCCTAATAATTACTACAATATGTAAATCCATAACTAAAGAATGGAAAAGAAATATTATGGCCAATTAACTTTCTTTCATTTTGACAGGAATGAAGTTCGCTCTTTCAGAAGTCAAAGTGGCTACTGCAAAACTTGTCTATGCCTTTCATTTGGAGACATGCCACCAAACTGTTTCTCCTATGATATTAAAGAAAACCGCACCCATGAAGCCCAGTAGCTCATTACATCTCAACATCACACCTAGGTGC
The DNA here is from genome assembly GCA_020055645.1 of Tomocerus qinae. Taxonomy (NCBI): domain Eukaryota; kingdom Metazoa; phylum Arthropoda; class Collembola; order Entomobryomorpha; family Tomoceridae; genus Tomocerus; species Tomocerus qinae. The sequence goes on along the minus strand of CM034546.1, from coordinate 45,453,857 downwards.
CGACACTAAACTTACTGAAGTGGATTTTACTTCAGCCGTGGACAGCCTTTTGAAAACCTTGGACTTTGGAAAATAGGGATTCCTGCATGTGAATTAAAATAGATATTTCACACCTTGGAATGCAAAAATATATATGCAGCAAAAATAATAGATATAGTCAGTGCTCTGTATTGTCTGTATTTATACAATGTTTTATACTTTAAGTTTTATTTGGAAATGGTCTAAATTATTTGTCTTTTATTATTTATAGATAGTAAAATAATGTTTTTATCGATTCATCTTTCTATTTGTTATAATAAATAAACATTCTCGCGAAATCTGAATTTCTTATGAGAGTCCAGTAAAGTATGTAGAAATTGATTTCTGAGCAATAAGTAAGCCAAAACAGTATAATATGGCATTTTTGAATATTTTCAAAAATTTTAAACTAATTCTCGAATTATGGTTTGGCCTTAGGCTGACCACGGCACGACAAGTATGGACTTTAGAGCAATCAGGCCAACCGAAGGCAGAAAATAATAAACCATGTTCAAATGGATGTAAAAAAGTGGTGTGATATCGCATAAAAGGTTTGAACTGATTATCTGACATTTCACGACGTTTTTAGTGAATTTTTTCAATGACCTTTGACCTTTTGACACGTGTGACTTGACCTTAACATGGCCTAACGAATAACCTTTTCGAACGAGTTATCTCATGACGTTCTACAATGTCAATAACTAAAGTTACCCCAATTTTAAATTTTCGGACCACGCCCACTGGCAGGGGGTGTGTCCGATTTGACCCATTTTCGAACTCGACCTCGCTTTTTATACCTACATTACGTACAGAAAGTTTGAATTGATTATCTCAAACCGTTTTTGAGTTATCGTGCTAACAGACAGACAGACGGACGGACGGACAGACAGACAGACAGACAGATCAGGCATTCCTATACAGCGGTGTTGCACACCACTTAATAATAACTATTGAAAATATTATTCTATTTGTAAAATCCAACAGAAACAACTGTAGGCATATCTACGCTCTAAATTTTATCCCCCCTACGTTCTAATTGGTGATGGCTTAATCTCATAATTTATTTAACGAAATCGTACGCAATTCGACATTAATTTCTCATTTCAAGAAATTTTTCTTGAAAAATTCAATATTTGGAATTATTGAAATTAGTGACATTTTTAAAACTAGAAATAAGCCTAGGGACGGGAAATTATCTACAGTTATTGAATCATTGTAGTAATAGTATGCCAAATTTTTCTTTTCCTCTAACTTTGTCTTATTATAATTATTAAGCATTTATTTAGGTTTTACCAACTTTGAGTTCATTACATTTGAATGAAAGGTTGTAAAACTGCCGTTTGTGGTTGTAAAACTGCAGTGGCTGGTTGTAAAACTTCAGTAGCTGGTTGTAAAACTGCAGTGCATGGTTGTAAAACTGCAGTGGCTGATTGTAAAACTGCAGTGGCTGGTTGTAAAACTTCACTACCCCAGGTTGTAAAACTTTAGATGTGAAAATTCCCAATACCGTCTTTACCATCGTCCATCATACATGCTCATTTCTATTTTCCTCGCCAGTCGAGACCAAAACGGATAACTATAGCAATTAGGAAGGGACGGATGCCTCATCGATAATTCCTTTCCTCATAGCATCGATAATTCCTTTCCTGGATATGGACAATGAAAAAATAATATATTAAGTCTTCAATTTATGTCTATAAATAAATTAAAATGTGGCAAATTTTTTTCATTTTATGTACAGTTTTGAAATATTTATATTCACTACATGAAATATATAATTTTTACATCAGTTTTAAAACCGAATTCTGAAGGTATATTTTAGTACACATATATTGAGGACGGTCGGTCGTATCCAACTGACCATTGTAGCAAATAGAAAAATGAAAGGAGCCTGTGTGCAGAAAGAACCTTGTTTTTACCTTTTTTGTCATTGTATAAACAAAACGTAAAATAAAGCTGTATTCAAAAATATTATGATTTAGTAATTCAAATAAATTATTTTCTCATATACCATAAAAATGCTCTAAGTTATCAATCATGTATGATTTTATGGGTCTCTTGCAGAAAATACAATAACAATCATTATAATTATAATCACTAGTTTGTAAAATATTTTGCATAATTTTATGTTGCCTTCAATTGTAATGACGCACGCAAGAATGTATTTCATAATTTCTTAGAGTTGATATTTCGTATAAATTGGCACTGTGTCGAAATGTACATTTTTAAATAAAACAAATTACAAACAGCGAAATTCTATACAATCATTACTAATAATTATGGCGTTTTTTAATCTTAATAATGCTTTATTACTGCAGTTAAATTGTTAAAAAAGTGATTCTGTTGTTAATTATTTTTGTTTATAAAGGCCGAAAAATTAAAAGTGTATTGGCAAACCTAGTCCATACTATCTAAATTTAATATGGAGCTCAAAAATCATGGTTTCCATTGGTGCATCCTCGTATTTACATTGATAATCGCTATTATTGTAATCAAAGGAACAGGTATGTAGCAAATATTTTTATTTCATTGGCTCTTATTAAAATTATAAAAATTAATGAAAGTTTACTTTGTAATTGCCTTGAATTAATCTTTAGAAGCGAAAACGGTTGTGGATGACCCTGGCATATTAAAAGAAATATTGCGACAGAAAAGAGACATTTACGATTATAGTGACGAAGGTGGCTGGAGAATTGGCGCCCGAAGCATGGTAAATACGTTAATCTTAAATAATCTTTGTAATAATATTTGGTATGCATTTTCGTAAAGGGGCATTGATTTAAACCACAAAAGATTACAATGCAAAAAATTCCCAATAAAACTTGCGAAACATTTTCCATTGTAGAAAACGAACTACAGTTGCCCAACGCATTAGTTTGATACTGACCACTATTTTTGCTGAATTTATTAATGTTTAGCATGCCTTTGATAATTATTGTTAAATGGTCATCTATATTTAACATGTCGTTTTCAATCAGAACATTTTATTGGTAACCAATTGTGAAGGAGTTACATTTTAGTATTTTAGTTCGATCTAATAATAAAAACGTTTATTTGTTTTTGTTATATCTTGCAATTAATTGTCAAATTTCGTCTTCAATTCTTGCGCTGACTTTTATTTCAGCAATGTCGTCCACGTGGTCAACGATGCCAAACTGCATCGGAATGTTGTTCCAACCATTGCCCATGGAGTGGATACCGAAGATGCCATTAGTTTAAACATAGTTAAATAAAATAATGTTTAGTAAATATCTCGTACTACATATTATTTCATTGGTCCTAATGAATTAACTAATAAACATATCTGTAATAACATGTAATGTGTAATATGCCTTTCTCGTTTCTCGTTGTCAATTATTTAGTGTGCAAAATTCCAATTTGATGATAATGCTTATTTTCATGCACAGGCACGTATCCAGAAATTTGGTCAAGTGGGACCAATCAAAAATAATGTTTAAAACAAGATATATTCGCGCGCCTTTAAATATTACCCCTTTAAATAAATTGGCTTTAGAATTTTTCAAAGGTGTAATACTAATAACGTTAATTTAAGTTTCAATTTATTTCAGTGTTTATCAAAAGGAGAAGAATGCCAATTTTTTCACCAGTGCTGTTCCAAAATTTGTCTGTTCAGTGGATTCAGTTGGGTGGCACGATGCCGCTAGTAATTATAAAGTAAATCACCCATACCTGCAAAACAGGCACGTATTCAGAAATTTGATCAAGGGGGGGGGCACAACCAATAATAATGTCAAAAATAATACATATCCGCGCGAAGAGCGAAAAAATTCTCTTTTTCTCAGACTTAAGGAGCCGCTTTGCCCCCCGCCCCCTACTGGATACATGCTTGCTGCAAAATGTTTGTCTATTCAGGCTTTTAATTATTTTTTCTTAATGGAAGTGCAGTACAGGTTTCCCTGCAGTCTTAACGTTTGTAAAAAATCTGCTAGTTTTGAAAAATTCAGCAGTGTTTTTTTCCCCAACTTATATAAAGAATCACTGTCTATTTGCTTTTTTATAGAATAGCTACCGAACTTGTCAGTGTTAAATAATTCCATTGAAATAAATATGTTACATTCCAAAAGTTTATATTTTGCACTCATTATTAAAGCTTCCTAAATTACTCAAATGTAATTCATTGGTAATTACTACTACGTTTTTGTAATGGATATGGGATTGTAATTAGTGCTGACCACATATTACATGTCATGTAGTCATGTAGCTTGAAAAAATTAACATAATCAATTAAAACAAAAATAAAAATGGAGTGATTACATTTATTTATACGGCTTAAAAAATATAATTATGCTGTAATGTACTCAGGGCATGAAACAAGTTGCTTTTTTGTACCTTTTTCCCTTTTTGTGCCGTAGAGTGACTTTTTGCTATAGCATTCGGTACTTATGAAATTGTATTATGATCGAATTTGAGGTTGTTACAGTAACCTTCCTTTTACATGACAAAATAATGTTTCCATTTTCTATAACTTTTACGGCACGAAACATACAAATTGGAATTAATTTAATTTATAAAGCGACCAAAAAGGCACAAAGTTACTAAAGGGTTACCAGGTATATACTTAAATGGCAAGTATAATACTTAAATTAGATCCTATGCTTAAAATACTTGCAAGCATTTTAAAATCCTTAAATTATATACTTAAATATATTACTTAAATGAACTAAAATAGGTAACGATGAAATGATTTGATCCTTACACCTTAGAACAGTTTTTAGGTATTGTCCAAATATGAATGCGAATTATAATGGTCATTGCATTCAATCCAACTTAAAAAATTTCTTCCAATTTTACTAAAAGTCGATTAATCACTTTTAAGGAATGACATGATTAAATACCAAACATTTATTCCTCAACTTTTCAATAATCATTCAAAGCTAAATTTCCAAAAATGCGTTGAAATTTTATTGATCAATTAAAGTTAAATTTCAAAATTTTCTCGCGCTACGCACGAATTTGTATTTTCTCTTAATTTCTTCACTCATCTATTTAGTAATATGCAAGAATGTTAATTACAAAAATTGTAATTTACGTTATTTTTGTTTAATTTTCATCGAAAACCGTAAATTTGTGTGATGCATACTGCAGACATATGATATTGTGAAATACGGTTTTTTGACATTTGAAAACATGTTACAGTAATAGTCATTTATAGTAAGATGCGTGAAGGGCGCGGGTTGGTACATGGTCAGTTGTCAGTATACTTACATTCATTGAAGAAAATCTGATAGGCGCCCATTGTTAAATGTGCGTGATAGGATAAAATCAAACTTACTAAATAAAATAATATTACGTGGTAATAATAATGTTTCTCAATTTGGGTACAACAACAAAATGAGACATAAAAACTCTCCCATGATACGCTCATAGGACCACGCTCATATACCCATATTTATTGTGCTTGACCGATCACTTGATGTCTACTCGGTAGTAGTAGTGGTACAACAGCTATACGAGGTAGATGCAACGTCGCGACGTCACGTCCTTTCTTGGCCATGATGATTCACATATTCACATTCTCTTAACTTTAGTAAGCGCCAACACCCAGATTCTCACATCAGTTCGTTAAGCGCATTTAAATATATAATTTTTTGTTACTAATTAAAAGTCGTCACCTAGCATCATTGTCGTTTTAAATGATACAATATTAATATTCAATATCAACTTTTCGTGGGAAAAACATTTGTTGTTCTTTTTTGCTACATTTCCCAACTTAAAGGATACTTGAAGTATTTCCATTGCTAATTTAGTTTTAAAAAGTCGTAAAAATGACAGACGAGTGGAAATTAAAGTTGGACGACCGAATAAGAAGGTTGCTGAGTTGTGACAAATATAAAACTATAGAAATATTGCCAAAACATTTTAGCGTATTAACGTCAGTCCAATTAATGATATTGACACAATATCAAAAGCTACTCCGGTTTCCTATCTCTGAGATTGTCGCTCATCCCCACAATTTGAACACTTTATACACTTGGAATTTGGAATGTCTTAATCATTGGAAAAGAAAAAACTCCTCTGGAAAACGAACTTTATGAAGTGACTTTAATCTTTCCAGAAAATTTTCCAGAACGACCAGTCCAAATAAGAATTATGAGCGCAATATTTCATCCTAATTTTGACAATTGTGGATATCTTGTTCTTGATACCATAGAAAATGCTATTGGCAGAGATCCTTTACAGAAATTCGATGTGCGATGTTTGTTCATTGAACTCCTTACTATACTTGGACAGCCGAGAGTTCAGTCTAAATATTTATCAGAAGATTATGCTGCTAAGATATTTCGAGTCGATCAAAACGAATATTATCGCCTACGAAAAGAATGGGCGGCATTTCAACTTGAAAATTTGTAAAAATACTTTTTTCCTTTCTATAATTTATCTGCATGGAAATATTTCTAAAAGAATAATAATAATTCTGACAATTAAATTACGGTTACAATAAAATTTTAAAAAATTTTCAGAGCGGAATGGAACAAGAGATTAAAATTTGTGACATCCGCACTAAAATGTAGCCAAGAGAATCCTAGTGCAATTGATCGAGTGCGAGTGGCCAAAACAAAAGAAGTTAAAACAGACGACAATTTTACCCATTGTATACTCAGGGAGTGGCAAAGTCTGTCAAACAATGATGGTCCTAAAGGAATTAGCGGTGGTCCCATTGAAGAAAATATTTTGATTTGGGAAGTATTTATTCCTGCACCAAATGAAAAACTTTTGAAGGCAAAACTTATTTTCTCCGAGAAGTTTCCTTCGGAATGTCCAAAAATATTTTTTGAAAAGCCACTATTTCATCCCAATATATCTTCTGATGATGGCCAGGTGTGTTTACAAGATCTTGAGGTGATTTGGACTCCTGCTCATACAATTTGGTCTCTGCTGGGATCTGTACAAATGCTTCTTTCAGATCCAAACCCAAACGACCCGGTCAATGCAATAGCAACGGAAGTACTTCTCAGAAATGTTGACATCTACAACAGTATGGCCTTTCAGTGTTTTGAAAGTGAATAACTCTGGGATAAGAATATAGCCTTTATTTCGTTTTATACCTAGACCAAGAACACAAACGCAATACATGTTTACACAAAAGTTCAGCCTTTTGTTTACAAAATATTCAAAGGTTGGAATATTATATACAACATCAATTTAGAAATGTTACATTACAAAATAAAACATTTTATTTATTTATAACTGCAATTTTTACAAACAGGCAAAAAATTTTAAAGCTAATCTTTTTTGAACCATTTTTCGCCTAAGCTTTTTACAAGAAATTGTTATATGCATATATTGTATATAAGAAAGGCCCGAAAAATAAGTGTCCGAGTAGATCTTTTCATTAGATGATAAACGCATCAGTCTCAATCTATTAATGACGGCACCGGCACCAAGCACCATTATTACTAAGTTGGATTTCATTAAACATCAATGACGGGTACATACCAATCTGTAAAACTCCTTCGTTTCGTAATTTCCATATAAGTGTAGAATCAGGCTGGGGGAGACACCGATCTAAAAGTTTCCGTTCCCAGGTAGAAGATTTAACGTACAGTGAATAAGGATCAAATGTAAGTAATTCCTCAACAAAAAGCGAATAAGCGTTTACTTTTAGATTTATTTATAGGGGCAAGCGCGAACGCTTCACCCCCTGGAAAAAATTTCGCGTTCGAGTTATCCACGTTTGGGATAATCGCAGAAGTCAACCAACTCGAAGTGCAATGAGAAGGTCTCTTCCTGGGAGCACAGCCTTCCAGATCACTCTATCTCCTACGCCAGGTAAGTACCGTTCTCAACTCTCCCTTTCACTTCTGTCTTCCACACACGCTCAACTCCAAACGACTTTTAATTACATCAGTAATTTAATGGTGTAGTAATCCATTAAATTAATGACATATAAACTGTTTATAATAGTAAAAATGATTTTACATCTGTTTTTGCATTGATATTTTCAATATTATTGATACGCAACAAGTTATTGACAAGTTAACATTTTAGTTCATCTATTTAAATACCATTACTTCTTTGAAGATTCTTGTCATCCTCTCTTGTGTTTCATTTTGCCCCCTCAATGCATGTTATACACGATTAGTTTCTGTGTTAAAGTTTCAACCAACGCATTTTATAACAAACAATAAAAATCTCAACAATTCACTAATAGTAAAAACAAAAGTATTTTAAACAGTGTTGTACTAATGACCACTTTTTTGCATTTTGACCGGGCCACTGGTCAAAATGGTCAAAATGGTCAAAATGGCTAAAATGGTCAAAATATCAGTATACAGTTACTTAGGCTAGCAAATGAAATTTAAAATATTTAGAGAATGAAATATGGCCTAAAACCAATGAAACACTATTCTACTAACATCAGACTGCAGAATGACACTCTCTAATCATTTTTAACTGCAATCTTTAGAAAGTTGTATTTGTTGTTTACTGTTGCAGTAAAAGCTACCTTGGGGTCTCAATTAACCCCAAACAGGCATTTTGTCCATTTTGACCATTTTGACCACTTTTTAATTTTTTTTGACCGGGCCATTTTGACCATTATGACCATTATGACCACTAGTGGTTTTAACCACTGCACAACACTGATTTTAAAGCTACTTTTAACTGTAATCTAATTGTACATAATAAAGTACTATATAGTAAAGGAATACTTAACAAGAAACATTCCTGGATTTACCTTGGTTATAAGCTGGATGTAATTGCTGAATAAAAGTACCATCAATACTAGACTGAAACAATTCTTATTATGGGAAATGCTGTCTTGGTTTTACTCTAAGGTGTAATTTAAACTTCTCAGATAAATTAATTTGAAAAATAATTTCACACTGTGCTGGGTAATTAATGTTGTTATTTCATATTCCTTCAGCCAGTTCAACTTACTATAATAATCATCAAGGTATTCCCAATATATTCTTCAAGGAAACCTGCTATTCGACTCCCCAATTTCCAGGGTTTGGCCCAACCCAAAGTTATAAGCTCCATATATACATTGAAATGGAGCATAGGATGGCCGGTCAAGGTCCAATTTCTAAGAAAACGTAGTTGCTGAGCTTGCTGAAAATTCTCGATACTTTGGGAAATAAAACTTTTACCAACAGATAATTATATTTTCGGTAACGATCATATTATTTCTATTTCATTGGATATTGAATAATTTAGCTAGTTTTCTGAAAGTAATTACCATGGTTAAATTATGTTTGCAGTATAATATATGGTTATTGATCATATTTTGTGCAACGCGTACACTTAATAGTCAGAAGATTTAATAGTTGGAAATGCATTCATTATTGACTTGCTTTAGAATATATTGAGTTTCAGTATTTACGAGCATTATATTAGTATTAAACAAATTGCTTCATTTTGCATAAATTTTGCATTATTAATCTTATTGCAATTTTACTTTCAACATAATGGCAGAAGGTGGGAATTTTTTGTTAATCTTAATTAGCCCGGACATTTTAAAATAAAGTAATCTTATCCTTAAGTAGCACTATTAAAAGTTCATTACTATGAATAGTGAATAAAATCAGCGAAGAACCTCAATAAACTAAACATACGGGCTTCAGAAGATCTTGCCACTTTCCTCCTGTTGTATTACAAATGATATAAATGCTTGTATTCTACTGATACTTCCTCAAAGACTTCTAATTCCCAGCACAAGAGTGCTATTAGTTAATCGTTCTGTATTCCTAATTCCCAAGGTTAATATTTCCAACATAAGAATGCTCTATTACATATTTAGTTAGTATGTTCTTCAATGTGCGTCACATGTGGGATTACAAAACAGAAATTTCACAAGAACTTATGATAGGTACTCCAAACATGGAAAATATTTAGTTAGCATATTAATAAAAGTTACTTAATGTACGCATTTCAAAGGGAAGTTTTGGCATGATTTGTTATTAATTACCCATTGTTTAACGTATCTTCAGGAAAATCCAACATTTTTTGTTGAATCATATAAACATAAGAAGAGCCAGAAATAGTTCACATCAACGTGTCAGTAATAATTTCCAAATTCCCACCAAAGGATAGTACCGCAATATTATTTCAATCCTGATACAGTTTTGCTCTTTACTTTGTTTAAAACAGTTAGTGCTTAAATTCATAAGAGTTAATTATATTTCAAATAAAATGGCAGCAACAAAGTATTTGTTGAATTTGGGTCTTAAACCCTGGATCTACGAAAATCCACAAAAATACGAACCTTTATGGTTTGAAAAAATTGATGGAAACGAATTGAGATATTGGACTAGACAGCAATTTCCATTTACTGTCGTGATTTGTATGGTATATTTCCTGTTTATCCACTACGGCCCGTTGTGGATGAAAAATCGAAAGCCCTTCAACCTACAGACTCCTTTAGTAATTTGGAATTTTCTTCTAGCAATATTTTCAATTTTTGGAGCAATAAGAATGGGGAAAGAATTTATACACACTTTGGGTGAAAATGGATTTCATCGCTCAGCCTGTGGAATGTAAAGCATACTTCGCTTTTATAATTACTGTCTATAATGTTTTTAATTTTAAATTTTAAATTTTCACACACAGAGAAGGTGGTCGTGTCAATTATACCTTTACGTTTTGGGCATTTGCTTTTACTATTTCTAAAATCCCTGAATTGGGTGATACTCTCTTTATTGTTTTAAGAAAAAAACCTTTAATATTTCTTCACTGGTAAGCAAATTTTACAATTTTTCACATTTTAAGAAATAAATCGCTGAAATGACTTAAATCATCAAAAAAAATTAAAATCGGTATCTATATTTTGTATTAAATTACATTATTTGATTTTTTATTGTTGTAGGTTTCATCATTCAACAGTAATATTATGTAGTTTTTTTACTTACACCGAAGGAGAACAACATTCCCTATACCCAGGATTAATTAATTTCAGCGTCCACTCTATAATGTACAGTTACTATACAGTGAAGGTAAGTTCATTAGTATTATTATTGTGCAAAGAAGACTCTGTGTAATCCTATTTGCTAAAGTTTATTACCAATTTTAGGCTTTACAAATTAGAGTCCCTAAAACTATTTCTGTGGGGATCACAAGTATACAGATTTTACAATTTGTCGCACTATTGTCTATAAATCTGTACACATTAATAAGCTATGGTGAGTCTCATTCGTTGGTAAAGTCTTTTTATATGTATATATATTCTGCAAACTGTTTCAGTTATATTTATCATCCGAACTTTATTTAATTTTAGTGTCTGGAGGAGATTGCTACAGAACCGCCAACTCTCTTCTATTTCAGTTCGGGGTTCAGAGTAGTTATCTATATCTCTTCTCAAAATTATTTTACAACTCATATATTAACAAACCAAAGAAACAAATCTAATTAAATAGAATTGTCGCAGGACTAATTTTGTAGGGTCTAATGCATTAAATATAGTGTGGGAAAAATCAACCAATAGTTTATATGCATTTCGTTTGTTTATAATGAATCTTTATACAAAAAAACTTACATTTTTTGCAATTGGGAACACCCTACCACACGTACATGAACAGAAATATAGGTAGACAGACAAATTTATTACTTTATTTAGATAAGACGAACGTTACTATATAGAGATAAACAATTAAATTCATTAAATATTTATATTACGCGTTAGATGTAAATATATTATAACCATAGGTCCTTGAAATGAAGCAACTCCTGCTGTATACATTATAAATCATATTTGGCTTGCTCATTCTTGCTGTCAATTTAATTTGTATATCATAATTGAAAAACTTACAATGAACAAACAACTACATGCCAAGTCATTACCATAAGCATCTATCAGCATTGATATTTGATCATTGAGGAATGGAATAGTTATTTCTGATGTGTAAAATGAAATTAGAAAAATGTGTAATAAAACTGGTAAATCTTTAATATACAATCGAAATGAAACGATGAATGAGCAAAGTTACCATGGATCATAATAGTCATTGAAATGCTTTTTAGTTTTCCTTAGATAAATAAATGAAAGATGAAAACCGAAACTTAGTGTGGAATTTTATTTGTACCGTATACTATATTTATAACATTTGCTTAACCACAACGAATTCAATGAATTTATATTAATCACAGAATATAGACAAACAACAAAAAATCCGTAATTGCATGCACTTATAGGTGGTTATTGAGAGATAATGCTAAACATAATTACATTAATTAGAAACATTAGCCAAATGTCAAAATAGCCTCCATTGTTCCTAAACTAATAGAATATATGAATTTGAGTATTTTGCTATTTCTTATAATTGAAAATTGACTGATACAAAATTTACATGGCGTACAGGATTTACGGAATTTCTTGAAAATGACTTTTTCGTGATTAGAACGATAAGCAACTGAACAGTGTTTCCAAGACTCGATACATAAGAGGGACGATTCAAATGGCATGGAAGTAGTGAAAAGTGCCATCAACCACATCATTGACACCAATATAGCCCATAGCAAACACAGTACACACATGACAGTATCCATATGAGAATGGTGCAGGATGAGCAAGTAGTTGGCCAAGTACAATTGTCGTTTACATAAAAAGTTGGAAGCGTATATAAATATATTGTAAACGCTATTAGCATCAAGGACGATAAGCTGCAGCAATCGATAGATTTTAGGTATATTTTTCGAATCTCTAAATGCATCCTCAGTTCGTTACAATTTTCTGCCAAAACTGAAATACAGAATAAGTAATTGGATTTGATATTAGTGGGTTTCAAAGCACGGAAAATAAGTACTTCTTCTACTCAAACCAATTAGGTAAAAAGTCAATTTTATTGCTCGTTGGTTGAATGTACCACTTATTTTCTAATTTTTTGTCAAAAGTCTCACTAAATCGAGATAATCAGTTACGCGCAAATTTTCAAATAATGGAAATTACATGGGGAAATGGGGCGGAATGAGAATGAGTACAAATAGTGAGTGAAATAAGGATGTTTTTTGTTCCTTTTTTTGAGAGAGATAAGTACTCGAACTTGGGTATCGGCGCCTGCGCAGAGAAATATTTCTATGAGTGAATTTAGCAAAAGAGTAGTTTGAGTGGAATAAGTTACTTATTTTTGGTGCTTTGAAACCCCATATTATAAACCTGTACATTGTTGAAATAATTAATTTTGTTATTGAATTATAGAGGATCACCCCAATTCTTCAAAGAACATTTTGAAATTAGGGGCCGAAAGAAGTGCAACCGCGACATGAAACATTGCTAATGCAAATCCACAAAATACGCACCAAATATGGAGTGATGACAAAAGCGTGAAATAGAAATTGTTGAAGTATCCAGGGCCGAGTAGCGACGTTATGAACATTGGGTTGGATGGAATAATTAATATCACAATACCAAATATGATTGGATACGTGACGGCAACCAGAAATCCCAGTAAGAGGGATAAATCAACCATCTCGAGTCTATTTCGATATTCCTTTTTATAATATTCCTCTGATTATAAAATATGGTAACATTATTCAGTTAAATGTATACCATATATAAATACATTATTATTATGACATTTGATATATTGTGAGTTGACTTACTGCGCCATTTAGAGAATATTCTAATCATGACGTTGCCAGTTGTTATTATAGTATTGCCCTTCCACATTGTGACGTGGATAATGACCACCGGAATGGCTATTCCCAAAGCGACGACGTAACTCATACAAGCAGAAATGGTATCGCCTTGTAATGTCTCATATACAGCTCTGGCCAGAAGATAAAACCAATAAATGTGAATATACAATACAAAAATATACCACTTTAACCTGACCCATTTGTTTGTAGACCATTCTAAATATTTTTCAGGGCAGTTTGAAATCCAATGAATAGGCACACCTCCGCAAAAATTTCCCCATTTCAAATACCACGAAAAGATTATTCTAGTAATGGCTTTTACCATTGTAGAAAATTTTATGTCCAGACTTAATATTATTTTAATATTATCAAATAATAGGAATTTAAAGCCCAGCAAATTACTATTTAAATAAAGTAATCAATTAAATTCTTTGCAGACGAAATTTATAGCAACGAATATATAATTATGTAAATAAATTTGAACCTAGCATTAATTTCTATAGACAAATATCAAGACTACAATTTTGAAGGATGGAATTATGAAATAAGGTTTTAAAAGTTAGCGAAATCTAATATTATTTCTGACTTAAAGGGAATTCAACGATGGAATAAATCGTACTTTCATACTGGGTTTGGGAATACAGATTCGATTTAAGAAAAATTAATTGAAATAAATCAAATCTTAACATTAAATCGGCTTCAATTTTAGGTATATAGGGTTGGCGAGCTTAAGGCTGCCTTGGCTGTTAAATTTCAATTAGCCAACATACAACATAAATGATAGAGCTTGGTTTAATAGCATGTAGTAGGATTAGTACAATGAGACAGAAATAGTAAGCGCGAGCTATAGGGAGACAGGCTTAAGCTCAGGTTTTTATAACTGTGTCCAAAGCATTAAAAACAATTCTGAGTAAAGTCAAATAAGATATGTAAGGACAATTACACTGATCTGCTTAGTAATAAAGAGTAGTAGTGGGAGGACGTAGTAGCCTCCACCCCACGCCATCTTGGATTTTGAGGCTTGCACACTCAGCGCCATAGCCTGCGGCACTCATACACTAATCCAACTCTTATGCTCGAACACTCACCGCCATAGCCTACGTCACTCACATACTAACCTAACTCTTACGCTTGGGTAGTCACAGCCATAGCCTAAGGCAGATCTAATGTACTGTCATGCTCGAACACTCACCGCCATAGTCCAATACATTCATGATAGTACAGGAACTAACCTAACTCTTACACTTGGATAGTAGCAACCATACCCAATGGCTATTTATTAATTCATCATTCACATTCAAAGCTTACATATAATTAATAAGGATGATTAATGTCCAATGACTCTAAACTATAATAAATGACAATGCAAAATAGATCTCTTTTAATACTAATGGTTGTTGAAGACAAATATGTGTAGACACCACCATTGTAAATATCTATATGTGCGACTTTACATGTAAAGGTAAGTGCAATCGATTGAAGGGAACTGGGAGGGGGTTAAAGACTAGAATGCAATGAACAAGAAGAATATTTTAGGTACTTAAGGGTACTTGGGAGCTCAAGTGTTTGTTGAAATCAACATGTAGAATATATGGTACATAATGTTAAAGGAAAATATGCGTGTACTTTACACCTATCAGGTACCTTGCAATATTAATGCAACAGAAATAAGTTATTTTCGACTCTTTAGTACAATCGTAACAAAAGAAATGCAATGACTTTAAGTCAAATAATCCTTTCTCAGAAATGTCTTTACATAACAGGCTGAGTCTTGTATGTTTGTTCCAACTTGCATACCCTATTTTTAAAATTGCACGAGGGACTTCAGTAAGAATATTTTGTCTTTAAAAAGCAGTAAGCTACTATAATAATTCACACTACTCTAATACCTCGAGCTGCAATCATCTAACTTCAAAAGTTCTGTTCCTGCTACTTCAAATATTTTGAATATGGAAAATTGTCCTGTCTGCGGTGTTGTTTTAAATGGAAATTTCGAACAACATTTTAAGGAGATTCACCAGTGTCCATCCTGTTTAAAGTTTACAGAAGGTTGCCTCTGCTATGGTAAATATTAACACAATACCTAACAGTAAACTTTTATTATACTAGTACTTTTCAAATCTATTTAACCTAGAGATAGCTAGCTTAATAAAATGACTTTTGTATTTTCAGCGTGCTCTAAGTGCACCAAAGCATTCAAAAGTGTGGATTTGATGGAAGACCATCTCCTCACTGACCACATCTGTCCTGCCTGTGACGAGGACCAATCATTATGCATCTGCATTCAACAAATAAAGTCCCAAGAATTGGATACAAGAAAACGTGGACGAGAAGATGAAGAACTTCCTTCCACAAGTAAGCGGCCGAAATTTTCAAATCCTTCAGGTCATTCCGACGTGGTTCCAGTTCCTGTATCAATACAAGTTGACGATATTCAAGACATGCAGCATCCGAAAAATAATAAACAAGAATTTGTCAATGTAAGTCTATTAAGATCTAAGTATTGTCCTGCCTGTGACATTATCTTTTCAACATGCCTTCAATTACATTTAGTTGAAAACCATCCAGAGTTTTACACAAATGTTGACTTTCCTCAAGTAGGAATGGGTGATGAACACCTAGAATTAACATTAGTTCAAAGTGCATTTGATATTTATCATGAATTCAATTGTAGTTTGGATCATGTGGTTGTCAAAGATATTCGTGGGATATTTCATAGTTTAAGAAGTCAAATTTTATCAATATTTAGACATCATTTAGAGGACTGGAGTACATTTAAGGTTCACTTCGATATAGTGGTTGCATTTAGTAAAAAAGAACAAAACCATACATGCATGCGAGACACAAGACCATTTCCAGGTTTTATGTTTCCAGTTTTAAATATTGACAATGCAAAAATGTCAATTAAAGTTACTAATGATCATTTTGCTGAAAGACTTCAAGAACATGTAAGAAATGGTTCCGGATGGAATATAGATAACATTAAGGAATTTAAAATGACAATTGTCAAGTATATACCATTGAGTGGAGGGAGAAAAAACATACCTTTACCAGACATTCTTAAAAACAAAAACAAAACTTTCATTAATGTAGCGGTTGATGATAACTTGTGTTTCAAACGTGCGGTATATGCTCACGCAAGTTTGCACTGTAAGCAGGTGAATCCTAATCATGCAAACCGTACTTTAGAAAGTGTTAAATTTTATGAGGATATACTAGACAATGGAAAAGTGAATTGGAGTGGGATTGAATTTCCATTTTCGTTGAAACAAATACAAAAATTTGAAAAACAAAATCCAGAGATAGGACTTACAGTAATTGGTTTCTCTCAAGAGTTTTTAGAAAAGCGTAAAAATTCTAAAGTAAAGTTAGACGAGGAAAATAATTACGATGACATTATTGAAGCAGTGGCAATTAGCGTCAGGGAAAAGGATAAATATGAGGATAGCGATAGTGAGATTGACGAAAAGAAATCATATGGGCAAAAACAATCAGAAA
The DNA here is from genome assembly GCA_020055645.1 of Tomocerus qinae. Classification (NCBI taxonomy): domain Eukaryota; kingdom Metazoa; phylum Arthropoda; class Collembola; order Entomobryomorpha; family Tomoceridae; genus Tomocerus; species Tomocerus qinae. Next base: position 45,436,748 of record CM034546.1, on the reverse strand, counting down.
TCATCGACTATTGTGTTCCTTTGCATGTATGTAAATGTGATAGGCCAATTAAAATTGATTTACTCTTAATTATGGATGATAGTACAGAGGATCATTTTGTATTCATTAAAGACTTGCCAAAATTAATTTATAAGGCACACACCAGACATGTTTGTAGACATTGTCTTCAGGGGTTTAATGACGACTATGACGTACATGTCAAATATTGTTCTGCCCTTGACAAGATAAAGACTGTATTTCCAAAACATCACTCTTTAAAATTTGAAAAATTTGCACGCACTCAAAAGGCTCCATTTACTGTTTCGGCAGATTTTGAATCTTTTCTGAAGCCCACGGGGAAATTTTTAGAAATCAAAATAAGTGATAAAAACAAGAAAACACCAAACACTGTAAAAGTACAACTTCATAAAGCTAGTGGATTTAGTTGGCGATGTATTAATTGGAAAGGCAAGCAAAAATGTAGCAGTTCATATAGGGTAGAAAACGAAACAGATGATGCGCCAAAACGATTTCTGACAGAAATTTTAGCATTAAATGAAGAATTGCAAATCGAAATGAAAGAGTACGAAAAGGAAGCTAAAAAAACTATGATAATTAGCGAAGAAGACAACCAAAAGTTTAGAAATCCGCACAAGCTATGTAGCACTAAATGCTATTTTTGTCACAAATGCTTTACATTCAAGGATTTTAAGGAAAAGAAAATAGTTAGACATCATGAACATTTACCGCCTTATAATTTCATTGGTTTTGCACACAAATCGTGTAATATAAAGGCATCTACACCCAAAACATTGACTGTATGCTTCCATAATTTACGAGGCTATGATGGGCACTATCTTATACAGGCAGCTTCTGAGGATCTTGTTAAAGAGGTTGTAGTTATTCCGCAAACATCGGAAAAGTTTATGAGTATAATAATTAACAAGCAGATCAAATTTATTGACACTGCACTCTTTATGCCTGAAAGTTTAGGAGATTTAGTTAAGGATCTAAAGGAATTTCCTATAACAAGAGACGCATTTTCTCAATATAGCAAAGAACAAGTAGATTTACTTCTAAATAAAGTGGCATATCCATATTCTTATATGGATTCTGTAGAAAAGTTCAAGGAAACAGAATTACCGCCAAAATCAACTTTTAAAAATGATCTAACCGGTAAAGATATAGACGATGATGTGTACTGCAATGCTCAGAAAGTTTGGAAGGAGTTTGGCATTCGTAATATGGGTGAATGGCATGATTTGTATTGTCAGCTAGATACCGCGCTTTTAGCAGATGTTTGGTTTACACTTCGTAACACAATGTATGATAAATATGGTCTAGATGTATGTCATTATTTCTCATTGCCTATGTTCAGTTTAGATGCAGCACTAAAGTTTACAGGTGTGTCTTTAGAATTTATTAAAGATCCAACAATGCATGTATGGCTAGAAAGTGCAATTCGTGGAGGATTAGTAAGTGCGGGAGATTTAAGAGTTGCAAAAGCAAACAATGAATATTGTCCTGATTATGACGATAAGAAACCATCTTCTTATATTATGTACTGGGACGCTAATAATTTGTACGGTCATGCATTAAGTGAATATTTACCTCATAATGGGTATAGATGGGCAACTGACGAGGAGTTAGAAGAGATAAGACAAGATCCGAAAGGTTATATCTTGAAAATGAAAGATAATCAGAAAACATGTATGTTTTTTGAGGTAGATATGGTTATCCCTGAAGACAAACACGACTTTTTAAATGCATATCCACCCGCACCAACATCTAGGATTGTAGATGACAAAGAAATATCCTGTATGCAACATGAGTTAGCTGATATGTTAGGAGTAGAAGTTGATTGTAAACAAAAACGGCTGATTGCTGACTTAAAAGACAAGGAAGGCTATGTTTGTCATTACAGGGCCTTAAGAACTTATTTAAAATTAGGTGCTGAAATTAAATACGTTAGAAAAGTTATGGTTTGCAATCAAAGTCAATGGATGAAGCCTTTTGTCGCTGAAAACACCAAAATGCGCACTTTGGCTACAAGCGAAATCGAAAAAAGATTTTGGAAACTTTTAAATAACACAGGTTATGGCAAACTTATTGAACAGAAAAGACAGAGAACTAAAATGCATGTAGTTCTCAATAAAGAAAAAGGTCTCAGATTAAATAGTAGACCAAATGTTGCTCACTCATCAATTATAGATGACAGAATTGTGTTACTCACTATGAAAAGAATGCAAGTTACTCTTGATCGACCAATTGCAGCTGGTGTTGCAGTGCTGGACATTAGTAAGACTACAATGTTCAATTTCCATTATGATTTTATTGCAAAGACATATCCTGGCAAGCACAACTTGTTATATACTGACACAGACAGTCTTATTTATTTGATTGAGACAGAAAATGCTTATGATGACTGTCAAAAGTACGAAAAGGATTTTTTTGATATGTCTGATTACAAACCAAATGATGTCATTTTAGGGAAATATCACAATGCGGTAAATAAAAAACGATTAGGTTTCTTTACTGACGAATCACCAAATGCTGTTATTACTGAATTTGTTTGTACTAAACCAAAGTCATATTGTTGTCGTAGTATAAAAACAGCTGATATTTTCAATAATACAGGCGAATATGGTACAAAGAAAAGATTAAAAGGAGTTAGCAGAAGTGCGGTTGAAAACGATATAGTTTTTGATCATTTTGTAAATGCAATGTGCCCAGAAAATTTCTTGGATGCTCAAACATTTGCTGTAAGTAAGTCTCTGCGTAGTTTCTTTCACCAAATGTATACAATCGAAAGTAGGAAAAAGGCTATTAATGGTCTAGATGTTAAAAGATATTCTCCAGATGGGATTGTTACTCTAGCATATGGTCATAAAGACATAAAACTGTATGAACAAAATGATTTTGATGTTAATATTGACTTAAATACTTGTGAAGAATATGCTCGGAATTTTGCCGCAGATTTTATTGATTCGTTTTACTAGTGATGTAACCTAACCTAACCTAATGTAACCTAATTTAGTCTAATGTAAAAGATAAAAATGAAAATGAATATGCAATATTAGTTGATGTAATCTATCGTGGTAGTAGCAGTAGTTTTGTTGATTCGTTTTACTAGTAATGTAACCTAACCTAACCTAATGTAACCTAATTTAGTCTAATTTAAAAGGTACAAATGAATATGAATATGCAATATAAGTTGATGTAATCTATCGTTCTCTAATGTAATTTAATGCACTGAAATTGTATTCTGAATATATATTATGGTGATGAATGACAATAAAATAAACATTTTCCCACATAAATCTGTTTGGTATGCATATATTTATTTTAAACTAAGAAAAAGTACTTTCATTTATAAATAAAAATTTTTAAATACTAAAATACTTTTTTTAAAATTATACAAATAATCATGGCACTAAGAACAGAAAAACTGCAGTTTTCAAACTATCAACATTATTAGACATATAAACATCTACTTAAAGTCATTGACTCAGTGTTATCTTAGTTACATATTGCATAAATAACGTAATAAATCATTCATATCATGCATAAACTTTCGGAAATAAAAATAAAAGCCACACTGCTACATATATACAGGGACCGCAGTGTTAACCGCAGGAACCGCAGTTACAACCGCAGTAACCGCAGTCTCAACCGCAGTAACCGCAGTATCAACCGCAGTCACCGCAGTATCAACCGCAATAACAATAGCGTCAACCGCACTATTGACCGCAATATTATTATTCATTTTTACACACTCTTAATATATATTTCACGTATGTACTGTATGATCATTATGAATAATTTATCATCCCAACAGACTTAATGATTCAATAGCTCAAGCTCATAATTCTAACGTAAAACCTTAATAGCCATAATTTCTAACGTGCGACCTTACTCACGTAGTATCATACATACATAACCTATAAATCTCATTAAATCTTAGAACGTATTTAAATCTACCGGGGCTGACTGTTGAGACAGAGGACCAAGAGAGCTTGTGAGACACAGAAAATTTTGGAGAAACTTCTCCGTCATTTTCTGTTAGCTCTCTAGTCCACCTGTCTCAACAGTCAGCCCCGGTAGATTTAAATACGTTCTAAGATTTAATGAGATTTATAGGTTATGTATGTATGATACTACGTGAGTAAGGTCGCACGTTAGAAATTATGGCTATTAAGGTTTTACGTTAGAATTATGAGCTTGAGCTATTGAATCATTAAGTCTGTTGGGATGATAAATTATTCATAATGATCATACAGTACATACGTGAAATATATATTAAGAGTGTGTAAAAATGAATAATAATATTGCGGTCAATAGTGCGGTTGACGCTATTGTTATTGCGGTTGATACTGCGGTGACTGCGGTTGATACTGCGGTTACTGCGGTTGAGACTGCGGTTACTGCGGTTGTAACTGCGGTTCCTGCGGTTAGCACTGCGGTCCCTGTATATATGTAGCAGTGTGGCTTTTATTTTTATTTCCGAAAGTTTATGCATGATATGAATGATTTATTACGTTATTTATGCAATATGTAACTAAGATAACACTGAGTCAATGACTTTAAGTAGATGTTTATATGTCTAATAATGTTGATAGTTTGAAAACTGCAGTTTTTCTGTTCTTAGTGCCATGATTATTTGTATAATTTTAAAAAAAGTATTTTAATATTTAAAAATTTTTATTTATAAATGAAAGTACTTTTTCTTAGTTTAAAATAAATATATGCATACCAAACAGATTTATGTGGGAAAATGTTTATTTTATTGTCATTCATCACCATAATATATATTCAGAATACAATTTCAGTGCATTAAATTACATTAGAGAACGATAGATTACATCAACTTATATTGCATATTCATATTCATTTGTACCTTTTAAATTAGACTAAATTAGGTTACATTAGGTTAGGTTAGGTTACATTACTAGTAAAACGAATCAACAAAACTACTGCTACTACCACGATAGATTACATCAACTAATATTGCATATTCATTTTCATTTTTATCTTTTACATTAGACTAAATTAGGTTACATTAGGTTAGGTTAGGTTACATCACTAGTAAAACGAATCAATAAAATCTGCGGCAAAATTCCGAGCATATTCTTCACAAGTATTTAAGTCAATATTAACATCAAAATCATTTTGTTCATACAGTTTTATGTCTTTATGACCATATGCTAGAGTAACAATCCCATCTGGAGAATATCTTTTAACATCTAGACCATTAATAGCCTTTTTCCTACTTTCGATTGTATACATTTGGTGAAAGAAACTACGCAGAGACTTACTTACAGCAAATGTTTGAGCATCCAAGAAATTTTCTGGGCACATTGCATTTACAAAATGATCAAAAACTATATCGTTTTCAACCGCACTTCTGCTAACTCCTTTTAATCTTTTCTTTGTACCATATTCGCCTGTATTATTGAAAATATCAGCTGTTTTTATACTACGACAACAATATGACTTTGGTTTAGTACAAACAAATTCAGTAATAACAGCATTTGGTGATTCGTCAGTAAAGAAACCTAATCGTTTTTTATTTACCGCATTGTGATATTTCCCTAAAATGACATCATTTGGTTTGTAATCAGACATCAAAAAAATCCTTTTCGTACTTTTGACAGTCATCATAAGCATTTTCTGTCTCAATCAAATAAATAAGACTGTCTGTGTCAGTATATAACAAGTTGTGCTTGCCAGGATATGTCTTTGCAATAAAATCATAATGGAAATTGAACATTGTAGTCTTACTAATGTCCAGCACTGCAACACCAGCTGCAATTGGTCGATCAAGAGTAACTTGCATTCTTTTCATAGTGAGTAACACAATTCTGTCATCTATAATTGATGAGTGAGCAACATTTGGTCTACTATTTAATCTGAGACCTTTTTCTTTATTGAGAACTACATGCATTTTAGTTCTCTGTCTTTTCTGTTCAATAAGTTTGCCATAACCTGTGTTATTTAAAAGTTACCAAAATCTTTTTTCGATTTCGCTTGTAGCCAAAGTGCGCATTTTGGTGTTTTCAGCGACAAAAGGCTTCATCCATTGACTTTGATTGCAAACCATAACTTTTCTAACGTATTTAATTTCAGCACCTAATTTTAAATAAGTTCTTAAGGCCCTGTAATGACAAACATAGCCTTCCTTGTCTTTTAAGTCAGCAATCAGCCGTTTTTGTTTACAATCAACTTCTACTCCTAACATATCAGCTAACTCATGTTGCATACAGGATATTTCTTTGTCATCTACAATCCTAGATGTTGGTGCGGGTGGATATGCATTTAAAAAGTCGTGTTTGTCTTCAGGGATAACCATATCTACCTCAAAAACATACATGTTTTCTGATTATCTTTCATTTTCAAGATATAACCTTTCGGATCTTGTCTTATCTCTTCTAACTCCTCGTCAGTTGCCCATCTATACCCATTATGAGGTAAATATTCACTTAATGCATGACCGTACAAATTATTAGCGTCCCAGTACATAATATAAGAAGATGGTTTCTTATCGTCATAATCAGGACAATATTCATTGTTTGCTTTTGCAACTCTTAAATCTCCCGCACTTACTAATCCTCCACGAATTGCACTTTCTAGCCATACATGCATTGTTGGATCTTTAATAAATTCTAAAGACACACCTGTAAACTTTAGTGCTGCATCTAAACTGAACATAGGCAATGAGAAATAATGACATACATCTAGACCATATTTATCATACATTGTGTTACGAAGTGTAAACCAAACATCTGCTAAAAGCGCGGTATCTAGCTGACAATACAAATCATGCCATTCACCCATATTACGAATGCCAAACTCCTTCCAAACTTTCTGAGCATTGCAGTACACATCATCGTCTATATCTTTACCGGTTAGATCATTTTTAAAAGTTGATTTTGGCGGTAATTCTGTTTCCTTGAACTTTTCTACAGAATCCATATAAGAATATGGATATGCCACTTTATTTAGAAGTAAATCTACTTGTTCTTTGCTATATTGAGAAAATGCGTCTCTTGTTATAGGAAATTCCTTTAGATCCTTAACTAAATCTCCTAAACTTTCAGGCATAAAGAGTGCAGTGTCAATAAATTTGATCTGCTTGTTAATTATTATACTCATAAACTTTTCCGATGTTTGCGGAATAACTACAACCTCTTTAACAAGATCCTCAGAAGCTGCCTGTATAAGATAGTGCCCATCATAGCCTCGTAAATTATGGAAGCATACAGTCAATGTTTTGGGTGTAGATGCCTTTATATTACACGATTTGTGTGCAAAACCAATGAAATTATAAGGCGGTAAATGTTCATGATGTCTAACTATTTTCTTTTCCTTAAAATCCTTGAATGTAAAGCATTTGTGACAAAAATAGCATTTAGTGCTACATAGCTTGTGCGGATTTCTAAACTTTTGGTTGTCTTCTTCGCTAATTATCATAGTTTTTTTAGCTTCCTTTTCGTACTCTTTCATTTCGATTTGCAATTCTTCATTTAATGCTAAAATTTCTGTCAGAAATCGTTTTGGCGCATCATCTGTTTCGTTTTCTACCCTATATGAACTGCTACATTTTTGCTTGCCTTTCCAATTAATACATCGCCAACTAAATCCACTAGCTTTATGAAGTTGTACTTTTACAGTGTTTGGTGTTTTCTTGTTTTTATCACTTATTTTGATTTCTAAAAATTTCCCCGTGGGCTTCAGAAAAGATTCAAAATCTGCCGAAACAGTAAATGGAGCCTTTTGAGTGCGTGCAAATTTTTCAAATTTTAAAGAGTGATGTTTTGGAAATACAGTCTTTATCTTGTCAAGGGCAGAACAATATTTGACATGTACGTCATAGTCGTCATTAAACCCCTGAAGACAATGTCTACAAACATGTCTGGTGTGTGCCTTATAAATTAATTTTGGCAAGTCTTTAATGAATACAAAATGATCCTCTGTACTATCATCCATAATTAAGAGTAAATCAATTTTAATTGGCCTATCACATTTACATACATGCAAAGGAACACAATAGTCGATGATTTCTGATTGTTTTTGCCCATATGATTTCTTTTCGTCACTTTTTTCGTCTTATCTCACTATCGCTATCCTCATATTTATCCTTTTCCCTGACGCTAATTGCCACTGCTTCAATAATGTCATCGTAATTATTTTCCTCGTCTAACTTTACTTTAGAATTTTTACGCTTTTCTAAAAACTCTTGAGAGAAACCAATTACTGTAAGTCCTATCTCTGGATTTTGTTTTTCAAATTTTTGTATTTGTTTCAACGAAAATGGAAATTCAATCCCACTCCAATTCACTTTTCCATTGTCTAGTATATCCTCATAAAATTTAACACTTTCTAAAGTACGGTTTGCATGATTAGGATTCACCTGCTTACAGTGCAAACTTGCGTGAGCATATACCGCACGTTTGAAACACAAGTTATCATCAACCGCTACATTAATGAAAGTTTTGTTTTTGTTTTTAAGAATGTCTGGTAAAGGTATGTTTTTTCTCCCTCCACTCAATGGTATATACTTGACAATTGTCATTTTAAATTCCTTAATGTTATCTATATTCCATCCGGAACCATTTCTTACATGTTCTTGAAGTCTTTCAGCAAAATGATCATTAGTAACTTTAATTGACATTTTTGCATTGTCAATATTTAAAACTGGAAACATAAAACCTGGAAATGGTCTTGTGTCTCGCATGCATGTATGGTTTTGTTCTTTTTTACTAAATGCAACCACTATATCGAAGTGAACCTTAAATGTACTCCAGTCCTCTAAATGATGTCTAAATATTGATAAAATTTGACTTCTTAAACTATGAAATATCCCACGAATATCTTTGACAACCACATGATCCAAACTACAATTGAATTCATGATAAATATCAAATGCACTTTGAACTAATGTTAATTCTAGGTGTTCATCACCCATTCCTACTTGAGGAAAGTCAACATTTGTGTAAAACTCTGGATGGTTTTCAACTAAATGTAATTGAAGGCATGTTGAAAAGATAATGTCACAGGCAGGACAATACTTAGATCTTAATAGACTTACATTGACAAATTCTTGTTTATTATTTTTCGGATGCTGCATGTCTTGAATATCGTCAACTTGTATTGATACAGGAACTGGAACCACGTCGGAATGACCTGAAGGATTTGAAAATTTCGGCCGCTTACTTGTGGAAGGAAGTTCTTCATCTTCTCGTCCACGTTTTCTTGTATCCAATTCTTGGGACTTTATTTGTTGAATGCAGATGCATAATGATTGGTCCTCGTCACAGGCAGGACAGATGTGGTCAGTGAGGAGATGGTCTTCCATCAAATCCACACTTTTGAATGCTTTGGTGCACTTAGAGCACGCTGAAAATACAAAAGTCATTTTATTAAGCTAGCTATCTCTAGGTTAAATAGATTTGAAAAGTACTAGTATAATAAAAGTTTACTGTTAGGTATTGTGTTAATATTTACCATAGCAGAGGCAACCTTCTGTAAACTTTAAACAGGATGGACACTGGTGAATCTCCTTAAAATGTTGTTCGAAATTTCCATTTAAAACAACACCGCAGACAGGACAATTTTCCATATTCAAAATATTTGAAGTAGCAGGAACAGAACTTTTGAAGTTAGATGATTGCAGCTCGAGGTATTAGAGTAGTGTGAATTATTATAGTAGCTTACTGCTTTTTAAAGACAAAATATTCTTACTGAAGTCCCTCGTGCAATTTTAAAAATAGGGTATGCAAGTTGGAACAAACATACAAGACTCAGCCTGTTATGTAAAGACATTTCTGAGAAAGGATTATTTGACTTAAAGTCATTGCATTTCTTTTGTTACGATTGTACTAAAGAGTCGAAAATAACTTATTTCTGTTGCATTAATATTGCAAGGTACCTGATAGGTGTAAAGTACACGCATATTTTCCTTTAACTTTATGTACCATATATTCTACATGTTGATTTCAACAAACACTTGAGCTCCCAAGTACCCTTAAGTACCTAAAATATTCTTCTTGTTCATTGCATTCTAGTCTTTAACCCCCTCCCAGTTCCCTTCAATCGATTGCACTTACCTTTACATGTAAAGTCGCACATATAGATATTTACAATGGTGGTGTCTACACATATTTGTCTTCAACAACCATTAGTATTAAAAGAGATCTATTTTGCATTGTCATTTATTATAGTTTAGAGTCATTGGACATTAATCATCCTTATTAATTATATGTAAGCTTTGAATGTGAATGATGAATTAATAAATAGCCATTGGGTATGGTTGCTACTATCCAAGTGTAAGAGTTAGGTTAGTTCCTGTACTATCATGAATGTATTGGACTATGGCGGTGAGTGTTCGAGCATGACAGTACATTAGATCTGCCTTAGGCTATGGCTGTGACTACCCAAGCGTAAGAGTTAGGTTAGTATGTGAGTGACGTAGGCTATGGCGGTGAGTGTTCGAGCATAAGAGTTGGATTAGTGTATGAGTGCCGCAGGCTATGGCGCTGAGTGTGCAAGCCTCAAAATCCAAGATGGCGTGGGGTGGAGGCTACTACGTCCTCCCACTATTACTATAAAGTATTCAATTCATATTATAATATGATAGATAGATAAATAGATAGATATATAGATAGATATATAGATTTATTTATTGCGTTTCCAGCGTGCCATAGCCCTTCACACAACATTATAATAACATGATGCTCAAACAGTATTGCTTGAATGTTTGTGGAAGTAGAAGAAGATTGATCAACCCATGTCATGTTCCTATAATTAGATCTACGATTTCAATTAGATATCTCTCTCAATTAAACTTATATTTTGACTTTAGTTTTGTAGATGAAGAATCTCTTGACTTAGCTTTAACTATTGGTTCTTGAGTTCAAGGAAACAACAATTTTTGCTTACAACGGGGTAACATAGAAAATTGGCTTACATGGATTATAATAATAATAGCTTTGCTGCTAACATATACAAAACTTCTTGTGGCAAACATAACCAGATACGGGTTTTGGGTGGAGGGTAAGGGACAAACTTATATAAGTAATTCTTTTATAAAAAATATGATATTTAGTATGATATAGTTACAAGTCATAGTTATACAGGTTTTAAAATATAATAATTTTCGTGGAATTTAATATACATATGGCATTTCAATAATAAAATAATCACAATACGAATAGACTAATGGCTATGATGAAATCTAGAAAACCAATCGAATAGTCTTTACATTATTATAGAAAAGGGAGCTCCTGCAATTCAATAATTGGATTGAAAATCTCTTTCAATGTTGAAGCATGAAGACGCAATTATGAATTTACAGACGTTTACCCCTAACTATTAAATTTTAGTATATCTATACAATATGTTTATAAAAGTCGTAAACAATTTCTTAGAACATAGAATGGGCAGAGTTGTTAGAATTGGAGGAATTTATTTATTTACTACAATATTTCAGTATTCTTTCTTCCTTTCTATAGCTTGGCACAGTTTATTACAATTTAGTAAAACATGGAATTTTAGCGTAATTAAATATCTAAGTAGGTATAATAATACAATACTATACAGTAAATATAATAATATGCCAAGTCATTTCGTTAAGCATCCATTAGCATTGACATTTGTCCATTGAACAATGGATTGCGAGTTTGTGCAGGTATATAGACAAATGTTTAATTAAACTAGTAAACTTTGAATATACATTCAAAATAAAAAGATGAATGAGTGCAGTGCCTTCTCAGAACAAATTTAAACATTTAACTTGAAAACATGTAATTTAGATAATAGTATTACTTTTGCACTATGTTGAATCGTTACACAAAAAAACCTTACTCATACTTTATATACGGATTACGATATGATATATCATTATGATTATATAATTATTAATTATCATTATTATATTATATACTAATAAACCAAAACCAAGCAAGTTACTAATTAATAATAAAAACAACAATCATATGGAAGGACAGTCATAATAATTATTTCTTATGTAGATAGTCTAACCACCGTCGAACTGAACGAATAAATAGATAACCTAAACGAGTAGAAATGGCAAACAAGTTTTGGAATTCTAATTGAATACTACAAACATACTATTTTGTATTTTTCTCTGGAATTTGGAATAATTTAATTTATGAAAACGAAAACCAAACGAAGTATTTTCAGACTAGAAAGGCTTGTTATTCAATTCCCTGTCCTTTTCAGTCATACTTATCACCTAAAAGCAGTCAGGAAAACACAATATGCTTACCAAAGAAACAAGATTGGCATTTTTCCTTGTATTCTGAACAGTAGTGTGCATAGATTATGCATACACAGGGTAATTTAAGCATCAAGGAAATCTACATTTTGTAACATTTATTCAAACTACTATATTGATGTGAACGAACTGCTGTGATGTGTCTTTCTACGAGTATTCTTATACTGATAAGTGTGTTTTATTGCTTATGTCTTTGTATTTTGTGACTAATTTTGTATTCATAATTTACCATTCAAAGTGATTGTACTATGTAAAATAATCTTAATCTCTTCTATCTTATAACTAATACGTAAGAAGTTCCAAGAATTATTGCTGACTAATCTACAATGTTCTATGATGTTCTTTTTGACCTTTTCTTTGTGAGAAATGAACTTTGCTGTGATTGGGTAAGACACTTTTCTAATGACAAATTGTATCTGTAAAAAATCTATAAATACTTGTGACATGATGTCTTCTAACTAGTGCTTGTGCAACCTTTTGTAGAATGTTACTCTGCCCAATTCTACATTAAACTAAAGATATTAACAATTAGATTTTCTTTTGATTTGTCTTTAACTTACCTTTGCACAGCGCTCATCTACGTAGAGCTCATACTACTCTACATTTTAACTAAGCATAAATTAATCGAATTGATTTTATTTCATCACAGAACAACGCTCTTTCTCTCCTCTGCATAAGAAATATTACTGCCCATCCAACACCTATTTCCAATTGTAGTCTGGCCCTCAACCATTGGTCCTTCGAGCCGGATGCAAAATCTCTGAAGAAATTGCAACCAAAAACTTACGGGATACTGGTCTACATTGGAAACTCTTCAATTCTTACTTCAGCAAACGGAACCCAGCGGATTGCAAGTCTCAAGGAGTCTACTCGCAGCAGTTCTCCAAGCACGATTTTGTCCCATCGTTGAAGTAAGAAATATTTTGAAAAACTATTTACACTAATCAATATTATTATGCAGAAAGAAGAAAGACGCAGAACTGCTCTCAAAGGCAGAGTCACAACAGCACAGAACCTGGTCAATGCACATCACACTACTCCACTCACGAAAATTGAAGCCGAAAATCGACTGACTAAGGTAGAAAAACTGATTACCGAAAATGACGAAATCTACGAGAAAATTGTTGACCTGTGCCCATCCGTGACAGATGTACCTCCCCATCAAGTTATTTATAACGAAGAGGACTGCAAACTTCAAGCCATGAGGGAACAACTACTTACGATTCTAGAAGCATTAACTCCTCCACCTACAGCTAGCACATCGTCATCGTCCACTTCTGCAGCTCAGAATGATGTTCGTCTTCCAAGATTGGAATTGCCCACCTTCAATGGAAACCGTTTAGATTGGCTCTCCTTCCATGATCTGTTCCGGGCAGCAGTCGACAGCAACCCTCAACTCAGCGGGGCTCAAAAGCTTCAGTATCTCAAGACCGCGGTCAAGGGAGAAGCAGCTTTATTAATTCAAGCTTATTCGCTCACCGATGCAAACTACAAGGAAGCCTGGAAAACGTTGGTGTCAAGATATCAAGACACAAGAGAACTCATCAATCAACACTTCGACCGACTAATGGCCATCCCACATCTGCAGTCTGAAAATCCACTACTTCTTCAAAAGATGTTCGACCGTGCAAAGGAATCATTTCGAGCCGTCGAAATTTTGAAGGTACCTAAAGAAAATGCGTATGAACTAATTATTATCCATCTTCTTTCTAAGAAACTGGACTCCGAATCACGTCTGCAGTGGGAGCGGGTCATCAAAAAAGATTCTCTACCTACGTTCCAGGAATTCTGCGACTTCGGCGATCACCAGGCTAAGGTGACCGGAGCTGCAATGTCATCGAACTCAAGAAAACCCCAGGAAGCCAAAAAACAAGGAGCAGCTGTTCATCATGGGTCTACTAATTCCACCCCATCTTCTTCTCATAAGGCAAGTTGTCCACTTTGTACTGAAAATCATCCATTGTATCATTGTAGAAAATTCCGAAGTTTGTCTATAGAGGATAGATGGGAGGTGGTAAAAGAAAAGAAGCTCTGCTTCAATTGCTTGTCATCAAACCACCGGAGTGATAAATGCAAGAGTTCCCACTGCAGACAATGCAACAAGCATCATCATTCACTCCTGCACAGTGGGGAGTCGAGGCCGAAGCCAACTCCTGCTGATCCACCACCAAACGAAAATGAAGAAACGACACCTACACAAAATTACTTCGCGGCAATGGGAACAAAGAAAGGTTTACTCTCGACAGCACTCATCAGAATCAGAACAAACTCGGGAGAATTTCAACTTTGCCGTGCTTTGCTCGACAACGGCTCTGAATCCAGTTTCCTTACAAGTCACTGTGCAAATCGTTTGGGGCTTCGTCGTCAAAAGGTCAACGTTCCACTTTCCGGTCTCGCTGGTGCAGATGCAGGAATATGCAAGGAAATGATGGAGCTGACTTTTTCGTCTTGTCATGGGTTCGAACCTCTTTTTACTGTTAACGCACTAATTTTGAAATCAGTTACCAGAGATCTGCCTTCATCTGCTGTGAAGATGTCTAACTGGAAACACTTGGAAGGGCTGCAGCTAGCAGATCCTCATTTCACAGACGTTGGAAAAATTGACGTATTACTCGGAGCTGATGTCTTCTATGATCTGATCGAGGCTGGAAAGAAAACTGGTCCACCTGGAACACCCATCGCTGTCAAATCCGCACTTGGCTGGATTCTTGGAGGCAGGCTTGGGCAGAATCGTGGAAGAAAACATCCCGAAAATACAACGGAGAATTCTGCAGTCTCATTCATGGTTCAATGCGATGATGACTTGGATTCTACGCTCAAGAAGTTCTGGCAGTTGGAGGAACTGCCCCGCAAGAAATTTCTGACTCCCGAGGAGAAGACATGCGAAGAAAACTTCCTGCTCACACACTCCCGGACAGAAACTGGACGATTCATGGTCCGTCTACCTTTGAAAGAAAATCGCAACGTTCTTGGGGATTCCAGGGACATGGCCGTCAGAAGATTCAGATCTGGAGAAAAGAAAAATCTTGCTGACCCAATCCGAATGAAAACTTACAGAGATGTGATGGAAGAGTACCTCCAACTAGGCCACATGGAATTAGTTCCGGCGGAGTCTCTTCATTCTTCAGTGATGTACTACATGCCACACCACGCCGTGGAGAATCTGTCCAGCTCGACAACTCCATTCCGTGTGGTCTTTGATGCCTCAGCTTCCTCCTCCTCCGGTGTCTCTCTCAACCAAAATCTACAAGTGGGTCCTAAACTACAGGATGATCTGGTGTCCATTTTGATGAGATTCCGAAGTAACAAGATTGCATTGACGGCCGACATACCGAAAATGTACCGACAAATCCTGGTCCACCCCGAGGACATTGACCTCCAGAGAATCGTTTGGCGGAGCAACCCACAAGAGCCGATCAGAGACTACAGACTTCTCACCGCTACATTTGGGACTGCAGCAGCACCTTATCTCGCAATCAGGAGCGTACAGCAGTTGGCCGAGGATGAAAAGGTCCACTTTCCTGAGGCGTCGGCGGTTACTCTTCGCGACTTCTATGTCGACGACTTGATGTCTGGAGCTGCAACTGAAAAAGAAGCCATTTCACTCCAACAATCTTTGATGAAAATGTTTGCTCGTGGAGGGATGACTTTACGCAAATGGGCTTCTAATTCTGCCGCTCTGCTATCTACACTCCCACAAGGATTGAGGGAATCCGAATCAGCACTCACCATAGAAGAAGACAGCACCGTGAAAACATTGGGCTTACAGTGGCATCCGTCTTCCGATTTCTTTTCGTTTCGAGTGGCGATCTCCACGACTTCCTCCTTAACAAAGCGCACTGTTCTCTCAGAGATAGCGAAGATCTTTGACCCCTTGGGCTGGCTTTCGCCTTCTACTATCACCGCAAAAATCTTAATACAGCAGATGTGGAAAGAAGAGCTTGGCTGGGACGAGACACTTCCTCCTTCATTGCAAGAGAACTGGCTACACTACCGAGAACAAATGCCGATGATTGAGAAAATTCAAATTCCGCGATTTATCAGTCAAGATCAACCACAACTGCAACAACTGCATGGCTTTTGCGACGCATCCGAGTCTGCCTTCGCCGCCGTGGTCTTTCTACGCTCACTGAATGCTGAGGGCAAGGTCCTGGTCCGGATGGTGGCTGCAAAGAGCAAGGTGGCGCCTCTCAAACAAGTCAGCCTTCCAAGATTGGAGCTGTGTGGAGCCGTCCTCCTCGTCCGTTTGTTGCAATGCGTACAAGAAGCTTTGAAAATTCAGATGACTGATGTGTTCGGATGGACTGACTCTACGATTGTTTTATCCTGGCTGGCGTCTCCACCTCATCGATGGAAGACCTTTGTGGCTAACAGGGTCTCCGAGATTCAAGATTTCCTCCCGAGGGAAACCTGGCGACACGTTAAATCTGAGGACAACCCAGCCGACTGCGCCTCTCGTGGAATACCGCATTCTCAACTCGTTGAACATCATCTTTGGTGGAATGGACCAGACTGGCTTTCCGAAAAAGAAATTCCATCTTTCCTTCCTGTCGAGAACACACCTGCCTCACCGTTTGAGGAACGGAGTCTAGCCAAGGCTCTTCACATTATTCAGGACGACTCTCTCCTGTTTAGATATTCAGAATTATCAAAACTCCTAAAGATCACCGCATACTGCCAAAGAGCCATTGACAGGATGCGAAGAAGACGCGTCCCAACAACATACCGAAACATGTCTCTCATGTCAACGACTGTGACCTCTGGAGAGATGAATCGGGCCATGTTGACTTGGGTGAAACTGGTGCAACAATCAGAATTTACTGAAGAAATCCATTCCTTGAAAACTAACAAACTAGTTCCAGCTGGGAGCCGTTTGAAGAGACTCAGCCCATTCTTAGATGCGGAGGGAATCTTACGTGTCGGAGGGCGCCTGGAAAAATCAAACTTACATTTGGATGGAAAACATCAAATGGTTCTCCCGAAGAAACACCACTTTACGGATCTCATCATCTATGCTCAACATGCAAAGGATCTTCATGCGGGTCCGCAGGCACTGCTCACATCCCTACAACAGACGTTTTGGATACTGGCTGGCCGAGATGTGGTGCGACACTTCGTGAGAAGATGCGTGAAATGTTGCAGATTCCGAGCTCAGAGTTTCCAACAGAAGATGGGCGATTTACCATCCTCCAGAATCACTCCTGCATCTCCTTTCCAGCGAACTGGTGTGGACTACGCGGGACCTTTCCTCCTGACTGCAAGAAAAGGCCGTGGACAACGCAGCTCCAAATTCTACGTCGCTCTGTTCATCTGTATGGTATCAAGAGCAATTCACTTGGAGCTGGTGTCTGACCTGACGACAGAAGCCTTTCTCGCAGCCTTTCGGCGATTTATCTCAAGACGAGGTAAACCAACTGACGTCTACAGCGACTGCGGAACAAACTTCATCGGGGCCAAGAGAATTTTGGAAGAACACCTGAAACTGGTATCATCTCCTCATCACAATTCTCGACTGCAAACCGAACTAGCAAAAGACTCAATCACCTGGCATCTAAATCCACCGACAGCGGCAAATTTTGGCGGGATTTGGGAGGCTGGCGTCAAATCGATGAAGTACGACCTTCATCGTGTCATTGGAGAAACTATACTTACCACAGAGGAGATGGGGACTTTGCTTGCTCAAGTGGAGGCCTGCCTAAACTCTCGACCTATTACAGAACTGTCCAGTGATCCTGCTGATTTACTTCCTCTAACTCCTGGCCACTTCTTAATTGGACGACCCCTTACTGCCTTGGGTGAACCTGACATAACTCAACTAAAAGAAGGACATCTCTCCCGCTGGCAACGAGTTCAGCAAATGTTCCAGCACTTCTGGAGGAGATGGTCTACTGAATACTTATCTCGGCTGCAACAGCGAAATAAGTGGATAACTGGCAACTACGAAATCAAAACCGGAAGTCTTGTGCTTATCAAAGATGACAATCTTCCTCCGTCAAAATGGAGCCTGGGAAGAATCGTCGCAACTCACCCTGGACCAGACAATCTAGTTCGAGTTGTCACTGTCAAATCTTCAACTTCAGAGTTCAAACGGCCTGTCAACAAACTGTGCATTTTACCAATCTCGTAATCTTAACATTCATTGTTGAAATTCTTAATTTTATTCTTTGTTATGTTTTAATGTTAATTTTATTGAAATCAGAGATTCTCAAAGTGGGGAGAATGAACAGTAGTGTGCATAGATTATGCATACACAGGGTAATTTAAGCATCAAGGAAATCTACATTTTGTAACATTTATTCAAACTACTATATTGATGTGAACGAACTGCTGTGATGTGTCTTTCTACGAGTATTCTTATACTGATAAGTGTGTTTTATTGCTTATGTCTTTGTATTTTGTGACTAATTTTGTATTCATAATTTACCATTCAAAGTGATTGTACTATGTAAAATAATCTTAATCTCTTCTATCTTATAACTAATACGTAAGAAGTTCCAAGAATTATTGCTGACTAATCTACAATGTTCTATGATGTTCTTTTTGACCTTTTCTTTGTGAGAAATGAACTTTGCTGTGATTGGGTAAGACACTTTTCTAATGACAAATTGTATCTGTAAAAAATCTATAAATACTTGTGACATGATGTCTTCTAACTAGTGCTTGTGCAACCTTTTGTAGAATGTTACTCTGCCCAATTCTACATTAAACTAAAGATATTAACAATTAGATTTTCTTTTGATTTGTCTTTAACTTACCTTTGCACAGCGCTCATCTACGTAGAGCTCATACTACTCTACATTTTAACTAAGCATAAATTAATCGAATTGATTTTATTTCATCACAGAACAACGCTCTTTCTCTCCTCTGCATAAGAAATATTACTGCCCATCCAACACCTATTTCCAATTGTAGTCTGGCCCTCAACCATATTCTATATATTAAACCGTCTCGTTCCCATACTTCCATTATGTTGGGACGGAAAAGAATTAAAACTTTCACCGTCAAACAGGAAAATCAGTTTAGTTTTAGATTTCATAGGATTTTCAATGTGGCTTTGTTTCTCGGTCTACTTTCCAGTCCGTTTAGTCATTCAAAGTATATATCCTTCGCCTGATTTTGTCTTTCAGGAAATTATCATATATGGTTTCATAGAAATAGCGCTACTATGTGCAATTGGGTTTATTTTGACATTTTATTGGTGGAGGGATGACACTTGCTATCTATGTACTCAGGCGTTTAAAATCGACCGAATTTTCAAAGGTAGGTAGGTCTGTCCTTTAAAGGGTGTACTATATCAAATAACATATTCACATATTTTACTTAACGTAGGCCAAAATGATTATTCAAGTAGTAGACAGAAAGTAGACAAAAATGTTCTTTATGCAATTAAGATAAGCTACCATAATAGTTTAAAACGTATAAAAATGTTATAATTTCCTTCTTATGGGGAAATTTATGCTATTTAAGATTCTAGTGATTAAAAGAAGAAAAATTAATTAAACTTTCTTTTAATTTTTTAGCTACTTTTCCTGCAAGTAAAAAATTCTACACTAATAATCAAGATTGGATGGGAAAATATTTTTGTTTGGCTCCAATTATTTTGACGCTTGCTTTTCCTGTAATGTGTACAGTTATCGTTGTGAATGAAAACTTGCCTTTCCAACGGATTATAAGAGAAAGCCCGTTAAGTCTTTATAAAGATAATTTTTTTCTTTTATTGGTGTCTGTCGCTGTGCTTAGTTTCTTCTTTTTCTTTGCAATATTTTCAGGTGGCTTTTATGTAATGATTGGAATTTTCTATGTGCAATTCGCTAAAGGTTGGATGTATTACATTACGGTTTATATCCCTGATCACATTGGCCGCCTTGATTCAAGAGAAAAGAAGAAATTTGTAGCTAAAATATCTCCCGTACTTAAACAAACCATTGCGACGATGAGAATTTTTAACACCTTGATTAACAATCTTATAATTATCCTAGCGCCAACATTGATCGGTGAAGCAGTACTCTTAGGGGTATTCATCAATTGGCTTTTGTTTAAATTATCCTATTTACTGTCACCCATTATTATTTTGATCTTCGTTTTTTTCGGCGTTTCTCTCGTATTCTTTGAACTTGCCTACATTCCTCAATCCGCAAAGCTCCATACGTATTCACTTCTTTTTCTCGAAAACTGGAAAAACATTGCAAATCTAAATGGAAATGCTGAATTCCGAAAATGGGTACAAAGTTCCCAGCCTCAAAATATTCGAATAGGTCCGTTCTTTTATCTCACGCGAATTACATTCATGACATTTTTGAGCATACTTGTTGATAATTCCATTTCAGTAATGTTACTGTCAGAGGAAACTTAACTATTTTTACTGTAGATTTGAATATTTTCATGCCCTAATAATAAGGCGCAAATGGCTGTTATAACATCAAAATTAGTGGTAAAAATATAACCTGATCAACTCTGTATCTGTAAAGTTTTAAAAATCAAACATTGTTTAGAATTACCTAAGTGAATGATAAAATCCAGAAGAAACAAACATCTTTACTATGTATTGAAAGAGTGACTTCTGTCAATATTTGGCTCGAGTACCTCTTTCAATGTTGTAGTACGAATTCATAATATAATTATTATAATAGACGTCATCCAACTATTTAATTAGGATATTAATGTGTTTATAAAAGTCGCAAACAATTTCTTTGGACATAGAATGGGCAGAGATGGCAGGATTAAAGGAAATGAATTATTTACTACAGTCATTCTTTTTATAGCTTAGTAGAGTTTAGTACAGTTACATACAGTTTAGTTTAATACAGTTTAGCCTACTACAATTTAGTATAGTTTAGTAAAGCATCGGAATGCCTCTTGGCGTAATTAGATTTTTAAAATAAGAAAATGCCAAGTCATTTCGATACGCATCTGCCAAAATTGATATTTGGCCATCAAGGAATGGATTAGTTTGTTCGGTTGGTAGACAAATGCTTAATAAAACTGGTATACCTTTAATATACAATCGAAATGAAAATAATATGGATGAACGGAATTAACAAAGATCGTTAATATAATAATATAGTCATTGTAGCTTGTGTATAATTTTATTTCTACTATGTAAAAAATTTTTATACTAAAAATAAAGGTCTTGAAAAGCATAATTAGAGGGAATCCAATGAACTTGAATTGAAACTCATTTTAATGACCGAATATCGACAACAAACGAAACAATTGTAATTGCATTCATTTAGATGGTTATTGACATTGACAGATATGCTAAACATAATTACATTAATTAGAAACCTTAGCCAAGTGTTAATATAGCCTCCATTGTTCCTAGACTAATAGAATATACGAATTTCATTATTTTGTTTTTCCTCACAATTGAAAATTGACCGATATAAAATTTACATGGTGAACAGGATTTACTAAACTTCTTGAAAATGACTTTTTCGTCATTAGAACGATAAGCAACTGAACAGTTTTTCCAAGACTCGATACATAATAGTGACGATTCAAATGGCATAGAAGTTGTGAAAAGTGCCATCAACCACATCATTGACACTAATATACCCCATAGCAAACCCAGTATCAACAAGGAAGTATCCATATGAGAATGGTGAAGGATGAGCAAGTAGTTAAGCAAGTACAATTGTCTCTTGAATAAAAAATTGGAAGCGAAAAAAAAAGTATTGTAAACGCTATTAGCATCCAGAATGATAAGCTGCAATAATCGGTAGATTTTAGGTACATTTATTGAATCTCTAAATGTATCCTCAGTTAGGTACAATTTTCTGCCAAAACTGAAATACAGAATATATAAATGGGTTAGATATTATTATATTATTATATTACCTGTACATTGTTGAAGTAGTTAATTTTGTTATTGAATTATATAAGATTACCTCAATTCGTCAAAGAAAATTTTAAAATTGGGGAGAGAAAGAAGTGCAACCGCGACATGAAACATTGCCAATCCAAATCCACAAAATGCGCACCAAATATGGAGTGATGCCAAAAGCGTGAAATAGAAATAGTTTAAATCTCCAGGGCCGAGTAGCGACGTTATGAACAATCGGTTAGATGGAACAATTAATATCACAATTCCAAAAATGATGGGATACGTGACGGCAACCAGTAGTCCCAGTGACAGGAATAAATCGACCATATCGAGTCTGTTTCGATATTTCCTTTTAAAGTATTGCTCTGATAAAAAGTTAATAGCATTGATTTAAATATGTACCATATATAAATACATTATTATGGCAATTAATACTTGTGGGTTTATATTTCATGATATTTTGTAGTTTTTAACTTACTGCGCCATTTAGAGAATTTTCTAACCATGAGATTTAAAGCTGTTATTAACGTATTCCCCTTCCACATTGTGACGTGGACAAGGGCTACCGGAATGGCTATTCCAAAAGCCATGACGTAACTCACACAAGCAGAAATGGTGTTACCATGTAATGTCTCATATACAGCTCTTGCCAAAAGATAAAACCAATAAATGTGGATATACAATACAAAAAGATACCACTTTAACCTGACCCTTTTGTTTGTAGACCATTCTAAATATTTTTCAGGGCAGTTTGAAATGCAATGAATAGGCACACCTCCCCAAAAATTTCCCCATTTCAAATACCACGAAAATATTATTCTAGTAATGGCCTTCACCATTGCCACAAATGTTTATGTTCACAAATAATAAGAGGTGGTATCAGAGTGGAAGTCAACTGTTTTGACAAAATTGATCTTTTCTGACGAACTAATATATATTTAGAAATACTAATTTAATAAAGAACCTCTATTAGTCAGCTGTTATGGAAGAAATTGCATCTCAAACCCTACAACTGCAATTTAGAAAATGTGAAATAATGCCTCAGAATTATACGATACCTTATAACCTTACATTCTTTCAAACCTAAAGTGAGAATAAACTATACACTAATCCAGTAGACTAAAGGTAAAATGAGTTAATGGCTAAGTGTAGTGACGCAGGACAGGACATATTGCCAATGTCATTTTTATAAGAAAATCATTTGCTTGAAATGCGAAAAACCTATACACAATATATATAGTGATTTAATATTAAGTAAAGGACTGTGTATATTTTAACTTGTTCTTGAATTTAAGGAAAACAGAACCAACTATAGAGATAAAGATAAGCCTTATAGAAAGTTAGTTGACGTGGCTTATTTCCATTTGTTTTGTGCAGAAAATAATACTTTGTATGATCTTTACCTCTACAATGTAATAACATTTCTCAATTGGTATTCCTTTCATATTATAGGTTGAGTTGAGTATTAATTTTTATTTTCAACTAGTTTGGGATGGAATAATGGACGACTCAATATTGGATTATTTTATTGTATTTATTATTATAATGTATTGGTATAAAGTGATAGACAGACAGAACATAGAAGGAATAGTATGCATGGTATGATATGCTAAAAGCCAAATAATATATTGAAGAACAACACATTAACCACAGAACTAGCAGTATAGCACAGAAAGACCAAAAATTGAAAACTCGAGCTAGGGAGTCAGTATTAAGCTCAGGTACTTTTAACTGTGTCCAAAGCATTAAAATTAATTCTCTGGAAAGTGGTGCAATTAAGATATAAGGACGAAAACACCAATACTCTAAGCAATAAAATATTCAAACCACATTATAATATGCTATACAAACAGTATTATGTTCCTATTATTATAGATATAAGGTCTCAATTAGGTATCTCTTTCTATTAAACGTATATATAGTTGGCTTTAATTTTATAGATGAAGAATCTTTTGAATTAGCTTTTACTATTGCTTCTTGAGTTCAAGAAAGCATTTGCCGACAACGGAGTACCATAGAAAATTGACTTATATGGATATAGTAATAATAGTTTTGCTGCTAATATACACAGGAGCTTTTAGTGGCGAAGAAAAGCAGGCAAGGGTTTTAGGTGGAGGAAGCGACACAACTTTCTAAGTAGTTATTTTATTATGATATTTAGTATCATATTTAAGTTGCGAGTCATTGTTATATCCAGCAAATCGATCGTATTTACAATGTATAGAAACTCGGAACTACTGTCAATATATACTGGATTGAAAATCCCTTTCAATGTTGAAGCACGAAGACATAATGACTTTATAGACATGTACCCCTAACTATTTAATTTTAGTATATTTATATAATATGGTTATGAAAGCCGTAAACAATTTCTTAGAACATAGAATGGGCGGAGTAGTCAGAATTAGAGGAATTTATTTATACAATAATTCTTTCTTCCTTTCCATAGGTAGTACAGTTTAGTTTAGCACATTTGATTATAACAGTTTAGTAAAACATGGGAAGGAATCTGAGCGTAATTATATATTTGAGTAAGCACAATAATTCAATACTAATAAGTATAATAATATGTAAAGTCATTTTGCTCAGCATTCGCCAGCGCAGCATTGATATTTACCCATTGAAGAAAGGATTAAGAGTATATGGTGGTAAATAATATTTTACAAAACCATTAAACCTTGAATATATGTACATACGAAATGAAAAGATGAATGAGCTCACAGTGTCTTCTCAGAATCAACCTAAACATTTAACTTGATTACATTAAACCTGTAATTTGCATAAGAATAACATTTTTGCACAATGTTATTAATTTTTTATAAAAGTACCTTACGTATATTCGGCTAATGATATGTTACAATATTATGATAAATTAAATTATCCACTATGAAAACCATATACTAAAACCAACTAAGCCTTTTACTATGTAATATTCATTACATCATTCTGTTCAGTTAAAATGACAGTTATAATAACAATTTCTTCTGTAATTGGTCTAACCACCGTCTAAGGGAAAGAATAAATTGATAACATAAAAGAATAGGAATTAAAAAGAGTTTTGGAATTCAAATTGAATACTAACTGTAGGATTTGGGGAACCTTATTTCATTATTAATTTGTAGTATTATGTGCCCTCTGTTGGTAGTCTCTTTCCTTTTAGCGTAAGATATGAGAATACAAGTTCATTCTTGTTAAAATTGTGCTGCAGACTTGCTAGAGGAAGGACGCTCAACAGTTTTGTGCAATTCAATTGATTTTAGTATTAGAGAGAGGAAGTATTTTGTGCAATTAGATAATTCAGTCTTTTATCACTCTAATTTGTAAATTGTAATTTAATTAACTATTCTTTCTCTAGTTTTAAATAAACGAGTGAAAATCGAGTAAAGCCTTAGAGTATCGATCTCTTTTATTTAGTCCTGACTAATCAGTCAATTTTATCCGGTCAGTCATCCTTTTTTGACACACTCAGTACATCCACATCAGACACATTTTCTGCATCGCGTTTTCATCCGGGTAGGAGGATTTCAGTGGTCCAAACAACTACAAACATAATATTTTTCAATTTTCTCTGGAATTTGGAATAATTTAATTTTGAAAACTAAACGAAGTATTCAGACATTCAGACTAGAAAGCCTTGTTAGTTGTCACTCATCTCTCCTATACCCTTCCGTCCGTACTTACGAGTTACTTGAAGGCAGTCAAAAAAACACAATAATATTATGCTTACCAAAGAAACAAGATTGGTATTTTTCCTTGTATTCTATGTATTAAACCGTCTCGTTCCCATACTTCCATTATGTTGGGACGGAAAAGAATTAAAACTATCACCGTCAAACAGGAAAATCAGTTTAGTTTTAGATTTCATAGGATTTTCAATGTGGCTTTGTTTCTCGGTCTGCTTTTCAGTCCGTCTTGTCATTCAAAGTACTATGGTCGCCAAATAACTTTGGACAATAAGATTGAAGAACAATAAAACCGATAAGAAAATATAATAGGCGAGTTCGCGGTTCAGTGAGCAAGAACAATACAGGAGTTCGTGCTTCAGTGAGCCCTTTGTTCGTGCTCACTGAACCGCGAACTCGCCTATTATATTTTCTTATCGGTTTTATTGTTCTTCAATCTTATTGTCCAAAGTTATTTGGCGATCATAGTATATATCCTTCGCCTGATTTTGTCTTTCAGGAAATAATCATATAGGGTTTCATAGAAATAGCACTAGTATGTGCAACTAGGCGGTCACAGGACCCAGGTCCTGTCGTACATGGGGCTATCGGCTAGAACTTCTACAAACAATTTTGTAGGAACTGGTTTGCAGTAGGCCAATTACACCAGTATTCAGATGGGTTCAACACTAATATAATGTATAGCCGGTCTCAGGGCCCAGGCCCTGTTATAAATAAAGCTAGTGTTTATTCCGGGGCATAAATTGTAAGATTAATAGAATGCGTCTAACAGATACACAGATTTTTTATATTAACTGCGATTGGTCTTCCCTCAGTTTCTCATTAGGTGGGACGGTAGGTAGAGATTTTACATTATTAGAGTCAAAAAGTATTGCAAAACTTCCCCTTAGTACGACCTAGAGTCAACTTTTTGTTTTGAAATATAATTGTGAATACTGGCAACTTACTCCGGTCACCTTTTATGATCACATGTTTGATTCGAGGTTTACGGTACACAAACCATAACCTTTGTTATATACTGCCACTAATTGATAATGGACCATTTTGAGGTCAAGTTAGCCTTAATTGGCAATGTAGTGTCAAGTAGTTAAATAGAAAACTGAATAATTTTTATTGTTACTTTTTGGTCCCATAAGAGAGTTTAAACTTTTATATTACAAAACTTTTCGAGCTGATCCCATTATTTTTGAGTTCCATTCCTGTCTCAGTGCTCACTTTTTTGGAAATCTGACTTTTTTAAAGCATTTAAAGTAGAGATATCAAAAACCCAACCACTAAATTTTGTTCGTGGATATTCCACGATTCCATAATTGCAAGACCCATAAAAATCAAATACCTATTTTGGGAACAATTAAACCGTATGTAAAGACAAATTTTAAATTCAATGTAGTTCAATGTAGGTTGACACTAAACGTTAATCATGGAATATTAGAGCGCATAAGTGAACACATAACGTAAATAAGAACTATATTTTATTCATTACGCTGCCAAATTTCTTCTCATGAGGTAGTGAAATAGCCGGGCAGGTTAACTTGGGGTTTGGGCTTGAACAACAATTGAGTCATATTTCGGCAATAAATTTAGGAAATTATGTTTATTTTGTTAGTAATTAACTGTGATGAGCGTCCTCAATTGAAAAAATGAGACAAAAACGTTGTACATATTGTGGTGTAAAAAATGTGTATTTTAAGACAATATTACACAGTTCTAATTTTACAGTTTCCAACAAATATCTAGAACATGTTTTGTTTGTTCAATTAAACTATTGGTTGTGAAATTGAGAAATATCATATTTCAATGTAAATGGATCAATTATAAAATTTCCCGCACATGAAATAATGAGATCCTTGAGAGCACTCAGCACTGAAAGTTGGAAAAATTTGTATACAGAATACATGCACTACTTCTAGTATGAAATATTTGAATATTAGAAATAATGTAACATATCAACATTGTTACATTCAACGCGGATGAGCCAGTCTACGTTTATCATATAGTTGTGTAATTGTGTAATGTGTCAGTCAATTCTGGTAAAAAAACAATTGACTCTAACGTGCGCAAAATTTTGTATCTTTCGAAACCAAATCAAATTTTGGTACCTAAACGTTTCGAAATTATAGTAATGCAGTGGCACGAAAATCTCTTGATACAAACATACAAACCTAAACGGGTAGTTATCTACGCGCATGTCCCACTTTACTCTTATAAGAAGAAATGGACCAACAAATGGTCAAGTCTGCCTTATTTGGCAAAGAGCTGTTAAAACGGTCAAATAAATGTTTTATGATAATAATAATGTGAAGAAATTTTAGTCAACTCTATCATATTATATTGTAGGATCCCAAAAGTCAATGAGTCCATTAAACTTTCTTGCCACAAAGTCGCAATAACACAACAAAACTTCAAGATGTGAGTGAAAATTAATAAGTACAACAAACGGTATACTTAATTGAAGGAAGAAGTTTCTACTACCACGTCACACAACGGTGTATTTAAATTTAATAATTTTATCATACTTTGCCTTTAAAACGCGCAAGCGTCTATGCATAAATTAAGCAAGAGACCATTCTGTTTTGAAACGTTATGGCTTGCCCTATTCTCGTAAATACATATAGACACATACAAACGACCTACCCCCAATTTGTCAACACTAAAATGTCAACAGAGCAAAAAAAATCGAAAACACCTTTTGTCAACACCATTTTATTTTTTGTCAACAGCAATTATCTTTTTTGTCAACACAACTGTTATTGATGCTATACCTTAAAAATTAATTCTGACTTGATGGTAAAAATAAGTAATGGCTATTAGTACTTGTACTAGATTAAATCTAACAATTAAATAAGCCAAATAATCAGTAAAAAAAGTATTCTGAATATTCTAAGACTTTATATTTTGTTTAGCAATGATATAAATCCACTCAGTGAGTTATTTTGGTTAACTTTCGAATATTTTTTAAAGTTTTAGAATAGCTTGAGGATCTTTTTGGTTAATTAAGGTTCCCTTCACAATTATCCGTTCGTGGACAAATAATTATAAATCATGTTTTGCATACACATGTTATACATATACGTAAACGACTTAAATGTGCATGTGTTGACAAAAAGTGATTTCCAAAAATAATTTGTTGACAAAATGGTGTTGACAAAAAGGTGTTGACAAAATGGGGTAGGCCCATACAAACATACGTACATACAAATGTTTTTAATAATGTACCCCAATCCAGTTGACCCGAAGTCCACTGTAATCAAAGTGCCTTTGTCAGGTAACTTCGGAAGGCATCAGACAAATGCACGTTGCGTGTGGTGGACATCGGGTAAACTGCTTTGGGGTAGATTATTAAAAACATTAATTATTCAATACGCGTGCGCCAGTTTATCTTTATACTTTAGTCATGATTGGGTTTATTTTGACATTTTATTGGTGGAGGGATGACACTTGCTATCTATGTACTCAGGCGTTTAAAATCGACCGAATTTTCAAAGGTAGGTCATTCACTATTCACTTTAAGCTATTCTTTAAAGGGTGTACTATATCCAGTAAACAACATTTACCACTTTTTAGCCCTTTTTACCATCACAGTGGTAAAAACGCACTTAATGGTAAAAATGCATTTAATGATAAAAATGCATTTAATAATAAAAATGCATTTAATGGTAAAAATGCATTTTATGGTAAAAATGCATTTAATGATAAAAATGCATTTAATGGTAAAAATGCATTTAATGGTAAAAATGCATTTAATGATAAAAATCCATTTAATGGTAAAAATGCATTTAATGGTAAAAATGCATTTAATGATAAAAATGCATTTAATGGTAAAAATGCATTTTATGGTAAAAATGCATTTAATGGTAAAAATGCATATAATGGTAAAAATGCATTTAATGGTAAAAATGCTTTTAATGGTAAAAATGCATTTAATGGTAAAAATGCATTTAATGGTAAAAATGCTTTTAATGGTAAAAATGCATTTAATGGTAAAAATGCATTTAATGGTAAAAATGCATTTAATGGTAAAAATGCATTTAATGGTAAAAATGCTTTTAATGGTAAAAATGCATTTAATGGTAAAAATGCATTTAATGGTAAAAATGCTTTTAATGGTAAAAATGCATTTAATGGTAAAAATGCATTTAATATTAAAAATGGTAAATTTTAGCGATTGATTAGACAGCTGAGTACCGATACACTAGACTTCCTAAAATATAAGTTTTAAAACTTATAATAGTGGGTTTCAAAGCACGGAAAATAAGTACGTCTTCTACTCAAACCAATTAAGTAAAAAGTCAATTTTATTGCTCGTTGGTTGAATGTACCACTTATTTTCTAATTTTTTGTCAAAAGTCTCACTAAATCGAGATAATCAGTTGCGCGCAAATTTTCAAATAATGGAAATTACATGGGGAAATGGGGCGGAATGAGAATGAGTACAAATAGTGAGTGAAATAAGGATGTTTTTTGTTCCTTTTTTGTGAGAGAGATAAGTACTCGAACTTGAGTATCGGCGCCTGCGCAGAGAAATATTTATATGAGTGAAATTAGCAAAAGAGTAGTTAGTAGTTTGAGTGGAATAAGTTACTTATTTTTGGTGCTTTAATACCCCATAATATTAACTTACTTAGTTTATGTTAGTTGATATAGTCTATATCAAATAACATAATCACATATTTTACTTAAACGTAGGCCAAAATGATTATTCAAGTAGTAAACAGAAAGTAGACAAAAAATTTTTTAGACGCGTAAGATAGGTTACCATAATGATTTCAAATGCATAAAAATGTTATAGGTTCTTTTTTATGTGAAAATTTATTTAAGAATCTAGTGATTAAAATGTTGAAATAATGAAGAAAAAATTTATTAAATTTTGTTTTAATTTTTTAGCTACTTTTCCTGCAAGTAAAAAATTCTACACTAATAATCAAGATTGGATGGGAAAATATTTTTGTTTGGCTCCAATTATTTTGACGCTTGCTTTTCCTGTTATGTGTACAGTTATCGTTTTAAATGAAAACTTGCCTTTCCAACGTATTATAAGAGAAAGCCCGTTAAGTCTGTACAATGACAATTTTTTTCTTTTATTTGTGTCAGTCGCTGTGCTTAGTTTCTTTTTTTTCTTTGCAATATTTTCAGGTGGATTTTATGTAATGATTGGAATTTTCTATGTGCAATTCGCTAAAGGTTGGATGTATTAAAATTACGGTTTATATACCTGATCACATTCGCCGCCTTGATTCAAGAGAAAAGAAGAAATTTGTAGCTAAAATATCCCCCTTACTTAAACAAACCATTGCGACGATGAGAATTTTTAACACCTTGATTAACAATCTTATAATTATCCTAGCGCCAACATTGATCGGTGAAGCAGTACTCTTAGGGGTATTCATCAATTGGCTTTTGTTTAAATTATCCCATTTGATGTCACCCATCATTATTTTGATCTTCGTTTTTTTCGGCGTTTCTCTCGTATTCTTTGAACTTGCCTACATTCCTCAATCCGCAAAGCTCCATACATATTCACTTCTTTTTCTCGAAAACTGGAAAAATATTGCAAATCTAAATGGAAATGCTGAATTCCGAAAATGGGTACAAAGTTCCCAGCCTCAAAATATTCGAATAGATCCGTTCTTTTATCTCACGCGAATTACATTCATGACATTTTTGAGCATACTTGTTGATAATTCCATTTCAGTAATGTTACTGTCAAAGGAAGCTTAACTATTTTTAATGTAGATTTGAATATTTTCATGCCCTAATAATAAACAACAATTGGCTGTTATTATAGTATCAAATTAGTTTAGTAAAAATGCAACCTGATTAAATCTGTATCTGTAAAGTGGTAACTATCATAATTATCACGGATATCAGACGCAGCTTTATAATCAACTTCGAAGAAATCCGACCACAAATGAATGATTTTTATTTAATGTTTTCTCACCACTTGACCCGTAAAGCATGACAAGATTCAGTTTAAAATTTGTTAGTCATACAAACAATGAAAATAATTGCATTGCTATTGCTACACCATTTTTGTTAGAGATCAAAATTATTTACAACAACGCAACGAGTCAACAAAGAAAACAACGGTTCAATGAAGACTATATAATGCAATGTGCTTATTATGAGCTGCGCGCTATTAAAAACTGCGGTAAGTTTAATTCAAAAATAAGAAATAGTTGTGGCTGCGGAGTGTGAAAGTTCTAAATTCTACTTTGAAAAGTATAATTTGTATTTGAATTAGAAGGGTACGATTTTTATACATAACTGGGTATCCTACTACTGGTTCCTATTACTGGACAATTTGGGTCGATAATTTAAAACAAATAACTGGAGGCACTGTCAACTGTAAATATATATAATAATGTGTAAGTAAAAGGTTGAAACTAAACAAATTGTAAATATTGAAGGTATTATATTAGTTTATATTATTACTAATAGAAAATCTAGCGCACTTTATGGGTTGGATTGCTTTAAAGGGGGCCACTTTTTTAAAGTCCGGCAGGTACCCCGTATCTCAGAATATTTAGACGTGACCCCCCAATGTTTCAATGGATCTTTGCCGGACATGAACTGGAGGGTCCGTTCCCACCCTCAACACCCCCCCGGGGGGGTCTGGGGCAAAGTGAGATTCCACCAGATTTTGATAGATATCGACTCCCTGAACAAAGTCCCGCCCACCCCCACCCCCTCCGACCCAAAAATATGTACTAAATACACTGATATGTCATAAAATGAGATATTCCACCGGATTTTGATAGATATCGATGTTATCGACAAATATTTAAACATCGATATCTATCAAAATCCGGTGGAATATCTCATTTTATGACATATCAGTGTATTTAGTACATATTTTTGGGTCGGAGGGGGTGGGGGTGGGCGGGACTTTGTTCAGGGAGTCGATATTTATCAAAATCTGGTGGAATCTCACTTTGCCCCAGACCCCCCCCTTGGGTGGGGGTGGGGTAGGAAGGTACCTTGAGTCATTTCCAGTAGTCAATACATGTCATTTATGCTTAGATTATGATATTTTTTAAAGTACCCCCCTAAAGGGGGGTTGGAGGGGATGGGGGTGGGCGGGACTTTGTTCAGGGAATCGATATCTATCAAAATCTGGTGGAATCTCACTTTGCCCCAGACCCCCCCGGGGGGGTGTTGAGGGTGGGAACCTGGGAACGGACCCTCCAGTTCATGTCCGGCAAAGATCCATTGAAACATTGGGGGATCACGTCTAAATATTCTGAGATACGGGGTACCTGCCGGACTTTAAAAAAGTGGCCCCCTTTAAAGCAATCCAACCCACTTTATGTGCTAGAAAAATGTTGAAATGTAACCTGCGAATTCGGATTAGCATACAATTAATCGACAGACTGGAATTTCTGAATAATTGATAATATTAGCGTGTATTTACGTAGTCATTTTCAAAAGCATAAAAATTACACAAATTCCAAGAAAACGCAAGGCCGCCCAGACGGGGATTTACTGTCGAACGCAAACTCGAATACTGGCCACCGTAAAATCGGATGCCGAAGTCCCGAAAATGTGGATACCCGAATCCCGGAACCCCGAAAAAATAAAATTTATAATTTCCACAAATTCAAATAAATGTATAAATAAATTAGATACTTAATGATTTTCCGGGGTTCGGATGGCGACCTTTTCGGGTCCGCGGCATTAGGGTTGGCGTAATTTGGTTTTTCAGCATTAAATTAGCGTTTGTAGGGTTATAAGTCTTCTAGCGGATGTGGTACTCCCTACGCAACTTTTAATGTAATTCTTAGCACTTCTTGTTAGTTCTAAGCTCCCTAGATGCTGCACCACTGCACTTAAAATTGATTCCTTACATTCACATCTACTTCAGTGCAGCATCTATCAGGCACAGTAACTTGCGTAGGGAGTACCACATCCGCTAGAAGACTTATAACCCTACAAACGCTAATTAAGATTAAAATTAGATTATGGAATAGTTTCCTTCAGGCCCGAAAATTCAATGATCTAATCAGTAGTAATCAGTACCGTCCTTTTTGAAAATATATTTCTGTTGTGACATCCAACCCAATCTTAAAAGCTAACTAGCCTTGAATTTATTCAAATCTTTACGAGCAGGACTTACCGTGAAAAAATTTAACTACTAGGAACAGCATCAGCAATTTTAAGACACCTCTCCGACTTCCTTTCTTAGGCCGAGAATAAAAACGAAAATAACATTAATAATTGAGATGTACGTCCTGGCCTTGCCATGTCTTTCAGTAGTGTTGCTTCGTTAGACAATCCGCCCTGACTTCAAATCAGGATGGTCTGTCCAACGAAGGAGTAAAGTCCCAAATCGGGCTCAACAGCTGATCGCCAGATCCGTAAACGTTCCACATTGATTCTTGTCCCCAGATTACTTAAATACAAATCATAGATTCTAATACTGATATCATGACATCAATCATGACCTAATACCCATAATAATGTACGGTACATAAAATAATATTTAGGTGGAGTAGCAGAACCGTAATAAATATCGTAAATTATAAGAAATTCTGTAGAAATGTTTTTAATAGAAATGTTGTTTATTGATTAGGTTACTCCTTTGTGACGTGGTAAACTGTAACGAAATCACTACACGCAAAAGGGCTTTACATTTGTGATATAAATAGACTAGCCTCTCAAATTTTAAGAAATCTTCACTCAAATTCTGAACCTAATTGATAAATATGGCGATCGATATTGGAGGTTGGTTTTAATATTATAAGAATTTTATTATTATTATTTTATATTATGTGTACATTTAATAACTAATTGTCTGTGCCGTCATCAATAGGCATGAGGAAACCCTACATGGATAAAGATTCGGCATTTACTGAAGACATGCTAGTGTCCAAGGAACCCTTTCAGCAATTCAAACAGTGGTTCGATTTGGCTTCAAAGACTGCTGGAATCGAGGAAGCAAATGCCATGTCATTAGCAACAGCGACAAAGTATTATTTAAACACATACACTTAAGGTTCTAGACAAAAAAAAGACATAAAATTAATTTTTTTCCTTAAATGTTCACAGAGAAGGAAAACCTTCTGTCAGGATGGTACTTTTAAAAGGTTACGGAGAGGAGGGATTTAAATTTTTTACCAACTATGAGAGCCGCAAAGGGCGAGAATTGGTAAATATATATCAATCAAAATATCTATAATATTGCTGATATTTACTAACTACAATACTAAATTAAAAATTGATTGGTTAATAATTATTAAAAATTGTCTAGATACATTAATTGATTAATTATTATTAAAAATTGACCTGATTAATTTGTTTTAGAACCAAAATCCCTATGCTGCATTAAACTTTTATTGGGAGCCTCTGAAGAGATGTGTAAGTGTTGTTTGACATTTTTTGCTTAAATATAATTATAATTTCCTATTTAAACATCATTATTATGGATTTTTAATGTTCCATTCGTAGGTTCGTGTAGAAGGTCAAGTTAAAAAATTAAGTGAAAAAGAATCCACGGAATATTTTGAGTCAAGACCATTGGAAAGTCAAATAGGTGCCGCGGTCAGCCCTCAAAGTCAACCAATTTCAAACAGGGACGTATTACTTCAAAGAGAAAAAGAAATGGTTGCAATGGGAAACACTGCAAAGATTCGTAAACCAGAAAAATGGTACAAATAAATAAACACTAGGTTATTTTAATTTGCTCACAAATTTTGGTAAAAATGTCAATTTATTTGAACAGGGGAGGTTACATTGTTGTGCCCGACACTGTTGAATTTTGGCAAGGTCAAACAAATCGTATACATGATCGAATACGCTTTCGAAAACTGAAATCTGGAGAAAAAATTGATGACAAAATCTCCCATAAGGGAGTTAACGATTGGGTTTATGAAAGACTGGCTCCTTAACTTTATATTTTCCTATTAATACGGACAGGTAAATGGAGAATTTAATTCTTTGACACTTGTCTTTTCCTTTCTGTGTTAGTATGGTAAAATTACCCATTGAGTAGTCAGTAGCTGATAGAATATACCTGACACGGTGCTGTCGTACAATAATTATTAATAGAGGTAGATACAACTGGTACCATATAGAATACTTAATGGTTACCTGATACTGATAATAAAGATCTTGTTGACTGACAGATTTGACAAATAATTTTTGAAGTTATTGTAGAGAAACTATAAAGACTGACGTATTTATAATTATTTGCATGAATGCTTTCTAGTCGTGTTACAATGAAGTTGTGACATTTATTGGAGAGAGAAAATGGCTAAACAAACAATTAAGATTTAAAAATATTTTTGTACTCTTTGGCTATGTAATTTAATATTAGTCTCTTGAGTCTGATACATTATTGGTATTAGTTTGTCTCATAATATGCTCAATGTAGTTATCGTGATTTACATTACATGGCTGAATAAATTCAAAGTTTTAGAAAAAATGTGATAATTGCTTATATTGTAGCTTATTTAACGTTACTATATCAATTGGCTGTTTTTAAATTTAGGTAGGTAACATAGTTACAATACAATTATATCGCATTAAACATAATATACTTTTTTTACTTACTTTTTTGCTAATTGAGTACTATAAAATATATATTTAGCTGCTGTTATAGCAGCATAGCTAGATTTAGTATAAAAATAAATGAGATTAAGTAACTCAATTTCTATTCCAAAAAACAAAGTAGAGCAATTTTTTTTAACTTTATATGTATTTGCATAGCTGTCGATATTTACTGCAAACATGTTACAGTACTTACAATAGTCAATAGTGTACAAACGTTTAATACAATAGTCTTTGTATTTTCGGGGTTATTTATCATGATTCATTATAAGGTAAAATAATATGCTATGCACCATTTTGCTCAAGAATAAGTCAATATTGCTCTATTTCAATCGATAGCCAAAAAAGAATTGCATCACCTATCATCTACAGTCTGACATCTTGAACCATTAGTAACCAAAGTAATCATGAATATTAAAAGACATCTACATCTGCCATGAATGTGGTCACGCTGTAAACAAATGCAAGTCAAATTAATTAATTAATTAATTAATTTTATTACTGTCTCAAAATGAGATTGCCTTTAAGACACAGTAAAATAATTCAAATTGAATTTACAAAAATAAAAGTATTATGTTTAGAAAAGAATAACTTAACATTTAATTTTAAACAAATGATTTTGTAGAATAGTTGCTGATCCTTTCACAGCAGCAATAGCAACTTGTTCCAATGTTCCCGATGGTAAATTGAATCTTTTACAGAAAGATTCAAGAAAAGTGGAGATTGTACCACGGGCACCTACAAACAATCCTATAACTTCAAAATCATAATCAATGGAATATTTATGTTGTAAGTCTGGGATACAGTCTGTGTAAATATTTTTCTTTTCAACATCAACAAGTATGGCTTGATCAGTTGTAAGTTCAAAACGTATAGTGGGATCCAAAATGAGAGCTGTTCGTTGCAAATGATTTAAAATCAAAATATCCACACGTCTATTTGAGTTATTTACTGCTACTGTATGTACTTCTTCATACACATCCAATCCTTTGTCTCTAAAAGCATTAGCAAATATCGTTCTGATTTGGTGATGTCTCGAATTACGAAGCAGTAGTCCAAATTGACAGAATCCAAGGATGTGGGGAAGAGTTTCATTAGTCTCATTGCATCTTCTGCAATGGGCCCCATCTTGAGATCGTCCAGGAATGGATCTACTAGCTGTGACATTTGGGATCATTTTTAAATAATGAGTCCATTCTGTACTTGTTAAACCAGTCTTGAAGAAAAGAGATTTGTTAATTTTTTCACATTGCTTATATTGACTGACTCCTCTTCCATGAAAACTCAGGGAGCACCATGAGGAATATTCCTTATTTCTGAGAATTTCTCTGATCTTTTGTGAAACTTGTCTTACTGATAAGGAGGGTATGACATTTTAACTATAGAATATGTAATGGTTTATTATATTTCATATTCATGTGGAATATTATGCTAGACTGATTTGAAAAAGTTAAAAAACCATTTACAGGCTGCTTCAAAAGTATTCTTGCATTACTACTACAGACAGAAGGTTTATATTTATAAATGCAGTAGTTAATTTTTTCCACGACAAAAAAGGTTATGGTAGCGAAACATTAGTACCACGCACTTCTTTGACTGTCTGAGGAGGTACTACATAACATGTCAGCTACATGCACTAACTCTCAACACAAAAAAATAATTAATGAACTGTAAACATAATTCATTTACAATAGTTTTTGGGACAGTATAAATTTAGAATTCATTGACAAAATATTTTACTAACGATGTTCGAGACTTCGAGACCATTAATCGAATCAACTTTTTTTATTCTGTCCAAAAAATGGAAACGTCCTATAAATTATTATTATTATTACTTTTAGGATTGGGAAATAATTTTTTCACATTGGTTTATGGAATCGGAAATTATTTTTTACTACCTAATGTGATTATGAATTGTGTGATTCGATATGTCGGATTATCAAATTGGATATCAAGTGTAATAAATGTAAATAATTGTTTTAAAGATCCTTTTGACAACGGAAATACTGTTGCAATCGACGAACCTTCTTTAAATTTACAAAAATATACAATATCAGGTCTAAAAACTATAAACGACTCCCGTCTAATAAATATACATGGACAAAAGAAGTTTTCGTCGTGTTTGTGTCAAGTATATTTCATCGGTAACAAAACAGACTTTAAGAATGGGACTGTTTACTCTCAATTGAATGAGTATTTGACTTCACTGCTGTACTTTAATGAAAACCCAGATTACATTTTCTTGATTAGTAGCGGTGAAAACATACAAACTTGGGATTCTACCAACTTAAGTGTAAAAAAGTTTTTCTCTGAATTAATTTCTTATCCATTTACAAGTATGATATTTTTAATGGATATTTCAAGTCAAATATACATGTCTCCTTTAATATGCAAGTCGCATAATTTCCCCTGTTTCAAATCAATTCCATTAGGCATTCAATCAGACGAGCTTTCCCTACTGTGGAAAGAACAACACGTTGATTTGACTGGATTTCCAATTAAAACTGCACTTTTCAGATGGCAACAAACAGCTGTAGAAGATTTTATAAAAAATGGTCACAAATTTTGTGGAGGCTGGCCAAATTTTGTTCCTCAGTCGATGCATTCTGTAGACTTGTGCGTTGAATCAGAGTTAATTTCAAGATTGAATTATTCTACGAAATCTAATAGTAGCAGTAAAGATGGTTTTACAAGTGAAATTAGTCATGTAACTCCGTCAAATGTTGAAGACAATTTTAGATTCCTGGCTAAAAAGTCAAAATGGAAGTTTGAATGGCTTACCATTCCCGAAACTTTTATTTCTTATCAATTTATAGTAGCTTTTGATAAAAAGGAATTAAATGTTGCTGCATTTGCAAAACCATTTACAAAGGCAATATGGATTTTTCTAATTGCATCCATCACCGTCTCCGTTGGAGTTCTACGATTTACTGATAATGGGAACAAGAAAAATAATTGTGCTATCTCCACAGCTTTCAATATTGTTGGAATATTTTTGGAACAGAGCTTGGATGCAATTCAAGTTCTTTTGCGGGACATTTCTTTAAGAAAAATAATTAGTATATATATCTACTTGACTTGGATTCTGTTGGGAATTGTCATCTCAAATGCTTACAAAGGCTTACTGTTCTCATTTATGACTCAGCAAAGCTTTCCTACCCCACCCAAAACAATTTTGCAACTAATTGAGTCTTTTCCAGCTGTCTACACGACTTCTTCTGTGCTAAGAATCAATAATTCAACTAGGGAGATTATATCCGATCTGCGGGATTTGATTTTGGTAGAGTTGACAGTTGGAGTTCCGGGAATTGATTATCCTATGACTTATAAGAAACTTAATGACTCATTGATCTTCGTAGATGATATTGCCTTCTTGACATCGTTACCGAATGTACTTCATAAGAAAAGCATTCATGGATTTGGAAATATTTCATTACCTAAAAACTTTGCTGTTTTAAATCAATCACCTGGAATACAACAAATATTTAATATTTTAAGAATATTTTCAGATAAACTCATATTTCAAGGAGATGCAAACGTACTTATAGTAAGAATTCCATGGGCGGTGCGGAAAAACTATATCGTGAAAATTGTGGCCCCAATAATAGCTAATTTGTATGAATCGGGAATCTATACAAGATGGGAAGAAAATGTACAAATGAAACGGACACACAATGACGTTCTGAATAATATTCAGCACTCAAAAACTCTCAGCTCTATGAATATTTTACAGGCAATATACAACAAACGAAACAATGATAACTCTGGGGAACATACACCAATAGATTTAGAATTAATTGAGAACATTGTTTTGTTGTACGCCTTCATTTTAGTATTTGCGTCAATAGTATTTTTTATCGAAATAATTTATGAGTACAGAAGTTTTAAAAATAGTAGGAATAACTATTTTCTGCCCCAAAAGTATGTACTTAGAGTAAAGCCATTGACTTTTGTACCTTAAGCGTTTGCAATATGTTTGATTGAATATTTATTATTGCCAAGAAATTATGTAATACAATTTCCAAATACTATGGCAAATATTATGATATAAAAATAAATCCGAACGCTGAGTAATTTGTATTGTAGAAACGGAATTGATGAATACTCGGACCTCATAATAGCTCCCCCTTTTATTATAAATATACTATCGCGTGAAATGAAATATAGTAAAACGTAGATAACTCGTAAAAGTAACCCACAAAAATTTGCGCGAAATTTATAATCAGTATCTATATTTTCCGTTCCTAGAGAAGCTAATACCTAAACCAAGACATATTTAAAGTGCGAATCCTATAAGACTATGTAGGTCTAAGCATTTCATGTATAAAACAACTTCCAGTTAAAAAGTTTCGATATAATAAAACTGGTTATGTACAAGTACATCCAACTCAGTCGTGGCTGATCAATACTGACTTTTGACTTTGAACTTCGCATAAATAACTTATTGTTTAGTCTTAGAAGTTCAAGAAGTAATAAGTGTACAAAACTATTGACTATTGAGACATTCGGTTTGTATTCGTCCAACTATATTGCATTACTTTGCCTACTTTTCACAGGCGTCACGAACACGAGTAAACGTGACTTTCACATACATAGATAGTACATAATATTCCACTTTCTACTCATTTGTCATGTTTTATTTAATTGTCCTAATTATTTCTTTAAATTTACAACGAATTCTAAATGCTTGTTTCTAATAAAATAATCGAGTACCAAAAGATTAAACGTTTTATTCATTTACCCATTTGAACGGCAACTTGTTTTAATAATTTAAAGTAGTCTACGATGAAATCTAGGAAATACAGCAGTTATTAAACCCGCATTAGTCGACCTGCAGAAATTATAGAAAAAGTAAATGCCAAGCCATGTGCGAAAAGTTTTCTCACAAGGCTAGACACGCAGAAAAGAAATAAACAAGCAAATGTCACGTTGTTTGACGTTATGTCCAATATGTTTAGGCTTTGAGGTTGACGTCACGCTGGCTTGGCTTGTCATTTGGGAACTGGCGGACTAGAGCTAATCACTAATATCAAATGATATTTCGCTTAAAACTATTGACCTCAAGGACATTTGCCACAACTAATACGTAGTGAGTTTATATGGTGAAATAAAACACGGCTGTTTTTATAATATATTATTTATTTTCTTACTTGTGCTACTTGAAGTTCTCTGGTTAAAAAGCATAATGCAAACTACTGCTTTTATGTTCTGCCTGGCCAGTGTTTTAGTAAATACAATATAATATGATACGATCATCTAATATTGTCTTGGCTCGTCTTTTATTCCATTCCTAACCTCTGGTTGGCAATAAAATATTAATACTCAGTTAAGCATAATACAAAACTAGGATATAATGGAAAATGTTACTACATTGTAGAGGTAGGGAGCAACAAAGTAATATTTTCTATAAACCACGAATGAAAATAAGCCACGTCAACTATCTTTCTATAAGGCTTACCTTTGTCAGTTGGTTCTGTTTTCCAAAGTCAAGAACCAGTTAAAATATACACAGTCCTTTACTTATAAAATTAAATTCATTTACTATACTCCGAATAGGTTAGTCGCATTTCAAACAATTGATTTTCTTATATAAATTTATTACAGTTTGACAGTACGTCATGTTTCACTTTACTTAGTCATTTACTCATTTTACCTCTACCTCTACTAGACTAGAGAAGTAGAAGTTATTCTCAATTTAGGTCTGAAAGAATACAAAGAGTAAGCTAACTACGATTCGTTATTTCGCATTAGAATAATGAATTGCAATGGTAGGGTGTGAGATACATCTGTTTCCATAATAGCTGACAATTAAGGGTTCATTATTTACTTAACATTTCTAAATAATAGTTCGTCTGAGGAGATCAATTTGCCCAAATATTTACTGCCACCGCTACACCACTTGCGATTATTATTGTGAACATATCCATTTGTGACAATGGTAAAAGCCATTTACAGAACAATATTTTCATGGTATGTAAAGTGGGTTAGTTTTTGGGGAGGTTTGCCTTATCAATGGAATTCAAACTGTCTTGATAATCATTTGGAATGGTCTACAAACAAATGGGTCAGGTTAAAGTGGTATCTTTTTATATTGTATATACACGTATATTCTTTCTACCTTTTTGCCAGAGCTGGATATGAGACATTTCATGGTGACACCATTTCTGCATGTATGAGTCACGTTGGCCTTTTAGCAATTTCCATTACGCTCGTATCTACTCACACAACAATATTCAATAGAAATACCATGGTAACATTAAACGTCATGATTAAGACAATGACTAAATGGCGCAGTAAGCTAACAAAATGAAATTTAATTTTAAGATGAATTAAATATCATGAAATGTATTACAATATTACAATAATATATTTAAGGCAACATAATTAATTTTTTTAGAGAAATATTTTAAAAAAGAATATCGAAACCGACTTGATTCAGAAGATGTGTTCCTCTTACTGGGGTTTCTTACTGCATGCATCTACCCAATCGTATTTGGCTGTGGAATATTCGTAATTCCATTCAACTCTATATTCCTGACGTCACTGCTTGACCCTGACGACTTCAGCTATTTCTACTTCACTCTTTTGGCGTCACTCCATATTTGGTTATGCTTTTGTGGATTTGGAATAGCCTTGTTTCATGTAGCTGTACCAATTCTTTCGTATTCCAATTTCAAAGTTTTCTTTGACGAACTAAGGTAATTTTAAACAAACAGCAACAAAATTAATTGTATAATCCATGCATCAAATTTAATGTGAATCTGTTTTAATTCTATTTCAGTTTTGGCAGAAAAATGTACCGAACGGAGAATACATTTAGAGATTCTACAAATATACCTAAAATCTATCGATTTCTGCAGCTAAGCGTCCTTCAAACCAATAGCGTGTACAGTGTAGCTTTATTTGCTTAGAGACAGCTGTACTTGGCTAACTACTTGCTCATCCTGCACCATTCTCATATGGATATTACCACATTTCTTATGCTTTCACTATGATCTACTGCTTTGTTCATTTCCTGGATAATGGTACTCTCCACGACTTCCATGGTATTTGAATCGTCATTTTCATGTACAAACTCTTGGAAATACTGTTTAGTTTCTCATCGTTCTAATCACGAAAAAGTCATTTTCAAGAAATTCAGTAAATCCTGTAGACCATGTAAGCTGTATATTGGGCGATTTTCCACTGTAAGGAAAAACAAAATCATCAAATTCATATATTCAATTAGTTCAGGTACAATGGAGGCTATTTTAACATT
Source organism: Tomocerus qinae (assembly GCA_020055645.1). Taxonomy (NCBI): domain Eukaryota; kingdom Metazoa; phylum Arthropoda; class Collembola; order Entomobryomorpha; family Tomoceridae; genus Tomocerus; species Tomocerus qinae. The sequence continues at coordinate 45,393,165 of CM034546.1, read as the reverse complement.
TGGTTAAGGTTCCTATTTAAGTAATATTGTATTGGATTCAGCTTTATTTGAAAATAACCACCTAAATGCATAAAATTGTGCTTGACGATCGGAATAGAGTACTTCAAGTGCATTTTAACTTCTGATAATTTAGTGAATATTAATATTAGTTGATTTGTACAGGTTTCATCATGTGTATAGTTAATAATATTTATTTCGTGCACCTAAAGATATACGACAAAGGAAGAATAACTTTTATTAGAATTCATTTTCCATTCCGTATTTTCTACTAATATTTTAGTTTCAATCATTATACCATAGCTTTATGCAACTTTTCAGCTTTTTATGAACTAGTTAGTTATCAGACTTAAGTACAAATAAACTCATAAGTCACACGACTATACCTACCCATTGAAAAGAGTAAGACCAGGATTGCAATTGGCTGCCTCGTATTTTACTCCAATTGTAGCATTAGTCGACCTGCAGAAAATTTAGTAAAAGTAAATGCCAAGCCTTGTGCTAAACGACTTGTCACAAGGCTATACACGCTGACTTGAAATACACCAGCATAATATTATTATGCCATGTTATGTCCAATAAGTATATGCTTTGAGGTTGATGTCACGCTGCCTTGTCATTTGAATATGGATACTAGCAAACTAAGCTTACTACTAATATCAAAGGATATTCCGCTTTTAAATCTATTGACCTGAAGGACATTTGCCACAACTAATACGTAGTGAGTGTATAATGGTGAAATAAAGCACAACTCTGCTGCTTTTATAATGTATTGCGAGTTATTTATTTTCTTGCACTGTAAGTTCCGTACTTAGTGTGTTGTTCCTCACTACATATTATTATTTGACATTAGCAAAGTATACCATACCACTCTTTTTGTGTTCTATCTGGTCTGTGTTTTAGTACAATATAATATCATACGATCGAATCTAATATTGAGTCGTCTAATATTCCATCCCTAATCTCTGGTTGGCAATAAAATATTAATACTTAATTAAGCATGATACGAAACGAGGAGACAGTGGAAAATGTCATTACATTGCAGAGGTAGAAAAAGTATTATTTTCTGTACAAAACTAATAGAAATAAGCCACGTCAACTAACTTTCTATAAGGTTTAATTTTGTCTCAAGTCTCAAATAGTTGGTTTTGTTTTCCTTAAACTCGAGAACCAATTAACATATACATACAATCCTTTATACTTATAATATTAAATTCATTTACTTTACTGCGAATAGAGTCGTATTTCAAACAATTGATTTTCTTATATAAATAACGTTGGCCGTTTGGCAGTACGTCCTGCTTCACTAAGCTTAGTCATTTTTTACTCATTTTACCACTAGTAGTCTACTAGAATAGACAGAAAAATTTATTCTCATTTTATGTCTGAAAGAATACAAAGGCTATAAGGTAGCTAGGAGCCATTATTTTACAATAGAATTCAAAATTGCAGTGGTAGGGTGTGAAATACATCTGTTTCCATAACAGCTGACAAATAAAGGTTCATTATCTACTTAACATTTCTAAATATCAATTCAAATGGAGATAAATTTGCCCAAATACTGTCGGTTACACCACTAACACTTCCGAACATATCCATTTGTGCCAAAATGGTAAAAGCCATTTCCAGAACAATATTTTCATGGTATGTAAAGTGGGGTAGTTTTTGGGGAGGTCTGCCTTATCAATGGAACTCAAACTGTCCTGATAATCATTTGGAATGGTCTACAAACAAATGGGTCAGGTTAAAGTGGTATCTCTTTGTTTTGTATCTACACATTTATTGGTTCTACCTTTTGGCCAGAGCTGTATATGAGACATTTCATGGTGACACCATTTCTGCATGTATGAGTCACGTCTGGGTGTTAGCAATTTCCATTACGGTGGTCAGTACTCACGCAACAATATTCAATAGGAATAGCATGCTAACATTAAACGTCATGATGAAGACCTTGTCTTCATGGCGCAGTAAGCTAAAAAAAATAAAATTTTACTTTTAAAATGAATTAAATATCATGAAATTTTATTAGAATGCTATAATAATATATTTATTGCAACATAATTAATTTTTTAGAGAAATATTTTAAAAAAGAATATCGAAACAGACTTGATTCAGAAGATGCCTTCCTCTTACTGGGGTTTCTTACTGCATGCACCTACCCAATCGTATTTGGATGTGGAATATTCATAATTCCATTCAACTCTATATTCCTGACGTCACTGCTTGACCCTGACGACTTCAGCTATTTCTACTTCACTCTTTTGGCGTCACTCCATATTTGGTGCATGTTTTGTGGATTTGGATTAGCCTTGTTTCATGTGGCAGTACCAATTCTTTCGTATTCCAATTTCAAAGTTTTCTTTGAAGAATTAAGGTAATTTTAAACCGACAGCAACAAAATTAATTGTATAACCCATGCAGATAATTTAATGTGAAACCTATACTAATTCTGTTTCAGTTTTGGCAGAAAAATGTACCGAACGGAGAATATATTTAGAGATTCCACAAATATTCCTAAAATATATCGATTTCTGCAGCTAATCGTCTTTCATACCAATAGCATTTACAGTGTAGCTTTATTTGCTTACAACTTTCTATTCAAGAGACAGCTGTACTTGGCTAACTACTTGCTCATTCTACACCATTCTCATATGGAAATTACCACATTTCTGATGCTTATACTATGGTCTACCGCTTTGTCCATTTCCTGGATGATGGTACTCTCCACGACTTCCATGGTATTTGAATCGTCATTTTCATGTACAAACTCTTGGAAATACTGTTTAGTTTCTCATCGTTCCAATCACGAAAAAATCATTTTCAAGAAATTCAGTAAATCCTGTAGACCATGTAAATTGTATATTGGTCGATTTTCCACCGTAAGGAAAAACAAAGTCATCAAATTCATATATTCAATTAGTTCAGGTACAATGGAGGCTATTTTAACATTTGGTTAAGGTCCCTATTTAAGTATTCGATTCGGCTTTATTTGAAAATAACCACCTACATGTATGAAATTATGTTTGTTGATCAAAGTGGAGTACTTCAAGTGCATTTTTACTTCCGATAATTTAGTGAATATTATTATTAGTTGATTTGTACAGGTTCTATCATGTGTATTGTTATACTAATATTTATTTCGTGCACCTAAAGATATACGGCAAAGGAAGTATAACTTTTATTAGAATTTCATTTATCATTCCGTATTTTATACTAATATTTTAGTGGTACTATAGGTACTATAGGGGATTACTTTTTTAAATAATTTATGGTTTACTATTATATGCAGTATGTATATACCTGCTTTTTATCCAAGGAAGTAACACTTCCTTACTTTTGGGAATAAGAACTACTTTTTGTAGATAAACTGTCGTTTATCTGGTTTAATTATTATTATATCGCATGCAACTGTTTTTACATGAGTCACTGAAAAAAAAAACGGAATCCATATAAATACCTATAATTTTATACTTCGTATGTCAGTAGAATTTGTTTTAACTTTTTTAGAATATACCAAACGAACCTATAATATTGGAATAAGTAAAGTATAAATTGATAACTGCCTACAACAGGCGTGGTAAAGAATACGAAATGCCGTTAAGACTTAAGTATAAATTAATTCATAATTCACGACTACACAGCAATTGCGGCCTGGTATTTGCTGCTAATGTAGGGTTAGGATTATTAAAAGTTATAAATGTCAAGTCAAGTGTATGGAAGTCAAAATTATTTTTAATAAGAAAACAGTAAGACCATGATTGCAATTGGCTGCCTCGTATTTTACTCCAATAGTAACATTAGTTGACCAGCAGAAAATGTAGAAAAAATAAATGCCAAGCCTTGTGCGAAACGATTTCTCACAAGGCTAGACACGCGGAAGAGAAATACACGAGCATATGTCACGTTATGTCCAGTAGGGATAGGCTTAGAGGTTGACGCTGGCTTGTCATTTGAATTTGGATACTAGCGGACTAGAGCTTACTACTAATATCAAAGGATATTCCGCTTTTAAAACTATTGACCTGAAGGACATTTGCCACAACTAATACGTAGTGAGTTTATAATGGTGAAATTTAAATACGGCTGTTTTTATAATAAATTGCGAGTTATTTATTTTCTTACTTGTGCTACTGGAAATGCTGTGGTTAGTGTGTTTTTCTTCACTTTACTTCTTGCCATTAGCATAATGCCAACTATTTGCTTTTATGTTCTGGCTGGCCTGTGTTTTCGTAAATACAATATAATATCATACGATCATCAAATATTGACTCGTCTTTTATTCCATTCCTAACCTGGTTGGCAATAAAATATTAATAATCAGTTAAGCATAATACGAAACGAGGATACAATGGAAAATGTTATTACATTGCAGAGGTAGGGAGCAACAAAGTAGTATTATCTATAAACCACGAATGAAAATAAGCCACGTAAACTAACTTTCTATAAGGCTTACCTTTGTCTCAAGAGTTGGTTCTGTTTTCCAAAGTCACGAAAGTTGTTTAAATATACACAGTCCTTTACTTATAAAATTAAATTCATTTACTTTACTGCGAATAGGTTAGTCGCATTTCAAACAATTGATTTTCTTATATAAATTACATTGGCAGTTTGGCCGTAAGTCCTGCTTCACTATGCTTAGTAATTTACTCATTTTACCTCTAGTAGTCAACTAGACTACACAAGTAAATTATATTCTCATTTTATGTCTGAAAGAATACAAAGAGTAAGCTAAACATGAGCCGTTATTTCACATGAGAATTCTAAATTGCAGGGTGTGAGATACATCTGTATCCATAACAGCTGTCAAATAAAGGTTCATTATCTACTTAACATTTCTAAATATCAATTCGTTCGAAGAGATAAATTTGCCCAAATACTATCGGTTACACCATTAACATTTCTGAACATATCCGTTTGTGACAATGGTAAAAGCCATTTCCAGAACAATATTTTCATGGTATGTAAAGTGGGGTAGTTTTTGGGGAGGTTTGCCTTAACAATGGAATTCAAGCTGTCCTGATAATCATTTGGAATGGTCTAGAAACAAATGGGTCAGGTTAAAGTGGTATCTCTTTGTTTTGTATACATACATTTATTGGTTTTACCTTTTGGCCAGAGCTGTATATGAGACATTTCACGGTGACACCATTTCTGCATGTATGAGTCACGTCTGCGTTTTAGCAATTTCCATTTCGGTGGTAAACATCCACGTAACAATATTCAAGAGAAATACCTTGTGTACATTAAACGTCATGATCAAAATCTTGTTTAAATGGCGCAGTAAGTTATCAAATTACATTTTACTTATAATTATAAATCATAATTGTAAATACAAAAACTTACAATTATTACAATGTTATAATAATGGAATATTATTAATCTTTTTAGAGAAATATTTTAAAAAAGAATATCGAAACACAATTGATTCAGTAGATGTATTCCTCTTACTGGTATTTCTTACTGCATGCACTTACCCAATCGTAATTGGATGTGGAATATTCATAATTCCATTCGACTCATTATTCCTGACGTCACTGCTTGACCCTGCCGACTTCAGCTATTTCTACTTCACTCTTTTAGCGTCACTTAATATTTGGTTCTGCTTTTGTGCATTTTCAGTGAATATGTTTCATGTGGCTGTAACAATTCTTTCGTATTCCAATTTCAAAGTTTTCTTTGAAGAATTGAGGTATTTTTAAACTTTCTAACAGCGAAAAAACTAATTGTACAATTTATACAGATAATATAATGTGAAACCTATAATAATTCTATTTCAGTTTTGGCAGAATAATGTACCGAACGGAGAATATATTTAGAGATTCTTCAAATATACCTAAAATCTATCGATTTCTGCAGCTAAGCGTCCTTCATACCAATAGCGTGTACAGTGTATGTTTATTTGCTTGCAACTTTCTATTCAAAAGACAGCTGTACTTGGCTAACTACTTGCTCATTCTTCACCATTCCCACATGGAAATTACCGCATTTCTGATACTTTTAGTATATACTATCTTTTTGTTTATTACCTGGATGCTGTTACTCTTCTCGACTTCTATGGTATTTGAATCGTCATTTTCATGTATCAAGTCTTGGAAATACTGTGTAGTTTCTCATCGTTCTAATCACGAAAAAGTCATTTTCAAGAAATTTAGTAAATCCTGTACACCATGTAAACTGTATATTGGTCGGTTTTCCACTTTAAGGAGAAACAAAATGATCAAATTCATATATTCAGTTAGTTCAGGTACAATGGAGGCTATTTTAGCATTTCGTTAAGGTTCCTTTTTAAGTAATATTTTATTCGAGTTGGCTTTGTTGGACAATAAGTACCTAAATGCATGCAATTGCGCTTGTTGATCGAAGTTGGAGTAATTCAAATGCGTTTTATATCAGATACTTAAATGTAACAAGCTAATGTTAGTTTATTTGTACTGGTTCTATTATGTGTAGTTACTAATTTCATTTGGCGTTTCAAAATATATACCAATAAGGAAGTTATATAACTTCCATTAGAATTTCAGTTTCAATTTCAGAATTAATTGAATTAGTTTTACATAAGTCGAAATGTTTATATGTACCCGTATTTTCTACCAGTATTTTAGTAACACTATCTACGATACTTTTTTAATGCATTTATGGTTTATTAATATACATAATAATGTGTAAGTTACAAGGAGAGACGACCAGAGATGCTCCCGTTTGTGCAAATTAAAGTTTTCGATAGTGTACCCCAAAGCAGTTTACCCGAAGTCCACTACATGTAACGTGCCTTTCGTGGAAGCTTTCGAATACGACGATATTCCACGCATCTGTGTACGGCCGCAGGGAGATATGTTGTTATAAACATAGAATTAGAAACACACTAACACACCGTACTAGAAGAAACATTTCCCTATCTCACAATGTATTAATTTATATGGAAGCGTTTGTTGTACGAAAGGCCAAGACCGGGAAACGTGTGTAAAAAGTGTGGAGAATGGAAGCTTTTTGCCTGTTTACAATATCCTGTTACTTATCCTGTTATTTTGTTATGCGTTATCTAAATCATCTTTCTATATCTATGGTTATAAATGGGAAGGTCCCCTTAAGACAAACACGTCCTGTTATAAAAATTGGATAATGAACATTGATAATGGTCTGAAGAGTTTCATTTTCTTTATAAGTAAACCCGAGATTTTTTTGAAAAAATGTTAAATCGGCTAGAAAAGCTTAAGATTAAGCCATTTCACTACTGGGTTATTCAGGGTTTAGAAAACGAAATTACAATAGTACGTCACCACCACAAAGACGCAACTGTCAACTACCAATAATAATAATAATAACCTTCTCTAGTCAAGAGTCAACTTAAAGATACTTGTCACTCAGCCAGGCACGTATCCAGAAATTTGGTCAAGGGGGCATCAAAAATAATGTCACAAATGGGGCATTATCTTTGAAAACGCTGTTTTACTATAAGTATCAAGTTTAAAAATACAATACATTATTAACCGTTGTGTTGACATTAATTTGTCAGTTTTTCATTTTTTATAATGTCTATGTAAATTAAAAATTTGTTTTTATCTTGATAATAGTGTGACTCAGTTATTTAATAAATTGGAATATACCCAAACACCTTTACAAAGAAACAACTGTCATTTGTAGCGAAATATTTAATACTTTCCGTTGACAGTGTACAAAATTTACCACTTTTTAGCCTTTTTTACCATCACAGTGGTAAAAATGCACTTAATGGTAAAAATGCATTTAATGGTAAAAATGGTAAATTTTAGCGATTGATTAGACAGCTGAGTACAGATACACTAGACTTCCTAAAATATAAGTTTTAGAACTTTGTTTTCTATGAAATATTTCCAATATCAATTAAATTAATCATATTTATTTGATTGTACACCAAAAGTTATAAAAAAATGAAGAAAGAAAGATTGTATTTGGTATCGTCCATTTAAAATTGATGCTAATTTAATTGCAATTAATTTCTCAATCGGCAAGGGTTGTTAGCGCCCTCATTGGTTGAATCCTACGCTGATTGATGAACACTTATCAATTTGTGACAACAATGATCATCTGCTAAGCTATTTCGTACTTTGCCCCCGAATTTTGTTCAAAATTTAAACACGAAATTTAAATGAAACTATTTTTTACCATTTATACCACTTACCACTACTTTTTAGGTAGTGGTATTTAACGTTAAATACCATTAAAAACCACTTACCACTGGTAAGTGGTAAATGGTATTTTGTACACTGTCCGTTGATGATTAACATTTTTCTTTTATTACTTAGTATGCGCCTTGACAAATAGTAATAACTCGATTTCTATTTTGTGGCAATTTAGAACAAACCTTTTTGCTGTGTGTAACTTAGAGGTTAAGGTATTGATTGCTATTGGTATTTGCTGCAAAAGTGTTTCCATTGTCCATGAATTTCCTGGTTTATTATCTTGCAAATGCACTTCTTCAAATGCTTGAGTGGCACAGGTACATTCACTCTCACATCACTCCACAGCGTACAGGAAAATAATTATCGGTAATACGAAAAACGCAATCTTGTGTGGTAGTTATATAAATTTAGAATTCACTGACAAAATATTTTACTATGCATGTTCGTTTCATTAGTCTAATCTGTCTCTTTCTATTTTGTCCAAAAAATGGGTATCAAATTATTGCTACTGTTTGGATTTTTATGTGAAACTAATAATTATTTTTTGCTACCTAAGGTGGTTAAGAATTGTGTAATTAGATATGTCGGATTACCAAGTTCAATATCAAGTGTAAATGTAAATAAATATTTTATAGCTTCTTTTGATAACGGAAATACTGTTGTTATCGATGAACCTACTTCGAATTTAGAGAAATATACAATATCAGGTCTAAAAACTGTAAACGACTCCCGTCTAATAAATATACATGGACAAAAGAAGTTTTCGTCGTGTTTGTGTCAAGTATATTTCATCGGTAGTAAAACAGACTTAAGGAATGGGTCAGTCTATTCTGAATTGCATCAGTATTTGACTTCACTGTTGTACTTTAATGAAAACCCAGATTACATTTTCCTGATTAGTAAAGATGAAAACGTAGAAAATTGGGATTCTACCTACTCAGCCACAAACAAAATGTTCACTAAAATAATTACTTATCCATTCACAAGTAAGATTTTATTTATAAATAGTTCTAAAGAAGTATACATGTCTCCTTTAATATGCAAGTCACATAATTTCCCCTGTTTAAAACACATTCGATTAAGTATTCAATCAGACGAGCTTTCTGTACGATGGAAAAACCAACACATTGATTTGACTGGATTTCCTATCAAAAGTGCACTCTATGGATGGAGTCAGACAGAAGTCGAAGATTTTATAAAAAATGGTCACAAATTTTGTGGCGGTTGGCCAAATTTTGTTCCTCAGTCGATGCATTCTGTAGACTTGTGCGTTGAATCAGTATTAATTTCAAAATTAAATTATTCTACGAAATCTAGTAGTAAAAATGGATTTATAAGTGAAATTAGTCAATCTCCGTCAAATGTTGAAGACAATGTTCGATTCCTGGCTAAAAAGTCAAAACGGAAGTTTGAGTGGCTTACCTTACCTGAAACTTGTATTCCTATTCCTTACCAGTTTATAGCAGCTTTCGATAAAAAGGAATTAAATGTTGCTGCATTTGCAAAACCATTTACAAAGGCAATATGGATTTTCCTAACTCCATCCATCACCGTCTCCGTTTTGGTTCTACGATTTACTGAGAATAGGAACATGAAAAATAATTGTTCTATCTCCATCTCCATAGCTTTCAATATTGCTGGAATACTTTTGGAACAGAGCTTGGATGCAATTCAAGTTCTTTTGCGGGACATTTCTGTAAGAAAAATAATTAGTATATATATCTACTTGACTTGGATTCTGTTGGGAATTGTCATCTCAAATGCTTACAAAGGCTTACTATTCTCATTTATGACTCAGCAAAGCTTTCCAACCCCACCCAAAACAATTTCGCAACTAATTGAATCCTTTCCAACTGTCTACACGACTTCTTCTGTGCTTAGAATCAATAATTCAACTAGGGAGATTATATCCGATCTGCGGGATTTTATTTTGGTAGAGTTGACAGTTGGAATTCCGGGAATTGATTATCCTATGACTTTTAAGAGACTTAATGAATCGTTGTTCTTTTTAGAGGACAATGTCTTTTTGACATCGCTGCCAAAAGTATTTCATAATGAAAGGATTCATGGATTTGAAAATATTACATTGCCTAAAAATTTTGCTGTTTTAAATCAATCACCTGACATTCAACAAATATTCAATATTTTGAGAATATTTTCAGATAAACTCATATTTCAAGGAGATGCAAATGTATTTTTAGAAAGGATTCCATGGGCAGTGCGGAAAAATTATATTGTAAAACTTGTGGCTCCAATTATGGCTAATTTGTATGAATCAGGAATCTATACAAGATGGGAGGAAAATCTACAAATGAAACAGACATACAATGATATTTTAAATATCATTCAGCATTCGAAAATTCTTAGTTCTGTGAAAATTTTACAGTTCATATTCAACAACAGAAAGAATAATAACTCCGAGGAGGGATATGCCCCAATAGATTTAGAATTAATTGTGAAAATTTTTTTGCTGTACGCCTTCATATTAGTATTTGCGTTAGTGATATTCATAACAGAAATAATTTATAAATACGTAAATGTAAAAAAAAATAACAGCAACCATTTCCTGTCAGAAAAGTCGGTTTTTTGGGTAAAGTTATTACTTTTTAAGCGGTACTGTCAACATCTAACATATAAGACTATCCTAAGATTATCTTATGCAAGATCATGTAAAGACCAGTATAGAGATCTTATTAGTATACCCTATATAAGTTCATGCCAGACAACTGCATGTTTTAATAATGTTTTAATATTTATTATTCTTTTCGAAATAAAATTAAAGACATAGTATGTATGATATTAAGAATGTAGTGCCAACATTCTTTAGAATAATACTATTGTTTAATTTTAATTAACAAAAAATATATAGCAACATAATATACCTTTACCCCATACCACATTGACTCTGATTACTAGATAAAAGTATGTCTAAGCATTTGATATAATATAATATATATTTATGTCAAATAGTTTCAATACAATGGAAATGATAATAATAATGTACATATTCAGTCCTGTCTGATCGATCGATATCGGCTTTGAACTTCGCCTAAATAAATTATTGCTTAGACAGAACTACTAAGTTATTGAAACTATTAATGAGACAGTCGGTATAATATATGTATTCGTTTATCTATTACACTACTTTGTATACATCTCGCCGCCGCCGCCACGAACACGATTTAACGTGACTTTTACAAAGAGAAAGAGACTCATTTGTAATGTTATATTTTATTGCCATATTTTAATAAAGGTTACCACTTTCCAGTTTTCCACCAATATGAAATATTTGTTCCATTTATTTCATACACTAAGATTAAGCCTGAAACAGCTTAATATGCCCAAAGTCTTTGTTATATTTGATACCATCTCTCATAAATTAATCATTACTTAAGTTAGGCAGTAAAAGTAAAAAGTAAAGTAGAGCTCTTTAGTGTTTATCAGGCTTATGCCTATTACACAGAGCAGCCCCGGTATTTTTATTTTTTTGACTCTCATTTTACTGCTCTTCTGCCACCCCATGTGAGCCGACCCTATCCCCACACACACAATCAGAAGCGACAAGTCGAACCTAACATTTACGTTTGGGTATCAGTTACACCGACCAAGCACACAGGAGTGTCGACTCACACTATGACAGTCCAGCAGAGTAATATTATACGAAGCTATTTTACTTTTCTTTTATTGGGGCTTGTTTGGCTATGTTGATACCGTGTGATAGTCAGATGCATCCACTGCGTAATCTAATTTCGACCAGGCTCCTTTCGGGAGTACACCTATTGACTATCCACCCAGCCATATCAACTTTAAGACACCAAACTGATAAGTACTGACCCAAGATAGGTAAATGAGCAGGCCATAGCACAGTCATGACGATACATGCCGGTAATCACGAAGATACACCACAGGCCATACTCACCTACACTATCCCCAGGATTTGTACCCCAAGTTACCTCGATGTTAATGAGGCATTGCTTGGTAGGGAAGGACTTTATGCAGGTAGCACATTAGGTAGATTTGAACCCATACAGGTCGATCTGAACCAGCTACTTTTTGCACAGCGGCACACAGAGTCAAAAGACTCTGTCATTTAACCACTTTGCCTCCTATAAGTTAGGCAGTATAGGCATTCAAATTTGCCTTCAGATTGGTAAATAGACTTTGTGTGTCTTATAGCAGAAAAAAGCTTTTTTCTGCTATCAATACTTAGTCTATCTTTTATTATTTGTAATAATAAAATATTCAAAGACGTATTGAGGGGGGTTTTACTGGCTGAAACTTCCCCCACCACCGAAATCCAAGAAAAAGGAGTTTTTTCTCAAATTAGCAAAAAGCGATTTTTGAATAATTTTCGTTAAAAGGGCCAAAAAATAGAATGTATATCAAAAGATCAGTAAACGTTAATACCTACCTATCCATTTGAGTAGCTAACATCAACGTATAAAAATTACATTTTTTAAATTTCCGATGCAATCTATATTTAACTTATTGCGAAAATTGAAATGAATGGTAACCCTAGAATCCCACCACCAGCATATAATACGCCCTCAATCGATTTTGATTACCTACTGGTGATTTAAATAATACTCTTAGTATCGTTTCATGAACTGTTTCAATGACAGTTTAGTTTGCTCGTCATTTTTATGTTCCAATTTCATTATTTTAAACCACACTTTGAATCCTCCAGTAGGGGAGTAAAGTATTCTACAGTCCTGAATCTGCAAAAAGAATCTCTACAATAAGTTGCAACATGGAAAATTTTGGAAGACTAAAAATAATACAGATTCTATTGGTACTGTTGATACAATTATTGGATTTTACAAATTCAAAATTTACAATAGCCCCAATTAACTCAAACCGAAGCGTAGAAAAGGGTAAGTTTCATTTTACCTAATGTGACTTAATTTTACTTTTATTTCAATAGTCGAAATCTGTATTACCAGTAGAGTTATAAGTAAGGATAGAGTGGAAGTTTACATTCACTCTGTGTTATAGGGATCCTCTATTCTGAAACCTTATTGCGAGTGTGAGCCACAAAAAGCGCGCAATGTATATACTACAAAACACACGTTGGGGCGGCCCTACTCTTCGCCAGCTTGAGCATGAAAAATGCTATCTTCCATGTTTTAAATCATAAAAATATGAAATGTTTTTTAAAAATACTGGCTCGTTATTGCAATCATTGTAGGAACAAAAATATCTTCAAAATGTTCATATGTTGACCAGAATTAATTTTTTAGCATTAAGTGTGCTTTAAAATACAGCTTCCTACGCCCCGGCGTGGCTTTGGTCATTTACTTACGCGCCACGCATGAGCAAAGGAATGGAGGGTGCCTATAACTTTTGTGGTAGAAATCCCCGCGAAAGGATGTAGATATACCTATAGACTGTGGAGTTTATATATATAATAATGTTCGCGGGTATTTCTGCCAGTAAAAGTAAACAAACGAAACTTCCAGTCTACTTCTATCTAATGTCTTTTGTATTACCTTGGACATCTAGTGTTTCTGCAGGTTTTAAGTGAATTTGATGGCGGGATCCTTCGTATCATGAAGATATTCATCACTGTATTTAGTGATGTACTGTGTTTAGTGATGAATATCTTCATGATACGAAGGATCCCGCCATCAAATTCACTTAAAACCTGCAGATACACTAGATGTCCAAGGTAATACAGATATCGACTATTAATAATAATAATTTAACAATTCAACATTTTGCTAAATTTTAGTCGTTAAAATTTCTCCCCTTGACATTGAATTTGAAAGGCAAATATTTCTGGACAAAAATGATGACTACAGTGTTCAACTAAAATTGGACAATGAAAAGTCAATAGGCCTAACCAGAGAGTACGTAGTGTCTATCATTCCTGGGAATTATAGAAACCATTCGCTAGGTATCATGGCAGTTGTACAAAACTTAAATCTGCGACTGAATAAAATAGGAGAAAATATAACGAATGACAATCAGTGCCAAGATTTCATTGAGGTAAGCAAAATTTAATTATATACCTTTAAAATGGGTGCCAATTAATTTGTATGGCACACACATGACTTTTGTATGGAGGATTTTTTGACATTTAGTGTGACTTTGTATATGGTGTGTTATGACTAATGACTTTGTATGGAAATAATTACCTTGTATGGTGATAGTTTTATATAAACATGCATAGTATACCGATGCACGATATATATTAAAGTCTAAGAATATATATGTAGTAGAAAGATAATACCCATAGGTAGAAACTTCATATCCAAGCATAAAGCATGGATAGTTAGCTATGTGGATAAAGTGAAGGGAAGTCAATACTCTTAGGAAACGAAACAAAAAATTCAAGGGTGCAGCAGACATGGACTGAAATTGACATTAACTCTGAAGATTTACTATCCTGGAAGTTCAAACAAACATTTAATTACAAAACTTATGATTGTGGTAAAGGTGGTAGAAGTTGCCCAGCCAGTTTGAAATGTGTTAATATTCCAGGAGTTAGCAAAAAATACTGGTTTAATGATCTTTCTCACAGTCGTGGGCAAAATAAAATTGGTTTGACTGATAAGCAAAAAAAAGTTATAATTGACTAAAAAAGTTGAATCGCTAAGATACATGGAGACAAGAATATTATATCATTGGAAGCCAAGGCTACACGAATTGGACAGAGAATAATACGCAGTCGGCCGAATAAACCTCAAAGAGCTCTAACACGACAATAACTTTGACGATAATGGCCTTTAATAACCATAACGATGACAATTTTATTTCACTTATTACCATTTCTAACCAATTGTAACCAGGTTCCTGTAAATATCCTAACTGGCATTGACCTTGCGTAATAATTGCCTACATTGCATTCTAAAATCAAATAAAGAGGTAACATTACGTACCTATAATGTTAAATCAACTTACCATACAAAGTCATAAAGTTCCATACAATGTCACAAACCGCCATACAAAGTCATAAACTGCCATACAAAGTCACACTATCTATTTTTAGCTCTCCCATACAAAAGTCATGTGTGTGCCATACAAATTCCTATTTTCCCCTTTAAAATTAAAATGGTATTTTCCCAAATTAAGTAATCGGAGAGCTTTGAACATTATAAAGTTAATAATTTACATAATTATGCACAGTTAGAGTTACTTAGGAAAACAAGTTGTCATTGTAGTTGAAAAAACAGTATATATTTTTAGTTCATCAGTCAAGACGATGAGCAAGTCAGCTCGGGAAAAATTTGTGGCTTTCTTCCTACAGAGGACAGAGGGAACAACAATTCCGAACTAATTGGTGAAAGAGCTTTCCATTCTGAACATCCATCTTTGGCAATCAGAGTGCATGTGGAGGACAATACATTTGGATACAACAACAAGAAGTCGTCTGTGAAAGCAGAAATTGTTTTCACAGTGTATTTTAAAGGTACGTTACCTATGCTTAATAATATTATACATTAGCCACTCACTACTACTATTGATGCATAAATTGGATACTGTACGAAAATATATAGTACATGAATTGATAAGGCTTAATTATGGGGGTGGATTTGGGGGCTGCAGCCCCCAAATGGACCAAACCCCCAAAAGTCAGCCGGCTGACTTCTCTCAGAAATCCAGAGAAAATAATTTTTTTTCCAAAAGGGATTTTTTTACTTGTGGCTTAAATTCTCAGGTATATGAATGTTTTTTTGAAACCAGATTGCAATGACATAAAATGGCATGACATGAAATCGTGTGGAGCAGCAGGCAATGTCACTTGTATTTCGCAAAATTTGTTCTGCAACGGAAGGATTGATTGTGGATTTGAAATGGATTTCGCCCACGATGAAATCAACTGTTGCTATTATTGCGACGCCTTGGCAGGTGGAGCGATTATGGCTGGCGTTGTCATTATTATTGTCATTGGTTGCCTAAAGAAGAAGAAAAGTCCGAAACGACTCAATGTCAAAATGTTTCTTGTTCGTAAATTGACTACCTACTGATAATAATTATATTGTATCTATATTGAAGTAGTGAAAACTCAGAATTGCAAAATTATTTTATGTAAATCAAATAGATGTTAAAAGACATTATGAAACGAGCTTTGCTTATAAGACACGAAAGTATCTGTCGCTACTCGAAGGAAAAATGGTTCCATCTCTTCAGTAATAAGAATTATTGAGGAGATGAATAAATATATATTATTATATATTATTATCTGATTTTATTCTCAGATATACCAAAATGTTATATATGTTATAATTACAAGAATCGGCATTCCTCTTAAATTATTTAATTCTGGTTATATGTATATAAAGTAAATACTTATAGGTTTTACATAGTATATGATTTGTTGTAAACACTTGTGATTAAGAATTAAACGATTAACAGTTTGGATTGATTATTTATTGAAGCGATGAACATTGTTACTACAACTTACAAGTTCAACAACAATTTGTACAATATTTTCAGTGCTGTGCATATTCACGTCATATAAATCGTCGATCCAAATTTTTATTGCAAAACACTTAAATCATAATATGAAATATTTGCAAGTCGTATAGGTACATTTATAAATACTTAAATTTTCTCCATGATTATTTATAAGATGTTTTTTATTAATTTAATTGGTTTAAATGAAAAACATATGAACAAATTAAGTTAGCTTAATGTACTTATTTAATCTATTATAATAACAAAATCGGGAGAGTATTTATGACATTTTGTGCATCTATTTGAAGTTAAGTTTATATTTTCCCTTGAATTTGAATGTTTGACCGCATATTGTATACTTTGGAATGTGTTGCCTCATGAGATCTAAAAAGGAATCTGTAGTAACTAAATTAGTCTCATTTGTCCTATTCAAATGGCTACTTCCCATGGTGAAGTTTTTCATGGTTTATCAAACTACCTCTAAAGTCGAATTGCCTACCACAAAAATCACATTCAAATTTCAAATTTCTGTGCATGTTTGTTTATGGTGCAGTAACAATAATTCACTTGTATATCTTTTGTTGCATTTGTCACAACCGAATGGCCTGGTATGAATGAGTTTATGACATTGTAATTCATTTTTAGTTTTAAATGTTGCTTTGCACATATAGCAATTAAGTGGCATATATTTCTGGTGCGCAACTCTCCAGTGGGCACGTAGATTTCTACAAGTGGGATAGTTTTTCTCGCACATAATACATTGGTATGGTCGGATTTTAATGTTGGTTTCAGGACCATGTCTTAATTCTCTCTCTGGTAGCTTACTGTCCAACTGACTCACCGAGTTGGATGGTACATCGATTGAAATAGAATTTGAATCGCCTCTTTTGTCATGTTTCGTCCTTTGCATTTTGTTGGCTATTGTTTCACAATTGGCAAAAATATTGTCACCGTGTTTAATTCCTACGTTATATTAAAGCAAAAAATTAGATTAAAATGTCAAATCCAATGAAAACATACAACTGACAGAGATATATTAATTGATATCGGAAAGTCAAAAGATTTGTGGCACAGTGGGTAAAAAAGGAATGTGTACTTTTGTAGCTCATAATAAGAAAAACAACTTTCAAGAAAAAATCATTTTTGCCCTGTCAGGGGTAGGAATACCGCAAAGAGCAAAAGCCGAATACGTTCTAATAGCAAGAGATCCAATAAACCGATTTGAGTGAAACCTTTTTTAAAAATTATGTCCCTTGATACACTAGAGATTGTTTTAATAAAACGTTGAAATTCGAATAATTCTAATTTTAAAATATAAAAACGTTTTGAAACAATTAATTTTCGCAGAATTTTTTTTTCCAAATTTTGCAGGAATCAAAAGAAAGAGCTCATAAAATAACCAACAACAAAAATATAATATCTCCCAGTTTTGATGATTTGTAAATTAAATCAGTTTCCTAATATAAACACCAGCTTTGCACAACTGCATTTATTTCTCATATAATTGGATCTGTTTTGTTACTTTAAAACACCAACAAAAACCGGTTTTACAAATTGAAAAACTGGTTAACCAAAACTGGGTTTCAAAACCGTTATAAACCGGTATTGCAATCCCTATCAAAAATGTTCGTGTTTACAAATTAGCATTGCTTTCCTACTTAAAATATACTGCAGTAAGTGCACTATATTAAACAGATGCTTAAAAGTTTAAAAAATTACATACGTTTGCTTTTCCGAGAATCTGGCAGATCATTTGAATCGTCAGTAAATGAGACGTCTTTTAAGGTTTTAGGAGCAGCGACCCGTTTAGTTCGCCGAGAAAAATCGTTCGGAGCAGAACAGTCCTCACCTATGGAAATTGCAAGAAATGTAAATCAAATCAAATTGACTAAACTTGTAAACTTGGTAGATGTATTAGTCATAAACGTACATTTATAAATATTAATTTAATTGGTTTAAATAAAAATACATTTTAATATTTGACTGCATTGTCTACATTTCATATTGTACATTTTAGAACGTATTATCTCATACGATTGTAAATGGACTTTAGTAGTACCTGCATAGTTAATTTTGCCACACTTACTTGGCTTCTCCCCAGAGTGAACTTTTTCATGAACTTTCAATTCACATGTTCTGCCGAATTCCCTGCCACAGAAATCACATTTGATGGGAAACGTTGGGTGCCGTTTTTTATGTTCCAGTAACAATAATTCACTTCTAAATCTTCTGCTGCATATGTCACAAGCAAACGGAAAGGCGTGATGTTTTCTATGAATTTTTAATTCAATATTGTTTTTAAAAGTCGCCTTGCACATATAGCAACTAAGTGAATTCTCTTTCCTGTGCGTACGGCTCCAGTGAATGTCTAGTGAATATTTTGTAGGAAAGTTTCTCTCACATATCGCACATTGGTATGGTCGGACTTTATTGTTGGTTTCTGGACCATGACTTAATTCTAATTCTCCCTCCGATCGTTTATTGTCCAACTGACTCATCGAATAGTTTTCTTCACACAAGTTACTGTTGTCTTCGTCTTGAACACTACTTGATGGTTTGGCACCCAAAAATGTATTGCTGCATAACCCATATTGCTCCGATATTTCGTCATCAGCAAAAGAAGTCGTGGCTGAATTGGATAGTACATTTGTTGAAACAGAACTCGACTGTAATTTTAGACTCTCCGAACTAAATTCCAAAAAGCATTATGTCATTTTTAATTAATATTATATCCGAATTGAATATTTTTGAAAATTAAATGCACTAAAATTATTAACATGTTTAATTTATCAATTTCTTAACTAGACTTTTAAATAACAAAATATTATTCTATAAGGTAACTCATTGTTATTCAAGAAATGTGTACCTAAAATAATTTGAGCATTGGTAATTTATTTTCTATTATATTTAAATATTATCCAAAATAAACAAATTACTGAACATGATTCAGTACAGATTTTATTTCTTTCTTGCTTCAATGAGATAGACAAAACGTACTGTCAATTATGTAAGAAAAGCAATACCTATTTATAGATGGTGATGAAATTCCATTGGTGCCAGTTAATCTATATCTTCCAGTTGGGTCAGTTTTGGTCCAAATGGTCTCAGCTTGATCATCAAAATCCACCGTGCCACTTTCTACAACAATTATGGCTTTCCCCTTCTTAATAAATTGAATTTCTAAAGATAGCAAATCACAAACAAAACAAATTATTAATTATTCACAATCTTAAATCTGTAAACCAAAAAACTACCGCTTATGCTAACATACTTGACAGTTTTAATATTGGATACTCTGTATTCTCAATTTCGGATGTCGAAATACTTTTCTTTTTAATTTTTTTCTCTCCTGCACAATGGTTGTTCCTCTTATTTAAAACATCATTTCTGGGATTTTCCGTCCAATTAATATTATTTTCTTTTTGTTCTGTATTTTGAATTTTGTTATTTTTAAATTCACGGGTCAAAGTTCGTTTTGCTCCATTCTCCTTGTCGTTTGCACATTGGTCACTCTTTTTATTTAAATAGCCTTTTTCGTGACTATTAGTCCATTGGATTTGGATGGATTTCTCTTCACTATTGGTACAATTATCGTCACCGTGTTTAATTCCTGCGTTATATTAAATCAAACGTGAAATTAAAATCCCAATCCAATGACAACACACTAATAATTCTTATAGTTCAGTTCAAAACGACATTGCTTTCCAAATTAGAATATATTGAACATACACGTGCACTAAATCATACATATTTTTAAAAGTAAAAAAAGTATTAAAATATACTTTTCCTCTTCCGAGACAGTGGCATTGGCCGATCATTCCAGTCTTCATTAACTGGGACCTCTTTGGAATTTTCGGGAGCAGCCACCAGTGGAGATGGTTTAGTTGGCCAAGAAAAATCAATCGGGGCAGGAAAGACTTTAGCTATACAAATTACAAGAAATGTAATTCAAATCAAATTGATTACAATTGAACTAAATTATACAAATGTTTAAAAATAAAAAAAGTATTAAAATATACTTTTCCTCTTCCGAGACAGTGGCATTGGTCGATCATTCCAGTCTTCAGTAACTGGGACCTCTTTGGAATTTTCGGGAGCAGCCACCAGTGGAGATAGTTTAGTTGGTCGAGAAAAATCATTCGGAGCAGGAAAGACTTTAGCTATGCAAATTACAAGAAATGTAATTCAAATTGATTACAATATTGAACTAAATTATATTTCCAGAAATCTCACCAATTTTTTTAATAATAAAATTCTCCAAACGATCTACTCGATTTGACAATTTCCACATGGTATCTTTTAGAAAATCCACTTCTACGCCTAAATCAAAGTTTGCATCTCTAGTTCTCGCCATTCTAGATTAAACAATGACAAAAATTTAGAGGTCGTGAAAGCCACAGGTGACAGGAGGTGCGTGTACAGTGAAAAATGGTTTAACCGAAAAATAGAAACAACAAATTATTATGCGAAAGCGAATAGTAAAAGTCGAATACAGAATACTGTTGACTGTCAACTGTACTGTGTTGACCGGGTATTTTGTCAGTATTATGTACGGAGAAAATTAAACCAAATTTCAAGTCTCAATATTTATATTCCTGATAGATCATTACCTCAAGATAGCTTTCCCAAAGTTTTCTGTTATT
This sequence comes from Tomocerus qinae, assembly GCA_020055645.1. Lineage (NCBI taxonomy): Eukaryota > Metazoa > Arthropoda > Collembola > Entomobryomorpha > Tomoceridae > Tomocerus > Tomocerus qinae. Next base: position 45,371,966 of record CM034546.1, on the reverse strand, counting down.
ATTTTTCTTACAACTTCCACTTTTTACTTTTTCAGACTTCTCAGACTTCACTTAGACTGACAAACATAACCGACAACATTCTGTATTGTTTTTTGTTTTGAATACAGTACGCGCCAACAACAACTCGCGGCATGGTGCTATGTCACTTTTCTTATATTAGTTTGGTTGGTTTCAGTCTTTAGTTTCCAGCAATGGAATGAATACATCCTCACTATTAATAAATTGACGTTGTTGAGGTTGCAAACATTTTAAATGTCGCGTCATGAAAATTCGTTAATATCTATTTCTTTTTTACTTTTGACCATTTTAAAATAATGGCATTTGTCGATATTGTAAATACGATTATTACGAAATTTACCAATACTTACTTTCCAAAGATTATGATATTATTTTACATATGGGACTCGGTGAGAAGAGAATGAGTGGTCTTAATTAAAGACTATACTACTAATTTTTTATTCATGGTATTAGAGTTGAGTGAAAAGGTAGTCCATGGCCATATAATGTTTTCAATTATATACCCCAAAGCATACCTTCGTACGTAAGTAATATTTAGTACGTATGCGTTGCGTTGGGTTGGAGGACATACAACCTGTCTAAGTGAAAACGTTAATTTATTTAGAAGTAGGTAAGTCAAAGTCAACATAATATAATTTCAACCAGAACTAGAAACAACACAGAGTAGCTTTGCATTACTATTGCTTATAATATAAAAAGTAAATTCTTACAATGAGCTGTATAACTTCTTTTTAGAAATTTTAGTAGTTTAAATTAATGAAACATCCATATGCCATTGACTCTAAATAAAAAGAAAAATAACTTTTACGTCTATGTATTTGATTTAAAAAATAAATGAATGTAAAAAATTTTCAATATAATAATATTGGGGATGTACATGTATATCGAACTCAGTAATGTTAATCAATACTTACTATTGACTTTGTACTTCGCCTAAATAAATTATTACCTTAAAAGTAGACCTACTAACTTAATGAGCTATTGCGACAGTCCATTTGTCTATTATTACTAAGTGTTAATTTAAACCATGCTTTTAATCTTTTCGTGCATTATATTTTACTGTCCGCTGAATATCTGCAAATATTAACAAAAAACTGTTATAATATGGAAATTTTCAGAAGGCTTCAAACATCAATTTTTGTACTATTAGCATTATTAGAATTTACGAGTTCACTTTACTACTCATCACGTAGAGTAGAAAAGGGTAAGTTCCTCCTTGTAAATTGTGGTTAATCAATTAATTCAAATAATTAATTTCATATTGTAAACATTTTTTGTTAAATTTTAGTTGTATATGTTTCCCCCAATGTCATTGAATCTGAAAAGCGAATATTGTTGGACAACCATCATGATTACAGCGTTCAGCTAAAATTGGACAATGAAAGGTCGATAGGCCTGACAAGAGAATACATAGTTTCCATAATTCCGGGGAAATATGCAAACCGTTCGTTAGGAATCATGGCAGTTGTACAAAAGTTAAATTTACGACTGAATGAATTGGAAGGCGAAGATTTAACGAATGATCGGTGCCGAGATTACATTGAAGTAAGTGCTGAAATAAATATTATTATAATAATATAATATATTTAATTATTATTTAGTCGTGTATTAAAAAGATGTTTCAACGAATTCTAGCATGTAAGATAATGTAAATGTAAATTAAATTGAAATAAAATCATATAATATAATTAGGTACTTATTGTTAAAAAATTCGCGCGAGTTACTTTGAAAATTAATAGTAGTTGTTATTTATTTGCGATTGTTGTTGACAACTTAATTGGATATATTTTTAGTTTATCAGTCAAGACGATACACAAGTCAGCTCTGGGAAAATTTGTGGCTATCTTCCTTCAGAAGACAGAGGAAACAACAATTCCAAACTAATTGGCGAAAGATCTTTCCATTCTGAACACCCGGCTTTGGGAATCAGAGTACACGTGGACGACAGCACATTCGAGGACAATAATAAAAATGATTCCCTTCTTCTGACTGCGGAAATTGTTTTCACAGTGTATATCAAAGGTAGGTTAATTAATAATATTATTATTGAAATATTAATACCAATTTTATTAATGTCCCAACAAAATGATATTAATGTAAAAAATATTGTATTGCTGAATGGCAATTTTTATTCAATATTAATCATTTAAATGTTTTAAACGAATGTATTTTGAAAACAGTGTGCAATGACACAAAAGGGTTGCATATGAAACCCTGTAGAGCTGCAGACAACAGCACTTGTATTTCGCAGAATTTGTTCTGCAACGGAAGGATTGACTGTGGATTAGAAACGGATTTCGCCTACGATGAAATGAACTGTTATTATTGCAGTGAATGTGCATTCGGGGCACTTGTAGCTGGCATAATTCTTATTGCTGTTCTTATTGTTATACTGAAGATGAAAACCCAAATTCGACTTGACATCAAAAATGTATTGCGTACTGCAAGATGAGACGCTGAAATGGTTCACGGAGAAATCGCACGTGCATATAGATTTCGTTTGTATGCAGGTGGAGTATTTTGATGTTAAAATGAGTTGTTCATACAATGACGTTTACCGACCTGTGTAATGAGTAAAATGAATGTAATAAAGTTTTATAATAGTGATTGATAAGGACTAGTATAGTAGTCCCTTTATGTTGATAGTAGTGAAATGAACTAGAACTCTGAATTAATTATTAACAGAAAGTTAACTAACAAATCTCCAGTATGATGACTCCCTTTGTATATTTTTAAAATGAAGTATACTATTGAATTGCCTTGCAATATAAACTTTCTAGTCTACATGTTCGATTTTATTTCTAACGGATTCTCTATCATTAATTACTGCCCGCATGCATCACCTACTTTTATACCATCACTGCAATTGATTGTACTTATTATTTGAAGGAATAATAAACAAATAAAAGCCTTTTTAGCTGTCGTTCAATACTAGACAAAAATATTGAGAGAATAGAACTCGGGCTAGAACGCAACAATGCAAAAGTTTAAGCGAGACCCTACTTGGCCGGTCTGTCGCAACTACTAATGCATGTCGTCGTTCTACCTTTAGTTCTGCGGCTGTGTATGTGGGTTTCTGTGGCCTTGGAACTCTGATTCGCAGCACATTACTCAAATAGAGCTTTAGTGCTCTCCACGTGGGTTATTCGGTTCTAAATAGCAGCAACTAACTTATGAACCAAAGTTCATACCACACACACATTTACTTCCTTACAATATATTCTGGGTTTAAAACGAATCACTTGCATTTTCACAACAAAGATGATTACACGCATATAAAATACCTGGTTTAATGAAAAGCAAGAAAAAAATTACTAACGAACCGTCGTCCTCTAAATTCATAAGCATCTATTAAAACGAAGAAATATGAAATCCATCACCAAAAGGGTCTATTAATTAATAGCTGAGATATGAGCTGTCTGGTTCAGTTTTTATCTTGTTCATTGTAAATTCTACTCATCATTCAGTTTTCACTGAGCATTTGTAGATATAAAGAATATTTGTTGCAGTTACACGTACACGGGAATCGAAGGTAAAGATTGGAAAATTTGTCAACTCTGTAGTCACTCATATAGATAATATGCACTCAAATCCATCTGGCCAAGGTTAAAAGTCCTTCGAATTCAATATCTACAGACATTATGTCACTGTACTTTTGAAACTGGTAATAGGTGTATTAAATATTAAAACTAATTAATATTAAAACGAATATTAAAACCATCAATATTAAAACTGAGTCCGGTGCACAGGTAAATGTCACAATGCAACCGAAATGCGAAGATAATCAAATGGATATAGATAAAAGATAAGGACAGAGCAAATATTCATATTATATCTGCCCGATATATATTCTTACATTAAGTGGATTCAGGCTCTGATATTTATGACAGCTTGATATCTACTACTTACAACATATTAAATCTCATCACTATCAGCGTTTTGCCAAACCATTCATTATACAATTAGGAAGAAATCATTTGATTCCTTTGCTAGTCAGTGAATAAATTTAAAACATAAAATAAAGTATTGGAAATTTGTCCAAGAAAGTAGAATTCAAAATGGCATCTGCCGAACCAACCTTAAATATAGAGGCTTTGGAAGCCTTGAGATTAATTGAGTGTCCTGTTTGTATGGAAGTGATTTATCCTCCAGTGTATCAATGTCATCACGGTCATCTTGTCTGCTCCAACTGCATTGAGCGAATCACGCATTGTCCCACTTGTAGAGCAATTATGCCAGAGGTTCGTATCCGAAATCTTGTTGTCGAAAATTTGATGACTCAAAAATGTCCCAATGTGCAATGGGGTTGTCAAATGAGATTGACACCAAGGGACCAAGATCAACACATTTTGAACTGTAAATACAGGTAACAATATTTTAAGTCCGAAAACAAACTCTTATTAATAATTGCAAAATTAATTTAGGCGTTTTATACAATCAAGAGATAAAAGTTTATTCTTTTTGTTTGTCTTGGTAATTTGGAACCAATGCCTTTAAGATTTAAAAAAATTTGCAAGAAGGGATAATTAAACTATTATTCACATTATGCATCTGCCTTTGTTTAACATAAATAATTTTACGTACTAGAAATTAATATATAATATCACTTTCCTAGTGCTTCTGATTTCTGCAATCGCCTTGGATTAGGTAGAGTTGGGCTGGAATGTAATAAAATTGTCCGAAAATGCGATATTTCACAACATATGGTCACTGATCACAGATTTATTGTAATTGATTCTAATGTTGCTGTCATCTCGCAAGAAATCAGTATTGATAAAGGAAGGAAAGATTATTCCCAAAAATGGTTGCCCATAACGTTTTTTGCTTTTGATGAGCATTTCTTTCTGGACAGCGAGGTTAATGACGACAAAAATGAAAAAGGGGCTACGATATTTTGGAAATTGATTTGTGCCGGATCAGTAGAAACTGCCAAACAGTTTTCGGTGAAGATGATTTTATTTAACCCTAATGACGTAAGTATTTGTATTTAAAGATATTGCATGTATATTGAAATAATTTTTGACGAACTTTAAATGAATGAGTTGATAAGATTTTATATAGTCTTTAAATATACATAGTAAAATGAATTTCAATTTTAGTCTCATCCATTTCCATTCGTATACCAAATTAAAATAATACAAGTCGTGTACAAGGTAATGAACCAATGAATTATGTAATCCAAACATCAGCATGGCAGATAGATTCAATTGTTACTTTACTCCCCATATCAGAAACAAGTCTTACTCATGTAAAAGATTAATCACACAATAATAATAATAATATACACAATTTTTCAGCCATGAACAGTTACGTATTTTACTTAAAAGGTGTTATCTTAGATATACCCAGTAAAAGAGAGGTTAGTCGCGAAAGCAAAAAGTTATTATTAACAGCAACTGAAATTTCTGCAGTTTTATCAACCAATGATACTTGACATGCCTAACAGGGCATGAAAAAGGCAAAAAGCTACCTTTTTGCCTTTTTGCTTGCCTTTTTGCCTAGCAAAATCACCAAAAAGCTGCCTTTTTGCCTTTTTGCTGTTAAATGGGGTAATGAGCAATTGACATTTTGAGAACCAAGAATGTGAACAAGAAATACGATTTTAAAAAACAGCAATTCTTAATTATCTTAATCTTCAATCGGTCATTCATTAGACAATAAAAAAATCGAAAACAACAAACTAACATGCATTGTAAGCAATTTTAAAAAACATGAGGGAAAAAACAAGAACCTAGAGCTGTTCTAACCAGTACCATACCAGTCAAATACTAGATATTTTAGTTGACTTGATATATCTCATATAATATTGTACACAATACGCAGATGTTAAACCTGGCTCATTTTTTATTATACGGTTTGTCAGTTGTCACAAATACATTATAGTTCATTTTGAATTGTGTAGTATTAGTAATAAATAGTTTAATAATCAAAAAAACTAACTAGCATCTGCAATTTATCTGAATATTTGAATGTGTAGGACGGGACAGTCTACAAAAGTTAGCTTTAATGAAGTATCACAGGTGGCGGTGACTACTCCAAAAAGGCAAAAAGCACAAAAAGGCAAAAAGGTAGCAAAAAGGCAAAAAGTGGCTTTTTGCCTTTTTGCTAGCAAAAAGGCAACCTTTTTCATGCCTTGATGCCTAACAAAGTGTTTTATTTTTTACATTTACATAAAATGCCTTGGGTATGACTATCCTAAAATCAAAATGGCAAATAAAATTGCATGGTTACGAAGTTACGACAATTAAAATTGATTTTAAGGTCGTCCACAACCCCTGCATAGCAACCGCATGGGCCTACCTAAATGCGTGTTAAAAATTCTTTACATCAAGCTTTATTCCTCCCAAAGGATAAGGCCGATTTTTATGGGACTTACATTTTTGTAATCCTGGACTATCGAGGAACAAAGGATGGATTTTTGATATTGTTGCTTTAAATGCCTTTTAAAAAATCAAATGCCAAAAAAAGTGAATCAGTTTTAGTTTTTATACAATGTTGATTTTTTTGCACCATTTAAAGCAACAATATCAAAAATTCCATCCTCCCTCCTGTGTTCCTCTGTAGTCTAGGATTCCAAAAATGTAAGTCCCATAAAAATCGGCCTTAACCTTCGGGAGAAATAAAGCTTGATGTAAAGCATTTTTAACACGCATTTAGATAGGCCCATGCGGTTGCTATGCAGGCGTGGTGAGCCTTCTTAAGTGGTTAATTTTCAAGTCGAATAAACACAAATTTAACATACCGGTTATAAATACATTTGCCCTGGACGTTTCACGATTCGTATTTACTTAGATGCACTTTCAATGTACATACTTCATAGCTTTTAAGCATTTTAAAGTTAAAAATGGAACTTTAATTTACATTTGTATATTTTTCAGGCCCATTCTTTAAAATATCAAGGCAATGTAGTCAGTATTGATAAAGTATATGAAAAAGATTCGAGATACTTTTGGTTACCAATGGACATAGTACACCAATTTTCATTTTCACATACGCGGTATACGAAAGCATGGAATATTAAAATCGTCATTAAGGAAGGTCTTGCCATGGAGAATCACCTTATACCACCAGTACAAATTTTAAAAGCTATGTCAATAGAACTCAAGCGGCCGAAACCAGCAGCTTCAAATGTCTTACCTCAAATTATGCCCCAACCACCGCCCGACCTCTTGGGACATTTAGCAGGTAAGTTTTTCTCTTTATCAATTTTATTTCCATTATTCGTATTGTGCATTTATTTACCAAAATGAAATTAAAACGGAGTGTGAAATTATGTGAAAACTTGGATAGTACGTTCTTTAGAATTATTATATTAATTATTACAAATATTAATAAATAACACATAACAATCCTACATATATGTATTAATTAATAACCTATTTTAACATGATTTTATAATGCTGCTTCGTCTATGCACGAAAAATGCCAGGATTTTGGTTTTATTTACCAGGCACGTATCTAGAAATTTGTTCAACGGGGGGCGCAACCAAATGAATGACAAAAGTTCGCGCTAAGCGGGGAAAAAGTTTGCAATTTTCGGCTTTTTTGGGAAACAACCTCCATTTTTCTCAGATTTAGGAGGGTTGCTGCGCCCTTCCCCAGCCTTCTACTGGACACGTGTTTGATATTTACTAAACCAAAATATTACCTGACTTTTTATGATAACTGCATGTTACAACCTAACTCAAGGATTTTTGAACGAGTATAATACAATTCCGTAAACAATTATCTAATTTTATAAACAATTTAATATTTTAGGGAATTACCAATATGTTTCCGGTTACTATAAAGATTGGTGTAAGCTTTTACCAATATTCAATATTAACAAAAACATTCATTTGATTTCTTTCTATTCATATAACTGTACCGAATAATTTAAATATTGTTCACTATACATTTTATAATTTTTACTACAAAAAATAATTTTTAAATTTAATTCCAATCCATTTCACGCTTAGCTAACATAATTTATACCTCCCATGGAGAAAATAAATGGCAGAGAAAAGTAACAGATCAATCTGGACATAAAACATTACAAGAATACACATTTAAGTTTGGTGAAGAATTTGAAATCCGCCACGATTTACGTCTGATGATGGTGCGTGAAAATGCAAAATCCAGTTTTGGCCGCCGTTTGAAAATAATATGAAAATACGTTATTAAAAATTATAACACATCTTCTTTTATGGACTTATTATAATATAATGCAGTTTTTAAATTTTTACAGATTACTATTTGCAGGGATGGAAATAAGCTAATACGAAAGGAGAAACATGTTAAGGCTCTACTTAATAGGATCAAGGGTGAAATCACTTGTATTGAAGAATTCAATGGTAATGAAATGACTAATAGCTACACACAGTTAGGGCAAACTCGTGTAACTGTATATCGTAAGAAAGTGGATTTCATTCTATAATATACTCCTAGAGTTGAAAAAATTACGAATCTATCTATGTTTGTCTGGTAGGAGAGCTTAGGAAACCTGCATATACTACGTAACGCAAAACCCCCTCCCCTGCATGTGTAACGTAAGTGTTGACTGCAACACTTTTGAGTACCTCCTCCTCCCATCAACTGCACACGTAATATATGCATGTTTCTTAAACGCAAAATTCGCAAGCCCAACTAACGTATTTAATAATGTACCCCAACGCATACCTTCATGTGCTAAATTTAGTACATGGAAGTATGCGTTGGGGTACATTATTGAAAACATTAATTCCTCCAAACAACCAAATTGAGTCGTTTCATATTATTGTAACGTTGTAACATCAAAACAATAATAGAAATTTACACAAGAAGGTTGAATGGTGGTGATTCGTGATTGAATGGAAATGATTAGCGAAAGGGGTCATTTCGTTGTGATCGTAATGTGCCTTATTAAATAGCATTTCAAAATTGCTAATCCAAATTGGTTCTGTTATATCGACAAACTTATTTGAAACTTTTAGAACTGGGTTTACTTTTTTACTACCCTCTTGATTCCTTTGGCAGTTGGCACACCTTTTGTAGAGTTGAATAACAGTACTGGGTAACTAACTATCTATTCTTTAAAAATATTTATTCCTAAGATGTACTCATGGAATTTGTACGTATTTCCAAAATCCCAGGGAGAATCTTTGATTTAAAAAGGGAGCTTTTTGGTGACTTTGTGGGATTTTTTTCAAAAATGGAGTCTTTCATTGTTCCCTGAATTTGATGCTACGATCTACAGTTATTATTTCGGTGTAGGGAATTCCTTTTGATCAGGAAGTTGGGGCTGCAGCTAATTTCACCAACCACTGTAGATAATAAAAGTATATCAATTTAAATATACTTTGTATTTACAAAGGTAACATAATAACCTAAGGGATCTTTTTGAAATTGTTTTTATTACTGTGATGGGTGGCCTGCAGAATTTCTCTTGAGTGCTAGATTTGCCCCTTAGCTGAGTCCACTAGTTAGAAATAAACATCTATAACTGTTACTTGTAAGTGACCATCTAAAGGTACTAAAAAATTTTATTCAGAATTACGTTAATAAATAGAGACTTTTAAAAAATGTCAAAACAAATATTTCAATATTATATCTGTAATATAAATTGGCAGATATTAGTAAAGTAATCATTTTACAGTAATCGAGATAACAAACTTGACACAAAACCTCGGGTCATTGACCAGGCACGTTTCTAGAAATTTGTTCAAGGGCGGCGCAACCAAAAATAATGACAGAAAAATTTTTAGCCTTTTTGAGAGAACATTACTCTTTTTCTCAGATTTGAGGAAGGCGCTGCGAGCTTGTCATTGACATTCACACATTGATTGACATTTATTAAATGCTTACAAGATGCAAGGCCATAAGGTTACATAAAATAAAATCCAAAAAAGAGGATTATATCAACACTAAAAAACCGGAATAAAGTTGGAACAAGTCAACTGACATTATTAATAATCCAGTTGAATTTTGAAAGAATTTTATTAAATCCTCTATTAAGTCAGAAAGATCATCAACCAGTATGATCTAATATAGGTAGTTAATAATATATCTTTCAAACCCATTTGAAATTACATGTTTTTGACAATAAAATCTTCGTAACAAAGATAATTATTTATGAAAAATAATTTATCGTTGGAACTCGAGTCTTCATTTACAATTTAGTTAGTAACCATTTATTTTTAGCGCTCTAGAAACTAGAAATCGTTTCTTCTTCAGGATCAAATTAAGTGGTACACTCTGGTTTAATGATTTTTGAATACATTTGAATTGCATAGTCAAATTTAGTTTTGTTTTTTTACTATGTGCCAATCAGTCAAACATCTCAAATGTCTAATCAATACTCTCACTTTCACGGCATGAAAATGCAACACTACTTACTCGTATCTGTTTACCAGGAATTTTATTTGTGTTTACAAAAAATCAATTAAAAGCTATTTGAAAAAGAACAAAATGCTTAAATTTATTTAAATTTCATAGAGGGTATTCCCTAAATTATATTCTGCAAAACTAATAAAAAGTACTATGTGTGCCTACATATTTTTATATTTTGTTATTTGTACACTCCGATTCATACTTTCCCACCTAGGTATGCTGTAATGTACGGAGACCCCCCTGGCCGACGAAGTCGGCCAGGTACCCCCTTTGACCTAAGAAGTTTTGAGACCCCCCCCTGGCCGACGAAGTCGGCCAGGAGACCTTAAACTCACAAAAAAGAGAAGCCTACCCCTCCTGGCCGACTTCAAATTAAATATGAATAACAAAATTTAAATGATACGCTGAAAATGCATTATTAATTTTTAATGTTTTGAAACATTTTATTATTACTGTTTTAATATCAGCGGGACGTGCTGGATTCAAGGACGTATAGAGAGATATTTTAGACTCATTTCAGTCAAAAAATGCCAAAAATTTTTCGCGCTACGCGCGAATATATACCTTGACAATATCTATTGGAAATCTTAGCCCCCTCCAAAACTCAATTCTGTATACGTGCTTGGCTGGATTGTGTGCATATATGATGAAATGTGTCCAAAAATCTCTGTGATGCTCATTTATACCTAATTTTTAGTAATGGTGCAAATACTTCAAACAAAATATTGACATTTAAGGCAGCGTTTGTTTATCACTAATAAAAAATTTTATGGTCGTTTTCCTATACCGCTGTGCCCCCTTTTCAAAAAAATTTCGCGCCACCTACACCCCCCCAGAAAAAGTACAAGATTCGTTTATTAGACCCCCCTTGGCAGTGTACCCAGTGGGAAAGTATGCCCGATTGTACATCAAATAGCATTTATAAGAGTACAGTAGGAGCAACTTATATCTAAGCATACAAATTTTTTATTCATCCTTTACATAAAATAAAATAAACGAATGTTAAAAATGTTCAGTGTAGTATATGTAGGCAAATGTATTAATTTCAGCTCTGATATTGTTCACTGTAATCAATACTACACTAAGTATGTGTAGGCGGCTTTGAAAAACCCATAAATAAATAATTATTGTTATAGGCAGTAAGTCTGGGTCATACCTTGTAATACATTTTTGTCCATGATGGAAAGTAGTATAATACCACCTTCGTTTACTTTAGTGTCATGAATAATTAGCGCTGTTTAAGAAGGGTTATCACTTTTCCCAAAGTTACTTTAAGCCTTCTATCTACTCTGAAAGAAAATCTGGAGTCATTAAAAGGAGAGAAATTTGTAAAGATAATATGTATTGCACAGTGTTATCTTAGAATTGCAAAATAGCCCAGGTATAATTTTATAGATATACTAGGCCCCAAGTACTAATGCTGAATTTCAAAATGATTAGGCATATTAACAATGTTTAATTTTCCAAATAAACTAATTTTCATTCGTATTGGACAACCTTGTTTTATGAAATTTTCATTGTATAGACGCGCATGTTCATTGCAACAAAAAGCATCATTTCCTATGCATATATAGATACTTACGATATAGGGATAAACATTTTTATTTAGATAGATAAAATAGATGGTGTTAACTGTTATATCTTTTTGAGTATTGGTTCTCCAAGTAAAATATTGGCAAATTTTAATAAACTTTAATTTGGTAAATTTAGGGCAGTACATTTTGATAAACGTTTATTATAATTATCAAATTTATTGATGACTTCGTTTGATATACCTTTCAAGAAATTTACGCAATTACCTATAGTAATACCAAAAGTAATTAACAAATGTAATTATTAATCTAAAGTTTTTGTAAAATGGTAGACAAATTTTTTGATTTCAAGTTTTCAAATTGAGTAGACTATAAACAATAATATAAACTAGATTTTTTAATTTTGGATGATTGGCAACCCTTATAAGTGTGTATTACTACCACTGATAAGAAGAAGCTCTTGATCGATTATGGGCCATTCGTGACTATAATACTTACATGTTGTTCTACAAACTATTTAAATGGCAGTTGAATAATATGTTGTCAGTTCTGCTGTATAGTACATAATATAATGACTAATTTCTAATCCAAAGCTGTTTTCTACTTCAATATTTTAAACTTCACAATCTGCAGAAAATACAGTAAAATGGAATTTTATAGAACAGTTAAAATATTAAAAATTCTTCTACTTGTGGGTCAATTTTTAGAGTTTACATGTTTATCCAACTCTCGTCATTCCCCAAAACGTAAAATTGACAAAGGTAAGGTATAACCACACTAAAACTACGTACAATTAAAATTTTTTAAAAATAAATATTTAAATGGAATATTTATCTACATTTTATAGTTGTGCACATTTCTCCGTATGTTACTGAATACAACAGCCAAATATATCTGGAAAGACATCAAGACTTCAGTGCTCAGCTGAAAATGGAGAATGAAAAGTCAGTCGGTCTGACAAGAGAGTACAAAGTGTCTATAATACCAGGAGGAAAAACAGAAAACCGTTCGCTAGGTATAATGGCAGTTGTACAAAATTTAAATATGCGATCGAAAAAGCTGGAAACAGAAAATTCAACGAATGGAAGTCGTTGTCGAGATTTCATTGAGGTAAATAGCCATTTATAAAATTGTCAAATTTCAATCAGTTGGAGAATATCATTGATTAAATTCAAATGCATTAAGTATTACAATTATATAAATATGTACACCGATTTTATTTTAATTGTCATACCGTTGGAAATTTATTAGTTTATCAGTCTGGATGACGAGCAAAGTAACTCTGGGAAAATATGTGGCTTTCTTCCTACAGAGGACAGAGGGTACAATAATTCCAAACTAATTGGAGAAAGGGCGTTTTACTCAGAATATCCATCTTTGGAATTCAGAGTGCATGTGGACAACAGCACATTTGGATACAAAAACAAGAAATCGTCTCTGAAAGCAGAAATTGTTTTCACCGCGTATATCAAAGGTAAGAAGCCATCCCAATAATTATTATATTATATTAAGTATTATATTATATCATTTAATTAAATTGAAATCCTTAATATGAGTATATTAAGTCATAGATTGACGTAATTAATAATTATTGTTATCGTCATTATATGAATAACAGATTGCAATGATAGAAAAATTTTTGATTGGAAACCATGTTCTGGGGCAGCAGACAATTTTTCGTGCATTCCATCAAACTTGGTCTGCAACGGGAAGATTGACTGCGGATATGAAAAGGATTTTGCATACGATGAAAACAATTGCTATTATTGCTCTGCATGTACAATGGTTGCACTTTCCTGTTTTCCTATCCTCATTGCAATTATTGGTATTGTAAAAAGGAAGATCCGAATGCGTAATCATCATAAATTATTAGTGATGCCAAGACGATGAAAAGAAGGGTCTGCATTGGGTTAGTCTAGCTGTTTGCTCAACATTGCTTAATGAAGATGAATTTATGTCTTTACTCAATTCCATGCCAACTTGCCAATATTCAGATATTCTGATTGCTCATCGAATTTTAATGGATATCATAGGAATTCTAAGAAGTATAAAATAGGTATGTAATGAAAATCAGAACCTAATTGCCTGCATGCATGGTGAGAAATTAAGTTTACATTCCCATTTTCGACTATAATCCTACTAACGTCTATCAAATCTTGCAATAAACTTTTATTTTCTTTAGCTATTGAAAACTTACTATGGTGCTATTAATTATAGAGATTACATGAGATACTTCTACATGTGATGTAGATTATAGACAGTGTATGTGCATAGTTTAATCATTAAAATACAGTTCATTTAATGTCTAAAGACATTTTAATCCGTACCTTTTCCTATCCGATATATTATTGTGTGCAGTTATATAAATTCATGCTACTAAAGCTCAATACAAGTGAATAATATATAAATTGCAGTTCTAATCAATACTGGATTTTGGCTTTGACATACTTTTATCTATGTACAATTTATATGCTTATAGGTAGACACGCACTTATTGAATGCTATAGCCTTTATTTATTATAGCTTACAATTACAATATGAGCTTATTATAAAATATAGTTTATTGCTTAACCTAGTCCATTTGTGAAGGCTGAAAATAGTATAATAGTTTATTCACAATTATATAATTATCAATGTTTTCGATGGTTCAACACTTCTCCCAATTTGTATTAAATTTCGATATCAATAATTATGGTACATAAAATATTATTAATTTGAACCTGATGATTCTAGCTGTTTGTAAAATAAAATACTTGTAATTGTTGATGTTTTCTACTTAATGTATAAAAGTAATAATAATTTTAATTATTTAATAAAACACTAAATAATTAGGGACAATAATCAGTAACATAATTTCTAATTTTAAATTCCATAAGTATAACTCAACACCACTAAATTTAACTTTGAATTTATATGACAGTTAAACATAGCTTCTATTTTGTATCACCTCGTGTATGTATTATTACTTGATATAGGTATGTAATTAATGTAGTTTGATAACAAGTTGGTATATTGATAAGTTATAAATTATCTCACAAATCTTTTTAAGATAAATGGTGAGTATGACTACTTGCGTCACTAAATGAATGAGTCTGATTAATTTGCGATTACATTTAGTATAGAGCATTTGAGAATTATTTGCTATTAGTTGCTTTCACAGAAAATGACATATAAAGCGTTAAAATATTTACTTTTCCAGTATTGCTTGAATGAAGGTTTATTTACTGTTTTGCAAATTGTGTGATTAATACCGCTCTGTGAAATGATAATAGGATTTAGTAAGTACACTATACACTACTGGATAAGAAAGATAAGATTAACTTTCGAGTGAACGATTGTTGTCTCAATTTTGTCACATTTAAAGTGTAAACAGTATTACAGTATAAAAATAAATGTAAATTCTCCATTTTTTCTTAGAATTATTGCATCTGTGAATTTTCTCCTTCGATTTTGTTCACACGGTGGGGATTTCTTACATTATGACGTAAAATTCATATAAAATGTTGTGCTGTCCAGTGCTGTTCAGCATTGGACATAAATAGGTAAATATCAGTTTATTACCTGCATTATTTACTTTATTCACTTTCGACTCGCCTCGCCCTTTATTTGTAAAGGTCGAGGTAAGTTGACCAATAATTTGGTTTTTAATTATCTTGTGTTGATGCATTAGCCGAAATTTTCATTTAAAGAAGAGAGAAAGCCCTCTTCTATTGGTTAAGATAATTATAGTATTTTACCCGACAAATTTGACACGGAAATGGTTGACCACGGCTCTACTCCTTCTTTCGAGCCAAATCTCCTCTCGTCGAGTCTCGTAAAGAGCAACTCTGCTCCTTATACTTTCGTGTACGTCACTTTAGACCAACACGAAATTAAAAATCTCTTCACTTCATTTCTTCTAATTTAATTTTTTTGCCCTCTTCTGGCAAAGTGTTTCCTTACAATAAACAACGGTTATACGGCTTTCGGACCCCCTGGGCTAGGTGTTTCCTGAAATTACCTATTCTATTCTGGAGAAATCAAGTCTATTGCGGTAACTCGAACGTAGTTTTGGGGAAGGTTCAATTGGGGAAATTTTATTCTGTATTTTGCGTCCACCCAAAATTGGTACTCACCCTTCCTTCCAACTTGACTTATTTTGTTGAATATAATTTTTTTGCATATGCGTTTTATTTTTCCTCGCCACACGACATTTTGTATTGGCTTACTCATTTTATGTGCTAATAGGAAATAATAGAACGAATTGATCCCAGGGAACAATACATAAAAAATCTATTTTTGTTATTTAGTATTATTTTTGGAAGTATTTATAGGTCCAAGGTAGGTTACCTTAGGACCTCACAATACACACTGGCGAAAGTATTAGCTGACTATAGTACGACTCTGCTTATTCTTGCCGTTCAATTCCACAGCAATTCATTTACAAAACCTTCGCTCCTACATTGACATATATTTAATACTCAAAATTTCAAAAGCATCCCAATTAATAAAAATCCTAAATAATTAAAAAATTAAAACAATCTCAATGTTTTTTTGGTTTCACGAAACAGTTCGCTTTTGCCACTTTTAAGAATGTGAAGTTTAAAATAAATTTTTAAGTAGTTTATAGTTCGTTCAGTTGGAGGATTTCGTGTTTTATTTAATGTGTTATTTTACAATATCTATTTTTTCCTCATCAACCATGCCATAGTCTTTGCTTATTACACTGCAATGGTATATAGTTTATACAATATTCCTTTCGGGCAATGACACCATAGAACCTTTAAGATAGTTTTAAATAATAGTCTAAACCACTTTCTTGTTATTAGTCGTAGCCTACGACTACCAACACCAACAAACTTTCAAATATAGAAGAAAAACAGTTTGTTCTGCTCTACTCAAGGAAAGAAAACAGGAAATATTTATTTGTTCAACAAAAGTATTATTACGTGCAAAGAATATCCATACCCAGAAGTCGCATACTGTTCCACATAATTATATTCTGCTATCGTTCTGTGTTGTCTGACGTCGCGCCGGGCTCCAGCTTTCGTGGTATGACTTTTGTCCAACGATCCTCATAACAAGCGCTTGTGTCAAACAAAGACAAATCCCCAAAGTATCACAGCAAAACTAAGGAAACTACCTCAAACAAACAATATATGTGAGGCTAATGAGGGGTCAATAAAACCTTAGCTTAGAATATTATGGAGTACCACCGATTCCAGATATAAATTAGTAGATTTATGTCCTCTACCATCCACTGCCATATCACAAGATAACATATCTTCCTGAATATAATGATCTCCAACATACAGGCAATAAATATATAATATATAAATATATAACTTTTTTCAGTAATGATAAGACAATATTTTTGGCTTTCAAAGTTCTAAATTATTTTTCTCAAAATACTTAAATTGTATGTAATTTCAACGGACTCACTAATAATTGGTAATATTATTATGTATTTACCATAATTTCTATATTTAGATTAACTTATTATGTGTCAAAGTCTAATAACATTTGTATACTTGTTTATAGGCATTACACAATTACACTTCTTACCTGTACATTAAGTTTTTGATTCGGATGTAATAACCTAATTGCTTACTTTTATAGCAGGTGCCCTGCCAATGTCATACTATACTATCATCAATAATATCAACTTGGCTTGAACTATAATATTGATATAATATATTTTATAACACTTTGTTTCAGTCTCAAGATGGAAAATGCGAACCTCCTGTATTTGCTAAATAAAGATGGACTGCGTCCAGTCCATGTGGCTTATATGTTGAAACAAAAGACAAACAACCTAATAAGCTGAATAACTTGGTTACTGCCCAACGAAAACCAATTGTCCGCGCTCCATCAACATATTATACCTTAATTGTACATCATCATCATCATCATTCTTCTATAGATCTCCAGAGGGGTTTTGTGAACATGCATGATTCTAAGCTCTTGTCCTTAATACGCTATTAACCGCTAGCATTTTTACATACTTCCCTTGGAGCCTCACTGGCTAGGTTTACAAGTATTGCGATGATATTTAAAACTGAACACTTTCTCTTACTAGGAATAGTGTAGATACAAATTAACAAAATACGTGTTAAAATGTATTACATGTATCCAATTGGGCCATTTTTAATTTCTATAATTATAAACAACATCAACTGCTTTCGAAATTTGTCGTTCTATAGTAATTGTGATTTTAACATGATTACTTTCAATCAGTTCGAATGGGAGACAGATTTTATCCTGTCTAACCAAAATGGCCAACCATGGACCTTGGCAACATTGGGCTATGATAAAACTCGCTTCGGTCGTCATGAAAATAATCCACGAGATATCTCTAGAAGTTTGTGCACTGTGAATATTCTAATGGAGCCATCTTTCAATCTTGACAAACATTTTGGCAAAGAGGTAAATCGTCCTGATTCGAGATTCATAATCGTCATCGAAGATGGATTTAAATGGATTTATCCAATCTATGAAGCATACCTACTTCATCATTTGGTGGCTCCTCTCTTTATATTTGGAATGAAAGCTGGAAAAGAAATTTCCATTTATACGACAACTCTCTACAATCCGACAGGTAATCCTTTAACTCTTCATCCAATTAAAGCAGAAGACTCCGAAGAAGAATGGGAAAGAGTTTGGAATACTTTGAACGGGAATCTTCTAGGCATTCAAATTGATAGCCTATTAGGCTTCTTTCCGTTCGATAGTCCTAGAGAACTGCCAGAGTGTAAAATGGTGCACTATTCAATAGTAAAAACTAACTTTTTCAATCTAAATTGTCGAAATACAGTGAGAGCTATTGACTTGATGGCTGAAAAATTGAACTTCACTGCCGTATATGCAAAGCATTTTGAGGATTTTTACCCAGGACATCGTCGATGTGGAGTCATCCAAATGTTAGCGTCTTACGAACCCACTTATTCTCTGCCTTGGTCTGCAACTCTTTTCATTGAAAACTTTCGTGAGTTGATTCCATATTACTGTGAACCCAACCCTCGATTGGCGGATATCCCTTTGACAGTTCTGATTCAAAATACATTTGATGATTATTGCTGGTGGCTGATATTTTCGCTATTCCCGATTTCATTTTATGCTTTAGGCTTTAGAATTTCTACTTTCTACAGGAAATTAGAGTTTATTTTTGTATCCACAATAGCCGTCCTTTTAAATCAGGATGTTTCCAATAAAAGGAGAAACATTTTGTATTTGGTAATTGTGTCCATGGGATTTGTAATTGCTAATCTATATGAAACGTGGATAACAAGCGAGATTATTGCCCCACCAGACAGAAAGCAGTTTAAAGACTTTAAAGATCTCGTCGAAAATGGATATAAGTTGTATCAGCAGAAAGACACACGGCGGAATTTAGACGAGTTGAATATTAAATATTTTGAAAAATATAAAATTCTGGACAAGATAAATTCAAGTGTCTTCATTTTTGATTTTCAATTTGATGCAACATCTGAACACCTTAAAATGCGGCCCTGGACATTTACTATCAAAATTTTGACCAACTATTCAATGAAACTATTTTATGTACATGAAAAACAGCATAGTCAATACATTGTGCCCTTAATACCATCTAGGGTATCTTCTGACGGAATTTGCATGACTGCAAAGGAAACAGATCTCGCTGGACCTATGTCTTATAGATTCAATGAATGCTACCGTTATAAATTTCAATCATACTTTCGAATCATGCAAGAGAGAGGTTTCCTAAAATATTTCAAGCAACAATGGGAGTTCATTGAAGATTTAAAAAATATAATATACCTTTCAAAACTGAAATATGACGAATCACAGACAACCCCTATTAGTCTGATAATGAAAATTCACGCTATTTTCTTCGTGTGTGGATACTTTCTGATTGGATCCTTCATCATTCTTTTCTTGGAATGGTTATGGCACTGCAGATTGACGATGAAAATGAACGCTATCAGTCTTATCAACAGGCTAAAAACTGTTGCCAAAGGTGTTCAAATTCGAAGAAAATATCGTTTGTTTCCTAACAGGCGAAAGAGGTGAGCATCGAATTATGAGGCCATTTCCATCTTTGATATAGTTGACCTCCTTGCATTTTTAGTTTATGAGGATATTAGGTATGACTGTATGACAAAAAGCCTTAGTCTACTTTACTCCTAAATGTAGTAAATGGGGGATTGAATATCAGAGAAATTTCTTTTCCCGGAATCAAGGCATAAAAAAGGTTGCCTTCACCTTTTTGCCTTTTTGCTACCTTTTTGCCTTTTTGTGCCTTTTTGGAGTAGTCACCGCCACCTGTGATACTTCATTAAAGCTAACTTTTGTAGACTGTCCCGTCCTACACATTCAAATATTAAGATAAATTGCAGATGCTAGTTAGTTTTTTTGATTATTATGCTATTTATTACTAATACTAAACAATTTAAAATGAACTATAATGTATTTGTGACAAACCGTATAATAAAAAATGAGCCATGGTCAAATATCTGCGTATTGTGTACAATATTATATGAGATATATCAGCTCAACCAAAATATCCAGTATTTGACTGTTACTGGTTAGCACAGCTCTGGGTTCTTGTTTTTTTCATGTTTCTTAAAATTGCTTACAATGTTAGTTTGTTGTTTTCGATTGTTTTATTGTCTAATGAATGACCGAATTATTGAAGATAATTAAGAATTGCTGTTTTTTAAAATCGTATTTCTTGTTCACATCCTTGGTGGTTAACATGTCAATTGCCAATTACCCCATTTAACAGCAAAAAGGCAAAAAGGTAACCTTTTTGCTGATTTTGCTAGGCACAAAGGCAAGCAAAAAGGCAAAAAGGTAGCTTTTTGCCTTTTTCATGCCCTGTCTGGAATTAACGTTGTCTCTAGTAATATGTCGCTGAAAAATAAAACATTTTTATTATTTTCTTTGTAAAGCAGTAAAACGTTACGTCCATTTACCACGAAAATAAAGCATCATTGAATGTCGTGTTATTATTCTAATAACGATCATTATGGTTGACGTTCGTGCCATTAAGTAGCACTTTCATTCGTCTTTTGATTTTCAAAAATAGCATAGCTCTCTATTTGTTTAAGACTTTGTTTTTTATTATTAGTAATGGCATGATAAAATAGTTTAATATTGTACCGTTTTTATAAATATGTATAAGGACATGACGTTAGAACTTAGTCTTGCAAAACTAGATTATTGCAGAGGTATTGCTTTAAAACAGAGTCTGATGCTAAAATGAAACTATTCACTCTATATTATAATATTAAGGCAATAAAAACTAAAATATCAGAAATTTGATTCTGGTGCGATTTTTCTTTAACAGAATTTCATTTTTCTAAATTAAGTCTGCTTTGTAGTGTTATGGGTTGGTTGGTGTGCCCCACCCTGACTCATTCCTAGAAATGGACTTACACTCTCTCTACTACCAACAAAATGTTACTACTAGGAAAGTGTAAGACAAATTCGAATACCCACAGATATAAAATCAAAACGAATTTCCATTACATTCATAATTACAGAAATTGAATTACAATAAAATAAGCAAAATACAGTAAGCATTACAAATATTTAGATTCATCTTTTCAGTTTATTAACTTCAGGTAAAAATGGAATCTCCAAAATTGTGTTGCTGTTTGCCGTGTTTGCCCCTGAAAATAGGAGGAATAATCATCGGGCTTCTTCACATTGTAAGATTTTGGTATTATACTGTTTTATTTACATTAAGCTTCAAAAATTGTAAAACAGAATAAAATTGCCGCTATATTTATAATGATACTTATCCATTAATTTTCTTTGTTGTTATCAGAACATTCGGCAATCAACTACCAAATCTGGTATTATAATCTAGCTTTGTCTATTATTGCTCTGCATGTACAATGGTTGCACTTTCCTGTTTTCCTATCCTCATTGCAATTATTGGTATTGTAAAGAGGAAGATCCGAATGCGTAATCATCATAAATTATTGGTGATGCCAAGACGATGAAAAAAATGACCAAATCCGAATGCATTTGGTTAGGGCAGCTATTTAGCTCAATATTGCTTAACGAAGATGAATTTATGTCTTTACTCAATTCCATGCCAATTTGCCAATATTCAAACCTGATTGCTCATCGAATTTTAATGGATATCATAGGAATTCTAAGAAGTAGAAAATAGTTACGTAATGTTTTTAAAATCAGAACCTAATTGCCTGCATGGTGAGAAATTTAGTTTACATTCCCATTTTCGACTATAATCCTACTAACGTCTCTCAAATCTTGCAATAAGCTTTGATTTTTTGCAGGTATTGAAAACTTACTACGGTGCTATTAATTATAGAGATTACATGAGATACTTGTACATGTATGTGATGTAGATTATAGACAGTGTAAATGCATAATGAAATCATAGCACGTTAAAAGAGAGTTCATTTAATGTCTAAAGACGTTTTAATCCGTACCTTTTCCTGTCCGATATATTAATATATGTAGATGTCTATAAATTTATGCTATACTAAAGCTCAATACAAATGAATAATATATAAATTGCAGTTCTAATCAATACTGACTTTTGGCTTTGACATACTTTTATCTATGTCCAATTTATATTCTTAGAGGTAGACATGCACTTATTGTATGATATAGCCTTTATTTATTATAATATGGCTTACCATATGAGCGTATTATACAGTTTACTAGTAATAGGCCCGTTCTCCGAACGGGAAATGGGTAACCCCTTAATGGGGTTACTCATTAAGGGGTCATAAGTGTGCATTATGCATTAAAAAAGCAATAATAGTGTGCCAGATTCAGCATCATTTGACCAAACAGCGAAAAGTAAATGTTTGAAGCCCTTACATTAGCGCCTGATTTTCATTATATCATTAATATTATAAGGACATAATATATAATTTTCAATCACTACGTCATTTTACATTACCCCATCATTGTAAATAGGCGTCATTTTAAATAATCACGTCATTTAAAATAACCCAGTCATTTTCAATCACCCGGTCTTTTTCAATAACCACGTTATTTTCAATAACCCCGTTATTTTCAATAACCCCGTTATTTTCAATAACCCCGTTATTTTCAATAACCCCGTTATTTTCAATAACCCCGTTATTTTCAATAACCCCGTTATTTTCAATAACCCCGTTATTTTCAATAACCCCGTTATTTTCAATAACCCCGTTATTTTCAATAACCCCGTTATTTTCAATAACCCCGTTATTTTCAATAACCCCGTTATTTTCAATAACCCCGTTATTTTCAATAACCCCGTTATTTTCAATAACCCCGTTATTTTCAATAACCCCGTTATTTTCAATAACCCCGTTATTTTCAATAACCCCGTTATTTTCAATAACCCCGTTATTTTCAATAACCCCGTTATTTTCAATAACCCCGTTATTTTCAATAACCCCGTTATTTTCAATAACCCCGTTATTTTCAATAACCCCGTTATTTTCAATAACCCCGTTATTTTCAATAACCCCGTTATTTTCAATAACCCCGTTATTTTCAATAACCCCGTTATTTTCAATAACCCCGTTATTTTCAATAACCCCGTTATTTTCAATAACCCCGTTATTTTCAATAACCCCGTTATTTTCAATAACCCCGTTATTTTCAATAACCCCGTTATTTTCAATAACCCCGTTATTTTCAATAACCCCGTTATTTTCAATAACCCCGTTATTTTCAATAACCCCGTTATTTTCAATAACCCCGTTATTTTCAATAACCCCGTTATTTTCAATAACCCCGTTATTTTCAATAACCCCGTTATTTTCAATAACCCCGTTATTTTCAATAACCCCGTTATTTTCAATAACCCCGTTATTTTCAATAACCCCGTTATTTTCAATAACCCCGTTATTTTCAATAACCCCGTTATTTTCAATAACCCCGTTATTTTCAATAACCCCGTTATTTTCAATAACCCCGTTATTTTCAATAACCCCGTTATTTTCAATAACCCCGTTATTTTCAATAACCCCGTTATTTTCAATAACCCCGTTATTTTCAATAACCCCGTTATTTTCAATAACCCCGTTATTTTCAATAACCCCGTTATTTTCAATAACCCCGTTATTTTCAATAACCCCGTTATTTTCAATAACCCCGTTATTTTCAATAACCCCGTTATTTTCAATAACCCCGTTATTTTCAATAACCCCGTTATTTTCAATAACCCCGTTATTTTCAATAACCCCGTTATTTTCAATAACCCCGTTATTTTCAATAACCCCGTTATTTTCAATAACCCCGTTATTTTCAATAACCCCGTTATTTTCAATAACCCCGTTATTTTCAATAACCCCGTTATTTTCAATAACCCCGTTATTTTCAATAACCCCGTTATTTTCAATAACCCCGTTATTTTCAATAACCCCGTTATTTTCAATAACCCCGTTATTTTCAATAACCCCGTTATTTTCAATAACCCCGTTATTTTCAATAACCCCGTTATTTTCAATAACCCCGTTATTTTCAATAACCCCGTTATTTTCAATAACCCCGTTATTTTCAATAACCCCGTTATTTTCAATAACCCCGTTATTTTCAATAACCCCGTTATTTTCAATAACCCCGTTATTTTCAATAACCCCGTTATTTTCAATAACCCCGTTATTTTCAATAACCCCGTTATTTTCAATAACCCCGTTATTTTCAATAACCCCGTTATTTTCAATAACCCCGTTATTTTCAATAACCCCGTTATTTTCAATAACCCCGTTATTTTCAATAACCCCGTTATTTTCAATAACCCCGTTATTTTCAATAACCCCGTTATTTTCAATAACCCCGTTATTTTCAATAACCCCGTTATTTTCAATAACCCCGTTATTTTCAATAACCCCGTTATTTTCAATAACCCCGTTATTTTCAATAACCCCGTTATTTTCAATAACCCCGTTATTTTCAATAACCCCGTTATTTTCAATAACCCCGTTATTTTCAATAACCCCGTTATTTTCAATAACCCCGTTATTTTCAATAACCCCGTTATTTTCAATAACCCCGTTATTTTCAATAACCCCGTTATTTTCAATAACCCCGTTATTTTCAATAACCCCGTTATTTTCAATAACCCCGTTATTTTCAATAACCCCGTTATTTTCAATAACCCCGTTATTTTCAATAACCCCGTTATTTTCAATAACCCCGTTATTTTCAATAACCCCGTTATTTTCAATAACCCCGTTATTTTCAATAACCCCGTTATTTTCAATAACCCCGTTATTTTCAATAACCCCGTTATTTTCAATAACCCCGTTATTTTCAATAACCCCGTTATTTTCAATAACCCCGTTATTTTCAATAACCCCGTTATTTTCAATAACCCCGTTATTTTCAATAACCCCGTTATTTTCAATAACCCCGTTATTTTCAATAACCCCGTTATTTTCAATAACCCCGTTATTTTCAATAACCCCGTTATTTTCAATAACCCCGTTATTTTCAATAACCCCGTTATTTTCAATAACCCCGTTATTTTCAATAACCCCGTTATTTTCAATAACCCCGTTATTTTCAATAACCCCGTTATTTTCAATAACCCCGTTATTTTCAATAACCCCGTTATTTTCAATAACCCCGTTATTTTCAATAACCCCGTTATTTTCAATAACCCCGTTATTTTCAATAACCCCGTTATTTTCAATAACCCCGTTATTTTCAATAACCCCGTTATTTTCAATAACCCCGTTATTTTCAATAACCCCGTTATTTTCAATAACCCCGTTATTATCAATAACCCCGTTATTTTCAATAACCCCGTTATTTTCAATAACCCCGTTATTTTCAATAACCCCGTTATTTTCAATAACCCCGTTATTTTCAATAACCCCGTTATTTTCAATAACCCATTTTAATCCTCCTTCGTTAATTAGTTTTAACATATCCCGTCACCTTAATTAAACGTGTTATTTTAATTGCCCCTTATATGTTATTTGGTCCAATTATTTTATTTTAAATCTTGAATTATTTGACAGATATTCAAAGATGAAAACTGAAGAACCAAAAAATCTATTTCTGTTTCACCTCATGTTTATTGAAACTAAACTGTTCGTTTCTCGCAGCCCCAACAACCGAGCAGGTGTAGATAAAGCTGAAGGGAAAGAGAACATGCGCCACCTATGTGGGCCATGGTCGTATTTACAGTGCGTAGTCACTGCACTGTAGCCCCTTATACACGGAGAAGCACGAATGGATAATTGAATTTTCGAAATTCTTTTAAAAATCGTAGAATCAAAATATCAAAAATCCGCCACTTGAAGACCTCAATATTGGTCCTTAGAAGCTTCAAAAAACATTTGATGGAGATTGGTTGAAAACTGTAGGAGGAGATAGGTTTGGCAGTTTGAGTTTTTCCCTATCCCTCCCATGTTAAAATTTGATTTTCAAAAAATCATAAAACGATTTCTATGAAACCAATCGTTATGAAAATGATCATTTGAGGTTCTGACTATGAGATGAACATCCAGTAAAAATTTGAACCTCGTATCTTGATGCTAAAGGGTACTTGTGTAGCTATTATTATAATGATTGCTTAACCTAGTCCATTTGTGAAGGCTGAAAATAGCATAATAGTCTATTCACAATGTATAATTATCAATGTTTTCGATGGTTCTTCTCCCAATAATGAATCCCAACTTGTATTAAATTTCGATATTAATAATTATAGTACATAAAATATTATTAATTTGGACCTGACAAATCTATAGCTGTTTGTAAAATAAAATACTTGGGATTGTTGATGTTTTCTACTTAATGTAAATAAAACTAATAATAGTTTTAACCATATAATAAAACATTAAATAATTAGGGACAATAATCAGTAACATAATTTCTAAATTTAAATTTCATAAGTACAACTAGTATAACTCAACTCTACTAAATTTACCATTGAATGTATATGACAGTTAAAAATAGGTACTATATTTGTATCACCTCGTGTATGTATTATTACTTGATATAGGTATGTAATTAATGTAGTTTGGTAACAATTTGGTATATTGATAAGTTATAAATTACCTCACAAATCTTTTTAAGATAATATAGATGGTGAGTATGACTACTTGCGTCACTAAATGAATGAGTCTGAACTATTTGCTATTACTTGCTTTCACAGAAAATGACATATAAAACGACAAAATATTGACTTTCCCAGTATTGCTTGAATGAAGGTTTATTTATTGTTTTGCAAATTGTGTGATTAATACCGCTGCTGTGAATTGATAATAGGATTTAGATACACTGTACACTACTGTATGAAAAAGATAAGATTAACATTTTTCGAGTGAACGATTGTTGCCTCAATGTTGTCACCTTTAAACTGTAAACAGTATTACATTACAGTATAAAAATAAATGTAATTTCTCCATTTTTTCTTAGAATTATTGCATCTGTGAATTTTCTCCTTCAATTTTGTTCACACGGTGGGGATTTCTTACATTATGACGTACAATTCATATAAAACAGCATTGGACATAAATAGATAAATACCAGTTTATTACCTGACTTCGCCTGTACGTCATAATTATGGATTTCAGGTATACACTCATTCCTAGAAATGGACTCACACTCTCTCTACTACTAATACTAACAAGAGGTTACTACTAGGAAAGTGTAAGACAAATTCGAATACCCACAGATATAAAATCAAAACGAATTTCCATTACATTCACAGTACAGAAATTGAATTACAATAAAAGAAGTAAAATACAGTAAGCATTACAAATATTAATATTCATCTTTTCAGTTTATTAACTTCAGGTAAAAATGGAATCTCCTAAATTGTGTTGCTGTTTGCCCCTGAAAATAGGAGGAATAATCATCGGACTTCTCGATATAGTAAGATTTTATTATTCTATTGCTTTATTTATATGAAGCTTCAAAAATTGTAAAACAAACAAATGCCGATTTTTATAATGATACTTTAGTTTAGTTACAAAGAAGTTTAATCCATTAAAATTCTTTGTTGTTATCATAACATTCGGGTCAACTTTTAAGCATTATTTTTATTTTTTTCTATTTTTTTCTATTTTTTATTTAGCAAAAGTTTCTTTCAATTCAAAATTGTTGAAAATTTATTAAAGGTATCTTTAAAAAATATACGTTCACCGTATCACTTCTCTTTTCAGGTATTGGGCATCATAAAAATTATCATGTCGGTGTCAGCTCTGGTCATAGCGCTATCAGCTCCAGTTGTCGCGGACCGATTAGATGATTATGTAAAAGACAATTTTCACAGAAATAAGACTTCTCATTTTGACTCAAGTTTTCAAGGTAAAATGTTCTTCAATTCTCATTTGAAATTCTATCTTTTCAATTGTTATAATTTTCTGTAGCGATATTCTGGTCTTACATGAGAATCGATGTTCGGTTGCTAATAAATGCACATTGGCACGAACCATGCTAGAATATTCATTAGCTGATGCAAGTCGTTACGGTAATGGTAATGAATGACTATAACTGACGCCAAGAGAATGGCTTGCGTCAATGTGGGTCATTGTCTCAAAGGACAAAAAATGGGAACAAAAAATAATTCTAGCTATAAAGCATTATTTCTCCGGGAAAATTCATAATAATTTTAACTTCTAGCCCATTTTAAACCATTCTGAAGTCCAGATATTTGGAAACTGAATTAATCGTAAGATTTATCAGCTTCTTTTTAATGTACTGTTTATTTATTTTAGAGGCTGCTGCTGTGGTCTCCATATTTTCATTTATCGTTTCGGGAATATATCTTTTCTTTGGCGTTGTCATCATTTTTTTCGGCGCTATACTTTTGTACGGGATTCGAAAGGTTAATTTTTACTTATTTGAAAGTAACTTATTTAAATAATTTTAATAATTGTGGAAATCTTTTATATATTTCAGGAATCACCATTCCCATTGAAATTGTGGCTCATCTTTCGGGCAATTATTTTGGGATTAAGCCTTCCTCTTGTCAGTGTCAGTCTTATTTCTGTACTTACTCTACGATCATTTTTGGACATCGCAGATTTCTTTCTTACCATATGGTTTATTGCCGTCGTGCATTATCTACTAAAGGAATTCCGGGTTAAAAAGTTTACTACAGCAGCACAAAAAGATTTCAACCCGGAAGGTTATGGCCTAGTGAGACTTTAGAAAATATTTTAAATTGCTTAATAACTTAAAAAAATTTAATGACTTTAAATATTTGAGTTCATATTTATGCCTGCATTTAGTATAACTGTAAAACTTTTAAAAGTTTATAATCTAGTACGAATTAATGGAAACTTTTTTATAATTAATTAAACAAAATACATTTTTAAGTAAATTTATAGTTTATTTAAATGGATCAGAATGTGAAATTATTACCACCATCTAATATCGGGTTTGTAAATACCTATAAATTATATTGTTAATTTTTAAAATTTAATTACAAAATGATATTAAAGATTTTTGACAAGTTGGAAAAGTTTTTAATTAAGGTCTTTTAAAATTTTGATATTAATTGTTTAAATCTGATGTCAGTGTGTTAGTTTGTTGCCCCATTAATGTAAAATTATCATTGTATTATTCATACCTTTCTTTGAATCTTTAACTACAACTTCTTACCTTTCAATCTTTAGGAACAAATGTAAATTAAATAACTACCAAATCTGGTATTATAATCTGGCTTTGTCTAGACTAGACTGCACATAATTGGTTTTTTTAGTTTCTTCCGTCAGTTGGTAACATTCTTGCATAATAATGTGATTGCTTCTTGCATGTACAGCAATTAATTTCCATAAATAAATTACCACTTATAACGTCTCCTCAAAGTATATTACGCTGAATTAAAATGTTCTTAATATAATTATTTAAATCCCGTCCCGTCTATGGTTTTAATGTGGGCATTGTGATTAACCCTAAAATGCCCGTAGTGGTCCATCCATGGATTTTGTGTCTTTGCTTTGTCTTTGATCAAAGCGTATAATATAATAAATAACCTCTTGGATTTTTATATTTCAAGTCAAGAATCCATCTTTCTCTTTGTGTGAAAAATTTCATGAAAATAGGTTGGTATTTGTGCACAATAAAATTACGAAATTCAAAAGTGGAATCACTTTTCTAAGATAAAGTCCGACCTTTCCACCAGAATAGATCCGTCTACTGATACGTATATTTATTTATATGCTAGAGTAATTCTTGTTTGCACAAATAAGCTTTTAACGTTGATTTCATCACTTTTGGGGGTTCTAGGGTTAATATTTGTTTATTTATTACACAAAGCATAGACTGTCAAGACATTTAAAGAATTGCACATTTCAAATGTTTCTCAGCTATTAGAGCGTTTAGTAGTAATTGCTCCTGTCGCTGCGGTCTAAAACGAAAACGGTAGATAGTATTGATTTATTGCACGATGTATAGGTGCTAGTATGTCATCTTCATCTACAATTTGAATTTGAATTGATTATTTTCCTGAATATTCCTGTTTACATGTATTATATTTTGGCTTGTGTGCGTGTAAGAATAGATTAGTAGCAAACTAGCATTCAGAGCGAGTGGAAACGTGTGCCAAGCAAATTATGTAATTCTGAAATGGATTTTTTATCTGAAAGTAAAAAACATTGTTGGTGGCCAGCTAGTCATTAAACCATAATTATAAGCTAAATATGCCTAAGATAAGAACGAGGTATTATAAGAACGAGGTATGCCGGCTGTTATCGATTGGACGTCTGTTGTCATAATCATCTCAAAGGAACAAAAAAGCAATCTGAATTGAGTTGACCAATGCGCCACAGTTTAACGCTTAATAATACCCTTAACAGCCAAGATGCAAGTATAACTAACAGATAATGCATATATAAATACTAGGTACCCAGCGCTATTTAGCCACTCAAAACACAGACTAAAGATCTTCAGTAATGTTATGGAATTTTAGTATTACAATCAACCTGCATGTTCAAAGTTGAGTTGGAGTATCCTTCAGATTTGTCATAATAGATTTCATATAGGGTGTTGGAGGGTGGTTGGGCTCGTATGTAAAAAGTTGTCGAGCAGTAATATGGATTACCTATGCGGACAGAGAAAAAATTTAGGGGGCGGGGGGGGGCACTGAGAAAAATAATAATTTTCAAAAAATTCTTTATTTTTCTCGATTTCAGAGTCCACGTGACCCTCTCATCGCTGGGGCCCTGCTTGCGTATTTGAGGTCAACGTAACACACATAGATAGTTCATTGATACACAGACATAATATAATTAGGTAAATCATTAAACGTGTTTTTCTATTCTATCTAATTAATTTTATATAAAATTTTATATAATTTTATATAATTTTATATAAAATTTTATATAATTTTATATAAAATTTTATATAATTTTATATAAAATTTTATATAATTTTATATAAAATTTTATATAATTTTATATAAAATTTTATATAATTTTATATAAAATTTTATATAATTTTATATAAAATTTTATATAATCTTATATAAAATTTTATATAATTTTATATAATTTTATATTATATTGCTAATATTATGTGCAACAGCGCCCTATCGTAGAACGGGTTTAACAGCTAGTATAATTTAAACAGTAGATAACATAAGTAAGTAAGTAAGTAAGTAAGTAAGTAATTGCTTTATTGTCAGACTTTTCAACTCAAAGGTGAATTTGAGCTGTTTTCCATAATGGGACATTCATAGGCTAAAATCACAAATCAGTCAAATACATGTATACAGTTATGAATGAACATTACATCAAAATATAAATAAATACAAACATACATTAGAATTACAAAGGTATATCATTTCGAAAACCAAACTGTAGTAGAAATTAATGGAAACAAAAGAGAAGACTAAGTTACAAAAATCTACGATCTATCACTCAATATATGTTTGATCAACTTATTTTTAAAAGAACTGCTAGTTTGACATTCTTTTAGATCAGAGGGTAAATCATTCCACAGTTTGATTGATCTATATTGAAACGATTTTTTGAACATTTCTTTATTAAAATTGAAGCAAAAAAACATATCAACTGAAATATCACAACAACGTAAATATTTGGATGAAGGCTTTATTTGCCCATTTTTATGAATTAAGCTGTGTAAATTATTGATTCTGAAATTCCCCAATAAATCTAAGGTTCCTAATACAAATCTACGGTAGGTAGGTGGGTAAATATTATAGTTAGCTTATGGCCAATTAGTATATTTTAATGATCTTACTCCAGAAATGATTACAAAGTTATACGTGTAATTTAAGCATGTAGTAAATAATAGCTTAATGCTAATGATAGATAGGTACTACGTACACATAAATTTAATTATGCATTTTAAATAGGGTACTAAGTAATAAGTAGGGTTTCCAGTTTCACTGACCTCGCTTTAAATTTTTATTTAGGACGAATAACGATTCTTAAAATCATTAAGTTATACAGCAAAGACAATATTTATTAAATTTAATTGATTCTAAAATTGAATGGTTTATTATAATTTTATATTTTGACTTAATTAACCATTTGTGTCTTAGGTACATGACATCTCTAACAAGTAGAAAAAGGAAAAACTTGTATATTTATAACTAAACCTCGGAGCTAGCATTAACAGTGAAAAGAATAAAAATTTTCTTGCCTAAAATCATTATTATTCTGTGATAATAAACAAGGCAGTTCAACATTGACGTTGAAGTAACTACTATAGTTACTTATTAAGCAACGTAAAAGTTTACTTTTTTGAAGATTAAAATGCCAAGTGAAGGAAAAGCGTATTGGTCTCAGCGTTGGGAAAATAACCGAACTGGTTGGCAACTGAACGATATTCATCCTAAGTTATTGAAATATTTAGAGATTTTAACGTTGGGACGAACTGCTCTAAAATTCTTTATTCCCTTGTGCGGAAAAACAAAAGATATTCCCTTCTTACTTAGTTTAGGCCACACCGTTTTCGGAATTGAATATGTAGACCAAGCAATTGAAGACTTGGACAAAGAAAATTCCCTTGGGCTGGAATTTGACAAGGAAAGTTCCACTTATAGCACAAGCGACGGAAGATTAATTATTTATAGTGGAAATTTTCAGATGTGTCCAATTGAAAATTGGGGTCCTTTTGACGTTATCTGGGATCGTTCATCTCTCACTGCAATACAATATTACCTCCGATGTCCATATGCGGACCTGATTAGGAGAAGTGTTATGTCACGTGCTAAACCTGGTAACATAATAATTTGTACAGATTTTCTAATTCAAAAAATATATTTTAGTCGTTCAATAAACTTATTTAGTTTTATAAATGTAGGTCATAGGTTTCGCTATTTGCTCCAGTCAATTGAGTATGACAAAAATGTCTTCGAAGGACCACCAAGATGCATAACGGAAGAAGATGTGAAAATTTTATGCGGTCGCTGGGCAAAAAGTTCACTCCTGGAAAAAAATTCCATTCCTGATGATCATCTTTTAAGAACTCTCAACACACAATTGACAGGAAGTGTGTACGAGTCTTATCATTTGCTTCAAAATAAATATTAACCCATTCTATTGTAAACCGTATGTTCGGATGTTTCGCAATAATTATCAATAAATATTAGAACTTAGGTTTAGTAAAATAGAAATAAATATAAGAAACGTGATTATTTGTAAAAAAAAAACATCTGTTTCTTGATTTTAACTTGAATAAACAAAATATTTTTTATTTCCTTTTTCAGACAGATTGATAATTGAATACCTTACGCGCTACTTAAAACAATAATGCTAAAACTAATATGATTTCATGCTCAAATGAGTATACCCATGGTACACTTTTTTTAATTATCTCTAGATTGAAGCATCGAGCAACGTCAAAATTATTTTCTAAAATGCAACATAAGCAACCACGTCAATTTGACATAATTTCATTTTTACATTCTGAATAGATTTGTCGTGGTCGTGGTGAATAAAATCATGAAATAACGTTAATTTTAACGTGACATGCGGTTTTTAATTACCATTGGGAATCTATTCAAAAATTAAGCAGGAAATCATGTCAAATTGATTTGGTTGCTTCTGTTTCATATTTAGAAAATCATTTTGATGTTGCTTCATGCTTCTATCTAGAGATAATTTAAAAAAAGTATACCATGGATACTCGATTGAGCATGAATTCATGTTAGTTTTAATATTATCATTTTAGAGTAACTTTTATAGTTAGTCTTGTGTGTAGCTATGTGTAACCTCATCAAAACCAGTAAGCTCATAGGGGATAATTCAAAAATGCGAAGTAATAGCAAAAAATCGAGCAAAGGATAAAACAGTATAAATTGTTCCACTGAAGTAAATGAAGTAGGTATGTGTTTTAATTTTAGCTATATTGTTTGCAATTTATAATCAGCATATTGACTATATAAGTATGTGACTTTGAAATACTCCTTAATAAATTATTATCATTAAAGTATACATGCTTGGTTCATGCTTATTGTACATGGTGGTCGTGAGTGAGGGTTGCCACCTACACCTTCACCTGTTATAATGCTATGAATAATTAATATTCTCTAAGGAAGGTTGCCACAACAATTCCCAACTAATTGGTGAAAGAGCTTTCCAATCTGAACACCTGTCTTTGGGAATCAGAGTGCATGTGGAAAACAGCACATTTGGATACAAAAACAAGAAATCGTCTGTGAAAGCAGAAATTGTTTTCACAGCGTATATCAAAGGTAGGTATATACAGAAACCATTCCAATAATAAAGTAGTATTGTATATCATATTTTTGATACTAAGTTGAGATACTTCATGACAGTATACACAACAGGGAACAAAAAAGGACATTTTTTGCCTTTTTATCTTTTTTGATGTAGCAGAGTTCCCCATTTACTTCCACTTTACATGCATTTAAGGTAAAAGGACTGCTTTTTTTCGAAAAAGTAATACTTTTTACCTTTTTTGTAAAAAAGGAGTAACTTTTGTTCCATGATACACAAACACAAGTCATTAATTGACATAATTACTAATTATTATCGTTGTTATGTCCATCAGGCACGTATCTAGAAATTTGTTCAAGGGGGGACGGAAGCAAAAATTATGCCAAAAATGCGAAAAAATTTTGCAATTTTAGGCCATTTTTGAGGAAAATATTCTCTTTTTCTTAGATTTAGGGGGGGGGCGCTACTAAATACGTGCTTGATGTACATAATAGATTGCAATGATAGAAATATTTTCGATTGGAAACCATTTTCAGCTGCAGCAAGCAACTTTTCCTGCATTCCATCAAACTTGGACTGTAACGGGATTATTGACTGCGGATTTGAAAAGGATTTTGCATATGATGAAAACAACTTGCTATTATTGCACTACATGTGCAATCGTTGCACTTTCCTGTTTTCCTTCTTTCTTGCTAATTGTTGCTCTTGTAAAGAGAAAAATCCAAATGCGTAATCATCCTAATAATAGTAGGACCCAGATATTAAGAAAATAATTACTCCACTCAGATTCAGCGCACTTTCGCATCGCACTCTGTGCAGCCATGCAATTTTCGTGCAATTGCCATGCTATTGCACATTTGCAAGAGAGTGCCAAGGCGGGAACGAATTTGAACCGCAGCTCACTCCGCCATTGGCCAAACCAGGTGCGAACAGCTCTGCCAATTTGCTCACCAAAAAGGCATGTGTACCTTCGCACTGCAAGATGTGCGAAAGTGACAATCTGCTCAAGTGCGAGGAATTTGAGTCATGCTAATGTGACTGTATGCGTAGGGCTAGCTATTGTAGCTGTTTGCTCAATAATGGGTAACAAGAACAAAATTATTACTTAACGTTATTACTCAATTTTACGTAGGAAACAGTTATGTAAAATTTTGGAGATCGGAGACTACTTTATTAAGAAATTATAAGCTTATTAATTAATTAATTATCTAACTATATTCTTAATAAAAATGAGTTTCTGTAGATGTAGAAAACTTATTTTGCAGCTAATAATGGCTTATAATACGCCTGAATTTTATTTAATTAAGAATTCTAACTTTACCTAAAAAATTTACTAAAAATGGCAAAAAAATATTTGAAATTGCATACTATAAAGTGCAAAATAAATTGCTGAAATAACCAATGCAAAAAGATTGCAAAAAACTCTAAAATAAGCGAATGATAAATACTAGCACCAAAAACCAGTTCTTAAAAATGTCAATATTAAATTCTAATGCAGTTTATAACTTGGAAACGAAAAACCTTTTACCTTCTTTCTTATTTCAATCCAATAGCTCCGTGATTCCACATAAAAATTACTATTCTCATCATATAATTTGCAATTGTCTGTAAGCTTGATTTAAGGTTGAATGTTAAGTTAAATAACTTTATACTGAAAATGAATATATTAAATGTCAATAAAAATCATTATTGTCAGAAAGGAATTTCGATCGAATGCTGTTTATTTATGCTTCTAAGTTCTTATCAATGTATACGTATAAATAAATAGCTATCTATCTAATATCTATACGTATAATCAGAGCCCCCAGCCGTGATGGTCAGCCGCCGCCGCCGTTTTATTGTCTAATTTACCATCAGCCGCCGCCACTGATGAGGAAAAATACATGAAGCCATGACGGTCAGCCGCCGCCAGCCGCCTTTTTTCCCAAAATTTCCAGCCGCCGCGGCCACTAAATATCACGGCTGGGAGCTCTGCGTATAATATGTTCTATTCTATCCCATGGACCAAGGACGTATTGAGGGATGGGCTTTACGGGTTGAATCCCCCCACCATAATTTTCCAAAAAAATGACTTTTTTCTCAAAATAGTAAAAAAATATCCGTAGGCTGTTTTGACTCATTTTCGTCAAAAAAATGTCAAATTTTTTCAAGACAACTATATGAAATGTTAGCCCCTTCCGAAAGCCAGTTCTGTATACGTGCTTGTCATGAACGTTAATGTTTTTCCAGGTATATTTGGTGATGAAACTTTTTTTCGCATCGGTACAAGAAAAGTATGCGGGGTGTCTTAGTAAAGAGGCCCATGTAAGTACTTCCCTGATCGCCCCTTCTCTTGTTGGCATCAACAAGACCAGGCCAAGGCAAAAGAGTGAAAAGAGATGATCAGGAATTGTGGATTCTTGAGATAAACTTTCCCTCGTGCGTGCCACTAATAGATGCGATGGAATAACGGGGCAATGGAAGTCTGAACCCATAGAAAAAATCTCAGAGGTTACCTCGCTTTTTTTGAACAGTATTGATTTTTGATGTTTGTGCGTCTACATTTGCGTTGCAATTTCTGGAATATGTTTACTTTTGTCTTTTCTGCTTCAGTCATTCAGTGCTTCACGTTTCAGTCATTGTTAATGATTACGATTTGTGATGATCTTTCAAAGTCAGTCACTGGTATTCGATATAGAATATAGGTAAGCGAACCGAGACTCGTTATTTTATTTTGTGTGTTTATTTAACATCTAAATAAAGTAATTCATTGGGTTCGTACCTTTATTTTAATAAAGGTTTCTCTCAATTGGTGGCCGATCACCAAATAACGTGAATAGATATCGAAATGTCTCTAATACCTGTCTGTGTTATCTTGGAGTTGTGAGAACGTCTATAAATATTGATGATTACTTTTTCAAAATAACAACTGTTATTATTCCTTCTACTTACAGAAATGCTGCATCTCAAACGCCAAATCATTGATGGGATTCTGAAATCTTGGGGTGTGCGGCGCTGAAAACAATGGTCAAATGTTGAATGTCAAAGGATATTGTTAAAAAATAATCTCAACAATACTGTATGTCGTATTTCAATGAATTGAAGGAGATTGCAGTTACTCTCGGAGTTACCTGAAAGTCCCAAAATTGTTACAACAGTAATCGAAAACCAAGAAATCTTTTCAAATTCCTTTTTGGTCAAAAAGGTCTGGACACTAAATTTCACGCATTAAAGTTAACTGGACAATTTTAAAAGTTGACATCAACCATGGCTTCTCTACAAGCAGAGCAGTTGCTGATTGTAGTTGCAGATTTCAGCTTTGAAAAGGGTTGGATCACTGAAGAGGAAAAGCTTGAGATTGTAAGTAAAATAAATGCTTTTCTCTATTAATTTTTGTACAGCGTGACCCAGAATGGATGACCCACACTTTGACCCTAAATAACTTCCGAACGATTCAACATATTCTAACGAAATATGCACCAATAGAAAGACCAAGCGAAAACTTAGAAATGAGCTAAATATCAATACTAACAAAAAAGTAAAAAGGTAAAAAATTGCGGAAAGTTTAACAGTCCGAAAACGACTCCTAACTGTCAAAATTACCTTCTTGCAAAATCGGGACCTTAATCTGTTTTTGCAAAAATTCCTCATTGAACGTTACTCTTCTTTGCGATTCATGTGTTTTTACTTTTACATCAACAAATATTTGGGTTTTACTCAAAATCGCACGCTCTTTTCATTGCCGTTGACCTCTTTGTTCTAAACTTAATAATTGAAACGTTATTAAAGATCAAAGTTTCATTTCGTCATTTACGGGAGTACGAATTCACCTTTTTTGTCAATGCAACTTTTTACCTAGTTAAAGTTTTTTGTTAGTATTGATATTTAGCTCATTTCTAAGTTTTCGCTTGGTCTTTCCATTGGTGCATATTTCGTTAGAATATGTTGAACCGTTCGGAAGTTATTTAGGGTCAAAGTGTGGGTCATCCATTCTGGGCCACACTGTATATTTATTTATCTACGAGATTTCGGTAGTTCCGTTTTGTCTTCAGAGGATGAATGAGGGAATAATGTCTCGCCTCCGACTATGACTACCACGTATCTTAGAATATTTAACCACGTTCCCTCAATGTAACTGAGGTCATCTGACACCTGAAAATGTCATGCCCCAACGCTTCTTCCTTTCCAGTAGTTCTTAGAGTGGTAACGACATTTCCAAGACTTGGAAAATATTTTGGGTTATACATGGCGAATGCAAAATTGGAAAGATTAAAAGTCCCAGAGTAAAGTTCCTACAGAAATTAAAAAAACCAAGAAATACTTTCAATTTTGGTTTTAATTTAAAGCTTATTTTTCATTTTTTGGTTAAAAAGTCATATCTCCTTAATCAACTTATTTCCAACGCAGTGTTTATTATATTTTACACGTAGATAACCTCCGAGGCGCTAGAAGGAAAGAATACAGCTATCCTGGCTTTGATAGACAAATTGGGACGTTGCAAGAACGCTGCAAGATTGCGTTTCTCCATTCAATGTATTAATGAAGTTCTTTTCGAAAACCCTTTTGAAAAGATTGAGAATCGGTTACGACGGACAATTATGTTGACGTTGTTTGATAAAGGCCTCGTCACAAAAAATGAGGTGGAAGAGATCGTAAGTTAAAAATAATTTCCCAAAAATTAATATTTGATGTTAGCACGATAAAATATCATGTCACATTGTTCTACTACTTTATAATTTTTAAAGGTTACGTATTAGGGAAAAGTTTATTAGATGATATATTTTTTTCATTTCTTCATTTGTACTTCTTTAGACGGTTATCATTTTGTTGCTGTCAAAACCCGGTTTCAGATGCTGCATGTAAAATGATAGTTCCATTATATATAGTTTCTCTACCATCTTTAGTGCAAACATTTCAATCGTAATAATGGGTAACATAAAAATAATAATTTTAATGCTGATTTAA
This sequence comes from Tomocerus qinae, assembly GCA_020055645.1. NCBI lineage: Eukaryota > Metazoa > Arthropoda > Collembola > Entomobryomorpha > Tomoceridae > Tomocerus > Tomocerus qinae. The sequence continues at coordinate 45,332,518 of CM034546.1, read as the reverse complement.
ATTATTTATTTATTTTTAAAAAATACATTGTTAATATGTAACAAAAAATGATTAAGCTAAAAGCTGCTGAACTAAATTCGATAATATGTAAGTTATATTATTCAATGTATTTTAATATTTTAAAGGAATTGAAGCTTCAGGAAGAACTCCCTGAAATGTGTGATGTTGATGTTGCCAATGATGAAGATGATGTACAAAGATCCGTGAATCCATTAGAGCTCGGTCCAGTATGTCAAGTTTATTTTAATTTTTGTTTTACTTACATTATTATTCCTCTTAATTACATTCGTAGAGTTTAAAAATGTTAATTTTAATTTCCAATTAGGTGATCGACTGTGTTTTGAAATTTTTGAACTTTGAAGCCGTCAAAGAATGTCGTATGATCTCAAAAGAATGGGCAAAGGCTGGACTTCAAATTTTGAAACCCAATGCAGTAATTAAATTCCGTTTTAAACCACGAAAGAAAAAGAGCCCTACAGTATTCTTACAACTTTTTCCCGAACAAAACGAAAAAAATAAAAACCTCAACTTTACCAGCTTTCAATTTTTGGGGTCGAAAGGCAATGCATGGGCTGTGGAAGAATTGAATAATTTCTTTCAGATCCAACAAATGTACATTCATGAACTTACTATCCAACGCTTGTCTTTAGTGGACAATTCTGGAAACAAGATAAAAAATTATAGCATCACCCACTGGATATCCAGATCACCAATGGCAATGAGAAGTTCAAATAACAAAACAAAATTGGACGTTTCAAACAATGGCTGGACAAAGATCTCAATTGATATCAGCGGAATACGCGATATTTTCGACTTAAGCTTGCGTTCTGTTTGTCTGAATCTTCAAGAAGGAGTTCGAATCCTCCCATTCAACTTAGATTTGACATTTGTCAGTTTTTCCAGAGACGGAAATAAAATAACTGAGACTTGCGTTAACGATTTGGTAGATTTTGAAGGAACAAAGAATATCATTCTCATGCCAAAAATGAAAACCAGACTCTCTTTGGACTTGATTGGATGTCATGCAGTCAGAACCATGTGGTTGGGAAATATTGAACTCAGAAACTGGTCAAGGTCACGATGGATAGTGGCGAATCTAATCCTTTGGCATATGTCATTTACAGAGAGAACACAAATGCAAATCAAAGAACTCAAACTCAGCTGTTGCCAAACAAATCTTTTTGTACTTCCACAGTCGCTGCAAAAACTTGTCATTGGAAGATTCAACCTTGGAGCATTCACAACCGATCAACCAACAATTCTACCTCATCTGAAATTGTTGACATTAGAATTTGAGACAAATTGTTCTCTGGGGGTTTTTCAAAATGTCAAATTTCCAAATTTGGATCATCTGGCAATGAAAAAATATAATGAAGATATTGAAGTCGAAATGGATTTGGCATGGCTGTCAACATCAACAAATATAAACACGCTATATATTAGCGGAATTACCATAACAAATTCAAGAAATGAGATGCTAAACCTGGACAACCTTGAACTGCTGAATTGTCGTCTCTCTGAAATTACCTATTTATGCACCAATGAGATAAAAGCAGACGTAATTGTTATTTCTGTGCCATTGAATGCACAAGATTTTGGCTTCACTGATGTCGCTTTTCTCGAATTCTTGGAAAGTCAAAGAAGCAACCAAGATTTGGGTCAACGCATTTACGTGCGTGACTTTTCCCAAATTGCAATTACAACAACAGAAAATCCCCTTCATCCTTACCTGGTCAGTGGTAAGGAGGATTACGTCTTTGAAAATAATTTGCCCAACGCTACCATTACCAGGGAGTCTATTCCCAGTTTTGATGGAACTTTAAACTTGTTGTAGTTCCGATATATATTTACAACCAATTTTTAAAGGACCCTGAGATTAATTGAGATTTTCCACTAGCGACCCATACATTTATTTTTATTTCAGACTACAACATAAAAATTATGCAGCTATTGAGTTCGACATCTAGCCAAAAATTCATTTGAATCTGAAATTAAATGGTATTAATAAAAAAAATACATTTGTGTTCATGGCAAAATTCAGTCTAGACTCTATTTATTTGTAATCCATCTTTTTTTAAACTTAACGATTTGCAAAAACAATATATTGTTGTTTCGGGCAATCTACCATACAAACAAAATGACTAGTATTCACAATAAATCTTTTATTATCAAATACAGGTATAAAAAGTTGGCAAATAGATATAACAATATATTTAGTAATGTCATTTCATAATTAGACAAAAAAATGCTGCGCCTCATTTTAGCCTAATTTAACATGGAGCCTGGGGCCCGGCATGTTTTTTCGTCCAGGAAACTTTTCCCCTTTTCTTTAATTTCGGGGGGGGGGGGGGCTTCACCCTGTAAAGCCCATCCCTCTATACGTCCTTGAATGTACACAAAGTACATATTAAATGAAAATTTGTGTTATTGCCGTTACAATTGTTTCTACAGCATATAACATTTGTTTTCACCGTCCTCTGAATAATGTTACTGTCGATTAAAAAATGTTCAAAAATTATTTTCACCGCGTCAATGATTATTTTTATAACCCAGTAAATGGGTATTCTTAATTAATTAATTAATAACAATTATTGTATAAAATTTTCATTATTACTTTGAAATGCAAAAATTTAATTTTCTTCAGTATGTGTACCAAAATGTTTCTTTAGATTAGCAAGCCGGGCAAATTCCTTTTGGCAAATTGTACATTGGTAAGGCGCTTCTCTTGTGTGTATTCGTATATGCGTATTGAGATTGGGTTGAAAATGGAAGGATTTGTAGCAAAAATTACAAGTAAATGGCCTTTCATCATTGTGTATAGTTAAATGTTTTTCCAGACCTCTTTTGTGATGAAAATTTTTGCCACACTGGGTACAAGAAAAAGATGCGGGATTTAAATTTGAATGGGTGTTCAATTGAGAGATTTGGCTAAACGATTTTTGACAAATCAGACATCGAAAAGGTTTCTCTGTGGAATTGGGACATTTGTGGGTTTTTAAATGTACGGCTTGTCGGAATCTTTTACCGCACATCTCACAGCAGTAAGGCATTTCACCGGTGTGCAGTCTATAATGTAGTTTCATATCGGTGGTGGATGCAAATTTTTTATCGCAAAATTTGCATGATTGAGTTTTATTTCCCAAATGCCATTTTCGATGTATTGATAAATGACTGCTAGTGATAAAGGTTTTGTGACATTGGTCGCAAGGATATGACCTTTCTTTCGTATGCGTTGATATGTGATTCTGCAATTTCGAAAATAAAATAAACCTTTTCCCACATAGAGCACAGGCAAACGGTTTTTCCCCAGTATGACGGCTTTCATGCATCATTAATAATTGTTTGGTCTTCAATTCCTTACTGCAATATTGACAAAAATGACTTGCTGTCCTAGAATATTTCCCATCTCGGTGCTTTCTCATGTGCCATTTCAAAATTACCAGTTCAGGGAACGTCTTCTTGCAGATGTTACACTTGTGAGTGGAGTCATCAGGGCCGTCCCTAGGTTAAATGCCGCCCAGTGCAAAATAAAAAATGCCGCCCTTAATAAAAATTTTATTTCTGGTTAGCAATTTTACTTATGGGTCACATGTAGTAGTAATATAAATTTTAAAATTAATTGAACTTAAAATTAACTATAATGCAATAATGCCACCTCTCTCTTTTTCCTAAAAAGGGACACTATTTATTTCTGTTTACAATGGCAACTAAAGAGAAACAAAAAACCACAAAAATGCAGCAACATACATATCGGCATTTGTAATTAAATTTCCAATAACATCAGCAATTTCTTTTGTGTCCTCCTTCATGTCGTTTGTTGGGCCATTTTCGGATACTGATGGTGTGTTGACCAGTACCGTATTTAGAAGTCGATTTCGGAGTGGGCAATGATATGATAAGAATATATATATTAGGCATATTCGCGCGAGGCGCTAAAAATTTTGGCTTATTTTGTCTAAAATGAGTCAAAAATAACCTAAAAATCGCGCGAAGCGCGAATTTTTTTGGTATTTTGAAAAAAAATTCCATTTTTCTTGGATTTCGGGCGGTGCATTTGCCCCCAATTGCCCCCCTCAATACGGCCATGGTATTGACATCTAAAGCAGATTATTTTTGTTCGGAGTTTTCAGGGCTACTTTTTTCATTATCGTCAATCTTTGGAACTTTTATCAAAAACTTATCCAACGAATTTTTCAAAGTGCCCAGTAATTCTTCTTCATAGACAATTTATCACAACACCGTTTCTTTAGTGACATTAAAACTACACATAACAGTTTACTTCTAAAAACATTTATATTAAAGACTTAAATGCTCTTGTTCTTTATTTGCCATTTTTAAATTCAAATAATCTAACTCAAACTTTTGTTTTTGCGCTCATGTCTGCGCTCACAGTAATCAATCATCACCTTATTTTGGTTTGCTATAACAAATACAAGATCAAGGATTTCTTGCGACTAAAATATTTCCAATTCTCAAGTGATTATTAATCAATAATGAAAACCTTGAGATTAAACAACACTCGAACACCGTATACGAATTAAAAAAAATTTTGATTTTATTTCAACTATTTGCAGCGACCGGTTTCGAAATTCTTCGTCAGGCTGTAAATTAAATTTATGTAGTATAACAACTTTAGATTAATATTTAATATAAAAATTTTTTAGTTCCAATTTTTATAATTTAGTTGTGTTCTTATTTAGATTATAATGTTCTATTTCTATCCTACATTTTAACTTTTTTAATTTCAATAAAGGGCCAAATTATATAGTCTACACCGAAAATTTTGCCGCCCTCTAAAATTTGCCGCCCAGTGCGGGTGCACGGGTGGCACATGCCTCGGGACGGCCCTGGGAGTCATCATTATTCCTTTGGGAAAAATTATTACAGAGTTATTTACATACAAATTATATGAACATTATATTGCAATGTACCCAGACAACAAAACTTTAATCTATCTTTATCAACAACGATTGAAGTTTTTAGAAATAACAGAAAGTCATGAAAAAACACTTTCTCGCTTTATTGATGCTATTTTTAATTATGTAATGCAAGTAGAAATAGTTTTTCATTATATTATACCTTATGTCACACGATTCTACATTGGTAAAGTTTGTTTTGGAATCCATGCGTAGCAACTTCACTGTTAGAATCTTTGGGCATATTTTAGAAATCGTTACCGTATCATTAACATTGCATCTGTGAAAAAGGCAAAAAATTTCATGTTGGATATTAATCATTAAAAATTGAAAATAACTGTACAATGATACTTACTAATACTATTTTATACAAATATCTTGTTTAGTAACCTTTTTAGGAGTGGGTAATAGCTAATTGCCAGTATGTTCATATTTTGTGTTTTCAGCATTATTTGATTCTCCCTTTTTTGATAGGCCCAAATTTTGTGACTTGTGAGATGTTGACTAAGTCCATATCTGTGATTAAATCGTTTAGTACATAGACTGCAACTGTAGGACTTGGCGTTCTCGTGTATTTTGAGATGAAGAAGGAGACCTTCTTTCCTTTTAAAACATTTATTGCATTGTATACATGAAAACGGTTTATCGCTGCTGTGCGTTATTTTATGGCTTTCTAACTTGAACTTTCCACAGATATCGCACACAAATTGCTTTTCTAGCCCACTGTGTTTAAATTTGATATGGGCATTCAATGTTGTTTTATAACTATACACTGCATTACATTGACTGCAGGAAAACTTTTCTTTCACATCTTCACTATGGGTTTTCAAATGACATTTTAAAGCTGAGTGGGTGTTAAATCTCTTCGGGCAATTATCACATGACAGCCACTTTTCTTTAGTGTGCATCGCAATATGGATCCTCAGCTTACTACTGCTTGCAAATCTTTTGCCGCAAAATCCACACCCGAAAGATTTCTCGCCAATGTGCGTTCTTACATGTACTTTAAGTGCCGTTCTTCTTAAAAACTTTTTTTCGCAATAAGTACATTCAAATTTCTTTTCACCAACATGTACTAAAAGATGCGAAGTCAGATATCCTTTGACAGTAAACCCTTTTCCACAATGTTCACAACTAAATGGCATCACAGAATATTTTGTATGAACTTGTGAAATATGTTTTTTCACACCTGATTTCTCACTAAATTTGTTTCCGCAGATATTACATGGGAATAATTTCTTTCTATCAACTTGGTGCACTTTTCGATGACTTAAATTACCCTCCTGGGTAAATCTTTTGAAACAGATTTCACAGCTGAATGGTTTTTCACCGGTGTGTATCCTCATATGAATTTTCACTTTAGATTTTACTGCAAACGTTTTGTCACATTCCCTACATTTGTGTGGCTTTTCTTTGGTATGCCGTTTTATATGTCCATTTAGTGCTGATTTTTGATTAAGAATATCCCACTCTTTATTTTCTTTTCTTGCCAAGCCACCTCAAAAGTACCTGACACAGCACTAATCATGAATATTATAGGACAAGTCCTGCGTCAGGTACTTTTAAGGTGCCTTGACAATAAAAGAAGATATTTGTCAGAGTATATATAAATTCGGCATGCCGTAATATATTTTTCAATGCCGCATGAAGTAAATAACGTAAGCGCCGTAAATGTCGTAAACTACTTTAAATATGTAAGATAATACATTTATTAACTTTTAATTTTTTATGTTGAATCTACGCATTTTATTTGTTCCTTTAAAATCAAAAATGTATTTGCCAATTAAACGCAATTAATGGTTAGCAGACATTGTTAACATCATTTTTCCCATTCTTATTGCAAGGAATGACAAGATTCTCACAAAAAATGTATAGTAATACCAATTAGCGAATCACAACATTACTAAGAACAGTTTATTACTTAAACTTGTTAACTAGTACTACTAATTTTAACTTTTGACCACATTATCTTTACTACAGTAGGCTTTAATTTTACAAAAAGTGTAACTTAATGTGCGTCATTAGCTATACTAATAAGCAACTAGCGGAATTCCTACGAAGAAGGAATTTTCTACAGGAATAACAACGAAAGTAAGGAGAGCAGAAATAGTGTGTTGTTTTAGCGGCAAATAAACCCTGTGAGAGAAATAAAAGTCGCATGATTTATCCGCTCTGTCGTTTTCCTATGCTGTGTACTATACTTGAAATTTAAATTTCATTTTTCAACCATTTCGGTCATAACTCTAAAACGGGCACACTGAAAAATTTCCGATTTTTCCCTAAAGATCTGTCTCATTTTCTGCTCGGACTTGTCGTCCCGACTTTTCCATAATACCTTCTAATTGTTCTGCTATCCAAGTCTAAAGACAACCCGCCATAAAATAAAAAAGAACTATTTTTAAAACGGGTGGTGTGACCTTTATAGGTCAAAATTGTAAAATATACCATGACATGTCCGAGCTGGTTAGTATATCTTCATTATAAGGCCTCATACGTTCAAATTGACCCCAAATTGGGGGAGTTATTCACGAAACAGTGGTGTGGGAAAATACATGTAAAAGGAACCACTAAGGACGCACGTTAATATAGAAGATAATTGAAATCCTGTAATCATAAATTGTAAATGTAATATATACTGCACCTGCACTATGATCCCAAAATTTGGTTTCAGTTGAATATACTAATTGCGACTAAATAGCTATGCAAAAACTAAAATTACACCCTCACCATGGACCCTGACCACATGATAATAAAACACTCGAGATTGCTGGAAGGTAAGAATATTATGAAACTATTTTATTTGCGACTTTGACTGCATGCTAATTTCGGCTCTCCCTACCTTACAAATATACATAATAGGTAGATAAATTTATTTAAGATTGTTGTTATGGTTATGATAAAGATATTACCCATATTCGACAAAGTGACAAAAGGTTTAAAGGATTTTTGCACTTCTTTTAAAACTTTGAAACGGTTATTTAATTTAAAAACATTATACCTGATGTTAGTTTATTATCTCAAAGTGAAATTATCATGGAATTACTTTCTTTTGAAATATTTGTATATACTTGAACTTCTTACCCTTCAATCATAAGGAACACAAATGTAATTGAATACGAACTACTAAATCTGGTATTATAATCTGGCTTTGCTTAAAGTAGACCGAAATGTTTTCAGTTTCTTTCAATATCTGGTATCAATATTGGATAATAATATACAGTAATTAATTTCCATATGAAATGTATTATCTTTTTTAACCCCTCCCTAATATGGATATTATCATTAGTTGAAACTTTCCATCATATATAATTATTGAAATCACACCACGCTCGATACTTTTAATGTGGGCATTGTGATTAATATTTATGTATTTTGGGGAACCCAAAACAAAGACTACTAAAACATCAAAAGAATTGCGAATTGCAAATTTACTTATCTCATTCATTAGAATAATTAGTATAGTTAAACACTATGCATGTCTAGCACTATTTACACGTTTCAGATACAAGTGCAGTGTAACAAACAGAAATAATATCCATACTATACGAACATAATAAAAACAAAGAACTTAAAGAACGAACTTAGTGCGTATCATTGCTCGTGATTAAATTGAAGGTCACCTCCACACCTCTTCTCTCCACCACTACTAAACAATAAGGCACTGGTTGGCATAATGTATAATATAAACAGTACATTATTATCAACTGAAAAAGCACAACATAAATGCTTCTTAGGTGATAGAAAATGGTTTACCCAAGAAGTGCATGATTTAATGTATCTGATATGATGGATAAAGCTGCGATAAAAGGCATGGTGTTTACCAATATTTATGGGCTATGGGTCAATAGGTATGTCAACCAAATCTATTTACCTAACCTTAAGCCAAATTGTTCCCTTCTGAGCGACCTAAATGCTTTTGTGGCTGCTAAATTAATTTTTTGTTGTAAAAAATTTATATATTCAGGGCATGAACAACCTAAATACTGGGGTTTTTAGGTTGGGTTTTTAGTTTCGGAGGGTAAACCCCCAAATGCCGGGTTTTTGGGCTGACTTTTTGGGTATCACATAGCAAAAACCCTGGGTTTTTCATAATTTTCATTCTCTGCTTATATTATCCATAAGCATGACGTGACGTGTGTCAGCTATATAGATTTGATATTATGAGTGTGGAAATGCAGTATTTAAGCAAACATTAGGTAGAGTAGCTATAATTGATATCAGTACACACCTACCTTACGTATCAAATTATACGGGACTAATAAATTTAGACAGCTTAGCTGTTAAATAGTAGGTGGGTAGATAATTATAATTAACCAACGACCAATAACTTTGCACATTTCAATGATCTTAGTCCAGAATTAATTACAAACTATATATAATGCTTGGAAATTATGCAGTTAATAATAATAATGGCTTAGTGCTAATGGTAGTTACACATGAAATTAACACTGTTTTAAATACGGTACTAACAAAAGCGTTAGATTATATGCAACAATAAAGCTATATAGGCACAGTAAGAAATGTATACGTTAATTTATTCTGAAATTGAATGGCTTATTATTATACTTTTATATCTTGACTTAATTAATCATTTGTATCTTAAGTACAAGATATCTAACTGGTAGAAAAAGGAAAAACTTCCATAGTAATATCTTAACTCCAGACCAGAGTGAAAAGAATAAATAAAATTTCCCTACCGACAATCTTTGTTATTATTTGATAGTCAGTACGGCGTTGAGATTGAAGTGACTACTAGCTTTTACTTGTTAAGCAACGTAAATTTATTTTGAGAAGATCAAAATGCCTTTAGGAAAAGTGTATTGGTCACAGCGTTGGGAAAAAAACCGAACTGGTTGGCAACTAAATGATATTCATCCTAAATTGTTGAAATATTTAGATATTTTAACATTGGGAGAAGCTGGCCTAAAATTCTTTATTCCCTTGTGCGGAAAAACAAAAGATATTCCCTTCTTACTTAGTTTAGGTCACATCGTTTTTGGAATCGAATATGTTGACCAAGCAATTGAAGACTTGGACAAAGAAAATTCCCTAGGACTGGAATTTGATAGGGAAAGTTCCACTTATAGCACAAATGACGGAAGATTAACAATTTTTCGTGGAGATTTCCAGGTTTGTCCAATTGAAAAGTGGGGTCCTTTTGATGTTATCTGGGATCGATCATCCCTCATTGCAATACATTATTACCTCCGAGGTTCTTATGCGGATTTGATGAGGAGAAGCGTTTTGTCAAGTGCTAAAGCTGGTAAGACATATATTAAAAAGATTTTATGCTACATTCTACACTAAAAAATGTAGTCAGTAATAAATTTATTTGCTTCTATTAGGTCATCAATTTCGTTATTTGCTCCAGTCAATTGAGTATGACAAAAATGTCTTCGAAGGACCACCAAAATGCGTCACAGAAGAAGATATAAAAATTTTATTCGGTCCCTGGACAAAATGTACACTGCTGGAAAAAAATTCCATACCAAACGATGATCTTTTAAGAACTATCAATGGAAAATTGACAGGAAATGTATACGAATCTTATCATTTGCTTCAAAATAAAAATTAGTACATTTTATTTTAAACTCCATGTTTCTTATATTCAATAATTATCAATAAATATAAATCCTTTGGTCTAGAACTTCGTTAAAGTTTTTACATTCGAAATGCAATTGTTGGGCTACCTTTTTCTTGTCTTTAATTTTAACGACAATTTACGTTTTAACCTGCTTGCCTGCTTCTTTTGGCCAGAATCGTATAACCCACTAGCTCAAAAATCTCATTATTACTTACATCCCATTTTGGACATTTGGACTAACGCAGCGCTCGCGCTCCAAGTTCATAACAGCGCCTACTGAAATTAGAAAAAATGTCGTTATTCCTCTGCAGTCCGATTTGGAATTTTTAAAATAATGCGCAATCGAGGTCCAGTAGACAGAGTTAAATTGGCTAACAGAGAAGTTCATATTTTTAAGTTTCTCATCCATTCCCCCAAGGAGATGACAGTGACATATTTAAAAGTGTCTGTCGGCATGTCAGCTTTTGATCCGCAGTTTTTGCACGACTTCGTTCAATGAATAGAACCGAAATTTAACTTACTTTTAATTTCTAAACTGAGGTAAACTGGATCAGGGATTTTGGCCGATATTTTGCTTTTTACCTCAACATTGTACCCTGAAAATTTCAACATTCTAAATCAAACTGTTTGAAAATTGCCGTGTACAGGAATTCCCAGAAATGATATTCACAAATTCACATACAGAGAAGATAAATAAATTCTCTGAATTAGCCATGTCAAAGCAAAAAACGTAGTAGAAGTTATTTTGGGACGTTACATTTTGGCTACTATGATCTTTAACCTTTTCATCAAGCTGGACTTGACCTGAGCCTGACCTAACGAATAACCTTTCGAAGTGGCCATGCCATGACATCCTATACGAAGTTACATCGATTTTTGGTTGTGGAATGTGAAGAATGTTGGGATAATGACGCAACACATAATGATTTCAATAACAAAGTAATTAACATAGGACAATATGCAATATTATAGTTTTTAATGTCTTAAAACATAATAAATATAATGTGGATTTATATGCTACCGTCAGGGAAGAAGATAAAGTGGGCCATATAGGGTACCTAGGCAGAGCCGCAGCCAGGCGGTTGGCCAGGGGCCCGATCCCCCCTCCCCCCTGAAATCGAAGAAAAAAAGGAATTTTTGCCTAAGAAACTAAAACATTATAGCGAAAAATAGCACATATTTTCTCATAGCATTTGCAGTGTACAAAATTTACCACTTTTTAGCCTTTTTTACCATCACAGTGGTAAAAATGCACTTAATGGTAAAAATGGTAAATTTTAGCGATTGATTAGACAGCTGAGTACAGACACACTAGACTTCCTAAAATATAAGTTTTAAAATTTTATTTTCTATGAAATATTTCCAATTAGCCCCTTATTCAATTAAATTAATAATATTTATTTGATTGTATACCAAAAGTTATAAAAAAATGAAGAACTTACCACTGCTTTTTAGGTAGTGGTATTTAACGTTAAATACCATTAAAAACCACTTACCACTGGGAAGTGGTAAATGGTATTTTGTACACTGAGCATTTGTCAGGCCTCTCTCGAAAGTTTTTTCTGGTTGCGGTCCATAGTCTAGATTACATTTTTCGCTTACTAGGCACATCTTCGAAACTCTGTCGGAGATAGAGTACCACTCATCAACTCAGCTAACCCGATGATATTCCCGTCTGCCCGCTGCATATATATAATAACTGCCTGTATATAGTTCATAGTATTTATAGTTCATATATAGTAAAACAATGAATTTAACTATGTAAACTGGCTAAAGAATGGCCTTGTCGGCATTCCAATTGTTTTTTAATGGTATATAAAGGGGTTTTTTGCAGATCTTCACCAACAGTCTCAGTCTGTTTCTGGGTTTGTTTAAAAAACAAAATATCGTTTTCTGCCAAATCAAATAAAATGATTCTTAACAATGGTTTGGTATTGGCAGCCTTGCTCGTTGTGCTGGTGTTATTCAAACCAACTTTTACTAGTGATTTACAATTGTCAAAGGAAGATTCATCGAACATGGAAAGTAACCATTTAATTCAACATTTAAGAATCAAAAGAGACAGCGAACCAAGCAAGAGATTTAAAAGATCGCCACATCCTGCCTTCAGACCTAGCTACTACCATCCACCGCCACCAGCAATTCCACACCGACCCAGGTCTATGAGCTATAGACGATTTAATCAGATGATGTACGACGACGATTATTATTACTAGTGAAGATTTAACAGAAATTGTGACGCAAGGCATTACTGTATTACGGAGCACCACTTTTACTTGAAAAAACCGATAATTGGATAATCTTTGGACTCGATTCGACATATACCAGAAATCTTTATGCAGTTTGCAAATAAACAAAAATTTGGATCTTAAATATTTGTATGCTCTTTATTTGACAGAATTTATTTGATATAGGAAAGTAAAAAACCCGAGGTGTTCAAAAAACATTGCTAAGTACTTTTTTATGTCCACGTTAGGAATGTAAACTAACATCATTGGTCAAAAAAATTAATTTTTCTGTACTTCAGGGGCCATGTTAAAAAACGCCTCCAAATCGGAATATGAAATGGCTCCGAAACTACTGCACCGATTTGGATGAAACTTGGACCAGATATTGACCATTACCATATCTCGGGGTGTTTTTTGAATTTGTGAAAAATTCGCATTTCTTCCCTTTCAAAATTACGAAATAAATTTTGAAATAGGCGGTTTTTCATACAACAAATTTTTTTATCAAAATTCTAATGGATTAAAATTAAAGCCCTTTATAAATTATGGTTAATGGGCAGAAACATATTTTCGAAATTGTTGACCTCTACGAGATGTGAGAGGTCAAATTTCATTTTTCGTCGAAAAATGGCCTTGTAAGTTGTCGTTCGAAAGCTAAAGGTATGGTAAAGGCCAAATAATTACATATTTTGGCAACCGAGGACTTCATAAAGAGGTCAACGGTCGTTTTCGTCAAAAATAGAATCTCTGATGCACAAGCTATGCCGCCATGTAGTGCATCCGGCATTTGGGTACACACTAGCCATAACCCATTTTTAACACAGGCTTGTGCCTGCTCCAGTGCGTAGCTAATACATTGTAAAGTGTCTTTTTGCTTTCCTGCCAATTTACACACTTGTCTATATCTTCAGGAAAGCAAAAGACTTCTCACAAATCTTTTTTTACAAAATTCATTCTCACAAAATGCAACCATGGCTGTTTCACTCCTCTGGATTTCTATGGAGCCGGAGCTGTGGAGAATCTGGAGTGCAAAAGTAGCGCCAAGGGGACTTTTTAAGCTTGTACATTTTTAAATTGGCCCCGAACAGTACACAGCACAAAATGCAAATAGAGCAAAGCTCCGGACGACTTACAGTTACAGTCTTTTCAGCAAAATTCTACGAAAACATCCGATATGAAATTATTAACAAACTCTGACTGACTACGCGGAAGCCCTGTCAATTTTTGCTACTTCTCAGCTTTGCAAACAGACGCTGCTACAGCAGACATTACCCTGTGAAGACCAAGAGTACCAATTAAGTTGGTATTAAGTCCCCAGGTGCTGAAAAATGCTTATTTACTTTATTCTAGTTTCAACGACCCTAAAAGTTCGAATGTTAATGATAACAAATGGACTTAAATTATTTGCAAGTATGACGAGTAGCCTCGAGCAACCACGTGTATAATGTGCATGGGCCCTAATGATGAGAAGGACAGCATTATGCGTATAGTTGGTCGCGAAGTCTGCCAGTATCCGCAAGATAACTACTCCCCTTTTCGTGTAATCAACGTCGTCGTGATATCTAAAATGGACTTGTTCCTTCGATGAAAATTTTGAGTCTGGGAATGGCCAACAACTGGGGCACAAGTTTCGATAACTCTATTTCTGCGTCGATGAAAATTCTGTCAATCAAAGCTACACCGAAGGCATCCGAATGTGAATGTTTGACACTAGGGAAATGGATGGGGATGGGGGACGGAAAAATACGACTAGTAGTGAAAGAGTACCTAGTAGCCGGCGGGTACACTGCCCGACAAAGCTAACAGGCAGAAGCCTTGATTTTGGACAGGTCTTCTGCTTTTGATGCTGGCTTCACTCTTGTTCACATCGCACTAAGGTCTCACATCTTGACATCAACCAATTGTTGTCTGATGTAAGACTGTGACTTCATGACTTCTTTTCTCCCTTTCTGTCTTAGCCAATTTACACACTTGCCTATATCTTCAGAAATCCAAAAGACACTTTACAATGTATTAGCTACGCACTGGAGCAGGCACAAGCCTGTGTTAAAAATGGGTTATGGCTAGTGTGTACCCAAATGCCGGATGCACTACATGGCGGCATAGCTTGTGCATCAGAGATTCTATTTTTGACGAAAACGACCGTTGACCTCTTTATGAAGTCCTCGGTTGCCAAAATATGTAATTATTTGGCCTTTACCATACCTTTAGCTTTCGAACGACAACTTACAAGGCCATTTTTCGACGAAAAATGAAATTTGACCTCTCACATCTCGTAGAGGTCAACAATTTCGAAAATATGTTTCTGCCCATTAACCATAATTTATAAAGGGCTTTAATTTTAATCCATTAGAATTTTGATAAAAAAATTTGTTGTATGAAAAACCGCCTATTTCAAAATTTATTTCGTAATTTTGAAAGGGAAGAAATGCGAATTTTTCACAAATTCAAAAAACACCCCGAGATATGGTAATGGTCAATATCTGGTCCAAGTTTCATCCAAATCGGTGCAGTAGTTTCGGAGCCATTTCATATTCCGATTTGGAGGCGTTTTTTAACATGGCCCCTGACGTAGGGGAGACTGGGGATAGTGTACGAACTTTTTGTTTAGACGGCTCTATAAAATCACGTTGGGGGATAGAAACTGATTTCATTATTTGAATGTAATGTCTACATACCTAGGCACAGTTACCCTATTTTTACATATAATTTGAATCACCATCAAAACTACCAAATGTATTTTATGGATGTCACTTTTTTCGTACACTATACCCAGTACTGGGTATAGTGTACGAATACCTTGGGGACAGTGTACGAATGCTATTATTCGATGTTCTCTTCCCAAATCTAGCGGTTCCATTTCTTAGGATGCTGTCACGGATGCTGATGGTGAAATCTTTAATATTTCATGATCATCGTAATGATCGTTATTTTTCTAAAATTATTTTTCCCAGATGCATCAAATGAGGGATTTTAATAGGCATTTTCTATAGTCCATGAACAACAACCGAGTAACTGGAGAAATATTTACTGATGTATACTATGTAATTAATGGAGAGTATTCAATGATGCTTACCACATTACGCATGGTTGGAAAATAAATGGTATTGGCCAAAAGTGGTCATCCAAATGTTCGTACACTATACCCATTTAATTTCTCGTACACTATCCCCATCATGACTTTTTCGTCCCAAATATTTTTCTTCAAAAAACTTCCGAAATGATAGTCCCAAAGAGCATCGGGTATCATTTATGACAGCTTATTCTCTGCGTAAAAAAATTCGTACTGCTTAATTATGTTTAAAAAGGTCTCTGTGCAAAATTTTGTAAAGCGGCGAAAGTTTACTTTTGGGTATTTTTGGCATCAAGGAAGTTAATTTTATTTTTAGAAAACGCAGTATGAACCCGAAATTAACAATTTTTTGTTAACAAGTCCTCAAAAACATACTTCAAATTATGAAAATTTTGCGGGCCATAAAAAGTCAAGGATTCTATGAAAATTTTTAACTTCGTACACTATACCCATTCGTACACTATCCCCAGTCTCCCCTACAGAAAAATTAATTTTTTTGACCAATGATGTTAGTTTACATTCCTAACGTGGACATAAAAATGTACTTAGCAATGTTTTTTGAACACCTCGGGTTTTTTACTTTCCTATATCAAATAAATTCTGTCTATTATGTATTCCTATCCCACAATTTTCCACATATCATTGCTTAGCATTTTCCAAAATAATTTCCTTTTGTCCCCATCCTATATAAATATTAAATAATATTCCCCTAAAATCGTCCAATCTACTGTTAATACAAAATTACAAATCATAAATAAAATAAATTAATAATTTTCAGTAGTAGTATTTTAACTACTCAAAAGCTTCGTTACTCTTTCTTTTACCAAAATAACAAATATTGACATCAGTACTCGTTGTATTAAAAATACTATGAGTAATGTGTTCTCTGTAGTCCGGCGATTATGAATTAGCATGATATATCTTTATCGATATACGTACATTTATGATTAAATATGGAAGAATAAGCATCTGGCGTGGAGGGCTGCATGTATATGATTAATATAATTATGTTTTGTTTAGTATCATTTGTGATAGTATAGCTTAGACCTATATATACCTGTAGTAGTAATAACATGTTATCATGTTATATCATCGTTAGTGTAAGTAAATTCCTAAGCGTGTAAGGAAAAGAGTACCTCGAATTTATATGACAATGGCAGTCATAGTTATTATTACCCATTGCAAGTCTTTATATAAATTCAATTTATGCTTTCCTCGAGTGTTAATGCATTGCATTAATTGCATAGTGCTTCCTTTGGCACGTGCAGAATTATAGCATTTTCTAATGAGTAGGTGTATTTTCAATTTTAATCTTGCAAGAATTTAATTAGTATATATCAATATGAATACAAGACATACAATGTTATTGTTTATACTCTCTGATGAATGATGAGTACATAATTCATGTACACTAATATTTAATAATATGTCTGATTATATACTTATTAAAAAAATTTAAACGCTGGCGGAAATTAACTAAATCTAGATCAAAAATTGATATTAGCACTATTTCGAGAGGAGCAACAGATAAAACAGTTAAAATGATTTTATACCTTCTAATAATTATTTTGGCGAGTGAAATGCTCATGAGAATTCATGATTCGTGGGCTTTTTCTAATGATTTTAAATTTGAATGCATTTACCCAGCAGAACAATGTTTTTTTTATTCGTTTAGAATATTTGAGTTGTCCAGCCTATTTTTTGTTTATTTTAAAATTGTTTATTCAGGACAAGTTAAGTGCAGTTAGAGACATTGGTGGAAGGTTTCAACATAAAGAAAAACATTCGAAAATATCAACAGTGTCCAATGATGTCTCTAATATCACTTCTTAATATACACAATATGTGTAATTATTAGCTATACCTACTCATAATAATATTCTATGTCCCCTAACCACCAAGCCCCGCCCACAGTCTAGAAACGTTTCGATTTAAAAAAAGTATTAATGATGTTATACATTGATTTATAGTCACTACTACAAGCCTTCGTTTTGATTTAAATGATTTTTAGCTCATTTTGGATAAAAAAGGACGAAAATTCTAAAGCCTTTACTTATTAATATACCTGAATCAATAATACCGTGGTAACCTAAATAAAACTAACCGATACTAAATGTCATACTCAAATCCTATATCCAGATGAATACCATCTCCCTGCCAAACGCTACGAATAATATATTGTAATTAAAAATAATACACAAATAAATAAAACAGTAAAAAATAATTACAAATAACAAAGTTTATTTTACTAAGTATTGTAGTAGGTATATATGCCATACCGTTTGTGTTCTTATTGTTATAATGACTTCGTGACTATAAAGCATACATATAATATTTAAATTATTACAATTTTGTTTTCAGTTCGCCCTGACTACTTGAATCATCATACTTACTAAGGGCTTTAATTAGATTTTCTTTCCTTACTGTGTATGGTACGTGTTTTTGTCTTATTAGTTCAACATCATTTCCAAAGGCAGTATATTGTTTTTCTCCAGATGTACCCATCAAAGCTCTAAGTGCTATATTTCTTTGTAGTATTTTGGCATAGAATTCAACACCACCTTCTGCGTAGGTCTTCCCCAAAGATGCAGCTTTTTTATCTCCACCATTTTCATAATATTTTGTTAAGAGATCTCTGCTTACTGACCAGACTCCATACATAAAAGTGCCAATCATAGAATAAAGGACTATTCTAAAAGATCTTGGCTTTTGTAGTCCGTAGAACTTATCATTTGCGTAAACTGATAAGCCATAATAGGCTGCAATAGACGAGGCGTGTATGGAAGCCATCGCGTAAACATGTTCCGTATCGGCCATATAAATCTCACGGGCCATTGCGAACTTTTGAGCTTTTTCACTCAGGATTAAAGAGCTTTGTAATAGTTCACCGTCTTCAGAACCCCATTCCACTGGATTATTTTCAACCTGATTTTAAACAATCAAATACAAATAAATAGTTAATCCTTGCACCTTATGCATACATCTTACAAATTACAAATCTAATCATTTCAAAGACATTCAAGAGAAAATTTTTGTCAAATTCTGTGACCCACATTCATTACGCTATCAGCAAGATAAAAACAGAAAAATGTCGGTAAAGTATTGCAGGATAATTTTAATAAATTATGTTTTAAATAAATAAAGAATAAAAATAAATCAAAATTCAAACTGATTCTTGAGTGAAAACCCAAGAGATGTGTAAAGTATGGAACACTTTATTTCAAAGGGTAATAATGAGACTTCAGAAATCGGTTGGTGGACTTCATATGAGCTTGAAATAAAAACATGTATATTCCTCGTAATACCCGTCGTTTAAAAGTTACGGCGGATTTTTCGAAAATTTCAAAAATAGAAAAATAACCCAAGCTCAGAATCCGTTTGCGAACAGATCATAAAAACTCCACTCAAAACCGTCCACAACTCTTGGAATAAATCAACTAAGAAGTTAGAAAGGTGGCATTTTCGGAAAATCCGCCGTAACTTTCAAACGGCGGGTTTTCGAGAAAAATGCATGTCATAATTTCAAGATCATGTGAGGTCCACCAATCGATTTCTGAAGCCTCATTACCTTGTTAAAGTGTTCCGTGCCTTACACATCTCTTTGGATTTTCACTCTCTTGTCAATTTAAAAATAGAAAACTGACGGCAAAGCATTGCTTTGTCGACTGATTTTGTTCATCAGTGCATATCAAAGATTTTGTAAAAATTATTATAAATAAATAAAGATAACAATTCAAAATAATAAAAGAATTGTCTTGTCAATTCTAGACCACAGGTTTACAAATAGTTGAATTATAATTACTATATAGTAAAGTTCTTACAATTATATCTGCCCTTTCAATATCAGCCTTCTTTTCGTAAGCGAAATTTCTAGGAAGACCGATAAGGGCTCCTAATCGAAGTTTTGTGGAACCACAATGGAACACATCGAAACCATACACAGTAAAGAATTTCAGGAACTTCTTCGTACGGTCGGTCAGCTCTATATCGTTCAAAACTTCTTTCGTCAATGCTATGACATTTTGCGTCAAGGGTGTTGGGAACCCATTTCTAAAATAGCATCAATTGAACAATTAAATTATCTACATTAAGTTACGATGCTTTATACAAACTAAAAATACTATTAGCTAAAATAACCATTAATACTTACTTGTATAGCTGAAAGGTTTGCTTCCATTTATTCAACCCCAGTGTGTGTAGATATACGTAACCCCCAAAAGCGGTACCAGCTGTTCCACCAGCGACCCACATGCAAAAACGACGTCCACGCTCCGTAAGGAAAAATTGTGTTGCCTTTGCAGCATTCGCGGAGTAACTCATTTTGCCAGAATAGTTTTGAATTCTCTGAAATGCATTAAAAATTCTTCTACTTCAGTCATCAGTTTCATTAGCTACATTCAATTTATTTTCACAAGTAAATAATAAGTAGTAAAACAACTTGATGTTATTGTATCTTATAATGTAAATATATATTTACCTTTTACTTTACTTGAATATTTTTCTGTTTGGTAATAATTCCAGCCAGTCACCAGCAGAGATCGCAATTTGGAAGAGTATTGAGAAGGGCCTACTCTTTTCTCATTTTGAAAATCAAAAACTCTCAACTCAAACTCTCAATACTCTTTTCTGCAAACGGCCACACTCAACTCAATCACTCAATACTCTTTTCCCCAAACGTCCATACTCAACTCAACCTCTCAATACTCTTTTTGTCATAAGGCCAAACTCAACTCAAGCTCTCAATACTCTTTTTGTCATAAGGCCAAACTCAACTCAATCTCTCAATACTCTTTTTGTCAAAAGGCAACACTCAACTCAACCTCTCAATACTCTTTTTGTCAAAAGGCAACACTCAACTCCACCTCTCAATATTTTTTTGTCAAAAGGCAATACTCAACTCAACCTCTCAATACTCTTTTCACAAAACGGCCGTACTCAACTCAATCACTCAATACTCTTTTTTTTTTATTCTTTTTACTAGGGAAGCATACGAGTTGAGCTTGAGTTGAGTTAAACTAAGGTGGACAGTGAGTTAAGTTGGTTGAGTTAAACTAAGGTGGACAGTGAGTTGAGTTGGTTGAGTTGTCATTTTGGTTAATTTTGCAAACGAGTGGAGTTGAGTCGGCTACTAACTCAGCATCAAAATTGAGTTGTATCGAGTCGGACTACTTTGTCAGGCTTAGAAATTACTTCAGTTATAACTCGATTTTGGGCAAAAAGTGAGATAAGTTGAGGTGAGTTATTGAAAAAAGGCCCATAAACGCTCAAATATTCCTTCACCAAACGGCTACACTCAACTCAAACACTCAATACTCTTTTTGTCAAAAGACAATACTCAACTCAACCTCTCAAAACTCTTTTCACCAAATGGCCATACTCAACTCAATCTCTCAATGCTCTTTTTGTCAAAGGGCCATACTCAACTCAACCTCTCAATACTCTTTTTGTCAAAAGGCAATACTCAACTCAACCTCTCATTACTCTTTTCACAAAACGGCCATACTCAACTCATTCTCTCAATACTCTTTTAACCAAACGGCCATACTCAACTCAATCTCTCAATACTCTTTTTGTCAAAAGGCCGTACTCAAGAGAACACTCTTTACTCTTTGAGAAAGAGTGGTAAAGAGTGCATTTGAGAGCCACTCATGTTCTCAAAAATGAGAAATGAGAACTGATTGCGATCTCTGGTCACCAGTTGCGGTTTTCAATTCAGTAAAATACCAAAATACAAATCCAATCCCTGATCCCCAGTCCAGTTACTTGAGTCTTCTTTGGTTTCGAGCACGGACAGCTGATTAAGAAGCATTAACAATTACTTTTTCCAATGTTGTTTTAATTTCGGTATTTTTAACTTTTGACTTTCAACTTTTGTACCGCTTAGCTTTTCATGTTTCAATCAAAACTTCACAAACTTCACATGTTTGCTCTGTTGGTGATCCACATTTAAACGCAACTATCGCGCCCCTCTATATCCTTCAGAATTGGTCATTCCATGATGTAGCTTCCCTATTAATGCTGAGTATCTCAAACGTTACATTATTCTTTAGTTCCTAAAATTGCATAATATTTGCATTTGTGTTTTATCATATTATACTTTATGTCATATAATCAATTATTATCGTTTCGTGTTCAGCTTTCCTCTGTTATGTTCTTTAGAAAGACATAAAAACCAAAAATGGTGCATTTTGCATTATGCATTATAAGGCTTATCTTCAAATAAAACTTCGAGTCGAGCAAATGAAAGTGGGTGGTCCAACTGCAGCGCAACCACACAACTGTGAGGTACAACTCATAAACGCTAATTCACACAATAATATTTAGCCGGATGTGAATGACTATATATATAATATCAAGTGTGATTGACTAGAATTGTATTATCCATTACTGCGGAATTTTACACTGAATTGATCATTACACCAGCATAATAATGATAAGCATTTATATAGCGTTCTCTAACTTTTGTATGGAGGCGTTTGTCATTAAATGTGTGACTGTGTGAGGTACATTACGTACGCTTATGAATTCACAAATAAATGTTCACATGCTTCACGCACATTTGAAATTAAACAATGTAAAACATGACATTAGTTCGGTGATTATTATTATACTAGGCGGTCACAGGGCCCAGGCCCTGTTAGAAATAAAGCTAGTGTGTATTCCGGGGCATTATTGTACGATTTAAGTAGAATGTAATTCAGATGCATAGATGCTTTATATTAATTCCAATAGACCTTATCACGGTTTCTATATTAGGGGGCCAGGGGTAGAGATTTAACTTTGACAGAGAGTCAAAAATTATTCCAAAACTTCGCCTTACTAAGACTGTATCAACTTTTTTGGTTGAAGTAAGAGAGTGTTTGTGATAAGTACTTGTGCAACCACTGCCTTACTTCAACCAACTATTGTTTTTAAATTGAAATGTGGGCATTGGCAACTTACTCCGGTCTCCGGTCGCCCACCATGATCACTTGGCTAAGGATCTACGGTACTCTGAACCACCATTATACATACTGCCATTAATTGACAATCGCCATTTTTGAGGTCAAGTTAGCCTTAATTGACAATATAGCGATCAAAAATAGAAAATTGTATTGTTTTGATTGTAATTTATGTCCCATTAGAGAGTTTGGGCTTTTATATGGGACTTTTTTTTCGAATTGACCTTATTATTCCTGAGTATCATTCCTCTCTCAGTGGTCTGTGATACTGGGACCAAGATTCAAGTAGTCATGTCATGGGTATTCAGCCTTTGGAGTTAATTAATTACAAGACCCATAATACGAAAATGAGTGAGAGGAAGCAGTTTATTTGACTCCGTCGGATAAAAGAGAATAACACTTGACAGTATGCATAATGGTGAGTCAGAGTAACTCACCACACAGTAATCAAGACTTCTTGTAGTCTATTCTTGTTATTTCATAAGTGAATCAAAAGTCGGAGTCTAATTTTTTTAAATCATCTTATCTACAACGTGCTTTAATTTAAGATCCCTCCTCTTCTCTTCAGAATAAATTGGCAAAAAACTGTATATTCTACAGTCGTTCATAGTGATAATAAATCACTATACAAAAGAATGTTGTAGTTTTCCAATTTATTCTGAAAAGAACAGGAGGGGAAATGAAAAATGAAAGAAGAGTAGAATCCCTATACTAACCACACAGTAAAAATTTCGGGGGGGGGGAACGCAAAAATATGATCTATTATGAAATTTTTGATCGCAAAGTGCGAAGTTTTGATATATATACACTGACTTGAAGTTCTTCTGGTTCGGACGTGTAGGGATTTGACGAATTTAGTGCGGTATTGTGCTTAGTGTTTGGTGCTTAGCTACGTTTTAGAATTGGGGAAAATTATCACACAGAGAAGTACAAACATACAAACGGAATTGTCACGTGACTAACTTTTGCCGTTTATCTAATAGTAAAGTAATGATTGAATGAAGAAGTTTCAACTACCACGACGCACAACAGTGACTTTCATCATCGCGCAAGCGTGTATGCATTAAACCAAGTTACAGAGTGGCCGAGTAATAACATTCATAACTTAGACCATTCTGTTTTGAAACTGCGAACACACAACATATACAAACATCCGTACATACAAGAATTCCGATTATGTTTATATTAGTAGTGATTACCTTTGCCTATTCATGTATCATTAATTTGATAAATTCATTTACATAGTGTTAATTACTATAGTTACCACTGTTTAATTGAAAATAAAGTAAATTAAAGTAATAAACGATAAAATGTAATTATTTTATGATTCTAAAATACATTTTTTGTTTGATTATTAGCATATTTGCACAATTGACCAGGGCATGAAAAAGGCAGGGTTTTTGCTAGGAAAAACCCAAAAACCCGCCTTTTTGGGTTTTTGCTGGGTTTTTGGGTTTTTGGGGTTTTTGGGTTTTTGCAGTAGTATCCGCCATCTACTGTGGTTCACTGGACTTCTACTATTATTGTTCCATATTCAAACTTAAATAATATTTATTTTGATTCTTTATTTGGGCGATCTGGAAGAAGACTTTTATTATTATGTAAGTGAATTTGTCGATTGAATTTGTAGTAATTTGACGGTAAACTCATAAGTATATTGATCAAATATTCGGTTGGCAAGTTAGAAGTTATTAAGTAGTTATTACGTTTGGAGACGACTTAGTATAGACGAACTTTAAAACTATGATATTGAAAATATTCCATTTATATCCAAAATATTGAGACAAACATAATTTGATTATCTCAATATTTTGGATTGACAAATAAATTCTTGTATCAGTTGTCTATTACTATCTATTATTCAATGAAACGGATTGAAATAATAGATATTTTAAACTTGCGTTTTTGTATTCTGCTCTAATCCTTGGGGTTTTAAATTGCCCCATTTCATAGCAAAAACCCAAAAACCCGGGTTTTTGCTAATTTTGCTACCCAAAAACCCACCCAAAAACCCAATAACCCAAAAACCCGGGTTTTTGGGTTTTTCATGCCCTGCAATTGACATCCACATTTAATTTTACATTTATAACAAACAAATAGAAATAGGTTAATAAGATTTGGTTACATCAATTTGACATAATTCCCGCCGCATATTTTTTATAAATAATGGAATCAGTTAATTATCATTACTTAAAACTAGGAAGAGTAAAGTTGAAAGTCCACATCAATATTACTTAGGTAAAAGTTAAGAGGCTTTCCAATTGGATATAGTCCCTGGGTATTTTTCCATTCATCCACATTTAGAATTTTCTCCTGTAACGTTAAATATAGAAACCAAATACAAAGATCTTTTAATGAAATTTTAGTGGGCATACATTTTTTAAATGCTTCAAAATAACCTGTGGATAAATCGGTCTCAGAAAACTATCGGGTTTCTCTACGTTTCGTTCCGTATCTATCCATTTAGTCTTTGAAATGACATAGATACTCAACTTCTTTTTTGTTTCAGAACCAAGGGCTATATATTTCTGTTTAATAATTATAATCCCATCCAATTAATTATTTTTCATGTTTTGAAATATTTGCATTTAATTTGCATTTGGTAATTTATGATTACTTCGAAAAATTGAATGGTCTCTTGCAGTGTAACAGACTCCAATTCTTTCAGTTCCACATTTTGACGATCAAACTCGTATTGCTGCGACGAAATTTCATTCCATATTAACTTAGCCCGGGAACGGAGCTTCTTCGGTTTTTCTGACTTTTGGACGTATAATGAGCGTCGCAAAACTAGGAATTCCTTCTCGGACAAATTTTTAAGCAAACTCTACAAAAAAATGTCAAAAAATAATTAAATCCTTATCTAAAAGCGCTCAAATTGTGTGTGCATCAATTACTTCAATATTTTGCAAGAAGTCATCAATACGACTTTCCAGGAATGCCGGATGTTTGTCACTTTGTACAACTATAGTCATGCCTTGAGTTCCACTTGATTGACGTACATTTGTATATACAATATATCCTAACTGTTCCACAGTACGTAGCTGGTTAAAGCAAGGCTCCTGGCAAATATTTTCTATCAACTCCAAAAGAACATTTTCCCGTTTGTTTTGTAATCCTGTTTGAAATAATACACCTACACACGAACTAAAATGTGTAGGGTGCACCTTTTGGTACACGTAATTCTGGCCTAAAAATATAAAACATCAAACCACAATGGATAGCAGTTTTTACCTATAATTTACACGTACAGTATAATTTAGTTTATTATTACCTTGTTCCAAATTTATCTCTCGAATTCTTTTTGATTGTGCTGGAAGCACAATCTGAGAATTTTTCTCCTTAAACATATTACCTACTTCAGAAACTAAATCTTTAGTTTCCTAAAATGAAAATAAAAATTAAATATATTTTATATTATTCAGTACCTTTAAAATCTTGTACAAAAATCATTCTGGAACTTAAACATACCTGATAGCTTAGGTTTCCACACGCAGCCCATTCTAATTTTGTTCTAGTGACAAATTCTTTAGAAAATGAAACTAGAGACTCCAAAGTTGTCCCTACATTTGTAAAGATTAATAAAAACATATTAAATTGTTTAAAACAATGTTAAATAATAAACAGGATCAATAATACGGTAACGTTGGTGGATAAACCTCGGTAGCCTGAAGCCGGAAATTACCTACTCAATTAACGAAAAATAGAAACGAGAGAAAAAGGAAGAAAACCACTTTTTTCAATCAAAAAATTCAGAGATTTTTTTAGCCAGTAGGGAATGTTTTCAGGTTACCAGTGAGAAATAGTTTTTTCTACTAGCTGTTGTTTTTAAGGTATATAGTAAATTATAAATACCCTCCAAAGCTTGAAGTAATTCTGCATTGGACCATCGATTTTCCCTCATAAGATAATCTGAATAGTAGTCAACCTGTTTGAAGGGCTGCTCATTTTCAAAATTTTTTAGCTCTCTAGTGTAGGACTCTTTTAACACTTCAAATCTTTTAGCAGCGGGTTGGAAATTTAAAACTCGGTCTATAATTTTCTTCAACAAAATAGGCAGCTTGTGGTCGTAACCAGCAATGGTTACCTAAATATTATACACATTTACATTTATCATTATAACTTCAGATTTAGTATAAAGTAGAAAGTTCTTACCTCTAAGCCGTAAACAGTGTCTACTATAGTGTAGTCAATACCAGCAACTTTTGCAGCATATGCATATTCTGTCAGTTGATCAACCACACAACTGGCGAAAAGATAGTTCAGATTTGCATACAAAGGGTCCAGCATAGGAAGATGGCTATACATATTTAATTGTATAGGAAAAACGAATAAATATCTTTATAACATAATAAATAATTAACAATGAATAAATAACCATTTACCTAAATATTTCCATCCGTATAAATGCTTTAGGCATATTGAATTCATTATCCTGCAGAAACCAAAGTCTCTGAAATCCATTTATATCCGTCATAGTTGGTATTATCCCAGTCTGAAAGAGATTATAAATTGTATTCAACATTGAACCAAAAAATTGAAGTAAAATAAAAACATACGTAGGGCTCTCTTTCCTTCAATTTGAAATTCGAAGGTATAAATTCATTTTTGGCTGGAAGAGTCAGTCCTGGGTGGTTACAGCAATTTTTCCAACGCTAATATTAGTAAAAAAATAAAATGTCTTGTAATAATTAAAACATAAATAAATATTTTAGATAAATAGCATTGAAGTAACCATTATTAAATTTTCATCAATATCTTGCACACTGTATTTCACGTTGTACCACTCCTCTCTCTGGTCAGCTTTATCCGCAAATGCTCTAGCCAACACTGAAATTCTAACAGTCATAAGTTGTATTAAAAGACATTAACGTTATGATTTACTAGCTGCAGACCTAGCACAATGTAATGTGCTAGAAAATGCTGAAATATTCTTGCGACTGCGCATTGGCCCGAATTTCATCGATAGACCGTTGCGTTGTTGTTTATTTAGTTGAACAATTTCTGATGCCTAAGCGTGTTGAATGAAATGTAAATCAAAATCAGTACTGGTGGTCTATAGTCATTATAAAACGATACGTACATACATATAACGTTCAATGAATTATACAAGAATACCGACAGAATTCCATGCGAATGTCTCACTATACGTTTATCTAATAGTAAAGATTATAATCGAGTTTTGAATATTTTATTGATTTTGTCATTCATTTACTCGTTTTGATATTATTAGAGTGTAGAAGAAGAAAACCTGCAGTTGTCTGCATTAAGGAGACCCAATAAGTTTTGAATGAACTCGGTATCATAGTCGGTGAGGATAAAGCCAGCACTCAGAACCTCATGAACTGGAATTTCCTACAATATAAATACCCAACACATTTTAAAGCTTGCTCTTAATTTTAAACAATTGTTAAATAAAACTTTCTTAATAATTCAACTTACATGCATTGCATTTGCGACGTGGGTTACAAGAGATTCGGGTCGTTTTTTATCTTGGAAACGGAACCGCATAAACTTAATATCTCTCAGTTCTTCCCACACCCATTTTTGTGGACCCAATCCGGAAAGCATTTTTAAATACTGTAAAGAATAAAAACTTTTAAATAATTGTAACTAAATAAGATTTACAAAACGATTGCAATGTAACCTGAAAAATGTGCACAGTTATTTCATCAATATTTTGAATTCCTTCAGTAGTCAAGTCAACAGTGATGTAGAATAGTCCAAAACCCCGAGCAGGAAAATTTGTTCCAGCTGATAAATTGGTTACCCAATTTTTATTTTTTAGGAGTGATAGAAGACTCCCAGGGCCTTCATGTCCAATTAAAAGAGCCAAGTAGGTATCCCCCTTAGAGTTGAAAACATAAATATGCTAATTATAAGGCAAATGAGATTTTTTTAAAGTTACCGTCATATTTATTTTTACATTAGCCTTGTAGAGAATTTTAATATCCGGAATAGGAAATTCAATTGTTAGCAATCTCAAATCTTTGACGGAAACGATGTCTATTCGAGTTCCTAGCACATCATCTGTATATGGAGATTGGGGCCAACGTGGAGCTTTTACGTCTCGATTTTCCACTTCTGAAAACATTTCCTCTACCATTTCTTGCAATTCATCTAATGATTCGGTTCCAAGGACACACAAACTCATCAAATTTGCTGAATAATACTTATTATGGTAATCTATTAACGCTTTACGAACGTCCACATTCAGACACTGAGGAATCTCCCACAACGTTTCTCGATTACCTACCAATATTTAAATTTTCAAAATCATCTTATTTAAGGTAAGCAACTATAATGAATATTCGATTATTTACCCATCAGAATAAATAGTAACATTTTAAACATATTTAAAATAATATAATTATCAATGTTTTACGAAATTAACGTCATGTCAGAGGAATTTGAAAATTACCAGTTCCAAAATGACAATAAGGGTGATTAGGATCCGTATTACTAAGATCCACCTGGCGTGTTCTCCAATAATCGCTGGTAATGTTCTTTTCGTGTTCAGAATGTACAGCATTAACCTCTCTTTCCATGGCGGACTCCGTAAACAATGGAGCAATAAAAAATTGCGAAAATCTAAATTGTCAAAAGTCAAATTTTTAAATTCATTACTTGACTACAGCTTTTATAATTTGTACAATTTATTTGTATTGATTGAACACTTAGTTACATGTCTAACGCTGGTCTTAGCGCCATAGGGTCCACTTCAAAATAAAAGTTAGTGTGGTCATTAGCCGTGTAAGCGTTTGAAGATCCAGCATTTTGGGAGACAAATTTTGAATATTCATTTTCAGCAGGATATTTTTTGGTCCCAAGAAAAAGCATATGTTCACAGAAATGGGCCAATCCAGGAAGATTTCCAGGGTCACACATGCTTCCTATTTTTATTACCATAATTATTTATCAAAATTTAATCGTACTCATTTAAAGATTTTTTCAATCTTTTGAATACCGCTTTCCAAAAGTTTAAGAGTGACGCTTTAAGTTATTTTCTTACCTGCAACGACGCAGAGAGCTGCTGCAGATTTGTCGGTAAGTGGGTCACTGACCAGCATGGCTTTCATTTTATTGGGCAATTGAATGCCTCTGTATTCTTTCTTGTCAAGCGCCGACTTTTCCACGGACGGGTAAGTTATGCTTCGGTTCATCTTTAATCCCGTTTTTGTACTCAAAAATCTGGAAGTTACATATACACATTTTATGTATAAATAGAGGTATAAATTTCCCAGAGTTTTAGGAAATATAGTGCCAAAATTCGGAATTTTTGAAACATTATTTACCAAAAGATACAGTACAGTCAGTGTGTGTAAAGTGGAAATGTCTAACTTTCACTCGAAGCATCTAAGCAAAAGCATATACCATACCCACACGGTTATACTTGTGGATCAGGTTACCCCGCTATTAACCACACGGTTAAGTAGCAGTCACGGAGAGATGTTTTATGGGAATGACCAATCTTGTGTCTGTCCATGCATCTGTAACCGCTATAAAACTCTAGAACGATTTCAGATAATCAGTTCAATTTTCTAGTATAAATTTTGGGAGTGAAAAGTATTGTCGCGTTTGGAAATGGACAAAATCGGACTCCCTGCCGTTGGACGTGGTTTAAAACCCACAAATCGATGTAAATTTTGTTTTACACACCGTAGGGTGTCATGGTATAACTCGTTCGGAAAGTTATTTGTGAAGTAAGAGGTTATAATCAGGATCAATCAGTTCAGGTAAAATGGTCAAAATGTTATGCAACGTCCCATATTTGTAGAATGTTTGAGCGGTATGGTTTGTATTTACGTTTAAATTTAAATTGTGAAAGATAATTTATTATTAAACAAGTGGGCAACTTACCAGTTTGTTGTACTCAATGAATTCCCAATGAAGACTGTCTGACTGTCCATTTATTTTTGCAGTAAAAAGCAGGCACAATAAGATACATAGAGAAGCCAGCAAGATTAAGATACATAGAGATCATTCAGATTGTAACCCGTAACTACGTCTCATCGAAGACAGGAAGGGCGCGGAAGGATGCGACATAATTTCATTACGTATACGAATCTCTTCTGCATGTAAGAAATTGAAATTGGGTTGCTGGAGAAGCTTCTCTCCGTTTCACTGAATGTACGGCTTGGAAAATCACGGCTTACTCCAGATATGAATCTATAAAATCACAATGTTGGTTTACATACAACTAAGCAAAGGTATTTGGGGTAATCTAAGCATAAAAGGTACAAATCAAGTAAAACATAATATAGCAAAGTTGGCATCGTCGCAAAGCTTTGCAAAGTTCCGATGCAATAGTAGATAAAGAACTCTAGTATAATGTGCCCGCCGGTTTGATTTTTTTTCAAGTGCCTTCAGGTATGGAATGGATGTTTGATGTTGATGATATTTTTTTTTAAATATTTCCACATTTAAAGAGTTTCTTATTTTTAGAATTTCTACTATTTTTTAGATCACAATTGAAAGGACTCAGGCGTCATAGTTTATATTTAGACAATTTGGTTGAAGCAAGGAATAAGGAAGACCAGCTTAGGCTTCTATACGTCTCCCAAGTATATCTCTCATCAAGAGTTCCTTGCTGTTGCTACAAGGTACGCAGCCGTTTTGCTATTGGTCGGACGCAGCCGCTCTCTCATTGGCTCTCGTATGTAACTACGTGTATTCTAAGTGTGGACCATTTCTCTTATGGAAGCTGGTCTTCTATAGTGAAGCGCCAGCTTCACAGCCACCATCTGTATTCTATGGGTTGAAGTAAGCCAGCCGTTGCATGAGGGTGGAGGGTGAGGAGGGTGAGGAGGGTGAGGAGTGCGAGGGTGAGGAGGGTGAGGAGGGTGAGGAGGGTGAGGAGGGTGAGGAGGGTGAGGCGGGTGAGGGTGAGGAGGTTGAGGCGGGTGAGGCGGGTGAGGAGTGTGAGAGTGAGGGTGAGGAGTACATATTTTACATTACGTATTTGAAGAGTTATATTGGGGAGGAGTAAATAAAATGTAGAATCATCAATTTCTTAATCCCCTGGGGGTAATCTATCAAGGTACTACAAAGGGAATTATTATTAGATACCTGACAAATGTAAGCAGGTTATCTGAAAAAATAATTTAATTGTTTTGTTTGTAACTAAGCAAAACAATAATTTAAGGTCGGCCTATACGCTTTAAAACCCTTTATCTATTTATACCCCAAATGGGAATGTTGCTATGTAGAAACAAAAACTTTAAATCGTTAATTTTTTACCAAAATAAAGTTTTAGCCTACAAGTGCAAAATCGTTAATTTTTTACCAAAATAAAGTTTTAGCCTACAAGTGCAAGATTGGCACTGCTGAAAAGCCGAGATTCTACTCTACAAAGTTTACTTTTTTAGTTTTATTGCTTTGTTTCGTAGTTATTGACATTTTAGTACCAAAAAAGCTTTATGTAAAAACAAAATCTTTGAAGCAAAGCAATAAAACTAAAAAAGTAAACTTTGTAGAGTAGAATCTCGGCTTTTCAGCAGTGCCAATCTTGCACTTGTAGGCTAAAACTTTATTTTGGTAAAAAATTAACGATTTAAAGTTTTTGTTTCTACATAGCAACATTCCCATTTGGGGTATAAATAGATAAAGGGTTTTAAAGCGTATAGGCCGACCTTAAATTATTGTTTTGCTTAGTTACAAACAAAACAATTAAATTATTTTTTCAGATAACCTGCTTACATTTGTCAGGTATCTAATAATAATTCCCTTTGTAGTACCTTGATAGATTACCCCCAGGGGATTAAGAAATTGATGATTCTACATTTTATTTACTCCTCCCCAATATAACTCTTCAAATACGTAATGTAAAATATGTACTCCTCACCCTCACTCTCACACTCCTCACCCGCCTCACCCGCCTCAACCTCCTCACCCTCACCCGCCTCACCCTCCTCACCCTCCTCACCCTCCTCACCCTCGCACTCCTCACCCTCCTCACCCTCAAACTCCTCACCCTCCTCACCCTCATGCAACGGCTGGCTTACTTCAACCGACAATTTTAAAACAAACACTGTTTGTTGTCTCCATATCAACTTTTACGGATATTAAATAATCAGGGAAATCACGAGGATATATCTAATATATTGTTATCTGATAATGTGATAATATAGGTCGCGTATCCACGTAAGTTTTTTTTAATTTATTCAGCCATGTTAATACTCAACGTACAAAAACATCACTTCTGACACTATATAAATATAGTTTATACTATTTTAATTTGTAGTAAGATTTCTCCTCTTGAGTTAAAACATTAGGAGATTGACTAAGTAAATCTTTGCCTTCCGAAGATTTTGGAAATGCGATGACATCCCGAATAGTTTTGGCCCCGGTGAGTAACGCAACAAGTCGATCGATTCCTAAAGAAAACAAGATGCTAAATTACAAGTTTTTTATCACAGATTAATTTTGATTAAATAATAGTTATTTTACCTATGGCAAATCCTCCATGTGGTGGACATCCAGAACTAAGAGCTATTAATAAAAATTCAATATCCGATATGGGCAGTTTTAAAATGTCTCCATAGATATACTGTTGTAACTTTGAATCGTGAACACGAATAGAACCACCACCAATCTCGCTGCCACAGTAAACTAAATCGTAGCTCATCCCCAATGTCTAAATTCAATTTGTAAACAGATGTTAATAATTATTATTGCTCCGAATTTTATTTTATAGCAAAAGATGAATCTTTTTATTGACAAATTGACTTACTTTTTCTGGGTTAGTGTATATAGTATCTAGACATGAAGGCATCGTGAACGGGTGATGAGCTGACTCTAATTCCCCACTTTTATTTTTACTAAATAGTGGAAAATCGATTATCCAAAGAAAGTCTCCAGTATCTGGTTTATCGCAACCATAATTTTTCATAGCAGTTTCGTACGTCATAACTTGAAAAGGTTTATTAGGTTCTAGTTCAAGCACAGACTTTAGTAGATTTTCAACCAACTGCATTACTCCTTCCCTGGTCGTAAACGATAATTCTATATCTAATTGAGTAAATTCAGGTTGACGATCTGGTTTTGCTCTTTCATCTCGGTAACAACGAGCAATCTGATAGTATCGATCCATGCTGCCCACCATTAACAGCTGTTTTAAGATCTGAGGAGACTGTGCTAATGCAAAAAATAAACCTTCATGCTTTGTAGCCACTGGAAATTCTCGAGCTCCCTTATTTAAAAAAACATTTAGAACTACATTATGATATACAATAAATATAACCCCACATTATGATATACATATTTATGATAAATAACTTTTTGTACCCCAGGTGAACGGCGAAAAAGCGTAGGAGTTTCTATATCCACGAACTGGTTGGCAGTCATAAAATTTCTAATTCTTGCTAATAATTTAGCACGAAATCGAAGATTGTCCTGCATTGCTTTAGTTCTCAAATCCAAATATCGGTATGTCATTCTCAAATCTTCATCTACCTGAAATAAAAAGTGTTTTATTTGTATTAATAACATTGAAACTAAAAAGCTACCATTGCTTAACATAATTCTAAACAATGAAACGTCCAAAAAAACAAATAATAATAGTTATATAACATTTACATTTTCATAATCGTTGTAAGCTATTTTCAGTGAATCTGCCTTATTTAAAATATTTACAGCTTCGACTGCTACTTCAATTTCCCCAGTTATCGTATTCTGCAAGAAAGAAATCAGCTGTTTCGTTATTGCCACACAATTTTTTTTATTACTTAATTAATTTTAAATCTCTCTTTTTATTTCTGAGCACAGTAGCACTTTCATCATTGATAAACAACAAAGTCAATTCAATTAAAGAAATACGTAAAACACATTTTTCCATCAAACAGGACATTTTAACTTTAGACTTTAAAATGAGTGACAAGGTAAGACAATTAGTAAAAGCAATGACAAGAAGTTTAAAGTTTAGTTAGACTCAAGGTAAAGGTGTAATGTAATATATTTGATTGGCATTGTGAAAGTACTATGTACAGATGACCTTATCGCTTTGTAATTACCTGTCTTCTTTGTTTTGGTGGTCGAAGAACAACTACACCTGATACTTCAATCACAGACTCTAAAGGAGCAGTATCGACTTTTTTCATAAGTTCAGTATCCTAAAACATTAGATTTAAAAACACAATTTTGTCATATTTAGCAAAATAATATAATCATTTTACTATGCATTGAACATTCATTTAAGATTTCTTTGTATTTGAATACAAATATTTGACCGATATTTTATATTGACCAAGCAATAACTTCTATTTTCCGTTTTAATTAATATCGCGCTATCAAAATAGGTTTACCTACTTTCGCTGAAATATAGCATTGTGTGACACCGTAAACATCTCGTAATACTAAAAACATTCCGCCGTTTCGTTTGTAGGTTAACCAACCACAAAGTTTGGCTTGTTCTCCTTCATTTTTTGATGTGAGTTGACCGCAGGTATGGCTCCGAGTAGTATAAAGGTTAGGATTGCTATCTGAAGAAGAATTATCTTCTGTGAGAGACAAATACCATAATTATTATGGCGTTAATATCAATTAATTAATGATCAGAGGAGAAAGAATAGAAAGTTTAAGATAAAATAATAAATAAAAAGAAATTACTTACCATTAATTTTATTCACAATTTTATCCCTGAATAAACTCTGACTAGCAAGATTTCCAGGGACCCCGTTGGAAAATGGCCTTATTAGTAGAATACTATTGTTTTTTAGTATTGACAGGGAAAGAGAGCTACTTTCGTTACGAATAGCATAACTATTATGATAAACACTGTAACAAAATGAATTTCTCCACCAAAACCTTGAAAATTTAAAACTGTGCTTAATATGGGCCATTTTTAATTTTAGTTAGAAACCTTTGTAGCAAAGCCGTATTGATGATTGTTCGAATTGGAAAAAGTTTGTAATGTTTTTGCATTTTACATCATTGCAAATCAGTCAGCCGGATTTGTTTTGAACTTGTTGGATGCGCGCGGGTTTTATGCAGTGCAGTATTCAGCAGCTGCTGCAAGTGCAACTAGCCGACGACCCTACTCGGTTCGGTCGGTTGCGTACATAAAAATGTCATGTCAGTATAAGTAATTACAATTATATATAGTAAGTATTAAGTATATATTTTCTTAAATTTATGCCAATTATTTATGCCAAAAGGCGTATCTAAAAAAATATTAAAAAAACAGCTTACACCATACCTATATAAGGTATAAACATTGTAACAAGCCAAAAAATGAAAGTTGGTCTAAAAGGAACATGCAAAATGATTTTATATAACTGGGCTTCCTTAAAAAACACTATAGCCTGCGTGTAAGCATAACGTTTTTTAATACTTCTCACTCTCAGAAGCACAACTCATGATAATATATATAGGACGCTACCCATACAATCAAAACTGAATATTTATTGTGACAGAAGTCAGGACATCAAGTATTGTCATTTTTATGTTCGACGCGACATCGCAATTTCAGAAGAAAGATGATTAAACTGCGATATAGCAATTTAATCTAATTCCTCACAAGCCTTTGCTTTTCACTGGAAGTTGAATATCCATATAAATAAACTGATTTTCCACCAGTCATCTATAGACATTATATTAAATAGTGCTTGCAACTACTGGAAACCAATCGGCAATCTATCTATATACACGCTGACTTTTTGTCATGGTATATATAATATTGGTATATGTGTCGTGAGTTTACGTGTCTGAATTTGTTTTTATAATTTCCGTAACGACTCAATTTAGACTCCCTAAAGTAGTTAACTTTATTCTGGACAATAATACCGTGAATATCAAAATCGCCCAGTACTCTGGCTTTAATGTTTACAAATCTACTTCTTGACTGGTTAGTGTCTTTCAAAAACATTTTAATTTCAAAAAAAATTATCTCATTATTCCAATTGTTCCATACGCAAGCTTAGTTCTATGAGGTGACAGCTTAAAGGTTATATTATATACTATATACTATGAAAAGCAATCTGTTTTCAGGTTGTGATAAGCTTGAAGCGAATACATTGAAATGTCTGTACAAAAATCTCAAGTACATGAACGAAAGTGAAAAATTTTGATGGATGTTTAAAGTACGGATCTACAAATAGACCTCGGACTCATGCCTCTTACATTTTCAAAATGTGCCTTGTTGACCGAGAAATCGGCACCGACAGTTTCGTGCCATTAAAAAACCGCCCGAAAATATCGGTCCAATGGTATGTAATTTGGATTAATTAAAGGCCTTTATACTATGCCAAACGAAAAATGGAGAGGGATGCTATTTTCACTGCCACGTGGTAAGCTAGTTACAAGTCGCATACTCTTCACCCATGGCCATCCAACCAAATATTGCTCAGCGGGCAAGGTAGCTTAACCTCAGTTTCCAGTGGAACGCTTTGGATATTTGCTTAGTAAAAATTGCGCCTTGCCTATCTCACGGAAGCTAAAATGCTTTCACCTTCGCCAGGGCGCAACAACATTTTCGGCTTTGTTTATGAAATCTAAAAAATGAAATATTTAGTTGAGAATAAATTGCAACAGAAAATTTCATTTTCTACCTTTTTAACAAATATGTTGTGTTGCCATCTTGACTTACTTGATTTTTCTGTCCATTTACGTGAATGGACAAAGGGAAAAGTATGGGTAGAAGCGCTAGTGGAAATTTTCCTTTACTCTGGTAATCTATATAGTTAATGGGAAATTTTCGGTTTCGCCTACGGGAAGGAAAAATAGGAAAGGAGGAAGGAAAAAAAGAAAAGAAGGAAGGGAAAAAAGAAAGGAAGAAAAGAAGGAAGGGAAAAAAGAAAGGAAGAAAAGAAGGAAGGGAAAAAGGAAAGGAAGAAAAGAAGGAAGGGAAAAAGGAAAGGAAGAAAAGAAGGAAGGGAAAAAGGAAAGGAAGAAAAGAAGGAAGGGAAAAAGGAAAGGAATAAAAAGAATAGAAGGAAGGGAAAAGGGAAAGAAAGAAAAAAGAATAGAAGGAAGAGGAAAAGGAAATAAGAAGGAAGGGAAAAAGGAAAGGAAGAAGGAAGGGAAAAAAGGGAAGAAGGATCCTATTCCCGTCTACTGTAGAAGGGAACATAAATGTCGACATCCAACTCCAACTATTTAGAGCTTGCTGTGATATAAAAATTTGAACTGTCGTTCTAACATAAAACAAATGCTCGCATGAAAATGGATTGTATGTTTAGAACAATTAATGGCCACCAAATCTTCTATCCAAAATTGAAAGAAATTGCCTTAAAATAGTAAATACTAGAGAAGAGAGCGAATTTTTTGGGTTTCCTGAAACCTCTTCCCTACATCGGATTTGTATAAAAGTCGAATCGTCTACAAGTAATAATATAAGGAAACCGTTTAATAGCAATAATTATGGGAACTATTCAGAATTTTATGGTATGATTTATGATCTGAGGTTATAGTTGTTGTCACCGGTTGCTATTTTGCTATTAACTGCCAGCCTTGAAAACTTTGTTGGTGCCTCACTGGTTATATATATAACATTTATTGCGACGTGATTTAAAACTGAACATTCTTTCTCTTACATTTAATCGTTCACTTGCGAGGACATAACTGAATAAAATTCGTGTAAAATGTATTCCCTGTATCTAATTGCAGCATTTTTAATTTCTATAATTATAAACAACATACACTGCTTTCGAAATTTGTCGTTCTATAGTAATTGTGATTTTAACATGATTACTTTCCATCAATCCGAATGGCAGACAGGTTTCATCCTGTCTAATCAAAATAGCCAACCATGGACCTTGGCAACATCAAAATATAATATAGCTCTCTTCGGTCGTAATGAAGGGAATCCACGGGATCTGTCTAGAAGTTTCTGTACTGTAAATATTCTAGTGGAGCCAGACCCTGATTTACTATCTCCATTCATTCATTTCGGAAAAGAAATAAATCGCCTTGATTCAAGATTTATAATCGTTATCAAAGATGAATTTAAATGGATGAATTCAGTGTGGCGCATCTACCTCTTTCGACATTTGGTGGCTTCTCTCTTTATATTTGCAATGAGAGATGGAAACAAATATTCGATTTACACCACAATTCTCTACAATCCGAAGAGAAAGTCTATAACTCTTCGTCTAATTGAAACAGAAGACTCCGAAGAAGAATGGGAAAGAGTTTGGAATGATCTAAACGGGAATCTTCATGGCTTTCCAATTGGGAGCCTTTCAGGGCGTGGTTTTATAAACCGCCCTACAAAATTGTCAATGTGTAACATGGGGTCTTATTCAATAGCAAAAACATATCATTTAAATCGTAAATGTCAAAATCCGGTGAGAGCTGTTGAATTGATGGCTGAAAGGTTGAACTTCACTGCCATTTATGCAAGTACATATGAAGTTCTAAAAGCTGAACATCGTCAATGTGCAATCATACTGATGTTAGCACCTAACTTGGAAACTTACAATACACAATGGTATGACACTCTGTTCATTGAATACTTTCATGGGTTGATTCCATATTACTGTGAAGCCAACCCTCGATTGGTGGACATCCCTTTGACAGTTCTGATTCAAAATACATTTGATGATTATTGCTGGTGGCTGATATTTTCGCTATTCCCGATTTCATTTTATGCTTTAGGCTTTAGAATTTCTAATTTCTACAAGAAATTAGAGTTTATTTTTGTATCCACAATAGCCGTCCTTTTATATCAGGAAGTTTCTAATAAAAAGAGAAACATTTTGTATTTGATAATTGTGTCCATGGGATTTGTAATTGGTAATCTATATGAAACGTGGATAACTAGCGAGATTATTGCTCCGCAAGACAGAAAGCAATTTGTAGATTTTAAAGATCTCGTGGAAAATGGATACAAATTAATGTTGTGGATAGACAAACGGCGAAGTATGAACGAAATCAGAAGTGAATGGTTTGAAAAATATAAAATTCTGGACAAGATGAATTCAAGTGTCTCTACATTTGATTGGCAATCCGTGGCAACATCTGAAATGGAGAAAATGGGTAACTGGAAAATCCTTTGGAAAACATTGAGCAACTCCTCATTGAAACTATTTGATGTAGTTAGTGTAGACAGCAGCCAAAAAAGTATCCCATTAATACCATCTAGAATATCTTTTAATGGAATTTGCATGACTGTAAAGGAAACTGATCTCGCTGAACCAATGTCTTACCAATTCAATTATTGCTATCGTTATAAATTCCAATCATATTTCCAAGTGATGCAAGAGAGAGGTTTTCTAAATTATTTCAAAGGACAAGACGATTTCATTCTTGATTTAGGAGATACAATATCACATTCCAAACTTAAGCATAAAGAATCTGAGGCAATGGCCATCAGTCATGCCATGAAAATCCGTACTATTTTCTTCGTTTGTGGATACTTTCTACTTGGATCATTCATCACTCTTCTTCTGGAATGGCTATGGCATTGTAGATTGATGGTGAAAATAAACGTCCTCAATCTTCTAAACAAACTAAAAACCGTCGCCAAAGATGTTCGAAGAGGATTTGGCGTGTGCTTACGGGGGTTGACGTTCATTCATTCAGGGGTTGAAGTAAGACACCGGTTGCAGAGGTGGAGGAGTGAGGTTGAGTTGAGTGAGGTGGAGTAGTAAGTTTGGAGTGAGGTGGAGGAATTATGAGGAAGTTAAAATGGAGAATTTTTCTCTCCTCAATCACTCCTCTACTTCACTCACTCCTTAACTAAGGTAAGCATACAATACACTAATTATTATGTAATTTGTATGCTACGATACCAATTCGAAGCAAAATAAATTGTTGTTGAGCTTAATGAATATTTTGGTAACTATCATTTCACTTTATTTAACTTATTTATGGCATCGTTATATTTACGGCATTATTTTACAGGTCTTTCGATTCAATAGAGAGAGAGGAAAAACATTAATTTAGGCATTTAGTTGCTTTCATTCAAATCGAATACAAACAAAATTCTCAAAATTAACTCTGAAGTCATAGTAGGTTCTAGAGACGTCATAAAAATGGGAAAACAATAAAAAAAAACAATTTGCATCTTGCTCACACAATTATCATTTGAAAAAAAGTCCTTAATTTTTTTACGATATAACAACTTAATCAGTTTTGTGAGTTTTCATATGCCTTTTATAATTAGACGGGTCACTAAAGCGCTTAGCGCAGACAGAACACTGGAAAGGCTTTTCTCCCGTGTGGATTCGAAAATGGTCAACCAAATTAGTTTGATGAGTGAAAGCTTTTTCGCATACTGTACATTGAAAAGGCCTTTCTCCCGTATGAGTCCTGGCATGAATAATCAACGTCGATGATTGTGTGAATCTTTTACCACAAAATTTGCAGACGAAAGGTTTTTCTCCGGTGTGAATTCTTGAGTGGTTATTTAACTGTTGTTGAGTAGTAAACGTCTTTTCACAGTCAGGATCGGGACAACTGAATGGCTTTCGTCCAGCATGGACCATGCAATGTCTCTTTAGATTAGATGCCTGCAGGAATCCTTTTCCACAGATTGTACATACGAAGGGCTTTTCTCCCGTGTGAGTTCGAAAATGTTCAGCCAATTGATATTGGATACTGAAACTTTTTTCACAGACAGTACAGGGAAATGGCTTCTCTCGGACGTCGAACTTTTTGTCTGTCGTCATTGTACTTGGATAATATTGTTCTGAAACAGACAATCGGAAGACAAATGGAATATTATCTTAATCATGGGATAATTTTATAAATAAAGTAATAAATGTATGATTCAATGTTTAAAACATATTGTAAAAAAAGCTGGTAGAAATGATTATAACAAATAAAATAAGTCAACTCTGTACAGCAATAAATACTCCTAGGTATACCACAACACACTGTAAAAAAGCCCTAAAATAATTAATTAAGTCACCATTTTATAAAATAGCTTAAAATCTTAAAATTATTTTGTTTCCACTTGCCAAAAAAATACAACCAATGAGCTATTTATTTACCTCCGTTATAAGCTTCACTAAAACCAACATCAGAAACAGGGACAGGAGGTGAAGAAATATGTTCAGAGTCGTTCTCTAACGGATCATTAGCATCTTCATAAGTATCACTCCCTTCGTTCAGAAATGAATCGTTTGTATCGCCATCATCTTCATTGTCACTAACGATAACTTCATCCTCTAAACAAATAAGAGCAAATTTACTGTAGCTTAATATTTATAATGATTTTATTTCTTCTTTCCAAAATAATTGATGTTGTGCAGCCAAAAAGAGCCAAAAATATAAGTGACAGTAAATAACATCAATTACTGCAAAACTAAGCACTTAAAAGACATTCCTTACGATACTTTAATTTAAAATTCGAATTTTGTTTGGAAAAAGTGGATAAACTTAGCATTCTGGACATCTTTACCTACCGACGCAATTGTGTCTTAAGACACAGATCTAAATTAAAGCTGTAAATGGTAAAGTCCATTTACAAAATTATCTATAGACGTTATTATTACCAATATAGTTATTTATGTCTATTGAAATAGAGGTATTAGGCCTTAAGAAATTGTAATTGCTGACAAGTCAGAGCGACAAATTATAAAATCCATCTATGTGCTTTTGTAAAGCAATTTGATTGAAGATTGTTTTACACTTATCTACAGGTCAATTATGTTAAAATTATCCACTTTTTCAACAAAAAAAGTTGTCGTCACACTCGCACGTTAAGCTTGATTATTACAATCTTACTAGGAACCAAAGGAAAATCGTCTCTGCTCTGTATCATTTCAAGGCCTAGAATAGCGGTATTTTCTCCATTGGGACTTTCTTCACTATTTCCTTCATTGTTTTCAGTTTCTTCCGTAGCCTTTTGGATTTTATGACTTTGTTCTTCCATGTCACAGCTAGTAGTAGCAGAACCACGCTTTCTCCCTTTCATTCAAAGCAAAAATAGTTTTTAAAATTAATTAACTTGATAAAACTGTGAATTGCATTTAAAAATAAATAATATGAAGTATATTTTGGTTATGTGGGGCGTGAACTGCGGACTTACGTTTTCTTTTGCTAGCGGAGTTTGATGAACTATTTCCGCAAACAGAATTCCTTATTGGAGTTGACTTACCAGAACTTGGTGTTGCTTTTGTAAAACCACCAGGACTTATAACCTCTCCTATGCAAAAATTATAAACAAAAATTAGTTGACCTTTTCGTT
The DNA here is from genome assembly GCA_020055645.1 of Tomocerus qinae. Taxonomy (NCBI): domain Eukaryota; kingdom Metazoa; phylum Arthropoda; class Collembola; order Entomobryomorpha; family Tomoceridae; genus Tomocerus; species Tomocerus qinae. The sequence goes on along the minus strand of CM034546.1, from coordinate 45,289,645 downwards.
AAGAAAAATGATCTTAGCTTCTATTCATCCGTAATTCAACATATTATTCGATTCGATGTTCCAATCATAAGCACAAGCAACCTTACCAAATTTTTCAGCAATAAAATCTTCTAGAAGATATACTCGAGTTGTCAATCTCCAGACAGCGTCTTTCAGAGAATCGATTTCGACACCAGAATCAAACTCAACATTTCGATTTGGCTCCATTTTTAGTTTTCTACGTAACTTTTGATCAATGAACAATGAAAGTTCACCAAATGAAAACTAATTCTTAGTCGATTTGTATTTTTATAATTAAGTGAAATATAATCAATCACATTGATTGAATCAATAGCTCAATATCAATAGTTTTCCTAGGCGATGTCCAAATTATTGTCCAAAAACGAGCAAAATTTGAAATTGAAGAACAGCTACTAAGATGAAAGAGCTAAGTCAAAACTTCCCTGTGCCAAGGATGTATGAATCGATATTCAGAACCTGTGAAACGAAATTGGGGTACTCTGCTGCACAATGCACAACACACTCGGAAGAAAATACCTAAAAAATGCATTATAAATTATAATTTTCGAATGATTGCATCCTGAATTTACAGTGAAAAATTTAAAACAGATAAATAACGCTGCCAAAATCTATTTTATTTTTTTCAAAACTCGATTCCCTAGTCTCAATTGGGAAATCGCCGATCATTTACCAATTGGATAATAAATTACAATTATATATTGGGACATATTTACCAATTAAACTTAGTTATTTATAGGTTAACGGTACCAAATGTATAAGTTACATGCAGTAACATTGTTTCCACAACTTTCAGTGAACATTCAAATATGAATTAAATTTAAATTGAAATATTTTAAAGAAAATATAGTATCGAACATTCTTACGTTTTTTATGTCTGCATGTACAAATCATTGATAACTAATTTACCGTTTTACAGCAAAACACATTTTATTTTTATCAATATAAAAAACTCTAAAAAATGGAAAATTAATTCTTACGTTTCTTCTTTAAAAGATAATAATTCACAGGTTTAGAGACTATAACGTATTTTCTTTGGCAGTAATCAAAAGAGATTTTTTATTCGCAGCTTTCAATCTTAATACCAAAACATTTTCACTGCAACAACACTAAAATTTTACTAAAATATAAAAATATTACATTACAAGTTTATTCTTAACTATTTATTGCATTCAACTAGACCGTCATAATGTTGCCATCATTTCGTTCTAGAAACCGGACAGGAAACTCGTTATCAAATAACAATTACTAATGCTAATAATTATAACAAAGGCATAATAATAAATAAATAACAATTTCATCGCTAAAATTATTTCGGTTGTTACTGCGTCTGTATTGTGTTTATACTTGGTGTACCATCGTTTCAAAAGATAAAGTATGCTACCAAGATATTGTAAACAACCCTATTCCTATCATTGCCTAATTTATGATAATTTGTGAATATTCTTTGAATGTCTTCTTAAAGTGGCGGCTTGGGTGAATCGTCTGTTACAGATGGTGCATTTGAAAATTTTTTCTCCAGTGTGAATTCTGCTATGCATTTTGAGATTCGCAGCCTGATTAAACCCTTTTCCACAAGTTGAGCAGACAAATGGCTTTTCCCCTGTATGAATACGTTCATGTCTCCTCATATCCCCTTTTTGTATAAAAGTCTTTCCACAGTAGGAGCAACGGAACGATTTCTTTTGGGTGTGCACTTTCATGTGGGTGGTCAGTTTACGTTTTTTCTTAGGAGAACCATGTCCTGATGAAACAATACATAAACAAATAACTTCAAGAACTGAAATGAACTAACACAAATTATCATATATGTAGTAGACTGGGAGGGATATATAATGGATCTCTCAGACTAGCCTGAGAGGGATATATAATGGATCTCTCAGACTAGACTGAGAGGAATATAATGGATCTCTCAGACTAGACTGAGAGGGATATATAATGAATCTCTCAGACTACACTGAGAGGAATATAATGGATATCTCAGACTAGACTGAAAGGGATATATAAAATATAATGGATCTCTCAGACTAGACTGAGAGGGATACTTTTGGTCATAATTACATGATAATTACTAAACAGTAATAACTAAAGAGATAATTTTAGCACCTACGATTAAAATTAATAAGATTTCCTATGTTTGAAATCTTATCTATTCAAAATATTTCACATAAATTAATTTTACAAGTTGTGCTTTTATTCTTTTGATTAGGATCCTAATAAGATTTCAAATCTAGGATAATTAGATTCGTTTTAATAATCTATAGTGCCAGTATCATTTCTTTAGTTAACACCGTTTGGTAATTATTATGTAATTAAGACTAAAGGCATCCCTCTCAGTCTAGTCTGAGAGAGAGCCATTATATTCCTTCCAGTGTTTTATCTCTCTCAGTCTACTATGTATACATTCAATATTTTATTTTTTTAAAGTAAAATTCATCAAAAATACATTCTAAATTCAATTATCACAACTTTAAATACACTAGAATAATTACAGCTCCACGTTCAGATTGCATATGGACATTCGTAACATTCAGTATTATCCGTTAATAAAATCACTCAAATAAATACCTTCCTCTTGTACTTTAATAGAATCACCATGGGAAACAGGGATATCAGGCAAAGGATTGAAATCCGGATCTTCCTTCAATGAGTCATTAGTAACGTTCTCGCCATCACTCCGTTGGTTCAAAAAAGAGTCGTTTGCATCACCATCCTCTCCATCAAGATCACTTAGGATTACTTCATCCTCTATGTAATATTTTAATTCAACGTTTATTCATAAACAAAAAGCAAATCTTTCAAATAAATATGACGTGAATGGCCGACTTTACACGTTTTCAAATCTGAAACCAGCTAGACTGCATAAAATTGAAATTTCAAAAACATTTTCGATTGCTTGGAATCCCTACTTGTGTTTTCAGTCATTTTTACGATTATGATAGAGTAAATATATTGTAATTATCCATTAAAGTTAAGTATATGTTTAGAAACTATCTTTAAAGTCATTGAAAAAGAAGGACTTTAAAGTCACTGTCTAAAATATAGTTTGTTTCCGAATCGATTGAACCAAAAATATTTTTCAGCTGGAAATTAGTATCTTACTTGGAAAATTAATCAAAAGAGGATCGTTTTCGATCTGTTGGAATTCAAGGCCTAGAATTCCAATATTTTCCCCATTCTCTTCATTTGTTTGTGTTTTGGTCCTTTCTTCTTCCGCATCGCAACTTTTAACAGCAGCAGAATCACCTTGCTTTCTCCCTTTGATTTATAAAATAAGAAAAACAAATTTAATTTGAATTGATTTAATTTGATTAAATGTCAACTCTATAAAACATAATATACTTATGTAGCACGAATAGTCGATATCTGTATTACACTGGACATCTAGTGAGTCTGCAGGTTTTAGTGAATTTGATGTGATTTTAAGTGAATTTGACGGCGGGAACCTTCGTACCATGAAGATATTCATCACTAAATAGTAGTAGTTTGTAAATACCTTCATGGTACGAAGGATCCCGCCATCAAATTCACTTAAAATCTGCAGACTCACTAGATGTCCAGTGCAGTGTAATACAGATATCGACTATTAACCCGCCCCGAAGAAGATATATTTAATATAGTCCACCCGAAGAGGGGTAATTATAATATATTTCATGGTACTTTACACAATAGTTGATACCCCCTCCGCCCCCGAAATAATTGACCCTCTGTGTTCTGTAGGTACGCAAATAATTAAAGACAGACTAATTCGAATCAATATTATGATGCTGGAGTGATAATTAATTTGATGAAAATGTAAACTTTGTCGCCTACGTACTTTTCCTTCTGCTGGCAGGTTTGAACGAAACAGAATCCGTTTTTGTAGATGACATAGGATCTGAAGTGTCAGGACTTGGAGTTTCTGAAGCCTGTTTTGTAAAACCATATGGACTAATAACCTCTCCTAAAAATAATAAACAAAAATCAAAACACATTCTTGCTATTAGTGCATTGCATAGGAACATATGTATGTTTTTTCATTATCACCTAACCAAATTTTTCAGCAATGAAATCTTCCAGAAGATACACTCGGGTTGTCAATCTCCAGACGGCGTCTTTCAAAGAATCTATTTCTACACCCGAATCAAAATCAACATTTCGATTTTGCTCCATTGTCAATTTCAATCTTGATTTATTCTCAGTAACTCTTCGAATTATACCGATATTTAAAGCTCACTGAATTTAAACAATAAAATCAATAAACAATGATTGTTGTACAGTTTGTACTCTTCTCCAAGTCACTATTGTTTAATGAATTTCGAAAATTGCAAAATAAGAAAATCAAGAACAAGTAATTAATTGATCTGAATTGAAAATGTATTTCCCTCTACTAAGAATCCAGCTTTTTTGTTGTTGCACAGTACCCCAGTACCCCAAACTTCATTTTTAGCCTACTTTCAATGTATAGATGTACTTTATACTGTGAAGTAAACATACAGCACGAATTATCCAATTTCAAGTTGGCTTGATTTATTGACAACAACAACATTAATTTTGGAAATTCAAAACAGTCAACAGTTGACAGTAAATCACAAAGATATATAATTGTACACTTATTTATTATTACTTTACGTTTACAATAGTGTTACCAAACTTGGCAGATAGTTTCCATTCCCATTGGTCTGCTGCAAAAGAAAATAAAATTGAAAATGGAGCAAAATCGAAATTTTGATTTTGATTCGGATGTAGAAGTTGATTCTTTGAAGGACGCTGTCTGGAGATTGACAACTCGGGTATATCTTCTGGAGGATTTCATTGCTGAAAGATTTGGTAACATTTGCTTTTTTTGTCTCAACTTCAACTATTAATTGTTAATCATCTTTAAAAGCTGATTCACCTCCTACTAGCGATTACTTACTCGTAATTTTTTATTATGTTACAGGAGAGGTTATTGGCCCGAGTGGTTTTACAAAATCAACCAGCCCCTTTCCTGGAACATCTAGGCCTCATAGTTCGTCAGCTGGCTATCAAAATACTCCATCCAGCCCTGGCAGCAGAAGAAAAAGTACTCAAGCTCTTAATTTCAATTTTATATTAGTGTGACGTCGCCATTTTTTAATTCTAACCGACATTTCGAGTATTCGACCTCAAATTGACAGTATTCAGCAGAATTAGAATTCAATTTTGAGTCCAATATTCAAAACGAATATTTCAAATTCGAATGGAATATTTCAAAGTCTAATGGAATATTCAATGTGGAAATCCGATTACTTTTTGACCGGATTAGATAGAAAAATGAACTACGTCAAATATTGGAGTCAAATATTCGATATTCGAATTTATTTTCATTCTAATATCCGGTATATAGTAATATTCGCGGCATCACTATTTTATATACATTTCATACAATAAATGTTTTCTTTGCTAAAACATAATCAATAATTTCCCTTGACCACAAAATTTTATTTAAAAAACTATTAAGCTTTTATTTTCGTACAGAATTGCTATCCAATCCTTTTAATTTTATTTTAAAATATCCTATGATACAGGGAAAAAGCGTGGGCTTGCTAGTAATACAGGGAGCTCAGGAAAAGGAAGTAAAATCCAAAAGAATGAGAGAAATGAAACCACGGGAAGTGATCAAGAAGAAAATGTTCAACAAATGGATTTTGAACAGGGCGGAAATTCTTTATTAATTCCCAGTAAGATAATAGTTTTTGTGGTCTATAAATGAAATATTAAATACCTATGGATCATATTTTATTATTATATTCATCATTAAGAAATATTTTATTATATCGCCTTGTAGTTTCTTGTGTGACATGAAATTCAGTTTTCATATTCAGAAATCTTTGATTTAACGATTTTCTACAAGGGTTTCCAATTTTTCTGAATGTTTGACAAATGTTTTTAGTTATTGTAACCATGTTTGATAATTATTTACGCAGAGGATGAAGTATTTCCGAGAGACGGTGACGATGGAGAAGCTAATGACTACTTTTTGAACGAAAAAAGTGACGACGATAACGATCCTAATGATTCCACAGAAAAGGATCCTGATTTTGACCCTTCACCTCGTTCTTCTATCCCTGTAAATATAATTGATGCATCAAATGAAATTCGGGACATAGGTGAGTGTCATTTAATTAACAATTAATGTATATCATCGTTTGGACTTATTGAATTACAATTTTTCATTACTCACAAATACTCAACACTTCTATTCTCTGTTTTAATCGATCTCTCTCACTACACTTACTAGTTTATTGTTCTAGGTTCGCATAAATTAAGTTCGCATACAGCTATTGCATAAAACCAAATAGTCATAGTCAATATGGCTTTGTCATTTAGTGGTACGGTCCACTACCCGAAAAATAAGAGCAAGGCTGTAATCACCAAACGAAAATGTAAACTTGCTTACATTTTAATTTTTCATTGCTGTGAAAAATAATTTAGATTTTTTATTCATACCATACGGACTAGGGTTAATATGCCGTTATCCTCTAACTGGCTAAGCTAAGGCTATAACCTATCCTAATAAAACCTAACCTTCTACACTAAAATAATCCTACCCAATTCTATACATCTAAATGTATACTTTCCCCAGCAAAATCACCAAGTTTAATATCATACTTTGTATCTCTGACTAATTTTGAGATGCAATGCAAGATTATTTTATAATCGTACTATAGGTTAGGTACTATATTTAAAATCCAGGTCAAAGTTTAAGCATTAGTCGGTTTTTACAAGTTATACAATTATCAAGCGCATCAACCGGTTTGGTCAAAATTCAAAAATCATTTTCAACATTTTTAAGACGAAGTAAGTGTTTCAATTACATTTTTTACGGTTTTCAAATAATAAATTATAAGCAAAATTTTACCAATTAAAATTAGTTTGATACCTTATGACTATATAGTTTCACTGGACTGAAGAAAGCATAGATATGGGGACATATTAAAACGAGAAAAGATGCGAGAATATGATAATCGTTTTGACATTTTTTCCCAACAATCGGAAGCAAGTTTTCCAGTAAGTTAGTTATTATAATTTATTAAGATTAAAGTAACAATAAGTTTGCTATTCACCTGTACTGATAAAAATAAACTTTAATTTAAAAAATTGGTTGGCGTTTGAAATCGTATTAAAAAGACGGGGCCATTCTAGAAGGATTTTCCAGCGGACAAAATTAGTCAGTGTGGTTTATGGTAGTTGGTAGTGGTTAAGCTTTTTTAATGAAACAATAGTAAACTATGTTTAGTGTGATGAGAGTAGAAAGAATTTGCTACCGACTTTGATTTACGTCCAAACAGTAAACCAATAATTGGTAATAGTAAGGATTTAATGTAATGAGTGTGAGTGAGTATAAGTATTTTAAAGTGAATGACTTAATTTGAATCCTATTAATTGATTGTTTACCTCTGAAGGTGTCAATAGCAATTTGTCTCCTGCTGCAGTCAAGAGAATGGAGTTGTTTTATGCGAAATTGCAAACAAATTTGGCCTCAAAATACTTCAATAATCGAACAATTAGTTCAGTGAAATATGCAAAAGCTCTGGAGCGGTTGAAATTAATTTCAAAAGGGGGTAAGAAGCAACGGTGCGATGTAAACATTGTCAAGAAGTACAATTTGGTGACCGAAGGGGATCAGGAGTTTATCACATGGAAAAGCAATAACAAGAAAGTGGCCACAATCAACAAGATTTTTGAAATTTTGGAATCATCTCATACGGCAACTAATCACGGAGGACGGGATGTCATGAAGAAGCACGTGGACCTCACCTATGGAAATGTCACTGTGGAGCAAATAAGCCTATATCTAACTTTCTGCGAAGAATGTCAGCTGAAAAGAGGAAAATTAAAAAAAGATACCAAATGAGTAATTAGACATTTTAATTTCTGAACAAAATAGTTGTGTTTAATAAAATAAGTTTCACTCGTAGCTTTAAAATTAATAAATTTTATTGAAAGTCAAACGAAATTAGTAGTTGAGTTAATCTCAAAGTAGAAAACCAGCAATAAGTGTACAAATGTATTTACACCTATATACTTCTATGTAGATTAAACTTGTACATAACTAATATTTTGTTTTTGATATGTTGTTGCAGTTGTGGAATAAATCAATTTCTCCATAGAATATATAATTTTGTCTTTTCAATGATTTCAGTCACAATTAGCAAAGTATATTCTTTAATTATGAGCGAATATATACATAGTAATATCTACTTTTCTTTTTATTCATCAATATTTGCATAATCTAGGTAAATCTGGGTTTTATGTTTTTACACATTATTACTTAACAATATACTAATTTTTCAAAGCTTAAAATGATTAACAAGTTATTTAAAAATATAATTATATTTGATTTTTCAGTGCCCCAAAATTACACGTTAATTAAAAGCTCTAAAGGAAATGATTTAATTGTGGACGCGGAGAAAAATACTTACGGCATACACAAGACGGGAAAAGGTGGTAAAAAATTTTGGCGATGCAACAGATACTACGACATACGATGCAAAGGAAGATGCTACACACTTGAAGACCAAATGTTCTTGATAGCCCAACATTCTCACGTAGAAAGCGTCGAAGATTTCACATGCAGAGAGATAAAAATGAAGGTCAAAGAAATGGCACTCACGACAACACTTAAAAAAGCTGAAATCGTTTCTACCGTATTAGAAGGTGTGGATGAAGCTATTATTGCCAAACTAAGAGTTACGAGATTACAACAAATGGTAACACAACTCAGACACCAATTTAAAAAGAAAGCTAAAAAAGCTTTAAATCCAGTCAAAGTTATTCCAGCAGCACAAGAATGTTTGCCTGATATAAAGTAACACGCATTTTCATTTTTGCATTGTGGTAAGATAAATAAATGAAGACTGGTACTCATACCTATCATAGATATTTATTGAAATTTTTTTCGATTTACCCGTTTATAATTAAATGCTACATTTTTTACTTTTAATCTTTACTATACTACGCAATTTAAAATGTAAACAGCGATTCTCAACAAGCAATGAAATAAAAATTTTGTGCTGAAATACTGTATAAGCTAATATTGGCAATAAGTAACATGTATACAATAGAATAAGAAATATTTAATTCCTTTTTTCTAATGTGAACCATTGGGTACTCTTCATATCTCTTTTAAATTACACATTTCTCAACGATTCGAGAGCTGGACTATCTAAATATTTTTGATTATGTCATATTTTTGATTTTTTTGTGCCCCCATTGGTCAAATTCCTGGATACGTACTTGAAAAAACTTAATAAATACTAAAATGTCTGTAAAAAGTTAATATAATAGCTATAATGCTACAAGTTCGTTACGTTTTCCAATTAAATAGGAATAATAGCCATAAGTATAAACTATTTTTAGGGGTTTTTACCATCGCAGCCAAGCCATAAAAATGAGTGCAAAAATGATAAATGTTAAGCAAGAATTCTTGGTGGCAGAGTAACCAAGAGGAAGCTTTGACTGATATTACAGCACCCGTGCCTTATTTTCGGAAGATGAGTCCACATGTTTCAGACAACGAACTTCTTCAACATAATGAATGAGGACTATGGAAAACAACATCACACAGTAGCACATTTCACATGAGGAACGAAAACTCTTGCGCGAACTCATTGGTGATTCCTGAGTGAATATTATTCGTGACTCCTAATAATGCTGAGTATGGTAAGTTTGGTAAGCAACAAATCGTGGTGGCGGGGAATCTAGGAGGAAGCTCTGACTGTAGTACAGCACCCGTGCACTATTTTCAGAAAGATGAGTCCACACGTTAAAGGAGACGAACTTCTTCAACACAATGTGAATGAGGACAATTGAAAACAACAGAGCACATGAGGATTGCTAACACGTGCGAACAGAGGACTCATTCGTCACTCACGAATATTTCCTGAGAATGGTAAACAATAACAATACGTGTTGACAGAGAAGCTCAGAGGAAGCTTTGACTGCAGTACAACATCCTAACACCATATTCCGAAGATGAGTCCGTAAGTTTAAGGAGACAAACTTCAACTAGAAGCTAAGTGAATGAGGACAAGGCTCAGTATGCCAGCCAAGGTCATTCATTCATTACTCATATCAACTACGTCATCATAATAAATGTAAAACATGCATTGCATTTTATGATGTACGTATGGTACATATACATTTATACATCCACCGAAAACAATATAATGTAAAAAATAAGCAAAATGCATAGAATTTTAGCAATTTTTTTCTTGAGACACAAAATATGTTAGGATACAAATGCATACATCCAATCCACTTCAAATTTATTAATCTACTAGCCGGTCACAGGGCCCAGGCCCTGTTATAAATAAAGCTAGTGTGTATTCCGGGGTAATATTGTCGATGGATAGAATGTATTTCAGATATACGTAGATTTTTATATTAATTTCAATTGTCCTCTTCATGGTTTCTAATTTGGTGGAGCAGAAGTAGAAATTTTACAATGATAGAGAGTCAAGAAATGTTCCAAAACTTCGCTTTAGTTCGACCTAGGGTCAATTTTTGTTTTTCAATTGAAATGTGGGTATGGGCAACTTACTCCTGTTACCCACCATGACCACTTGAGTCGGGGTATACAGAACCCTGAATCACCATTACTATTTATTCATTATACTATTACTTTTCGGGCAATTAGCCCATAGAACATGACATAATATTAAATACAAAATGTGTTACAACATTAGAAAATCACATTAATGAAATATTGTATTCTCCTAAATATCCACCCATCTCAACTTGTTAGTTATCTGCGAAAATTATATAGGAAATGTATGGAAATGAAAAGGTGTTATCATAGAAGTCATAATTTTATGATAATAAATCTCTTTAACATATAAAAGTGGCATATTTAAAACGTACAGATTTGAAACAATAAAATAGCCTACCACTTCATCCTGTTCAGAATATTTTCCATTTAAGAATGGACTTAGCTTCTCTATTTAAGACGTACAACATTTTTAACCTCCTATTAGCTTAAAACCATTTGCTAATTGAAAAAAATAGTTTCAATGTGAATGGCCAAAGTTTAAATTTTTCTGCATATAAAATAACAATACACTGTATATTTAATTGAAGGAAAGGAGTTTCAACTACCACGTCGCACAACAGTGATTTTCATAATTTTATCATCGCGCAAGCGTGTTTGCATGAAACCAAGTTTCATCTGGATGGAATTTAGCATCTTTACTTTACCAAATAAACCAAATATGTATACAAATTATATAAATAATCTATATGACACATTGAGAAAACAATCAAAATCATATGACATGGCTAAAAAAATTAAATGGTCAGGATATGGTTTTAGTCACCGGTTGTAGTCACTGTATTACTCCGCTCAGTACTCCCTCCAATCACAAAGACAAATTTTTTAACATTGGCGGTATAGACAATGCTTCATATAGATTATTTATAATATAATTTTTATATATATGGCGTACACACAAAACATCCGTACACACAAACATACAACATACAAACATCCGTACATACAAACCGATTGCGTTTATATTATAGAAATTACACCCTTTCCAACTATATCTATGCCCTTACCAGGTACAGGTCTAGGTAGGTATAGCATATAAATTACCGCAGAATGATAAACGATAATATGATGTATTTTAAGTGCTTTTTATATTGGTTTATTTGAAACATTGTAGGTATATTATATCTAAATCAATGATATTGCAAAAGTGCACCATCACTATAATTACAACTATTGGCTTCTATCATTTCAAAAATTTTACCAAAGGCAGAAGAATAAATATAGAACCATTGTTATTTTTAGCATTGCTAAATAAAATAAAAATGATTCTCCTTCTCGAAAGCATAATTTGCCAAATATTTCCAATTTTGAGATGCTTCCATTTCTATTTAAAGATCTGAAAACAGTATAACAAGCATAATTTATTTCTTTAGAATAAAATTGCATGGCATCCAACAAATGATCATTTCTAGCTCACAATAAAAATTTCTAGTGTTTCTAGCGTCACTATATAGGCAAGGCCGGATAAAATACAGCAAGATTATAATTTTAATACTTAATATTTCAAGATATTAGTAGACGAACGTTTGATCTTTGATTGATTTTTTTGGTTTGTGTAGTGTGCAATAATAAATAGAAAAAATGAAATATATACGCTTTAAATTATAAGGTAAGCCCACAAAAGAACAGAATATTTTTTTTCGAAAAGGGACAAGAAAATAAACAGATTTATGATGAAATGCACTGGATACGTTTGGATTTATTTCACGAATTGTATGAAAAGAGTATGCAGAAGAACAGACTACAGACGTCACTTTGTTGAAAAATGTCTCCCAAAACTATTTGACCTGATTTTGTTGGAAAATGTTTCCTAATAATCATACGTCGGAATTTTATTTATTTAAAATCGCAAAAAATTTACACGAAAATTTACCAAAAAAGGGTAAAAATTTTTCATAAAATTTTACCAAAAATGGCAAAAAATTTTTTATAAAAATTTACCAACATGGCAAAAATTTTCTCTAAACAGTTTATTTTTGATTTCGGCAAAAATATTATCTATAATATAACATTGAAAAATCAAAAGCCAGTAACTCTACCTAAATAATCAGGTGGTAAATAAGAACTGCATGTATTTCATTTCATTATTGTACATTTAATCTTCAATTTTAAAATCCAAATTTACCATCTTAAAATCATTGCAAGGTTTCCCCCTAGAAAAATGTTGGTATTAAAATTTTGTCAATTTTATGAACTTAATGTTACTCCCAGCAAGGTTTGGTATTGCCCATTGCAGAGTTGTACCTGGATACGAATTCTGACTGACGGAAATTTTTTTAAATACAGCCTTCTGATTCGCTATTTCTATAATTCTTTGTATGCATTCTGCGTATATATTCCTGTATTGTATTTTTTTTTGTAGTAACGGCAAAATGTTGTCAAAATTCCCCCATCTTGGGAGTCTATAAAGTATTGTGTCAATAACCAATCATAAGGCTGGATTTAAATAAATTTCAGCGAGTTATAATGTGTATCTAGGTGCTACTCCGAAATTGGCAATACATAACCTTACTGGGAGTAACAGTACTAGTAATGCGTGATTATTAGAAAACTGTAAAACGGTTTACTTACAACAAATGAGGGTTCATAATATACTGTGTCTTCATCCATGTCAGTGTCCACCTTCCCCGTCTACAGCAGACTTACCACGACCACAAACCAACAGAGCACGTCGAAAAAAAATATCAATCAAGAGAGAACGCCGTCAACGACGAACCAGCCAGAGAAACGCTGCATACAAACAAAAAATTATCTGTGGCATTAAAAAATTTATTTTTAAATTTAGTCAGCGGTACTTTGTTGTGACTATCTCCGCTGTTGCTGTTGGGGGATATCGGGGGTTAGTGGCAACAGCATAACTGCACAGTGGCAACATGCTACAAATACTAGCGGTGACACTGACCAGCGGCAACAGAGACACATTAATCTGATTTCCTCTGTTGCCGCTAAACACAATATAAGTCAGTGCACTGCTGCTCTGAACTCAATGGTCTAAGAGCAACACAGCGACATGAATAAAGTTCAGCTGTCTCTCACCAACCTGGTAAAAGTGGCAAAGGTATTTCAGTATATGATCCATATCGTTGTGTTGCTCTTATAGAACATTGAGCTCAGAGCAGTAGTGCACTGGGTTATATTAGGTTTAGCGGCAACAGAGGAAATAATATTATTATTGTGTCTCTGTTGCCTCTAGTGGTTATAGCTGTGTCGCCGCTGTTGCCACTGTTTCCACTGTTATGCTGTTGCCGCTAACCCCCATACCTCTTAGCGGAGACAGAGGAAACACAGTACCGCTGACAAAAAACAGCCGAAATAAGAACAAATAATCAAGAGAGAACGCCTTCAACGACGAGGCAGCCAGAGAAACGCTGCATACAAACAAAAAATTTCAACTTTAAAATATGTGGCATTAAAAAATTAATTTTTATATTGTCCTTTACTTTTACGAAAAAGGAGAGGTCAAAAAAGTCTATACCAGACTTACCACGACCATAAACCAACAGAGCACGTCGAAAGGAAGTATCAATCAAGAGAGAACGCCGTCCACGACGAACCAGCCAGAGAAACGCTGCATACAAACAAAAAATTATCTGTGGCATTAAAAAATTTATTTTTAAATTTAGTCAGCGGTACTTTGTTGTGACTGTCTCTGCTGTTGCTGTTGGGGGATATCGGGGGTTAGTGGCAACAGCATAACTGCACAGTGGCAACATGCTACAAATACTAGCGGTGACACTGACCAGCGGCAACAGAGACACATTAATCTGATTTCCTCTGTTGCCACTAAACACAATATAAGTCAGTGCACTGCTGCTCTGAGCTCAATGGTCTAAGAGCAACACAGCGACATGAATAAAGTTCAGCTGTCTCTAACCAACCTGGTAAAAGTGGCAGAGGTATTTCAGTATATGATCCATATCGTTGTGTTGCTCTTATAGAGCATTGAGCTCAGAGCAGTAGTACACTGGGTTTAGCGGCAACAGAGGAAATAATATTATTATTGTGTCTCTGTTGCATCTAGTGGTTATAGCTGTGTCGCCGCTGTTTCCACTGTTATGCTGTTGCCGCTAACCCCCATACCTCTTAGCGGAGACAGAGGAAACACAGTACGGCTGACAAAAATCAGCCGAAATAAGAACAAATAATCAAGAGAGAACGCCTTCAACGACGAGGCAGCCAGAGAAACGCTGCATACAAACAAAACATTTCAACTTTTATATCTGTGGCATTAAAAAATTTATTTTTAAATTGTCCTTTCCTTTTACGAAAAAGGAGAGGTGAAATAAGTGTATAGCAGACTTACCACAATCGCCAACCAACAGAGCACGTCGAAAAAAAACAATCAAGAGAGAGAGAACGCCGTCAACGACGAGCCAGCCGGAGAAACGCTGCATACAAACAAAAAATTTCAACTTTAAAATATGTGGCATTAAAAAATTAATTTTTATTTTGTCCTTTCCTTTTACGAAAAAGGAGAGGTCAAAAAAGTCTATAGCAGACTTACCACGACCACAAACCAACAGAACACGTCGAAAAAAATCAATCAAGAGAGAGAGAACGCCGTCAACGACGAACCAGCCAGAGAAACGCTGCATACAAACAAAAAATTTCAACTTTTATATCTGTGGCATTAAAAAATTTATTTTTAAATTGTCCTTTCCTTTTACGAAAAAGGAGAGGTGAAATAAGTGTATAGCAGACTTACCACAATCGCCAACCAACAGAGCACGTCGAAAAAAGCAGATTCACTGCCGACAACGTAAGACAATTGCTTGAACGAGGACAATTTTCAAGTACAGTAAAGACGCGATACAACCAAAGCAAAAATTGAATGATGGTTGAAGGAATGTCAACCACATGGTTTTTGTTTACATTTCCTACTATCGCCTCTGCTCCTCCCTCCTCATATCACATGCTACCACGCTTTAGAACAACAAATTGCTTCTTCTCTATTTAACAACTTTAAAAGTAAACGGTAGATGTCGTGTTCAGTGTAACTACAGCGACACTAAAATGTAATGTTTGAAAGCCCCGCTTAACCTTTGATAATCTTGGTCACTGTAGGCTTATTGAAAAGATAATTTTATGCAAATGCATTTATTTTATTGTAACAGTTTCATTTTGAGAATTTTGAAAAAAATTTTGAACATACAATATTCTGAAAATTGCCAAAATATTTTCTTAAGATTTTTTTATGTCCAAATTTTTATGTAAACTTTTTTTATATAAAAAAAATTTACTAAAACTTTAAATTTTTTTATAACCCAAAAGTGTAAAAAAGTTTACTAACACTTTTATATTTTTGAAATCCTCAGTGCAGGATTCGTGTAGATACGAAGTCTCAGAACTCTATAAGAAGGCTGTAAAAATTTTACTTTCCGACGTCTGCTAATAATTAAAACTACTGCATACTGTTGTGAAACTCGGGCTGCTTAAAAGTCGGTAAAACGTTACAGTTGTATATGTAACGCATAACGGTTGTAATGTCACGGAGAAAATTATCCCTTTGACAGGGTCCCCTGGGTTGACAGAAAACAGTTAGCCTCTATCTATCTCCCCAAAAAACCAGGTGGGCACGAGGCAGCCAGGAATCATTTTTGGCTACCTGTTTGTTTGTTTCTTATTTGGGGTTGTGCGGAACAGGAATACTTCGTTAGAAAGTGCGCGCATTCAACGGTTCAAATTTTGGACATTCGTAAAAATGTGTTTTTCACTATGATCAAATTTTGCGAATACTGAAAAAAGTTTCCATTTTCATTTTAATGGTGTTTTATGTTTTAATATATTGTAATCAACATCAAAGAGTTTAAACGCAAATAGTCAGCTTTCGGTGATAATAAACGCAACACATACATAATCTTCAACCTTCCTTACAGATACAGATAATCATCAATCATACATTCAACATTGATCATGTCGTCAAATTGTTTGTTGTGTTTCACTGAATTTATTCAAGAAAATCCAAATACTAACCATAATCCGAAATTATCTGAACTTTGTTGTAAATATTTACATTTCGTATTCCAAGAACGACAAGAAGGAACATTCCAATCCAGTCAAGATTTGTCGTTCTGTCCGAAATGCTTTGAATCAACTACAGAATTAATTCATTTTAATGAACAGTTGGAACATTATCAACAAAAGATCAATGAATTAGTTTTGACTTTGGAAATTCTTCATTGTAAACAGAAAATTGTAAATTCGGATTGCAAAATTGAGACAGATGAAAATAATTTGGAGTTAACAGACTTTGATATTGATAGCCAAATTAAAGACAATTCCAATGACATCTTTAATCTTTCAGTATTGCCAAAGTGTTCAAACGACGAAGACAATACAAGCGTCACAATTGAAAATGTTAAATATGAAGATAGCCAAGAACAATTTATGGAAATTGCCAGTGCAGAATCTTCAATAAAGATTGAAAATGCTTTTACATTGAAAGTTGAAAATAAGCAGCTGAGTCCTTTCTTAAAACTACACAGTAAGTTATTATCATGGCATAAATTGAATTTATTTTCACATTTTTATACAAACCAAATTGTAAATAATTTATGATTTAATTAGAATCTTTGATTTGTTTGCCATAGGAATTCAGTTTTTGGGTAATCGGAAACTACTCGTTACAGAAAGTACCATGGGGCTTTGTAATGGTGGAAAAAAGTCTACTTGGACCAAGAGCAAGCCCACAGGAAGTTATATGATGTCTGATGTAAAAAGTATACAACATGATTTAAAAATGGGTAATCGTTTTTGTTGTATCCAGAAACAAGTATCTCTGTGCCACCTTTAGTAAATAGCCATTTTAATTGAAAATAATTATTTCTGTTTCAATGTTTCAATTAATAATTACTAAACCAATGTTTTGTTTTCAATATTAGAGCCTTCAAATTCGGCAACAATTTCTATTCCAACGGATCCTTTAGTATCAACTGAACCTAAGATAAGCCATACTAAGACTACGGAGCAAGAGCAAAGCAGTCTTCAAGGTCCTGTGCGAAAAGTCTCAAATGGAGAAAAACAGCTGGAGAGTCAGTTAAGCTGCAAGAAATTGGATGGGCAGTCAAAAGAGCATACAAAACTCCATAGTAAAAAACAACGGTACCAATGTAAAACATGCCTGGAAGAATTTAAAATTCATGGCGATCTATTACGACACGAAATAGCGCACGTGGCAGATAAACCATACAGTTGTGATGTTTGCAAAAAAAGATTTAAGGTTAGAAAATCTTTAGCAAAGCATAAAAGAATTCATACAGGAGAAACTCCCTTCAAGTGTGACGTATGCCATAAAAAATTCATACAAGGATCGCATTTGGTAGACCATAAAAAGATACATACAGGAGAAA
Organism: Tomocerus qinae; assembly: GCA_020055645.1. Taxonomy (NCBI): domain Eukaryota; kingdom Metazoa; phylum Arthropoda; class Collembola; order Entomobryomorpha; family Tomoceridae; genus Tomocerus; species Tomocerus qinae. The sequence goes on along the minus strand of CM034546.1, from coordinate 45,271,726 downwards.
AGCCCTTTAAATGTGATGTCTGTTACAAAACGTTTGCTTTGAAAAATGTTTTAGTGCTGCACAAAAGAGGTCACACTGGCGAGAAACCTTATAAATGTGATAAGTGTGACTTTGCATGCACTCAAAATCAGCATTTAAAAAGCCATAAGATATACAAACATTCCACTGCGAATAACTTTAAGTGTAAAGAGTGCAACAATCAATATAAACATGCAGTCGATGTTAAAAGACACTTTAAAAGGATTCATTTTGCTCTCGACTTTTCTGATGATTGTATAGTTAAAATCTGTTAAATGCTTTAAAACAACTAACAATTTTGTGCACAGTTTAGTCTTATCCTCAACATGATATTATGTAATATGTTTGTTTAGTCTTCATAAGTACTGATGTTAGTTTAGTAGAGCTAATATAAACTTGGTATTCAATATTATTATGGATTATTGATTTGTATTAAAATTGAAATAATTTCTATATTTTGAAATTGCTTAGTAAGTTAATGATAATAAATATGTATAAAATCTTTTTCTATTTTGAAAAACAAATACTTAATTTCTAAAGCTTGTACATTGTAAATTTTAAATGATTTGATACAAAATTCCTAAAATTACAAACAGCTTTGAGGCGGCAATCCATTCTACATGGTTCCCACTATTAAAGCCAGTTGTAGTGGTTATACCGTCACCAGGATCAGTAGTAACTTTTTCAGTTGTAGTTCCATCATCTCCATCTATAGTAGAGCCTCCCCCAGATTCTGTAGTGGATCCTTCCCCAGATTCTGTAGTGAAGCCACCCCCTGATTCTGTAGTGGAGCCACCTCCAGATTCTGTAGTGGACCCTTCCCCAGATTCTGTAGTGGACCCTCCCCCAGATTCTGTAGTGGACTCTCCCCCAGATTCTGTAGTGGATCCTTCCCCAGATTCTGTAGTGGATCCTTCCCCAGATTCTGTAGTGGATCCTTCCTCAGATTCTGTAGTGGACCCTCCCCCAGATTCTGTAGTGGACCCTCCCCCAGATTCTGTAGTGGATCCTTCCCCAGATTCTGTAGTGGACCCTTCCTCAGATTCTGTAGTGGACCCTCCCCCAGATTCTGTAGTGGACTCTCCCCCAGATTCTGTAGTGGATCCTTCCCCAGATTCTGTAGTGGATCCTTCCTCAGATTCTGTAGTGGACCCTCCCCCAGATTCTGTAGTGGACCCTCCCCCAGATTCTGTAGTGGATCCTTCCCCAGATTCTGTAGTGGATCCTTCCTCAGATTCTGTAGTGGACCCTCCCCCAGATTCTGTAGTGGACTCTCCCCCAGATTCTGTAGTGGATCCTTCCCCAGATTCTGTAGTGGATCCTTCCTCAGATTCTGTAGTGGACCCTCCCCCAGATTCTGTAGTGGACCCTCCCCCAGATTCTGTAGTGGATCCTTCCCCAGATTCTGTAGTGGACCCTTCCTCAGATTCTGTAGTGGACCCTTCCCCAGATTCTGTAGTGGACCCTTCCCCAGATTCTGTAGTGGACCCTTCCCCAGATTCTGTAGTTGTCGTTGAAAATTCCGAGCACTCATTTTCCGGTACATATTTTTTTGCTGTTGGATAATTTGTTTTTCCCCACACAAGAAAATCAGGATTTCTGTCTGCATAGCAAGCAAAGTCATGATCTTTTGACACAACATTTAATTGGTAACTATTTCTTAGTTCTTCTGTCCATTCTACTATGTTGGTTAGTACGTCTGTGTAATTCCTTCCCCTCATATTTTCAGGACCAGTAATTATTGGAATTCTCATCCCATCGACTCTGTTTTCATTGTAAGCAAATTTATTTTCATATTCTCAAAGTATTAATACGATGAAATAATTAAGATAAATCAATTACTATAATCCTTACAATGTGAAATTTTCCATTCCAAAATCTTGCAAAATATCGTCAAGAGAGTATGAGCTCAAGCAAGAAGACATTTCTACTCTGGGGTAATACATTAAAAATGCTTCACACATTTCATCTCGTGTAGACAAATCGCCGAGAGTCAATTCACCATTTTTCCATTCCGTATTTGTAACACATTCTACAAGAAAATAATTAAATGCAATCGGTATACCAAATAAGTATGTATTAATTTTTTAAATATATTGCAAAACAGTAAATTTCTTCGATTTTACAGAAATTTCAATATTTATTATAGTAGACCTATATAATGTACAACTTTATTTTATAAATTTCATTGTATCAAATGGAAACATATCGAGTACAGCCTTAAAACTTTTGTGATAGCCTGACTGTTGGAACATTTTAAAAATATTTTTAATTACCGTATGTAAGATGATCGCCTTTCAAGACTTTCCTTTCTTGTTTTAAATGTCTGTTCTGTTGGTAATTGAAGTTATAATTCTGATCAACAGACAACCAAGGCAGTTCCTCGTCACCACGAAAATGTCTCAGCTTTAACTGGCGACCTAAAAGCAAAAATTGGAAGAAATTATGAGCAGGAATTAACAATTTATTTGAGGCCTACTTTACTTAACTAATAAAAAAAACTTCATTTAGAACAAAATTTTGCTTCTTTGTTCAAGTGAGAAATTGAAATAAGAACATGAACTAGGACTTTTGACAGGTCGCCTTGCCTTGCCGTCAAAAGTCCTAGTTCATTTCCGACCATCCTGTGTAACCTGAGAGATGTGAATGTAAAAGGACATTGAATACGTTGATGCCGTCTTCAGGTAGAGCTTCAGCAGTGCATTCTTTTGTACAATGGCCAATTGTTTTGAAACGGTGGGAGTTAGGTGGAATGGTATGTGCCCACCAAACCGAGTGCCCCATCAACATAATGCCTGCTGCTTCAGGCCTGTAATTGCGAAAAAATATTCCAATAACAAGAGCTTCCTTTTTTCGGTTTCCAATTCAAAATTATTAACCAACCTTAACTCATCGGTGTAGTACATTCTCATTCCTGTTTTGAATTTCTTATCTACCAGTTCATTTGGGTTATCGTAATGAATCTCAAACACGTAATACTCATTTTCACCGGGAACTTCGGCAATAGGAAATCCAACATTGTCAGGAAATGTTGTTAACTGAAACCAAAATATCGATAAAAATTTTAGTTTTCAATATCTGTACATAATCAATATTATTCAAAATCCCTTTTTCAGTTATTGAAAACACTATCCTGTCGAAATTATGAACAAAATCGAAAATTGTAAAATAATTAAAGTGTATAAATATTTTTTCTAAAACAAAATATACTTCCACTGATTATATTCAACTTAACGTATTCTACTACTTATATCACTATTATTCCCTAAATTAGACCAAAATCTTTTAAAACTGTATTTGGAAAGATTTTTTCGTTTAATTAGAGCATTTTCCTTTTTAACCGTCCCTTCAATACAAAATAAGCCATAGAATAAAGACAATAGGAAATCCAATTACTTGTCCTCCTTTGGCCCATACAAACGTATTTACTAAGCACTGTTGAAGAAATAGTGCACTTTCTCCTGTAGTACTGGAACATAGTCAACTGCTGGCGTTCCAACGTGTTCTTCAAAATAATCAGCATCCTCTGGATGGACAATACATTTGCGAAACAAAAAATGATGAGTGTGAGCTACAGCGTCTTCGTTTTCCAGAAGCGCATCAAACTATACAAAGTAAAAAAAACCCTTAAAAATTTTAGCAATTAAATTTTTTTTAAAGTTATTTTTTCTAGACCGGGTTTTTATACATAATTGTCATGTATAAACTGCTTTTTACATGCAAACCAAATTTTAGGCATTTAAAATCCATACTTAATTGGCAATTCTAATAACTGCAAATAAAAACTAGCTTACTCCAACAATGTGATGTGTTTTTGAAATTTCAGTAGGCATTTTATGCAGAGAGCACATGTAAGAAGTGTCCGCTGTAGGCATTGTGTCCTCTACAACCAAGTCCCATTTTTTAAAACTGTAAAAATTGAAAATTTGTAAAATTTGAACAATCGGTAATTTAATTTATGGTCTCACCTGGATATATTTTTAGAGGGCATAGGTGGATCCAGTAAATTTCTGCTCTCAGTTCCTCTATTGACACCATGGTATTTTATTACGTCCGAATCACCAAAGGACCAAATTACATTTACAGTATCTTCCTAAAATATAAAAAGTTTGAGAATTTAATGGCAATTTATAAATGTACAGATAAGTTTTTTTAATTGGACGAAAATAAATCCAGTGCCTCAATTTTGTCTATATAGTTACAGACTTGCAATTAGTAACTAACTTAGTTAGTAAACAAGTAAGACTTTTTTCCGTGAAATATTTTATGACTTACTGGTAATTAATATTTTCATGAAATTATTGAAACATTTTGACACTTACTGTAATTGGCACATCTTGGTTGTCACAAGTATTAAAGAGGCGATTAAATATCATTGTCGTATGAGTTCCATTTTCAGTAATGGATTCCATATTCCAATCTTCATGATTATCTAAAACTGGCATTACTTCACCTATTCCATGGTAATCCTACATTTAAAAAAGAAAATGTTAAAATTTGTCAAAATAAATCAAACAATGAATTTTCGATTTACATTAAAATATCTTGTTCCATTTTCATGAACTCCTCCAATGACAATATCCGCCCCTTCCATTCCTCCATTGGGAGACAGCCCGAAGCCAACAAAACCAAGCGTCTGTACAACTACTTCAAACTGAATGGACTTTTTGTCTAAGAACTCGACATTTCTTGTCACAATATACTTTCCATCTGCAAATTCCTCCGAGATACTCCAACTTGTCTCTTCTCCATGAAAATTCGGAATTAGTGAAAATATTAATAAAATACTGAAAACAAAATCACTAGAAATCATTTTGAGTAAATTATAAATATATGCAACGATAGGCAGCAAATTAAGATCTGAATGGGTTTATTGAATCACTTTACATTATTTATATACCCATTGTCTTTAGTATCTTTTAATCATGCGAAAAATAATTATCACCACATACGTCATGTTTATACAATGTGGTGTAAAGTATGAAGTATCACACTCAAGATTTGCGACTTTACAGTTATAATTTGTGAATCATTACATTACAATCAATCTTCGAAAAGGTAAACACATTTAATCATTTACTTCACAAAGTGGGAACAAAATTGTATTATATTACAGCTATCCACGGGAAGTATGAAGTAACATCAGATTTTCTGGATTACAAAGCTTCCATCAGTTTAAGAAAACCGAAACCTATTTACATCTCACGGCATATTTTATTCTATATTTTTGTTAATTGCGAGATTTAAATCTTTCAATTCATTTCTGACAATATAATTAATATTAATGTATTAAACTTATATTTTAAGTCATTTATGTTTATAAATGGTAATTACAAAAAGGTACTTCAATGATTCATACTCATATTTCAATTATTGCATATCCAAGCACTCAAAAGTAAACATCATTTTTCAATTAAAATTGTTTTAAAAGCGATGTAAACAAAATACGTACAAATGATTAAAATCAGTATCTCTATATTATAATCGTAGACTTGATAAAGCAATAAATTTACCTATCTATATATCTATGTATGTATGTTTGTATGTATGTCTGGTAGGGTGATCGTAAAAGCAAAATGTCATGAAATTTGGAAATGAGTGTTGAAAGTGGAATAAGCTGCTGCCCTAGCAGCATACCAAAATTCAAATAGAATTGTTTCATAATATGTACATTTGTACAATGCAACTGTAAGAAGCGTCAACTGCGTGAAAAGTGTTTTTTACTGTACTATTTACATTTTGCACTTTCAATTCATTTTTTGCTGATTTTTGACGAAAACACGAGTTACCAAATTCTCTTCTGTCTGCTATCAAAAGGAATACTCATCTTTCTGATCTGAAAATTAGCAACTGTGAATCTATACCTACACATTGTCCTCAAAACTGAAACTGCTGCTGATTTAAATGAATATAAGGCTCATTCATTGTAACTGTAAGTGATTAAACGTATTATGGTAAAATTTTAATTTAATACACTTTTAATAAGATTTGGAAAATGAGGTTTCATGTTGCTTATTTGAAACCAATTGTTAATTTTAGCTTATAATAATCTCCTTTGTATTTGAATAATATTTTCTGCATTTAAAAGTCGAAGTGTATTTTCTGTTCAATCAAGAAGTTTCAATGTGTTTACCATTGGCTAATGACTTTCCAACAAATGGTCCAATAATTATAAATAATATATAATAATTACATATAATAATTATAATTTTATATATATTGTCCAACTCCAACATGGTTGGACGATAAATAATGTTACCATATTATTATGTTTATATTATTGCATATAATATTGTTTGAAAATTACAGGCCAAATATTTCAAGATATTAGTAGACGAACTTTTGACCTTTAGTTGACTTACTGTTAGGTTTGTGTAGTGTGCAATATTGAAATGAAACAATGAAATATGTACGCTTTAAATTACAAGGTAAGCCCACAAAAGAACAGAATCCATTTTTTGCGAAAAGGTACAAGAAACTAAACGGTTTTATGATGATATGCACTGGATACGTTTGGATTTCCTTCCCGAATTGTATGTTGGTAGTCAAATGTGCAAAGGTTACAAACTAGACATATTTGTCATGGGCCAAATTCTAATAATAGTAATTGAAGAATGGTTATGGGTATTGCAGGAGCCATGCATGCCCATGTCTCTGTAGCTTATCACCATTTCCCTATCTTAGGCGATCTGCATGTCTCATGTCGCCATCCTCATCTCCCTACCTATCTATTCCTAATACCTATCCCTAACTAATATGTACATCTTCAACTATAACTTACCTGTGTACTTACCTATTTCCATCCACACCAGGCACACACACACAAAACCAATTATACTAAAGACATTGGTAAATCGGATTCATTCCGAATCTGACCAGGAGGCAAAGTCCTGGTCAAATAAACATTCGCTCCTTAATTGTTCTATGTTTTTTCACTCATGTCATTTACGCACTCAATCATACAACAATCATACATAGAGCACAACCCGGGTATTAGTCTGGCACAGGAGTGCCCAGACTACTCTCTACACTCCGAGACTAACCCACTTGACCATGCCCGAAACCGGTGAGCATGCTGAAGCTGCTTAGGCAAGTTGGGAATGGAGAGGAAATGGGATTCAACACAACGAGTACCCATTTTCCCCTTAAAGTATCATGTCAGTATGTCAGCTTAGGATTATTTTATTAATCCCCATTCATATAAAAAGATTTGCTAAAAATTGAAGACCAAATATTACCTTGCAAAATGAAATTATTACTCCTTGAAAACTATTACTAAAACGCTTATAAAATTTATTTACAGAAAAAGTTACATACAAGGAAATGATAGCGTGTTTATTTTTACTAAATTTGGGTAAATGTGGTCCTAATGGATTATGTGCAAGTTTTAAATAATTTAAATAATTAAATTTAAGTAAATTCCTAAAATTACAAACAGCTTTGAGGTAGCAATCCATTCTACATGATTTCCACTATTAGAGCCTGTTGTAGTGGTTATGCCGCCACCAGGATCAGTAGTAACTTTTTCAGTTGTAGTTCCATCATCGCCATCTATGGTAGAGCCTCCCCCAGATTCTGTAGTGGAGCCACTTCCAGATTCTGTAGTGGATCCTTCCCCAGATTTGGTAGTAGATCCTTCCCCAGATTCGGTAGTAGAGCCTCTCCCTGATTCTGTAGTGGACCCTTCTCCAGATGCTGTAGTGGATCCTTCCCCAGATTCTGTAGTGGAACTTTCCCAAGGTTCTGTAGTGCAGCCACCTCCAGATTCTGTGGTGGAGCCACCCCCTGATTCTGTGGTGGACCCTTCCCCAGATTCTGTGGTTGTCGTTGAAAATTCCGAGCACTCATTTTCCGGTACATATTCTTTTACTGTTGGATAATTTGTTTTTCCCCACACAAGGAAATCTGGGTTTGTATCTGAATAGCAAGCAAAGTCATGATCTTTAGACACAACATTTGATTGGTAACTATTCCTTAGTTCTTCTGTCCATTCTACTATGTTGGTAAGTACGTCTGTGTAATTCCTTCCTCTCATATTTTCAGGACCAGTAATTATTGGAATTCTCATCCCGTCGACTCTGTTTTCATTGTAAACAATTTTATTTTCATACTCAAAGTATTTCTAGCAATATGGTAAAATAATTAAGATAACTCTAATGTAAAAAAATAAGCTAATTGCTATACATTCTTACAATGTGAAATTTTCCATTCCAAAATCTTGCAAAATATCGTCAGGAGAGTATGAACTCAAGCAAGACATCATTTCTACTCTGGGGTAATACATTACAAATGCTTCACACATTTCATCTCTTGTAGACAAATCGCCGAGAGTCAGCTCACCATTTTTCCATTCCGTATTTGTTACACATTCTATACGAAAATAAAACAATGAAATGGATGTATCAAACAAGTTTACTTTTAAGCTATAGCAATCTTACAGTAAATTTCTTCGATTTTACAGAAATTTCAATATTTATTGTTTATGCAATAAATATTGAAAATAGACCGTCTGATTTATTTTAAAGCATAGTCTATATCATAAAGAGCGAATTTATTTCTCCTCTAAAGGTGATTTTTTAAACATTAGGGCATTCCTAATGTACAACGTTACAAATTTCATTGTGTCAGGAAATCTATTGAATATATCCTTAAATATTTTATGTTTGAACATTTTTAAAATATTTTAATTACCGTATGTGAGATGATCGCCTTTCAAGACCTTCCTCTCTTGTTTTAAATGTCTGTTCTGTTGGTAATTGAAGTTATAATTCTGATCAACAGACACCCAAGGTAGTTCCTCGTCACCACGAAAATGTCTCAGCTTTAACTGACGACCTGTAAGCAAAAGTTGGAATAAATTATGAGCATAAATTAATAACAATTGATTTATAGTCTACTTAATCAATAATAACTTCGTTTAGAACAATATTTAAGTAAGAAATAAGGACATAATAATATAACCTGAGAGATGAGAGTGCAAAAGGACATTGAATATGTTTATGCCTTCTTCAGGTAGAGCTTCTTCAGTGCATTCTTTGGTACAATGGCCAATTGTTTTGAAATTGGGTGAATTAGGTGGAATGGTATGTGCCCACCAAACCGAGTGCCCCATCACCATAATGCCAGCTATTTCAGATCTGTAATTACAGAAAAATGTTCCAATATAATTGCGGAAAATATAACAAGAGATATTTTCGATTTTCAATTCAAAATTATTTTTACCAACCTTAACTCATCGGTGTAGTACATTCTCATTCCTGTTTGGAATTTCTTATCTACCAGTTCATTTGGGTTATCGTAATGGATTTCAAACACGTAATACTCATTTTCACCAGGAACTTCAGCAATAGGAAATCCAACATTGTCAGGAAATGTTGTTAACTAAAACCAAGAATATCGATACAGATTTAGTTTACAATATCTGTACAAAATCAATATAATATAAATAAATCCTTTTTTAATCATTGAAAACAATATCCTGTCGCAATTATGAACAAAATCGAAAATTGAAAAATAATGAAAGTGTATTAAATATTACACATTACATAAAACATAAAATATATAAAGTTATTTAAATTTCATAATTTTTGGTCACTAAATTAGATCAATCTTTTCAAATTGTATTTGGAATGATTTTTCCGTTTAATTAGAGCATTTTCCTTTTCAAAAGCATCCTTTGGTTGCAAAATATGCCATAGAATAAAGACAATAGAAAATTCAATTACTTGTCCTCCCTTGGCCCATACAAACATATTTACTGAGCACTGTCTAAGAAATAATGCACTATCTTCTGTAGTACTGGAACAGTCAACTGCTGGGGTTCCAACGTGTTCTTCAAAATAATCAGCATCCTCTGGATTGACAATACATTTTCGCAAAATAAAATGATGAGTGTGAGCTATAGCGTCGTCATTTTCGAGTAGAGCATCAAACTATACAAATTAAAAAACCCTTTATAGAACTTACAACGTTATTTAAAAGTATTTACAACGTTATTTAAAATCCCTATTTAATTTGCAATTTTAATTACTATAAAACTAGCTTACTCCAACAATGTGATGCGTCTTTGAAATTTCTGTAGGCATTTTATGCAGAGAGCACATGTAAGAAGTGTCAGCGCTAGGCATTGTGTCCTCCACAATCAAGTCCCATTTTTTAAAACTGTAAAAATTAGAAATTTGTAAAATTTGAACAAATTTAGTAATTTAATTTATGGTCTCACCTGGATATATTTTTAGAGGGCATAGGTGGATCCAGTAAATTTCTGCTCTCTGTTCCTCTATTGTTGGCACCATGGTATTTTATTACGTCCGAATCACCAAAAGACCAAATAATATTTACAGTGTCTTCCTAAAATATAAAAACGGTAAGAATTTAAATTTAAATACAATTTAAAAATGTAGTATTAATTTTTTCAGGAATTCTGCAATCATTCGACTCGACACTTACCGTAATTGGAACATCTTGATTGTCACAAGTATTAAGGAGCCGATTAAATATCATTGTCGTATGAGTTCCATTTTCAGTAATGGATTCCATATTCCAATCTTCATGATCATCTAAAACTGGCATTACTTCACCTATTCCATGGTAATCCTACATTAAAAAAAGAAAATGTGAAAATTTGCTAAAATAAATCAAATAATTAATTTTCGGTTTACATTAAAATATCTTGTGCCATTTTCATGAACTCCTCCAATGACAATATCAGCGCCTTCCATTCCTCCATTGGGAGACAATCCGAAGCCAACAAAACCAAGAGTCTCTACAACGACTTCAAACTGAATGGACTTTTTGTCTAACTCAACATTTCTTGTGACAATATACTTTCCATCTGCAAATGCCTCCAAGATACTCCAACTCGTTTCTTCTCCATGAAAATTCGGAATTAATGAAAATATTAATAAAATACTGAAAATAAAATCCCTAGAAAGCATTTTGAATAAATTATAAATGTATGCAACAGTAGGGAGCAAATTAAGTAATCTGAATGGATTTATTGAATCAATTCACAATTTATATACTCGATCAGCCGATCATGACACTTCATTGTCGTTCCTATCTTTTAATCATGTACGAAAAATAAATATCACAAAATACGTCAAATTATTATTGTACGATGTATATAGTGTAAAGTACATGCACTCAAGATTTGCGACTTTACAATTTTGAACGGTGATTCATCCTTTACAATGAGCTTTCGAAGTGGTAAACACAATTAATCATTTAGTTTACAAAGTGGGAACAAAGTTGTTTTTTATTAGGTAAAGGAAGGAAATTTGATATATCGGATTGTTTAGACTAGAGACTTCCAATCCGTATGCTAAAAAAACCGAAAACTATATTTACACCAGAATACAAATTTTATTCCACATTTTTGTAAAATTGTGTGGGCCTTTATTCTTTATATTCATTTTCTGATAATGAAATTATTATTAATTTCCTTTAATCAAGTTAATAAAACTAAAACCTTTAAAGTCATTTATAAATATGTATATAAATATCGTAATTATACTTTAAATGATTCATAATCATTCAGATATTCATTTAGAGCATATCTAAGCACTCAAAAGTAAACATTGTTTTCCAATTAAAATTGTTTTAAAATCGATGTAAACAAAATACATGCAAATGATTAAAATGAGTAATAAATGTTTGTTGTGTATTCCACTTAAAACAAGTTCTTATGATTCATGGATAAACTTGTTATAGGCCATTGTCGTTATACCCTAATTAATTATCAGTTACCAAACGCCTAAGTAGGCATTTGCTTGTAAGTGTTGTTTGTATATTATGCTTTTATCTGCTAATTTAGTTACGCAAGTACACAACTACTTTTACTGCTTGTATAAATTAACAAAACATTTTTTCGCTACTTGAATTTATAATTCTGTAAAGCTACATTAATCATGTCAATTAACTTGTCATGATATAATTAATAATAACAAGGGTCACAATAAACTCTTCTGCTATGATCTGTTAAGAACATTTTTACAATTATAATGTTTATAGTATTACATTATTATATGGTGTCGGTGGAAGCAGAGCCAAATGTCCATTCCTAACTTAAACACTTGTATATAAAAATAAGCGCAAATATCATAATGACATTGCATGATTCATAACTCATGACTAAGCATGTATTATTTACTCTTTTAGTTAAAAACATTACGATAACAAAGATAAAATGGCCATATGGCCAATGATAGTTTTAAGTTTTAATTATGAGAGTGGAATAATTTTGTTTTCTTTCACAATGTATAACAAAAGACATTAATTAAAAACATGGTTACCGTAAAAATAAAGTTAAATTCTCAAATCAAGAGGTAATTAAATATGTCAATTATAATTTTTTTCTCCCAATTAAATTAGATTTTTTTACTGTGTATATTTATAAGCATATCTAGAATAAACGAATTATATATATGGGTACATGGGCGAAAGCCCGTAAGAAACGTCAGTTATTAATAAAAAAATGAAAAAAGATAAACGAATTATAACCTCTTTCATGGTTAATTTATGCCGATTAATGTCATGGTCATGGCTTATATAATATTTATTATGTACGATTCATATAATATTATTTCACACATTAAATAAAACAGTTATGTGTACAGCAGGCTAAGTATGCTTGTAAGTAAGTAGCACTGAATTTAATTCCCCACATTAAACATTTAAACATAATACAATCTGTGTCTGAAAATATACGAAGGACGATCAAAACAAAATTACCATGAAGAGGGACAATGAAAGTCAAGTAATCTTGACTCTCGAATGACTTATCATACTTGTTCAAATCAAAGTTGATTTATTCTACAGTGAATGGCTTGCATAAGGTTGCTTTCATTATAAATAATATACTACGAGTATACTGTGTGACTTTTGACTTGTATAAATTGTATTTGAAACTAAAAACAATGGCAAAGCCAATTCTAGGATACTGGTACATCCGAGGGGTAAGTTTTTGAAAATTCTTTTGAATTGGTTGGATTTTGTAATTTATATGGTATAATAAAAATTCCTCAACTACAATTTTGTTTTATTTTTATAATTTGTGTAGTATGGCCAACCGATTCGGTTTATGTTGGCTTACCTCGGAATAGACTACGATGAAAAGTTGTACATGGATTACGAAACAAGAGATGATTGGTATGCGGACAAGTTTAACCTCGGGTTGGATTTCCCTAATGTAAATAGAACATTTGAAATGTAGTATGTTAAATGTACATATATAACTGATTAATAATCAAAAACAATTCCATATGGATTTGCAGCTTCCCTACTGGATAGACGGAGACATTCGTTTGACAGAAACGAAAGCAATTCTAAGGCATTTAGCCAAAGTATATGGACGGGAAAAGAATTTAATCCCATCGGATCCAATGTCAATTAGATAAATGGATATGCTGGAGAACGTTTTATTCGATACATGGCCCATACTTGTCCGAGTTTGCTACTATAATACAGTAAGCTATTAAATTTTGGTAGGTAATTTTTCTGGTTGGTAAGAGAAATTTCATATTAAGAATTCGAATTTTTTAAATCGGCAAATATCATGTACTGAAACTCTGTTTGTGATAACAACACCGTATGCATATGTATTAATCTTCATTTATAACGTACACAGCAAGATCTCAATTTCTAATATATGCAAATGAGCCTACTTTATCATTATTGAAGTTGATTTCTGTATTCATATTCATGAAATACAAATAAGTCCCAATATGTGAAGGTTGAGAAAGTCACACCTTTCAACCCAGAGCAAATTTTAATACAACTTTTTCATGTGCCAAATTTATAAATAATTTATTTTCAGGTAAATGACAAAGAAGCTTTAAAAAAAGAAGCCCCAGTGAAATATCAAAGCATTTCTAAGTTCCTTGGCAACAAAAAATTCCTTCTTGGGGAAAAGATACACCTGATAAAAACTGACAATAAATGTACTTATTTAAGAAAGGTGATGCATATTTGTTTATTTCTCATGGATTTTAGTTGACCTATGTGGATTTTATCCTCTACGAACTTCTCTATTACTACACTAGCTATGATACAGAATATCTAAAGCCATATCCAAATCTTGCCGATTACATGAAAAGATTTGAAGCGATTCCTGAAATTATTGCCTATACAAAATCTCCCAAATATGTTGCTAAAGGTTGCACAGGATCGAAAGTAATCATTCCCGTTGGTTGGTAATGGTAGTATTCCTCTACCTTCCCAAAAGTTATTTGGTTGATAATAAAAAATGTATCTAAAACATGTTCATGGAATAAATAGCCTTGTAGCAAATTTCTCTGAAAGATCAAAAAATGTAAAATGTATAAAATAAGTGTAATTTTGTAAAATCAATCAGATATCAAATCAATACTGCAATCATTTCACTTTAGTCGCACGGGAAGATATTACTAAGATCCTTAGTCAGCATAATAGTGGTACGTAATCACCGTGGTTTTAAATGTATATTTCACCTTTTTTTAAAACAGTCCTTTTTTGCTTTTTCACCTCTTTTGCCTTTTACTACTTGCAAAGTGAAAGTCAATGAGAAAAATTGTTTCATCAAAAAAGGCAAAAAATGACAGATTTAAAAAAATCTTATTCCCATCTTTGGCTAATATAGCGAAAAAGGTGAAAGGCAAAAAATATTTTTTGTTCCCTGCAATCTCTACTATAGTATAATCGTGTTGTTCGAGTTGCGCGGTGAAATTCGGTATATATATCGGCATGTGTATGTACCATCGTGTGTTAATTTGCCGCTCTGATAACGAAGCTAAGCAGAACTTGAAACTAGCTAAATGTGGCAAATCTCAACAAGTCAGTATATTTCATATTCATAACAAAGCAGTTCATGCATTCTGTATGCAAATATTTCCACCTTTCAGTGTGCTTAAGAATCCTATTCTTTCATGTGCGGAAAAATTTAAAATTTAGCCATTTTACAATGAAATTTGTCCCAGAATACACACTAGTTTTATTATAACAAGACCTAGGTCCTGTGACCTGCTAGTATATACATAATAGCAGATATAGTATCGGAATGTGGTAGGTCAAAAAGTCACAACCAATCTACAATGTAACGGAGTTTTGCTACTTACAATGACTATATGTACCTATAAATAGAAATTTAACAGATTTGTTCTGTCCACTTAATCTATAATGACAATTGACAATTTCGTAATTATTAACACATTAGTCGGTTTAACTGCGTAAAACATATTATTTATATATCATACTATATCAGGGAAGGTTAACGAGTGTCAATTATTGTAATCTAATAACCGGATGTATATAATATTTATTATGAATTCATATAATCATCTCCATATTAGATTTGCTAATAGGTTTTATTACAGTTAATTGCTTTCTATGTTAATTGGTATTATATAAAAGGATGTTTTAAGATACACTGTCGAATGTCGACAACGAAGTCATTTCTTTGTCAACAATGTCTTCCTCCATACAGTTCAAAGTTTTTTTCACTTTACTATTGGTGGCTGCAGTATGTTGTACATTAGTCGTATCATCTATGCCCAAAGTAAGTATCGTAATTCGTAGTTTTAGTTATTTTCATTAAAATAATGCGGTAATGGAGTTTATCTATTGTTTTTTAGTGCGCATATTTTGGAGAGACTTGCTATCCCGGAAG
Organism: Tomocerus qinae; assembly: GCA_020055645.1. NCBI lineage: Eukaryota > Metazoa > Arthropoda > Collembola > Entomobryomorpha > Tomoceridae > Tomocerus > Tomocerus qinae. The sequence goes on along the minus strand of CM034546.1, from coordinate 45,256,065 downwards.
AAATTGCTGTAGAGTCAATTCTTTGCATTGTACCAGCGATACTGGAGCTGGGAAGTGTTTTCCGAGACAAAATTAAAAATTATTTTATTTTAGATAACAATTTAAAAATGTAACCCAATATAAAAGGAAATTTACAATAAAAACATTGACTCTGTTCAAATTCCCCCTAAACTGCATATATGAAATGTCAATATTCGTGTCCGAAAAAATATGTCATAATATTATTTATAGGTAGATCTTTATCTGCCTGCCTGGGGCTACTGGAGACCGTATTACTAAAACTAAACTGTAATTGGAAAGTAATGTGTCGGCGGGAGTTTAGTTGCTTTTCCAGCTGACATGTTCAATCTATTGCATATTTATTTCCCTGCACATTGTATTTCAAATCCAAATTTTGATTTCTGTTAGTGAGTGTGAGTTGACCAGTTGACGTAGTAACTTTAAAAATTTCTTCCGGTGTAAGTACATCTTTCCTTTTCTACATATTGACGTCAGTCGGATAAAAATGCATCCTTTTTTCTTTTCTATGCAACAAACTTGACTTGTGAAAGTGACAACAAAATATTGAATATACAATAGACGTTTCCCACAATTCCAGGATAACACAGGCAGGTACTGTAGTCATTTCAATACCTATTCATGCTAATTTAGTGACCGGTCACCAATTGTGGGAAACCTCTATATTCACACCTTTTATTATTAGACAACTATTCGTTATTGGTATTGTTCAGTAAAATCAGTCATCATTATTACCTGCTCCTCTAAAATTTTGTTATTTTTGTCTAGAATGGCGAGAACTCGAGGAAAAGACACAATCGTTGTAAAAAGTGACGCAGGAAATTTTGATAATAAAGCCAAGACCATTTGGACAAAGACTGGCTCATCTGGAAGCTATAAAATGACTGGCACCAATGAATCTTCGTCGTCGAAAACTTAGTAAATTAGTTTCATTTATCCTTAAAAAATTCACCATTTTATCCATATTTGAATATAAATATTCAAATGCCAAATTATCGTTATACGTTATACTATCATTCAACTTATTTAAAACCATACATTACCTATTAGGGATAATTTTTGCAGTACAAAAAAGAACAACAAAAGACTAATTAATTATCATAATATATAAAATTTTCAGTATGAATTTTTAAAAGTACCTTTTCAAACATTTGATTAAAAGTAAATATGTTTTGCATTTTAGCATGGATAATCCAGAATCATGGTCGAATTCTATTTCAACTGCAACACCTTCGAACCTCGCCGCAATTTCTTTTCCCGATGATCAAATATCCAGCAAATCAAAATTAATCACAACTTTGGGGGAAAACTCACAAAGTAGTTATCAGGATGAAGACGCAAGTCACTCGTGTGAAGAAAACGAATTGGAGAATCAGTTGGACTACAAACGATTGAAGAGACAGTTAATTCATCGTCCAGAAATCAACATTGAACTCCCAACGAATGAATACCGTTGTAGTATGTGCAACAAGAAGTATCATACAAAGATCATTCTACGTCTACACTGGAAAAAAATGCATTTGGAACATAATCCACTCGGTTGCTGTATGTGTAAAGCAAGATTTGAAACCGAAAGGGAGTTAAAGCAGCATAATATTGAAGTTCATAAAAAACCGTTTGGTTGTGAAATGTGCAACAAAAGATTTAGAAATGAATTGCTTCTTCTAGATCATACAAAACAACATGAGTGTGATATTTGTTGTTGTAAACTTAAACAGAAAATTTTGTTAAGATATCATAGAAGAAGTCATTTTGTAAAGATGCTCTTCGAATGTGATCAGTGTGACTATGTAACTAATATAGAAGCCTCTTTAACAAAGCATAAGGCAATTAAACATTCCAATGTGTTTGCATTTACTTGTGGAGAGTGCGGAAAGCCATACAAATCTAAAAGTTCAGCATATGTTCATTTCAAAAGGAAGCACAAACACAAAGCTCTCAAATACTCTCTTAATACAATCATTGAGGTATCTTAAACTCTATAAAATATTTAAAGTTTATAAAAATAATTAATGAATTGACGTTTGAGTATCTATTTGTAAGTGCATGTTTATAATTAAATCCAAGTACGTAGCTCACATTGAGCAATGTACATTTGTCATTTTTTAAGGTTTTTTATTATCACAGTGGTAAAATAAACTTACATTGCAAATTTAGTGTCATGGTAAAAAAGGTAATTTACTAATGTAGACGTATTTTGATTTTTAAGACTTCGACTACTCTATTTTCTTGAGAATATTTCAGATTAAACTCATGTATTATATGCTTAAAAAAATTGCGTTTTATATATTTTTGTATTTGTATCAAATAATATTCAACCCTTCAATAAGAAATATTAAACCTTTTTCAACATGTACCGTCTCTCTGACGTCACAGTGGTGAATTCCAACATTTTCCATGTTATTAAAGAAATCCATTTTGTGGAAATAAGAAATGCTGTATAATATTGTATATATTTTCTAAATTAATTTTACTTGTGGACATTTAGTTTTACTATAATTTACAGTAGATTAAAACAAGCTTCCCCCTTTTCCAGGAAAATAATTACCTATTAAAATGAGGTGGGAAATGGGAAAATTCGAAACTCCGTTTCAGCTTATCCGTGTAAAGTGTAAATGATAAGCAAAAAGTACGCTCCATGCAAAATTCCCTCCATCAAATGTAAATGATAAAAATTACTATCCTTAATTGGTTAGTTAAAGTCAGTTAAAGTCATGAATACTAAAGCAATGTATTTATATACAAACATGTTTTGATAATAATTATTATTGCTTAATATAAATCTGCAGCGGCAGTCATGCTGCGCCACCAATTCGATATCATCAATTCATCTCAAAATACTTACACAAGCAAAAATGGAAAATACATGCCAGGAGCAGTTTATTGTTTATCTTCCAATCCAAAATTAATTACCTGCCCATTATAACTTAAATTATTACCTGTAAAATAAATAGAGTATATGTGTATATGTGGCACAGTTTCAAGTAGTTACAGATTATGTCCCCTCTCAAGTGCAACGCATACCTATGTATACAAAGTACCAAGCCCTTATCCAGTAGGGGGTGGCGTGCGGGTGCAGCGCCCCTCTACATCAGAGAAAATATTTTCAAAAAGTGCAAAAGTTTTGACATTATTTGCAGTTATGTGCTATTTTTGACATTATTTTTGGTTGCGCCCCCCTTGACCAAATTTCTGGATACATGCCTGCAAAGTACAAACTCACTTTTGATTAGACAGCTTGAGTTGATAATGTTTAAGATAATCTACATTGTGTATATGGAATTTACGTTAACGTTAACATTAGTTAAATGAAGTTCACCGTAAGCATCCTCAGGTCAGTCTTCAATTATAGTGCTACATTCACTTGTTGAAAAATAAGGATTACTATACTAATAAAATGTGGAAGTATTTGGTTTTTATTGTCATTGCATTGACCTTCAAATCGTCACAATGCCAGCCATCTGAAAATATAAACGGTTTCCAAATTATATAAATTAAATTACGTGGTACTATTATCCGAATTTTGTAAAATGTTCTAATGTTTTTATATTTTGGTAAAAGGATTCACAAAGTATGACGTTGATTTAAAAAAAGCTGACGGAAGCAGTATTACCCAAACTTATTACTTCAGCACATATCAGGTATGATAATTTTGTTTTTAAATTGAATAAAATGGTAGCATTTTTGCAAAATTGTGAAATCCATTTATTTTATTTACACTTTGCTTTTTAAAAATTGATAAAAAATCATGAACCAGTTTAATTTAAAAAATTCTGTATAGAAAAAGAGGAAAGACAAATTAAACACTTTTGATTATTTTAATTGGGTATAAATGCTAAATCTCATCGTGGCGTGGGGACAAGGGCGATAAGGATAAACCTATGGTTAAGATCCTTCTGGTGGATATGGTTCATTCATATTCACATATATTGTAGAGGACATTAAGACAGACAACTTTGATTAAGGTATAAAAAAATTAACCGTGTAGTTTACCTGGGAAAGGTCACCAAATGTTGCTACCCGGCACCCCGATATTTGGTACCCGTGATTCGATATCGTTCATACTCATATATGTTGTACAGGGCATGAAGACAACTAACTTTTGTTTAAACCAAAATCGGATCCGTCGCATCGTTTGCCTGGGAGAGATCTCTAAAACATAAACGATATTGACCCAAAAACACCAGGTAGAAACTTTGGTGACCTCTCCCGGGCAAACGAGGCGACGGATCCGATTTTGGTTTGAACGAAAGTGAATTACCTTCATGCCCTCTACAACATATATTAGTATATGAACGATATCGAATCACCGGTACCAAAAATCGGGGTGCCGGGTAGGATCATTTGGTGACCTCTCCCGGGTAAACTACAAGGTGAATTTTTTTTATACCCCATTCAAATTTGCCTGTCTTAATGTCCTCTACAATATGTGAATATTAACCAATAAAACAGAAGGATATTAACCATAGGCTTACCGCCCTTGTCCTAATTTTGTCAAATATTGTTGATGCGGTTATAGTAATTGATAATTAATGATTAATAATGACTTCCAGGCAGAGTGGATACAAGGAAGGGAGCATTGTCTAAACAATGGACTGGATCTTGTTTCAATTCAAGACAGTTTGGAAAATGATGCTTTGCGGGAACTTATTATAAAACAAGGTCAAATATTTTAAGAAACTATTGAGGAAATGGGAAGTTTTTAGAGGTCTTGATTTTTTTAATTGTCATTTAGGTGGCGGTTATCATTGGACTGCAGGGATGTGGACTGATTGCGTTTTGACATGGAATTCAACTGGCGAAATAGTTACTTTTACAAACTGGAGAGATTATGGTGGTAGTCAATTTGAAAATTTTCCAGCTATTGCAGTTGATGGCAGAGAACGAAATTGGATGAACCATGTAATAGGAGACGGATACGTGGAAAGATTCATCTGTGAATCTAATGAATAAATGTGAATCCAATTCAATAAATTCAAAAATAGCAACAGAAAAATTATAATTTGTGCATAACAATTTTTTTAATTTTTCGAGACACAATTCATAGTTATTTAGCTTTAACACACAATATAGTACCTTTAGATATGATGTAAAGCAACCAGGGCCGCAGCCAGAAAAAAATTTCGGGAGGGAGGGCACAGACGAAAAATTAGCTATTTTTTGTGTACTCGTGGGGGCCACGTGCCCGGTGCCCCCCTCGCTGCGGCCCTGAAATTAATTGGGACATGAAGCTTATCCACTGTTGATAAGCGATACAACTTTTGGGTTCAAGTTACCAGTAACCATGCTTATAACACTTCTTGGATTACATGCATAAGCTATGTCTCAGTTACTTTTGTGCATCTCTGTATAGTATATTGTTACGAAAATAGAAAGTAGGAAACAGGAATTGTAGAAAGTATAGACAGGAAGGAAGGAGAAATCAAGAATTCTAACGTTAAAATCATTGTCTGGAAAAGTGAAACATAAAATAACTGTAAATACGGTAATTGTATTACATTTATTTTCCTATCTATGTATAGTATATGTATATCAAATAGATTTGGGCTACAGTCGCAACCTTAAAATGCACTTGACTCTTTAAAAATTAATTTGCATTGATTTGTATAATGGCGATCGATAGTGTATGCTGCCATACAGCTTTATGTATACAGGTGAGATAATAAGTTATTGATACAGTAGCCAGGTATAATATACTATATGGCTATATAATGTACCGTCATGATAGATATAGTTTTGATTCAATGATCCGGGAGTGCATTATATAGAGAGAGATTACCCATGTACCTATCATTTGTGTCCTCCTGCTGTGTATGTAGGTTTATCCTTCCTCCCCTTCTTTTGTCAACGTAAAATAAAGCGTCCCACACAATAGCCAAAGAATAAAAATAATTGTTTATGCGTCGGTTCAATTCTCATCTCTTTGACTATCACAATTGTGTATATATACAAGATATACAGGTGTAGCGTTCTATTTAATATCTCTCTGGAAAAGCATCTTCATGTATGTATACCTGTATAGATAGAGTCATGATGACAAACAATTGGTCCATCTGCCCAGGTGAGACACCCATTACAAACTAAGTACTTCCCCTTGGCTTTCTCCTTTCAGATCATTGAGTGAATTAGCAAGAGAGAAAAAAGCTATAAAGCTATTTACTTAGAGAATTGTATTATCTGATTCTAGCAGGTGAATCTTTCACTGCCTGGATGCGCATATCTATGCATTTGTACCTTTTTGTCAGGTAGATTTAAGGTGCTCTCTTGCTTTCTCTATCCACCCATCCCCTAGCTGTCAATTGTATCGCAACGCAAGTGACTGTATCGTATCTGTGATGATCTATGCAATTTTTAGCCTTTGCTCTACTTTCTCCATACAGCATTTCTTTCGTCTACACACTTTGTCTTGGGAATTAGGAAGCCATTATCATCTCCGTCATTTCTTCATATACCAATCACTTCTCTCTCCCTCGAAAATTCTTTACCATTCACATCTGGAAATATTTTTTATATTTACACTCATTCCCAAAATTTCAATTTTTTCGCATCTATAACTGAATATCTGTATTTGTATTCCACATTTTATTTCTATAATTACTATGCTCTGGGACACCTTTCTTCTGCATCAAGTAGTTTTTCTACGTAGACGCCATTGTCGCCATTGAAGCATCATCAGTTGCGTAATCTTCGAAAGCGACGCCATTGACGTGGGTAAGAAACTTATGATTTATTGCATCAAGGGAGATTTTTAAAGGGCCATATGAGCGACATCTGATTCTTTTTCAGTGTGGCCCTTTGCTCAATCATTATTCATTGGTAAAAATGTGGTAAAAACGTCTGTGTTTTAGCTAAGATTATTATTTTACCCTCTCAACCTATTATACTCACTTACTCAGGCACGTATCCAGAAATTTTGTTGAGGGGGGGGGGCACAAAAACGAACAGAAATTGGACAGAGGTTATTGCGATTTTTTTCGGTTTTTGGCCTGTTTTGGAAAAAAGCTCGTTTTCTCAGATTTGTGTGCTGCCCCTGCCCCCTTGCCGCCCTCTCTTAGGATACGTGTCTAGTGTCTGTTCTAAAGCTGCGAGATTGCATCACGGATGATGGCCAGGATCTCATCCTCCTCTCAAGTAAACTGATGAGTGATGATTCTGCTTCCTGACTGTTTGCAAACTCACAGTTACGTGAAACCTTAAGTAGTTATGTCAAAAGTCATCTCAGTCACGAAACTCTTATTGATGTCGAGATGTCGTCATCTCGATAGCTTTCTAGTCTACTGATTATCTGGCTTTATGAAGAATAATCTGTCTATCACAAAATCACAAGTAGACAAGCAATGTATTCAGTTCTATCAATAATATGTCGCAAAAAATAAAATTTGCCTTGTTAGCGATAAATTTTTCAATATATAGCAATTTGGCTAATCGTTATGCATTTTCTTGGGAAATTAATATTTTTCAAAATTTTTAAATAAAAAACGTTTTACGTTATCTGGGTCTTTAGATTCATTCAGATAATAATTAGGAAAATTGAACTTGGTTTGCTTTGAATTAGAATTGCATAATAGTATTGGATGTCATGTCTATTGATTTATTGCTTTGTGTTGCGGTTGTTGTGGTGATGCTGCGAGATAGCGGGGTAAATCCCGCTAGCCGAATCCGAAGGTCCAGCTAGCCGAAGCCGAAGGATGACACCCGAAGCCGAAGGTCCAGGTAGCCGAAGCCGAAGGTCCAGCTAGCCGAATCCGAAGGTCCAGGTAGCCGAAAGTACCAGCTGGCCGAAGCCGAAGGTACCAGCTGGCCGAAGCCGAAGAATGTACCAGGTAGCCGAAGTTCCGAAGGTCCAGCTAGCCGAAATCAGAAGGTCCAGCTAGCCAAAGCCGAAGTACCAGCTAGCCGACTCGAAGGTCCCGCTACCCGAAGCCGGCAGGATAGGTCTATCTTCCTGAAGCCGACGGATTAAGTCATTCTACCAGAAGCCGAAGGTCCAGGTAGCCGAAGCCGAAGGTCCAGGTAGCCGAAGGTCCAGGTAGCCGAAGCCGAAGGTTCCGGTAAGCGGAGCCGAAGGTCAAGCTAGCCGAAATCAGAAGGTCAAGCTAGCCGAAATCAGAAGGTCAAGCTAGTCGAAATCAGAAGGTCAAGCTAGCCGAAATCAGAAGGTCAAGCTAGCCGAAATCAGAAGGTCAAGCTAGCCGAAATCAGAAGGTCAAGCTAGCCGAAATCAGAAGGTCAAGCTAGCCGAAATCAGAAGGTCAAGCTAGCCGAAATCAGAAGGTCAAACTAGCCGAAATCAGAAGGTCAAGCTAGCCGAAATCAGAAGGTCAAGCTAGCCGAAATCAGAAGGTCAAGCTAGCCGAAATCAGAAGGTCAAGCTAGCCGAAATCAGAAGGTCAAGCTAGCCGAAATCAGAAGGTCAAGCTAGCCGAAATCAGAAGGTCAAGCTAGCCGAAATCAGAAGGTCAAGCTAGTCAATCTGTGAGCATGTTGAATCTTGGTAAAAATCAGAAAAGTTTTTTTGGAAATGTGTAAATCACTATTGTTACTCAACGCAGAGTATCCCACAAAATTTTTAAACTATAAAGTTGTAGGCAATAATCTCAGATAACTGAAACTTGTGGCGCAATCTGCATTGATTTTAAGAAAACTGATTTTTAAAATTTCCAGCTTTTAAAATTTAAAATTCAGCAAGTGTTATTCAATAATCTGGAACAGTCAATAATTTCGTTGTACAATTTCCAATCTAGTTTTGGGGATTTAATGACTGCAAAAATGGTAACTTTAAACCCCAATTAAAGGGTGTTATCTAATTTTCAAATATAAATAATGTACAGATTTTCGGTATGAAGGTGGAAATTATGTTACTGCAGGTGCAGTTTATTTTATGACTATTGAAAGGGCGAATCAAATATAGCCTAGTCGCCTTACTCAGCCGAGCTAAAAATGAATACATAGTATTTTGGTACGTAATAGATTAAGTACTTGATGCAGTTTAGTTTTATGTATCCTTTGGGTATTTGGTACTTCGGCTACCTGGACCTTCGGTTTCGGGTAGCTGGACCATCGGCTTCGGCTAGCTGGACCTTCTGATTTCGGGTATCTGGACCTTCGAGTCGGTTAGCTCGTACTTCGGCTTCGGCTAGCTGAACCTTCTGATTTCGGCTAGCTGGACCTTCGGAACTTCGGCTACCTGGTACATTCTTCGGCTTCGGCTAGCTGGTACCTTCGGTTTCGGCTACCTGGACCTTCGGCTTCGGGTGTCATCCTTCGGCTTCGGCTACCTGGACCTTCGGCTTCGGCTACCTGGACCTTCGGATTCGGCTAGCTGGATTTAACCCGAGATAGCGGCAAGCGAAGAGCGAAGCTTTTGAGATGCGAGATGAGTAGGGTATCTTTGGAATTTCGTTGTTACATAAATTAGTATAATTGAACCTTGCGTAGTGCGCGGGCAGCTCAAATCATTTCACTCTTAGCTCAATTTCTTAAAAGAAAACAAAACATTTTGTGCCTTATATATTTTGTTGAAAACTTTCGGCATAACTAATATAAAAGTTAAACTTTGTTTTTCATTTAGCTAACAACTGGCCTTGATATACGAAAACAACGAAAAATTAGCTTATTTTTAATGTTATTCTAAGGTGATTGAATACCAATGACCAATGTTGAATGTATAAGGTAAGTGATAAAATAGTTACTTATGACTTAGTTGACTTGACATTTAGGCGGGTCAACATTTATCGGCTGCTGATCGAATTTAAATATTACTTTTAAAAAATTAGATCAAAGGGTAGACATAAAACGCGAGTATTAAATCCATTTGGTTATTTTTAAATTTTCCAGTGAGCAAGATTGAAGATTGAAGGACGCTTACTAATTTCCATCACGATGGCACATTTTTTATGTAAAGAGAAGACGTGTAAAGATGTTGAAGAACGTCGTCTAAGACCGATTTACGACTTTTTGGATAGTAACAATAATAAAAGAGTACTTCAAGAATGCGAAAGAATGTTGAAGAAGCAACCAAATTTTACTTGTGCAAAAGTTCTGAAGGCATTGGCACTTCTCCGTTTGGGAAAAGGAGATGAATGTATGGAAATCTGCACTCCAATATTTAACGATCCGAAAATTGACGAAAATACTTTACACGCACTTACAATGATTTACCGGGAATTAGACGAGCCTGAAAACGTGTGTAAACTGTTAGAAAGAACATGTGCGATCGCCATAAATGAAGATGTGATGACCCAGTGCTTTATGGCTCAAGTTAAAGTGAACGAATATCAAAAACATTATCAAACGGCCATGAAACTCTACAAGATATATCAGAAAACGCCATATTTTTCCTGGGCTGCGATGAGTCTTCTGGTAAAGTCTGAAAAAGAAGAGGATGTAATGACTTCGAAAGTAAGTTTGACGTTGGCTCAAAGAATGATGGGTAAACTAATAGATGAAAATAAAACCGAGTCGGAGCACGAATATTGTTTGTATATTCTCCTTCTGAAAAAACAGGTGATTGCCAACAGTTTTTTAATAATCGTTTAATTAATATAAATTTTTATCATATTTTATTTTAAAAGTCACTTGTAACGCAATAAATATTTTAAGGGAGAGTATGGAAAAATTCTGGATATTCTAAATGGACCAAATGGAAAACGACTGTCAGTTACTACAGGATATTTTCACAGAAATGTCATTGAGTGTCTGAAAGAAAAAAATGATATGGATGGTTTAGTTTCATTTCTTGAAGAGGCTATAAAGTCACAGTAAGGCAATTTATTTACACAGAATTATTTCAAAATGAGTTTTTTACGTATTATTAATTAATTATTTATTTTAAGGCCAGACGAATGGAATTTTTACAAAGAGTACGTTGAAAACTTTACAAAAACTAAACTTGAGCAAGTGCGGAAATTCCTAGAATCGTTAAATTCGGAGAGTTCAGCTTTAAAATCGGATGCCGCGGACAAATCAAAACTGCTTTCATCACGACCTGTATTACTCTCTCAGTTACTGTTCATTAAGACTGCAAAGAATTTAGGATTGGACCACCAAATGAATACTTCTAAGATATTGACAGATTTCATGACTACCTTTGGGAATAAGCCATTCTTCTTTGCTGACATTAAATTTGCTTTGAATCTGATGGAGACAAAAGAAGATATTAAGTCATTTGTAGATACTGCGAATAGTTTGATAGCTGATCCAATAAATTACTCATCTGCAGATGATACTCAAAGAAAAATCAACAGTGCTATTTTGACAAGATATTTTAATAGCAAAGAAAATTTAACAGCTGAGAAGATCCTAGAATTTGTTCAGTCGTGCGTGAAATGTTATCTGGATGCCCGAGACGAACAAATTGAAAGCGGTTCAGAATCAAATTCCCGTGATGGATTGCCAAAAGATGATTTTATGACTCTGGCAGCAATGCCCCTTATGGAAAGTTTCTGGAATGGCCCTCCTGATTCTGTTTGGACAGGATATTTTGAAAATTGCCAAAAGTTGAAGGAAGATAATGCTGAAATGACAAATCTTAAAGGAGAGCGTAAAATGATATTTGAAAAACTCCATGGTGAAAATCAAAATAACGGAGCAAGCAAAGAGACTGATAATTTAGAAAAGAAGTTTGAGGGTCTGTCTATTAAAGAAAAGAAACAGACTGTGGATTCCATAAGCAAAGAAGGTTCCAGTTTGGCGGAGGTCAAAGAAATTGTTTTTGATGCAACTGAAGAAGATTTCCCAATTTTTCTCAGCATAGCAGTTTTGGAATTTGTATTGGAGAGAAATCCAACCTCAGCTCAAGCTCTTCTTTTGTTAGCAAAGACTTACATGCGTTGTGGAGCCATTGGTGCTGGGGCGGATATGCTAATTGATCTGGATTTAAAACATGTTCAGTGGGAGTCTTTGGGTTATCTATTCTTGTGGAAGTTACAGATGTCTGGATTCTATCATGAAGCTGATCGTATTCTTCGAAAGGCGGAAAACTTCTATATTAGTTCTCAGAAAGAGGTAGAAAACATTTTCAAATTAAATCAGCTGATATTGTTGAATTTGTAATGATTTTGTTTTTTAATTTTGGAATTGTAGATAATTGAGCATGTGATATCAGCTTATAAGTACGGATCATGGGAGAAAATATTGGAATTCCTCGATTTTCGTGAATCTTTAACTCATTCAATGCAATTTGGTTTATTGATGGTGGAAGAGAAACTATTCCAGTACACAATGTATTGTTACAACCGAAAGAATGCGATGCAAATAGCACAAGACGTGGACTTGGAACAAATATCACAACATTTTACTAATTTTGAACGGTATTCAGATAATAGAGACTTGACTGTGCTGCTAACTTACTGTGATAAAAGTTCCTTGGAAGATTTACAAAAACTTACATTTAATGCTGATATGGAGCGATTGAAAATTCGAAGTTTGTTGTTATCGCTGATGACCAATTTTATCCTCCTGCCAACTGTAGATACCAAAAAGTACAAAACTAGTCTAACGGAAATTGAAAACTTACTACTGAAGCTTAAAAATCTGAATGAACAAGACTATTCCGTCTTTGATGTACAAATCCCGCCAATTGAGGGAATGTGGAAGCCAAATTTACATCGCTATATCTCTGCAGGCTATCTTCATGTACTGCTTAACATGCTATCTCTTAACTTTGAGATGGCAAATGATGGAAATGAAGAAAAAATCAAAAGTTTATATGTTCAAATTACAGAAAGTGTCAATACAGCGACTGAAAATAGTTTTAAAATGTGGAAACTTAAAACTGGTTCCTTGGCATCTCGGGCTGATGTCGTTGAAGATGTGTTCATATGCACAGAAACTCTAGGATTTTGCTGTGTGCTTATGGACGTTTTCGGAAATTTAGTCAAGAAAAACAAACCCGTTGTCAAAATCGAAGTCGAACCCGAAGTCAAACCTGTTGTCAAACAAAAGAAGAAGAAAACAAACGTTATAACCGTTACAAAAGTTATAATCGATAAAGATTCTGTTTACTATCAAGTTTATAATTCCCTTCTGGATATGTTATCCAAAACTGCCGAGTTAGTAGAGATGACAATTTTGACTTTTGGGTTTATGAAAAATCCTTATCCAATGAAATGGTCACAAATGAGTCAATTTTGGTCTGGAAAAGTCAACAATGATTTCTTTAATTATATATTACCATTCACTCTGCCTTGCGTCATGGAAAAATTGAATCAAAGCTACGAGAAATCATTCAAACAGATGGCTAACAATAACCTATTGAGACAGAAGTACATTCAAGAGTTACGAGCTCAAATGTCATCTTAATACTCATCAGAAACAAATATTATTTTAATTGGTAAAATTAATTATATATTACTCATTTTTATACTGTTATTTTAATTCATTTTTACATTACTTGATTACCTTAGCTTGTAAACTTGTATCTAGCCCATCTTTAGTAGTAATATCATTGTGATAATACAGCAAATGAGCAAAACAAGGCTAAGTCCCTTTCCAAAATGTACCTCTATCAATTAAATGTGACAAAAAATCTCACAATACCAGAAATATTGTAAAATTGCCATAAATAACCAAATAAAAGCAGAAATGCTCAAGAAAATGCAAAAATTACTAGTTAGTTCAGTTGTTTTTAAATTATATACATTTATATTATTACTACAATGAAAACAAATACACAGAAGTTAGTAATCTTAATTAAGCAATACAGTAGACACTTATTATTTCTTTAATAAGGGTTCACTTCACTATATAAACTTCATATACGTGTATAAACATATAACAAAAATCAAATATAAACTACTAATGTTGGCTCATGGTTCACAGTCATAATATATGTCACATAAAGAAAAAATTGTTTGCATAAACAATAGAGGAAGACTGTTATGAACATTTAAATATGGATATTTTAATGAGATCAATTAACTAGTTTAATTATAAGCGTTTCAGACTATTATCGGTTTGCATCTGCACGTGTGAATTTGTACATTTTTGTCGAATCCGATTTAGAGACTAATACTGAAAACGGATCCCCTAATTTTAGTAATTATTTACAAGAATTCTCTACTTTATGAACTAGCTACCGATACAAATATTATTTAATATATAATTACTAGCAGGCAGGTATCCAGAAATTTGGTCAAGGGGGCGCAATTAAAGATAATGACAAAAATAGGACAAAAATTTTGCAATTTTTGGAGAAAACTGCCCCCTACTGGATACGTGCTTGATTTCTAGTTACTAACTATTAATACAAAGTAGAAATCCATATGTTTGTATTGTTATCCACCAATTCTTTAGAAAATTACGCGTGGTAGTATAATTAATAATTTTAAGTAATTTCCTAACCCTTCACCGTTTTTTAATACTTGGCTGCTTGAGATAAGGTACATAAACATTACTTTTTTAAACTCACCGTTCATTTTGCACCATTGTTCAGAAAAAATGAATAATACTCTATTTAAATTGAAGTATTTAGAATCAAAAACTTCCCTGTCCCCTTAACTCAAAATATGAACCATTTATACGAATATTCATTCTTGGTATTTGCTAATTTTATTGATTTAGTCGTCTGAATCAGATGAGTCAAAAAACGCTGAACCGAGTATACGACCAATACCTGGAAATTTAGATTTGGTATTAGCAGATGTCGATGGAGTCGCAAATCTATCATTGGCAGATACAGCTGGTTTGAATGTTTTGAGAGTAGTTGGCTTTTTTGGCAGTAATACAGTATAAGTACCATTACCATTATTATTTAAAATTTCTTGGTCACTGGCAACACTGGCAGGACTACCAGAACTTGTAGACTCATAATCCGAAACTGCATAACGTGCATACGGGCTTGAACCCCTTCGGAAACTGGGCATATAATTTCTTGGCGGTCTGCCTGTCGATTTCCTCGCCATTTGTTTTGGAATTAGCCTTCTAGAAGATGACTGTCTCGCAGATTGTGCAGCTGGTGTTGATCTCGTCGCAACTTTTCGGGTTCTAGCTGTAGAAGTTGATGAACTATATATAAACAAATTAGTTTAATTCGACCCAAATTATCTAGTTCGTTATTATATTATTACACAGAAAATATTATTCTTACGCGTTTGAAACCGTGGCTTTGTTGGCAATGTTATTATTTCTTAATTTCGAGCACTCCTCCTCAAGACTTGCAATTTTGGCCAGAAGTAAGTTTTTTTCTTCTGAAGACAAGCCCGTCGGCGGTGATTTGTCACCGTATAAAAGGTCCTCAGGGGACAGAGAAGGATACAAGTGAAATAGCTTTCCCGGAGTCAGCTGTTTCCGGCATGAAGGGCACTCCTTTTTTCTGAATACATAATTGAAGTATAGAAATATAAATACGGATTTTAATTAAAAAATAACTACAATTCAGAACATTGTCAAAGTGTTATTAGACCAGTTGAATATTAGAAAACTAAATACACTAATCAAAAATGTGAAAATCCTTTAACCAACAATTTTTATTTAGCTATCGACATTTTTTTACTTTTGATAAATCATTGCTATTATTTAGTGTTAAAATGAACTCACTTTTTCTGACCGAACCAGCGATTAAGACACACTCTGTGGAAAACGTGGCCGCAGGCTGTCCCGCAAATTTTGGCAAGTGATTCTGGAGTATTTGCAACAACGGGCTTAGTCGTCTTCCTTTTTTTCTTGGAAGGACCAGCAACATTGGGATCTGGAGGAACAGCAACAGCATCGGGTGGAGCCGGATTCTCCAAAGCTTCCATACACATTATACATTCAAACCCCATAATGAGGAATTTGCCACGTTAATATACTTTTCCAGAAAATGATTTGGAATTTATTCTATGTGATATAATCAGTCAGTTGTCATCCACTTGGTGTTAAATAAACTTTTAATCAGTTCTTTGGTAATTCCTAAACGACAAAAAACAAATAATGTATTCAGCATTGTTATCAGCTGTTGGTTGAAAATACCAATGTAACATGCATTAAAATTAAAAAATTGGCCATAAAAAGGATTGTGGTATGTGGTTCACCTTGGCTGGACGAATGTCCAGTTCCTATACCCTGTTTGTGACTACCGGACGGCCGTCAATGGCTAAAATTTTCAAATTTGTGACTAGATTTCATTCAACGCATTACTGCTTTGGAATTTGGTCAACCGAAGCGAACGAACCATCAACCATGTGAAAGTGAAAATTGAAGTTGTTGAATATAACATGTTGTATTTTGGTTATACGTATAATGTTATGCTACATCCTACGCGGTAAAAAATATTGAATTCAATTTCCCGGCCACATAATATATTTCATTGTACCCCAACTTTAGAGTCCTATTTAATTTATTATAGTTCCAAGCTCACCTTACATACCTACATTGTATTGGAAAGACAATGGATATGGATGATATTATGTTGTAATACAAAAGGCTAAACTTCAGCTCAAACTTCGAGTCGAGTCGAGCAAATGAGCTTGGGAGGTCCATTGTAATGCAACATATGAATATGATCCATTGTCTTTCTAATACAATGGATGTAAGGTGAACTTAGAAGTGTAATAACAATGTGCAATATTATGACAATGACAAATATTTCAGGCCTAACATACCTATACCTACCTAACCCTAACCTAATACCAACCACCAAATTTTATAAATAACTAACCCATACCCTCGACCCTTTCTTGCTAAAAATAGAAATTCTCAACTTTTGGAGTACACTAATTTGAATGTACCGATATTATAATTAGTAAAGAAGCGTATATGTATCTATAGATTATAGATTTAGTTGCGGTCAACATTGTAATGTAAATCCATAAGCAAATATATATATATATAACGATATATTATATTATATTATATACAACGACAACAGTAGATATTACTAGATATACAAGAATATTTGACATTTCCATTTTTTCAATACAATGTTAAAAGGAAAATATTATTATGAAAACCACAATCTATGTTTGAAGTGTAACCAAAGTAGATTATAAACAAAGAACAACGGCGTATCCAGAACATAAAATTAGGGATTAAAATTGGGATTTAATTTTGTATGCATAAAAGTAGCTTTTTAAAATTACATTTTGAGAAAGTATCAAGTGATTTGATAAATTTAGGGGGTGATCAACAACCCTAGCATCCCTCCTAAATACGTCCTTGATAAAGGAGGTAAATATTGAGCGGCAAGTATAGAAAGTGCAACTAATTGTATTTTTTGTCCGTTCTTACAAGAAGTTGCAGCAACAACAAGACAACAACACAACCAAGATTAGGGTTAACTAAGCGAATTTTGAAACAACATTTTCCAACAGTAGTATGTCAAATTAATTTTCAAAATGGTATCAAATCAGACTGATGTCAACAAGTGCAAAGAAAAAAAGACCGGCAAAAAAGCTTGTTCTTTTTGTGGTAAAGTGTTTGTCAAAAGGTTTTTACTCAATCACATAAGAATTCATACAGGGGAGAAGCCATATTCATGTACATGGTGTAATAAACAATTCAATCAAAAATCAGCACTAAATGGACATATAAAACGACATACCAAAGAAAAGCCGCACAAATGTGGGGAATGTGGCAAATCGTTTACAATAAAATCGGCAGTGAAAATCCATATGAGAGTACATACGGGCGAAAAGCCATTTAGTTGTGAAATATGTTCCAAAAGGTTTACCCAAGAAGTTAATATGCAAAAACACCGAAACGTACACGATAGTGAAAGGAAGAAATTATTCCCATGTAGTATCTGCGGAAAAAAATTTAGTGAAAAATCAGGTGTGAAAAAACATATTTTACAAGTTCATACAAAATATTCTGTGATGCCATTTAGTTGTGAACATTGTGGAAAAGGGTTTACTGTCAAAGAATATCTGACTTCGCATCTTTTAGTACATGTTGGTGAAAAGAAATTTGAATGTACTTATTGCGAAAAAAAGTTTTTAAGAAGGACGGGTCTAAAATTACATGTAAGAACGCACACTGGCGAGAAATCTTTCGAGTGTGGATTTTGCGGGAAAAGATTTGCAAGCAGTGGTCAGCTGAAGACCCATATTGCGATGCACACTAAAGAAAAACCGCTGTCATGTGATAATTGCCCGAAAAGATTTTACACCCACTCTGCTTTAAAATCTCATTCAAAAACGCATAGTCAAGAAGTGAGAAAAAAGTTTTCATGCACTCAATGTAAAGCAGAGTATGTTAAAAGCATATCATTGAAAGACCATATCAAATTTAAACACAATGGGCTAGAAAAACAATTTGCGTGCGATATCTGTGGAAAACGTTTCATTGACAAGTTCAAGTTACAAGACCATAAAATAACGCACAGTAGCGATAAACCGTTTTCATGTACACAATGCGATAAATCTTTTAAAAGGAAAGAAGGTTTCCTTCTTCATCTTCAAATACACGAGAACGCCAAGTCCTACAGCTGCAATATATGTACTATGCGATTTAATTACAGACATGGACTTTACCAACATCTCACAAAACACAAAATATGGGCCTATCAAATGCAGGAGAAACAAATCCTGAAACAAAATAATGGAAATATCAACAGACTGGCAATTAGCTCTTACCCACTCCTAAAAAGGTTACTAAACAGGAGGATATTGTGTAAAATAGTATAAGTAAAAAATTAATTGTACAATTTATTTTCAATTTTTAAGAATTAATATCCAATATACAATTTTTGTCTCTCTTGCAGATGCAATGTTAATGACACGGAAACGATTTCTAAAATATGCCCAAAGATTCTAACAGTGAAGTTGTTACGCATGAATTCTAAAACAAACTTGGCCAATGTAGAATCCTGTGACGTAAGGTAATGGAATTAAAAACTATTTCTTGCATGGGCCATAATGGATATAAAGTTATGTTATCTGAGTACATAAGCATAGGAATAGTAAAACTACATTAATGTACTATGCTAAAGTATATGGGTATGTACTATGTAAATAATTTTGTATGTAATATTTTTTCCAGCAGTAATAATGATGACTCTACACACAAATGTAACATCTGCAACAAAACGTTTCCTGAGCTGGTGATTTTAAGATGGCACATGACAAGGCACCGAAAGAGGACACGTTCTAAGACAGCGATTCATTTTTGTCAATATTGCAACAAGGGATTGAAGTCAAAAAAATCATTAATAGAACATCATAGACGTCATACTGGGGAAAAACCGGCTGCCTGTTCCCTTTGTGGAAAAAGGTTTATTGGAAATTCTCAACTGCAGACACATCTGAGAACGCATACGAAAGAAAAACCTTTTTCTTGCGAGCAATGTGACAAAAGCTTTGCCACTAACAGTTATTTATCAAAACATCGAAATTGGCATTTGGGAAATGAAACTCGGGCCTGTAAATTTTGCGATAAAAAATTTGCATCTACCTCCAGTTTGAATATTCATTATAGACAGCACACAAATGAGAAGCCTTATTGCTGTGAGATCTGCGACAAAAGATTCCGACAAGGCATACATTTACGAAGCCACATTCGTTCCCATTCCAGAGGAACCATTTTGTAAATGTCTGATTTGCCCAAAATGGTTTTGCCAATTCTCACATTTGAACACCCTCTCAAAACGAAATCCCGCATCTTTTTCTTGTACAATGTGGCGAAATAATTATACAACGTTTCGTTGAAGTAACACAGATTGCACAATTTAAAAATCGCGCCATGAAATAAACAGGCCATACCAGAGGATCCGCTTTTGAAGGACCTAACCTTAACCTAAATTAAAACAGTAACATTGATAGGTATTTCCGCAACCAATACCTTACTTCAACCCAACGTTTCTGATATTCACACTATATATATATTCTATATGGTGTACTTGTTAGACAAAAATAAATTTCTGCATTTAAAAATAATAATGAACATTTTATTAACCTTTTATAGGGCAGTAAAAACAATTGTTTGGCTGTAGAATCAATTGTAATGACAGTAACACAAAATTGCATTTAATGCACTTTATGGTTGAATTTGACTTATACTTTTTTAAGGTGTAGTTGCACATCTCCATATACCTGGTTACATAAAATAATAAACTACAGACAGCTTTAAGGTTACGAACTTGCTATCCGAATCTAGCAATCATAATAATAGAATAGCATTTACGGAAAAAAAAACTTCAGGTATGCATTATATGATAATACTATATTGATGATCATACATTAAAATAATATTTACTTTTTAAGTCAAGGTAAATGCTTATGTCAATAAAATACAAAACAAGAATTTATATTAATCTGAGACAAACACACAAGAGAAGGTAACACAATATTTACAGCAGTGAAAGGGAAGGATAGGCAAGATCTTGGAATTTACTAGAAGCATAAAATAAACATCATTAAATTTGAAATCCTTTCTGGTAATGGTAATATGATTTTAGTTGACATTTTGACATAACATTGATATAAAGTTTTTCATTTGCATCCAGTTAAAATACTTATCATGGGCTAGGGCTGAGACGTTCAATTATAAGCAAGTCAACATCGCATCAGAAGAAAATTATGTTTTGTTTGAAAACTACCAAATGCCTTGCTTTAAGAATCCAATTACTTTCATAATATTTTCCTTTCTAGTTTACCGAAACCGGGTTTGACCCGGTTTTTAACTACCGTAATAATCGATATAATTCCCCGCATCGAAATAGTTCCCCGGTAGGAGAACTATATCGATTTTTCCCCGTAAATGTCAGCCTTTGAAACTATAATTCCCCGTTTCGAAATAATTCCCCGGTCAAAATTTAGGGCATTTGGTACGTGTGTACTAAAATACATGTATTTACAGTTTAAGTACAGGTGTACTTACAGAAAGTACATGTGTACTAAAAGAGAAAGGAAGCAATATAAATATATTCAGAAAAAAATTGCTGGTGTGGGACAGTTTCAAATGCCACTTGATTGAGTCCACTAAAAAAGAATTACGCAAATTACATGTCGATACTGCTGTCATTCCTGGAGGCTGCACTAAATATGTACAAGCGGCTGATTTGTGTTGGAACATTCCTAAAGATGATGTAATA
This sequence comes from Tomocerus qinae, assembly GCA_020055645.1. Taxonomy (NCBI): domain Eukaryota; kingdom Metazoa; phylum Arthropoda; class Collembola; order Entomobryomorpha; family Tomoceridae; genus Tomocerus; species Tomocerus qinae. Next base: position 45,235,037 of record CM034546.1, on the reverse strand, counting down.
AAAAATTCGTTTTATTCTTGCGGAATTCTAGATGCCGTGAATGGAATTGAGGATCATTTGATCACCGCCTTTAAACCAGGCAAAGATTGCAGTTTGCAGTGAAGGACTGGAAAGGTTAAAGCAGTGCAATCAATTTTCACAAATGGAACAGCCATTGATTAACGAGGATGACATTTTGCTGCCCTCGGACGATAATGATATAGATGTACCTATCACGGAACCTATGGAAGCATTACTGTCCTCTGACAAAGAAAATTAATTACATTTTAATAAAACTTTTAACTAACTTCGGTAACTCGATCGAATCCGGGTTCTATCCGGGTTAGGCAATCCAATTCTAATTTGAATTTCATTGTTTCGATGCGAGCGTAGGAAATATTAATAACAAATTGTACCTCTTCTTGCATAAAAAATGTGTCAATTTAGTCGGCAGCAAAAGTGTAGAATTGTAGCTAAACTTTAAAAAGAGGAAATACAGTAATTTAATTCTGTAATAAAGTAAAGATTCTGCAAATGCCCAAAACTACTGCAGAATTTTCTCACAAAGAATTCATCATCATCAAAGCGTTACTTTTTTTAAAATACTTCCTTTTTATGTATTTATTTGTTTGTTTGTTCAGTATAGTAGTATGAAGTATATGTATTTTATTTTATATTATAGCTTTTGTCTTGCATTATTTCATTTAGTTAAATCTACAAATGTTTTGATATATACAATATACAGCTAAAGCTAACAGGGCCGCAGCGAGGGGGGGCACCGGGGCACGCCCCCCCGAAATCGAGAAAAATTAAGAAATTTTTGTCTAAAATCGCGAAAATTGGCTAATTTTTTCTTGGTGCCCCTCCCGAAATTTTATTCTGGCTGCGGCCCTGAAAGCTAAACCAGGTACCTTGTTAAATTTAAAGCAAATTAAATGTGCGACTGATTTTAACAGGTATTTACTATGCTACTGAATTTGAATTATTAATAGAAAAAAGAATTTTTAAAAACAAATTAAAATCAAACTACGCGGGTTTTATTTTCCTTAACCCGGGTTAACTCCAAACCCGGGTTTGAAAATATGGTCCGAGTTTGGGTGCCCTAAATACCGACATCGCAAAAGTACCTGACGCAGCAAGCAATAATAATATCAATACCTATACCTAATTTGCTGTAATGCATGTAGTTGTTTGTACAACCTTTTCACCAAACTTTTTCCGCTCTTTGACAGAGCTACATGCAGATATATATGCTTTGTGAGATAGACACCTGTTAAATAAAGTATCTATAATCTAACTATATATACGGAGGTAAAATATATACTACATACTACATAACGCAGTTTAGCGTATGTAATAAAATAAATCCATTATTCAGTGCCGCAAGGTTCCTAGTACATACTACTACTGTATTATTATATGTAAACACTTATCTATGTATCACTTATCTATATATCACTATATATGTCTATAATAATAAAAACCTGTCTGCACTAGTGTATTTGCATTAGCATATTATATAACGTATTCATATGATAAGAAACTCATTAAGGTCATAAAGTCATAAAAATATAAATTACACTATATACATCACACTATCCACATATACAACGGACAGACAGCATACATAGGAAAATAAGAATGAGACACTGAAACGATGATATAGCAAACATAAATATGAATCTTGTTCTTGTTTGAGTGCAGCCAGACCAGATTAGAGAAAGAAGATTATAATCTTGAGCGGCAATTGTATCAGTTGCACCTGTTTCATACTTGTTTGTTTGTTGTTCCATTCCAACTTCCAACCAGACATGGCACTTGAAATATTTCGCTTGAAATAAATAGGTGAAATTTTTGAAATATTTCGCGAAATATTTCACTAACGCTTTCCTTGAAAAATGAAATATTTGAAATAAATGAAATAAATAGGGTACATGGCATTTATTTCAATTTATTTCAATTTATTTCAAGTGAAATAAATTAACTGCGCATGTCTATACACATGCGCGTTTAATTTATTTCATTTATTTCAAAAATTTCATTTATTTCATTTTTCGCGAAATATTTCAAATATTTCACTTTTCAAGAAATATTTCCTGAAAAATGAAATAAATGCCATGTCTGCTTCCAACCTTCCAACTATATTATAACAGTCTTAATAAGTGAATTTTGAATTTGGATTTTCATTCTCATTTAGATACTGTCACTACTGCCAAATTTTCCAAAATGGTTTCAAATCAGACTGATGTCAAAAAGTCAGAAGAAAAAAAGACCGGAAATTACGCTTGTTCTTTTTGTGGTAAAGCGTTTGACAGTTATGGGAAACTAACTAATCATATAAGAATTCATACAGGGGAGAAGCCGTATTTGTGCAAATGGTGTAACAAGCTATTCAATCAAAAATCAGCACTAAGTTCACATATAAAACGGCATACCAAAGAAAAGCCTCACAAATGTGGGGAATGTGGCAAAGCGTTTGCAGTAAAAACTGAATTGAAAATTCATATGAGGATACACACCGGTGAAAAACCATTCAGCTGTGAAATATGCTCTAAAAGGTTTGCCCAAGAGGGTAATATGCAAAAACACCGAAACCTGCACGAAGACGGTGAAAGGAAATTGTTTCCATGTGATATCTGCGGAAAAAAACTCACTGATAAATTCAGTGTGAAAAGACATATTTTACAAGTGCATACAAAGTTTTCTGTGATGCCATTTAGTTGTGAACATTGTGGGAAAGGGTTTGTTTTCAAAAGAGCACTGACTTTGCATCTTTTAATACATGGCGGTGAAAAGAAATTTGAATGTACTTATTGCGGGAAAAAGTTTTTAAGGAGTACGGATCTGACATTACATGTAAGAACGCACACTGGCGAAAAACCCTTCGAGTGTGGATTTTGCGGGAAAAAATGTGTAACCAGTGGTCAGCTGAAAACCCATATTGCGATGCACACCAAAGAAAAGCCGTGGTCATGTGATAATTGCCCGAAAAGATTCAACAATCCCTCCGCTTTAAAATCTCATATGAAAACACACATGAGCGAAGCTGTGAAAGAAAAGTTTCCGTGCACACAATGTAAATCAGTGTTTTCTTCTAACAGATCATTGAAAGACCATATCAAATTTAAGCACAGTGGGCTAGAAAAACAATTTGCGTGCGATATCTGCGGAAAACGTTTTTTTGAAAAGTCCTCGTTACAAAGCCATAAAATTATTCACAGCAGCGATAAACCATTCCCATGTATACATTGTGGTAAATGTTTTAAAAGGAAAATAAGTCTCTTTCTTCATCTAAAAATACACGAAAACGCCAAGTCCTACAGCTGCAGTCTATGTAACAAACGTTTTAATCTCAAAACTGCACGGGACAGCCATTTGACAAGCCACAAAATATGGGCCTATCAAAAACAGGAGAAACAAATAAAGCTAAAACAAAATAATGGAAATATTAGTGGACCGGCAATTACCAATGAGTAACAAATAAATAGGTTATGATCGTTATGATAATATTACACATAATATTTAATTTCCGAACTTTTGTGATTAAATTTTCACCAATGCCAATTTTTGTCTCTCATAGGTGCAATATAAATGATATATCAACAGTTTCTAAAATATGTCCAAAGATTCTAACTGTCAAGTTGTTACTCATGGATTCTAAAACGAACTTTATGAGTGCAGATTCTTACGGCATTATAAGGTATATTGGAAATAATTTTTTTAATATTCTTGCATTACATGTTTAAAAATACTCAATCGAGAGCTTAGAGTACGAGAAAGACAACGATATTATTATACAAATTACAAAATGTCATCTTTTTAATATCTTGTTCAAACTATCCCTATATAGCGAAGAAGCAAAATCGCACTCTGTAGCTAAATAAATAAAAAATAAACTTGTTTTTGGTATTATTGATTTGAAAGTAACATTCTTGGTGATAATTTTTTTCAACAGTGATGACTCCACGTACAAATGTAATATCTGCGACGAGACATTCCCGGAGCTGGTAATCTTAAAATGGCACATGAAAATAAGGCATCGAAAGAATTCTAAGACAGAGTCATTTTTGTCAATATTGCAACAAGGGATTGAAAAGCAAAAATTCATTAACAGTACATGAAAGGCGCCATACTGGGGAAAAGCCCTTTGCCTGTGCTCTTTGCGGGAAAAGATTTGTTGGAAAATGTCAGCTGAAGAAACACTTGCCAACACATACGAAAGAAAAACCATATTCCTGCGAACTATGTCACAAAAGCTTTTCCACAAGCAGTATATTAAAAGTACATCAAAAAGGTCATTTGGGAAATAAAACTCAGTCATGCGAGTATTGCGATAAAAAATTTGCGTACACATCCAGCCTGAAAGTACATTATAGACAGCACACAAATGAGAAGCCTTATTGCTGTGAGATCTGCGACAAAAGGTTTCGACAATCTGCACATTTAAAAAACCACATTCGTACCCATTTCCGAGAAAAACCATTTAGATGTACAGTTTGTGAAAAAGGGTTTAGCCAAAGCTCACATTTGAAAACCCACTCAAAATTACATTTCGAGGAAAAACCTTTTTCTTGCGCTGAATGCGGTAAAAAGTTTCATCAAAAAGGAAATCTGGAAAAACATTCAATTGTGCACAGTGGCAAACGGCCATTTACTTGTAATTTCTGTAACAAATCTTTCCTGACTCAACAGTGTCTCAATATTCATATACGGATGCACACTAGAGAAATGCCTTACCAATGTACAATTTGCCACTAGGAATTTACCCGGCTTGCAAATTTAAAGCAACATTTAGGTACATATACTCGATAAAATTTTTTAAAGCAACTTTTGCCAAAAACTATTAGAAGTTTTCACTTGGTTGAGGCTCTGAAGTGTGAAGGGAATGTTTAAAAAGGATTAAAAACCTTGACTGTAAATTTTACTACATCCTGCCTGGCGGCATTTAATGTGTCTAAAATCGTTATAATATCGTCCCTTAAGGACGGAAGCATCAATCCAGTTTTAATTAGTACAGGAAAATGCCAATATCCATATTTAAATGTGGTAAGGAAAAAAGTCTATATCCATACGCTTGATATGCACTATAACTTTCTCAGTAGTATAGTGAACATTTTTCAGAATAAATTGTACATATTTTTATATTTTAACACTAACCTGTTTTTGTTGTATAATGATCATGGCCATTTTGGAACAGGCAAAACAAAACTGTAAGGCATATAAATGGAAATGTATTTTTAAAAAGCTTTAGAAATTAAATAATTGTATTTCAAAATAGAAAAAAGATTAAATACATATTTATTGTCATTAACTTATAAACAATTTCAAAATATAGAAATTATTTCAATTTTAACACTAATCAATAATCCATAATATTGAATACCTTTATATTCGCTCTACTAAACTAACATCAATCATTATGAAGGCTAAGAAAACAGGTATTAATATCATATTGAGGACTAAGACCAAATTGTGCACAAAAATTATCAGTTGTTTTCAGAACAGATTTTAATTACACAATCCTCAGAAAAGTCGAGAGCAAAATGGATATTTTTAAAGTGTCTTTTAACTTCAAGTGAATGTTTAAATTGATTGTTGCACTCTCTACACTTAAAGTTATTGCCAGTGGTATGTTTGTATATCTTATGGCTTTTTAAATTCTGATTTTGAGTGCATGCAAAGTCACACTTATCACATTTATACGGTTTCTCGCCAGTGTGACTTCTTATATGATTAGTTAAGACATGTCGCAAAGCGAACGTTTTGGGACATAAATCACATTTAAAGGGTTTTTCTCCTGTATGTAATTTTTTATGATTTACAAAATTCGCTTCAATCATAAAGTATTTATGGCATACGTCACACTTGAAGGGAGTTTCTCCTGTATGAATTCTTTTATGTCTTGGTAAACTTTTTCTAACTTTAAATCTTTTTTGGCAAACTTCGCAACTGTATGGTTTATCTACCACGTGCGTTATTTCGTGTCGCAATAGATGGCCATGTATCTTAAATTCTTCCAGGCATGTTTGACATTGGTACCGTTGTTTTTTACTATGGAGTTTTGTATGCTCTTTTGACTGCCCATCCATTTTTTTCCGGCCCAACTGACTCTCCAGCTGTTTTTCTCCATTTGATAAATTTCGGACTATACCTTGAAGGCTATTTTGCTCTGTAGTCTTAGTATGGCTTATCTTAGGTTCAATTGATACTAAAGCATCCATTGGAATAGAAATCGTTGCCGAATTTGAAGGTTCTGATATTGAAAATAAAACATTGTTTGAGTTAGTATTAAATTTTTAAGATAAAGACACAAAGAACTATTATCAATTAATATATCTTAGATTTAAGGAATACAATCCTTAAAAACATTTTGTACCTTACTTCGACAATTTTTCAATTGAATTTTAAATAAATCACTCCAATATAGTTTACAAACTTTAATCATAAAAATCGATTTTTGTCTAATCATAACTTGTGAGAATATGACAGAATGTATTTTCGAAATCGAATAAAATTTTGAATTGTAATTGAGATGACACAGAAATACTTCTGCAAATTAAGAAACAAAGATTTACCCATTTTTAAATTGTGTTGTATACTTTTTACATCAGACATCATATAATTTCCTGTGGGATTGCTCTTGGTCCAAGCAGACTTCTTTCCATCATTACTAAACCCCGTGGTACTTTCTGTAACGATTAGTTTCCGGTTACTCAAAAACTGAATTCCTATGGCAAACAAATCAAAAATTCTAATTAAATCATAAATAATTTACAATTTGGTTTGTATAAAAATGTGGAACTAATACAATTTATGCTATGATATCTTACTGTGTAGTTTTAAGAAAGGACTCAGCTGTTTATCTTCAACTTTCAATGTTAAAGCATTTTCAATCTTTATTGAAGATTCTGCATTGGCATTTTCCATCAATGGTTCTTGGCTACCTTCATATTTAACATTTTCAAGTGTGACGCTTGTTTTTTCTTCGTCATTGGAACACTTTGGCAATACTGAAAGATTAAAGTTGTCATTGCAATTGTTTTTAATTTGACTATCAATATGAAAGTCTGTTAACTCAAAATTAATTTCATTTGTCTCAATTTTGCAATCCGAATTTACATTTTTCTTTTTAAAATGATTAATTTCCGAAGTCCAAACTAATTCATTGATCTTTTGTTGATAATGTTCCAACTGTTCATTAAAATGAATTAATTCTGTAGTTGATTCAAAGCATTTAGGACAGAACGACAAATCTTGACTGGATTGGAATGTTCCTTCTGGGAATACGAAGTGCAAATATTTACAACAAAGTTCAGATAATTTTGGATTATGGTTAGTATTTGGATTTTCTTGAATAAATTCAGTGAAACACAACAAACAATTTGACGACATGATCAATGTTGAATGTATGATTGATGATTGTTTGTAAGGAGGTTGAAGATTATGTGATGCGTTTATTATCACCAAAAGCTGAATATTTGCGTTTAAACTCTTTGATGTTTATTACTATATTTAAAACATAAAATGCACCATTAAAGTGAAAAAGGAAACTTTTTCAGTATTCACAAAATGTTGATCACGATTTTCTAACTATTGATCACGGTGAAAAACACATTTTTAGAGAAATCCAAAATTTGAACCGTTGAATGCGCGCACTTTCTCACGAAGTAGAAGTATGCCTTTACCTTATAACCCCAAAAATATGAAACAAACAGTTAGCCAAAAATGATTCCTGCCTGCCTACCTGGTTTTTGGGGAGATAGGCTTAATATGCTATTGTATAAACGGAAATTATAAATACTTTGACGTCATAATAACTCCGCCTAATGTTAAGTGCCTACTATTGTGAAGTGAAGTATAGTAACGCAAGCAACTGGTAACAATAACCCTCAAAAATTTGCGCGAAATTCATAATCAGTCCCGATATTAAACGAGTGGATAATACATTGTTTTCCGTCACCCTCGGGTCCCCTATCAAAGTTGTATTGTATAATTTGAGAGTTATGCTAACATTGACTTTTAAAGCAGCCAAGAGTTTCGCAAAAACTATCTAGTAGTTTTAAAAAATATTAGGAAACATTTTCCAATCAGGTAAATGGGTCAAATGGTTTAGGAGACATTTTCCAACAAAGTGACGTGCGTTTTCTGTCCTTCTGTTCACTCAATTTCGTAATTCAACCTATGCTGTAGCTATATGTGGTAGACTAGTGCTAAAAAATACGTAACTTCAAAATTTGGATGGTGTTTTTTCTGATTGTTTGTTTCATAGTAGCCATAGAGATAGGCATCACAAATGTCTATATAATTGGATTATGAAATAAAATTTGGAGTCCAACTCAATTCTTCTCTGACTCCAATTATCATCAGTGTTTTACTCTCATTCTCAATAATTTTTTCATTTAATTTGAGGTCTACGAAAAATAGACTCATATGTTAAGCTTATTTTCATTTTTTTGTGTTTTATTTTTTATTATATTGTAAATGCATTATACTAAGTATGATATGAAATTAATAATACACAAAGCAAATTTATTAAGATTACTTGAGTCATTGAGTCACACAAAGCTTATTAAAGTCATAACTGTAAAACGTATTCCTAAGGCCGTGCATCGTATTAACCTTTTCAGCAAAGTTATTTCAGTTTTTATCCTTTATCAGTAGGACTATATTGTTTGTGGCTTGATAAACATGAGTTGTGACTAACTAAAGAAGAATGTGCTACCCAATTGACAAAGGTGGCAACTTTTTCTATATACAGGGTCCGGCAAATATAACTGGGAGATAAGAGCTTAGCTTATGAAGCACAGTGTCGGTAAGCAATACAACTTAGGTTCAGAGTACCAGGAACCATGGCAATGCTAAAACCCCTTGGATTGTATTCTATAATGTATTTTTGGACACTGCTATGCATTAACTCTATGTCCCAATATTTACCGAACCCTGTATAGTACCTAGGATTATAAGTATTTATCATGAGAGGAAAACTATTCACTATATCCACGACATAATATAATAGGTTTTATAATATTACACCACAAAAATACCGCATATTTATTTTTGCATATCGGATATTATTAAGAATTTATTTTCTACAGCAAAATACAGGAAACTAATATATATAATACAATATTATAATGATGTATATAGTAGTACTAATATAATACTGATTCATAAGCACCGGAAATATAATAAAAAGCTAAGAAAAGCTAAGATAAGAAACTCGACAGCTTCTTCGTTCATTGAACTCGTTGGCCGGTAGATTTATCAATATAGTAAGGGCTGTTGTCAGGTGCTCTTTTCCACCATCCGAAATGTTTTTCTCCAGGGAGTCCATCCTTCCAGGGTTCATCGAAAGCTTCAAACATGTGAACTTTGACTTTATTCTTAGACGACCAGTCCTTCATTTTAAGCCAAAAGTTTTTCATATTGTTGACGTTGTTGTCCAGATTATTAAAAGTTTGCCCTTCACTCGCCCATCCCGTTTCTCCGATAATGACTTCAATATTTTTGTTCTCTCTCCAGAATCCGTCTCTAGCGCTGTAGTAACTATCGCTAATTGCTTTGACGGCGCTGTCAGCATTTCTAGCCCCGTTAGGAGGATAAAGATTACACATGATGAAATCTGACTCTCGAACAATGTTCTTGAGTACCTGTTGATTAGCCCCGCCGTATATTTGTCCGCAAATGTGGATCCTTGTTCCTACTTTGAGTCCCATCCCATGGGCGCGAGCTTTATTCTTGCGAATCATATCTAGAACCTTCTGTCCATTATTTCCATTTCCATCAGGATGAATATATTCATTAGTAAATGTCAAACTCCAGACTGTTCCTTTCCAAATTCCATTTGCATCTGCGGCGGCCGAAAAAGCATTTTCTATTTCGCGGTTTTGAAGTGATTGGTCGTTATGTTGGTAAATCCCTTGGGAAACTGAAAGGACAACGCTGCGCCTATCCCGGTTGATTTGTGCCGCGGCACGTGCAATTAGACAATTGCTATCTGCTTTATCCCATTGATTACGAACGTTGTAGGCTACAGTGATTGTCAAACAAGAGATTAATTTTAATCAGATACACTTTTAAATGCTATCAAAAATTTAATGCAATCTTACTTCCAACTCCCATTCCGTAGGTGGCTACTGCATTGTGATTTTTCAGGATGATATTCAGCATTTGCTTGATTTCGTCCAAAGTGTAAGCATTCCAGTGAGTACCCTTACTCTTCACATAGGGAGAGTAACCAACACCGAAATAATTTATTTGAGACTCGACACTAATTATTTGTAAGGCTAGAGCCGGTAAAATAAATTTTAAGAAGGCCATTACGAAAGATTTGGTCCTGTCCGTGTCTAAATTATTTCTGGTAGAATATGTGGCCAACCTTTTCTTTTTTATACCACTTGAAGAATAGTAGGAGAATATTAGTACAAGAATGTCGGTAAAGTTTTAGAATATTAATAGCAAACTTTTATTGAAAAGAAGGAAAATGGTAAGTCGTTTATACTAATTACAAAAGGAAAATCCTTTCTTTTGTAGATAGCAAGGGGAAATTATTCAGAAACCAGGCAGTGGTTATACTTTAGTTGAGTGCTGAAGTGAAGTTGAATGTAATGAGTGAGTATGAGCCAGATATTTCCTCGAACGGATATGTACATCCGTAAGAAACGACGGCGATTGGTTTTCTCTCAAGAAAATAATGGAAAAATAATAAAGAAAATGAAAAATAGAATATTACATGGAACTGAAATGATACTGCTGAGGAAATCCATACCAAATCGACCACTCGACTTTAAGAATTTTGACTGCGCGCCTAGCACAGCAGGCTATAACCAGGTTAGGATAGACTCAGTGTTTCGGTACCCTGTGCTGGCAAACGCAGCTGCATTGTAAAAAAGGCCCAATTCAATAAAACAAGCATTCTTAGTATATAGCCCTATGAGTAATATATAACCATATGTGCGTAATATATAGCCATATATGATTGCCATATAGCCATATATACTTGCTATATAGCCATATATGCTTACTATATAGCCATATATGCTTAATATATAGCCATATATGCTTAATATATTGCCATATATGCTTACTATATAGCCATATATGCTTAATATATAGCCATATATGCTTAATATATTGCCATATATGCTTAATATATTGCCATATATGCTTAATATATTGCCATATATGCTTAATATATTGCCATATATGCTTAATATATTATGCCATATATGCTTAATATATTGCCATATATGCTTAATATATTGCCATATATGCTTAATATATTGCCATATATGCTTAATATATTGCCATATATACTTAATATATTGCCATATATGCTTAATATATTGCCATATATGCTTAATATATTGCCATATATGCTTAATATATTGCCATATATGCTTAATATATTGCCATATATGCTTAATATATTGCCATATATGCTTAATATATTGCCATATATGCTTAATATATTGCCATATATGCTTAATATATTGCCATATATGCTTAATATATTGCCATATATGCTTAATATATTGCCATATATGCTTAATATATTGCCATATATGCTTAATATATTGCCATATATTCTTAATATATTGCCATATATTCTTAATATATTGCCATATATGCTTAATATATTGCCGTATATGCTTAATATATTGCCATATATGCTTAATATATTGCCATATATGCTTAATATATTGCCATATATGCTTACTATATTGCCATATATGCTTACTATATAGCCATATATGCTTACTATATAGCCATATATGCTTACTATATAGCCATATATGCTTACTATATAGCCATATATGCTTACTATATAGCCATATATGCTTACTATATAGCCATATATGCTTACTATATAGCCATATATGCTTACTATATAGCCATATATGCTTACTATATAGCCGTATATGCTTACTATATAGCCATATATGCTTACTATATAGCCTTATATGCTTACTATATAGCCTTATATGCTTACTATATAGCCTTATATGCTTACTATATAGCCTTATATGCTTACTATATAGCCATATATGCGTAAAGTAACACCATATATGCTTAAAGTAACATCATATATGCTTAAAGTAGTACCATATATGCCGAACATATATCCATATATGCTTAAAGTAGCACCATATATGCCTAACATATATCCATATATGCTTACTATATTGCCATATATGTTTAATAAAAATTATAATAAGTATTGGATGCAGAGAAAAACCTTATTGCGATTTAAAATTTTATCTGCCAGTTTCTTTTTATGCCTGTTAATGAAACCCTGTACGTATTTCGATTAAAAATTGTCATTTTTTGACAAACTTTGGATCTCAATATCTCAAAAAGCGCCAAAAGATCCCACGGCGGAAAAAGTTGCGCCTGTTTCGCCGGAATCCTGTGCTTCTGATAGAAGTCTAACTTGTGTGGGATATTTTGGCGCTTTTTTATTATTCTCAATTGAAATTTTTTTGAAAATTTTCAGTTTATTCAAAAAATACCAGTAATAATGAAAAAAATTTGCTACTGTACTAATCTACAACATACTATTGTATTTCTAAAAAATATTCCTTAACGATACCATTTGCCGTTACAGAGATATACTCGTCTCATTATTTAGTCACTCATAATTTTCTGCATTTTGCCTACAGTTTCACCCCCCTGAATAGGGGTTTAGAGACTTTTGAAAAATTTTCAAACCACTTATTGCGATAGTCTTAGACATTTCTGATTTTTTGAGAGTATTTTTACGTTAATATAAAATGTCGGTTTTATTCATTGGTCGATTTCATTTGGATTTCCTCTGCTGGAGAATGCTCTGCTATGATACGAATAGACCTACGGTCTGCTTATAATTTTGTTTGCCTGCACACTTGACTGTAGTACTGCAATGTTAAAAAAAGTCGATTAAATTGTTACTTCCTTTAGTAGAAATCGCATTTGAAAAAATATCGATTATTTAACTAACTGTGTTATAAGCTTTTCATGTTATATGCAGGAGCTGTCAAAGAAGACAGGACGAAAGAATGATAACGCATTAAAATGACAATAAATATTGAATATTGAGCAAACAATTTGAGAGCAATATTATAACAGAGTGTCAAATAAAAGATATTCAACATCGTTCGCCCGGATAGACATACCAAGGCCATGGATGAAACTTGCAACCCATTCAAACGGACAGGCCGACTCAGTACACATAAACACAATATTCAGTAAAAATTCTATTCCAATGTATATAAATAAATGAACATAGGAATATGTAAAGATTATAAGGAATACACTTATGAATATTTACACTGTAAGCATTTCCAGTTCCATGTTTTATATATTAGATTCCTCCATTCCAAAAATATCACCCAATAAGATTGTTTATCCACATATTTTAATCCCATCAAAAAGGTCTAGATAAAGATTGCATGTATTTCTTGTAAATATTATTATTCAATATTTTTGGAGATCAATTTAAAATTCTGCAAAATTAAATTCACTATTTTAAAAATCCTGAAATTAACGAATAATGTTATAGGAATAGAAATGATATTTATTAATCTTCAAGTGTTTGACATAATAGCAGCACTTTTCCATATAACTTATAATTTTTGACATAAATCCATTTCATCAATTACCTAGTTCAAATTCATTGTATAAAGAGAGTGTCAATTTTTAAGACCATTTTCATTACACGAACTGCCATAAAATATATAAATAAATAACCATCAACGTTCTTTCAAGCTAACTGTATTGTAAAAGAAATATATATACTACTGTAGAGCTATTATACTATTATCATAAATACTTTTCAAACGGAAGATAAACACTGAAGTAAATGTCAAATACATTTAAAAAACCTTAACCAGTCAGTAATAAATTAGAAATATACAAACTAAATATCCATCAGCGCTCTTCCAAACTAACTATTTTGTAAGAAATATTTATACTACTATTGACCTATACTATAATAAACATACTTTTCAAACGGAAAATAAACAGCGAAATAATGTCAAATATATTTTAAGAAACCTTAACCAGTAATGAATCCATATTTCTAGAGGTAACTACCAAAACATTCACACTACACAATTGAGCAACAGTTGCCACATACTGGATAACCAGTTGGGAAGTAAACTTTGTGTTCGTTGCCAAAAACGTAGAAAATTTCTATTTCCTCATTCTGCACTCCAATGACCTCAGCAATAGGAATAGTGGTAACTATTTGTTGAACTCTGATGATTCTTCTGCCTTCAAGAGAGTTTTCGCCGGTTTCCATCTGGAACTTCTGCAATGCACGTTTTGATTTTTCCCTCATGTCTTCGTCATCGAAATTAGGCAAAGGATTATTCCTGAGATTAGCACTACGGTAGACGGATTTTTTCCCTGTCAACTTTCCCAGCTGTCTTTCTAACAGCTCACCATTGGCAAATTTTTGTTTTACCACTGTCCAATCGACAAAAAGTTGTTGGTACTTTTTTAAGGAGCCAGAGCCCAAACATCTTTTGCAAGTCAAACGCCCAATTCCTTTGCAGGGAGAACAGGACTTTTTCCCACGACCGTCGCATTCAATACAGGATCGATGTTCATCCAAGACTTTGTAAAACCCAATTCCATCACAAAGGGAACATTTATTTACTCCAATGCTGTCACAAACTTGACATGCTTCAAAACCAAGTTTATTACATTTGTTGCAATTCTCAATGACTGCTGTGTGGGGAATTTCATAGGCGAACTTATCCTCTTTAAACGTGAATTTAAAATCCAACGGAGAATTTACAACAATGCTCCAAATTGAAGGGGCGGGGCCGTTTTCTGGACCGTCAATAATCATATTCGGTTTATAAGGTACAATAGCCCGGACGGTTTCTCTGTGCTCAATTATGACTTTTCCTTCGTAAAGGTGCCCTTCACTCATTGTGATTCTTGTTATATCCATATTGTCCGCTAATTTTTTGGAACACAATCGCCCCATTTCATAAATACCGAGAGCGCGTCGAATTTCAGCTTCATTAAATCCTGCCATGTTTCTTCTACTTCTTCCTTCTAACTGCGTCTTGGTCGTAAATAGGCACAATAATATCAGCTCTCCTAAAGAATAACGAAACAATAAGGTTTATTACATTTTGGACTGGACACCTGGACATGATATTGTTATTAAATTGGTCATAGCACTTTTACATTGCACAACAGTATAAATTACCATCAAAATATGTTATAGAAATATAAATGTTTCTTGCTTTTGTTTGTGTGTTCAATAATTCTACTTTTTGATTGATTTTCTAGGTAAAATTATTATATTACTACAATTTGTAACACTATAAATAAAATAATGACGACAATATTTGACGAAGAAATAGTGCATTAAGATCGTTTTGAAATTTTAAAATTACTGCAATAAGTTTGATCTAGTTTCAAAATTTGGAATCCTGTCAAAGAACCTAAAATTAACTTTGCAGATATGTTAGGCTTATATCCAACTATGAAAGCCACATTATTCTATGACCTTTGCCCCTGGTTGTCCAGAAAAATACTAATAAACTTTAAACTTACACTACTGTTTTTTTTGCAAATCCAGCAAAAATGTTCTACTTAAAATCACCAAAAAAATGTTCAAAATATTAGAAAATGTTTTAACCTTAAAGATAAAATGTGTTTGTTGTTAATTTACCTATTTCTGCAAAACAAGCAAAATTATAATACAATTTACGATTAGACAAGTATTTTGTATACGCCAGGGAACAAAACGATGAACCTCCCTCAGTCTCAGAGTCTCAGTCCAAACTACCCAACTTCTTGTGTTTAACTTTCCAATAAGACACCACGAAAGGAGATGAATGACTCATGCCAGTCTTAAAATGCTGATATGATGACTCTGTCTGATAAGATAAATCAAAGTCTATTCTATCGAGCCGAAACCAATGGTCAAGCCGTGTTGAAGCAGACAGCAGAAAAGTCAAGTAAGGGATATGTACCTAATGTAAGATATGCAAGGTGCTATACGAATTTGTGTATGTATACCTATTACTATTATTTATTTTACTATCATGCCATTTAAGATTAACTATTATACATAGTATATACTATGTTATATAATTATACTTCATGATATTTTGTGCGGCAGTTTTCGACGCTCTAATCTAACAAGCGGCCGTATGTGTGTGAAAAGTGTATATTATACATTATGCCAGATAATCTATTAACTATCTACATAATATGATTTGTATACGTATCGTAAACTAAAAGTAAGCGGACAACAACGGAAATGGGCAGCTTAAAACAAACTGAAAAGTTTAAGGCTATCTCGACTATATGCGCACATTGATAATACATCTCCCGTGGAAAATATCAAGTTGTCATATTTTTAAAACATGTACCGCATATTTTCTTAGAGATTATCGTGGCCCATTTCCCCTAAAAGTCCCTACACTTTACAAAATGAAATAGTTTATGGAGTGGGAGAAATGCATTTCAGTTTGATAATCTTGTTTCGTTTTCTCCCTGTTTTATGAAATTGGACCACGATGCCCCCTGCAAATTTATTTTTTATATTTCAGGTAGTAAACATTCTGTCACAAATTTGGATTACCAATGTTCTGTGTTTTTTCTATATCTTTCTTAGCTGTTTTATTATACTATGTCAATTTTTACTACGGGGGGAGGAAGGACGCCAGTCCCATTATACTGCTTGTGTCTGGCTTTATTTAGCCAAGCGTACACGTAAGTATTCATTGCTGCTAGTTGCTAAAAAACTGTGTCATCGAGACAGCCTTAAAATAAATTAAATCATATTGGATGCTTGGAAGAAGTAAGTTAATGTAACTTTATAATTTTATTATAAATAAAGTTTTGCATGCGTAAAGAAACTATATTCTCTTAGTTGAATGGATCAACGGAACAATGTGGAAAATCAATACAAAACAAATACAGAGTTAATATACAAGGCTATTAGTATATTTATTGTGTTTCTAGAACAACTTATATATTTGGTTAATGCACAATGGCTTGCATTCTATAATATTGTAATATTGTTCTATAATATTATTATATTATAAATACATTATAGGACAAAAGGAATTTACACCAAACCTTTTTCGCTTAAGCACAATACTTACTCTACATATAAAAAAACTAATCATAATTTATATTACTTATTCATGTCTATAAAGCAATATCTTATAAAGCTGAGGTCAATACAATTTAACATCAATACTGCGATGGATGAATTTACCTGTCTCCAGAACTTTGTTATTGGATGTAGGTAACTTACAATTTAACGGACATGATCATATCGATGGAAAAATCAACAATGATGCTTGTCGTTTCCAATGTGGTACCCTGGTCAATTGGGAAGAAAGGACCCAACTGTATAGTATTTGGTATCAAGGACCTTCCTGCTTTCCTCAACTCCGCGTTTTGTGAGTTAGTGTACCGATGGATGAAAGATCTAGAAAGATCATGAGTTAGAGCAGCATCCGGTAGGTACAGCATAAAACCAACTGTCAATATGACAGAAACAGAGGGCATAAGGAAGTAGCCTGGCATTGGAATGATGTCGTACATTTTGATGGTCGCGAAATTGCAGATGACACCTAGACAGGCCGTAATGAAGAACATTATGGGCGCGGCGTAGAAACCTAGAATTGTGACCATATTATTTACCAGCTTTGTTGATTGGTACAATTGCATCTGCTGTTTGGGATTCCCTTTAAGTTCAGCCATTGCCCTTTTGCCGTTTTCTTTTTCATTTTTTTCCGAGAGAACTGAGAGCCAGAAATTTGTTCCGTTGATGTAGATCAGCAATATCATGACAGATAATATCAGGGGGCTCCAAATGTAGATACCGCAAACGCTGATGGCGTAGAAACTGGCTGCTTTGAAGAAATACTTGTAGTTATCGTAGATTTCCGGATGAAAATCAATGACCATTCTTTGCAGTGGATCCATAGGAGAGAAGAATGACAGAAATGCTCCGAAGATTGTCGTCAGTCCTGCAGCAGGAAGAAAAACTAGCATCCCCCTTTCGTATCCACGGACATTTTCCTTTTTGCCTTTTTGTAGAGGACATAGGAGAGCTGTTATTATTACAAATTATAAGAATATTTAAATGTTTATTTATAATTGTGTACGAGGGCGTATTCAGAACCCAAATTAGGGGGTGCTTGAACATAAGACAAGAATTTTCTTATGCATAAAAATACTTTTTTCTAATTTTGAGAAAATATCTAGTGTGTTTTTGGGAAATTAAGAGGGTGATTCAGCATTAGCTTTCATTGTTAATTAGCTTTCCATTGGAAAGATTCCAATTATTAAAACTCAAGCCTGCTTTGAAGTTTTCAAAAATATAAAATTTTTCTGCGTACCTTTCCAGCGTATATCCCAATGAATTGCAGCATTCAGAGCATCCACAAAGTCTTCAGCTTGATACAATAGACACGTGGCCATTGTAGTTGATCCAAAGATGATGAAAAAATAAAATATGTACATGATGATTTGATGCGGCAGGAAATTGGGATCCCGGGCGAAGATTTCCTTCAGAAGGCGAAGTGGCATGAAAATAGTCATGAGCCAGCCGAAAATGTTTGCCGAGTGAATATGAAGTTTATTCAGGATATCTGTATTCAAGCTGGCCAATTTGGTTTTGGAATCCCAATTGAAAAAACTGCATTTTAAAAATTTAAATGTTGTAAAATATCTGGTCAGTGCTAGCATTGCAGCTTCGGTTGCCATGTCTGAATGTGACAATGTTAAAAATTCAAATGTATAGGAAAGTATCAGTAGGAATGGGGAAACCCATTTATAATTTATGTCGGATTATATTATAGCCACATTTCCTATTACTTTCAATACATCTTATTTAGTCCATACTTCTATTTAATATAATTTCCAGGTATAGCTTAATCAAAATGTGTATAGCTATAGATGAATTTGAAACGCCTTTTACTAGTACACGTGAATTATTTTATCTATACAGAGCAAAAATAAAGCAACAAATGTAGAAATGGCTATATTTTTGAAATATATTCGTAGAAAATATAATTCTAAGGATTCTCATTGTAATGGCAAAATCATGTCGTGGATAACATTCGGCACTTCAGTACTTCTATTGATACCTACTATTTTACTGATGTCAATAGATAAAAGACACTTACGAAAATCAAATTATTTACGATGTTAAATAAATAAATGGATATGTTAAGTTGCTATATGGGCCATACTTTTGTATACAAGGTTCATCAACTGTGGAACTTTAAAATTACATACACCTTTGTGCTTAGTTAATGCTATTTTCAATATTTTCATTTAGGTAGTGAACTTCTCCATTTCAATTCTATTTTCAATGTCTTAATATAATGGGGATATCTAGTATGATTTACTAAGTAATAGATCGTGTATTGAATTTTAAAGATAAAAGATACTCAAAGTATTAGGAAGGAATGTACTAAACTAGATAATAATAACCTAACCTTAAGTATACTTAATTTACTGATAATGTACCTAAAAATAGAATTCCTGGACTACACCAATATTAGCGACTAGTGGTACACGGATAAAGTTACATTCATCCTTATGAGAAGTGCTCTTAGTCCTAACTAATAATGATAGTCAGTATTGTCTCTGTTTATAGACCCCCATAATGTAGATTTAAATAATTTTGTGATACAATAGTGCGGTTACATTAGTTACGAGTATATTGATTACAATTAAAAGCCTACCTGTCTCCCAAATCAACTAAATAATTTAGTTTTAAGCAATTATTTAAACAATAAATTTTATCTTCAAATTATCCAATTGGGTATCTTAATTAACTCGACTTTTGAAATAACTTTCACTTTCATCTTAAAGTATTTAGTAATTAATGAATTCTATGAATTTTGCTATAGCTGTATCTGTTTTACGTTTTTTGTAATTTTATTTAAAGAATTTCAGACATTAGCTATGCAAGAGTGTCTTGTTAAAAAACTGAAGCCTTTCGTCTTCCGCATTTAGAATTGCTATAGACATCGTGACACTCCATTGTTAACACTGCTTAATCCAACAAATACCTAGATACTTGTCATATAGTATTAAAAAAGTTGTTTAAGGAGCGTTTTTAAGAAGAACTATTACACGACATTGTTTGAATTTTGAAAGCAGACGCTATTCAATTAAAAGACCCGAAGGAAATCTAGCTGCATTCCACCTCACTGAGTGAGTGACGAAAACGACGGCAGTGTAGTAGTAATATTTCAAAGTTGACCTATATGTTCCCCTTTTTTACACCTCTCATATTTCCCCATAATGCCGAACTAGATTTCAGTTCATTAGTTTCCCCACCGCCCACATCAATCCCTTTTGACTGTGGTTTCGATAGATAGTAGACAGGGACAATGGGAATTCATTTGGTACCCATAAGAGAGTCATAGTTATTCCCGCCGTGTTAGTGACTTTCTTATGGAAAATAAATAAGTGGGCAGCGGATTTTCACACGATTCACGAAAATAATATTATGATGACCGTTAAATTGTACGGCTGATGTAATGTCAATGTGGCAACATTGCAAAAGAATGGAAACGCTGCCCTTGGAAAACGTATCAACGGCATCTTTCTGCTTCTCCGATGTGCGTACTAGGGAATCCAGTCTTGATCTATTTTATGAGCTATTGCATCCCTCTGCTTTTCTGGTGAACGGATTGCTGGATCTAGTCTTGTTATTTGATGAGCCATTGCATCCTATTGTTTTTCTTGTGTTCGCATTACTGGATCACCTCTACATGTCGGCATACATCAAACATTATTTTTTCGGTGATAATCACGCAGGACGGTGATACTCACGCAGTTCTATAGCCTTTTGTTTTGATACGTCTTCCCCAGCAATTGAGACTTGAAGTAATCACTATCCTTTTTCTGTTTTCACATTTGTTTCTTTCTCTCTCGGTCTTCTTGCAGGTATTCTTGTACACTATATTTTTTAATTTGGGCATGATCTGCATTCAAAAGTAAAATTTATTTTGTAATTCAAGGTGAGTCTGAAGTAAGACCACGCAGCTTATGCATGGAGAGGTGGGTACACAGACAGACAGACAGAAACACAAACTACTTGCAATAATAAGAGCGAACCTCTTATTAATAATATAAGTTGCAAAAGATACTAAGTACCTTACATTCCGAATACCTCAATACATTTTTTAACCCTTTACTTACCCTCTTTACCTACTATTGGTACTCTTATTAGTACCATACATTATTTCCTTATATTCCAGATAAATTCACATGATTTTTTATAACACACCATACAAATTACGACTGTTTGCTAAAATTTATTACCGTACAAAATCTCGTGTGCCATAAGAATTCCATTTTTCTCCCTACGCGCGAATATGTATTTAAAATATTTATGTAATGTTAGCCCCCTCCGAAACTCAGGTATCTGTATATGTGCTAGTAGGGAAGTGCAATTATTTTAATTTTATGAATTTAAGTGCATAATAATTAAATTGAAATGAATGAATGGCCAAAGATGAATGACATACGCTTTGACCCTAAATAACTTTTGAACGGTACGACATATTGAGACAAGATAGATACCAATGGGAAGACCAAGCGATTGACCAAGGGTAAGGCATTACGGTCTGAAGCCCCCCTCCTGAAATCCCGGAAAAAGGGAATTTTTTTCCCCAAAATTGCAAAAAATTTTGCGCTCAAAGCGATTTTTTGCCGTTAGTAGGCTATTTTTACTCATTTTCGTTAAAAAATGGAAAAAACTTTCCAGTTTTGTATAGTGATTGACTACTACATAATATTATGTTATTCAGAAATAAAATTGGGCGAATAAATTATTTTCGGGCGAATAGGGGCGGTATTTGACCTAGGGACGGCCCCGGTTACCAATGTTCCGAGCTTTTCCTATTATTATTATCTTTCTTAGCTGTTATACTATACTAGGCAGTCACAGGACCCAGGTCCTGTCATGAATAAAGCTAGTGTGTATTTCGGGGACGATGCGAAGATTCCAATTGACGTTTTCTCGGTTTCTCATTTGGTGGGCTGGAGGTAGAGATTTTACATTTCACTGATTTCACTCAAAATTGTCCCAAAACTTCGCCTTAGTACGACCTAAGGTAAATATTTGTCTCCAAAATGGCCATGAAAAATGGTGACATTTTCTTTGTTTGTGGATACTTCCTACCTGGCTTCTTCGTTACTGTATATTGTATGCTGAGCAAGAGGTATTAGAAATAACAATTGGAATTATATGATGCTGTTTTTACCTCCATAATGTGTATATTTTATGCAAAGATTTTATCATCGAAATAAGCAATGAGCAACAACTGTAAAATACACTACTGGTTGGCAATACTGTCGGTTTTGATGATGAATGACGATTTTCCTAAAGTTTATAAAATTCAATATCAATACTGCTGGCCTAGTTGAACTTATTGATGCTTTCTGCAGTCGAAATAATCAAGCTAGTCCAAACTTTGATTATGCAATTTCATTGCTAAAAATAATGACGTATGTATTCATGGCATAAGTAATGAGAGAGTTCTTGAAACAATAACAAAATCAAAGTATAGGAATAATTCTATTAATGCAAAATTATTTGGTAAGTTTATTGGTGTGTAATTAAATAGGGTACAATTAAACAAATAAAATTCATTAAATAAACGACAAACGCAAACAAATATTCTTAGCCCAACTAATTGGAACTAAATCAAAGTGATCTTAATTCAAAAATACATGAAATAATAATAATAAATAATATCAAATAATAATGAGTTAGTATAAAATAATAATAATAGTTAATATCAAATAGTATTAAGAATAAGAATTAATTTCAATTAACTATAAGAAGAATTAATATCAAATACTAATAATTAATAATAACTAACAAAACAATAAGAATTAATAATAATAAGACTTCTAATTAGTATCAATTATAATAAGACTTCTAATTAGTATCAATTATAATAGTAAGAATTAATATCAATTACAAATAATAAGAATTAATATCAATTACAAATAATAAGAATTAATATCAATTACAAATAATAAGAATTAATATCAATTACAAATAATAAGAATTAATATCAATTACAAATAATAAGAATTAATATCAATTACAAATAATAAGAATTAATATCAATTACAAATAATAAGAATTAATATCAATTACAAATAATAAGAATTAATATCAATTACAAATAATAAGAATTAATATCAATTACAAATAATAAGAATTAATATCAATTACAAATAATAAGAATTAATATCAATTCCAAATAATAAGAATTAATATCAATTACAAATAATAAGAATTAATATCAATTACAAATAATAAGAATTAATATCAATTACAAATAATAAGAATTAATGTCAATTACAAATAATAAGAATTAATATCAATTACAAATAATAAGAATTAATATCAATTACAAATAATAAGAATTAATATCAATTACAAATAATAAGAATTAATATCAATTACAAATAATAAGAATTAATATCAATTACAAATAATAAGAATTAATATCAATTACAAATAATAAGAATTAATATCAATTACAAATAATAAGAATTAATATCAATTACAAATAATAAGAATTAATATCATAACATGCCTTATTGGCAATGGACCAACAAACGGTCACGTCCGCCTTATTGACAATGGACCAACAAATGGTCAAGTCTCCCTTATCGGCAATGGGCCAGCAAATGGGGCAAGTCTGCCTTATTTGGCAAAGAGCCGTTAAAACGGTCAAATAAATATTTTATGATAATAATAATGTGAAGAATTTTTAGTTAGCTTTCAAAAAAGCTGTTCTTGAAATAATAAAATAAAATAATTGCTAAGTGTATCAACAAACTCTATCATATTATAAATAGGATCCCAAAAGTCAATGAGGTTATTAAACTTTCTTGTCATAATAGCACAACAAAACTTCAAGATGCGAGTGAAAATGAATAAGTGCAAGAAATGATATACTTAATGGAAGGAAGAAGTTTCTACTACCACGCAACAGTGTATTCAAATTTAATAATTTTGTCATACTTTGCCGTTAAAACTCACAAGCGTGTATGCATAAATTAAGCTAGTTCCATCTGAATGGAATATAGCATCTTTTGCAAATAAACCAAACTGTGGTGTGTTGTTCTTACATTTTGAAATTTAATAACCGTACGGCGGCCAAGCAATAACAATCATAACTTAGACCATTCTGTTTTGAAACGTAGTGGCTTGCCCTATTCTCATAAGTACATACAAACACACAAACATACGTACATACAAATGTTTTTAATAATGTACCCCAAAGTAGTTGACCCGAAGTCCACTATAATCAAAGTGCCTTTGTCAGGTAACTTCGGAAGGCATCCGACAAATGCACGTTGCGTGTGGTGGACATCGGGTGAACTGCTTTGGGGGTACATTATTAAAAACATTAATTATTCAATACGCGTTTTCCAGTTTATGTTTATACTTAATCTTGACTAGAAATAAACCCGTCCTATGGACGGGAAATTATCTATACTTATTCATTTTACCAAAAAGTGAAATATTTTCTAAAGTTACTGTTTAAAGTACTTTTATCACCCGCGCAGCATTTGGTTTAATTTCGAAATATTGTAATTATTGTTGCACCTGCGTAGCTATAGTTCATCTCTTACATTTATACATTATCACGGAAAGTTTTCATTGCGCAACTTCACTTGCGATTATCCTATAGCCTATGGGTATGATTATGCCAATTTTTACTACGGGCAGGAAGGACGCCAGTTTAAAAATTCAGTCCCATTCCACTATACCGTCTGTGCCTGGCTTTGTTCAGCCCAGCGTACGTAAGTATTCCTTGTTGCTAGTTGCTAAAAAACCGTGTCATCGAGACAGCCTTTATGCCATGCATGCACGAATAGTAATTTGAAAATACATTATTTACGTTATTTATTTTAGTTTCATTTTGTTCAAGAAACCGAAAATTTGTTAGCTGAGCACTTATGATAGCGACAAATGCGGTTGTATGACATTTGAAAGCATTTAATAAGACGCGCCCGAAGGGCGCGGTTTGGTAAATGGCTTTTGTTGGTCAGGATACTTAAATTGGCTGAAGAAAGTCTGGTAACCTTGTATTGGATGCATGGAAGAAGTAATAGTTAATGCAACTTTATTTTATTATAAAGAAAGTTTTGCATGCGTAAAGAAACTATAATTCTCTAAGTTAAATGGATCAACGGAATAATGTGGAAAATCAATACAAAACAAATACAGAATTAATACAAGGCTAAATAGGACATTTATTGTGTTTCTAGAACAAATTTAAATATTTGGTTGATGCACAATGGCTAACATTCTAGAATATTGTATATTGTTCTATAATATTATAATATTATACATTATAGGACAAAAGGGATTTACACCAAACCTTTTTCGCTTAAGCACAATATTTACTCTACATATAAAAACTAATCATAATTTATATTATTTATTCATGTCTATAAAGCAATATCTTATAAAGCTGAGGTCAATACAATTTAACATCAATACTGCGATGGATGAATTTACCTTTCTCCAGAACTTTATTATTGGATGTAGGTAGTTACAGTTGAACGGACATTATCATATCGATGGAAAAATCAACAATGATGCTTGTAGTTTCCAATGTGGTGCCCTGGTCAACTGGGAAGAAAGGACCCAACTGTATAGTGTTTGGCATCAAGGACCTTCCTGCTTTCCTCAACTCCGCATTTTGTGAGTTGGTGTAACGATGGATGAAAGATCTAGAAAGATCAAGAGTTAGTGCAGCATCCGGTAGGTACAGCATAAAACCAACTGTCAATATGATAGAAACGGAGGGCATTAGGAAATATCCGGGCATTGGAATGATGTCGTACATTTTGATGGTCGCGAAATTGCAGATGACACCTAGACAGGCCGTAATGAAGAACATTATGGGCGCGGCGTAGAAGCCTAGAATTGTGACCATATTATTTACCAGCTTTGTTGATTGGTACAGTTGCATCTGCAGTTTGGGATTCCCTTTCAGTTCGGCCATCGCCCTTTTGCCGTTTTCTTTTTCATTTGTTTCCGAGAGAACTGAGAGCCAGAAATTTGTTCCGTTGATGTAGATCAGCAATATCATGACTGCTAATATCATGGGGCTCCAAATATAGATCCCGCAAACGCTGATCGCGTAGAAACTGGCTGCTTTGACGAAATACTTGTAGTCATCGTAGATTTCCGGAACAAAATCAATCACCAGCCTTTGTAGTGGATCCATTGGAGAGAAGAATGACAGAAATGCTCCGAAAATTGTCGTCAATCCTGCAGCAGGAAGATAAACTAGCATCCCCCTTTCGTATCCACGGATCTTTTCCTTTTTGCCTTTTTGTAGAGGACATAGGAGAGCTGTTATCATTAAGTATGAGAATATTTAAATGCTTGTATGATATTATTGCTCAAGACCATTTTAAATTAAACATCTTTAAAGCGCTCACTTTAAAGACATACATTACAATTTAAAAGGAGTTGGAATAAATCAATGGGGCAACATGAAATATTTATTACCAATAATCAGTTTGAACAAATTATGCCATGCCGAATTCAAAATCGAATTAAGATTCTAATATAAATAAGCTTTTTCTGTGTACCTTTCCAACGTATATCCCAATGAATTGCAGCATTCATAGCATCCACAAAGTCGTCAGCTTGATACAATAGACACGTGGCTATTGAAGTTGATCCAAAGATGATGAAAAAATAAAATATGTACATGATGATTTGATGCGGCAGGAAATTGGGATCCCGAACGAAGATTTCCTTCAGAAGACGAAGTGGCATGAAAATGGTCATGAGCCAGCCAAAAATGTTTGCCGAGTGAGTATGAATTTTATTCAGGATATCTGTATTCAAACTGGCCAATTTGGTTTTGGAATCCCAATTGAAAAAACTGCATTTTACAAATTTAAATGTTGTAAAATATCTGGTCAGTGCTAGCATTGCAGCTTCGGTTGCCATGTCTTAACGGGGCAATGTTAAAAATACAAATGTATAGAAAAGAAGAATATTGACTCAGCATTACTTTAAAGCGTACAAGGAACCAATGGAGTTAGTAGGTAAATGTAAATTAATTTTATCAGTAGGAAGGGTGAAATCCATTTATTATTTACATCTGATTATAGCCACATTTCCAATTGGCTGCTTACTTGCTTTAAATTAAACCTTATTTAGTCCACACTTCTTTGTTGTATATTTCCAAGTATAACTTAATCCAAATGTGTATAGCTAGATTAATTTGAAACGCCTTTTACTAGTACACGTGAATTCTTTTATCTATACAGAGCAAAAATAAACCGACACATAGAAATGTTGAAATAGATTCGTAGAAAATATAATTCTAAAGATTCTCATTGAAATGGCAAAATCATGTCGTGGATTACATTCGGCACTTTAGTACTATTAATAACTTCCAAACCATATTGTTGATGCCAATAGATAAAGCGAACTTATACGAAAATCAAATTATATACCTTGTTAAATAAATGGCTATTTTAAGTTGCTATATGGACCATACTTTTGTGTACCAGGTTTATCAACCGTGGAACTTTAAGATTACATACACAAAGCATATATCTATAGACAGTTCCATAAAGGTTTCTAATACTTTTGTGCTTAGTTAATGCTATTTTAAATATTTCCATTTAGGTAGCGAACTTCTCCATTTCAATTCTATTTTCAATGTCTAAATGGGGATATCTAGTATGATTTACTAAGTAATAGATCGTGTATGGAATTTCAAAGATAAAAAATACTTCTACGAGATATTGAAAGTATATTAGAGAGAAGTGTAATAAACTAGATAATAATAACCTAACCTCAACTATACTTAATTTACTGATAATATAGTACCTAAAATAGAATTCCTGGACTACACCAATATATTAGCGATAAGTAGTATACGGATAAAGTTACATTCATGCATATGAGATTGATTAAGTTTCTGCTTGTGGCTATTTCTAGCATATAACACATATTAAAAAGTTACATACGAGCTCTTAGTCCTTAGTCCTAACTAATAATGATAGTCAGTATTATCTCCGTTTATAGAAGCCCAACGTAGATTTAAATAATTTTGTGATATAAAGTGCGGTTACAGTAGTTACGAGTATATTGATTATGATTAAAAACCTGACTATAATATAAACATAATCTGAATTCTTGTATGTACGGATGTTTGTATGTTGTATGTACGCATAATTTCAAAAGAGAATGGTCTAAGTTATGAATGTTATTACTCGGCCACTGTACTTGGTTTAATGCATAAACGCTTGCGCGATGATGAAAGTCACTGTTGTGCGCCGTGGTAGTTGAAACTTCTTCCTTCAATCATTACTATTGGATAAATGGCAAAAGTTGGTCACGTGGCAATTCCGTTTGTATGTTTGCACTTCTGTGTGTTAATTTTCCCCAATTCTAAAACGCAGCTAAGCACCAAGCACAATAGCGCACTAAATTTGTCAAATCCCTACCCGTTCGAGCCAGAAGAACTTCAAGCCAATTAATGTACATATCAAAACTTCGCACTTTGTGTTCAAAAATTTCATAATAGGTCATACAATCTAAACCTGGTCAGCAAAGCCGCAGCGAGGGGGGGGGGCACCACGGCCCGCCTGAGACAGGAATGTAACTCAGGAATAATAAGGTCAATTCGAAGAAAAAGTACCATATATAAGCTCTCTTATGGGACATAAATTACAATCAAAAACATTCAATTTTCTAATTGTCAATTCTAATTGTCACTCTATGCAGTCACTCTCTTACTTCAACCCAAAAAGTTGATTCGATCTTAGTAAGGCGAAGTTTTGGAATTATTTTGACTCTCTGTCAATGTTAAATCTCTACCCCTGGCCCAC
This sequence comes from Tomocerus qinae, assembly GCA_020055645.1. Taxonomy (NCBI): domain Eukaryota; kingdom Metazoa; phylum Arthropoda; class Collembola; order Entomobryomorpha; family Tomoceridae; genus Tomocerus; species Tomocerus qinae. Next base: position 45,206,171 of record CM034546.1, on the reverse strand, counting down.
TAAAGTAGAAACGGTGATAAGATCAATTGGAATTAATATAAAACATCTATGCATCTGAATTGCATTCTACTTAAATCGTACACTATTGCCCCGGAATACACACTAGCCTTATTTCTAACAGGGCCTGGGCCCTGTGACCGCCTAGTAGGGAAATAAGAGTTGTTATTAATGTAAATAAACCATTGCAAAACGGGAGAAGTTTATATTTTTGACCTAAAGGGTAACAGTTTAGCAGTGTTCCATAACCCATTTGCTGTCTAACAAGCTATTGCACGACTTTGAACGATGAATAGAACGGAATTTACCTCGATTTTCAATTATTTTTAAGTTTTTCAACCACTTTCCCTATCAGGGGAAGGTTAATACGCATTTGGTATTGTCATGTCATGTCAGCTGTCAAACTAACTGTTGCACGACGTTGTACGATGGATAGATTAGAACCAAAGTTACATTGATTTTTAGCGCATTGTTATTTACAATACTGAGGAATGAATAGTCAGGAATCATGAATGAGTTATCTCCTCGCACATTTCCAATGTGCTCTGTCAAATGTTATTTTCGCAGTCCTCAACCTCATCCATTATGTTGAAGAAGTTCGTCTCTTTAAGCATGTGGACTCATCTTTCTGAAAATAGTACACGGGCACTGTACTGTCGGTCAAAGCTTCCTTCCATAATATTCTCCGTCGGCGCGAATTGCTATTTACCTTACTCAGGATTCTCCTGGAATTGGAATAGTCATGCAGCTAAGAATCGTGAATCAGTCCACGCCCATTCTTCTCAATCTTCCTATGCTCTGTGCGATGTTGTTTTCCATAGTTCACATTCACCAAGTTATGCTGAAGAAGTCTGCTACCTTAAACATTTTGACTCATCTTTCTGAAAATAGGGCACGGGTGCTGTACTATCAGTCAAAGCTTCCTAATAGCTTGTATGTATCCTAGAATTGTTACTTGTTAGTTATGATACTCGGGATTTCGGGAACACGCAAGCCTAATAGCTATAAATAATTTATGCCACAAAACAAATAGCAAAACTATTTTACCGGGTATTGATTTGTAATGAAACAATGAAATTATTCTTTACAGAATAATATCATATGCAATGTATAAATGTATATATCTACTAGCCGGTAACAGGACCCAGGCCCTGTTATAACCAAAGCAAGTGAGTTGACAAAGAACAATGATTAAAAGCTGTTTTCCAATACATCATCATTTTTCGATGAAGGATATCATAAGTTTAAGATCGAAAAGATGCATTTAACATTGTTTATTTACTTTTCGTAATTGGAAAAGGTTGTTCCGTGAGGATTTTAGGCCAACTTTTATCATGGCTTTGCATTTTCCATATTTTCCATGTCATTTTATTATTCCATGTGATATACAATCATTGAGTTATATTAGGTTTGACAGATATTGTGGTAAAATGATGGAAGGAAATCAATATATCTCTATATTATAACCACCGTTTTAGATAGAGCAATATATTTACCTGCCTATATATGTATGTAACTATGCGTGGTAAGGCGTGCTCAGGCACGTATCCAGGAGTTGGGGTAAGGGGGGTCGCATCAAATAGTTATGGCAAAAACTGAGCTGGGCAGGGTAGGGGGCCCTCTAACCTCTTCTGGGTACGTGCTTAGCCCCAATATCCAATACGCACGTTTGTTCCATTTTAGCCGGCTAAAAATGATTTTGACCAGCCAGCCGGCTAAATGGCTGAAATGGCTAGTGGCTAAAATGGCCAAAAATCATGTTTTTTAAAATTTCCCGCCAAATCAAGGATGATTTTCTCAGTTCACATAGCCCCATTTGACCATTTTTGGCCATTTCAGCCATTTTAGCCACTGGCTACAAAGAATTTCAACCAACCAGCCGGCTGGTCACCGAACACTGAATACGCATGATTACGCAGGATGCCTACCTTTCGAAATTTAGTCAGATATGCTGGGGGCTACTAGTTTTATGTATTTTTTAATGTTTTTGGGGTCTGAGACACCGGACTTAAACTTTGGCCTAGAGGGTTCCACAGTAACCACCAACATGACGTGTAAGGTGTTAATAAGTTTCCAATAAGGTACAAACTCTAGCCGAATAATATCCATTTTTTCTAACAAATGTATTTTTACATGCAATGTGTATACAATTAATAGCTCATATTCAAGTACAAAGGACAATTGAAGACAGAAAATGTTGGCTCGCATGTTTCCCAGTTTAAAAAATGATTTGAACAGTTTGTGAATTTTTGATATCTAGGAAAGAAGAAAATCAATAAAAGAAAATTTGGAAATTGCGTATAAATAAAATATTTGCATTATCTCATTGGCGTCCACCTCAGAATTGAGTGAAAACTTTCGTCGAAGATCAGGTTTTAACGCTAAAGAAAATGTAGAAGGATTTAAGGTGGAACACTCAAATTAAAATTTTTACTTAATATTTTAATACGATATGAAGTAGTTTTGCAAGTTTTTGGGGTACTATGAACACCATGAAGGTAGCTTAGTATTAAATAAAGCAATAAACCCTAATCTGGAGAATCTAGGTTACATTTAGTATCTTTCGCAATTTAAGTCAAATTTTGATTCCTAAACGTTTTGAAATTCGATAGCAATATATTCGATAGCGATATATACGTACAAACCGACACGGGTATGTATACAGAATTATTTACACGCATGCCAGATTTCGCGTTTATATTATAGGATGTGAATGTTATACTATGTTATGAATCCTGCGGCTTTTGTTGAATTTTTGAATATTTTATGAATATTACATAAAAATTTAAGTCTATTACGGTTTAACATTTGCGAATTTTGAAATTAAACCAAAAGTTGATGTCTAGTCATGTTGAAATTCAGCTGTGTACTGTACTTGTGGCGTATTGTTTATTATAAAAGCCATCTTTGTATCGATCTAGGTACCTATATATCTCTTCTCAAGGGCGTACGTATCCAGAACGCATAAAGGTGTGCTTATGTGACAAGAATTTTCTGGTATAAACGTTTTATTAATTTTGAGAAAATGTCCAGTGTGTTTATGGGAAACTAAGGGAGGTTTCAGAACCCTAGTGCCTCCTAAATACGTCCTTATCTCTTCTATCTGTATGTGGGTGGTATGGATAGCCAGCCTTAAAGGAAATTACGTAATATTGGATGCTTAGAAGAAATAATAGTTAATGTAACTTTATTTATTATACATAAAGTTTTGCTTGCATTGCGAAAAGAAACTAAATTCAAACAAACAAAAAATGGATCAACGGAACAATGTGGAAAATCAAAGCCAAACAAATACAGAATTAATACAAGGCTAAATAAGATACTTTTATTGTGTTTCTAGAACAATTTTAATATCTGATTAATGCACAATGGCTTACTTTATCATTGCCTTCTATAAATATATTATTAGAGGACATATTATACTATATCTTATAAAAAAAGGCCTTTTTTCGCTTAATTGCAGTATTTACTTTACCTATTAACTATAGTATAATCGTAAAGTGGGAAATATGTTTGTATGTGTCCTTGAGCAGGCGTTTCCAGAAAATGGGTGACTGGGGGGGGGCGAGGGAACGTGCGCAGCAAATTTTGTATTTAAAATTCGTCATTGAATTCCGGAGCCGACTCATCTACTTATATTTTAAAACAGCTATTACATATTTCAAGATTTAGTAAACAATAGTCATTATTTAACTTATTTATTTATGTATATACAGAGATATAGCAATTTGCAATGGATAAATTGGTTATCCTATAAAGTTGAAGGTAATACTTAATACAATTTAGCATCAATACTGCAATGGATGAATTTCAGTAAAATTGCTCTTCTGAATTTGCTGATCTGTCTCCACTCCATAACTTAATGTATTGAATTTAGGTAGTTACAATTTAACAGACATGATCATATCAATGGAAAAATCAACAACGATGCTTGTCGTTTCCAATGAGGTGCTCTGATCAATTGGGAAGAAAGGACCTAACTGTATACAGTTAGGCAGCAGGGACTTTCCTGCTTTCCTCAACGCAGGATTTTGTGAGTTGGTGTAACGATGGATGAAAGATCTAGAAAGATCAAGAGTTAGAGCAGCATCCGGTATGTACATCATGAAAGCAACTATCAGTATGACAGAAACTGAGGGCATTAGGAAATAGCCGGGCATTGGAATGATGTCGTACATTTTGATGGTCGCGAAATTGCAGATGACACCCAAAGTGGCCATATTGAAGAACGTTATGGGTGCGGAGTAGAAACCTAGAATTGTGACCATATTATTTACCAGCTTTGTTGATTGGTACAATTGCATCTGAAGTTTGGGATTCCCTTTCAGTACGGCCATCGCCCTTTTGCCGTTTTCTTTTTCATTAGTTTCCACTAAAACTGAGAGCCAGAAATTTGTTCCGTTGATGTAGATCAGCAATATCATGACTGCTAACATCATGGGGCTCCAAACATAGATACCGCAAACGCTGATCGCGTAGAAACTGGCTACTTTGACGAAATATTCGTAGTTATCGTAGATTTCCGGAAGAAAATCAATGACCAGCCTTTGCAGTGGATCCATTGGAGAGAAGAATGACAGAAATGCTCCGAAAATTGTCGTCAATCCTGCAGCAGGAAGATAAACTAGCATCCCCCTTTCGTATCCACGGATCTTTTCCTTTTTGCCTTTTTGTAGAGGACATAGCCGAGCTGTTATCATAAAGTATGAGAAAATTTAAATTTTTGTTTATAATTGTACACAGAAGAGCCATCTATCTTTTCTTGTGAGACTTGTTTGTAAAGAAGGCTTAGCTTTAACAATTTGCTTTTGGTCTTTTTACTCCGCCTACCCCTACGTTTACACCTATCATCAGTTTAGCCATCCTACTACTTCACCTTTTTCATACCTTAAAACCAAACAATATGGGTAAAGGTTTATGGGTAAATAGGAAAAGCATTTTTGTCAATAAAATTAGATAGTTTATAAAATAGTCCTATCGTCAATATTAGTTAATGTTTTGGCGAAGTGAAAATGGACAGAACCGTTTTGTCACAACGATCGCAACATTCACAGGCAGTTCAGTCATCTTTTGTGCCCAATAAAGCATCTTTTTCTGCTTTTTACTGTTTTAAAATACTTCATTTAATTCCGTTTTCTTTGGGTTCAGTTTCTAAATGAGTGTCTGTTTTGGAATTACTAGAGTAGCACATAAGTTTAGAAAACATTTTTTAAACTAACAGTTAGCCCAGACTGCACTGCCTCAAAACAAATGAAATAACTCATCAGCAAAGGTAAGCTCTTGTATATAATTGATAGGAAGTTCATGCAAGGTACTTTACTTACAACATAATATTATATTGTAGAAATTGCATGATTAAGACCTAGACCTATGCCTGAACGTATGCAGGCCATAGCTAGGTTTAATAATATTATTATTATATTTCTTATATCTGATGTTCTTATTTCTTTTAAGATGACAGAAATAGCACAAAATATTTTAAAATTGAATAAATAAAAATCATTTTAAGCATTTCTTTTTGTACTCGATCTGTTGACTTTCGTACTTTTTTATTGACCCAGTTACTTCTTAGTATTGACGATTGGACTATTTTCTAAAAGGCTTTTTATTGACAAAAAACCTTTTTCTATTTACCCGGAAATACCTACCCATTTAATATTCTAGCCAGTCAACATAAAATATATATGTCGGGTCGTTTGAAACAAAGAATTGCTCCTTCTTTTATTAAAAAGTTTAAACTAAATGGTAGATGGCTCTTCGGTGATAATTGTATATTACGATTTAACGACATCATTGCTAGAACACTAGAACATATTATACTCATTCCTGCTTACTTTTAAAATAAAATGACTATTTACAAGTGGTTTGAATAAATCAATAGGCGACATGAATTAACTTTTTAAATTACTCGACTACTTGCTTGTCACCTGTCAAGTTGTCACTAAGTCAATTATATTAAAGCTATACTTTGAACTTTTCTAAATAAACTTTTTCTGTGTACCTTTCCAACGTATATCCCAATGAATTGCAGCATTCATAGCATCCACAAAGTCTTCAGCTTGATACAATAGACACGTGGCTATTGCAGTTGATCCAAAGATGATGAAAAAATAAAATAGGTACATGATGATTTGATGCGGCAGGAAATTAGGATCCCGAACGAAGATTTCCTTCAGAAGACGAAGTGGCATGAAAATGGTCATGAGCCAGCCAAAAATGTTTGCTGAGTGAATATGAAGTTTATTCAGGATATCTGTATTCAAACTGGCCAATTTGGTTTTGGAATCCCAATTGAAAAAACTGCATTTTACAAATTTAAATGTTGTAAAATATCTGGTCAGTGCTAGCATTGCAGCTTCGGTTGCCATGTCTGAATGGGACAGAAAGAAATTATTAGATGCGCAAATGAAAAAAACACATGACAGTTGAGTGAGAAATTTGAGAAATGAGTTGTGATCATTTAAGTTTTCTGAAAGCTATTACATTACAAAAAAACATTTGAAGAAAAAATTAATTTCCGCCCCTTTAGGGGCAGGGAGGTTCTAATGTTAAAATTTTTGAGAATTGAAAAGTAATAACACTGAAGAGACAGTGTTAGAGAGGCTTCTGAAAATAATAACCTTTTCTAACCTAAATCTCTATATATAATCGCAGACTTGATAAATTTACCTGTCTATATATATTTATATATATATATATGTATGTACGTGTGGTAGGGAGAACCTAGGGAACCTGCATATATTACGTAAAGCAAAACCCCCTCCCACATGTGTAACGCAAGTGCTGACTGCAACACTTTTGGGTATCCCCTCCTCCCATCAACTGCACTCGGAATATATGCAGGCTCCTTAAAAGCAAAAAAAGTAAAATGCGCAAGCCCAATTCCTCTAAACCAACGAAATGAGTCGTTTCATATTATTGTTATAACATTTAAATAATAATAGTTTACATAAGAAGGTTGAATGGTGATTGGGGATCGAATGGAAATGATTAACGAAAGGGAACATTTCGTAATGATCGTAATGTGCGTATTAAATAGCATTTCAAAACTTCTAACCCAAATTGGTCTGCTATAATATCGAAAAACTTATTCAACATTTTTTAATAGAGCTAGGTTTACTTTTTACTACCCTCTTAATTCCTTTGTGCCAGTTGGGATATCTTTTTGTAGAATTAAATAACAACAATGGGTAACTATTCTTTAAAAATATTTATTCGTAAGTTGTACTCATGGGATTTGAACGTTTTTCCAAAATCCTAGAGGGAATCTTATTTTTTCGATTTTAAAAGTTTTGGTAACTTTGTGGGAGTTTTTTGGGAAATAGTCTTTCATTGTTCCCTATATTTGATGCTACTATCTACAGTTATTATTTTGGTGTAGGATATTCCTTTTTATCAGGAAGTTGGGGCTGCAGTTAATTTTTCCAATCACTGTAGAAAATAAAGGTGTATTAATTTAAATGTGCTTTGTATTTAAAAAGTTAACAACCTAATGGGATGTTTTCGAAATTGTTTTTATTACTGTGATGGATGGCCTGCTGAATTTCTCTTGAGTGCTAGATTTGCCCCCTTAGCTGGGTTCACTAGTATATACCTAATGTAATTTAACCGAACCTATCCTAGTGTAAATTAATTATACCTAAAATAGAACCGCTGGGCCAAGGACGTTTTGAAGGCCAAGGACTTTATTATAAAATCTTGCGAGCTGAACCCTTCTCCCCGAAAAACCCAAGAAAAAATCTTTTTCTGAAAATAGCAAAAAGTTTAATGCTCTGCACGTTTTTTTCTGATTTTTATTCCAAATTTCAAAATTTTTCACGCTACGAGTGAATATATAATTAAAATATCTAAATATACAATATTAGCCCCCTCGAAACTCACTTCTGTATACGTATACTTGCTCTGGACTACACCAGGATTTAGTTTTATTATGATAAAAATACATTTATGCAAATGGAATTGATTCTAGGTCTCTGCCTGTCTGCTTGTATGGAAAATTTTCATTGTCCAAATTCAGGTCAGGTATACATAGAATAATAATATAAAATTAATGCCAGCACCTAATCCTAACCTAACTAATACTGATGGTATCAATTTTATTATCTCCTTTTTACAGGCGCCCTTGGTAGATTTGAATATTCTGTGATATAGGGAAAAAAGAAATATATATGCAGCACATCGGATGATTTCGTGTCAGTAAACAGTCGCAGTATATTTCAATTTCAACATTTTGCTAGCACGCCACAAGTTCCAGTAGTCCACCAAAAAAACTACATCGTTTAGTTTTAAACATTATCATGCTTTTAGTTGACCCGACTTTTGAAGTTATACCTTTCACCAGATATTTCATATTAAAGTATTTATTGATTAATTAATAACTTTATTATTTTATGACTTAGTCAGTTGTATTTAGTCTACTATTTATTGTAGTTTTATTTAAGCAATTAAAGAAATTACCTGCAAGAGTTTTGTTAAAACACTTTTTGTTTTCCAAATTTAAGTCGATATTATCGGCTTTACAAAACAATTGTATTGTTGAGTTCCATTGTTAACAGTATACTTAATCAAACAAATAGTTTTAATTCGTTCAAATATAAAAATACCAAATCAGAACATTTACATCGTGCTCTTATAGTAATGTAATGAGTTGAAATATGTAGCTAAAATCTGGCAGCCACAAATTCCTAGAATATCAATACTATAAATAATCACAATAAAAATGGCAATACGTATGAAAACTGTCCTTAAGGATTTGTGATGACTTTGGCTACCATACCAACGAGTAATTTGCTGCAGTAAAAGCACCTCAATGTTATTATATTCACACTTACATACCACCACCAATTATTTATTATTCCGCACACAGGTTAATAAGTATGTATACTGTATACTTAAAATGATTTGTTAGCGTTAGCTGTTACGGTTTTATGCACTACTTTGAATCAGGGAACAGAAAACGACCTTTTTGCAAGAGTTAGATTATTTTTAAAAAGAAGTCTTTTTTGTTTTTTTTTACCTTTTTTGATGTAGCAGCTTGCCCTATTTACTTTCACTTTACATGTACTTTACTGTAGGTAAAACCTACAGTAAGCCGTAACAGAAGCTCGCCTGAGTAAAGGGTACCGTGTGCACATTTTTGTAGAATAATAGTAGAAATTGATATATTTTGATTACTAAAATGTACAGTAATTCAAACTTGGTCAATATTGATCATAATTTACTATCAAAATAGAAAATTTTTAAGTAGGTTACATTTTGACTATCAAAATAAAAAAAATGAAATGTAGATTAATGTATTAACAACGACAGTGAACAATAAATGGAAAGCCAATCAAAACAAACAGAAATTCGAAGTGTGGTATTATATTAACTATCTCTATATAATAAAATTATTTATTCCTATGTCGCAGGTATCTATCTATCTATCTATCTATGTATCTATCTATGCATGGACAATGCGGCAATTTGTTGCACTGCACATGCGCGTATACAATGCATATTTCATAAAACAAGGAAGTCCAATATGGGTACACATCAGGTAAACATTAGGTTATTTCAAAATTAATATTTTCGATAATGTACCTCAACGCATACCTCTATGTACTAAATTTAGCACATGAAGGAATGCGTTGGGGTACATTATCGAAAACATTAATTAGACAATAATAATATGCATAATCATTTTGAAATTCAGCAATGATACTGGGAGCCTAACAAAAATTTACATGAGATGATTTTGTGATGGAAATGATTGGCGAAATGGTATATTTCGTATTGTGCGTATTAATTAGCATTTCAAAACTCCTAATCGAAATTGGTTCTGTTAAATCGACAAACTTATTTAGCATTTTTTAGTAGAGCTGGTTTTACTTTTTATTACCCCTGGACCCCCTTGATTCCTTTGTGCCAGCTTGCAAAACTTTTTGCACAATTAAATAACAGTACCGGAGGCCACTATTTATCTTTTAAAAATATTCATCCGTAAGTTGTACTCATGGGATTTATACGTTTTTCCAAAATCCCTAGAGGATTCTTATTTTTCTGATTTTAAATAGGAGCTTTTTGGTAACTTTTTGAGCTGGTTATTAAAAATGGAGTCTTTCATTGTCCCCGGTATTTGATGCTGAGATCTACAGTTAATGTTTTAGTTTAGTAAATTCCTTTTTACCAGGAAGTTGAAACTGCAGCTAATTTTTCCAACCGCTGTAGAAAATAAAAGTATATTTAAATTATTGTATTTACAAATTCAATATAATAACCTATGGGAAATACCGATGATTTTTTCGGAATTGTTTTTATTACTGTGGTTGGTGGCCTGCTGAATTTCTCTTGAGTGCTAGGTTCGCCACTTAGCTGGGTTCACTAGTAATATAAACAGGGGAACCAAAATAGATGTTGACTATCACAATCAACATAAAATGAAATTTCATTAATTATGAGTATTAAAATCAACAGAAAATTACAATCGGTTAATAATGACTATCAAAATGAAACGGAAATCAAAAAATGTAAATTTAACTATAAAATTGAATATAAATCCAAAACAGATTTATTTCCGTTCTCTATATAGCTATTTTCCGGTTTTATTTGCTTTATTACAAAATCTTAAATTTGGTAGAAGCGGAATGAAATATTTTAAAATATCCCGCTAACAAATTATAGGAAAAAAACGCAATTGGACTATTTATTGCCCATTTTCTGCTTTGACTATCAAAATGAAGACAAAGTGAGCGCGCGGAATCTCAGCAACCAATGAACCGATTAACCCTAAAATCAATAGGGATCGTCAGAGGTCTATAGCATCCTCAGGCGAGCTAAAAATTAGACGACTCGCCTTTGCTCATCATACAATTTGCTCCATATACTCACTAGCTTTATTAATAACAGGGCCTCTGGGCCCTGTGACCGCCTAGTAGTATATATATTTATTCTATTTTAATTTGTCGCCCCCTCCCGAAATTTTTTTCTGGCTGCGGCCCTGGCGTTGGGGTATATATTTAAAACATTAATTCCGTATTACTATCCGTACAGAAAACAAAAAAGTAGATTCAAGCTACTCCGTAGTACTATACAAAACGGAACTTAGGGGTTTTAGGATGCATTTCTGCCGTTTCGTTGTTTGCATTATTTTTTCCTATTTACTAAAATCTGCGCATAGGTAGTTCATAATAATTTAGCGGTAATTCCTATTTCCTATTAGTCGTGCAGGAAAGAATTCAGGCCGGTTTCGTTTTTTTGATATCTGACATCTGACAACTGAAATTTTGGTTTTTTGGACTTGAACTACTGACTTACTTACAAACTTGAAGAACACTATAAGTAAAAAGGTTCAAATTTTGGTAAGATTTGGTAATTAATATAAATATATACTGCCATATATTTTTAAAATTAGTTGTTTTGTAGCCAAATGCATCAAAATCAAGACATTTTAAATTTACAAAATATTTGACATCATTTCAGATGAAAAAGATGCAGATTTAACCTACGAAGATGGGATGTATATGCAAAGCAACTAAATAATTTATATTGTTAGTCATTATACTGTGAAGATGCCAATGCTACGAATTTTCAGTGGTATTTTACATTCTCAAAAAGTGACGTTACTTTTTAGGGGTTTGTTAAAATTTCCATATAGGATCGGGGACGCAGCTGTAACTAGCAGTCCAAATGGGATCCTGTTGAAATTCAAGCATATTCAAATATTGAAAGATCTGTCAGCTGAGGGGGTCGTGCAAAGTGAATTACTGAACAGATCAGAGAACGATAGAAGTCTGAATATTTTCAAGAATCTTCCAGCGTACAAGACTACATTTATTTCTCCGTCCCAATTTTTATCGTACTCGTCTTCTCCAGTGCTTGCAGATTTACTGTCTCCAATCTTTTCGTGTGATGATGTTCAGCCAATATGCAGTGATGCATACAAAGAATTCCGTTCTAACCTAATAGACAATTTAGCAAAGCTGAATGATACGGAACTAGCGACTGTTTTGAATCAGTTGAAGAAATTTCCAAAATCACCTTCACCTCTTACACCAGAATTTAAACAAGTGTGGAAAGCACTGGACAATGAATGTGTTTCCAGGCTACCGACGTGGGGTTTGGATTTTGCTTTATCCATTGACATTTTGTGGTATGAAATATTTCTAAGTCGTTTTTGTGATTTCCATTGGGCCCTGAAACGAAAACTTTACCGAAAGTGTGACAAGTTAACCAAAGAGCAGTTTATCCGGTTTATGATCAATTTGGCGATTGGAAGAATCATCCCTGATGCTATTAATTCTTACGACTTGGAGCATAAGCTAAACTCATTAGCGGATGAGTTGTCATTAGACGAAACTGTTGTAGTTGCGCTCGCATATTTTAAAACTGAAACTAGAATAAAAAATCCTGGTCTTCTCAAAAAACTATTGGAGAAAGCTACACAAACTCCAGACCAGTTGGATTCCATCAGTGCAGCTTCGATATTCAAATTGGCTCGACACAGTTCAAATTCAAAATACAGCCTTGTGGAATTCTATCATTCTTTTCAGGAATCGTTTATTTCAGAAGTAGACCGGTGGAGTATTACTGCTTGTACACATTTAATACTCACCGGAACTCAGTTGCAAGTACCTCATAAGCAATTGATAGAAAAAGTTATGCTCAAAATTGACAAGGAAATTCAGGAAACTCGTCTTAAAGAATTTGAACGACTCACTTTTGTAATAGCTTCTTTCAATATCGATTGTGACTCACTTTGCCATAAAATTGTCGACGAAATTCGACGGCCTTCGAGACAAGAGGAAGTATCTCAATACGGACGCTCCCTCCCTGCAATTTTGCACTACTTGAGCATCCGGGAAATTTTCCCTGTTGATTTGATCTCTAAAATTTTATCTCCTGAATTTTTGCAGAAATACTACGGTATTTTAATTGGTTTTACATGTTTTTAATATCGGTAGTTTATTTTATTAAATTATACAAAAAAATTCATAACTTTAAAGTTAATTAAGTTTTTAGTTTTTAAGTTAAAATTCTTTGTGAAGTTAAAACGTTTAAATATTATTTCTATCTCAGGGAAAAGTAAATCCAGTTACCAAAGAGAGTTGTTGTCGCTGGATGTGACCATTGGCATAGAATTACCAGAGTACAACGGACCACGTTTGGATAAAAAGCTACAACTTTCGCTTTTAAGAGTATGAAATATATTTGCTCATTTCGTTTTCAAAAAATTAATTGCATTGTTCTGAATTTCTGATTATTAATGAAAATGTTTTGGTTTTAGCTTAATTATTTTAAACCATCGGCAACTCAAAATGTAAAAGACACCATTTTTAAAATGCAACGCTGCGCTACAAAACTATTTGGGGGATCAGAATTTTACTTCGTCTGCAGCATTTTACCACCCCATCATTCAACAGGTTAATTTCACTGCTAGTGCTAATACATTATCTGTTTCTTAGTTTTGGAAATTATAAGAGGTAAAAATCTGTGACACTTTCAAAGATTAGGGAAATTTAATGTTATTTGCAGTGTAATCAAACAATGCCAAAAATATCTATTATTAAATACTTACTAACTAGTCGCAGAATTATACAATGCTAAAATATTAATCTTTGAATTATATGCAGATATTATGTTTTGCACTGATGACAAAAATAGACTTATTCCGATTCCCCAGTGGGTAAAAGACAGAAAACCTCATGAGTCAAAATATATTTCTGAAAATGTATCTCCCTCCAATACTGTTTACCATGCTGTAATCACCATCAAAAAAGGTGTTTGCATAGCTGACACTAAAGAACTTTTGGGCAATATGCTACTTAAATTGCGACTTTTGGAGAAAATGGGCTATGTAGTTCATACAGTAAGTAATTGCATCTTTGATGTCTCAAGTGTTTAATTATCTAGACATATAAAAGAACTTTTTTGTTGATGTTTATAGATATACGCGAAAGACTGGCATGACATTGATGATGAAGAACTGGAGATTAAGCATCTTGCTGAAGTGATATTGAAGAAAAGTCCTGCTATAAAGTTTTCAATGGATCTATAAGTAGCAATAATCGACTCGTATAACTAGTGTAGATTTAAACCCATTTATATATCTATGATTAATTAAGAGACAGAACGATACTAAAAACTGAAACTTTACTAGAAACTAACGGAAAGCAACCCAAACTAGATACTATTATTCTTAATACTAAATTATAAGATAACTCAAATCTTGAATAATAACATAATATTATCTTAATGAGTAATATAAGGACTATTTTTCTTTAATTCATTTCCAAATATCCAACTTTCTACGATTGCAGTATGGCCGTACATTTTTTTGTTCCCTGCTTTGTACACTGAAAGTTTTAAATATATCACTAATTGCTAAATCCCTTTTGATCCACCAATCACTACCATAGACTGTTATCGTCGGAAATGATCGCTTTTATATACTCAGTTTTTATAGTAAAATTAAAAGACAAAATTCCAAACTTAAATGAAAATCCATAGATTATAGACATCTCCAAGAGAATATTAAATATGCAATTTCTCAGATTGATATAATTTTGTTAGCTGCCAACTTTTTGTTCTGAGAAACACAAATAAATGATGGTACAGTAGTTCAAAATCCTCATTCACTATTAATTATTTCAAGCTTTTCTCCTTCAATTTATGGAGTCACTTCGTAATTGAGCCCTTCCACCGTAAAATGACAAATCTCAGTTGCTACGAACTAAATTATGTTATTAAGTATGAAAAATTAATTTCGTAGCAACTGAGATTTGTCATTATTCGTTTTAATAGCTCATATGGTGCCAGGATACTGTACTACAGTCAAATAGCTTCCTCATTTTTATTGTCACCGCGCGAATTGTTATTTACAATACTGAAGAATGTATAGCCAGGAATCATGATATGATAATCATGAATGAGTTATCTCCTCGTATAATGGTCTCAGTTCCCATGTGCTCTGCAAATGTTGCTTTCGCAGTCCTCAACCCTCATCCATTATGTTGAACTAGTTCGTCTCTTTAAGCATGTGGACTCATCTTTCTGAAACTAGTGTCCGGGCACTGTACTATCGGTCAAAGCTTCCTCCCAGATTCTTCGCCGGCGGGAATTGTTATTTACCATACTCAAGATTCTCAGGAATCTGGAATAGTCAGCCAAGAATCGTGAATGAGTCCACGCACATTCTTCTCAGTCTTCATATGCTCTGTGCGATGTTGTTTTCCATAGTCCACATTCACTAAGTTATGTTGAAGAAGTCTGCTACCTTAAACATTTAGACTCATCTTTCTGAAAATAGGGCACGGGTGCTGTACTATCAATCAAAGCTTCCTATACTCATTTCTCCGCCACCAAGAATTGTTTATTTTTGCTAGTTACGATACTCGGGACTCCGGAATAAGCCCGATAGCCATAAATAATTTACGTCACAAAAAATAGCAAAACGATTTTTTATTGGGTATTTTTTTGTAATGAAACCATTAAAGCATGCCTTACAGAATTATATTTATGTATATCGTCCCTTAAGGAACCAAATAGCCTATCACCACTTTTCGTTTTGTGGACGAAATAGCCTATCTCCATTTTTCGTTTTGTGGACGAAATAGCCTATCTCCATTTTTCGTTTTGTGGACGAAATAGCCTAAACGCCATGGAGCCTAAATGCTGCGCCATGTATAGGTGCTATGTAGAGAGTGTCTAGGCTATGGAGATAGGCTATTTCGTCCACAAAACGAAAAATGGAGATAGGCTATTTCGTCCACAAAACGAAAAATGGAGATAGGCTATTTCGTCCACAAAACGAAAAATGGATTTAGGCTATTTCGTACACAAAACGAAAAGTGGAGATAGGCTATTTGGTTCCTTAAAGGACGATATGTGTCTATACTAGGTCAACTTAAATGTCATTCCCCTTTCCTTTTCCTAAGTCATTTTGCTGATTAAAATTAATGTGTAAATGCTAAGGTTGCACCAGTGCTGTGATATTAAAATTCCCAAGACTTCTATTTGGAACAATTTAATGAATGTGATAAACTATTTCTGTAACGCCCAAAATCAGTGCAAATAAACAGTGGTACTAATTTTTAGATTGGCGCTAATAATAATAGTAAGTACTAACAAATTGGTTTAAAAAGAATAATATTTATTTACTGTTTTCCACCACATCAATTAAGTCAATTGTCATTTAGGGCTATCATTAGCTTAGTACGAAAATTGTTTTAATGATCGATGATATTATTTTTCGAAATTATGAAAAGAGTCACTCAAGAATATTACTAACTCAAATTTTAATTTCTCAATTCTTAGTAGATATTTAAGTTTTCATGAATCACTAAAAGTTTTCCATCAAAATCCCACATTGGAAATTGGTATTAAAATTACCGTTAACCAGTAGCCAGATTATTATTGAGTGTGTCATATATACAGCAGGCCATTATGGCATAAATTCTGTATAAAGATTCGAAACATTAACTGATATTGATATTATTATTATTGTTTAAACTAAATGGCAAGCCATATTAACTCTTTTTATGTTAAAGAATACAAATCTAAATGTTTTGGTTAATCCAATCAGTAAAAGCCGAGACTTCAGTGTAAACTTCGGGGAATCCTGAAAAGAAAAGAGCTATGTTATTACCCGTTCAAAGTTTCCTAAAAGACAAAGGAAACAATGAAGCACCATCACTAATTGGACATTTTGTATTGTGTTGCTAATTGCTTTTCAATTGTTCTTTCATCCACGCTCGGCGAAGCGAGTGCTGGTCGAGGAAAGGACAATTGAAACGCAATTAGCAACAGGGCCGCAGCGAGGGGGGACAGGGGGCCCGGACCCCCCAGAAATCGAAGAAAATAAAGGAAGTGTCGCCATAAAACCCAAAAATTTTTCAATTATTATTTGTCGCCCCCCCCCCTTTCGCTGCGGCCCTGATTAGTAACACAATGCAAGACATCCAATTAGTGATGGTGCTTCATTGTTTCCTTTGTCTTTTAGGAAACTTTGAACGGGTAATAAAATGAGTACCCTCGTAATGCATTATGACGTAGATATGGTTAAAGATTTGTCGTTTTGAAAAAAATAAAAAGAATTTACCAGGACGGCTACACCCAATTCCCTAAATTAAAAAAATATTTATCATTAACATTGGTAATTGACGTCCTTCGTCAAAACTTGATATAATTTATTACATAAAATACTAGTTAAAAATCCTATCCTGAAGAGCAATCAATTCTAATACAAATTGAATTTGTGTTTCAATTATATAAATATTTATAATATGAAAGTGTTTCGGTAGAAACATAAAAATATTTGATTAATGTTATCATTATTGTTTCGCTACAATAGCTTCCAATTAGGAAACAGAATATTCTGTTTTTAAAGATTATTTTAGATTATTTATAGTGAGACTTACCCAAGATAAAATACCAGCCAAAATTCTGTTGCTACCCTGACCGACAGCCAAGGGGTTACCAATATATGCCTTGCACTCGCCACTGTGTAACAAATATAATAATATTAGTAAACGAATAATATTTAATTAAGTACTAGGTTTTCAAATATTTAGTTCCGAATTTTAGCTAACTTATACTGTCCTGGGGCTTCAGCGCAAAGCATGGAGTCAGTTAATTGATTTCCATATCTATACACAAAATGAAGTAGAGGATTTATTAGAAACCTCAGAAACAGGAAAATGAATGCATTATTGTTAATGTTGCATTATTATATACTTAAACGAGATAGGAGAAACTCCAATAATGGAAAATAGCATATACAAAAGAGTTGCCGACAGTAGAAAATATGAATTCTGTAATAAATCTGAACAGTATGGTTCTTATGTTTCTACTTCAACTTACCTATTACGGCATTCGTCATCAGTAATGATTGTAAATGTCATTTTCTCTAAAGAGCTATCATTTCCATCTCCTATAAAATCCTATATGTACAAAACCTTAGTAAAATGGAAAGTTCTTACACATTTTTATTGTTTTTAGATTTACGATTTTGTCACGGAGAAAAGCATTACCCATGCTTACCCATGCAGCGGCAACCGCAGCATTTCCAGAGAAGTTTTGTCCAGCAGAAGGAAGGGCAATGGGTTGAACGTAGGTATTGAATTCAAGTGGTTCGGATAGGGTCAAAAGGGCAATATCATTAATAATATGTTCGAAATCTTCGTGAACTTTAACGGAGGAAATAATTCTCTCTTGTTCAGTTCCTTCACCGACATCTATATTATGATCACCAGCAATAATCCAAAAGACAGATCCGCTAATGTCTTTTGTGATAATCTGTGCAGTTTTAATTATCGTAATTTATAGAAAACGATTTACTAGTACTCTAAACCAATTGGTGTAAAATTGGTGTGACAAAAATCATTTCCAAATCCTACAAGTGAACTTTAAAATATTTAAAATATTTATAAAGAAATGACGAGAGACTTATCTCCGCAGTCAGCTGTAATGTAAAAGGAAAATATTTAGGTTTTGTTATTTTGTAAATTAATTGCTAGTATTCATGGGCTATTGATATTGACGTACCAGTAGTGACAACAGTGTTGGCATTCAAGATGGCCCCACCTAAAAATATTTACATTTTTACTCATGTATGAAAATAAGATTTGCAATTAGAATTTTTAAATATTATAATATTTAATTAATATTTTCTACTATAAATAATCGGTATAATTATAACATTTCAATTGTACTTATTAGTAGTATAAAATAAACGAGTACTATATGTAGTACCGCAAAAGATATTGTCACGAATTCTCAAGCTTAGCTGATAAGGGAATTCTCCTGGAGTGGCAGGATCAGGGATGCGACCTGTAAACAAAAACAATTTTCATACTTTCATTCTATAGAAATTTTATTAGATAGGAATGTTTTATTAGTACCGAAAGATTGGGAGATGACTCCAAGGACAACAATGGAAATCAAGAGCTTATCCATGGTGAACCTTTTAAGGACTAAACAGTCAAACATGATCCAAACATTATATAGAAGAATAACCGAATCTGTTATCAAGCAATCATAATACAAATAGTGATCGTACTACAACCAATTTCAAGTACATTGCTCGTTAACAATAATTAAGCTTTACATGGCACAATCTCCAGAACGTTGAAAAGCTGTCATGCATCAATAAAATCGTGACCGATAATTTCCATTTTTATTAGCTTTGTTTTTTCTCCGTTAAGCACTAAAGAATGACCGAATCTGTTATATCAAACAATTATAATACAAATAGTGATTGTACTACGACCAGTTTCAAGTACATTGCACATTAACAATAATTAAACTTTACATAGCCCAATCTCCAGAACGTTGAAAAGCTGTCATCAATAAAATTGTAAGTGATAATTTCCCTTTCCATTTTATCATCTTTGTTTTTTCTTCATTAAGCACTACCAATCAATTCATGATTATCTTCCTATTGTCACAAACTAGAGCTTGGTTGTCATTTTCCAGGAATACTTCAAGTTGTCAGCAGTAAACCATTTAATGAAGAACACATTATATCCCCATCACATAACAACACATTACTATTATATGAAAGCTACTACATGAAACTGAACTTAAGCTACAATTATTAGATGACAATTAGCCTTTGTAAGGTTGCCCCTTAAGAAGCTATTATTTTAAGTGAAAATAAAGCCTTTAACACAATATACTATCCCTAGTAAGATATTTTTAGAAGTTTTAGCATATTGAATTATTTCCGATAACATTAATTATTTAATTTAACCTACTTTAAAATGTCTTCCTTTAATAACGTGGAAAATGTAAAAAAAAAGTTTAATATTTCTGATTGGTATTTATTGAAGGGCTGAATATTGTTTGATACAAATACAACCAATACAATATTTAAAACACTGCCCATAATCATGAAATATATATTTAATCTGAAATCTTTTCAAGAAAATAGATAAGTCAACGTCTTAAAAATTAAAATACGTCTTTTGTACATTAATTAATTACCTTTTTTACCTAAATTTTACAATGTAAATTCATTTTTACGACTGTGGTAATAAAAAAACCTTAAAAATGGTTAATTTTGTACATTGCTCATGATGAGCTACGTACTTTGTTTTAATTATAAACCTGCACTTACAAATACATACTCAAACGTCAATTCATTTAATTATTTTTATAAACTTTAAATATAATATAGAGATTAAGATACCTCAATGACGGAATTAAGAGAGTATTCGAGAGTTTTGTGCTTCCTTTTGAAATAAAGATGTAATGGACCTAGAGATTTGCATTCCACAAATACACATTGGAATGCTTACTTGCCTTATACTCTGTTAAAATGGCTTCTCTACTACACTAGTTGCATAGTCACACTGATCACATTCGAAGGGCATCATATCGAAGTGACTTTTTCTATGGAATCTTAACAAAATTTTCTGTTTAAATATACAACCACAAATATAACATTCATTTTCTGAATGTTGTTTTGTATGATCTAGAAGGAGCAATTCACTATGCTAAATCTTTTGTTGCAAATTTCACAAACAAACGCTGCGCTACAAAACTATTAGAGGAATCAGAATTTTACTTCGTCTGCAGCATTATACCACCCCATCATTCAACAGGTTAATTTCACTGCTAAAACATTATCTATGTCTTAGTTTTAGAAATGATAAGTGGTAAAAATGTCTGTGATACTTTCAAAGATTAGGGAAATTCAATGTTATTTATTTGCAGTATAATAAAACAATGCTAAGAATAGGTATCTATGATTAAACACTTACTAATCTTGTCGCAGAACTATACCATTTAATGTTTGAATTATTTGCAGATATTATGTTTTGCACTGATGACAAAAATAGACTTATTCCGATTCCCCAGTGGGTAAAAGACAGAAAACCTCATGAGCCAAAATATATTTCTGAAAATTTATCTCCCTCCAATACGGTTTACCATGCTGTAATCATCATCAAAAAAGGTGTTTGCATAGCTGATACTGATACTAAAGAACTTTTGGGCAATATGCTACTTAAATTACGACTTTTGGAGAAAATGGGCTATGTGGTTCATATACAGTAAGTAATTGAATCTTTGATGTCTCAATCTCAAGTGTATTTAGACATATGAAAGAACTTTTTTGTTGATGTTTATAGATATACGCGAAAGACTGGCATGACATTGATGATGAAGAACTGGAGATTAAGCATCTTGCTGAAGTGATATTGAAGAAAAGTCCTGCTATAACGTTTTCGATGGATCTTTAAGTAGCAATATAATCGACTGGTATAACCAGTGTACATTTAAACCCATTTATATATCGATGATTGTATAAAATTGGGAGACAGAATGATACTGAAAGCTGAAACTTCACTAGAAACTAACGGAAAGCAACCCAAACAAGATACTATTATTCTTAATACTAAATTATGAGATAACTGTCTTGAATAATAACATTAATATTACCTTAATGAGTTCTATATCAGTGTACAAAATACCATTTACCACTTACCAGTGGTAAGTGGTTTTTAATGGTATTTAACGTTAAATACCACTACCTAAAAAGTAGTGGTAAATGGTATAAATGGTAAAAATGGTAAAAAATAGTTTCATTTAAATTTCGTGTTTGAATTTTGAATAAAATTCGGGGCCAAAATATGAAATAGCTTAGCAGATGATCATTGTTGTCACAAATTGATAAGTGTTCATTAATCAGATTAGGATTCAACCAATGGAGGCGCTAACAATCCTTGCTGATTGAGAAATTAATTGCAATTAAATTAGCAACAATTTTAAATGGGCGATACCAAATACAATCTTTCTTTTTTTCATTTTTTATAACTTTTGGTGTACAATCAAATAAATAATATGATTAATTTAATTGATTAAGGGGCTAATTGGAAATATTTCATAGAAAATAAAGTTTTAAAACTTATATTTTAGGAAGTCTAGTATATCTGTACTCAGCTGTCTAATCAATGGCTAAAATCTACCATTTTTACCATTAAATGCATTTTTACCATTAAGTGCATTTTTACCACTGTGATGGTAAAAAAGGCTAAAAAGTGGTAAATTTTGTACACTGTTCTATATGGACTATTTTTTTTATTCATTTCCAAATATCCGACTTTCTGCGATTATTGCGGTACATTTTTTGTTCCCTGCATTGTACACTGAAAGATTTAAATATATCACTAAGTGCTAAATCCCTTTTGATTCACCAATCCCTAACATAGACTGATAACGTCGGAAAGGATCGCTGTAATATACTCAATTTATAGTAAAATTAAAAAACAAAACTTAATTACGGATACTGTACTGTCGGTCAAAGCTTATTATACTCATTTCTCAACCACCAAGAATTGTTTATAATTTGTCAGTTACAATACTCGGGACTTCAGAACAAGTCCGATAGCCATAAATAATTTATGTCACAAAAAATAGCAAAACGATTTTGTCGGGTATTGAATGAAACAATCAAAGCATGTCTTACAGAATTATACCTATGTATATGTGTCTACATACTAGGTATACAAATTGAATGTCATTCCCCTTTCCTTTTCCTAAGTCACTTTGCTATGCGAATGATTAAAATTAATGGATAAATGCCAAGGTTGCAGCAGTGCTGTGCTATTGAAATTCGCAAGGCTTCTATTTGGAACAATTTAATGAATGTGATAAACTATTTCTGTAACGCCCAAAATTAATGCATATAAACAGTGGTGTTAATTTTTAGATTGGCGCTAATAATAATAATGAATACTAACAAAGATAGTGGTGTAGAAAGAATAATATTTATTTACTGTTTTCCAGCATATCAATTAAGCCAATTGTCATTTAGGGTCATCATTAGCTTCGTTTTAATGATCGATGATATTATTTTTCCAAATTATGAAAAGGGTCGCTCAAGAATATTACTAACTCAAATTTTAATTTCACAATTCTTAGTAGATATTTTGGTTTTCATGAATCACTAAAAGTTTTCCATCAAAATCCCATATTGGAAATTGGTATTAAAATTAGCGTTAACCAGTAGCCAGATTATTATTGAGTGTGTCATATATACAGCAGGCCATTATATGGCATAAATTCTGTATAAAGATTCTAAACATTAACTGATATTGATATTATTATTATTGTTTAAACTAAATGGCAAGCCATATTAACTCTTTTTATGTTAAAGAATACAACTCTAAATGTTTTGGTTAATCCAACCAATAAAAGCCGAAACTTCAGTGTAAACGCTGGGACGTTCTGAAAAGAAAAGAGCAATGTTAAAATGAGTACACTAGTAATGCTTTATAATATATTAGAGTTAAAGATTTGTCCTTTTAAAGAAAATAAAAAGAATTTACGTGGATAGCACTGCCAAAAAGGTCCCTAAATTAAAAAAATATTTATTAGCATAAAGTCATTGACGTCTTTCGTCAAAACTTAATTCTATTGCATAAAATAGCTAAAAGTCCTATCCTGATATGCAATGAATTCTAATACAAATTGAATTGTGTCTTAATTATATAAATATTTACAATCTGGAAGTCTTTCGGTAGAAATATAAAATAAATACTTGATTATAAACATTAGAATTATTTCGCCACAAATGCCTCCAATTAGAAAACAGAATATTCTGTTATTACAGAGTAATTTAGATTGTTTAGTGAGACTTACAAAACATATAAAACCAACTAAAATTCTGCTGCTACCCTGACCGACAACCAACGCGTTACCATGTTCTTCTATCCATTCGTCTTCACTGTGTAATAAATAAAACTTAGTAAATGAATAATATTTAATTAAGTACTAGGGCTTCAAATATTTAGTTCCGAATTTTAGCCAACTTACCTCCAAATGGATCCAGCGCAAAGCATAGTGTCACTTAAATTCTCTTTATATCTATACACAAAATGAAGTAGAGGATTTATTAGAAACCCCAGAAACAGGTAAATGAATGTATTATTGCTAACGTTGTATTATTATATACTTATATTTAAGAGATAGGAGATAAATTCCAATAATGGAAAATTGCATATACAAAAGAAAAAAACAAGCTGCCGACAGTACAAAATGTGAGTTCTGTAATAAATCTGAACAGTATGGTTCTTATGCTTTCTACTTCGACTTACATTTCATTAATATTACGGCATTCGTCATCAGTGATGATTGGAAGTGTCTTTTTTAAAAGCGAAGCATTTCCATCTTCTTCTAAAACCTGTAATATAATGAATAATGCCTTAACAAAATTGATTTTTTTACACATTTTAATTGTTTTTTGATTTACGATTTGCAAAAAACAACATTTTGTCACGGAGAAAAAATACTTTTTAAAATTTTCTGAAATTATTCTTCTGGTGCTTTACTCATATTAATAATTATAGTTTCCCAAATGGATTCAGTTTAAAATTTTTCAAATCTTTCCAAAAACTTTTCATCAAAGTGTATAACCATTGTTGACAAAAATTTGGCAAAGATTATAAAAAAACTCTGCTTACCCATGGCCATCCACTTAAAACCGCATTTCCAGAAAATTTTTGTCCAGCAGAAGGAAGGGCAATGGGTTGAACGTAGGTATTGAATTCAAGTGGTTCAGATAGAGTCATAAGGGCAATATCATTAGCACCCGTAAATAAGTCGTAATCTTCGTGAACTTTAATGGTAGAAATATTTCTCTCTTGTTCAGTTCCTTCACTGACACTTCTATCATGATCACCAGCAACAACCGAAAATATGTCTCTATCCCGTGTATTTTTAAATATCGTAATTTGTATAAAACAATTTACTAGTAGTCTAAACTAAACTAAAAAATTGGTGTGACAAAAATCCTTTCCAAGTTTTACAATTGAACTTAAAAATATTTATAAAGAAATGACGATAAGAGACTTATCTGAGCCTAAGCAGACAGCTGTAATGTAAAAGGAAAATACTTAGCTTTTGTTATTACGCAAATTATTTGCTAGTATTCATGAGATATTGATGTCCATTTACCAGAAGTCATTATAGTATTGGCATTTAAGATGACCCCACCTAAAAATAGTTACATTTTTATCCATGTATCATAATAAGATTTGCAATTAGAATTTTTAAATATTATAATATTTAATTAATATTTTCTACTATAAATTATAGGTATAGTTATAACATTTTAATTGTACTTATGAGTAATATAAAATAAACGAGTACTGAGTACTGTATATAGTACCGCAAAAGAAGGCCCCGGAATAACCATATTTAAAGCTTATCTGATAAGGGAATTCTCCTGGAGTGACAGGATCAACTACACGATTAAGAATGTGACCTGTAAACACAAACAATTTTTATACTTTAGTTCTATATAAATTCTATTAGATAGGAATGTTTTATTAGTACCGAAAGATTGGGAGATGACTCGAAGGGCGACAATGAATATCAAGAGCTTATCCATGGTGAACCTTTTGAGAACTAAACAGTCAAACATGATCCAAGCATTATATAGAAGAATAACCGAATCTGTTAGCTAGCAGTCATAATACAAATAGTGACTGTACTACGGCCAGTTTCAAGTACATTGCTCATTAACAATAATTAAGCTTTACATGGCACAGTCTCCAGAACGTTGACAAGCTGTCATATTATGCATCAATAAAATCGTGACTGATAATTTCCCTTTCCATTTTTATCAGCTTTGTTTTTTCTTCATAAAGCACTAAAGAATGACCGAATCTGTTACATCAAGCAACCATAATACAAATAGTGATTGTACTACGACCAGGTTTAAGTTCATGGCACATTAACAATAATTAAGCTTTGTTTTTTTCTCCACTAAGCACTAAAGGATGACCGAATCTGTTATCAAGCAATCATAATCCAATAAATTTAATAGTGATTGTACTGCAACCATGCAGTTTTAAGTAAATTACTCATTAACAATAATTAAGCTTTACATTGCACAATCTCCAGTGCGCTGACAAGCGGTCAAATAATGCATCAATAAAATCGTGACCGATAATTTCCTTTTTTATCAGCTTTGTTTTTTCTCCATTAAGCACTAAAGAATGACCGAATCTGTTATCAAGCAATCATAATGCAAATAGTGATTGTACTACTAACAGTTTCAAGTATATTGCACATTTAACAATAATTAAGCTTTACATGACACAATCTCCAGAACGTTGACAAGCTGTCATATTAAGCATCAATAAAATTGTGATTGATAATTTCCCTTTCCATTTATATCAGCTTTGTTTTTTTCTCCATTAAGCACTACCAATCGATTCATGATTATCTTCCTATTGTCACAAACTAGGGCTTGGTTGTCATTTTCCAGGAATATCTCAAATTGTCAGCAGTAAACCATTTAATTAAGAACACATTATATCCCCATCAAATAACAATACTATTATTATGAAAGCTACTACATGGAACTGAACTTAAGCTTAAGATGACAATCAGCCTTTGTAAGGTAGCCCCTTAATTAGCTATACTATTTTAAGTGAAAATAAAAAGCCTTCAACACAATTTACTATCCCTAGTAAGAATGACCTTAATTTGATAGCCCTAATTTCTTACTGTAAGAAATTTTCAGAAGTTTTAAGCGCTAGGTAGCATAATGAATTAGTTCTGAGAACATTAATTACTTAATTTAACCTACTTTAAAATGTCTTCCATTAATAACGCGGAAAATGTAAAAAATGTTTAATATTTCTGATTGGTATTTATTGAAGGGCTGAATATTGTTTGATACAAATACAACCAATACTATATTTATAACACTACCCTTAATCATTAAATATGTATTTAATCTGAAATCTTTTCAAGGAAATGGATTAGTTGAAGTCTTAAAAATCAAAATACGTCTTTTGTACATTAATAAATACCTTTTTACCATCACACTAAATTTTACAATATAAATTCATTTTTAATACTGTGGTAATAAAAAACCTTAAAAAATGGTAAATTTTGTACATTGCTCATGATGAGCTACGTACTTGGATTTAATTATAAACCTGCACTTACAAATACATACTCAAACGTCAATTCATTAATTATTTTTATAAACTTTAAATGTTTTATTGAGTTTAAGATATCACAATGAACGAATTAAGAAAGTAAAGTAGAAAGTAAAGTAGAAAAGAGCTCTTTAGTGTTTCTCAGTTGTCAGGATTATGTCTATTACACCAGAGCTACCCACACACTATAGTTTATATAAACTTTGCTATGTATTATGTAGGTACTGAAGCAGGCACAAGCCTATGTTAAAAATGGGTTATGGCTGGTACGCACTAAAATGCCGGATTCGCTACAGCCGCATAGCTTGTGCATCAGACATTTCCATTTTCACAGTTATGACCCTTGACCCCTTTATGAAGCCCTCTGTAGCCAAAATATGTGCTTATTTGGTCTTTACTATAACTTTAGCTAGCGAACGATACCTTACATAAGCATATTTTGACGAAAAATAAAATTTGACCTATGACATCTTGTAGAGGTCAACCATTTTGAAATATTTTTTTCCTCTATAAACCATAACTTTATGAAAGCTTTATTTTTAACCGGGCAGAATTTTGATGAAACAATTCCTTATATGAAAAACTGCCTATTTCGAAAATGTTTTCGTAATTTTGAAAGGAAGGAAATTCGAATTTTTCACAAATTCAAAAACACCCCGAGATACAGCGATTGTTGACTTCTGTTCCAAGTTTCATCCAAATCGGACTGGTAGTTTAGGAGCTATTTCATATTCCGATTTTTTGGTGTTATTTCACATAAGCCCTTGAAATACTGAAAAATGAATTTTTTTGACCAAAGATGTCAGTTAACAATAAGAAAGTGCACAGAAAAACAGAACTAAAAATGTCCATTGAAGATCTATTTTTTTATTTTCTTATTTCAAATAATTTCTGATATAACTAGTGTACATTTAAACCCATTTATATTATCGATAATTAATTGGGAGACAGAATGATACTAAAAACCAACCCACTGGAAAGTATAGTTAAATCTTATGGACTAATAGAACAGCAATTTGTCCATGTAGTTTGACGTGGTTGAATTTCCTTATCTACAGAAGACGCTACTGTTCCAGGTCCGTCGCATTATTTTAACACGGTAGTTAAATTCCTTACAGTTAGAGGGTTCTGCTCCATTCTGTCGCTTTAATTCCTATAGCATTATTCTTCCAGGTTAACCTATTAGTCTAATTCCGTGCTAAAAACTGAAACTTCACTAGAAACTAGAAACTAACGGAAAGCAACCCAAACTAGATACAATTATTCTTAATACTAAATTATGAGATAACTGAAATCCTGAATAATAACATATTATCTTAATGAGTACTATAAGGACTATTTTTCTTTAATTCATTTTTTAATATCCGACTTTCTGCGATTGCAGTATAGCCGTACATTTTTTGTTCCCTGCTTTGTACGCCGAAAGTTTTAAATATATCACTAATTGCTAAATCCCTTTTGATCCACCAATCACTACTATATATAGACTGTTATTGACGTCGAAATTGATCGCTGTTATATACTCAGTTTATTGTAAAAATAAAAGACAAAATTCCAAACTTAAATGAAAATCCATGGCTTATAGAAATCGCCAAGAGAATATTAAAATGCAAATTCTCAGATTGATATAATTTTGTTAGCTGCCACCTTTGCAGAAACACAAATAAATGATATTGCTTAGGTACAGTCAACAGTTCAAAATCCTCATTCACTATTAATTGTTTCAAGCTTTTCTCCTTCAATTTATTAACTCGCATCTTCGTAATGGAGCCAGGATACTGTACTACAGTCAAATAGCTTCCTCATTTTCTTTGTCACCGCGCGAATTGTTATTTACAATACTGAAGAATGAATAGTCAGGAATCATGAATGAGTTATCTCCTCGTACATGGTCTCAGTTCTCATGTGCTTTGTCAAATGTTGTTTTCGCAGTCCTCAAACCTCATCCATTATGTTGAACAAGTTCGTCTCCTTAAGCATGTGGACTCATCTTCTGAAAATAGTGTACGGGTACTGTACTGTCGGCCAAAGCTTCCTCCCAGATTCTCCGCCGGCGCGAATTGTTATTTACCATACTCAGGATTCTCAGGAATCTGGAATAGTCAGCCAAGAATCGTGAATGAGTCCACGCACATTCTTCTCAGTCTTCATATGCTCTGTGCGATGTTGTTTTCCATAGTCCACATTCACTAAGTTATGTTGAAGAAGTCTGCTACCTTAAACATTTAGACTCATCTTTCTGAAAATAGGGCACGGATGCTGTACTATTTGTCAAAGCTTCCTATACTCATTTCTCCGCCACCAAGAATTGCTTATTTGTTAGTTACGATACTCGGACTTCGGAACAAGCCCGATAGCCATAAATAATTTACGTCACAAAAAAATAGCAGAACGATTATATCGGGTATTGATTTGTAATGATTGTAATGAAACAATTAAAGCATGCCTTATAGAATTATACATAATATTGTATATGTGTCTATGTATACTAGGTATGCAAATTATATGTCATTCCCCTTTCCTTTTCCTAAATCACTTTGCTCAGTGGCGAGGCTAGTAATATAATGTGCACAAATGGGACCGTGCCCACGTGTAATTTTAAGTTTTTATACTTTAGATATTATAGGAATTACTGAAAAAGAAATAAAAATTTTGGTTTTTTTATTGGTGCCAACGTCCGAAATAATCCTAGCCCCGCCACTGATTTGCTATGCGATGGATTAAAATTAATGTGGAAATGCTAAGGATGCACAAGTGTTGTGATATTGAAATTCGCAAGGCTTCTATTTAGAATAGTTTTATGAATATGATTGTGATAAACTATTTCTATAACGCCCAAAATTATATAGCATATAAACAGGGGTATTAATTTTTAGATTGGCGCTAATAATAAAAATTAATACTAACAAAGGTGGTGGTTTAGAAGAAATAATATTTATTTACTGTTTTCCAGCACATCAACTAAGCCAATTGTCATTTAGGGTCATCATTAGCTTAGTACAAAAATTGTTTTAAAGATCGATGATATTATTTTTCCAAATTATGAAAAAAGTCGCTCCCATAAGAATGTTACTTTTTAATTTCTCAATTCTTGGTAGATACTTGGTTTTCATTAATCATTAAAAGTATGCTATCAAAATCCCATATTGGAAATTGGTATTAAAATTAGCGTTAACCAGTAGCCAGATTATTAGTGTGTCATGTGTCATATATACAGCAGCCTATGTGACATAAATTCTGTATACAAATCCAAAACATTTCCTGATATTGATATTATTAATATTGTTTAAACTAAGATTGTCATATAAATGGCAAGCCATATTAACTCTTTTTTATGTTAAAGAATACAACTCTAATTTTTTTGGTTAATCCAATCAGTAAAAGCCGAGACTTCAGTGTAAACGTCGGGGTATCCTGAAAAGATAAGAGCTATGTTATTACCCGTTCAAAGTTTCCTAAAAGACAAAGGAAACAATGGAAACAATGAAGCACCATCACTAATTGGACATTTTGTATAGTGTTGCTAATTGGTTTTCAATTGCTCTTTCATCCACGCTCAGCGAGTGCTGGTCGGGGAAAGAACATTTGAAAACCAACAGGGCCGTAGCGAGGGGAGACAGGGGGCCCGGACCCCCCAGAAATCGAAGAAAAGAAAGGAAGTTTTGCCTTAAAACCCAAAAATTTTTCAATTATTATTTGTCGCCCCCCCAAAATATTTTTCTGGCTGCGGCCCTGATTAGCAACACAATTCAAGACATCCTGCTTGTATTCAAGACATGGTGCTTCATTGTTTCCTTTGTCTTTTAGGAAACTTTGAACGGGTAATAAAATGAGTACGCTAGTAATGCATTATGGCGTAGATATGGTTAAAGATTGGTCATTTTGAAAAAAATAAAAAGAATTTACCAGGACGGCCACACCCATATCCCTAAATTAAAAAAAATATTTATCATTAACATTGGTATATAATTGACGTCCTTCGTCAAAACTTGATATAATTTATTACATAAAATACTAGTTAAAAATCCTATCCTAAAGCACAATGAATTCTAATACAAAATTGAATTGTATCTCAATTATATAAATATTTATAATATGAAAGTGTTTCGGTAGAAACATAAAAATATTTGATTATTGTTATCATTATTGTTTCGCTACAACAGCTTCCAATTAGGAAACAGAATTATTCTGTTTTTAAAGATTATTTAGATTATTATACTGAGACTTACCCAAGATAAAATACCAGCCAAAATTCTGTTGCTACCTTGACCGACAGCCAAGGGGCTACCAGAATCTGCCTGGCACGCGCCACTGTGTAATAAATATAATAATATTAGTAAACGAATAATATTTAATTAAGTACTAGGTTTTCAAATATTTAGTTCCGAATTTTAGCCAACTTACCGTCCAGGGGTTCCAGCGCAAAGCATAGAGTCCAGAATTAAATCCTCTCCATATCTATACACAAAATGAAGTAGAGGATTTATTAGAAACCCCAGAAACAGGAAAATAAATGTATTATTGTTAATGTTGCATTATTATATACTTATAAATTCCAATAATGGAAAATTGCATATACAAAAGAGAAAAACAAGCTGCCGACGGTAGAAAATGTGAGTTCTGTAATATAAATCTGTACAGTATGGTTCTTATGCTTTCTACTTCGACTTACCCGTTACGGCATTCGTCATCAGTGACGATTGGAACTGTCATTTTCTCTAAAAAGAGCGCAGGACTTCCACCTCCTACTAAACCCTATGTACAAAACCTTAGTAAAATGGAAAGTTTTTACACATTTTTATTGTTTTTCGATTTACGATTTTGTCACGGAGAAAACCAATTAAATAAACCAAATATTAGGTTAGTCTATTAAATTAACTGAAATGATTTTTCTGTTTGTACTTACCCATCCAGTGATTACAGCATTTCCAAAAAAGTTTTGTCCAGCAGAAGGAAGGGCAATTGGTTGAACGTAGGTATTGAATTCAAGTGGTTCAGATAGGGTCATAAGGGCAATATCATTAGATAAACTCCTCCCGTCGAAATCGTCGTGAACTCTAATGGTGGAAATATTTCTCTCTTGTTCAGTTCCTTCACTGACATTTCTATTATGATCACCAACAACAATTGAAAAGCCACTAATGTTTCCAATCTGTGTTGTTTTAAATATCGTAATTTGTAGAAAACAATTTAGTACTGTAAACCAAACTAAAAAATTGGTGTGATAATAATCTTACACTTAGTTTAGTCTTAGTCTTACAATTGTAGTTCAAACTATTTAAAATATTCATAAAGAAATAACGAGAGACACTTATCTGCGCAGATAGCTGTAATGTAAAAGGAAAATATTTAGCTTTTGTTATTATGCAACTAAATTGCTAATATTCAAGAGATATTGATGTCCATTTACCAGAAGTGATAATAGTGTTGGCATTCAAGATGGCCCCACCTAAAAATATTTACATTTTTATCCACGTATCAAAATAAGATTTGCAATTAGAATTTTTAATTATTACAAAATTTAATTAATATTTTCTACTATAAATAATCGGTATAATTATAACATTTTAATTATACTTATGAGTAATATAAAATAATATAAAATAAACGAGTACTAAATATAGTACCGCATAAGAAGCTGCCACGATATCTCAAACTTAGCTGATAAGGGAATTCTCCTGGAGTGGCAGGATCAACTACAGGGATGCGACCTGTAAACAAAAACTTTATGCTTTAATTCTATGGCAGAAATTTTAATAGCTAGGAATATTTTAGTTTTTATTGGTACCGAAAGATTGGGAAATGACTCCAAGGACGACAATGAAAATCAAGAGCTTATCCATGGTGAACCTTTTGAGAACTAAACAGTCAGACATGAACTAAACATTATAATATAGGAGAATAACCGAATCTGTTATGAAGCAATCATAACACAAATAGTGATATTGTACTATGAGCAGTTTCAAGTACAATGCTCATTAACAATAATTAATAAGCTTAACATGGCACAATCTCCAGAACGTTGACAAGCTGTTATATTTAGCATCAATAAAATCGTGACTGATATCCATTTTTATCAGCTTTGTTTTTTTCTCCATTAAGTACTACCAATCAATTCATGATTACCTTCATATTCTCACAGACTAGGGCTTGGTTGACATTTTCCAGGAATACCAAGTGTTGTCAGCAGTAACCCATTTAAACAAGAATTATTTATATCCACATCACATAGCAATACTATTATTATGAAAGCTATTACATGAAACTGAACTTAAGCTAAAAATTATTAGATGACAATTACACTTTTGTAGGGTTGCTCCTTAAGAAGCTACTATTTTAAGTGAAAATTAAGCCTTCATTCAACACAGTTTACTATCCCTAGTAAGATTTTTAAGTTTTAAGCGCTAGGTAGCATAATGAATTAGTTCCGAGAAAATAAATTAGTTAATTTAACCTACTTTAAAATGTCTTCCTTTAATAACGTGGAAAATGTAAAAAAAAGTTTAATATTTCTGATTGGTATTTATTGAAGGGCTGAATATTGTTTGATACAAATACAACCAATACAATATTTATAACACTACCCTCAATCATTAAATATGTATTTAATCTGAAATCTTTTCAAGAAAATAGGTAGTCATAGTCTTAAAAATTAAATTACGTTTTTTGTACATTAATTAATTACCTTTTTTTACCATAACACTAAATTTTACAATATAAATTCATTTTTACTACTATGGTAATAAAAAACCTTAAAAAATTGTAAATTTTGTACATTGCTCATGATGAGCGACGTACTTTGATTTAATTATAAACCTACACTTACAAATACATACTCAAACGTCAATTCATTAAATAGTTTTATAAACTTCAAATATTTTATAGAGTTTAAGATACCTCAATGATTGAATTTAGAGAGTATTCGAGAGCTTTGTGCTTCCTTTTGAAATGAACATATGCTGAACTTTTAGATTTGTATGGCGTTCCGCACTCTCCACACGTAAATGCAAACACATTGGAATGTTTACTTGCCTTATGCTTTGTTAATGAAGCTTCTATATTAGTTGCATAGCCACACTGATCACATTCGAAGAGCATCTTTACAAAGTGACTTCTTCTATGATATCTTAACAAAATTTTCTGTTTAAGTTTAAAACCACAAATATCACACTCATGTTGTTTTGTATGATGTAGAAGAAGCAATTCATTTTTAAATCTTTTGTTGCACATTTCACAACCAAACGGTTTTTTATGAACTTCAATATTATGCTGCTTTAACTCCCTTAAGGTTTCAAATCTTCCTTTACACATGCAACAACCGAGTGGATTATGTTCCAAATGCATTTTTTTCCAGTGTAGACGTAGAATGATCTTTCTACGATACTTCTTGTTGCACATACTACAACGGTATTCATTCGTTGGGAGTTCAATGTTGGTTTCTGGACGATGAATTAACTGTCTCTTCAATCGTTTGTAGTCCAACTGATTATCCAATTCGTTTTCTTCACACGACTGACTTTCGTCTTCATCCTGATAACTACTTTGTGAGTTTTCCCCCGAAGATGTGATTAATTTTGATTTGATGGATATTTGATCATCGGAAAAAGAAATTGCGGCCAGGTTCGAAGGTGTTGCAGTTGAAATAGAATTCGAACACGATTCTGGATTATCCATGCTAAAATGCAAAAAATATTTTTTTACCTTTAATTAAATGCTTTAGAAGATTCTTTTAAAAATATACACTGAAAATTTGACTTGAATGAAATAGTGAATTTTTTTAGGATAAATAAACTTAATTTACCAAGTTTTCGACGACGAAGATTCATTGGTGCCAGTCATTTTATAGCTTCCAATTGAGCCAGTCTTTGTCCAAATGGTCTTGGCTTCATTATCAAAATTTCCTGCGTCACTTTTTACAACGATTGTCTCTTCCCCACTTTTCTTGAATTGAATTTCTATACATAACAAATCAGAAGTGAAACAAATTAACAAATCATTAACATTCACAATTGTATTAACAAAATTTTAAATCTATTATTTTTGTTTACATACTTGGAAGTTTTAACAATAGACTCCGTTTATTCTCAATTTCAGGCCTCGAGAAACTTTTGTCTTCTTTTTCCTTCTCTCCCGCACATTGGTTACTCCATTTAATGAAACCATCTTTGCTGTGATTTTTCGTCAATTGAAAATCTTCGTTTGCTTGGATCTTTTGGATTTTATCTTTCGACTTATATTCAATTTTATGTCTTGAGGAACTTTCCTTTTCTTTCTCTCTCAAACACATGTTACTTTTACCCAAACTATCGGTTCTGTACGTTTCTGACAATTGAAAATGTTCTTTTTGCTGCTTCTTTTGGATTATAATGGTATCCTTCGCTTCACTATTAGTATCATCACATTTCCTTCCTATGTGTTACATGAAAACAAACATTGAATTAAAATTATACCAATAATAAAAATAATAAATGTCACCAAGAGTTTAAAAATTTAGATTTTAACAAATTAATTTAACAAATTTTAACATATATGACATGAAACATTTATGCTTTCCGACAAAGAAAATGCCTTAAGGCTAAAAATAATTGTTAAGTATACGTTTTCTTTTGCGAGATTTTGGAGCGGGCAATTCATTAAAGTTTGTTTCAGTAATTGAGGTGCCTTCAGAATTTTGAGGGGCAGACATCCGTGGAAGCTGATCATTTGATCGGGAACAACAACTTGGAACTGTAACTTCTTCTAAATATGAAATACAAATTGTTAGAAACACAATTCAATTTTAGCTAAAAGTTTAACTAAATTAATTTTTAAAAATCTCACTCAATTTTTCAGAGATAAAATCCTCCACAAGTTGTAATCGACTTGACAATTTCCAAACTGTATCTTTTAGAAAATCCATTTCCAAACCTAAATCAAAGTTTATATCTCGAGTTCTCGCCATTCTATACACAAAAAACGACAACATAATATTAGAGTTGCAGAGAATAGTATTTTATGTGGATTACAAATTACAATAATGGAGTTGTGTGTACATTGTAATAGTACATATATAGTAATGGAAAATATCACTAATTGTAAGTCACAAGTATCCTATTCTATTATCAGAAAATTAAACAAAGTCTTGAGCTTTTTGAATAATTCGTATTGTATGGCTAAAATATTGAAATTATTATTACTTATGTATTAGTATTCAGCTCTGCTGTCTGTCATCTATACCTGTCTGTGTTATCCTTGAACTTTGGGAAAGGTCTATTAGTATTGTTGTATTATTTATTATAGGTCTTTAGAAATCAATTATGACATTCCAAGTTATACAAATGAATGTGTTTTTTAGCATTTTTGAGTGTCAATTAATTATTATTTTTATTGCAAAGCCAAATAATGAATAACTTTCAGTTTCTATAGTTCTGTCTAATAGATGATAGATGTTTACTACTCCACTTCCACTTTTCAGTTTTTGACTTTCCGGTTCCCTAAGTTCTATAAAAAGTAAATGAGCGGGAGAATCCCGCCATGTTTGTAATTGCATGCACGTGATTTTCTCTGTATGATTTAGCTTTTAAAAATAGCACGCTCCAAAAAGCAATCCCTCGTTATAGTTCGTCAGCAAACATCTCATCTCACTCTATTTATTAGAAGAGACTGAAGAGAGTGTTAATGTCTCTTTTAGCCCCAAATGAAGTACAAACGCACGGAATGAAAACTGAACCTTTCATCAACAAAATATTATATTGTAATATTGATTTATTTTTTGGAAATGCATAAAAGAATTATGACAAAGCATTGATAACAGGTTGTCCTGTTTTTTCATTGTCGGAATTCATGTCATTTTTCCCTTGCGTGTCCATTGGACGGACTAATTGTCTATCTCCTATGCCACTTCGCATGTACGCTGCTGTTGTACACGCTCGTACATTGTAATTCATAGTCTCCAGATCGAAATCTCCTATCAGAATTCCGATATCGAAGTTCAAAGGTAGTGTCCTGGAAGTTAAAAATAATAACATCACAATGTCAGAAAGAGGGTCCCTAGCTTAATATTATTAATAATAAACTTTCCTGTCGTCAGTCTCAACCAACTTTTTCACTTCATTCGACATGAAATTCTAAAACCATAATATGGAGAGTTGCATTTTGCACGGGCAAGTAATTTAGTGTCTGTGCCCAACAAATGAGGCCATGCCCGCCCGAAGATTTTTTAGTAGAAAATCGGACTTGGGTAGAGAAATTCAATATTTTCTATATTTAAATCTAAAGCTTGTAACGTTTATAGAAGAGTTTATGCAGATTTTAAATTAGCAGGTGTAATTTGAGTCTGACAAAACATACCATCTAGACACACCCCAGATAATCCTTAGAGTAGGCGATATTGGCGGATAATGAGTTCCCCAACAATGGTAATGGGTACCCAGGGCCGAAACGAGGGACAGGGGCAGCGTTACACGATTCCCGCCCCCAAAATTTAGAAAAATGAATACATTTTGTCTAAAAACGCTAAAATTTTCGCTTCTCGGTGCCCCCCCCCCCCAAATTATTTCCTGGTTGCCGCACTGTGGTATTTACCTATAGCTATGGGTTTATCTGAGTTGATGAGGTCGTATGGTCAAAGATGTTCAAAATGTTACCAGGCGTCCATGAGAGGCTTCATGTAATCCATATTAAAGCTGTGAAAATATTTGACTGCCCAATTAGTAGGACTGTCGGCCATGTGCATGCAGTTGCCCATACTCAAGCTGTACATAGACCAAAAGTGATCAATGACAGTGTTCAGAGGTACTTTAAAGTCAACTGTTTCTCTCGGAATCAAAATTCGATTTATCCTGTTTTCCTCGGATATAACCATTTCATTTACAAATACCCCTCTAGCCGTTAGGCTAATTGGCATTGTTCTATTTTCACACTCTTGCAACGGAATGATCATTTCTTCCCAGTTTTGTTGCCCAACTTTTGTGCCCACTTGTTCTGCTTTCAACGAATTTAAGTACATTGAAACGAGTGTCGTGATCGTGTTGATGTATTCGCTAGGAATCAGCGCTCCAGGACACACCTTTTTAAACAGTCGCGCCAAAATAGTAACTAAATCCTTTCGCCATTTTGAATCTTCCTGGTAAGGAATGTCAATTCCTTCCTCTTCAATGTGATTATTTCTGGAAAACTTTATAAGTTTCAGTATTTCTTCTTGAGTCATTGGTTTTTGAGAATCAACTGTAATGGATGGCAATTCAGATATCTTGTAACAGCTTGTTTTCGATCGTCTGGTATCTATTTCTGGACTCAAAAATAAATTCAGCTGAAAAATGATACACGATATAAATGATTTTGCATATGTTAGCTGACAAGCACGTATCCAGGAAATTTACCCGGGGGCACCAAAATATATTATTAGTAAAGTGAAGACATTTGGATTTTTAATTTTAACCTTTCTTGACAAAAATCGTCTTTTTCTGGAAATTTATGGGGGCCTAGCCCCCTGGCCCACAATCTGGATACATACTTGCTAGCTGCTACGCTTACTATGGGCAGGATTGGTGACCAGATTTTTATTATTAAAAAATGGAGGTAGTGCAGGCTCAGGGGTTGCTTCCTCAACTTCGGTTTTATTTTCAGGTTCAAATTTTGCTTTTCGGGCGATGATTTTCTCCTTGTCTTCAGAATTTACGGCATCCTCAGGCTGTTCGTTGCTGTAGCAGATGAAAAATTGAGGTATACTACACGTTCTTGTGCTGAATAAAGACACCCGCTGGTCTTGTTTACGAGACCATTCAAGTTCGGGTGAAAAAGTTACACAGAATTTGGAAAGTCTTTCCTGATCCAATACATTTCCAAGAGCGGCTTCTCTCCATATCCAATCTACGGTTTCTGCCATGTCTTCTCTTGGCTTATTTGGATCTCTCCATTCTATACTACTACCTTTAACACCACCTGTAGTCCAGAATTCCGTTCGTGGATGCAAATCTGAATTTTATTAGCCAATATCAGTTACAATTGATTTAGCTTTTGACATTTTGGTACAAATAAATAACATGAATGGTTCAATTTTAGTCTCAAAACATTTTTTACTACGTACTCTTAGAAGCCGCAAATTCTCTTGCCATTAAGTGTAATTTATCATTGGCAATTTGACTTTTTATATCTAGTAGAGATAGATCTCTCCCTCTACAGAATTCTAGAGCTTCACTTTGAGTTTTCTGAGATTTCAAATGTGAATTAGTTAGTCACCGTTTGGTAACAACTTTCTTTTTGTTGTATTTTAAGATAATATTTACCACACAATCAACAATGGTATTTTCTATTACCTGCGTTTGACTGAAGAAAATCTCTGCCTGTTCAATCATTCCAGCAGATATCAATTTGTCTTCTTCCTTATTGGTTTCTTAATTAAATTTCAATTGAGATGTTTTATAGTTAGGATAATAAAGTTGATTTTAATTACCACAAAAATGCATTTTTACCCTGTGCACTATTCGCTAAACATATTTTATCTTTTTCGTCTTCCTCACTGAACTGGCACAAAGTAGAAGTAGCGCTGTCGCAATTGGTTTCAACCATTTCTGGCAATATCGTCGACATGAATTTAATCAGCACACAAGTATTCTCCTTCTAAATCAATAATTGTAAAATCATTTTAAAAACATTTGTTCTCAAAATTTAAATTTTAACACAATAATTTTTATGAGGGGAGGACTTGTCATACAACTGCTACCTGATATAACTTGCCATACAAACAAACAGTAATGTCTGAACTCAATAGAAAAATAATAATTTCCTTATCTTCATAATAATTCGAATAATAGTGAGAGAAGAGTTATTACTTTTGACTTTTATGATAACAAAGAGTATAAATGTAAATTATTTCTTGATTTAAAGTTTTTAAGATTTGTGACATTTCTCCCCTCATTACTTTAGGCTTCTTACACTTTTATAGAATTCATTATGAAACCGGGGCTCAAAAATTTGAAATTTTATCCTCTTTCCAGAACTGGATAAGTACTGACTAATTTCATTGGAGCTAGATTGGTCACTCATCTTCAAATCCAGCATAAATGTAATTTCCCCAGGAGGTAATGCTGTTAAGTCAAATGACATAAAACAAAGCTTATTCCAATATTATGTATTATAACATTATATAAAATTATATAATTAGATATATAATATCCAACATTATATAATTAGAAAATTAAGTGAAATATTAAAATTACATTCAGTAAATTTTGAAAGATGGTTGACATCAAATAGACTGTTAATTTCCGCCATTTTCAAATTCCGTCGACTGCAGAAATCTTTGATGTTTTGGTAATTTTGTAATTCTTTGCTATAAAAGTATTTGGACTTTAATCCAGTATTTTCCAATCCGTCTTTTACTTCATCACAACGGGAAGTGCTCTGCAGACTGTTGTCATCGGAATTTTCCCCGTTGGGATTGTCTTTAGGCTGTTCACCGCTGTAGCAGATAAAGTACTGAGGGTCACTGCACTTTCTTGTGCTAAATAAAGACCAAAAGCTACCATCTTCGTCAGGAAAGTCAAGTTCGGCTGAAACTGTGACACAATAATGGGCAAGTTGTTCGGGAGGGCCTCCCAGAGCTGCTTCTCTCCAATGCCAATGAATGGTTTCTGCTATGTCTTCTGTTGGCCTATTTTTACCCCTCCATTCTATACTCTTACCTTTCACAGCACCCGTAGTCCAGAATTCCGTTCTTCGATCCATATCTAGATTTAGATTATCAGATAAATGAAATTATGATATTTAAAATAGCCGCGTTAAGCGGTAGAAATTATTTAAATCTAAGCCATCCAATTTCACTTTCTAAAGTGTACTTTGAGAAGCTGCGTATTCCCTTTCCATTGCGTATATTTTACTATTGGCCATTTTGCTTCGTATATCCAGCAGGTACTGTTGCCTCCTATAGCAAAATTCTTGAGCTTCACTTTGATTTTTCTACATTATATCAAATGTAAATGAATAACTTATTGCTAACAAATGATTCAAAGGCATTAAATAGATTTTATACATTTATTTACCTGGGTTTGACTGAAAAAAAACTTTGCCTCTCCTACCTTTCCCAATGATTTCATTTCATTTTCTGATTTGCTGGCCTCTTATTTAATTTAAAATTAACATAATATTAAACTGGATTTTAGAATGAATAAAAGTGTTTAGTTGTTACTGAAAATGAGAAACGTAAGTTTTACCGAGTTCACTATCTCTTAAACATATTTCATCCTCCTCGCTAAATTGGCACAATGTATAGGTGGTGGTATCACAATATGTTGGAACCATTTGTGGCCATGTATCTGCATCAAATCTAATCAGCATACAAGTATTCTCATCCTAAAGGGATCATTAATCTAAGTCAGTTAAAGTTATTCAGAGGTAAAGCGTCACGTGGTTGTAGGCCCCTTCCCCCAGTTATTATATTTTCTGTTACAATAGTTTATTTCCTTTTTAAAGCTTTTTAATTTAGAAAATTAATTCTTCCCTTAAAAATTTAAAGTTTTTTACACGTTTAGTTTGATAGTTATGATAAGGGGATTCAAAGTTTTGAAATTTCATCTTCTTGCCAGTACTGGTTAGGTACTGATTGTACCCTTCATAGTCAGTCATCATTAAATCCAGCATGAATGTAATTTCTCCAGGAGGTAATGCTGTCAATTAAAATTAAATTAAACAGCAAACTTCCCAAATTGTAATAATTCAAAAATTGTATGTTGGTTTGGGTACTAATAATTAAGTTATATATACTTTCCGATTACATTCAGTAAGTTTTGAAAGATGGGTGACATCAAAATAGTTGTTTATTTCTGCCATTTTCAAATGTCTTTTGCTGCAAAAATCTTTGATATTTTGGTAATTCTGTAATTCTGTACTATAAAAATATTTGGACTTTAATCCGGTTTTCTTCAATCCGTCTTTTGGTTTATCACAGCGTTCTTCTTCCACACTCTCTCCTGGTAAAAGTAATTAAATGTCATTAAAAATGTTTATTTACAGATCATTTAACCCTTAAAATTGTTTTTGACCTTTGCAATGATAAAAAATCTTGAGGCCTATGAATAAAAACAGTTTTCCATAACAGCAGATATGTTTCATTTTCTTGAAAGAATTAGGCTACACTTTTTTATATAAAAATTATAAATAACTTTTGTAGACTGCTTACTCACGAATGCCTTAAAGCAATTGGTTCAAATTTAAAATTATTGTTACTATTTCAGTTCAAACTGAATAGAAAACCTAGTGTCATTAATTAAGGCAAGACTTGAAGGGCTCCCTCCTAACGTGGAGGCGTCATTCTTGTATTATCTAAATTAGATAACATTTAAATTAGGTTAGACTTAGATTTATAAAAGGACTTTTTATGCTAGTCGAATTAATAACCAAAATAGACAAATGAAGAAAAAATAAATAACATTGTACAATCGACTATGTATATCACTATTTTAACATTATTAATTAATAATACTACAGTTAATGGACTTTAAAAAATAATAATTATACTTTAGTACTACTTAAGAACAGAGAATCGAATGTTTATTATACTGATTACTCTACGCTAAATGCATAAATCACTAATGTTTTATGGTTATTTTGCCTTTAGTGTGCTTGAACTTTAAATTATCTCCATTTCACTTCCGCATTTTAAAAATCGCTTTCATATAAGTTTTGAAGACATTTTTGCGTCAGTTTTCTGCACTACCTAGAAAAGCGATATTCAAGGTATTTAGCTGATATTGGTAGCATTTAGAGTTTTTGATGGACCAGCATTCAGCTTGAAAATTATTGTAAAGAGTTAATTATGCTGTATCCAATCTAAATACAATATATAATAATATATTAAAATATTTATCCATGAATTTAATTTTGTTTATTGGGGTGACTGATAGCATTGCTTGATGCTACACAAGTGGAGTAAAAAGCGCGCGTATTTCAGGATCCTGCGAAATGATCTGAATTCTGAACCAAAATCTGAAGGTGTGAACAAAAACAAATTACGAAAGAACTTTTTAAAATTTGAAATGACTATTTGCGTGTAATTCTGAATTTTAGAAATTGATTGAAACGTACAGTCAATTCACAATTGGCAGGTAAAGGTTTAGTTAAATGGGAAGGAATCTCCGGATTTTGAAATAACGTTTAATGTTGCTTCTTAGCCGACTGTCAATGTACGTACAGTTTATTTATATACCAATCGATCGCCATTCAACAATTACTTCCTTTTGAACTTATACATCATGTCGTCAAGCAATTCAAATTGTTTGCTGTGCTTCATAGAATTAAAACAAGAAAATCTGCGTATTAACTACCCCCCGAAATTACCAGAACTTTGTAGCAAATATATAAATTTCATATTCTCAGGAGAAACACACCAGCCAAACCAAGATTTGCCATTCTGCCCAAGATGTTTTGAATCAGCTGTGGAATTAGTTAATTTTCACGAACAGATGGAACATTACCAACTAAGAATCTGCGATCTTGTTTTATCAATGGAAATACTTCATCGCAGTCGGAAAACTGTAAGTTCCAATAGCAAAATTGATACGGTTGATAATAATTCGGGAAAAGAATTGACAGATTGGAGAAAGGAGTTGACAGATTCGGTAGAAGAGTTGACAGATTCGGGAAAGGAGTTAACAGATTTGGGAAAGGAATTGACAGATTCGGGAAAGGAGTTAACAGATTCGGGAAAGGAGTTAACAGATTTGGGAAAGGAATTGACAGATTCGGGAAAGGAATTGACAGATTCGGGAAAGGAGTTGACAGATTCGGGAAAGGAACCTGAAAGCCAAATTAATAAGTCTAAGGATTGGTTGACCGACAATTGTGGGGATTCTTTGGCATTTCCGGTGTCTACCAACAACGGAAACAATATTGCGAAAGATAAGGAAGAACTTCAACGTGAAACTCCCCAACATTTTATTATTTGCCATATAGCCGATACAAAATCTTGTGCACCGAA
Source organism: Tomocerus qinae (assembly GCA_020055645.1). NCBI lineage: Eukaryota > Metazoa > Arthropoda > Collembola > Entomobryomorpha > Tomoceridae > Tomocerus > Tomocerus qinae. Next base: position 45,162,284 of record CM034546.1, on the reverse strand, counting down.
AAATGGTAAGTTAAAAACATTAAAAAAGTACTTTGCCATTGAAGTTGGGATAACATAATAATATACGTACCGCTAGTATTTTTGTAATTCCAACTTAAATTGTTTTGTACTAGTATCTTTAACTCTAAAACATTTTAGAATCATTAACGATGATGGGATTTGAATTTCTGATGATATCTAAATTTGTATAGGAATTCTGTCTCTGGAGAGTGAGAACGACGACGACGACATAATCTTTTTAGGAAGTGATACGGAAAATCCTGATGATCCAAGCATATCAATTTGGAGCCAGATTGACTTAGAAAGAAGTTGTGAGATTATTAATAGCGAAAAATGTTCATCGTCATTTGAAAATGGGTAATAATTTGGGGTTGTTACTTGGCGAAATTTATTTAAAATCTGCTTCTAGGAATATAATAGTGACATTGAAGTTAAAAAGGTTTAAAAGTAGAATTGTTACTTTTTTGGAATTATAATTTTATTATTTATACCGATTTTAATACAAATTTTCATTGTTTTTTTGTACATAACATTCATAATGTTACCCCTCATGATTTATTGTCATTTAAAAATAGTTATCTAAGATTTAGTATCAAAATATTTTCTGCATTGTTAGATGTGCTAAAAGTTAAAAGAATTCAATCATTTTATAATTAAAAATGAAAAATATTATGCGTTTGATTTTTAGTCTTGAGAATTTGGAGCTGTCGGCACAATCTGGTTCGAGACCAGCAGCGACTTCGACTTTTTCCGCGACTTCTCTTCATGGTGACCAAATATCTGAACAATCAGCTGTTTGTATGGAAATAATAGAATTGGAGAGTAAATTGGAAAGCAAAAAATTGAAGAGGAAGTTTAAAAATGGTCCAGCTCGATTTCAATGTAATGGATGCGATAAAGAATTTCGACATCAATGTCATCTACTGCGTCACCACAGAGAAGTGCACGAGCAACAACGTCCCTTTCCTTGCGATGTGTGTGACAAAGCTTTCAAGAAGGCAACTGATTTGACAATCCATAAAAGAATCCATACAGGAGAAAGACCCTTCAGCTGTACAGTTTGCAACCAATCATTTGCACAAAAATCGACATTACGAAATCATGAAAATACACATTTGAACAGACGACCCTTTAAGTGTGACATTTGTAAACTCAAGTTTGCTATGAAAAGTACAATGATGAGACACAGAAAACGTCACGGTGGCGACAAGCCATTTAAATGTGACGAGTGTGACTATACCTGTAATCAAAGATGGGGTTTGAAATCTCATAAGAAGTATAGACATTCCATTATAGCTACTTTTAAATGTAGAGAGTGTGAAAAGATTTTTCTGTCCTCTATTGATGTTGAAGATCATTACAAAAGTGTTCATTTTGCACTTGACTTTTCAGACGAGTGTGCTGTTATACTGGAGTAAATGGGACAAAATTATTTATGTAGGTTAGTATATAGTTTTCATTTTATGTGCTAACCAATTATGAAAAGTACTTATGAAGTTGAAATATTATCACATTTAGTACAAATATTATACAAATATTTTAACCATTTAATTAATTTACGCAAAGGAACTACACTGTTAACAATTACACGAAACGTAAAGTTATTTATTCCTATTAATATACTTTTTATTTAAATCCTATGCAAAATGGAATATAATTTATTTTTGTTACAAGTTTTCTGTGTGTTGTATTTAGCTTGTATTTGTATTAGTATGGAAAAGAATATTATAAATAAAATTAGTCAGATAAAGTTCCTTATTAAAAATAAATTATATTATCGTATTATCTGTCAAGTGAGTCAATAAACATAAATTATAAATAATTTTGTATTTGGAAAAATGATGTCATTCTTTTATGACATTATTCGCACAATTATTAACCATTGTAATTGAATTAAATTGCCTCAATTTTTGGGATAAGATAAGGCCTAATATGTCAATACATCTAAAAATGTGTTCAAACTATTTCTCGTATTTACTTACATGGTTAAATACTCTCAAAATCTTAATTCCAAGGCTGTATTGAGGGGGGCATTGGGGGCAAATGCCCCCCCTCGAAATCCAAGAAAAGAGGAAATTTTTTCTCAAAATAACAAAAAATTTCGCGCTTCGCGCCATTTTATGTGATTTTTAGGCTATTCTTTTACTCATTTTAGCTAAAATAAGCGAAAATTTTTCGCGCTTCGCGCGATAATGCCTAATACATAAAAGTGTATGACATCATTGCCCCCTCCGAAATCAAGTTCTAAATACGGTACTGCTTAATTCTGTGGCACTTAAAAAGCCTGTAAACTCGCTAAAGTCGCTAATGTAGGCCCAGTACTGAGATCGCAGAGTTTCAGGTGTGATGGAATTACGGTTTTATCAGTATACATACCAATAAAAGTGTACCTTAATGGTTGATGAGTGAGACAAGTGGAGGAGTTTGGAAAGAAAAATTTTTACCACATTTTTCTCTCTAGTGCCTTGCTCCTCCACCTCAATCCACTACCCCTAACTCCCTCTTCCATTTCTCCATTACTCCTCTCACTGTCACTCCATCTCAATCATAAATATCCACCTCTGATATGCAACCACTTTCTTACTTTAACCTACATAACAACTACATATATCCTAACAATGTTTTTAGTATCGAATACATTGTTCTAAGTATGAAAAAATAGTTACTGAGTAAGATCTGAAAATAATAAGCACATTGTTGGCAATAATATGATCTTCCTTTCCTTGCTCATGACAATAATGTGAATATAGCTGAAAATTAATCCAACTGCCATGCCAGTGGTAACATAGATTTAATACTGCTGACAAATTCAATATGACCAATATGTAAATATTTATACAGTTGAATTATTCTACACAATGAGAAGATAAATTGAAAGAAACACGTAAAATATACACAAAACCAACGGAAACGACGGATTTATGCTTCATAGCTTTTAGAAATTTATTCTCGTCTCGTCGTTGTGAAGTTAAGGAATGCCTCCACAATAAGAGGCTAGTCTAATAACCCTTTTAAAATTAGTTTCCTTTGTGGATGAAAAACTGACAATAACAACATACATATGGCTGGGCAATTTCAATCACGACGGGCTATTGGAAAGCTTTGTGATGTTTTTTTTAAAGAAATGTAGTTTTATCCTTACGTAGATATTAATTTTAGTAGTTTAGATTCTTTTAAAAATTGTGTGTTATTAAAAATGTTAAATTACTTGATCAGATAGATAAGCAATACCTCATTTACTTTTCGGTTTCTACACACAATTTTTCGATGTATTGAACTTAATGGTTCTTGTAGGCTTCAAAACAATTCAGTACTACTCTAATAGGTAAAGCAAGCATTAGTAATAATAGCATAATATGATAACATTAATAAGGTAGCTTACACTGTAATACGACGAAGCAAACATTAAATGCATAGACATTGAAATTGTGGCTTAATATCTTTCACAAAATAATTCCAGTGCTTTGGTTCCAAGATCCGAGATAGTAACAGAGTTCACTTTTACATAGCAAAAGTTATAAAGAGACCTAGGGACCAAAGTTGTAGAAAACATTTAATATTCCCTAACCGTATACTTAAAATTTTTAATATAGCTAGCAACAATTAATATGTGTCTTTATCTTTCATTCAGCCAGAAAATTATTTGTAATTTTACTATATCGGCACCACTGCACAACCATTTGTTTGCCAATAACCCTCAAATATCATGACATCTACAAATATAAATTTTGTAGACATTATCAATAAAGGTTAGGTTATAAGTGGTGGCCATTATTTTACCATATAAGTACGCACTATACACACTTTACTAATATTGTACCTATATGCAAATATGTTTTGTATCATCCAATTAATTTTACCTGGTGTCGATATGCTATTAAACAATTATTGCATTTTGTATATGTTGAAAAACAAATCAAAATCTGATTGTTTGATTGATAACACAATGGAAATAAACCAATTAGTGTCCTCGGAATCATTCTCTAGAAATCCTTTGTTTGCATAGTTTATTTTAATAAAAACACGAGTTTTAAAAGGCCAATTTTAATTTCATGGTGGCCCTTGCTACATTCAGAATATATTTTGCACCGCTTTTCTTCGTAATCATGATGGCATCGCCCAACCTAGGTTGGAATGGTTTCCATGATTTGCAAAACATTCTCGTTCGCTTCAGTTGGTTTTCATTTTTTGAGTAGTATGGTTTCCAAGATCGCAAGGAACTTTTTGATGACTGATTCATCATACCTAGAAAATGAAGAAAGGCAGTCCAGAACATACTATACCTGCAGACCCACTTATTGTCATCAATCGTTGTTCCATCTGCAAATCATTGAAGCAGTACATCAGAGCATAATTACACACCAACAATGATCGTGTCAATATTGTCTGCAGAGGGAATAAAATTTCTCCGAAACAGTTGTTAAACAGATTGTAGGCGATTTGAAAGCTCCTTATTGACTTTATGACATTATCCAACGACCTTGCTCATCGCTTCTATTGTTTTATATTGACTCTTGCCAAATCTAAAACCACAATTAATAGTATATAAAAATGACTTGAACATAAGTTTGATGTTTGATGAAAATGGTTATTGATATTTATTAAGTAGTTTAAAAATAAATAGTGGTAAATTCAAAACATACTGAATTTCTTACTTTAGTTCTGCCATAACAATCTGGTGATACCTGGCTACATAAAGAAGTGCAATTGTGAGTACTGATGGGGCAGACGAAGCTCCTAATTGCCCGATATACATTCCCAGTACTATAGCAAAATCGAAGATAAAGTACCTATTTTGTGGAGGTAATAGTGATGGAAGAAAAACAATTTCGTAACGATTTGACCACGTGTATAAGGAGATCAAAATTGGATTGATAAAAATGATCACTGCAATTATTATTGTTACGAAGTGGTCCAATTTCTTCACTGATGAATCAACTGACTTTTCAAATCGTCCTTAATAAAACAAACAATTATTATTCTTTTTTCCGTGTCTGCCACACATTGTTTGCGACATGTACTAATACTATTATTCACTTCTAGAAGAATAAATTGCAGGGCATGAAAAAGGTTACCTTTTTGTACCTTTTTGTCTTTTTCCTATGACATTCGCTACATATGAAGCTGAATTATGAATAAATTTGAGGTTGTTACAAACCTCCTTTCCACATTACAAAATAATATTGCCATTTTCAATGACTTTTATATTGTATTACATAGAAATTGCAATTAATTTAATTTAAAATAACCAAAAAGGAAAAGGGCCAAAAGTTTACCTTTTTGCTGATTTTGCTAGGCAAAATGGCAACCAAAAAGGTTACCTTTTTGCTGATTTTGCTAGGCAAAATGGCAACCAAAAAGGAAAAAGGCAAAAAGTTTACCTTTTTGCTGATTTAGCTAGACAAAATGCAAATATGGCAACCAAAAAGGAAAAAACAACCTGTTTAACTTTTTCATGCCCTGATAAGTTGTAAACTGGGATGGTTAAGAATATTGTGGTAATTCGTTAGTATTTGTATAACTAACGTATTACGCTTTACAAAATTGGGAAAACAATCTATAATATTTTGAATACAAGATCTCAAAATTTTCCAAATTTTTCAGAATAGATTTCTCAACCCTGCTAAATTATCGCTGCACTATTTCCTAAGACTCGAAACTAGTTTTCCTGGAAAATGAATTAGAATTAGAATAGATATGTTTGGATTTTAGGATCTCTCTCGAAAAGCATCATGACAGAAAATTTTAGACATTACTGAAGTGAATAAACAACCTACATTTCTTACTATGAATCCTAGGCATTGAAAAAATCCTAATTTCCCCACAGTAACCAACTTTAATCAGTTCCCAGTGTTTGTAAAATTTAATGTATAAACTACAAACAATTAATGAGGCCATTGCGACGAAATTTTTATTCCATTTTGACGTCAAAGCCAAATGAAAAACAATTAAGTAGAATTATTGAGCGAGCCTGTGATCCATTAACAAATACACATCTATCGTTCCTAACAATATTTACAATTTTCTGCACGTCATGTCAAATGAAGTAAAGGTTCTTCAAACAAAAATAGTTACCTGAGTACGATCTGAAAAGAATTAACAGATCGTTGACGATGCTAATGAATTCCTTCTCCTTGGCCACAACAATGATATGAAAATAGCTAAAAAGCAATCCAACTGCCAATGGTATTATAGATTTAATATTGCTGACCAAGTCAATGTGACCAACTTGTAAGTACAGTTGAATTATTCTACACAATGAGAAAATAAATTGAAAGATACACGCAGAATATACGCAAAACCAACGAAACCGAAGGATTTTATATTTTGAAGCTGTTAGAGGCATTTTTTCGTCATCGTAATCGAAAGGTATACCACCGCAATAAAATGCCAATCTAATAATCCTTTTTAAATTTGTCTCCGTTGAGGCTGACAACATATCGCTGAACAATGTGGACCACAAGCTTTTAAACAATTTTGTTTTATATTTTTGAAGGAATATACTTCTTCAGTTCGCAATTTTCAACTTTTAAAATTCGTAGATATGCAGTGCAATAACTTCAATCAAAATGTTTCAATTTATTGTAATTTACCTTCTTCTGGCTTCAGACTAAACACAATTCAATAGGTACATTCAACAACAATACAAGTTAGGTAGCTGCTTACACTGTAACGAAACAAACATTGACATGTAGTCGTTTAAAATTTGGATTTATATCATTCACAAATTTAATTATACAGTGACATATAGTTTAAAATTCGGGATAGTAACCGTAGGGACAGTTCGCTTTTACATTATAAAAATTATAAGGAAACATGGAACTAAAGTTGCAGAAAGCAATTTATGTTCCCTAACCGGCATTCTTAAAATGTTTAATATATACCTACCAAAAACTATATAATGTGTGTTTTTACCTTTTAACTAGATAACCTGTAATTTATAGTTTGTTACTTTTTTATAGCCACGGATATGGAGATAGTAGTACCTGTACCGTATCGTAATATAGTTTTACATACGTTATATATTATATACTAGTATATATACATGCAAGACCATTTTTTGCAATAACTTACTTCTTTTAAACATTAGGTATATCATATCTATAAATATTTATTTGCGTAAATCGATGATAGACTCTTTTAAAAGCTGATTTTGATTGTTTGACAAGACAAGTCATGAGTCCTGCTCCTTATTGTACTATTTAAGCACACATTAAATTCCATAGCACCTATTTTCAAATAATACGTTTGTAGTAAAAAAGAAAATACCATCCAAACGAATGTAAGGTAGGTACTGTAAAACTAGGTACTATCATTATGCTTAAACAATGATTATATGCCATAGGGTATTATTACAAGATTGTGGTATCCTGAATTTGCATTAAATTGTTTGCTCGACTTGAATAATAACAACCGTGTAAAATATTGACTCAGTCGACTTTGCTAACCAAAGGTTTAGTACACTACCTACTACAATTTTATAATTACTATGGAAAATCTAGAATATATTTAGTGTTCAGATACGACCAGCAGAGGTTTATTAATTTAACTTAGAAATTATATAAGATATATAAATGCTTTATAGCCAGTTATAGCTAAGAAGCTTTCTACAAAATTACTCTCATTTAAACCTAAATTTTCAAAATTATGTAGATATTTTATCCTGATACACGCGCAATTTTACTAGAGGATATAAAAAAACTAACGGCAAACCATAACAGAAAGTTCGCAAGAAAACAGTGCAACAGTACGACAAAGGTTAAGTACGAACCAGCAACTACAAAGGCCATCGGCGATCATATGAATATCTCAAAGTCCCACAACAACTATACGTAATGACAGCTTTAAGTCTTGATCTCCTCGGGCATTAATTCACAACAATACCAATGTTGAGGGAGTTGGCAATGGGCCCGTAAATAATTTTTAGCTTAATTTTTAACATCCTATAACTTTCTCTCAAACATGCTATTATCACACTCTAAATGACTGCATTATTTTCACTTTTCTTATAATAGAATTGTTGTCACAAAAGTATCAAAAGATTATAAGTGAAAAAATAAGCTTAAAAAATTAACACTAGGTACCACATAAATATTAAAGATACCCAAAACTTGGATATGTGTATTGTTATATTACTTATATAGAAATAGTTTTTTGGTAATGAATAAGTGCAATAGGAAGCTTGCACATTTATAAGAATTAAAAGGGAACTTGATTCTCACCTTCTATTAATTAACAAGGCTAGAAGTCATATTATTATTATAATTTTTACTACGTAAGTCTTAAGGTATGCTAGGCAATGGTAAAAGTTAGCATGTAAGTAAGTCCTGAATTCATTCTTGTAGGTACTCATCTCTACCAAGCTTGGCTCAAATCAAGTCAACATCTTCCCTACTTACTTTTGACAGTTAGGCTTTCATTTTTACTGTATACCTTGGAATATATTACCACAATCATACAGTAAAGGCTGAGTATGGGTATAGGGCATATTTTGATAGAGCTAAAGTACGAATACGAATAGCTCACATCTCTGTGGTAAGTAGTTTAGACTGTAATACAGTCACTGTAGTAGTACAACTCACAACCATGCCCTATTTTCAGAAATATGAGTCCATGTGTCTATAAGGAGACAAACTTCTTCAACATAGTGAGTGAATGAACTACGACTATGGAGAACAGAATTGCACAGACAATGGGATTGGGGACTGATGACACGTGCGAGGAATCATTCTTTCGTGATTATCATAAGTAGTAGTTTAAGCTGGGAGGAAGCTTTGACTGCAGTACAGAATCCCAACTTTATACAGAGCACATGGAAATAGAGTACAGGTGCGCAAGGACTCATTCTTGATTTCTGACATGCTGACTGTTTCTGAGCATCGTAAGTAGCAATTCGTGTTGTCAAAGAAGCTAGGAGAAGGAAACTTTGACTATTATAGTTAAATTACCCATGCAGTATTGTTTTTATGGAAAGGTGAGTCCACATGTTTAAGGAGACTAACATGTTCAACAACAATTTTGAGAACAGCATTACACAAAGCACGTGAGGAATGAAAAGGCTTGCGACGACTCATTTGTTACTTCTGACTATACATAGTATAATATTATATAGTATCGGTATCGGATAACCTAAGAGGAAGCTTTCACTTTCAGTACTGCGCCCGTACATTGTTTGCAGAAAGAAAAATCACATCTCTAAATTGACGAACTTCTTCAATATGGTGAATGCTGACTATTGATAACAACTATATACCAGAGATGGGCGCCATCCCTACGTTAACCATCAACATCTGACCCATATCCATACTCATCCCTTACTTTTATGTGATTTTAGGGATGGGATGGGTAGTTACTTTCAAACCAAATACGGAATGGGTATATAGGGTATGTTTAGATTTACATTATATTCGGAAGTATGCAGTGGGGATGGAAAGTCTTAGTGTCAAGTGAGTGGGGCAACTACGCGTAAGGTATGACTTGAGCTGAGCTTTATTGGTAGGGATGAATACGGGAAGAATGACAGGAACCATACACTCAACTTACTTACTTATTCGATCGTCTAAAATATTAGAGCACTTACGCACGTGGTTTTCCAGGAAAACCAATATTACCGCGAGCTTTATTACTAAAAGGTCGAAACGAACAGCTCCAGTTCTGATTGTTAGTAATTATAACTATAAGCCTTCCATTGCACTTACTGAATACCAAAAAATTGTCTTCACATAATTAAAAATAAATATTATTCAAGCTTTGCATACTTTAAGTATTTACGTGGCAGTGCATATGGCCATAGTTTTTAAGCTTATTTGTTCTCTTCTCATAACAATCAAATTCTGGGAAAAAATTCTATTAATAGAAAGGTTAAAGCAATTCATTGGAGGATTGGTTATTTCTACTTTTATACTATACTTTGGATTTTACAAAAAACTAACTTGACGTAAAACAATACAATTTCCCTAGCAGAAGGTGTTGGTTGAAATAACGTTGTGTGTTCGTTATTTAGTTGTAGAATCGTTTTGATCAAAAAATGACCGTCAAGCCACCAATATATATTTGTGAGACTTTGACGTCGAATTCTGACATTACGATAACCTATCTACAACGTAATATTCATAACGGAAATTTTTGGTCAATTCTTAACGTTCTGAGGACGTCTAAATGGTGACGTTAGCTGACCGTCCCAATTTGACGTCAACTTTACGTTAAATAATAACGTCCAGCTGACCCTAACTTTAACGTTAATTTGACCAAAATAAGGATTTGTAGGGGAATTACAACCCCTTAATTTAACCCTGGCTGATTAGCCGAGTTGAGTTGATGGGAGGTGGACTGGTCAAGGCTTCCAACCCTGATCAGAGGCTAACTTTTTGATCTTTTTCTGGAATTTTTCAACTTGCCAACAGATAGCTACGTTAATTATATAATTTTAGGTGCCATTAGTTTTGTAGTACAAAAGCTGGATTCAGAGTTATTTACGTTTACTTTTAGTCGCATGGTGGTTAAAATTTGACGATAACTCCACAACGGCAAGTGGGACATTTTTACGTGGCAGTTCCGTTACTAAAAACGTTGCAGCAACCTTTTAACGTCAAATTCGGACGTTAGTACAACTGTATTACAACCAAAATTTCTGCTAGGGTTATTATATTTATCTTGTCTTTTGTCCCTTACTTGACGGATGGAGTACGTTAGGGTTAGGTATGGTTCCTTGCTTTGAAGTTGACCACGGTAAGGTAAGGTATGCAAGTACGATAAAGCCCACCTCTGTTATAAACACAGAGTACATTGTATGAACTCAGAATACGAGCAAGAATTTATCCAGTCTAGGCATTCCTGACTGTTCCTGAATCGTAAGTAGCAGTTTGTGGTAACAGAGAAGCTAGGAGGAAGCTTTGACTGTAGTACGCATGACTTCTGAGTACATTTAAGTTTAAGGAGACAAACTTCAGCTAAAAGCTTCCTGAGTGAGGATTCCATCTACTATTCAAGGTCATTCATGACACATAAAGAACTATGACTGTCATCACATTGTGTAAAACATAATTGTGTAACACGTAAAACATAATAGATAGGTTCTAGAACTAGGATTTACATTCATTGCACCAGTACCGTATTTAGAAGTCGATTTCGGAGGGGGCAATGACGTCATAAACTTATATGTATTAGGCATAATCGCGCGAAGCGCGGAAAATTTTGGCTTATTTCGTCTAAAATGAGTCAAAAACAGCCTAAAAATCACATAAAATCGCGCGAAGCGCGAAATTTTTTGGTATTTTGAGGAAAAATTTTCCCTTTTCTTGGATTTCGGGGGGGGCATTTGCCCCCAATGCCCCCCCCTCAATACAGCCTTGCATTGCACAAAAATAGCTTAATTCTATTATAAGGAGTTTTTAGGCCCAGTAATGGTTAGATTTTTAAATGGTTGGGAATTACGGTTGTGTCTATAGTAGTTTCAGATCAAATCACCTGTTTATAACAGTACAATATATCCTTGACCGATTTCCTTCACATTATCGATGTTTATCATCATGCAACTCGTCGGGATACACAAAAGGATTGTTACAGTTTTTACACAAGGCCAAGCATGACACGGAAAGATTGAAACTGCTACAAACATTAATTCACTTTCTCAATGTATTTCTCAATAAAATCTCAATAAAAAATTTCAAGTGATTATTTATCCATATAGCTTTATTACCTACCAAACTTATTAAAAGATTTTTACAAACTCTTATTTTTCTAATTCAAAAGTGACTGTATTAAAATGAAGAGCTCACAATAAAAAATTTCCCTCATTATCTGACGTGTCTTTCAAATTCAACTCTGATTTGCTTATTGCTTAATTGGTGAGTTCATTTTTTAGAAAACAAAAATCATAGTATCGTTATCATGCCATTTTATTTTGTAGTCATTGACATTTTAAAGCAAAGATGAAAAAGTTAAATATCCCTTTTTGTACCCTGCTAATAATATTCCTTAATTGCTCATCGTGATTCAATGATGCGTTTATCGCAGGAATTGTGAAAGGGAATTATGTAATAAATAAAGCAGACGATTTAATATTAGTTCTATGCCAGGTTTATTTACTGTATATGCAAATAGTGTTTTCATTATCACGCAACACCAAAAAATACTAATATTTTACAGAACTAAATATTAATGTATCGGAGTCACAGGCAAACGGATACTTGAAAACTTATGACCCTGTGTGTATTTTCTATTCTATCTATACTAGGTGAAGGACCACCGTAATTTCTAGCTAAACTACGGAAAATGCTTATCTTCTATCTTAGTGCAAATCTAACAATAATTGCAGTAGCTTCTCAATCAGCAATTCTAGTAGCACTGTTTATTTATATTCAGTACTTATTAAATTCAATTACAATCGTAAAATAATTATGAAAATCAACAATCTATTCTGCTGGTCTGCTCACGCCACGAGGATCTGATTCCGACTGACTTGGCTTCTTTGTCAAGTGCTTCTCCTCTCCTTCCTTCGCGCGTATTCCTCCTTTGTCTCGTACGATCATAGAGTTATCCTTGATGCGACGGCGACATTCTCTCCCCAGTGGAGGAAGAGCAACTTTCTCCACTTTTTCTTCGGCCAACCCGGCGTTCTCCTCTTCCGATTTTACGTCTAAAACGCAAATTTTCACTGCTGGTCTTCTCAGTATTGACGAATTCGTCTTGACGTCTACGGCTCGCACCACTCCATCTTCTCCAGGAAAGACTTCTACGATTCTTCCTCTGGGCCAACAATTCCTCGGGAGATTTCCATCCGCTATCAACACCAAATCTCCAACTTTCACGGGTTCGGTGCGTCCGTGCCACTTTTGCTTTCTGGTAAGACTGGGAAGGTACTCCTGCACCCATCGTTTCCAGAATAAGTCTGCCATTCTTTGAGCCTTTCTCCACTCCTGTCTTAAGCATAAATCTGCATCGTCAAATTTTCCAGGGGGTGGATTTCCGTTCGAGTTTCCAATTAGGAAGTGGTTCGGGGTGAGACTTTCCATGTCGTTGGGATCCAACGATACATGAGTTAACGGATGACTGTTAACGATGTTTTCGGCTTCCAATAATAAAGTATGCAGTAATTCTTCCTTCGGGGTTTGGTTCTTGAGAACTGCTTTTAAAGTAGTTTTCACAGACTTAACCATTCGTTCCCAGCAGCCTCCAATATGTGGCGCTGAGGGTGGTATGAATGCCCATTCGATACCCTCATTAGTCATTTTAGTCTTGATAAGTTCTTGGTCGAATTCAGTCAAAGCTTTTTTGAGTTCCACATCGGCTCCGTGAAAATTCGTACCGTTGTCCGAGTGAATTCTCTTAGGTTTTCCTCTTCGGGCAATAAATCTTCTTATTGCCATAATGGCTGAGTCGGTCGTTAAACTACCAGCAATTTCCAAATGGACGGCCCTTGTGGTCATACATGTGAAGAGCACACCATACCGTTTTTCTTCTGATCTTCTCACTCTCACAAATATGGGTCCAAAATAATCCATGCCTGTCTCAACGAAAGGTCTTGTCTGTCTTGTAACTCGGCATGTTGGCAGCATTCCCATCTCCGGTGGGTGTGGTATGGCCTTGTCAATCTTGCACTGCTGGCATGATCGCGAAGCTTTCCTAACGGCCATTCTCACTCCTATGATCCAGTATTTTTGTCGTAACTCATTTACGACTGTCTCTTGTCCTTGGTGTTGGAATATCTCGTGATGGTATTTAATCAGCAGTTGAATGTAGCGATTATTTGAACAAAGAATTACAGGTCTCTTTGCTTCCTCACACAACTCTGGAGATTTCGCTGTCCTTCCTTTCACTCTGATTAAACCGTTTTCATCAATAAATGGTGACAAGGTGTACAAACGACTTGATTTTTGAACTTCACCTGTCTTCTTCAGCATTAAAATTTCTTCCGAAAAATCTTCAAGTTGAACCTTCCTTAGCAGCAGTTTCTCGGCTTTCCGAATTTCCCACGGCTCCAGATTTCCTTTCGTAAAACGACGTCTTGAGGAATTATTCACAAATCTGTACATCCACGCTGTAGACCGTACCAGTTTGAGCCACGAAGAAAATCCAACAAGTTCAGGGGTAGGTATTTCAATTTTCTTTGTAGTAAACACAAATTCGTTATTCATACCCTGGGAACCCATTTCACTATGCCCAGCAGGTGTATGGGTTACTTCGTCCGTTTCAGTCACTCCATTAATTTTGGTTTCCTTCGGCCAGTCATTCTCAGGCAGTTTCAGAAATTTGGGTCCATTAAGCCATCTGCCGCTGGCACTGAAGTCGTTCTGGCTTGAGTCACGAGTGGCATCATCGGCTACATTTTCTTTGGTGGGCACCCAGTGCCAATTGCTAATCTCTGTAGTTTCTTGTATTTCTCCTACTCTGAACGCGACGAACGGTTTATAGCTTCTCGCTTCAGACTTCAGCCAACACAAAACGGTTTTAGAGTCGGACCAGAAATGTATGGCTTCAATTTCGATCTCCAGTTCATTTTTCAGATTTACAGCAAGTCTGCTCCCAAGCACTGCGGCCTGCAGCTCCAGTCGTGGCATCGTCATCGGTTTCAGCGGGGCCACTCTGGTTCTTGCCATAACTAGCGACGTGTCGATTTCTTCTCCTGAGGTAACTCGTAGATATCCAACAGCAGAATAAGCTTGAAGGCTCGCATCACAAAATATATGCAATTGGATGGAGTCTGCGTTCGGTATTAGTAGCGAAAAACATCTCGGCACTTTATAATCTGGAACTCTTTTCAGTTCTTCTAGCCACTGCATCCACTTGAAATAATTCTCGTGAGTGATCTCATCATCCCATCCGACGTCTGACCTCCAAATGTCTTGCAGCAAAATCTTTGCTTTTATGATGAAGTGAGAGAGATAGCCAAGGGGGTCGTAAACGGACATTACTACACGAAGTACTTCCCTCTTGGTTGGTCTCCTTTCACCTTCAAATATCTCCTTAGTAATTTTCTTGAACTGGCAGTTGAAAGTGAATTCGTCACTGTTCGGGTTCCACTGCAACCCCAGCACTCGTTCTGTCGGCATTTCGTCATCAATTGTCAAATCCTTTTCTTTAGTAGATCTCAATTCGGCAGGTAGTTGCTGTAAAACAGAACGGCTGCTACACATCCAATTTCTCAGTTCGAATCCACCTTTTCCGTGTATTCGAATTACTTCTTTGATGAGCTTGACGGCTTCTTCCTCGGTGTCCGTACTGTCGAGGTAGTCGTCGACGTAGTGATTCTTTAGAATTGCTTTCACTGCAGCAGGACTTTCTTTCTCAAATTCAATCGCGTTGCGATTTTTGGCTTCCTGTGCCAAATACGGAGAACAGGTTGCGCCGAATGTCATGACCTGCATGACGTACACATCTGGTTTCTTATCTCTCTGTAGTCCTCTCCAAAGAAATCGTTGTGATTGCTGATCTTCAGAACGAATTCGTACCTGGTGGAACATTTCACGAATGTCCCCGGAGAAAGCCACTCTCTTTTGTCTGAATTTCAGCAACACTCCAACTAGTGAACATAATTTGTCGGGTCCTTTCAGAAGCATCTCGTTTAGGCTGACTCCGTGGCTCTTTGCGGCGGCGTCGAAAACCCATCTTAATTTTCCAGGCTTGTTGACATTAAACACGGCGAAGTGAGGAAGATACCATTGTCTTGGAGTCTCCACAGCAGCTTTTGGTTCCGTCAACATTCTTGCGTAGCCTTTTTCTACGTACTCGTCCACTTTCTTGCAGTATTCTACTGCAAATTGTTTATCTTTGTCCATTTTTCGTTCCATGGATTTGAGTCGGTTGAATGCTTGATTGTAGCTCTCGGGAAGAGTAATATCTGATCTCTTCCACAGAAGTCCAGTTTCGAATCGATCTCCACCATCCACACGTTTCGTACATCTCTCCATCAGCATCTCAGCTGCCGCATCTTCCTTCGACACTGGTAATTTTTCATTCACTTGAATTCCTAGTGACTCGACAGCAAACGTATTCTTCACCAACTGATGTAGTTCGTCGAGTTCGTTTTCTCTATGATGAATGTGAAAGCTGAAATTGGTGTCCACTCTCCCCCTGAAGGAGTTATCAATCCCGTGGACAACCCATCCTAGTTTCGTTCTTGAGGCAACAGGGGCGTTGGGAGGGCCCTCAACTATTTCTCTTGCAATCGTCAAGTGCCAGTTATTCTGTCCAATAAGAATAAGTGGCTTAGCTCTCCGTAACTCAGCTACGTTTATTTTCTGCAAATGTTTCCACTTCTCAGATAGTTTCTTGCAACTAACTGACTGCACTGGCAAATCCAAATTTGGCATGACGTGAACATTGTTCATCCAGTAGCGCTTACGATCGGCACCTTCAATTTGAATTTTCACACGATTCAGAAGCTGACCTTTTGCTGGCACACCGTTGATCCATAGCATGTCAATATTTTCTTTAGGTCCTTTGGCTCCAATCTGCTCTGCCAGTCCAGGGTCCATTAATGTCATTGTAGAGGCTTCGTCGAATAGTGCGTAAGTTATTACACTTCCACTGGGTCCTCTTAAGGTCACAGGGGCTACACGTAGTAGCACTGAATTTCTGAATTCATACTCTCTGGTTGTATGACTAACTGATTCCGTCTTCTCAGCTGGAGGAGACTTGACTGTCTTCTTTTGGAGTAGCGAATGATGCAATTGTTGACCTCCGTCTACATCGCATGGTTTGTCTTCTTCGCATTGATTAGATCGATGCCCAAACATTAGGCACCTAAAACAGACTTTTTTCTCTGTCGCCCAGGCCCAGCGACCATCAATGTCGAGTTTTCTAAAGGTTCGGCACACCAGAACGTTGTGCCCACCTTTGCCACAGTATCCACATGTACAAGGTTTATTTCTCTCCCTGTCTTGAACTGCGAGTACTGCTCCTTTTTTCTTTACTTCATTTCGGTTTCTTTTTTCGTTTTCGACCTGTCGAGTCCAATCTGTCGTTATTTTCGGAACACTAATAAGACTGGCTACTTTGGCGCACTTTTCCATCCAGTCGGCGAATAACTTTAACGTTACGTCTTCCTTCAATTCGACTATTTGATATCCCCACTTCTCCTTAGCCAGAGGTGGCAGCTTATCAACTAGCTCTCGTATTAGGGATGGATTCATTAAATAATTTGGCTTATTTAAATTTTCAATTGTAGAAACTAGATTACCAACGGCGTTCGAATAGTCAATCATAGTTTCTGGCTTGTCGTCTCTTGGGCTAGAAATCTTCTTAGCTTCGGCTATTAAACTTTCAATGATGAGATCTGGTCGTCCAAAATTTATTTCCAATGTCGAAATAATTTTCTCTACGTTGTCGGGAGTAGCCATCAATCCCACTACTGCTTTCTTGGCACTGCCCTTCAGACACTTACGGAGTCTGGCCATATTCTGTCGGTTGGAATATTCACATTCCTCGGAGGCTCCTCTATACTCACTAATAAATGCAGGCCATTCAACAGGATTACCATAAAAGTCGGGTAAGTCCTTAGCGGTTTGTCTTGCTACGAATTTCTTAATTCCATCTTCTTTGGCCGGAGTCGGTACGGCCGCTTGATGATTTGCTAATGTCGTAATAGCTTTCATCATAATGTCCATTGATGATAACACTTCACTTTCCTGAATGACGGGTACTTTTAAATCCCTTGACATCTCAGGTTTCACTTCACTTGTCACTAAGTTCTTCTTAGGTGGAGAAACACAAACTGCGTCGTCTTTTATGCTCAGGTTTTCAAATTCTGAACTCAAGGATTGAGGAGTAAACTTCACATCTTCTTTCTGGACAGGGACTGACTTACTAGGAGTTAACTTCTCTTCTTCAACCGTTGGCTTTGGCACTTCTAAGGATTTTTGAGACATTTGCTCTTCTCTTTCGTCCAGATTTTCAATCGGTTCGTACGTGAAAGTAAAACTTTCGTCATCGTCATCGCTGCCCAAGTATTGAGATTTATTCATTTCCTCTTCGATTCTAGCCATTTCCATTTGCGCTAATTTTCTTATCCTTTCATTTTCCTGTTCACATTCCAGCTTGGCGATTTCTTCTTCGCGTTCAAACTTTCGACGGGCATTTGCTTTTTCCATTTCGAGTTCCCATTGCTGTCTGGCAAATTGCTCTTCTCGTTCCATTTTCAATCGGGCTTGTTCCAATTTTAACAAATGTTCTTTTTCCAGCGTTTTCACTTCTAATTCGAGTCGTTGTCTTCGTCCAGTGGCAGTAGTAGACTTACTCATCGTCGAATGATGACTTTGTTCTTTTGATGATTTGGAGAAATTCATTAACCAACGACTGCTTTCGGTTTTCACTACAGATCGTTGATCATCAGCAGAATTTTCCTTTTCAGGTGTTGACCTTTGATGCTCTTCCTTCTTGGGTGTTGACCTTTGACGCTCTTCCTTCTCGCTCTCGGCACCAACAACTACCTCTTGTCTGGTAAATCCCTTGGTAACCGTAGAACGCTTTCTCGTGAGGGGAAGGGCTTCGAATTCCGGCTTTTCGCCTTGTAGTCTTCTGCTACGTCGGTCTTCAGTCGGCTTATCCATGTCAAAGGTCGATTTCACTTTTCACTGTATTTCCAAAGTGCTGTCAATTCGGTTCAGAAGGACCATGTATCGGAGTCACAGGCAAACGGATACTTGAAAACTTATGACCCCGTGTGTATTTTCTATTCTATCTATACTAGGTGAAGGACCACCGTAATTTCTAGCTAAACTACGGAAAATGCTTATCTTCTATTTTAGTGCAAATCTAACAATAATTGCAGTAGCTTCTCAATCAGCAATTCTAGTAGCACTGTTTATTTATATTCAGTACTTATTAAATTCAATTACAATCGTAAAATAATTATGAAAATCAACAATCTATTCTGCTGGTCTGCTCACGCCACGAGGATCTGATTCCGACTGACTTGGCTTCTTTGTCAAGTGCTTCTCCTCTCCTTCCTTCGCGCGTATTCCTCCTTTGTCTCGTACGATCATAGAGTTATCCTTGATGCGACGGCGACAATTAACTATAAACTTTGCAAAGTTATAGTTATTGATACCATGGTATCAGTATATTTCATTCTTGTACGAAAAATAAATATTGAATGTAATATAAATATATGTAATGCAATTTGGCAAATGCTTAATGACGCAAAGTTATTTCTAATTTATAAATGGTCACGAATAAACTTGATTTTTTTCAAGTACTAAGTCAGGATATTATATTATATTGATAGCACACGAATGCTTAATGCAAATTTCATTACGAACACGAAGTTGCATCTCTACGTATTATAGAAGATACGTTTTAATTCAATTTTTATACACAAAACCCCGTTTCAGTTATTATCCATATGTACTTTTCAAAAGTGCTACACAAAATATTAAAATAATTCTGGGACCATGCTAGCTCACCAGAAAAAATTAAACCTTTTTTATTTATTAATTTGCACACACTTATTATTTGGAAATTATGCAAGATTTACCGAGGGTAAAATTTCTTATATTTGAATTTTATATTTTTCAAGTTTCAAAGTATATTAAGTATTAGTTTATAAAATTATATAATACTATAATTAAAAAAGGGTTATTTTTGTTTAGGAAAAAAATGTCCAGGGAAATGTGTTTCACCGCAAAAATGTAAAGAAACGGGAGGCAAGATTTTGGCATATTGTACCAACACAAAAGCTTGTTGCGGAGGTAAAATTAAGTCTTTTCTATCTGCACTTCTGCAAAATATATACAATGTATGGAATGGAAAGCTTTCTTTCCTACCGCTTAAGATGTTAATATAATAAATCTCTCAAAATATTTGCTTAATTTCTAAAATCCTCAGTCTTGAAACGGATGCGAAATAAAATCAGAAATTTTATGATAAATTTCTTTGCTTCGTAGAACCTCTCAATGTCCATGATGTTTGCAATCAAAATAAATGGAATGCCAAAACAGCCTATTTCAAGTCTCCACATTATCCCGAGTCGCACAAAGGGAGTTTAGTTTGCCAGTTCGAACTCCATTTATTCCCTACTACAATTGGAGTGCGGATAGACTTTCTAGATTTGTCTTTGCCAGTTCGTCCAGGATCAGTGAATCGTCCCCAGAAAGGAAACTTGGTCTGTGATTCAGATATGTTTTTTATTCGTGGGTTTTCCGATTGGATGCCGGATGCAAAATGTGGAAACCTATCTGGACAATCAAGTAAAATATGAACACTTGCGTTTCCTCTATTTTAGTCATAATATATGATCATAAATAATCGTTTAAAATTGTTAACAAAGCGGTGCTGGAGTTAGAAGAGAAGCAGCAGCAAATTTCTTTGCTCTTTGTTATGTCTAGTGATGAATACAAGTGGAATATAAAGTTAACGCAAATATCATCGAAAGACGTGGCAAATACAGGTATGTATATATTCACTCACAGTGACACTTTCCGTAATATTTGAATGAATTGTTCTAAATCAGAAAAATGCTGGAAGAAGAAAATGGAAATGTGGAATAGTGAGATCGGAGAAGAATATCAGTATCGTCTTGAAGGCGGAGGATCAAAAAATCGTACATTTTATATGAATGACACAACTAAGGACCCGAATTTTGACAATTTCCTTAGTAGTAGCGACGATACTTTTCCTGGGGATTTTAGGTGAGTAATGAGCATACAAAGTACATAAAATATCTGGGAATGCAATTTTAAGCTTTATTGGTACTGTCAGTATTATTTATACTCAATGTATTGTACATCTATTCTTGTTGGTGTGCAAATAACTTTGATAAGAATTGAAATGATTAGTTCAAACTTTTCTGTGATTTTACTACAATTGCCAAAAAATTAGTTTTGGTTTTGGATCGTAACTGTTTATATAAATTATTGTGTCCGGTTTTATTGAAAATGAATATTTTCAGTGGGCCTATACCTTTCATAGTAGATGGCGAGGTTTCTCGATTAGAAGAAATTCCTTGGCAAGTCAGCATCCAGAAAAAAATGAGACCTCGGAAATCCACTAACAGCACAAAGAGAAGTTGCAAAATTTACAAAAATGGAGATACCAGACACAATTGCGGAGGGACAATAATTGGAGAACGACATATCTTGGTCCGTTAGTTCTGTAATTTATGTAACAATTACTTTTAGTATTATTTTGTGGATTTTTTTGATTTTTAATAATTTAACTCTTTCACTCCTAATATTCCGTCTTTTAGACAGCCAGCCACTGCGTTATGAGTCGGTAAGCATATTTTTGAACAATTTAAATTTCTCCAAACTTAGAAATAGTAATTTTAATCTACAGTATAAAATAAATGCATAATATTTGGATTTAGTAGTTTTTGTTAACTGTATTAATATTTTCATTCGCATATAGAGATTTTCTTCCGACTGTGTATCAATCCGATGATTTGAAAGTTCATGTAGGAGATTACGATTTTTGCAGTTTGAATGAAACATCAAATTTTATGATACACGAAGTGGAATCCATCTTTTTTCATTTCAATTACATTGTGCCATTAATTTCCAATGATGTTTCATTAATTAAGCTAAAAACGAAAATTAAATTTGGAAAAACAGTTAGGCCAATTCCTTTAGCTCCGTTGAAACGTGAGTAAAATATTAACCAGGAATATTTATAAAGTAAGCGTTAAAATTTTAAATTGACATCGGAATATTTTTACAGTCGAGGAGCTAGAGTATGAAAATACAACAACTTTATTATTGAGTGGTTGGGGCAATATGGCAAAAGTGAAGCTATCTGATCCAGAAGCAAGTGTGAAAGTCAAATATCCAACAAAACTAATGAAAACCACCAAATTGACTGTACACGATCTGGATGAGTGCAATGCAGCCAAATATTATGATGTAGCAGGAATTACTGTCAATGGGACGGAAGAAGAAGTTATGGAATTTCTGTCTGGCAAGTATTATGGAGCATTTTCCAATTGGATTTGTACTTCAGAGGAAAAAGATGGAACCCCAAGTTTCGGAGATTCTGGTGGTAAGCAAAAATATGGGAGTTTCATATTTTAGTTGAAGCATTTACACAAGTATATCTAGTAGGGGAACTTTGCATTGCAAATCCGAAGAAAAAAGTAGACGTTTTCGTGTTATATTTCTATTTTATTGGCCAAAAGTTAGGAAAAATAGAATTTTTAATAAACTGAACAGAATATTTAATTTTAATTTGGATATGGTCTATTAGGCCATTGCATTGTTTGCTTGTTCCTCATTCTAATTTCGAAAATTTTCCATATAAGAATTATAATTTAGCAACAATATGATTGTAAAAATATTTTTGCAGGTCCTTTGGTTGCATTGGATGAAAACTGGAAAAATCCATATTTGATTGGAGTCGTTAGCCATTTAGATGAGTTTGCTGTAATTGAAAAAGAAAAACCTGTTACTAAGCAAAGAAATTTTTATGCAAAAGTAACATCATACTTGAATTGGATTTATATGACTCTGGATGGCGACTGCTAAACATAGTCAAATTCTATAAGGATATTAAACACTATAACTTTTATTGCTCATGAATAATATCCGAAATGAATAAAATGATACTATTTTTCGTATTTAATGGAGTCAATGATTCTCAATTAACTCACAAGTACTTTTGAGAATACCGTATGGTTAGTGTAGCTCAAGCTAAATGCCAAATTGATTCGTTTTCTCAATGAAAAATTTCAAGCTATTATTTATCCATACAGCTTATTGCTTACCAAACTTATTATTTAACCAGATTATTGATAGAAAGATTTTTACAAACTGATTTTTCTAATTCAAAAGTCACTGTATTAAAACAAAGTGTACATAATAATAAATTTCAATCATTATCTGAAGTGTATTTCAAATTCAACCTTGATTTGCTTAATTGGTGAGTTAGTTTCTTAAAAACAAATTCATTAGCCTTGTTATCATGCAATTTTGTTTTGTAGTCATTGACATTGTAAAATAAAGTTTCTTGTTAATAATGTTCCCTACTAAATTCCTATATCGTGATTCAATGATGCGTTTATCGCAGGAATTCTGAAAGGGAATTATCTAATAAATAAAGTACACTATTTAATAGTAGTTCCATGCCAGGTTTGTTACTGTGTTTTCATTATCACGCAAGAAACATATATTATACTAATATTTTACATATAGCCAAATATTAACTATCACTTTTGCAAAGTTATAATAGTATTAATATTTCATTCTCGTACGACAAACGTAATGCAATTTTTATTTCTCTATTCTAAATGGAACAAAGTTATTTCTAATTTATAAATGATCACGAATAAACTTGACTTTTTTATAATGTTAGGACATTATATTTAATTGATCGCGCATGATTGCTTAATGCAAATTCCATTTTAAGCCAATACGAACACAAAATTGCATCTACGTATTAGAAGACACGTTTTAATTTAATTTTTATACACAAAACCCTGTTTCAGTTGTTATTATCCATATTATGTGCTTTTCAAAAGTGCTACAAAAAATAGAAGTTTTTGGGATCATGCTAGCTCACCAGAAAAAATTAAACTTTTTTTATTTAGTAATTTGGACACACTTATTATTTGGAAATTATGCAAGATTTACCGAGGGTAACATTTCTTACAAGGGAATTTTGTATTTTTCAAGGATTCAAAGTATACTATGTATAGTTTATAAAATTATATTTAATTAAAAAAGGGTTATATTTGTTTAGGAAAAAAATGTCCAGGGAAATGTATTTCACCGCAAAAATGTAAAGAAACGGGAGGGAAGATTTTGGCATATTGTACCAACACAAAAGCTTGTTGCGGAGGTAAAGTTAAGTCTTTTCTATCTGTATTTCTGTAAAAATACATACAATGTATGGAATGGAAAGCTTTCTTTCCTACCGCTTAAAATATTAATATAATAAATTTCTCCAAATATTTGTTTAATTTCTGAAATTCTCAGTCTTGAAACGGATGCGAAATAAAATCAGAAATTCTATATTTAATTTCTTTGCTTCGTAGAACCTCTCAATGTCCATGATGTTTGTAATCAAAATAAATGGAATGCCAAAACAGCCTATTTTAAGTCTCCACATTATCCCGAGTCGCACAAAGGGAGTTTAGTTTGCCAGTTCGAACTCCATTTATTCCCTACTACAATTGGAGTGCGGTTAGACTTTCTAGATTTGTCTTTGCCAGTTCGTCCAGGATCAGTGAAGCGTCCCCACAAAGAAAACTTGGTGTGTGATTCAGATATGTTTTTTATTCGTGGGTTTTCCGATTGGATGCCTGATGCAAAATGTGGAAATCTATCTGGACAATCAAGTAAAATATGATCACTTGCGTTTATTTTAATTATTATAAAAATAATCTTATTATATCATAATCATATTTATAATCATTTAAAATTGTTAACAAAGCGGTGTTGGAGTTAGAAGAGAAGCAGCAACAAATTTCTTTGCTCTTTGTTATGTCTAGTGATGAATACAAGTGGAATATAAAATTAACGCAAATATCATCGAAAGATGTGGCAAATACAGGTATGTAAAATAGGGCTATGTTCATTGTGACACTTTCCGTAATATTTGAACTAATTGTTCTAAATCAGAAAAATGCTGGAAGAAGAAAATGGAAATGTGGAATACTGAGATCGGAGAAGAATGTCAGTATCGTCTTGAAGGATCAAAAAATAATACCATTTGTATGAATGACACAACTATGGACCCGAATTTTGACAATTTCCTTACTGCAAATAGCGACGATACTTTTCCTTGCGATTTTAGGCGAGTATACAAAGTACATCAAGTATTTCCAAATTGGTTGAAGTAAGACAGTGGTTGCACATTTAAAAATCGCGCCATGAAAAATACTGAACATATCAGGACAGGCTTTCAAGATATCTAACCTGACCTAATTAAAACAATAACATTGATTAGGTATATGTGCAACCACCGCCTTACTTCAACCCAATTAAGACGTCAACATGCTTTGTTGGTACTGTCAGTATTTATGTGTTGTACATCTTCTCTTGTTGGTGTACAAATAACTTTTATAAAAATTGAAATGATTAGTTTAAACTTTACTAGGATTTTACTACAATTGCCAAAAATTTTTGAATTGGTTTTTGTATAGTAACTGTTTTGATAATTTATTGTGCAACGTTTTATTGAAAATGAATTTTTTCAGCGGACCTTTACCTTTCATAGTAGATGGTGAGGTTTCTCGATTGGAAGAAATTCCTTGGCAAGTCAGCATCCAGAAAAAAATGAAACCTCGGAAATCCACTAACAGCACAAGGAGAATCTGCAAAATTTACAAAAAGGGAGGTACCAGGCATAATTGCGGTGGGACAATAATTGGAGAACGACATATCTATTGGTCCGTTGGTTCTGTAATTCATGTAACAATTACTTTTAATGTTATTTCGTGGATTCTTTTGATCCTTAAACTCTTTCACTCCCAATATTCCGTCTTTTAGACAGCCAGCCACTGCGTTATGGGTCGGTGAGTAGTTTTGAACAATTTAAATTTCCCCAATTTTAGAAGTAGTAGTTTCAATTCTAATTTTTAGTCCACACCTTGTTACAGTTGCTTTGTAGATTTTTGTTTGATGAGAATTTTTGTTAAGCGCATTAATTTTTTTTGCGTAGAGATTTTCTTCCAACTGTTTATCAATCCGATAATTTGAAAGTTCATGTAGGAGATTACGATTTTTGCCGTTTGAATGAAACATCAAATTTTATGATACACGAAGTGGAATCTATCTTCTTTCACTTCAATTACATTATGGCATTAACTTCCAATGATGTTTCAATAATTAAACTGAAAACGAAAATTAAATTTGGAAAACAGTTAGGCCGATTCCTTTAGCTCCGTTGAAATGTGAGTAAAATATTGGCCGTATAAGCATAATAAAGTAAATTTTAAATTGACATCGGGATATTTTTACAGTCGAGGAGTTAGAGTATGAAAATACAACAAATTTATTATTGAGTGGTTGGGGCAATATGGCAAAAGTGAAGCTATCTGATCCAGAAAGAAGTTCGAAAGTCAGATATCCAACAAAACTGATGAAAACCACCAAATTGACTGTACAAGATCTGGATGAGTGCAATGCAGCCAAATATTATGAAGTAGCAGGAATTACTGGCAATGGTACGGAAGAAAAAGTTATGGAATTTCTGTCTGGTAAGTATTATGGAGCATTTTCCAATTGGATTTGTACTGCAGAGGAAAAAGATGGAACACCGAGTTTCGGAGATTCTGGTGGTAAGCAAAAATATGGGGCTTTCCTATTTTATTTAACAGTATTGACGTATCTATATCTAGTAAGAGAATTTTGAATTGCAAATCAAAAGAAAAATAGACGTTTTGGTGTAATATTTCTATTTTATTGACCCATTTTTATTTTAGTATTATTGAATTAGAATTTTCAATAAACTTAAAGGAATATTTAATTTTAATTTGGCTGCCTAAGCATGTCCAGGCCCTTGTTTGCTTGTCTTTATTTCCAATTTCAAAAATGTTCTATAAAAGAATTACTTTTTAGCAAAACTTTTATTGCAAAATTATTTTTACAGGTCCTTTGGTTGCCTTGGATGAAAACTGGCAAAATCCATATTTGATTGGAGTTGTTAGCCATTTACAAGGGTTTACTGTTATTGAAAAAGAAAAGCCTGTTAGTAAGCAAAGAAATTTTTATGCAAAAGTAACATCATACTTGAATTGGATTTATATGACTCTGGATGGCGATTGCTAATTTTAGTAAATACGTATAGTCAAAAAATTCTATTAGGATATCAAACACTATAACTTTTATTACTCATGAATAATGTCGGAGAGGAATAAAATGATACTACTTTTCATATTCAATGCCGTCAACTTAACTTATAAATTGTACTTTTGAGAATACTGCGTGATTAGTATAGTTTAAACTAAATGTCACTGAATATCACAAAAATAACTGACGTATAATATAGTACAACAGAAACAACATTTGGGTTAAATAATGACAATTTGCAAAAATAGACTCTGGTAACCTCCAAAAGACCTTGAATTGTCCGACATCAATGATTCCTTTATGTATTTCGAGTAAAATATAAACAAAAATTGTATGACCCCGACGTGATTTGAACACGCAGCCTTCTGATCTGGAGTCAGACGCGCTACCGTTGCGCCACGGAGTCACTTATATTTAATTGATAAGTATATCACCAATACAGTAAAATACTTCAATGGGAACGTTTTCAAAATAATTGCCAAGATAACGGATTACATTGCAGATAATACAACCATCACACACGCGACATGCACATTCATGCTTGATATACTGCAGGAGCGTTTATACACATACGAGTTATACTTGCATTCGCAAATCAATAGAGATATTATTGTTGCCTTAGTTAATAGTGTAAGTGCAACGTGGAATGGATCGAGTTGGTAGAGATATAGCAATCAAAATTAATAATCCCGAACACAATTTAACTGATTCTAATAACGCTATTGGTCGTAATGTCGTAAATCTACCTTAAATACTTCATGATTATTTATAGAGATTACTGATGATAAAATAGAAAAAATATTAGAATATATTAATTATGTTAGTATTACCTGAGAAAATGAAGAGTGCGGTAAATATATAGTTATTTTACTAATAATAACGACGTATAAAATTATTAATGTCTGAGAAAAGGAAAAGAATACGTCCATAAACATTAAAACCTGGGGCAATGTGCAACTGAACCTAGCTCAGGTAAAAGAGATAATTAAAGGACGAATAATATTTTTTCTTGTTTTATTCCATGAAACATTTACAGTGCGGATTTTTGATTGCATTTACAAACTACAAATACAACACGTTCAGGCAAATTATTATTGTAGTCTAAAAGACACGTCAGTTATTGCAACTTTATACTTTTGCCACAAATTGCGTTTATTTATCGTGTAGTCATTCATACTAATGTTATATTATTCTTAAGTATTTGATCACATGTAAAGATCCTCCATTTGTACTTTTAATTCGTAAATGCACATTAAATCGTGTCAGTACACAGAACTTTTTTAATTCTATGTTAGCCGTGAACCGGTGAACCTATTCCTATTTTTCTAGCAGTTTGACTAATACACTATTGACTAGTAGTGCTAAATTATTATTTATTATTAAAACATTATTTGTATTTGGTTATTGACACAAAAAGCTATTTGAATTGACTATAAACTAATTGAAAACACAGAGTTTTTCAATCTATTCTAATCTAAATTCTAACAATCAGCCTCACTATCATACATATTTTTTTTACTTAAATTAACGTGGCAATGACAACACAATTTGAAGTGTTAAAATATAGTGACAGTTGGGGACCCCCCCCCCCCACTCACAAAGTTGAGTGAAATCAAAATAAACAATAACTAAATGTGCTTAATAACTAAAGCTTGCCTTCTCAGATGGGGTAAACGAAAAGAAAAATGGAATGTATTATACTGTCATACCAGCTTATATATAATATTATTAAATACATACATATAATAAACATTTATTAAACAAGGCGTCATTTCAAATATTTTTGTTTTTGTTAGTCCGGGTTAATTTTAGAAATATTTTAAATATTATTGTATTTATTGAAAAATTTTAGTTTTGTACCTTAATCAATTTTTTCAAACTAATTTCGAATGTTCCTTGTCCCTTAGAAAATGCAAATTTCATATCATGATTTGGCACCCAAGCCAATTACAATGTTGAATAGTAATAATTTTTTAATTCCTATAAAATACTTGCAATTAGTGACTGTATAACCTATTTTGATGAATTAACCTGACATTAAATTGTGCGACATTGATATATTAAATAAATTGCAATACTTTGATATTGGGAGTAATTCTCCGTATCAATTGTTTGCAGTGAACACGTATTGCAGAATAAGACACGAATGGTGATATTACTCAGTAAGGCAATTACAGTTATTTAGGCAATTTTTACAATACTTTCGTTTGTAAATTCCTGGGTAAAATGTATACGTTTGTAATGTATTTTACCATACTCTGCTGTTTTAAAACATTTTTTGCATTCAGTGCACATAAAAGTGCCGATTACGCTATGTCTACATAGCTTGTGCGTTCTAAGGTTGTCAGAAGAGCTAGAGGCATATTCACAACTGTCACATTTATAAGGTTTTTCTCCAGTGTGGACCCTAATATGCCTAACTAAGGCACTACACCCTTTAAACCTCATGTCACAAAACTCGCATTGGTATGGACGATGATCACCTGTGTGAAGTCGTACATGATTCAATAAAGACTTTTTGGTTGCAAATATAATTTTGCAAATTTTGCAAACGTATGGCCTTTCTCCATATAATTGTGAATGAACTACCTTATGCCTTATTAAACCACTAGGCTGGGAAAATAACATGCTACAAAAATCGCATTTGTACTTTCGCTCCCCTGTATGTATCTTTTCATGAGCTAGTAATATCTTTTTAGTAGGAAATGTCCTTTTGCACAAATCGCATTGATGAGGCTCGTGACGTTTCTCCGTGTGAAATTTCATATGCTTTAACATACCATTTTGAGTTGCAAATTTATTGCTGCAAATTTCACAACTAAATTCTCGATCTCTCAAATGAGCTTTCGCATGTCTAATTAAAGACTCCTGAGTCTCGAACCTAACATTGCACCTGTCACAACAATAATGCAAATCCTGCTTTACTTGGTGAATTATCGTATGGACTTTCAACTCTTCATGCATTACAAATCGTGCAAAACATAAATTGCATTTAAAAGGCTTTTCAATGCATGCATTATTAGAACGATATTCTTCAACATTAAACGTATTTGATGGAGAATTTGTTGGTGTCTCCGGTGTTGGACTGTTTGATCTTCCATTCATTTCGCATATTTGAACATCTGGTGAAGAAATCGTAAAAATAGGCGATTCAGCATTTGTAATCGGAATGTTTTGTGGCGGTTCCAAATCTGTATAACTTTAAATACAAAAAATCATTTAAATCGCTTTGTTTTTTTTGCATTCGATATTTTCTAGTTTATTAGGCAATAGTTATGTATAGAATTATTTAAAAGTCTATTTTTAGATGGGTTTACTTTTAAACTTGCACAATTGCTAATTCAAACTTTTATTTTTTCTTATCAGTACTGATAATTGTAAAATATTATTTACATTAATACTAATATATAAAAAAGTTTTAAAAAACTTACAAACTTTCAGGAGGGGTAGGTGTTTCGGCCGTGTTAATTTGAGAACTGCTTCCTAAATCAGATTTTGGCCAATGTGAATGGCGTTTCCTTTTCTTGTTTTGACTGCCATTGATTTTAGGGCGGCCGGCGTCATTTTCCACCACGACGAACCTCTCGCTGTTTTGAAATTTCAGTTCTGTTTAGAAAAAAGCCCCAAAAATGAATTAGATATTTTTATGGCTTTGAAATTTATTAAAAAGTCATGAATAAAAGTTTTTAACGTAAGAAATATTTCAAGGGAATTAATTATTGATTTATCTATTTTCGTGTTAAGGGTTGAACGAATGTAAATATTTAATAATAACTCTTACTTTGTATTTTTACAGTTGGAATCGTCCTGGTTTCAACTGGTTCAGCTTCAAATTCTGGCTCAGGTTGATCTTCAGTAGCAACTGTTGCTACACCATTTACACCAACGTCGCTTTCAGATGGGGATTCAATGACGGTGTAACCATTGTTTACATGTTCAGTATCAAAATGATCATCCATTATGATATCTGGGTGGTTAACTTCGCATTTTATGTCTTCAATTCTCAAGTCAGGAATATTCCCATGGTCCATTGGCATCGTGTCTCGAATTTCTTCTTCGTATACTTCATCATATACATTTTCGAAACCATTTTCTGGTGGAGAAAGAGATGTTTGGGTTATTGTATCGGTGTTTGAAAATTCCCAGTTGGGCAAAGAAGAAACATCAAATTCCATCAGTTTCTTTGATTGGTTAACCCTGGTAATTCTGTTATTTACTGCAGTTTGTCCACGACGATGAAGAATTCCCAGCGATAACATGAAAACTATTTCTGAAATTCTCCTCTGATAAAATTCCACCTGGTCGTGTAGATCGACTAGTTCCATTACAGACTCGTAGCATTTTGAACAAAATGGGAAACTGTGATGACTAGCTTGGTTTACAAAATCCTCAGGTATAAATGAAGAATGCAAAAATTTAGAACAGAGATCTAATAATCTTGATGAACAGCTAGAAGTGTTTACTTCAACAACTTCGTTGAAACACAACAAGCAATTTATCGCCATAGTCATTATAATTATAATATCCTTTTAATAATCTACGGACAAGTTGATAATCAAATAGGAATGATCAATGTTCTGTAAGATTTCTTACTTCATACTTAGCTAGCATGGTCTTGTAATTAACCGTAACAAAATTCCAATCATACCTGTAAAAATATTATTAAAATCAGTTAGGTTTAAATGACTTTTTTTAAACAATTTGAGACATAAACATGCAATAAAATGAAATGCCTTAGTTCCTTTGGATAATTTTAGATTCAGTTGAAATTGATAAATGATTTTGGAAATTGGAAAAATACAATAATTATTTTCCACGATAATATTATGATAAATAAAGAAATAATCTACTTACTTGAACTGAATTGTTTTAACTTCAATTTTTCTGGGGTCATTCGGCACAAATAATTCGGATTAGAGACTCTAGTAGGTGCGATGACATCAAGTTTTGACATCTGGCTTCCAAATTAGTTTCTAAAATGTCAAACACAAAAATAATCAAATGTCTTGGAATTAAATATTTTACATTTTACATTTTAATACAATGATTTAATATGCATAATGTTATATTTACCATTACCGTAAGCTTTATCCAAATGGGAATACATTGTCACAAACACTATCATAAATCGGAAAATCAGAAAATAATACAATTTCTATCACAGATACTTTAAATACAAGCTGGAAAATGAATATTCACAAAAATATCAATGAAAATCTAGTTTCCTCACAACACAACTTCTCAGCTACTGTAGCTACGCGCCGTCAAAATCCAACTGATCGATAAATTGATTGCGTTCCACATTGCCTCAATTCAGAAACAAAGGCTAGGTTTATGGATTCACCATTGCTACGAAAATAAATCTACCGTGAATATAATGTGAAACTGGATAAGCATTTCTAGTATCTGTTTATGTGGTAGCAATAAAAGGTTTGAGTAGGAATATTAATCCCCATTTCGTTGGCTCATCATTTATTCAGTATTTTCAACTAAGACATGCACGGTTTGTTTGCCTTTATATGGCCACTTTTATACTTTTATCATTCTGGGTTCGCGTTAAGTTATGTCCTATTATCTAGAGTATAAAGCTTTACCATCACTAATTCACAACACAGAGTTAAGCGGAATTTTAAATATTCAACAGTATCACTAAACTGAATGTGAATGCATATATTATATATTGTGGAATATCAACTCCGATATAATACAGGCTGAGTTTGGGGGTAACGTGAGATTTCTGCTCAAGTCTCATGAAAACGTGCCAAAAATCATTTTTGCTGGAAATGACCCAAAATTGAGATAAAAATAGCTAAGCTAAGAAAACCGCGGCTTTTCTATCATTTTTAAAACAAAATCTTAAAAAGCTAACTCTTCTAAATGCCCTACCTCTCCGTCCTGCGTTAGTATTTGAGTTGTAAAAAATTAAATACAAAATCTACGCAAATCAACACAGTTGTTTCTGTAAAAATACAAAATTATACTGGAGATGCGGGGTATCGATCCCCGTACCTCTCACATGCTAAGCGAGCGCTCTACCATCTGAGCTACATCCCCATTGTTGAAAACTAAACAATTTAAGCATTATAAGAAAGTAGAGCAGTTGCAAAAGATAATAAATGTTTATTCATTTTATCGCCCTTAGTTTATAATAGCAGTAGTTGTTATTAATAGTCATCAATGGGATTGAGTACCTAAGCACATTCATTGGAAATAAATTTACCACAATCCATTCGACTGCGTACATACATATACATTAAACATACGAGCGGTCAAACACAATAGAATCTTATGTTTAAGACTTTCACTTCTGGCCTGTCCTAGTACAAACACAGCCAGCTATAATATATTGTATGGTTTCGAGTTACAAAGTAAAGCAGCTTAGCAACAATACCAATACACTGTCACATACCGTAAATACTGATGTGATACCTGCTGAAAACTGGTTTTGTATGCATGCTAAGCTATGTATTTATAATGTTCGTGTATAGTGACATTATCATGGTACATATAATTCAGAAGAATAATACGAGGCATACACCAATGTAATTTATCAAGTCATGAACAGAATACTGAATGGTAGGAGAATAAAAATAATGGGTTCGTTTTATAGGCCCTAGGGAAGAATATATTTCAAACTGTAAACTGCAATCAAACTCAAAATTTCTCTAACTCCAAATTGTTTTAAACTGGTCAACATTAAGCTGATCAATGTTATATTCTGCAGGCCAAAATAATATTCAGTTAGCCATATTAAACCAGCCAAAATTATATAAAGTAGGCCAACGTTATATTAAGTTTACAATAATAATATTAGGCTGACAAAAATAATACTAAGCTGGACAACATAAATATACTAAGCCGGCCAACATAAATGCTAAGTTGGCCATATTAATTATTAAGCTGGCCATAATAATGATAAGCTGGCCATAATAATGATAAGCTGGCCATAATAATGATAAGCTGGCCATAATAATGATAAGCTGGCCATAATAATGATAAGCTGGCCATAATAATGATAAGCTGGCCATAATAATGATAAGCTGGCCATAATAATGATAAGCTGGCAATAATAATGATAAGCTGGCCATAATAATGATAAGCTGGCCATAATAATGATAAGCTGGCCATAATAATGATAAGCTGGCCATAATAATGACAAGCTGGCCATAATAATGCTAAGCTGGCCAACATAAATGCTAAGCCGCCCAAAATACTGCTAAGCCGCCCAAAATACTGCTAAGCCGCCCAAAATACTGCTAAGCCGCCCAAAATACTGCTAAGCCGCCCAAAATACTGCTAAGCCGTCCAAAATACTGCTAAGCTGGAAATATTAACGATAAGCTGGCTATAATAATGCTAAGCTGACCAAATAAATGTTAAGCTGACCAAAATCATGCTAAGTTGGCCGAAATAATTCTAAGCTGGCCAAAATAATGCTAAGCTGGCCAAAATAATGCTAAGCTGGCCAAAATAATGCTAAGCTGGCCAAAATAATGCTAAGCTGGCCAAAATAATGCTAAGCTGGCCAAAATAATGCTAAGCTGGCCAAAATAATGCTAAGCTGGCCAAAACAACTCTAAGCTAGCCAAAATAATGCTAACCTGACCAAAATAATGCTAAATTGGCCAAAGTAATTCCAAGCAGGCCAACATAAATGCTAAGCCCGCCAAAATAATGCTAAGCTGGCCAAAATAATGCTAAGCTGGCCAAAATAATGCTAAGCTGGCCAAAATAATGCTATGCTGGCCAAAATAATGCTAAGCTGGCCAAAACAACTCTAAGCTAGCCAAAATAATGCTAACCTGACCAAAATAATGCTAAATTGGCCAAAGTAATTCCAAGCAGGCCAACATAAATGCTAAGCCCGCCAAAATAATGCTAAGCGGACCCAAATAATACTAAGCTGACCAAAATAATGCTAAGTTTGGAAAAAAGTCTAAAATATTGCTAAGCTGCACAAAATTGTGCTAACCAAGCTTCCCAAAATATTTCTAAGATGGCAAAAAAGGCCAAAATATTTCTAAGATGGCAAAAAAGGCCAAAATATTGCTAAACTGGCAAAAACCGAACCCTGATTATTAAGTTGAAAATTATATCACGTTTGCCAGAATTGTATTTAGTTGGCGAAAATTACATTACATTGGCCAAAATTAAATTATATTAGCCAAAATTAAATTACATTGGCCGAAATTAAATTACATTGGCCAAAATTAAATTACATTGGCCAAAATTAAATTACATTGGCCAAAATTAAATTACATTGGCCAAAATTAAATTACATTGGCCAAGATTATATTCCGTTGGCGTTGGTAAATATTACATTACGTTTACAAAAATTATACGAAGTTAGTAAAATTATATTAAAATGGTAAAATTATATTACGTTGGTAGAATTATATATATTACGTTGGTAAAAATTATATTAAATCGGTAAAATTATATTAGGTTTCAAAAATTATTGTACGTTGGTGAAATTTACATTATATTGTCTAAAAGTGTATGAAGTTGGCAAATATTATATTACGTTGGCCAAATATATTAAGTTGACTAAAAAATTGCTGATTGATAGTGATGTGGGTTGACAGCAGAAGAGGTAAATATAATAAATACCCTGTAAATCGATTGATTTGTTTAAGAATGAAAAATTGCTTGATAAAAAGACGTTTAGCCATTGAAATGCCTTAGAAAAATCTATACAGGGTATTTACTAAGAAGCATCACTGTTCGATTAAGAGGAGCAACCATGAATTTAATCTGATAGAATATTTTTTAGGAGCAAAATGATATTGGAGATGCGGGGTATCGATCCCCGTACCTCTCACATGCTAAGCGAGCGCTCTACCATCTGAGCTACATCCCCATTGTTGAAAACTAAACAATTTAAGCACTATAAGAAAGTAGAGCAGTTACAAAGTACCAACAAATTATTACTTTTGATTTTAACAATGAAAAGGTTAGCAGTATCAGCATAAACGCCACCAATAGCTGAATATGCGGCAACTATATAGACTTCGTTCATTCACTTATTCTCTACTTTTACTTTGTATATGGAGCATGTATTAGATACCATGCAATATTAATACATGTCTCATATCCTATATACTCAGCTTTTATAACTGTTCAACATGCTAGCAATATTGACACAATCTCCCTAAATCTTGTTTTTCATTTTTATAACGTGGAAAGTATATTAGGATAAGTTAACTTCTGTAAAACATACATGGCTTGATATTCACAATATATAAGCCATGATGTTTAGCTGAAAACATAATTTACATCTAGCTATCTATATGTTAGCGGCAATAAGTGAATTCAGGCATTAAGCTTAATGCCTAGGCAATAAGCAAAATTTTTGAAGAATTCCAGTTTTTAGTATTTGAAATTTAGAAGACCATTTATTTAGTCCAATTATATTCTTTTTCCTAAATAAGGACATTGTAAGGAGTTTAAAATGCCGCATATGAATAGCGTGCGACTAAGACTTAAGACATTGTGGAGGTTTTTATGCAAAAGTTTGAAGGTCTATAACTCGGTCCTTATTCATGACACCGTAAACATCCTTACCTTTTTGGACTTCTAAAATTGTCCTTATTCACATACAAATACGAAATAATGGTATATGAATGTTCTTTCAAATTTTAAGTACGAAAAACTAAAATGTTTCAAAATTACACTTAATGCCTAGGCATTAAGCTTAATGCCTGAATTCACTGATTGCCGCTAACATATATAATAATCATTTGTATAATCAAATGAATATTTATTTCTAAGCTATGAAAGATAAAAAAGAGAAGCACTAAATAAGACCAATCAATTAGGTTGTTATTGTATTTTCTTATTGTTACAATATTATTAGTGCATTTAAATTTACATTTTAAGTATCTCAAAAAAGTAATAATAATATATTTCGCACGTAGAGGGTTTAATATAATGAGATAATGAATTCATTTATTTAGAGGGGGCTTAAATAGGTTCAATTTGCCTATCTAACCCTATTAAATAACTATTCATGGGACATGGTCGCCTGCGATTAGTATGAAAACACCACTTCAAATGCACTGTCCTGTACTCGTGAATAAAGTTACAAAAATGTCACACAATATGTTTTCGCACCTGAAAGTTTCTGGCTAGTTGTAAGCATACTGAATATTAAGGTAGGGGAGAACTTTTTGAATTTATAAAAAACATCTGAAATTGCAATGACATGAATAAAGTGTTATTTATTTTAGTTATTTATGTAGTATATCGACATGTAACAAAAGTACTATTTTGGTGTATGAATTAATTTTAATTGTCAAGACTCTTAATGCTAAGCATTTTTATCGCAAACACAGATAAACATTTAATTAACACAGTTATTTTCAGACAATAAATGTAAGTAATATGAAATACAACAAAGTAAGGTACCCATCACATGAAAGTAGATCATAAAAGATGAATTGTATTTGATATTTATTGAAGTACTTATAAACTACATTATTTTATAATATCGTAGTGGCTACTGCGAGATTATTATTATTATATTATTAATCCATCGGTTTAATTAAATAAGCTAATTTCTAATGCTAAATATCCCTACAAACCTGCTGCCATCATATCAAATTACAATTCTATGTAGATATTGGACTTCATTGTATACGTTATTGAGAGCGTTTCAATTTAGTGACCATCGGTCACAAGTCAAATGGAAATTAGTGGGGAGCTTTAATCTGGCCGTTGATATTTATAGGACCACTAGAGACCACAATCGCATATCTCTTAGCTTCATCAAAGAGTATTTTGGGTTCGATGAAATTTTCATGATAACCCTGATATTTAACTTCAGTCACTCGTCCTTCAAATATCAGCCCACATTTTCAATTTACTTTTAATTTATAGTTAATACTTCATTTAAGTTAAAATGGCTTCATTTACTGCCGATTGAGCTCCTAATTACATTTGTTACAAAGAATCTGTCAATTAGGTTTTATTTTTTATCAGGGCCGCAGCGAGCTCCTCCATCCTGTGATCCTTGATGTACGTATTGAATATTGTTAAAAATATACAAAGATATGCTAGAGGTAACGTCTGTAAATGTAAAACTTGTACTAAATTTAGCACACGAATACCGGGTACATTATTGAAAACATTAATTCCATTTAGTATGTTTGATTCTTTGAGAGCTGTCTATAAACACACTTTATTGTAAAAAACGCACTGTAAAAGAGACTTTTATACGTTTTTTGGAATTAATTGTATTTACGTTTTTTGGAATTAATTGTATTTACGTTTTTCGGAATTAATTGTATTTAAGTTTTTTGGAATTAATTGTATTTACGTTTTTTGGAATTAATTGTATTTGTATCATAGAAACACGCTAAGCTAATTTAGAACGTTCTTACCTTGCATAGACTACAAGTACTGGTTTATAACTTTATTTGCATGTCACCTTGCAAGATATTCAATTTAAATGTATTCAGAAGTAAGATATAGATAGCTTGGAAGTTTATTTATCTATCTATTACTTTTTGCTTATCAGTCGTATCCAATTGTCAGCATTATACAGAAATTGGTTGCATTTTGCAATTTTGCATTCAAGTTTCTAAGTTTCCTATGGTTAAGTTTTAGTTTATGCCAGTGAAAAAACCTCCCGTGTTTCAAAGCATATTGCAAAATGTAAACATCTTTATAAATTGCAATATCGGAATAAAATGTAAGTTGAAGTTGTACTGAATCTTTTATGCCATGGAAATGAAAAGGAAAAGTTTGATAATTTATTCAACTAGAAAGACAACATGTAATATAATATCATTTTAAGTCAATGTATTTAATCGTTAATCGTTACTAAGAGCCTAAATTTTACATTGGGTATATTGAAGCAAATTTTGGAAAATTTTGTTACGCTTCGAATTAGGCCTAACCCGGAACAGATAAAATAGTTATTATAATCAGTTCAATTGGAAATTTTGTCTTCTTTCCAATGGTGGCCACCTCATTTCCGTAGCAGCCTTCGTTCAGGGGCTAGAGACCGTAGACCACGTAAGCATTCATCTAGATCTGTATAATAATATTACGTTGAATATCGTCCCTTAAGGATGGAAAAAGCCTCTATCCACTTTCAGTTTGGTACAGGAATAAGCCTATGTCCATTTTTTGTTTGGCACAGGAAAAAGCCAAAATCCATTTTTTGTTTGGTACAGGAATAAGCCTAAATCCACCTTTCGTTTGGTGCAGGAAATAGCCTATCCTCTTGCAGCATTACGTAAAGTTGTCGGGGCACAGTAAGAATAAACAAGTTGACGAAATGAAGTATTTATTATTTTTATGTTGATACTTGAAATATATCATGCTATAATGTACATAAACATTATAAAATTTTAGCTAATTACACAATAAAACAAAAACAAAACTTTTAACGACTCAAATTCGGATTTTGATATTGGATAAAACTAAACTGGCTGGAAGGAACTCAAGGAAGAATGAAAGTTCAATATTTCCGCCGCCCATATTAACCATGTATCAATACGACCCTATAAGCTGCAAGAGGGTAGAGGCTATTTCCTGCACCAAACGAAAGGTGGATTTAGGCTTATTCCTGTACCAAACAAAAAATGGATTTTGGCTTTTTCCTGTGCCAAACAAAAGATGGACATAGGCTTATTCCTGTACCAAACTGAAAGTGGATAGAGGCTTTTTCCATCCTTAAGGGACGATATATCTAACCTACTAATTAATGAAAAGTTTTATTACCCGTTAACATGTATATTCGCTTGCCCTTCTTGCTATACCGTACTCCTTTTCGTAAAACAAATATTTTAAAAGACATTTTAATTAACTTACGTCCATAAAAATAATAGAATGTTTAATCAATGGAGTCCCTTTATGTATCCATTTAATGGAAGTTCACCTTTTCACCTATACAAATGCTTTATGAAATTGTATATATAGGATATATACAAAGTAGCATCATTGTTTGATTAAGAGCAAACTCATGAAATTAATTTGGTAGAAAATTTTCAGTAGCAAAATGAAATTGGAGAAGCGAAGAATTGGAAGCGAAGTATTGATCCCCGTACATCTCACATGCTAAGCGGGCGCTCAACTATCAGAGCTTCATCCCCATTGTTGGAAACTATACAATTTTACCTCTATAAGAAAGAAAGATGCAAAGTACCAACAAATTATTACTTTTGATTTTAACAATGAAAGGTTATAAGTATCAACATAAACGTCATCAATAGCTGAATATGCGGAAACTCTATAGACTTCGCTCATTCACTTAATCTCTACCTTTACTTTGTATATATGGAGCTGTATTAGATACAATACAATGCAATATTAATACATGTCTCATATCCTATATACCCAGCTTTTACATCGCTACAACATGCTAGCAATATTGACACAATCACCTAAATATTTGTTCTTCATTTTTATAACGTGGAACGTATATTAGGGTAAGTTTCCTTCTTTAAAACATACACGGCTTGATATTCGCAATTTATGTCATTATGTTTAGCTGAAAGCATAATTTACATCTAGCTATCTATATAATAATCAATTGCATAATCAAATGAATATTTGGATTTATTTCTAAGCTATTAATGATAAAAAGAGAAGCACTAAATTAGACCAATCAATTAGGTTGTTATTGCATTGTCTTGTTATTAAAACGTTATTAGATTTATTTTATCTTTTAATTATAAGCCTTAATCATAAATTTATACAAGTCACCATCACAGCATGACACCGTTTGAGAACATAATTAAATCGAAGGTGCCTGTAAATATTAACACCGAGACTACGTAGTGTAACCTTTCTTATACCGTCATTTAGTTATTAGATTGGATATAACTTGAGTTACTGACACATTCATGAAACATGAAATATTTATTTTTATTTATATCATATTATTCACTTTTTATCATAACAAATAATCTAAAACGGTTATCTTGCTTCCTGTGACAATGTGAATGAGGAAGCGACGACGGGCTGTTTCAAGCAACTCCGAAGACTTATTGAAAAGGGGATCTTCTTTTAACCTGTGATCCTTGATGTATTGAATATTGTTAAAAATATACAGAGATGCGTTAGAGATAACGTATGCATATGTAAAACTCCTATACACACCTTACTCTTGCGCATCTCTGTATATCTAAAGCGAAGTTGCAATTTAAATCATTTGATGACTAATGCAAATTGCAAAGCAGTTATGGCAAACAGTGTTAGAAAGCTGTCATGCAAGTTGTTATGTATCCTAGTCTTTTTTTAAAGATTTACATATATCGTCCCTTAAGGAACGATTTAGCCTCAATGTATTTTTTGTTTTGTGCAGTCTATTTCATACACCAAACGGGTAGTCTAAATACGTAAATCCAATCTGTGTAATGATAGTAATGAATGTGAATGCTAACTTAATTAAATTTCTAAACTCTACTGTTGTCTGAGTTATGGATTATGCCATACAGGTTGGTATAATTTTTCTTAGAGAGGAAGAGAACGATGACAGACAATGATGTGGAAATGCGCATGAAACCATGAAAGTCTTGAGTCTAGTCTCTATGACATAAATGTATATGGCGTTGAAATATATGATCGCTTCTGTCCAACTCATTTCCAAATTTCGGGGTTGTACTTGTGCTGTTGTAAGGACTTCATAAAATAGATTTTTCAAAATTATATTTTTTAA
Organism: Tomocerus qinae; assembly: GCA_020055645.1. Lineage (NCBI taxonomy): Eukaryota > Metazoa > Arthropoda > Collembola > Entomobryomorpha > Tomoceridae > Tomocerus > Tomocerus qinae. Next base: position 45,120,896 of record CM034546.1, on the reverse strand, counting down.
ATTGTATATGAAATATTATATTATATTTATTAATTTATTTTATAATGCCGCTATATCATCACTCTATAATATAAACGTCATCGAAATGGTTGTATGTTGTATGTTTGTGTGTACGGATGTTATGAAGTTATGAATGTTATTTCTCGGCCACCGTACCGTTATTTCAAAATGTATTAACAACACAATTTGGTTTATTTGCTGAAGATGCTAAATTCCATCCAGATAGAACTTGGTTTTATGCATACACGCTTGCGCGGTGATAAAATTATGAAAGTCACTGTTTTGAGACGTGGTAGTTGATACTCCTTCTTTCAATTTAATACACCGTGCAGTGACCTTATTTTATAAGCAGGAAAGTTTAAAAATTGGCTATTCATAATAAAACTATATTTTTTTCGATTCGCAAATGGTTTTAAGCTAATAGGAGGTTAAAAATGTTTTACGTCTTAGAAAAACTAAGTCCATTCTTAAATAGAAAATATTCAGAGCGGGATGAAATGGTAAACTATTTTTTATTTCAAATATCTGCCACTTATGTGTTAAAGAGATTTATTATCATAAAATTATGACTTCTAATATGACGTCACAAATCGTGATGATGATAGGATTAGGAAGAGTATAAGTAGCCCTTAAAAAGTTTAGGTGGGTGAATATTTCTTTAATGTGATTCCATTTTCTTTGGTCATAGTCATGAATGCCATGGAAGTTGACATTTTCCTTGCATTGACATTATACAACGGTAGTATATGTAATTAGTTATTCCAAATCAAAAAAACAAAATTTTCTAAAATTTCAGCTTATTACGACCAAGGGCCAATATTTTTGTGTTGGAATTTTATTGTGACTATCGGTACTTACTCTGGTCACCCATTATGGTCACATTTTTGACTTGGGGTATAATGTTACGTCTACGATACTCTGACTCATCATTATGCATACTGCCAAGCTTAGATGTAAGCATTCCATCCATTGTACCCAACATCCCCATCCAGGTGTATGAATTGGCTGAAAGGGATGTGTTGTTGATGGCTGTAATGGTACTTTATTTGGAAACTGGGGATGGGCTATATTAGATGGATTACTTTATTTGAATATTGGTGGTGGGCTGGATAAGATGTTGATCTTTTCTTGGGTGTTTGGTGATGATGGGATGGATGGGGTTTGATGTTCCATCTTTTGCATTGGATGGGATGTTTACCTGCAACTTACATCTATGCTGCCAAGTGTTATTCTGTTTTATCCGACCAAGTAAATAAACTGCTTCCCCTCACGCACCAGGTGGGTGAGGGGAAGAAGTACATTCTATCTATCCATTCATCTTACAATATTGCCCTGGATTACACACTAGCTTTATTTATAACAGGGCCTGGGCCCTGTGACCGGCTAGTATTATATAATATTGTATACAATGACATCAGGACAGAGATTTATGCATTATTTTCTAAAACTTTAACACATTCTATGCTTAGTGAAATTTTGTTGAAGACTGCTGCAATCACAGTTGCAGCCACTGCTTCATCAACGAGATCTTTTGAGGTTTTTATTCCACGTGTCATCCCATCCATCCCATCTCCCTGCTGGGAATTTTATTCCGAATTTAGTTGTTAATATTGTAGTATAGATTATTAAATTATCTTTATCAAGATAGTCGTTAGAGTTGTCGCACCTGAAAGTTTCTGGCTAGTTGTAAGCATACTAAATATTAAGGTAGGGGAAAACTTTTTGAATTTAAAAAAACATCTGAAACATGAATGAAGCGTTAATTATTTTAGTTAGTTATGTAATACATCAACATGTAACAAGCATTGTGTAGGTTTATCAATTAATTAATTGTCAAGACTCTTTGTTAAGCATTTTGACCGCAAACACAGATAAACAGTTAATTAGCATAGTTATTTTTCGACATTAAATCTCTGATTATTTTCCTTGTGGAATCCACATGACATAAACGGCCGTCTTACGGTTTGTTTTCTGAGTACTATACTTTATTATTCACCATTCACCAACACAAAAATTGGACGCTGTAGTCATGGTGATAATGGGTATAGTACTCAGAAGAAAGCTAACCGTAAGACGGCCGTTTACAAGGACGTATTTAGGGGGGGTGCTAGGGTGCTTAAGCACCCCCTTAAAATTTTGAAAACACACTAGATATTATCGTGTTCTCACCATTTATTTACTATTTAATTATTTAACCCCAAATTGTGAGGAACATATTTTTGATATCATAAGCCACAATTGCATAGCGTCTGCTTAATATTACAACGTAACAAGCCATTTTATCTTGGCTTGTTACATTGTAATATTAAGCAGACGATGTATATCTTATTTCCGAGCATTTTCGAATCTGTTTGAGCATTTACTAAAATGTTCAAGCGCTTTCGAATTGTTCGAGCGCTTTCGAAGATGGTCGACCATTTTCGAATTCTTTTTCCTCTATTGAACTTTGAGATTATCTTATAATATTATATGGATACAAAAGGAAATGTATATCAAGCAATTTAATTGGCCCCTTATGAAATGAGGTTTTCTTTTTAAAACACTTAAAATTAAATCTGCCAAACTGAGTGGATGATGATGACAGTTAAATCACGTATTTAGAAAGGGTACTACCTACCATTTACAATCTCGAAAGTGAATTTTTTGTAAAAGAAGATTGTTGAAAATCAAAAAAATTTTCGCGCTTCGCGCAAAAATGTCTAGTTTCTATCAGTAAATTGTGGCGTTCTTATTTGTATGACTTATGCAGTACCCATTTTAGAAATTAGCACCCCCTTGATTCAATTTCTAGATACGCCCTTGGCCGTTTATGTCATGTCGTTTTCACTAGCAGTGAAAACAATCAGAGAGTATGTAATATTAAACACAACAAAGTGAGGTAAGAGGTATGTAGCCCATCATACGAAAGTACAACATAAAAGGTAAATTATAACTAATTTAATTCAAAATCTGAAAAATCTTCACACACACACACTAAACACACGTCACGAAGCACAATGACTCATTTGAGTCCAATCAAACGCATACACAACACAACGGTTGTAGCTAAGCTCAAACCGTTTTACTTGGCAGTTACAACTCAGCTTGAACCTTGCGCATGCGTTCATATCTATATTATTTCATTACTTATCAAATATTACATTTTACACCTAATATTTCTAGTTGTTTAAGGCGAAAGACGAAACAACATTAGTTTAGATTATGATAAACCAGTCTAGGATCGCAGGATTATAGGGGGTATTTATTTGGCCGTTGATTGATATTTATAGGTTACTAGTGAACCCAGCTAAAAGGAGCGAACCTAGCACTCAAGAGAAATTCAGCAGGCCACCCATCACAGTAATAAAAACAAATCTGAAAAAAATCATCGGTATTTGCCTTAGGTTATTATGTTTACATTGTAAATACAACATTTTATATATACTTTAATTTTCTACAGCGGTTGGAAAAATTAGCTGCGGCGCCAACATTCTGTTTTGCTAGTAGTTTTGAAATGCTAATTAATATGCCTAATGTTTCGAAATGTCCCCTTTCGCTAATCATCTCCATTCAATCACCAATAATCATCTTATGTAAATTTCTGTTTTGATGCTATAATATTTTGAAACCACTCGTTTCAGTGACTAAGAGGAAGTAGGCATGCATGCGCATGCGTATTTCCCTACCATACATACATACATAGATGGTTGATTTTTTAAAGTCTGCGATTATATATTAGATAGTGAACCCAGCTAAAGGGCAAATCTAGCACTCAAGAGAAATTCAGCAGCTAGCAGTCTACCCTTCTTCACAGTAATAAAAACAATTTCGAAAACATACCAATAGGTTATTTTGTTAACTTTGTAAATACAAAGTATATTTAAATTAAAATACTTTAACCTGTATAGTGGTGGATAAATCAGCTGCAGCCCCAACTTCCTGATAAAAAGGAATTTCCTAAACCAAAATATTAACTGTACATCGTAGCTTCAAATGCAGGGAAAAATGAAAGACTCCATTTTTGAAACAAAATCCCACAAACTCACCAAAAAGCTCCCTTTTAAATCAGAAAAATAAGATTCCCCCTGGGATTTTGGAAAAACGTACAAATTCTATGAGTACAACTTATGAATAAATATTTTTTAAGAAAAGTTTGTTACCCAGCACTATTATTTAATTCTACAAAAAGGTGAGCCAACTGCCAAAAGAATCAAGAGTCAAGAGGGTAGTAAAAAAGTAAACCCAGCTCTACTAAAAATATTGCAAAGACTTAACATATAACTTGAGAAAACAAGTTCAACTATTGAGGGTTTAAATTGTATGTAATTTTCATTTTCGTGAGTTCTATTTCTCGAAAATGTTGTAAAAATTCGAATAGTAAAACTATTCGAGTTTGGCGAAATCAACTAAGTTGTTCGCAGCTGCAATTAAATAAATTTAGAGAATTGAATTTGATTTTTAAAAACAATTTAGCAGATACAAATTAAAGTTAAAAAATTTAGGTCCCTGTCAAAATTTGTATCCATTTTCTTTAGAAATGGATGTTATTTAGTGTATTTATTTATTTAAAAAAATGAAATGAAACGTGAATATGTATTAGATTTGTTGATATAGCATAACCAATTTGTATTAGACGTTTTCAAATGCTATTTAATAAGCCAAATTACGATCATTACGAAATGTCCCCTTTCTCTAATCATTTCCATCCAATCACGACTCACCACCATTCAACCTTCTTATGTTAATTTCAATTATTGTTTTGATGTTATAATAATATGAAACGACTCATTTCGGTTGTTTAGAGGAATTGGTCTTGCGCATTTTGCTTTATTGCTTCTAAGGTACATGCATATATTACGTGTGCAGTTGATGGGAGGAGGAGGTACTCAAAAGTGTTGCAGTCAGCATTTGCGTTACACATGGGGAGTGGGTTTTGCGTTACGCAATATATGCAGGTTCCCTAGGCTGTCCTACCAGACATACATAGTTACATAAATAGATTGGTAAGTTTTTTTCCTTCTGTGTTTATTATATAGAGATTATTTTCAATTTAGCTTTAATTGTTGTTAGTATAGTTATTACCTAAATTACTTACAATAGAATGGCTTCATTTATTGTCGATAAAGCCCCTAATTAGATTTGTTACAACCGACATGTCAATCAAGTATATTATGTTTATTGCTTTGTGCACTACATAGCTATGTGCGATATTGTGTTAGCTGGTTCCATTTTATCAAAAAAAAGATGCTGACAAACGCCAACAACTATTGTAAATGAATATTTTCATCACAACAGGAGCAAGAGAACAATAACTTATTCTATCTGTTTAGCCGCATCTTTTCTGCGGGATATGGGATCAGGAATTTGGGTTTTAACGGAACATTAATATGGTCTCCATTGTACCTAAGCTAATGGAATAAATGAATTTGATGATTTTGTTCCTCCTTACTATAGAATACCGTCCAATGTAAATTAGACTTGGTCGACATGACTTTCTGAATTCCCGAAATAGTTTTTCGTTTAATTCAGATGATTGTGGATTAGGACAATATCTCCACGACTCAAGACAGGCGTTAGAAGTCTCGAAGACCATAGAAGTCGTAAGTAGTACTGTCATATCCAAGCGATGAACTCTAAGAAATCCCATAGCAGCACCAGACATAGTAAAGACCCTAGTTCCTTGTAGTGCAGAATGAGCAGGTAGTTAGCCAAGTATATTTGTCGTTTGAAGAGGAAATTGAAAACAAAAAGTGAAGTCGAATAGACATCACTGCATTGACGGAATATCAGATGATAGAATCTGAAGGTTTTCGGTATTGCTGCCAGATCTCGAAATGAATCTTCAGTTCGGTATGATTTCCTTCCGAAACTACAAAAAATTATACCATATTGAAATGCTATGCTCATAATATAATATCGAAAGCTTATACTGTTAAGTTTAATGTTTGAAATTACCATAATTCATCATAAAATATCTTAGCCGTAGGGCAGGCAACGAGTGTATACGACACATGGAACATTGTGTTGGAAAATGCGCAAATCATGAACCAGAAATGCCATGCACACATAAACATGAATAGAAAGATGTTATAGTTGTCTGGATTGAGTAGCGATGTCATGAAAAATTGATTGAAGGGCAGTATGAGTATTCCACTTCCAAATGCAATCGGATACGTCACCGCTACCAAATACGACAGAAGGAGACATCCGTCATATATCTCGATTTTATTTCGGTATCTTCTCTTAAAATGCTGCTCTGAAATAACCAAAGCAAAGCGTACACCAAAAATATACCACATTAATTAATAATTAATAACCAATTAATAATAATAACAACAATTATGATTCACTCATTTCCCACTGTTGCCTTAGGACAGAGAAACTATTTTAAAGCATTCAAACGATTTTGATAGAGAAACATAATCAGATTGGCAAGGTTAGTTTTGGGAATTAGTAAGTTAACTTACTTCGCCAGTTGTAGAATATGCCAATCAAGTTGTTTGCTGTATCTTCAAGCATTTCTCGCTTGAACTGAGTAACGTGAATTGTGGTTGTGCAATTGCCTATAGCTAGAGCCCACAAATAACTCATGCAGGCACCAACTGCGTCACCATACAGAGTTGCATGTATGGCTCTCCCTAAAAGATAGAACTGATATATATGCCCATAGACTACAAAGAGGTACCACTTCGCCAAGACCCATTTGTTGGTAGACCATTCTATGTATCTTCCCCTGCCGTTGGGATTCCAAGTAAACGGCAATCCTCCCCAGAAGGATCCCCATTTTACTGTCTGCTTAATTATGAATATGGTAAACCACGTCACCATCTCAGAATTGTGTCGACATACATTGCTTCAAAACCTAAAAGGTAAAATAAGTTGACATTTAAAATGCTATTAAATAATAATTTCACTTTTAAAACTTTCATTACAGCCGTTTTAAAATGACATCAAAAGTAGCTGGTGTTGCTCGATTGTGCCAAGTCAACCTTTAAGTTGGCAAACATGGTTTGCAAAATTTAGTATCGTTTTGTACCTTACAGTATAATTGCTCATGTTAATGCATTTTTACAGACTCTACGGCTAATCTATGCTATCAGGAACGTATCTAGAAATCTGACCAAGGGGGAACATCAAAAGTATTGGTAAAATTAAAACAGATTCGCGCAAAGAGCAAAATATGTTTTCAAAATTCCGAGAGTAACCGCGGTGTCCATTTTCATTGGGATCTGGAAACAAAGGGATCTCGAGATAATTTTTTCAAAATTGGCGTTAATTTGAAAAATTAGGAATCGTCAATTATAATCAAAACTATGAAAAATCTAAACCATTCTTATTCGAAGGCTTTCTAACTCTCGATAAAAATCTTTTTCAGGCCAGGAACCCTAATTCTTCTCAACCATTTACTTTCATTCAATGACCAGTACATTATTCCTACTTTTGTAAAGCAAGAAGAGATTGCGAATGATTTACTTGGCAAAGCTACTTTTAGTTACAGAAATCTATTTATGTTAGGTGTGTGGCAATACAGATTATTATTCCATATATCATTTTTGAACCATTCAATATCAAATTATGCTGTAATTAAATTTACTTAATACAAATTTTGGAGCATTTCAATTACGGTGGTCATTTTAAAATTGGAGACATTTAATAAAGAAGTTAAAGATATTATAAAAACTCACAACTTTTCCATTGAAATTTTTACACATACAATTAACAATCAATATAATCGGTTGAAGTCAACTTCGTCACAAAGAATCACAAATTTGGAACCAAAATTAAATAAACACATTCACATTTTTTGGAAAAACTGACACAATATTATAGATGCTACAGTTAAACTTTAACTTTAGTTTAACAATAATTTTATACGTGTACTAAAGATTGGTGCATTGCGTCTGAAACACTAAAACTAAAGCATTTTATTTTAAATTCCTTTAGCAAAAACTACTAAATTATGCATAGTAGTAATAGTGAGTCACATTTCTGACAATAAGTCAAGTTTGTTTGTGAACTGGCCTAAGTTTGTCAGGGTCTTGCATCTGGGTTTGCTTTTGCACTTTTTACAAGTATGATTTGCTTTTTAAAGTGGGTAAAGGTTTGCATTTTGCATGTAATAAATAAACAAAATAAAATTAGTAACAACTTTGCACCAGGCACAATATTATGATTATTGTGCCTGTTATTAATAAAATTTCAAATAAAAATTAAAAAATTACCTTTAAGGGAATAAAAAAGCATTTTAGTATGATTAGCATGCATCAATGTTAAATATATGTAACGTAACAGAGAGAAATCCACTCCAGTGAATTTAGCAGTTGCCACAGTTACGTTAAAATGGCGAATATTTAACCTTAGAATCCATAAAGACCTTCACGCATGAAGGTTTTTTTCCTTTTTTATCCTTGCTCAGAGAGAGAGAATATAAGCATTTATAACCTCATTGATTTTTGTTCTTGTCAAGAATGCATCTCTCCGCTTGTGTCGAAAATTTAATGAAATCGGTTGATATTTCACACAAGATAAAATAACGAGCTTCAAAAGTGGGACCAAAAGTGGGATGTTAACTTATCTCTATCAATGGAGCGCTTTCTATTAGTTCTATGTATAAATGATCACTCTATATACGCTCTGCATGGATGGAAATGTCACCTTTTAACATTGTTTTCAAAGCGTATCTATCAAAACGTAAGGTAAAGCTTTCAATACATTACAAGCATGTTAATGTAATAACCCTACTCAAATTTGATGACTCCTTTACATGGTTGAATGAGTCTAATGCTGCTCGTTAGTAATATAAAATTGAAATAAATTTTGCACTTTGTATTTTATAAATGGATATAGAATTACATATTTTGCATTAATTATCAAATCGGAATGTTACTTTTTCTAAAATTACAAATAGAAAAAACCCCAAAAGTTTGAATAAGGTTTGGGATATTTTTAATGTAAAATATGTAGATAGCATAAATAGCTTTCCCAATTAGAAACCATGTGTAACCCTGCTTTTAGGTGACTCGGATAGCTAGGAAACACCTTGCTATTAGGTGGTTGAAATCCACCTTAAACCTGAAGAATGTATTTTTAGCCACTGGTAAAAGCTTCATAAGGATGTTGCAGAAAATAGTTGTGAGAACAAAATTGTGCTTCTAAAATCAATACAAACGATTATTTACATTCTATATAAACTATGGACATAAACACTAACGTCCTGTAATACAAGCAGAGTTAAGTCTGGATTTACCCTAGAAAACAATGCAGTGTACTCAGTTGAGTAAAATCGTAAATCCTGTTCGCGCATAAATTGATTGATTGGGATATTGGGAAAAAAACCTTCTTTCTATTTCCGATGCAATCATATACTCTATAGGTTAAAACATATTATAGGAGATTTGTTTTATTTTTTAATTATAAGCAAGTCATCATCATAACATCACATCGTTTGGTGTTTGAGAACATAATTAAATCATAGGTACCTCGGTACCTGCAAATATTAAAACCGAGAGTATGTAGTGTAAACTTTCGTATACCGTCATTTAGTAATTAGATATAACTTGGGTTACTGACACATATTCTGTCTCCTAATTATAAAGTAATAATTTTTACAATGAAATATTATTTTTTATCACAACAAATAGTCTGTGGAAAAGGGCTGAGTCAGATTTGAAGTGTCGTAGATTGAGTGACTTGAGAATTTCTGTAAGAATGTATAACAATTCTAAAGTGCAGAAATATGAGTAATTAGTGAGTAAAATAAAATATAGAGCCATATGCAGACTTTATGTCGATTGGTGCTGTGTGCGTTGGAAAGAAAATGAGTTAAATAAAATGACTATAAAATAAAGAAAGTCAAATCAGGAATTGCTCTAAGTTTCGTTTACTCTAAGTACAGTCAATCAAAGTAACGTTCAGTTGAAAGGTTGCACAAGAACACTGGAAAAATTACATGTCACATATATTTTTATAACCTTTACAAAGCATGAAAAAGTGTGGTGAAGGTGACATAAATCCTTCTGGAACAAATCTTATCCCTAGAGCAATGACCAGCACATAAAATATGATGAAATCCATTTGACATATACACGAATATTACTTTGTCTAATTAGTATAGAGTAGACATTGATTTAGTGAAACCATGATTGGTAGACAAAATGATACTAAAATTGTACACTATAACTTAAATGAATGCATTAAGTGACATACATTCAGTCGCCAGTCAAATTCAGGTAGACAGAAAAGTACAACGCAAAAATAAGGTACTTTCCAATCTGAAACGGTTATCTTCCTTCCTGTGACAATGGGAGTGAGGAGGCGACGGGCTGTTTGAAGCAAATCCGAAGAGTTATGGAAATGGAGCTCTTCCTCTATCCTGTGATCTTTGATGTATTGAATGTTGTTAAAAATATACAGAGATACGCCAGAGATAATGCATGCATATGTAAAACTCCTATGCATACCTTACCCAAGCGTATCTCTGAATATCTAAAGCGAAGTTGCAATTTAAATCATTTGAAGATTTTTTACATAATAATAATAATTACGGTTTTGTATTCTATTTCTATAATATTTATATTATAGGTATTTATAATCCTATAAAAAAATTTACGAATAGAATTTCACTCTAAAAACTATATCTGCCATTACTCGTTTAACATTGTGCCTTAATTTATACGTACATGGATTTTGTCTTTTGTCATTATTATCATAGCGGGTAGTTAAATACGTAAATCTAATCTGTTCAATGACAGTAATGAATTAATGAATGTCAATCAATTCTACTAACTTAATTAAATGTCTAAACTCTACTATTGTATATTGTACATACTGAGTTAGGGCATACAAGTAGGTATAATTGTACTTAGAGAGAAAGAGAGAGATGACGTGACAGACAATGATGCAAAAAATTAAATGACAGAGTCTAGTCTCTATGACACAATTAAAATTAAATATATATTATTGCGTTGAAATATATGACAGCTGCTTACCAAGTCATTTCCAAATTTCGGGGATGTACTTGTGCTGCTTGTGAAGAACTTCACCAAATAGTTTTTTCAGAATTATATTTTTTAATTTGTATAGTATTAAATATAGTATTGTATGATATTGTATATAATTACATCAGGACAGAATTTTATGCATTATTTTCTACAAATTTAACACATTCTTTGCTTTGTTGAAGACTGCTGCAATCACAGTTGCAGCCACTGCTTCACCAACGAGATCTTTTGAGGTTTTTATTCTACGTGCCATCCCATTTAATCTCCCCGCTGGGAATTTTATTCCCAATTTAGTTAGTTCAGAAATATTGTAGTAAAGATTATGAATTATCTTCCTCAAGAGAGTTGTTACATATTCCAAACTAATAATAAGTTGCTGTGCAGTTTCTTCTGCTAGATCCTCGCTTAACCCGGACATTACTTTTACTACAACTTTCATTGGTGCTGGAATTTTTAAAATCGATGTCATCATAATTTCTAACCCGAATAACAGCCTCGTAACATTCTCTAGTCTAGTAAGTTCCGTCATTATAACCGCCTCTGTAAATATCATTTCATTCAAATTAACTTTTTAAAATTAATTTCCGAAGTCATTAAATTTAATTAACTCAGTCACTGAGCAAACCAAACCAGATTTTTGGTCTTTAAAATTAAACAATTTATTTTTTTGGATATCCTTAGAAAATTTTTTTTAAACCTTTAAAACGAGTGAATTACATATCGTTTAATATACGTCACAAACTTATTCCCACCTTAGCGACACAGAATACAAAATTTTATAATTGCTATTTTTTCTCTTTTCTCGAAAATGTATCCACAACCTTTTACTATGAATCTTCGTAGTAAATTTTAAATGCTTACCCAGATTGCAAATTATGCTCCTTCTTTAGGTATGTGGAAGTGGAAATGACCTTCCATTAACTACTCCCGATAAATTTTCCATTGATAACGTAGAATAATCTTGCCTCGTTGTCTTCTGGAGGTAACGTTTGGTATAACGTGAACTGGATTTGCTGGACTCCAATGTCTTACTGAAAAGCAAAATGGGAGGTTAGGACAGTAACTCATCTAGGCGCATGAAGATCGAATCTTCAGGTATTACATTCAAACTACATTCTCCAGTTGGAGGGAATCCGAGGATCAATAAAACGGTGTCGTATCTTCGTAAGTCTTCGTGACTCTATAGACGTTACATTGACATTCGTAAAATCTAAGAATCTGATTTAATTATCACTCAGCTTCTACCTACTGGAGAATACAATACATAAAATACATAGTAGATTGAAATCCAGGATATCGAAATTATGGATTACCTTAAAGCCAGACCTAAATTATTGCCGATTTTAGTTTTCCAAAATTAAATTTTTCTTTTTCGCTTTTAAATGCAATGACTAATTCTTTAGTGAGGGTGATGTACTGGATTGGATAGGGCATTATAATATCTACTATTATAAGCATCTGTAACTATAACGTTATCTTGCTTGCATAATAATAATAATAACTATCAAACATAAAAAAGAGTATAGGTTTTGCATTTATATATTTAGTTTCCAAAGTCAGAGTTTAGTTTTAGCCAGACAAAACTACATTTTCCCACCTAATCGGGCAAAAGGGCAAACGTATCTACAATTCAATGGGCCAATTTTATAGCCTTTTTAGCTTTTAGCCCTATTTTGACTTTTATCCACTTTTGCTCATTTTGTCCACTAGCCATCTCTCAATTTACCAGCCCACTAGCCACTTTTGCCAACTAGCCACTACCCGTCTCCGGCTAGCTGAACTCTGTCCACAGCAGTAATGTCTTAAGAAGCAGAAAGCAGTATATAACAGGAAGATAGGTACACCTTACCTGTTCGCACATATATACATATTATATCTCTTACGTATTTCATGCCTTCTTTTTATTCCATGTAGTAATGCTTGATTCTTGGAAAGCTATCTATAAACACTACATTTGTAAATAACGCAGTGAAAAAGAGACTTCTATACATATATACGTTATGTGGGGTAAGTGTGTTTGTATCGTAGAAACACGCTAAGCTAATATAGAACGATCTTTTCTTGCAGTGTTCCAGTACTTGTTTATAAATGTAACTTTATTTGTACATCAACTTGTAAGATATTCTATTTAAATTCAGAGTTTAGCATATAGAGGTATGTTTATACATAACTATTACTACTTTTGTACTATCAATCGTATCCAAGTGTCAACATGCAGGAGTCGGTTGCATTCAACTTACATAACATAATAATATGGTTCAATTTAAGACAGTGAGACAAATCTTATGTGTTCCACCATTCTAAACATTTGCAAGATGTGAACATCTCTATAATTTCAAAATGGTATCTGAATAAAATATAGGTTAAAGTTGCACTGAATCTTTTATGTTGTGAAAATGTAAAATAAAAGTTTGATAATTTATTAAACTAAAAAGACATCATGTAAAAAATGTTTTATTAATCATGTTAAGTTAATACATTTGGAATTAAAACGAACATATTTTTGATCTTACCAATGTTTAACTCTGAATCAGGAGAATGCGCATCAAGTAACAAAAACATTATTATTATGAAGGGAAAGAGTCAATTAGCAGACATCAATGAACTTTTATATCGACTGAAGACATCGACTTAAATTTTTGTATTTAGCGGCAGGAGAGAAAATTATCTATCCTTAGCTTTTATTATTTCTGAATGCCGTGTCATTGCATTGCAATAATATTAATTTCAGATAATTATCATAACAATCATAAATGCATATTACCAACTGTATTACAGCCAACGGATATAAATATAAGTATATAGTCTCTTATAATGACAGAAATCTACCTGTTGATAGTCATAGACATGGAGCAGGGAAGCACCTTAATAGGGAAATCTGTAATTATATACTACCAATAATAATATGATAGGAGAGAGGACTTAAATCTCAATTAGTACCAGAAATATACAAGATAAAGTAATGTTTTATATTGTATCAAAGGTTGTTGTATCAAAATTAAATTAAAATTAAGTAAAGTATATTATTATAATGTATCTTGCTTTGTTTTATGCATCTATGCAATTTACATGATGAGAAAAGGTTTTAATACCCATAAAATTTTATAATCGCATGTCCTTCTCGCTACGCCATACAATAATGTACTTCTTTTGTATTGAGTAAAAAATTAAAAATACCAATAATCAATTTAAGTATATAGAAATAATGCTTCATAAAATGCTTAATAAATCTATGCAGGGTATTTACAAATAAGTATCATTGTTTGATTGATACTAAACCCATGAAATTAATTTGGTAGAAAATTTTTCAGTAACAAAATGTTATTGGAGATGCGGGGTATCGATCCCCGTACCTCTCACATGCTAAGCGAGCGCTCTACCATCTGAGCTACATCCCCATTGTTGAAAACTGAATAATTTAAGCATTATAAGAAAGTAGAGAAGTTACAAAGTACCAACAAATTATTGCTTTTAATTGTAACAATGAAAAGGTTAGCAGTATCAACATAAATGCCATCAATAGATAAGGCAACTATGTATAATATAGACATTCACTTTATTCTGTGCTGTAACAATGTATATGGAGCATATAAGCATGTATTAGATACCATCTACATTATATTATCTTATATCTAGATCTTATATACTCGGCTTTTATGGCAATACGGCATGATAGCATAGATATAGAAAGGGGATTTAGATAACGCATAACAAAATAACAGGATAAGTAACAGGATATTGCAAACAGGCAAAAAGCTTCCATTCTACACACTTTTTACACACGTTTCCCGGTCTTGGCCTTTCGTACAACAAACGCTTCCATATAAATTAATACATTGTGAGATAGGGAAATGTTTCTTCTAGTAGCGTGTGTTAGTGTGTTTCTAATTCTATGCATGATAGCAGTGCTTACACAATCTCTATAGAAAATATATCTGTTCACTTTATTATAGCATGAAAAGTATTAGTAGTAGTTGTAGTAGTTGGACATAAAATATATTGTGAAGATAATGCCGCTTTATACTAACAAGCTTTTACTGTGCAAACTCATTTATTTATAGAAGAAACGTTAGCATTGACATTAAAAAGCTCCAAAGGTGCAGTTGATGCTCTGGAATTTTGTTCTTTAAACTGAAATCTTCCACCAATGATGCCTTTGTATATCTTCAACAATGTTGTTCTGAACATGGTACTCATTGTTACATAAACAAAAAAAGACGTCAAACAACTCAAGAATTCAAAATCAACGAACAATAGTAAAAGTGGGGAAATGCACTCAAAATCATCTAATATAGCTTTTGTAACTTCCCAAATTCCGAAAGGTAATTCGGTCACCATAGGCGTCGGAACGTAATTTATATAGGGGGGACAAAATGGCTTATTCAGAAAGGGGGGCACCGAAGTAATAAAATATTGGTGAAACAAAGACATTATTCACGCGGAGCGCGAAAATTTTTTGGATTTTTAACCTTTTTTGACAAAAAAAATCGCCTTTTCTGGTGCTTATGTAATTTTAGTTTGGTTTTTGGAACATTTTTAAAGGGACATGTCCCTCCTGGCCTTATTTTAGGGGGGACATTGTCCCCCCTGTCCCCCCGGTTCCGACGCCTATGTCGGTCACTAAAAAAATTATTAAAAACAGTAAAAGCATTTTGTTGGTTTTATCATTATTATCATTATTGCAAATTTTTGCTGTCGACATAGATTTTCTCTTCCAGTATTTTTTAGTATCAATGAGGTTCAGCATCAGCCCAATTGTAAAAATTGTTGACAGGAAACACGGTATCCATTTTTCAACCAATCTGCAAGCATAAATTAAAATAGCTAAGTATAATTTAAATTCTGCATATTTTTTTATTTGAAATAACTGACTTTTAAATCGTATCTGGTTTATTCGTTCACGTCCTATATTTCTGACATAAAAATAAGATTTTTTTACATAACTATAGTTTTCCTATTTTCTTTATATTTAGTAAATATACATTTTTGTGCTTACGTGATAAATATTTTTATTAATGTCTTGTATTCACTATTGATAATGGTATACAACATAACTGGAAATTTTTCCTTTTCTAAGAATTCCTCCACTTTCTTTGGTGTGCCATCTTCAATATGCTTACAACTCACAAGCAAGAAGAACACTATTTGATATAGAACAACGCCGATACAGATAAGTAAAATTGACCACTTTGCATTCCTGTTGGTTAAGAATTTTTTGCTTTTTAAAGGAAATTTAATGCCGAAACATTTCCAGCCAGCTACCAATGTGGTCAAGTATAACGACAGGATGTGAAATATCTTAAAACAAAATAAGAGTTAAACAAAATAATTATTACTAATGCGTCTATTGATTTATTTACAGCAAATTTTTATAATTTAATAATTTATATAAAGTAATTTTGAAACGGTTTTTCTAAATACATATTCTTACGTAAAAAAGCCAATTCAGTTGTGTCTCCATCCATAACTGATTGTATGTCCGTTTATCTCCAAAATACTTTCTATGGATTGCAAGGCTGCTAAATACAAGCCCATCCAACGAAAATAAAAAGTCGCTAACAGCCAGTACTGCCAAAATTATATTTATAGGATTGATCATATTTCTCCTTGTTAGAACAATAAAGTTGATTATGTTTGTAAGACATCCAAGTACACAGATTATTCCTAAGAAATAACTGTGGTTATTATGATATGTTATCCAAATATTCTGCCATACTTCTCCACAATAATCAAACGATTCTAAAAGTAATAAAACATCATTGATTATTGTTACTCGTAATTATTATACAGTCTTTTAAAAATCTGTGCTTGTAAATTTTACCTTTTTCACAGGAAAATTTCGTTGTATTAGAGTTAAAATGCCTTGTTAGACAACGTTCTAACTGAGGATTCAATTCCCTATCTAAAAGTATTTGTTCTGTATTCGTGGAAAAGTATTCCAAATGTGGATTGCATCGGTACTTAAGATAGATGTATTGAATTTCAAAGCTTATTTCACAATAAAAAATCAAATCATCGGCTTCCTTTCCTTTTTCAACGTAGGAATTGCCCTATATATAAAAATTGAACATACTTTCAGGTAATTTTTGAAAGAATTAGTTATATAAGATAGACAACTTAAGGTAGATAATAAACTTACCTCAGGCAATTTATCAACAGTGGTTGTTACTTCATTTTCATTGTTTTCAACACATATTACCAATTTGGAACCATACAACAGTAATATTAATAACACTTTGTTCACTTTAAGAACTTTAAGCGACATCTAAGATTTCTGACTCAATAAATCACGCGGTTTCAGAAAAAAATTATTTCATATTAGATAACAATCTGTAATGGTTTTATTGTAACAACAACTTCATTTTCCTTCATTGGATTTTTAAATCAGATATGTTGATTAGATAATGTTGACTTATTATCCGTTTTAAGTCAGTTTAGTTACATTTGAATACTACACGCCAAAATATATTCTTAAATAATATTGTCAATTTCAATTTCGAGCCTTAATCCAATGAACAAAAGAAACAAAAGGATATAAGGGATACAATGATACAGGTAAAACTGTATTGTAATAGTTTAAAAAGCAGTCTGGATAGGAAGGTCTGTTAAGAAATGCAAAAAGTAATAAGATAACTGTGCCTGCTGGCAGCAGCAGCAGTTAATTAAGTGAAGTGCACACACAGCGGTTAAGAATGAAACTTGTGGTACAGATAATTTATTCTATCTTTTTTGTCTCGTATTTTGCATTAGCGTAATATGTCTGCGTAGGGGAGACTGGGTATAGTGTACGAATGGGTATAGTGTACGAAGTTAAGAGTTTTTATAGAATCTGTGTTTTTTTGTGGTCGGCAAAATTTTCAAAATTTGAAGTATGGTTTGGAGGACTTGTTAACAAAAAGTTGTTAACTTCAGGCTCCAACTACGTTTTCTAAAAATAAAATTAACTTTTCTGATGCCAAAAATGCCCAAAAGTAAACTTTTGCCACTTTACAACATTTTGCACACAGATTCTTTTCAAAACAATCTAGGGATACAAATTTTTTGACTAAGTGAAAAAGCTCTCATAAATGATATCCGATGCTCATTTAGGCTATCATTTTGAAAGTTTTTTATAGAAACATATTTAGGTCGAAAAAGCCATGATGGGGATAGTGTACGAGAAATCAAATGGGTATAGTGTACGAACATTGGAATGACCCCTTTTGGCTAATGACATTTATTTTTCAACCATACGTGATGCGTTAAACATTACTGAATGCCCCCCATTAATTGCACAAGTTACATCTGCAAATATTTCCCAAAATACTGGGTGGTTGTTTTTTAACCATAGAAAATGCCTAATAAAATACCTCATTTGATACATCAGGGAAAAATAATTTTAGAAAACTAACAACTATTACGATGGTCATGAAACAGTAGAGATATCACTATCAGCATCCGTGGCAGCATACTAAGAAATGGAACCGCCAGATTTGGGAAGAGAACATCGAAATAATAGTATTCGTACACTATCCCCAGGGTATTCGTACACTATACCCAGTCCTGGGTATAGTGTACGAAAAAAGTGACATCCATAAAATATTTTCTGTTGGTTTTGATAGTAATTAAAATTATGTGTAAAAATAGGGTAACTGAGCCTATGTATGTAGACATTATATGCAAATAATGAAATGAATTTATATCCCTCAACGGGATTTTATAGGACCGTCTAAACGAAAAGTTCGTACACTATCCCCAGTCTCCCCTATATTAATTTGACCATTTTCCGTTTATATACCATAACATGATTAATTGTTTACTTAAACATGATTGTGAGTAATCCATTTGCGTACGTATATAACAGTATACGTAAAACTATTTAGAAAAGTGAGTAATTATAGTCCATACAACAACTTACTTAACAAGATATGTTTTTTTTTATTTTAAGTTATCGCATAACTTAACAAGGCCATTTGACAGAAACGTAAAATACTGTATAATGATTCTCGCTGTAATATGATTCAATTCACCTGGGTCAACCATTGTTTCAACTATGTTGCTTATGAGAAAAATCAATAGTTGTCAATTAATTCAAGGGGTGTCAACTATTTTTAAAGGATAGGATTGTAAAATCTTTTAAAAGAGAAATAATATTATTTTCAACTCCAGAATCCAATTTAAATCCCAACAGATGATACAATTATCCTGTTACTTTTCCGATCCTTGACAACATTTAGGAAAGCATACAGCTGTATTTACATGCCATGCCATTCAAAACATAATAACAACCGGTTATCCCACAACCAGAATTTTTACAACATTTTGCATGGCTCTTAGCAGTAAGATATGGATTTCATTCACAATACATAACATTAGGTATTTAGGTATGCATACTTAAGTGGAGATTACACTAGTAATGTTTTAGGCTGAAAGACATCTATATATGTCGTAGTATAACTTTACCCTTTGTACAAGGGAGCCATTGTACTAATATACTAATATAACCGTTCTTCGGCAGTTATACTAGGATAACCGATCCCCGAGGTTTCAGTACAACTGTTCCATTCTTAAATACATTGTAAAGCATGAATTCATAAGACAGTTATGCTGCTTTATAATGATTATGATTATAATTTATGTTCAAAATCTTATTAACTTGATTTACTCAGTCAAGCAGTGATAACTGCAAAACCCAAATTATTATGTCGATATAGAACTAGAAACGTAAAAGAACAATTAATTGCACTTGAAAATCGAAAATTGAGGTGGAATTGCGCAATAAATAAAGGGATGGAAGAAATTCGTGTTAGTACGCCGCGCACGCCGCACAGGGAATTTATGAAATTTTCTGCGTTTGAAATCTTCGGCCTGTCATTGAATTTCGGGCTAATATGCAGTTGCTAGAATATTACAAGTTTCAACATTTTTCTAGCACATCTTATGTGCTAGGTTTCACCTGGCGCCGTTGTGCCGTTGTGCAGAGGGTACAGTTATACTACGACATATTTACTATATATCACTTGTCAATCGTATCCAGTGTCAATATATAGGAATTGGTTGCATTTTACATTCAACTTTCATATGGTTCAGTTTTTTCAGGATAAAATATTCAGTGAAAAAGTCTCACGTATTACAAAAATCTCCTTACAAAAATCTATATAGGGTATTTACTAAAAAGCATCACTTTTTGATTAAGAGGAGCAACCATGAATTTAATTTGATAGAATATTTTTCAGTAGCAAAATGATGTTGGAGATGCGGGGTATCGATCCCCGTACCTCTCACATGCTAAGCGAGCGCTCTACCATCTGAGCTACATCCCCATTGTTGTAAACTAAACAATTTAAGAACTATAAGAAAGTAGAGCAGTTACAAAGTCAACAAATTATTGCTTTTGATTTTAACACTGAAAAGGTTAGAAGTATCAACATAAACGCCATCAGTAGCTCAATATGCGGCAACTATCGATAGAGACATTCACTTTTATTCTGTACTTTTACATTGTATATGAATCCCGTATTAGATACCATACAATATTAACAGTTATATACCTAGATCTTGTATATACACGGCTTTTATAGAAATACAACATGATAGCAATGCTTACACAATCTCTCTAGATATTTTTGTTCCCTTTAATAGCATGAAAAATAAATAACTTAGTAGTACTAATAGTACTTAGTTTACATCTGTGAAATATATAATTATATTATGTTTAGCTGAAATCACATTTTATTGTTATGAATTATTATGTTATTACTGCATGAAAAATTAAATGAGAAACAAAAACGGACTATTTATTTATAGGATGGCATATTATTTTGTCTGTTATTTGTTCTGTGGGGTACAATAATGCTTTGAAAATGTACATTTTTTAGTTTATTTATTTGAAATGCTACATAAATCTTTCTAAACATAAATCTAAACAATATTGTGAAGATAATCATGTCGCTTAACATATACTAACTAGCTTTTGGTGTGCAAACTCATTTATATCAGTAAGAAACGTTAGTGGTGACGCTAAAAAGCTCCAAAGGCGCAGTTGATGCCATGGAATTTTGTTCTTTCAACTGAAATCTTCCACTGATAATGCCTTTGTATATCCGCAACAATGTTGTTCTGAACATCGTACTCATCGTTACATAAACAAAAAAAGACGTCAAACAACTCAAGAATTCAAAATCAACGAACAATAGTAGAAGTGGTGAAATGCACTCAAAATCATCTATTACAGCTTTTGTAACTTCCCAAATTCCAAAAGGTAATTCAGTCACTAAAAATATTATTAGAAAGAGTAAAAGCATTTTGTTGGTTTTATCGTTATTATCCTTGTTACAAATTTTTGCTCTCGACTGAGTTTTTCTCTTCCAGTATTTTTTAGTGTCAATGAGATTTAACATCAACCCAATGGTAAAAATCGTTGACAGCAAACACGGTATCCATTTTTCAACCAATCTGTAAGCATAAATTAAAATTTTATAATTCTGCTTAAATTTTACAATATTTAGTAAATAATATACATGTTTGTGCTTACGTGATAAATATTTTTATCAATGTCTTGTATTCACTATTGATAATGGTATACAACATAACTGGAAATTTTTCCTTTTCTAAGAATTCCTCTATTTTCTCTGGTGTACCATCTTCAATATGTGCAACACTCACAAGCAAGAAGAACGCTATTTCATATAAAATAACGCCGATAATGATAAGTAAAATTGCCCACTTTGCATTCCTGTTGGTTAAGAATTTTTTGCTTTTTAAAGGAAATTTAATGCCAAAACACTTCCAGCCAGCTACCAATGTAGTCAGGTATAACGACAGTATGTGAAATATCTGTGAGTTAAACAAAATAATTATTAACAAACGGATTTCAAATTAAATTATATTGGAGGTAAGCATAAAAATAAATCATTATTGCAATATTTTATCTGATCTATTGTATATAAAATTATAAATAATGGCTCTCTTAATAATAATTAATAATATACAGTTATTAACAACTTTAAACAGTTTACCAGCCCTTAATTAATTCCAAAATCTTGGAGAAAATGATAGTTATCCCTAATTCACTACGACCTTCCAATCCATTTGTAGGCAAACTTTTTGAAAATCCAATTAGTCTTATGGCATTTAAATTGATACAAACATAATGGCGTCAAAATATTTTTGCATTATAAAGGTTTCTAAAAAATATATAAAATCAAAACGCAATAAGAAACCATATATCGTCCTTTAAGGAACCATTTAGCCTATCTCCACTTTTCGTTTTGTGTACGAAATAGCCTAAATCAATTTTTCGGTTTGTGGACGAAATAGCCTAAACGCCATGTAGCCTAAATGCTGCGCCATGTATGTAGAGAGTGTCTAGGCTATGGAGATAGGCTATTTCGTACACAAAACGAAAAATGGAGATAGGTTATTTCGTCCACAAAACGAAAAGTGGAGATACGCTAAATGGTTCCTTAAGGGACGATATAGTGAAATGTGAGAAAAATTTCATCTTTTACAAACGTTAAATATCACAGAAAACACTGAACCATTTCTAGTGCAAGATGCAAATTGGTACCACTATACCGTATCCGTATTTATAGAAATCTTTTTCAAATGGGTCATAGTCATAAAGTCATCCATAATAATATAATGGCTGGTATATTACGTTTTCTGACCAAAATGAGTCAAAATAAAATCATACACTCTACTTTTACCCCTTTTACCCCAATTTAAATTGCCTTTTAGCCAGACTGAACTTTGTGTCTATTGGTATATACACATATTTACACTATACACAGCTTTTTAATAGTTATTTTGATAAAGTAATTTGAAACAAGGACTTTTCTTACGTAGTAAAGCCAATTCAGGTGTGTTTCCATCCATAATTGATTGTATGTCCGTTTATCTCCAAAAAGCTTTCTATGGATGACAAGGCTGCTAAATATAAGCCCATCCAACGAAAATAAAAAGTCGCTAACAGCTAGTACTGCCAAAATTATATTTATAGGATTGATCATGTTTCTCCTTGTTAGAACAATAAAGTTGATAATGTTTGTAAGACATCCAAGCACACAGATTATTCCTAAAAAATAACTGTGGTTATTATGATATGTTATCCAAATATTCTGCCATACTTCTCCACAGTAATCATATGTCTCTAAAAGTTATAAAAAAATATTGATCATTGTTAATTATTATGCGGTATTTTAAAAATTTGTCCTTGTAAATTTTACCTTTTTTACAGGAAAATGTCGTTATATTACTAGAGTCAAAATGTCTTCTAACACAACGTGCTAACTGGGGATTAGTTTTGTTAACTAAAAGTATTTCTTCTGTATTCGAAGGAAAATATTCTAAATGTGGATTACATCGGTACTTGTGATAAATATATTGAATTTCAAAGCTAATTTCACAATAAAAAATAAAATCATCTGGTTTCTTTTCATAGCTATATTCTTCAACGTAGGAATTGCCCTACATATAAAAATTGAACATACTTTCAGTTAATTTTTGAAAGAATTAGTTATATAAGGAAGTCAACTTAAGGTAGATAATAAACTTACCTCAGACAGTTTATCAACAGTGGTTGTTATTTCAGTTTCATTGTTTTCAACACATATTACCAATTTGGAACCATACAATAATAATATCAATAGCAATCTAACAACTTTAAGCGACATCTAAAACTCCTGACTCAATAAATCACACATTAAGAAAATACTATTTAATTAATATTAGATTACAATCTGTATTGGTTTTATTGTAACAACAGCTACATTTTCTCTCAATGGATTTTTAAATAAGATATTTTGTGGAGACAATATTATCCGTTTACTTACAATTGACTACTACACACGAAAATATATTCTTAAATAATATTGTCAATTTCAATTTCGAGCCTTAATCTAATCAAACAAAAGAAACAAAAGGATATAAGGGATAAATGATACAGGTAAAACTATTGTAATAGTTTAAAAGCAGAGTCTGGATAAGAAGGTCATTTTACAAAAATGTAAATATAAGAACTCTCGCTTCAATATGATTCAATTCACCTGGGTCAACCATTGTTTCAATTATGTCGCTTATGCGAAAAATCAATACTTTTCAGTTATTTCAAGGGATGTCCATTTGTAAAAGGGAAATAATATTAGTTGAAACTCTAAAATCCAATTTAAATCACATAACAGATGATACAATTATCCTACATTTCCAATCCTTGACAACATTTAGGAAAAAGCATACAGTTAATATTTGCATGCCATGCCATTCAAAGCATAATAACAACCGGTTATCCCACAACCAGAATTTTTACAACTTTTTGCATTGCTCCTTGTAGTAAGATACAGATTTCATTCACAATACATAATATTAGGTATACATACAGTGGCGGCTCTAGGATTTGCGAGGCCCTGGGCATAATGTTAGCTCGAGGCTTCATAATTATAATTCATAACTATGAAAATTAATATATTAATTCAAATCTACGAATGTTTTCCGTTTTTAAATGAATTTGGCATATGAATAATTAGCGTGAAAATTTATAATGGTTTTTTGAATGTTATTGAAAACAAAACAAGTACGTGTACAAAAGTGAGTTTCGGGAGGTACTATATTATGTGATACTTATATCTCAATTACATATATTCGCGCGCAGCGCGAAAAATTTCGTCAATTTTTGACAAAAATTAGTCAAAACTGTCCTAAAAATGGAAAATATTCAATTTTTTTTGCTATTTTGAGAAAAAATATCTTTTTTCTTGGATTTTGGGTTGGGGCTTCAGCCTATAAGGGTAAGGCCTACCTCAATACCTATAAGGCCTACCTCAATACGTCCTTTTTCATTCAAAATAAGACCCTAAACTCTGTTAAAGACTATGTAGGCGCTGTGCGGCATTTTAGAATTTGAATATTTTATTCAGTGTTTTAAAAAATTTTTATTTCTTTTAAAATTTAAAAACTATTAGTGGAAACATAATTGTCTACATCTACTGCAATTACGCAGTTTTGGTATCGCAAATTGCTACAAATTTGTGGATTGAAATGCATAAGTAATTCTATAATACTTCTGAGTTATGCTGCTTTTGTGTCACCTATATGTTTTTACTAGATTGCGCGATGTCTACTTTCGGTACACTTTTCTTCCTTGATTTCTAAAAATTGTTCTGTAATAGAGCTGTAACAAAACGTATAACTTAAACCAAAATGCAAAACCAGTGTTTCTGAAGTGAAATCAACACAGACAAGTTGAAATTCTTTCTTTGTCAAAGCTCTGCGCGAGGCCCCAAAAGCGCGAGGCCCTGGGCAACTGCCCAGTCTGCCCATTGGGAAAGCCGCCTCTGTATACATACTTAAGTGGAGATTATACTAGTAATGTTTTAAGCTGATGAAGCACCTCTACTATCATCATCCGTCTGAAGTTGTTGTTGTGTTGTAACCATTTCAGGCTAGTAAGATATTTTGATGCGTTTAAAAGCTTTTGTAAACATTTGAGACTGATTTCAGGAAACTGCAATACCCTACAAAAACAATCTCGATTGCAACTCTATTGCAGATTTTTGAAATCAATTTCTGTCGGCTGCAGAATTTCATATCCAGTATAGATGTAACCACTACTTAAGGGTAATGCATGAGAAAATACACACATTATACAGATATTACTATTTGCATCGGCATAGAAGCCCAGCAGAAACAAGTTTTCACACTCAGACAAAAAATCAATTATTTCTACATCATGATCATGACTCATCTTGGATGATACGTAAATATTCACGAACTAGTGATATATACTTCTGTGTGGTAGTATAGTAGGTAATTGAAATACATCTATCTTCCAGAAAACTTGAACTAAATATCTTAACGATGTAGATATAAAACAATAACATAAACGATATGGGAATATTCAAATAAATAATTATTATACAATCGGTTACATTGAATTTATAAGAAAACTAGTGAATACAGCAAAAGGACGAAAGTAATGCTACCCATCAAAGACAGCAAAATAACATATTTCAAAACACAATAAAAAAATTTTACTTTTACATATTTGGTGAAAGGGGTTCAATTTTTTAATTTTTCATCTGTAACACAATTGCATTAATGCTGAATGTCTGTTAAATTTTGACCATTGTTGCTGTTACAATGACACAAAAGGAACGATATTCTTAACAATAAATAAGAAAAATTTATGCTGATGGACTATTCATTTTTATAAGAGGATATTATATTTTTACATTATACGTAGATAATAGATAATATGTTAACTTCTTGAGAAAAGAATATAATAGGATAACAAGCGTATAAAAATTTGCTTAAACTTATAGCCAAAATCCTAATAATATATATTTATCACTCTATAATATAAACGTGATCCAATGATCCAAATGTTTGTATGTTGTATGTTTGTGTGTATGGATGTTTGTGTAATAAATAATTGGATTAAAAGTACATTGTTTTTAATTTACATAATTTTAGAAATTCATGCAAAACTCATTGACATTTATAATTTAAAACACCTTTTTCTTTAAGTCGTATAATTTTAAAGCTTAAAAGTAGTTTGAAACTTTAAGAACACATTTTCTTTTAATTCACATTAATTTAAATTGGACAAATTGCCTTTCAATTAATTTAAAAACTCGCCTAATCTTAAAATAATGAAAAAACGGATTAATTTATTAGTAAAATTCAAGTTATGTAGAATTTGGTCCTTGGCTGTTATAAAGCCAGTTTTGTTAACATAAGATAAGAACAGTTTGCTTGTTGCCTAATTTAGTGACAATATTTGCAAGTATTACAATAGAAAGGGTAGTTTACTTGCATTACCAACGCAGATTTTTTTTAAATTTGAAAATTTAAATGAACGTACATTAGAAGCAAAAAATGACATTTCAATATGCTATACAATATACTACATTTTAATATAGTTAATGACGTGTTAATATTGATTATATTTAAAATAAGGATTTACAAAATAATTGATGAGAAATAATACTAACAAATAAAATAAAATTTTAATAAAAGACTAGAACAGACAGTCAGGCACGTCTGATTGACGGTCTGTAAAAGTTGCGGTTGAGGTGGAATATTTAAGAGTTATAGGCTCCAAGTAACTCTCAAATTGTTATTCTTGAGCTGCTAAAAGAAAACCATAAAACATGACTTTTAAGAAATATACTTTTTTTTCAAACTGTGTGTAATATTGCATACGATTTTAATACTATAATAAGCCATGGATGCAACGGAGGAAATGTTCTTTATTTGTTTCTAAGTATTTAGTACATTTTAAAATGCTTACTGTTGTTGTCTAATGTTGCCGAAACTATGTTGACGATCGTCGCGATCACAACTGCAGAAATAGCTTCACTAATCAGATCTTTAGAAGTTTTTACTTCGCGTACCATCCCCTCTAAGGTCCCATCTGGGAATATTATTCCCAAATCTGTTAGTTCAATAAGATTGCTGTGAAGATCGGAAATTGCCCTCATCAACAGGTTCATTGTCATTTCCAATTTATAAATGGTTTCCTGTGCAATCTCGTCTGTTAAATTCCCACCCAACTCTTGAATTACTTTGATTATAGCCTTCATTGTTTTTTGAATTGAAATAATGGACTCCATCATAATTCGTAAATCGATTAACAGCCATGAAGCACTCTGTAGTTTAGAAAGCTTCGCCAATACAGCTGCCACTGTAAAAATCAATTAATCAAAACTGTAAACTTAAAATTAATGTTTACAAAAATCATTAAAGTAGATTTAATCCATCAACACAGAAACTAGCTTTCTGGTTTTTCAATACAGCCGACTTTGAATTTACTAAAAATAAAAATAGAACTTATAATTATTAATATGCGTACCGTCTGTGTTGATATTGTTCACAGACTCCATTCCCTTCCTTGAAGACGATCAAAGTAACTCAGACTCAGAATACTAAAATGTATTAAAGCAATTCCTTCTCTAATTTCATTAAAATTTTCTCGGAAATGTATTCTCAACTTTTTTCTAACTTTAAACTTTAAACAATCCCGACAAATTTTCCCAATGGTAGCAAAGAATAATCTTGCCTCGTAGTTTTCTAGGTAACGTAATAATTAAGAGTGGGATTTGCTGGACTCCAATGCCTTGCTGAAACGCAAAATGGGATAGTAAAGCAGCAGTAGCTCATCTAGGCGCATGAAGATAGAATCCTCAGGTATTACTATACCAGGCAAGGTATTGGGAATTCTCACATCTAAAGTTTTACAACCTTGAGTAGTGACGTTTTACAACCAGGTACTGCAGTTTTACAACCAGCTATTATACTGCAGTTTTACAACCAGCTATTATACTGAAGTTTTACAACCAGCTATTATACTGCAGTTTTACAACCAGCTATTATACAGCAGTTTTACAACCAGCTATTATACAGCAGTTTTACAACCAGCTACTGCAGTTTTACAACCAGCTATTATACAGCAGTTTTACAACCAGCTACTGCAGTTTTACAACCAGCTACTGCAGTTTTACAACCAGCTACTGCAGTTTTACAACCAGCTACTGCAGTTTTACAACCAGCTACTGCAGTTTTACAACCAGCTATTATACAGCAGTTTTACAACCAGCTACTGCAGTTTTACAACCAGCTATTATACAGCAGTTTTACAACCAGCTACTGCAGTTTTACAACCAGCTATTATACAGCAGTTTTACAACCAGCTACTGCAGTTTTACAACCAGCTACTGCAGTTTTACAACCAGCTATTATACAGCAGTTTTACAACCAGCTATTATACAGCAGTTTTACAACCAGCTATTATACAGCAGTTTTACAACCAGCTACTGCAGTTTTACAACCAGCTATTATACAGCAGTTTTACAACCAGCTACTGCAGTTTTACAACCAGCTACTGCAGTTTTACAACCAGCTATTATACTGCAGTTTTACAACCAGCTATTATACTGAAGTTTTACAACCAGCTATTATACTGCAGTTTTACAACCAGCTATTATACTGCAGTTTTACAACCAGCTATTATACTGCAGTTTTACAACCAGCTATTATACAGCAGTTTTACAACCAGCTACTGCAGTTTTACAACCAGCTACTGCAGTTTTACAACCAGCTACTGCAGTTTTACAACCAGCTACTGCAGTTTTACAACCAGCTACTGCAGTTTTACAACCAGCTACTGCAGTTTTACAACCAGCTATTATACAGCAGTTTTACAACCAGCTATTATACAGCAGTTTTACAACCAGCTATTATACAGCAGTTTTACAACCAGCTACTGCAGTTTTACAACCAGCTACTGCAGTTTTACAACCAGCTACTGCAGTTTTACAACCAGCTACTGCAGTTTTACAACCAGCTATTATACAGCAGTTTTACAACCAGCTACTGCAGTTTTACAACCAGCTATTATACAGCAGTTTTACAACCAGCTACTGCAGTTTTACAACCAGCTACTGCAGTTTTACAACCAGCTATTATACAGCAGTTTTACAACCAGCTACTGCAGTTTTACAACCAGCTACTGCAGTTTTACAACCAGCTATTATACAGCAGTTTTACAACCAGCTATTATACAGCAGTTTTACAACCAGCTATTATACAGCAGTTTTACAACCAGCTACTGCAGTTTTACAACCAGCTATTATACAGCAGTTTTACAACCAGCTACTGCAGTTTTACAACCAGCTACTGCAGTTTTACAACCAGATATTATACAGCAGTTTTATAACCAGCTACTGCAGTTTTACAACCAGCTACTGCAGTTTTACAACCAGCTACTGCAGTTTTACAACCAGCTACAGCAGTTTTACAACCAGCTACTGCAGATTTACAACCAGCTACTGAAGTTTTACAACCACATACGGCAGTTTCACAACCGTACAAATGTAATGAACAATGAACGCGAAGATTGGATAATAAATAACCGAACTTCGCGAATATGTGGAACAAAATTGGATAGGAACGTAGGACAGACCTTTAATTTTCCCAATATCAATGTGGAATGTTAATAGTCCGGCGGATGGAAATATAGCGAGAACAACTAAAAGTTTAGAGGGCTATCACAACTGTTTGAAAGCAAGATTTGGATGTTTTCATCCCACATTTTGGAAATTTATGGGCCACTTGAGAAATGAAACAACTTACTGGCGACAGAATTTAATACTGATTGACTCTCATCAATGGAAAGCATCTGCATCAGTATACCTAGACATAGATGATAGGTTAAAAAAGATCATGGATACATACCAAGTTACATACAATACAGTGGACATCGCAATTTACTGCCGCTCAATTGCCCATTTGCTGAAAAATCCCCACAAAAACAAAGAAAAAAAGAAACTCCCAGCTACGAATTCTACAACTAATGAAATGTCCCCTGCTAAAGAGTCAGACTACATATCGGAGAAAGGAAGCATAAATGTCGTAAATTATAAGATTGAATTACTTACGTTTCCATATTACTTAACCTTATTTGACATTGACCATGTTTACATTCCTCTTTGACTGTTATCTTTACTTTAAATGCATTAAATAACATTTCAGCAATATAACCATATCACTTCGTCTTAATATAATTATAAAGTATTTATTTATTAGGCTATGTGATTTTACCAAATTTCGCGTTCATTACATTTATACGGTTGTAAAACTGCCGTATGTGGTTGTAAAACTGTAGTACATGGTTGTAAAACTTCAGTAGCTGGTTGTAAAACTGCAGTACATGGCTGTAAAACTGCAGTGCATGGTTGTAAAACTGTAGTAGCTGGTTGTAAAACTGTAGTAGCTGGTTGTAAAACTGCAGTGCCTGGTTGTAAAACTGCAGTGCCTGGTTGTAAAACTGCAGTGCCTGGTTGTAAAACTGCAGTGCCTGGTTGTAAAACTGCAGTGCCTGGTTGTAAAACGTCACTACCCAGGGTTGCAAAACTTTAGATGTAAAAATTCCTGGATCCGGCAAGCAAAGGTTGACATCCAGTTAAACAAATGGAAGAAGGTTTATTTTTCAATTTGAGAACAATTGTATTAATGCGGCTGAGGACTTGACAAAAATGGGGCTGGTTCACGTAAAAGGAGTCCCAGACCAAATGTTTGATTTTAAATGATTTTGATCTGTAAGCCTTCTAAAATGGCTAGAGGCTAAAATGGCCAAAAATAATTTATTATGCTTACACTGACTAATAAATATCTATTTATTGTGTTGGCCATTTTAGCCATTTTGACCAAACCATTGGCTAACAAATATCTCCAACCAACCGGGCCGTCATATTAACGGACTAAGCTGGCTGGTTGAAGATCTTAGCCAATAGCTAAAATAGTCAAAATGGCCAAAGCTAATTTATTATTTTACTGACTGATTATCCATTTTATTATTTTGACCATTTTAGCCATTGTCTAACAACTATCTTCAACCAACCACATATCGGAATGTTCTCTAACAAAAAGGCAAAACCTTTTGCTTTCCTAGATTGCTTAAATGAAATCAACCATGGCATAGTTATACATTCTACGAGCATATATTAAACTTATTTTTGCTTGTTACGGAATCCGAGGAGTGATGGATCAATAAAACGGTGTCGCATCTTTGTACGTCTTCGTGACTCTATAGACGTTACATTACCATTCATAAGATCTACGAAAACTCATTTATTAATCTCAGTTTCTTTACTGGAGATACAGTTACATAGGCAGTAGATTGAAATGAACGAAATGCAGAAAGAAACTTTCTAACAAATGAAATGTTTTGCACAAAAAATTACATACAATCAGACCTCATATAATCATATACAAAGAATAGAAATGTATTGAATAACACATATTCTATACATCATCATATCGCAACAGCATGAATAGAAATAGGTATGATGAAAATACCACACTTCTTCTCATGCATTGTTACACAAGCAACAATATATTACATGCCAAAATGTACACTATATCACCATCACCTTCCCTAATTAAGGAAGGATTTAGCCTCGTTTTGTGTACGAAATAGCCTCAATGCATCACACAAGAAGGATTACGCTATTTCGAGCACTAAACGGTAGGTGTATTGAAGCTATATCGTTCCTTATAGGGCGATATTATATTATACCCAATTTGCTAATTCAATATCAATGATTAAATATTATTATAACCAATTAATTGTTATTATTGGTGATGATATGTAATTATATGTTATCAATACATACCTTCACTATGACAATATCAATGATAACCAACTAATATTGTATTTGATAAAATAATATATTATTGGTAATAAATTATTGTTATTGTAATCGATTAGATAATATAGTAAATTAAAGATATTATTGTCATTTTAATTGATTAAATAAATTAATTCAAAAATTTATTAATGAAATTGTTAATCAATAATATTCTCGAATATCTAAAGCAACATTTATTCTGTGAATTTTTCTTGTATATGACGGCTATATCTATGTAATTTTTTTTCCTGAAGATTTAATTCCTTAGAAAGTTTCTTTCTGTATGTAATCCCCAGATTCAATGTCATAGATTCCAATCTACTACCTATGTTACTGTATCTACAGTAAAAAATCTAAAATTATTAAATAAGCTTTCTTATATCTTATAAATGCCAATGTAAGCATATAGTGAGGTTGACTTTATGCCTGAAAGAGATGATGATGAGAATGAGAGACGGAGAGACGATGACTGAAAGATGCGACATCCGTTTTATTATTACTAAGTAATATTATTAATAATTGTTATGTTTCAATATTATTAATGACTTAATAAATTTTAACACTTCCTTTACCAACGTGTGTGACAAGTTTTTATTTTTGTGGCTCTGTTGTGTCATACAACATTGTGGTTCCTGATACCTTTTCGAAAATTTAGACGATGCTTGGATTAAGTCAAATTACATATCAATGACCCAAATTATTACTTCTGAAAAACTCGTAGTGAAATATTTAATTCAGTTAATTGGTTTAAATAAATATCATATGCACGTAGATTGGAGACATTGCGAAACGTTACCCTACCTTAATCTAAGTTTTTCAGGACCAATTCACAACTTTTCATGTGCTGAAAAAAAGGAAAGTAGATTGTGATCTTTTAGTTACTACTAATAATTATTGCTTCTTGGTTGAAATGAAAAAATGCGGTAGCGAATGGATTTTTGGTTTTGCTGAAATTGAAACAAATTTTTAAAATTACGTCACAGAAATATTTTATAACTTTTATTGTACTAAGAAAAATATTTGAGAAGACGAAGGAAGAGATGAAAATTTGGAGAATTTAAGAAAAGAATTGGGTCAGCTTGGACCGATTTCTGGATAATCATAATTGTCCAACACCACATTTGAATGTTTGTTTTTTGGCAGAGGATTTAATATTTCATGAACGTATCAGAAACGTTTTATGTCTGGCGGGTTTTAACACTATTGTACCTAGTCCTTTAATCGTGGGTAATATTTTTTCGATGGTGGTCAAATTGGGAAAATGCGTAAGCGACGCCCATGGGAGAAATTGTAGATTAAATTATGTAACTTTTTATTTTGCAAAAGTAATAAATTTATTTCATTGATTTGAGTGGATAACATTGTTGGAAATGATTTTTGAATGGAGTAATCGGATCAATTCATAACATCAACTCAGGCGACTTTGGAATTTACTCGAAATAGTTTTAATATAATTTCACTAATTCCTCAAAGTCTTTCCACATAATTCCTCTCCCTCTTCCTCCCTCCCACAAATAATAATCTGCTTTTCTGTCGACGTAGCTGGAGAGAACCGAGAAATCTTCTTTGTATAAATTTATTCTTCCGACTGCAATTCTCTTTATTTCTTTCTTCATCAAATCAATCAACTCTTTGGGTGTGAAGCCATTCAAAAAGCAAACAACGAGTTCTTCATTTTGAATGTGACTCAACAATTTCTTGATTCGTTTAGAAGAAAAGCCTTCCAGAATGAGTTTGTCCACTCTCTTCACTCCACCTACGACAATAGTTTCTCGATTGGTAATTTTGACAAGGGTGACGGTTTCGGGCAGTTGATCGACATTAATTTCTTTTATATGATGAAAGTGGATGTGTGTGAGGTTAACAGATCGGAAAGAAAACAAAACAGAAGAATCGGTCATATCGTAAAGTGTCAAATATTTCAGATTTGGAAGATCAAGTGGTCCATTGCAAACAACTTCTACTTTATATAAATCCAGTTTTTCTATTGTTGGTGGTAGAAATGAAATATCTAAAGAAGAATGTTGAAATTCAATTTCTTTGATTTTCATTTTTGTCTTTTTCACAAATGGAATATCCAAATCTAATTTTTGAATGACCCAATTGGCGTCCTTCCAGTTCAACACTTCTACTCTAAATAAGCTTAGATATTCCATGGAGCGTTCTTCACTTAACTCGATAGACATCTTAGCTTTCCACCAACCCGAGAGGGTCAATTTATTGATTTTGTCCAAGTCACAGATTTTATTGATATTCGCCTCCTCAATTTCCCGTCCATTCATATTGAATGAGACATAACATAACTTCAATTCCTCTGCAGACAGTCGATCGAAAGACGAAAGATCCAATAAACAATGCCACAATTCAATTCTATTTGATTCTTCTTCCAATTCCAATGTGATTATAGATGGCGAATAATGTTTAACCAGCGAATAATTTAACTTTATCAGATCAGAATGGAATAACCTAACCAAAATGCCAAGTGAATCTGAGCAATAAATGACTTCGAATCTTTGTCTGTTTTTCAGAAGTTCTTTTAAGTTGCTTCTGTCGCCCAATTTCCAATAAATAATCAACAGATGACCCGAAATCAGATCTCTGGAACATTCTTCTTTCAATCCCAACATCCCCATCTCCACAGCTTCTCCAAAATAATCTCTCGTTTCCATTATTTCTTCCTTTTCCAGTTCCTTCAGAATGTTCAAACTTTCTTCCAACTGCTCATTTTTGGACAGACAAACTGCGAAATTAAATTTGGTTGTTTTAATCTTCATTTCTTCATTAATAAATTTTGCCAATTGAACTGATTCTTCAAATCTTTTTTCGTTTATCAATTTCTTTAATTGTCTTTGATCGAGTAATTCTGCTCTGACTTTTGGAAATGCTTTCTGTAATTTTTCATTAGCGAATTTGGTAAAAGGAATGAATTTGTAGTCGATGAATCCCGAGCAACCGAGAATCTTCTGCAGAGTCTCATTCTCCGTTTTTCGTCCGTTATGACGAATTATTTGCTGCAGAAGTCGATGGATACTTAACAGATCCATATCAATTTTTATTTCGTGTTTACGTAATAATCTATTTAGAAATCTGTCGTCGTAGGGAAACTCTGTAATTATTCCGGATTTTGTTATCAGTGAATATTTTTCCAGTAAATTTATTGCTTCTTCTGTTTCCTTTCGATCGGTATTTAAAACTTTCATTATAAACATTGATCGAACATCATCTGGTCGAATGTATCCAAATATAATTAATATGTCATACGCCAACTTGCCATTTTTCTGTTTTAGAATCAAATCCAGCGAAATTCTGATACACTGATTGATCGTCTTTTCATAGTCATCGAACCTTTCTTCGAAAATAGTTCCCAAATCTTTGGAAGACGTATTTTCAATGTAATTTTGTAATTCAATCTTTCCGTTGTTTAAAGCTGCGGCCGCCAATTGAACAGCTAAAGGAAGATTCCCCATCAGTCTACATAATTCCTTGAGTTGTAAATCTGTATATATTAATGACCCATCCAAATTAAGTTTAAAGAAATTCAAACTTTCTTTTTCGCTGAAAATGTCTAATTCAAGATAGGATATTTTCCCGAATCCAATCTTCTCCGTCCCCCATTCACGACTTCTTGAAGTGATGATACAATAAAAGTTTTTTTCGTCTTTAGGAAGGACATTTATAATTCCATCTTTTTCTTTGTAATTTTCTGCATTGTCGTAAATCCAAAGACATTTAAATCCAGATAGCGCACGAAAACATTTTCTAGAATAATCTTGAACTTTGACTAATTCATTTCTGTTTGGTATTTCCAAATCTCTGGCGAGACTTTCAAAAGAGGTGAGCAGACTGCCTTCCCCGCAATCGATCCATATGATATGATCATATTCTTGTTCGTAAATGTGTGCATACCATTTGGCGGTGAGCGTTTTGCCGACTCCTCCCATTCCTGAATATTTGGACGCAGCTAGGGATTCGCAGATAACGACCATTCGATTCTCGTCCTTCGAAAGTCTGTCTTTTAACACTTCATTTAGAAGTTTCCCTCCGGATTTTCTTTCCAGAAGGGATTTTATAAGCAGCTTTTTATCTGGCCACCACTTTTGATTTAATTTTCTGATGTTTTCCCCTAAGAACAAAATTTTGGTTAAATATAATTTTTGAATAGTAAAGAATAATTTATATATTTTGTGTACCTGAAATATGAAACTCAAAGAATTTGAAATGATAATAAAAATAAAAGAATACATTACCTTTTGTAAAAGTAAATGAAGTTTTGCCTCTCTTTGCTTCTTTGATGAGATCTTCCATCGATTTATTTCCTTTTTGAAACTCTTCAACGGCCTTTTCCATCATCTCACCCAAATTAATCACATCTCCTTTTGTAGAGTTCTCCTTCCTTTCTATCTTCTTTATAATTTCCTGCCCTCTCCTTGTAACTTCCTCTTCACTAAATGGCAACTGGTACTCATACTGGAAAGAGCTATTCTCAACTGTCACCCATTTTCCATTAGTTTCTTTAGTATTATAAAACTCATCAAATGGCCAAAGTTTTTTATATCCGTAAATTTCAGCACCGCTTCCCTTTTGCAATTCCTTATGTACAATTGATCCATTTTCATTTAAAATATAACCGGAAGTCTCAAATAAATCAGTCGTATTTATTTTCTTTTGTTTCCTACTATCACAGCCTTTAAATAGCACCGTCCTTCCTTTGCGGATAATCTTCCTTTTTGAGTCCCCAAACAATACTCCGTTAAAAACAAAATCCCGGGACTTGTGGAACTCTGTTTTAATGATTTCGTCACATTCTTCAATGACATAGTTTATCACTCGTTCAGCCGCATCTTCGGCCAACTTAGCCATTGCCCTCCTCCCATCTTCATCACCCTCTGCAATTACATTTGAAAATTGGTATTCAAACATTCGAAAGATTTTCACTGCGGCGTCAACAAATATTTTCCGTGCGTCTTTCTTTTTCTGGGGAAGAACTTTGTAAATTTTCTTTCTGTCTTCTCTGTCCATTTTATTATACATTTTTTGAATAGCTTCTTCCAATGGTCTTACAGCAGCTCTTCCAAAAGGTACCAAGGCCCCTACGGCACTTGGTACAGCTTTGCTTGCCGTTCGGTAAGGGTCAAGTGTTGCTGTAGTTTGTCCCCCAGAATCAAAATCAGCAGACACATTTGAAAGAAATATCAAATAATTTGAAAAGTTTTTGGCGAATTCCTCTTCCATTTCATCCAGATCCTGGTCCTGCGTAGCTGTTGCTCCTGCCATTGCAGTTCCCTATTTGATGAAATATTTAAATAAAATTATAATCATCAATATAATATAATTTATTATCATAATGGGGTTAAAGATATATAAGTATAAATACTCATTACAAATATATAGCGGGGACTTAAAATCAAATAACCTATATAATTAAATCAATGATTGTATACTAATATTGCATAGTAGAATAAGATCATCCCATGAAATATATTTTGGTGTGCCTAATAGGTAATAATATTCGCTTAGTCAAATTGGTACGTGCCTTATATTTAGGGAAGTTAAACCGTTCCTTCAATTATGGTTAATATAAGCATGCAAATGATAAGATAATAAATGTATATAGTGTAAATATATATATTATTCGTACAATAATGTAAATTAATTGACTTGTACGGTTATTAACCCCACTTAAACCAGAATGTCATCAGAAACAAGTATAAAATGACATTTTCTACACATGAACAACGTATGAATCTATATATTGCTAGATAGATAGAACTGTTTATATTTTCATATATTTATTTAGATGGTCATTTTTGACTATCAAGTTGTCAACTATATAATAGAAAAAGTGGCCTTTGGTGTGTCCAGTCTCCAACCATACTGCTAGTTTTTAAACATTAACATTTTTATTTTATTTTAGTTTTTTCAAGACTAGCTGTGAAATGCCATGTGGTGATTATTTTTATTTGTTAAATGAAGGTATGTATGTAATCAGAAATAAGAGAGTTTTAGAACATAGCTAACTTTTAAAATTCCTCACCATTACAATTTTACAATTATCATTCTTTCTGATTAAAAATAGGATATAACATTTTACTTCATGAGTATCATTTGTTTTACTTTATTAAACAAAAGGATGAAATATGGAATAAAGAACCTCAAAAAAGGTAGAATTCTAGAATCACAAAATCCTTATTAAATTGGGGTTTTGCTCACCTTTAAACTTACCGCAAATTTCTATTTGATTAAAAATTTCAATTGGACATTAACAGACACATTTTGCATGTAGTTGCCTTCAGTTACATCAACAAGTTTGCTTATTTATTTCATGACAACCTGTTGGAATTGGATAGACCTTTTCTCATTCCACCAACTTTAATAAAAAATATGATAAAAATTTAATGAAAATAGAGCAATCATTTTGATAATAATTTTTGTTTGTATATTTTTTAAATATAGCATAATAAAGCAAAATTAAATCACCATTAAAACTCCTCCTTGGGACGGTTTATTTGTTGTAGAAAATGATTTTATGTTCATCAGCAATCAGCAACTATAAGGCAAATCTAAATTTCCCGGATAATAATGTGTATTATCTTTAGTCACATCTTAGCATTTAGTACAGTATGCAGTATGCAGCCGTAGAGCCTCAAAAGAAAAAGTAAACCAAAAAGTTACGTCCATATATTTAGTAGATACTAAATAATAATTATTAGGGCTCTGTGGGCTTACCCTACTACACTACTAACTACACCTACTACCCAGGTATAAGTTGTTAGTTAGTTACAAAGTTACTACTACATTATACATCGATACATCGATGTAAGTATATTATTTATTGCTTTATCTACATTTGGTTATCATAATTAATTATAATATAGATATTATTATGTATTATATTATGTATTAACAAGAATTATTACGTTAATAAATATAATAAAATTGTTATGAGCCAGGTAATGACAAATTTAATATTACTAGGAGCTTCACCACAATTAAAACTCTTGAAATTGAAATTTTAAAAAATTTAATTACTGGACTGCACAAATCAAAATGTATGAATAAGCAGAATTCAAAA
Organism: Tomocerus qinae; assembly: GCA_020055645.1. Lineage (NCBI taxonomy): Eukaryota > Metazoa > Arthropoda > Collembola > Entomobryomorpha > Tomoceridae > Tomocerus > Tomocerus qinae. Next base: position 45,081,681 of record CM034546.1, on the reverse strand, counting down.
GGATATTATGGTACTAAAATTGTCATTCGGATAGTATCGGGTCTTTGACAATATATACAGAGTAAGTGTACGAAGCAAAAATATATGTAACGTGAAAGATATTATCTTAGAGCCAAAGATGTAAGTAGTCAAGAAGATCCTATTTATACTTTAAGAAATTAATAAGAGACATACTCTTACAAAATTATTTTATTTTTAATATCTCTCTAAATAAAATCAGGGTGGAAGGGCTAGGGTGTGTTATAAGCATTCCAGTGAAAATAAGGATTTCTTTCATTTTCTATTTAACTGTAAAGTGTACAAGCCTCTCAAACTATCACAATTTGCTACATATACTCACTAGCTTTATTTATAACAGGGCCTGGGCCCTGTGACCGGCTAGTACCATATATCACGCATTACAGTAACTGGTAATAATGTACAAACTATTTTTTTCTGTAGAAGTAAGTTCCATTTCTTGCCGATGTTTAGCCACTGTATGACTTCTCTGGGTCATCTCTTTTAAATTGAACGAGGACAATCAGATAGGTAGTGATTGCTCCAAACATCTAATGCAAGGAAAGATAAGATACTATTATTATGCTTAGTAAATGCTGCATTCATTATTACTAACATAACTTGATATAAGTATTATAAAGTTAGTTTACAGTCGACTACCGAAGTCAATAGACGTTTGTTGACAGGAAAGTAATTTCCAGCAGAGATTGTCGGCGTTGAGTAGCACATTCGACTTGCCAAGATATGTATCTACAGTGACATTATTTACATGTAGACATTACATTAGGTACCCAAATTACCTACAATTTAAATATTATTTCCAGTTTTACTTTAATCTTAGTACTTAACAATTTAAAATTGCATTGTATATATAAGAGAAACTTGAATATTTGGGATTTAACAAAAGAAAATAATATTTGACCGAGATATATAGTGTAATTGATGATAATCTAATAAAAATTGAAATGTATAGTTTCTTACTTTCAATTCAATGTCCTTGCTCAGATGTTTAAATGATTGTTTTTGCAATTCCGCAACAAAGTTTTGAGCTGAAGTGACCAATTTCCATGCATCAGAAGTAAGACAATGAAGCATTTGACTGTACATTAAAGTGTATACTACATTCGCCAACAAAGTATGGAAACTATGCCACGAGAGAGAATCAAATTTCAAGACAGTGTGAAAACTGTCCTTTAGAAAGATGACCATTGCCATTACAATGTCAAACAATATATGTGCTGAAAATAAATCGTTAAAATTTTTTACTGCATCCTCAGTGAGTTGATATAGCTTCAAGCATTTCTCAATTGCATCATTGTTATTTAAATCCGAATTTCCATATTTTACTTTTGAAGAGTGATCCAAGCCTATGATATTATTTATTTGGATAGAAAATACCTTCTTTTTGTCTTGAATCATACAATCAGTTACTATTTTAAAACAAGCTGTATAGAATTGCACAAAGAATGCTATCCATAAAGAGTTAATGAGATGGAAAGCTAATTGGCTTCTGCCAATAATATATCCTATTGAATCAACAATAGATAATGAACGTAAATCAACAGTCGCAATTAGACGTGGAAGGCGAAAAAAGATTTGATGTAATATTATTGTCATCATTATAAACAAGAGTCGACTTCTTAAAGTTTGTTTTATAAAATTCAAATATTTTTCTACACTTTGACAATTTTCTAAGCTTATGACTTCAATCATCATTTGAACATTTCCCTTCCAAAATTGTAAAAGCGATTTTCTTCGGATTAAAGACCGCAGCCGAAAGAGTGGAGGTACAAAGGTTGAAAGACATCTCAAAACGCAATATGCTGTGGCTTCAGTAGTACCAACATTTTTAGGAGTGTAAAGCACTTGGTCATAGAACCAGAGACAAACTAAAGCCCAGAAAATGGAGATGACAGCGAAAATGATAGAATAAAAGTAAGAAAAACTCCAGGTTAAAGTCAATGTTTTTCCAAATTTTTCTTTGCGTACAGTTAAAGGTAAATAGCCAGCACACTGTGCACTTCTCACTGCCCATTTCCCAATATCCAAAAGCATTTCTTCCGTGCACAACTCTTTATTTCGTTTTTCGGAACCCATCATTTTCTTTTCTATTAATTATTATGACCACTGATTACCACAAATATCACTTTTCAATAGACCACTTTGAATATTTTGCAGTGAATCGTGTAACGAAACACGTCAAACTATTTTGATTTTTTGTATAAATATATTTTTTGTATTAAACCTTAAAACATCTTTGATTATTCATACTTTACTTAAAAAAATTAAATCAATTAAAGAAATTGCCCAATCATACTTGTTTACACTCAATGGATCCTCCCTAAGTAAATACTAAATATAATTACATAAATGATTTATTATAATTAATGGTTTGGGAAGAACTCATTTTTATGAATATATTATGCTAATGGTTGAAATTTTCAACTCATCAGCCTTGGACAAAATCATTCCTGAGCCCGAGAATCCAAAAGATTGTTTATTATATTTATAAGTGATATTTTATGATCAAATGATACATTGCAATTCGCATGGAAATATAAGCAATACAAGATGTGTAATATTAAGATTGATATACTATTTTGTAAGCTGGTTTTATATAATTAAAGTGGTTGAAAAATAATTTTCAAAAATCTATGCGATACCTTTGGAATTTTTATGTACCTTTTATTAAGTTTCTGAATCTAAGTATTATTATGAAGAGAAATCTGTGAATTTAAACGAGAATATTAAATTATATTGATATGAACAAAATATTATTTATTTTATTTAATATGTAATGTAACAGAATTATTTAATTCATTTATATTTTTGTATTACTTTCAAACTTCAATTTATCTTACACATTTTGCTTACTATTTTTAAAAGATCAATATTATATTATTACTAGGCTCCCAGTAAAATTTGGCAAATTTAGAAAGGTAGGCGTCCAGCAACCGTTAGCAGAATATATAAATAATTGAAAAAATTCCACCACTTGTCACATAACAGAACACTTTTCACGCAGATGAGATAGTTGACAATTAGAGTCAATCAGAGGAAACTTATTTGAGGAAGAATCAGAGGAAGTAGGCATGCGCATTTTGTTATTTTGCTTTTAAGGTACGTGCATTTATTACGTGTACACTTGATGGGAGGAGGAGGTACCTAAAAAGTTACTGTCAGCATTTACGTTACAGATGGGAAGGGGTTTTGCGTTTCACAATAAATGCAGGTCACCCAGGCTCTCCTACCAGACATACATAGATTCATAGTTAGGTTGGTAAATTTATTGGTTCATCTCAGTCTGTGGTTATAATATAGAGATTGTTCTGATGTTATAATAATATGAAACAACTCATTTCGTTGGGGGGGGGGGCATACGCATTTTGCTTTTGTGCTTTCAAGGAACGTGCACATATTACGTTTATAGTTGATGGGAGGAGGCGATGTCCAAAAGATTTGCAGCTAGCACTTGCGCTACACTTGGGAGAGAGGTGTTTTTAAGTTACGTAATATATGCAGGTTCCCTAGGCTCTCCTACCAAGACATAGTCGCACAAAAAACGCGAAAAAACAAAAAAAGCGACGAAAATGTCGTTTTTCGTTTTTCGTGTGCAAGTTTGTCGAAGAAAATCGCTTTTATAATTTTTAAGACTGTTGATTTAAAAATATATAAATTTTAATTGTTTAATTTTTGATTGTTTTTTTATTTATTTGTGCGCTACTTTACAATGTTTAATTCATGCTGTTCAACCATCTCCTACTCCTAGTACGTACTCATTACTCAATTCATTGCGCCATTATGTCCACTAGTCCACTTGATTAGACACACTGTGCACTCCTTCACTAGGTACGCATATACCTCGATGAGCCGAGTCGAGCGAGAGCTATCATTGTCTTCTTATCTTTCAATCTTTTTGTTTTCGAGGTCTATTCAGAAAACTAATATGCATACTATAATAACTGACGTGCCGTAGTATAAGCAGAAAGCATAGATTTAGCCTTTAAAACAATGAAGTTCAATAACCAATTAGGAAAGATGCATTTTCCGCTGCAATCATAGTTTCTATAAATTAATACATTATGAAGAAGTTTATTAAGTCATTTAATTATGAGCAAATACTTATAACATTATGCTTCGGATTTTAAAAAGTTGTCTGAGAAAATAATTAAATTGAAGGTACGAAAGTGTTAAACAAAATGCTCAGTGTTGTAAACTTTTGTACAAACAACCTCGCAACCTAGTTTGCTATGTCAATCGGCCTTCTCCCTACTAGCAAGGCGGATTTAAATTGCTTCAAATATAGTTTTATTTCAATGGTTAAAACATTTTACTTACATTATACCATATAACACGACATTACGGTAGCTGGTAATAAATAATGTACCGATAAATTATTTTTTCTAGTTCCATTTCTTGTAGATGTTTTAGCCACTGGATGACTTCTCTGGGTCATCTTTTTTAAACTGAACGAGGACAATTAGATAGGTAGTGATTGCTCCAAACATCTAATACAAGGAAAGATATTATTATTATGCTTAGTAAATGCTGCATTCATTATTACTAACATAACTTGATATAAATATTATAAAGTTAGTTTACAGTCGACTACCGAAGTCAATAGACGTTTGTTGACAGGAAAGTAATTTCCAGCAGAGATTGTCGGCGTTGAGTAGCACATTCGACTTGCCAAGATATGTATCTATAGTAACATGATTTCCATATAGACATTACATAGGTAATCAAATTACCTACCATTTCATTATAATTTACAGTTTTTATTTGAATGTTAGAAGTTATCAAAATTAAAATTGCAGTATATATAGGAAAAACTTATATATTTGGGATTTAACAAAAGAAAATAAGTATAAGTATAAAGATATATAGTATAATTGATGATTTTCTATAATAAAAATGAACAAGTAGATGAGTTTCTTACCTTCAATTCTATGTCCTTGCTCAGATATTTAAATGATTGTTTTTGCAATTCCGCAACAAAGTTTTGAGCTGAAGTGACCAATTTGCATGCATCAGAAGTAAGACAATGGAGCATTTGACTGTACAATAATGTGTATACTACATTCGACAACAAAGTGTGGAAACTATGCCACGAGAGAGAATTAAATTTCAAGACAGTGTGAAAACTGTCTTTTAGAAAGATGACCATTGCCATTACAATGTCAAAAAATATGTGTGCTGAAAATAAATCGTTAAAATTCTTTACTGCATCCTCAGTGAGTTGATATAGCTTCAAGCATTTCTCAATTGCATCGTTCTTATTTAAATCCGAATTTCCATCTTTTTCTTTTGAAAAGTGATCCAAGCCTATGATATTATTTATTGGAACAGAAAATACTTTCATTTTGTCTTGACAGATGCAATCAGTTATAATTTTAAAACAAGCTGTATACAATTGTACAAAGAATGCTATCCATAAAGAATTAATGAGATGGAAAGCTAATTGCGTTCCGCCAAAAATGTATGATATTGAATCAACAGTGGATAATGACCATAAACCAACCGTCTCAATTAGTCGAGGAAGGCGAAAAAAGATTTGATGTATTATTATTGTTATCATTATGAACAAGAGTCGACTTTTTAAAGTTTGTTTTATAAAATTCAAATATTTTGCTACACTTTGACAATTTCCTAAGCTTATGACTTCGTCCATCATTTGAACATTTCCCTTCCAAAATTGCAAAAGAGACTTTCTCCGGATTAAAGACCATAACCGAATAAGTGGAGGTATAAATATTCCAAGACTTCTCAAAAGGCAATATGCAGCGGCTTCAGTAGTACCAAAATATTGAGTAGTGTAAAGCGCTTGGTCATAGAACCACAGACAAGTTAAAGCCCAGAAAATAGAGATGATAGCGAAAATGACAGAATAAAAGTACGAAAAACTCCAGGTTAAAGTTAATGTTTTTCCAATTTTTTCTTTGCGTACAGTTAAAGGTAAATAGCCAGCACACTGTGCACTTCTCACTGCCCATTTCCCAATGTCCAAAAGTATTTCTTCGGTGTACAACTCTTTGTTTTGTTTTTCTGAGCCCATCATTATCTCTGCTATTAATTATTATAACCACTGATTAACATGCACAGATATAACTTTTCAATAGACTACTTTGAATATTTTGCAATGAGTTTTGTAACGAAACACATCAAACTATTTTGACTTTTTGTATGAATATATTTTTGCATGCACACTAAACAAACCTTAAAACATCTTTTATTATTCATGCTTTACTTAAGGCTGACTCGTCAATACGCAAAACATTGAAAAACGTCCCCGCGGAATAAAAACTTGCCATATTTTTTAAAACATGAACCACATATTTTCAGAGGGGGCGTTGTGGCCCTTTTTCGTAAAAAGTCCCTACATCTTTCAAAATTTAATAGTTTTTGGAGTGGGAGAAATGCACGAGAGTTTGACAAACTCGTCTCGTTATCTGTTCTGTGAAAAGATTAGAGACGAAATTTAGGAGACAATGCAATGCCCACTGTAGAATTTTGTTCTCAATGTTTTGAGGTTCTACATTTTGAAATTAGTAAGCACTCCATATAGTAAAATTACTCATTTCTGCTCCTCGCTAAGCAAACGTATCATTGAGGCAGCCTTAAGAAATTAAATCACTTGAAGAAATTACTGCCCACTTACACTTAAAAAAATTACTGCCCACTTACACTTAATGAATACTCCCTAAGTAAATAATATTACATAAATTATTTATTATAACTAATAGGTTTGGAAGAACCCATTCTTATGAAATGTTAATATTTGAAGCTTTTAGCGCATCAGTATTTATTATGCATAAGTGACATTTTAAGATCAAATGATACATTGTAATTCATGGAAATATGAGGCATACACGATGGGTGATATTAAGATTGATAATGTTATTTTGTAAGCCGCTTTTATGTAATTAAAGTGGTTGGCAATTACTTTTCAAAAACCTGAGCGATTGCTTTGGGAGTTACTGAATCTAAGTAAGTTGTAGTCTAAAATTATTATGAAAAAAATATGTCAATTTAAAGGAACATCTCAAATTATATTTACAAGAACAAAATATTATTTATTTCATTTAATATATAACATAGAATTATTTAATTCATTTATATTTATTTATTACTTAATTTCAAACTTCAATTTATCTTATAAATTTTGCTTCCCATTTTGATCAGATCAATATATTATTTATAGTAATTGACAGTTATTTCAACACAATAAATATATTTGATAGATTGAGTATAAAAGGTAGTAGCGTAAGCAGGTAACCCATTACACAAAACTACAACACCGAACTTCAATATTAAATTAAATACTTTTAGTTACTTATTTTATAAAATATAATTCTCAGTTCTTAATATTGTGCATGTTTTCTTATTCAGGTCGGGTGACATGACTTGCTAAAGTTGTAGCAAGTATCTTTTCATTCTTTTCAATCAGAAAAGTTTAGTAATTAATAGAAGACCTTTGCAAAATTAATTACTAATTGCCTATTAAATTTAACCAAATAACAAAAATTAGGGTAGAAGTTACTTAAAATTTATATTTTTATAGCAAATTGTCCGAACTACTAATTTAAATGATTAACCACTATTAAAACCCCTCGACAGGCTGGACATCTGAAATCATCGAAAATTACACACTTAGTTAAATATATTTGACTTTTATGGTATATGCGTTGTAAAGGTTGGCGAAAATTGGTGACTTTACCTTTTGTTTTAATTTCAATTATTACTCAAATATGGAAAATGTCGACAAATATGGCGTCTGTGGTTGTTTAGTTGTTGCTGTTGAGCGTTGTTAATATTTTGTTGAAGACAGCGGCAATTACAGTTGCAGCCATTGCGTCATTAACAAGTTCTATTGAGGTCATTACTTGAAGTACAATCCCATCTAAGGTCTCCATTGGGATATTTATTCCCACTTTAGTTAGTTCAGCAATATTGTTGCAAAGTTCAGGAATAGCCCTGATCAACATAATCATTGTCAATTCCAATTTAAAAATCGTTTCCTTTGCAACTACTTCGGCTAAATCCTCACCCAACCCAGGAACTACGTCGATTATACTCTTCATTGGTGTTTGAATTGATATAATTGACTCCATCATAAACCCTAAATCGAATAACAGTCTCTTCGCATTCTGTAGTTTAGAAAGCCACGCCATATTCTCTAAAAATCAATTCAAATTGAATATTTAAAAACAGAAATCATTAAACTTACATCCATCACTACACAAAACTGGATTTTTATTAGTCCCTTTGCAATATTCTACAATTGCCTACTTTGGATATTCTATTGAAGTCAAAAGTAAAATATTAGTAGTATTTAGACTCTAAAAGTATTAATACACATAAATTATAACAACTTCTATGTAGCTGTTCTTCACAAAGTTAGTACTTCATTCCCTTCATTGAAGATGCTTGAAGATACAAAAAACCAACATAGGGTAACACTGACTCGGAATACTAAAATAATTCCATTATTATAACTTTTACTCAAATTTCATTATAATTTTTTCGGAACTGTAGTCACAACTTTGCTAAGAATTTTCATAATAAATATGAAATAATGCTTGGTATTATTTATAAAATGTATTACCTAATGTTAAGCTTACCAATTCCGATTATTTTTTCCACTAGTAACGTAAAACCATCTTGCTTTGTTGTCCTCTATTTATGTAACATTTATTTAAGAAAACAAGATGATTTGCTGATGTTCAATGCCTTACTGAAAAAGCGGCATCGGAGTGAAACAGTAGCCCATCTAGGCGCATGAAGATTCCATCTTCCGTTAATTCTATGCCAAGCAATAATAATGGTTGACTCATTGCCATTCATCCAGCCAAACAAGCAAAACAAGTAAACCCTCTCTTTCAGGGTTGCCAGATTTTCGTTTCATTCAGACGAAAATTAACAAATTTAGACGAAAATTAACAAATTTAGACGCAAATTAACAAATTTAGACGCAAATTAACAAATTTAGACGAAAATTAACAAATTTAAACGAAAATTAACAAATTTAGACAAAAATTAACAAATTTAGACGAAAATTAACAAATTTAGACAAAAATTAACAAATTTAGACGAAAATTAACAAATTTAGACGAAAATTAAAAAATTTAGACGAAAATTAACAAATTTAGACGAAAATTAACAAATTTAGACAAAAATTAACAAATTTAGACGAAAATTAACAAATGTAGACGAAAATTAAAAAATTTAGACGAAAATTAACAAATTTAGACAAAAATTAACAAATTTAGACGGAAATTAACAAATTTAGACGAAAATTAACAAATTTAGACGAAATTTAACAAATTTAGACAAAAATTAACAAATTTAGACAAAAATTAACAAATTTAGACAAAAATTAACAAATTTAGAGGAAAATTAACAAATTTAGACGAAAATTAACAAATTTAAACGAAAAGTAACAAATTTAGACGAAAATTAACAAATTTAGACAAAAATTAACAAATTTAGACAAAAATTAACAAATTTAGACGAAAATTAACAAATTTAGACGAAAATTAACAAATTTAGACGAAAATTAACAAATTTAGACGAAAATTAACAAATTTAGACGAAAATTAACAAATTTAGACGAAAATTAACAAATTTAGACGAAAATTAACAAATTTAGACGAAAATTAACAAATTTAGACGAAAATTAACAAATTTAGACGAAAATTAACAAATTTAGACGCAAATTAACAAATTTAGACGAAAATTAACAAATTTAGACGCAAATTAACAAATTTAGACGAAAATTAACAAATTTAGACGAAAATTAACAAATTTAGACGAAAATTAACAAATTTAGACGAAAATTAACAAATTTAGACGAAAATTAACAAATTTAGACGAAAATTTACAAATTTAGACGAAAATTAATAAATTTAGACGAAAATTTACAAATTTAGACAAAAATTTACAAATTTAGACGAAAATTAACAAATTTAGACGCAAATTAACAAATTTAGACGAAAATTAACAAATGTAGACGAAAATTAACAAATTTAGACGAAAATTAACAAATTTAGACAAAAATTAACAAATTTAGACGAAAATTAACAAATTTAGACGAAAATTAAAAAATTTATACGAAAATTAACAAATTTAGACGAAAATTAACAAATTTAGACAAAAATTAACAAATTTAGACAAAAATTAACAAATTTAGACGGAAATTAACAAATTTAGACGAAAATTAACAAATTTAGACAAAAATTAACAAATTTAGACGAAAATTAACAAATTTAGACAAAAATTAACAAATTTAGAGGAAAATTAACAAATTTAGACGAAAATTAATAAATTTAGACGAAAATTAACAAATTTAGACGGAAAATAACAAATTTAGTCGAAAATTAACAAATTTAGACGAAAATTAACAAATTTAGACAAAAATTAACAAATTTAGACGAAAATTAACAAATTTAGACGAAAATTAACAAATTTAGACGAAAATTAACAAATTTAGACAAAAATTAACAAATTTAGACGAAAATTAACAAATTTAGACGGAAATTTACAAATTTAGACGAAAATTAACAAATTTAGACGAAAATTAACAAATTTAGACGAAAATTAACAAATTTAGACGAAAATTAACAAATTTAGACGAAAATTAACAAATTTAGACAAAAATTAACAAATTTAGACGAAAATTAACAAATTTAGACGAAAATTAACAAATTTAGACGAAAATTAACAAATTTAGACGAAAATTAACAAATTTAGACGAAAATTAACAAATTTAGACGCAAATTAACAAATTTAGACGAAAATTAACAAATTTAGACGAAAATTAACAAATTTAGACGAAATTTAACAAATTTAGACAAAAATTAACAAATTTAGACGAAAATTAACAAATTTAGACGCAAATTAACAAATTTAGACAAAAATTAACAAATTTAGACGAAAATTAAAAAATTTAGACGAAAATTAACAAATTTAGACGAAAATTAACAAATTTAGACGAAATTTAATAAATTTAGACGAAAATTAACAAATTTAGACGAAAATTAACAAATTTAGATGAAAATTAACAAATTTAGACGAAAATTAATAAATTTAGACGAAAATTAACAAATTTAGACGAAAATTAACAAATTTAGACAAAAATTAACAAATTTAGACGAAAATTAACAAATTTAGACGAAAATTAACAAATTTAGACAAAAATTAACAAATTTAGACGAAAATTAACAAATTTAGACGAAAATTAACAAATTTAGACGAAAATTAACAAATTTAGACGAAAATTAACAAATTTAGACGAAAATTAACAAATTTAGACAAAAATTAACAAATTTAGATGAAAATTAACAAATTTAGACGATTATTTGGATAACCCAAACAACGCAACGCCCCTTATGTTGTTAATCTTTTATTAGAAAGATAAAGACGTTGCATTTTGAATAATGTTTTCCTGATAAAAGTGACATTTCATCAAGCGCGAGAAATTATTCACAATATCATAATATAGTAAACATATTTTCCTCTTAAAACATCAATTTTTGTTTAATAAAAGGTTAAGGCATTAAAAAATATTTAATTCCTTAATTTAATGTAGGTAATAGTTAATAGATAATATTTTAGATTATGTTTTAAACATTCACGATGCTTGTTGAATCAATAAAAGGCAGGTACGTACCTAAGAATTTGACCAAGGGTTTCACCATGCTGCATTTATTAGTAAAACTGCAACATGTGAAATGTATTCGATTTTTATCCTTTCTTGACAAAAAACCTGATTTTCTTGGGATTCAGGTGGAATGCTAACCTCCCTACTGGATACTCGCGATACGTAACTGATAGAAGGGTAACTAGTTTGAATTGTCATTGGATGGTTGAGAAATTTTAAATGAAACATGCTGCAGTAATTACGAAATACTATAAATTTTGGTATTTTAAGACTTGCTATTTACATTTTGGGGCTCGACTCGAAACAAAGATATTTGAGCATAAGGATTTTTAAATATTCGTTAGGATTTCGAGGATCACGTTCTATCCAAAATGAGTATTATCCTTGCGAAACGAGTACAAGTGGCAACTCTGCAAACCTTCTATCGTTGTTTGACTGAATAAATGGAGTCAACCATTGCTAGGCATAGTTGTACTTTCTACGACCATATTATTATATTTACTTTTGGAATCCGAGTAACGATGGATCAATAAAACGGTGTCGCATCTTCTTAAGGCTTCGTGACTCTATAGACGTTCCATTGCCATTCATAAGATCTAAGAAAACTCATTCAATAATCTCAGATTCTTACTACTGCAGATACAGTTACATAGGTAATCTAGTATTTACATTGAAATGCAGAAAGAAACTTTCCAACAAATGAAAGCTTTAACAAATACAATCAGACGTCATAACAAGAAACAGAAATGTATAGAATAAAGCATATTGTATATTGTATACAACATATCGCTACAGCATGAATAGAAATAGGTCGGATGAAAATATCTGAACTTACTCCTCATATGCACTGGTATTGTTAAACATCTAATAGTATACAACATGATAATAATGTATACAGTATATTATATTATGTCCAATACGACGTTCATAAAAAACTCATTCAATTTTACCTCATCTTCTTACTGTTAGAGATTAGAGATATAATAATAGATTGAATATCTATGATATTAAAGTTGTGGATGAAATGCAGAAAGTTTTTGACGAATGAAATCTTTTGTTAGAAAACAATTGCATAAAATCAGACTTAAATAATTACAATTTTTATTTTCAAAATAATTTTTGTAGTTTTTAGTATTTTCTTTATATATTGATTTTAAATGCAATGTTGTTTTTTTGGATTTTATTTTGGACGCCACATAATGATTATTAACCAAAAACAAGCATGAATTTGCATTTCAATATTTATTTTCTATATTGTTAGATAATTGATTTTTAGAATAATGTATCAATATTCTGTAAACAATGTGCTAAAGAGTTAATTGTCTTGTTGTCCTTTTAGTTTAGTTAGTCAGAAAATTTCATATCAACTGTGAAAATGATAGAAATGGAGTGGAATAAAAGTATTGATATTAAGGTTCTATAGCCATGATTGTATTGGTATGCCAGACAGCCAAACAAGAAAGAAGTAACAAGGACACATGTTAAGTCAATTTAGTCAATATTGTCGGGTAGGAGTAGGATATGGTGGAAGCATGTAGATAAATGTAAATGTTAGCGGGGCTGTCGTGGCCAATCAACGAGAAGCAGCCCGTAGGCGGCTTCGAGTTGACGGACCAAGCCAGGCTCGCAGAGTTGAGAAAAAGATTGTGTAGTGAGTGTGAGGTATTCAGTCTGGGTCGGTCGGTTGGAGAGATTCAGTCTGGATCACGCAGTCTTGGTGAGTCGGTGGAGGATCTCCTGCGGGAGAGTCCTCGAATAAAGAGTGACAAAGGAGATCTTGTCTTGGGTTTGGAGTTATTGGCACCTAGGCATTGTTGGCATCTTTGGGACTTGACTGACACTGACCTGACCGAAAGAAGGATATTCGGAGGATCCTCTCCTAATTACCCGTGGCATTACCTGAAGAGCGCATCACCCACATAGGAAGTCTATTCCCTTACGACTAAGAGTCTAACTTCCTTACGACAATATACGCTTACAATTACAAGCAATGTGTAGATTGGATCTCAATATCTTGGAGACTGGAGAATTCGCGCCCAGTAACGGAAATATTAATTATGGAGGAAATGAATCAATTAACGGAAAAGTAGAAGGAAATAAAACGTACGTACATAGTACTAAAAGAGCCTTCCTATTGTACTTGTCATTTCTGTACCCCGTACTTTTATTTACTTCATAAATAGAGAATTGACTTATATGGCTACCAAAAACCTTTAGCATAAGCTAAGTTGTATCATTGTATCTTGTGGATAGATTAAAATAATAAAATTCTAAGGAATAACAATATTTTTAACGTTTACCACATAGAGATGTTTATTTACTCTTTAGGTTATTTTTATTAACAAGTCAGCTTTACGTAGATAAATTTCTAAATGTATTTTAAAAGTATTATTGCTGTATTTTGTGCCTTTAATTGAATAAATTTTCGAACATTTCCATTAAATTTGCTAAAAAATGTTCGAATTCTTTGGGATACCCTGAGATTTATCCAAAATTAAATGGTATTGTCTTGAACTGAGTACAAGAATTCACTTCACACTACTTTCAACCATTAGGAAACAACATCTGCATTTAATTTATGTATCTTAGTAGCTAAATGTTGTTCAGTTTATCTAACTCTAAGATGGTTGAGTAGTTTTATTAGATCTTTTAAAATATCATTGTGTTAACGTTAAGTCTATAGAGATTTGCGAAGATGCGACATCGTTTTATTGATCTATCACTCATTGGATTCCCACTAACCATAAACAAATTTATTTCTTAGAAGCTCTTACATGTACCTGAAGATTATACATGCGCTGAGATGGGATACTGTTCTCATCCCATTTTGATTTTCAGAAAGACATTGGAGTCCTACAAATCATATTCTTGTGTTTTAAACATTATCTAGAAAACAACGAAGCGAGAACGTTCTACACCACCAATGGAAAAATTTTTCCGGATTACTAAGTAGTAAGTATAACTTTTATAATTATAAATATTTGCATGACTATAAAGAACACGTTTTGTTATTCAAAATCTATATGTATACAAAATCAATATTACGAGAATAGTATTAGAATTAATTATAATAATATTATTTAGTAAAACTGAAAACATAATTCCAAAAAATATTCAACTAAAATAAAAATTTTATGTTTAGGATTTCCATCGTAAATTTTGTTTAATTTTGATGATCAAAATAAGGTTTGAGTAAGGATATTTAGTTTGATATAACTAGTAATGGTTTAATGGATTTAAAAAATCATTCAGTTTTGATGAATTGAATTTTACAGAGACATTTACAATGGTGGACCTTAATAGACTACAGAATGCTCCGAGACTGTTATCTGAAATAGTAACTATGATGGATTCGGTTATATCAATCCAAGGACCAATGAAGGAAGTAATTGAGAAAGTGCCCTTGTTGGGTGGGAATGTCACTGAAGAAGCTGCACAGGGACTTGTTTTCCAATTGCAATTGACAATGGCCTTGTTGATGACACTGATTGCTAAACTTTACGGCCATATTTATGAACTGACGGATATAGGAATAGAATTTCCAACAGAGTTAGCAAATGAGATTGTTCATCATGTAAAAACTTCAAAGGATCTGACTAGTGAAGCAATGGCTGTCATTACAATTAAGGTGATCATCAACTTCATCGAGAGAAAAAGTTGTCTCGGGGTACCAGGACAATGTGAAACGTGCCAAAAGGTTCTTATTCTATCATTTAATTCAAATACTTATACTCAAGTATAATATGTATTTAATATTGGCATTGTGTTCAATGCAGCGGGAAGACAATGGACTTCAGTAAACAAAGTTCGATGCTAAAGATCTACTTATGGAAACTAATTAATTGCACATAAAATTTTTGTTCCGCCGTATTTTTTCCGTATTACACTATTATATATATATATATATATATATATGTCGTAGTATAACTCAACCATCTGTACATAACGGCGCCATTGTACTAGTTATAGTAATTATATTGATGTAAGTATTGCCATTCAGGACACAGATGAGACTTACATAATATTTAACTTCTCGCTTTAATTTGGCATGACAAATAATAACATGTACGCCTAAGTACCAATAAGTAAAAACGTAAATAATGTATCAATTTAGCTGAGTGAAAATTCTAACGTAAAAATTGTTGACAGGATTATAAGTACCTACAATATACATAAAGTATAGGTTAATAGAAATGTAAAGAACACAAAACCGTAATCATTATTCGTTATGTAATGAATTTTTTTTAATTTCTCAAAACATTCACCTAACTAATGTCAATTTTACAGGTTACGTAAGCATGTTTAACAGTAACTAGATACTTTGGTAAGTCTTCAAGTATTATATAGAATTGCCAATCTTTAGTGTCCAAGATTACTTGAGAATTGCGATAGTTATTTTGCATTAAGCCATTGTCATCAATTGATGCTTCCTATTTCAACTTTGTTGTCTTAGATATACAGAGATGTGCGAGAGTAAAGTTTCCAATTTTACTGGACTTTTGACCATTTCTGTGTCTTTTAACAACATAAAATCAACAAGGGAGACTTCAGAGACGATTGGAATGTCCCGTTTTCAATGCAATTCAAGTGTCACAAAGGGATAAACCTTTTCAGATTATTTTCTGTGGTAAAAATTAGTATTTCAGTGTAAAACCATTGTAAAATATTTATTGATAATTGGGAGTAAAAAGTAATGACATTTAATAACATTGATAAATGATGAGCCTCTAATTTTACTTGAATAAAACTGAACTTACTTTTAATATTCTTTTAACTCTGTATATGAAATCAATATCACGGCATATAGAAATGGCAAGTGCGGAAGGACAGATAATTGTCCCTTTAGTTTTATATACATACATTTACTTTTCTTCTAACGCTCATATTTGGCTCATGCTTATTCATCGATGTCTCTGCTAATTGAATCATTTCCTACGTAATTAATGCTTCCGTTACTTGACGCATATCCTGAAATTCTTCTGAAACAGGGTTGTAGTAATAACAAAAGTAGGTTACTGTAAATTGTATATGTACTGGCTTAACATGAACAACATTATTTTACAATATATATTATTCTATAGAGTACGCTAACAAAGATGCGATACCGTTTTATTGATCCATCACCCTTCAGATTCCCTCCAACCATAAACAAATTTAATTGGCTCTTTGAAGATTCTCCATCTCCATGCGCCGGGAGTAGAGCAACTTCTCCCATTCGCTTTTCACTAAAACATTATACTCTATCTAGGAAACACAATTCTTGTGTTTTCAAACGTTACCTGGAAGTGGAAGACAAAGAGGAAAGATCGATCTACCTTACAAGTTGAAGATTTTATCGGGATTATTAACAGGTAATTTTAACATTTGACAGAAAATGTTTTTCATAGTGTAAAGGAGATGTAGATTAGCAAAAGTTATGGACAGCCGGGATCCGATCTTATGATCCCAAGCCATCTCTACCCGTAGTACTACAACAGTAGGACTATACCAACTACTATACCAGTACAACAGTGGGACTATACTAGTACTACTGTACCAACTGTCCACTTCCATTTTCATCCACACACAATTCTTCCCTACTCATTTTCTTATTGTGTGATATGTCTCACATCACACAACTACTACATATCCCTCCTTTTTTTCCTTTAAGAGTGTCCTCGTACTCTTATTCCATCTCCACCAGGAGGTATAGGAATGTCAATACATTGGGAAACCGGAGCAGTAACAAATTTGATTATCTTCCTGTATCTCACCTTTCGTAGCGCTGCCATACCTGGTACATTATATTTACACTATGCTACTTTCGGGACATACAGGTAAGGCATGTGAGAAGCACAGGTAAAGATCCGCATCTTATGTAAAGGTGATGTAGATTAGCAAAAGTTATGGACAGCCGGAATCCGATCTTATGATCCCAAGCCATCTCTA
This sequence comes from Tomocerus qinae, assembly GCA_020055645.1. Lineage (NCBI taxonomy): Eukaryota > Metazoa > Arthropoda > Collembola > Entomobryomorpha > Tomoceridae > Tomocerus > Tomocerus qinae. The sequence continues at coordinate 45,064,097 of CM034546.1, read as the reverse complement.
TCCAGAATACTACAGTAGAATACCACTGTACCAACTGTCCACTTCTATTTGCCATCCACAAATCTTCTCTACTCATTTTCTTACTGTATAATGTAAGACACATCACACAACTACTACAAAAGTTATTAGAACACATTTTAATGCATCGGTTAACATTTAATATTTATCATCCATATATGGAGAGTACATTAAAAATCAAACTTGGTGAGAAATAAAATTGCAATAATATAATTTAGTTCCGAGTCACAACTTAGAAGACAAGGAGGCAAGATCTATTTACGCTATCAGTGGAGAAAAATCGGGATTAATATTTGGTAAGTTAGCACATTATTTTATAGCTGACAAACTTCTTTATGCGTCGAGATAGGCTCCCCTCCGTTTTTCTTTTCAGTGAAACTTTGAACTCCGGCAAAATTATGTTTCTTTTTTTGAACATTAGCTAGAAGACCAATACCCAAGATCGTTCTACGTTAGCAGTGGAAAAATTTATCGGGATTATTAACTGGTAAGTGTTTAACATTTGCAAATTATTTGCACAACTAAGAATACATTTTGTTGTATAGGTAATCTATGGTTTTATTTTTTTAAATGAAGATGTGTAAAGCTATAATTTTGTAGACTTCATTGACAGAAAAGTGTTGTGCTGCAAGCACCCGGGTAAAAAACCCGGCTTGAATATTTTCTGTTTTATTTTGGTAACGAGTAATTTGGAGAGGAAAATTAAGATTATTTTTTTCAGATAATATTTTAAGGTACTAATGCTGTTGTTTTTGTACATAAGATATAGTTGTAAAATTTTCCATTTTTTATCCACTTTACTTTTTGACTCCCAAAATGACGTGCTTCTTCGAATACATAAGTTTTGACGCTGAATTTTGATAGAGCACCTTTAATAATGCTATAATTGCAACAATAAAAAGTTATGTATTCGAAAAAGTTCAAGGCCAAAATTGGACCCGAATATTGGGCTACATGTATACATACGACAATAATGTAGATTCATGTAAACAGCCAGGGATCCAAACAAAGGCAGTTTTGTTTACACATTTAGTAATTTCTATAATATTACTGCTGTTCATATAAATAGACTGCAAATAGCTCTAAAATGACGACACTTTTAATAGACGTAGAACGTGGAATAAATAACAATGGTATATGTAATTTTTCCCATTGCCAACTCTTGAGATTTAATCGCTGTGGAATCGGTATGATTTTCGCGCAAATTTTGCGGTTAGTTTTCTGAGTACTATACACATGCATTTCATGCTGTAGCCACATGGTGACAATAAATATAGTACTTAAAAAACTAACCGCAAAATTTGCGCGAAAATCATACCGATTCCACAGCGATTAAATCTGGTACTTTTAAAAACTGTTACGATATATTTAAATTTTGACCAATTGATATTTGCAGTTTGCAAGTTAATATGGCGGGACAATCTAAACCACAAAATGCCTCGACGCTGCTAAAAGACGTGAACACTATCATGGAGTCGATTATATCAATTCAGTCAACAATGAAGTCTGTCCTTGAAATAGTACCCAATATGTGGGACAAACTTACTGAACATGCTTTACTTCAGCTAAATAAGGGTTTGGATTTGGCAATGGCCGTGTTGACGGCCTTAATTAAAAAACTTTACAAGAATATTATTACACTGTCTGATATGGGAATAGAATTCCAATTAGAAACATTAACTGGGATTACGAATCAAGTAACAATCTCAAATGATCTGGTTTGTGAAGCAATGGCTGCAACTATCATAGCGTTAATCGTCAACCGCATTCAAAGAAAGAGACGTATTCTTCAGTACCGTATTTAGTGTGGATTTCAGAAGGGGGAGCCATATGTAATAGATATACACCCGAAAAATTTATGCTCTTTTTATCGAAAATGAGGGAAAAATAATCTTTAAAAAATTAAATCGCGCCAAGTTTTTGGTATTTTGAGAAGAAAATTTTTTTTCTTGGATTTCTTATTTTTCTCCTAATAAGTTTCAAGTATTCCTAGAAAATAAAGGATTTAAGTAATTAATTAAATAAACGAATAGAGAAAAGAGGCTTCTTTTTATTCATTCTAGAGTGTATAATTATGATTATGTGAATTGACATGTTAAACAAAATTTAAGCATAGTACACTACTTATAGAAAGGACACCGGCATCTCTATATTATAAACGTAGACTTGATAAAGTAATATATTTACCTGTCTATATATGTATACTAGGTTCCCAGCTTTGTGGGACTAAAGTTTGAAAAGTAGGTATTATAGAGAGTTTTGCGCTGTATAATAGGGAGTTATGAGGTAAAATGATTTTAGCTTATTCTTATGCAGTTGGTGCAATATTCTCAATATTCTATCTATAATTTATAAACAGATTCTTAACTATGTAGAACGATCATACTTAATAGTCACTTACGATGACATTTACCGATGGAAATGAAATTGAGTTGAACAGCAAGTTTTATATTCAAGCAAATGTAGTAGATGAAATTAAGGGGTGAGATGAAGTAAAGAATATCGCAGATTGCACAGATTTGTATTACCAAATTACACATACACTATCACACAAAACGACACAATCAATTGACGTTACTGTAGCCTTTCGTGAACGCTCAGTAAGTCAGGATTGACACATTTAGACTTAATTTGTTACCTTCTTATAATTATGTGAGCATGAATTCTCTCACAGAAAAGCTAAATTAAGCAGCGAAACGAAATATATCGCAAACCTTAAATACAAACATAAATATACGAATCAATAATAAGTCAACGTAATAACTAAGGACTTGTGAAATTAAACTTATAGTAAACCGAATTAAATTAAATAACTTAAATAACATTAATACACTTACTCTACTGATCTGCTTCAGGATTCTCTAGGAATGAACTGAGAGTTCAGTAGGGGACAAGGTCCGACCGAAGTGGATTCAATAAAAGACAAAAGGGAAATCGACCAAGATTCGGAGTTGCGGTTGGTTTTTATAACCTCGGACTCCTTGTCTTACTTATGTTACAGATAGAAATGTATCTATAGCTAATAGTCCATGTTAATAGGTCATTATAATATTATCTAATTAGTCAAAATTACATGCAAATGAACATCATATCTTTAAGTTTTTAGTTGGACAAGTCCATAGGTACACAGTGTACATACAGGCATTTACAAATACAATGTAGCAATCTGGTAAGGAATACATAAATTCCTTACAGTATCCATAAAAAATTGGCAGAATTACATTTACTAGTAATTATTACATAAATTCAGTGTCAATATTTTTTGATTAATTTAGAAATAAGCTAATATTAACCCCCGAGTGCAGTTCATTTTTTTTTGTAATATGCATTGCATATTCGCTTGCGCATTTTGCATTTAGGGTCACCATACCACACGTACAGACTTATATATATACATATAAATATATATAGACAGGTAAATTTATTGCTTTATCATGACTACGATTATGTGTAGAGATATATGCGTCTGTGCGTATGGTAGGGAGACCCAAAAGGCAAAATTCGCAAGCGTACATGCAATGCATATTACAAAAACAATGAACTACGCTTTGATTTAATATTAACTTATTTCAAAATTAAGTCAAAAATGATTGACGCGGAAATCTTTTGAAATTTAATAGCAGTACTGGTGGCCTAGTAACTTAATACCTAAGAAAATTAAACACAATATTGTTTGTCAAAAGTTTTTTTTAAATTTACGACACAAAATATTAAAATGGTTGTTGTAAATAATATGTGCCAGATATAATAAATACATATTACCCAACTCTCCTCATTGAATGAAACTTTTAAAAAATCTCCCATATTAATTATTTTCTATTGTTGTATTTTATTTAATTACGATCTTTATTTGCTGTGTTATGTGTTATATCTTACATGTTACAGAGTCCACATTCCGCACAATATTTGTATTTTGTGCTTCATATTAATTCGTAATTTTCCAATTTGAAATGTGTACAATTAGCAATTTTAGATATCGTAAAAATTTATAATGTAACTTATTTCATAAATGCATCTGAAATTAAAAATTTTAAATTAAATGAAGAAGATAATAAATACATTCCATGATTTTGAACATTAAAATTTCGATTAAAAATATGGTCATACTTGTTAAATATCCATACATAGCCCCGTAAAATATAAGTTGTAAAGAAGAATGTATCGTAAGTCCTGTATGTGTATTGGAGCCAGTTAAGTCAGGGAATATTTTGGATACATATCCGTAAACATACCGCTTTTTGTACCAGAAATTAATAATACCAGCAATTTTTAACCTGTCTAGTGTCTTTCTAACAGGCTTTGCCAATTTAAGACTTATTTCCCATGGAATAGGATTTTCACCCCAATCAGTTTTGACTATATTGCAACTGAAATTTAGATTTTTCTTGGATATCTTGATGTAGGTTGTCAAGCTATGATACATTTCAACAGGAATGACAACCATTCCCTTTTTTTGTGAAAGTTGTTGAAATATTCGGGGAGATTTGGAAATTGTGGCCAGTTCTTCCGCAGGAAATATAATCATTATCTCAGATGTCAGATTTATCTTATGGAATTTAGCAGTATATTGAAGATATTGAATTCCGTTAATCTCTTCACCAACTTTTGAACCGAAAATTTTGTATCCTGCGTTAATAATATCTGCAGGTGTTTCAAAAGTGGTCTGTCGTAATGGCACTGAGAAATTCGTAGTCACGACAGACTGATAAATGTTACTGAGAAAAGTAATCATCACAAACACAAGACCAATCCATTTGCAGGGCCATTTACACTGGCAATTTTGTAATACAAAAATGAAAATGATGTCGATACCAAAATTTATATTTCGAAAAATTAAACAAACACAAAAAACTAAAAATAAAATACTCAACCAAACATTCAATTGAAAAGGATTAGTAAAAAACTTCATATCCGGGGCCCCGTATCGATCAGAAAAATCACAGTATAGCAATTTAGTTTTTAATGACAATTTGATGAAATGTTCGTGACGAAATGATGACATTTCACCTCCTAAAAATCGACAATGAGTGCACAATGCTAACACAAAAGATTTACTCTGATTTTCTGCAATAATTCCTTTTACCCAAGATAAATTGTGTTTTTTCTCAAGAATTTCTACCGTAATTGCGTCTGAAATGCAACCCTTAACGTCTTTGAAATAAGCATTTGTCTCACACTCTTGAAATGGGTAGTAATTGAAAACTGATGTTTCTAATAATGCCAAATTTTTAACTTTTTCATTATTAGAATTACTACAAATATCAAATTTTGGCAAATTTTTCCCTGATTCAAATTCCGTCAAATTATTGAAAGAAACACTTTGGAGATAATTAGTGCACATTAAAGTAACAGAATTTGTGTCCCAGATGCCGTAATTTGCAAAGGCAGTGTCTATATTCATTGATTTTGCTGTATTCGTCACTAAATTGCGTAAATGATTATTTAAAGTTGAAGTAAAGTTATCGCCGACAAATAAAATTAACATCTCTTTTGAAAATTTGTCGTTTGTTAACAATTCTACGGCTTTATGATATTCATCTGCGCTGTTTACCATACTTACAAATATGTCAAGTTTTGATTTGCAGAATTTTGGAGAATCACGAAATTGTTTCTGTAATATGTATCCATGATGTGTATTTGAAAATATTTTAGCTGGCAAATAATCACTAAATAAGATATAAATTGATGTTGTAGACAGATTGGAAAAAGTTGTGGTACTAACAAATACAACGTTTAAAAAACAATATTGGTAAATATTTTTTAGTTCTGTTTGATTGTGAATCGATCGTAGCAGTTGAGGCTTTTCAAATAATATGTTCGAGGTGGTTTTAACTTCTTTAAGCACTAATGTCCCGATTATGAAAATTATGTACTTTAAAAAATCAATTTTCTGTATAATTTCATTACTGGAGTCTGATTTTTTATATTTCAATTGGATCAGGACCATTCTGCAAAAGGTAGAAAGAAAACTAGCATGATAACATGAATATGATTACAAAATCCACTCGACCATGTCTCTTTAACTGGACATGAAACAATTGAAATGACACTTTGTCAATTTCTATCCGGAAAATACCGGAAATAATCAGGAATAATTATGACCTATTGTACCAAGTCGTTACACGTTCTTTTTGTCTACAAAGCAGTTCAACAAATCAATTGTTTACACAACTATTCTCATTTAATATGCAAATTTATATTGGCCAACAAATGGCTTAGCTAACAAATATTCTTAATTTCTTTGACAAGTACAATTTGCGTTATAAATGCAAGAACTTTTAATGGAGCTACCAATGCAGTTGTTTTTTTTAAATACAATGCCAAACATCATTCAATAGTCACTTCAATTCAACCATGAAACTATATACACATTCTTTCCACTAAAAGAAAAGTTTTAAAAGTTTATTTTGGCTCCTGTTAAGATTTAAGTGTTAATTATAAGCGCCAGTTTTTAGTCTAAAAGGCACAATTACCTAGGTTCTTAAAGAATTATTGGAATAGAATCGTTTAAAATTAAATTGAAGGAAATAAATTGCATGTGGCCTATGGACAAAAACAAGTTGTCCTTAGACTATAGATAATGTATACTTAGATACAATAATATAGTGGTCAAACAATCAGTATGTTATCTACATTGATAATAAAGTAGGATAATTATTGCAAATTGTATTTAATACTTGCATATAAATTTTATCTATTGTAAACTCTTGTATGGGCCACTGCCATATGCCACTGACATCCATGGAAATAACAATAAATCAATAAATAAGAATAAATAAGAATGAAGCTAAATAAATGTCCATCTACTTTAAGATACAGTAAACTTTGTTATCAATTATAATACTGTACAATTTATACCCATCCAATATGAAATTGGGTAATTGCTAATTAAGGCAACATAGTATTATTAATTAAAATCAATTTTGTCTCTATATTATAACGACCGTCTTAGATAAAGCAATAAATTTACTTTTACCTGTCTATATAGATATAATATGTCTCTACGTGTAGTAAGGTGTTCCCAAATGCAAAATGTGCAAGCGCTTATTTAATGCATATTATTACATAAAACAATGAACCTGGGTTAATATTGGCATATTTCGAAATTAGACCAAAAAATGTTGACACGGAAATCTTTTGAAATTTGTAGCTGTACTGGTGGCCTAGTCTCTATTTATAATCCTAGACTTCATAAATCAATAAATTTACCGTCTATATATGTCTGTACGTGTGTGGTAGGGAGAACCAAGGAAACCTACCTAAATTACGTAACGCAAAACCCACTTTCCCATGCATAACGCAAGTGCTGACTGCAACACTTTTGAGTACCTCCTCCTCCCATCAACTGCACACGTAATATATGTAGACTCCTTAAAAGCAAAATGCGCAAGCCCAATTAATGTTTTCAATAATGTACCCCAAAGCATACCTCCTTGTACTAAATTCAGCACACGAAGGTATGCATTGGGGTACATTATTGAAAACATTCCTCTAAACCACAAAAATGAGTCGTTTCATATTGTTATTATATAAACACTAGCCGGTCACAGGGCCCAGGCCCTGTTATAAATAAAGCTAGTGTGTATGCCAGGGCAATATTGCAAGATGGATAGAATGTATTTCAGAAACTTATTTCCGTCACCCACCTGGTGCGTGAGGGGAAGCAGTTTATTTGCTTAGTCGAATAAAACAGAATAACACTTGGCAGCATAGACGTAAGTTGTAGGTAAACATCCCATCCAATGAAAAAGATGGAACATCCAACCCCATCCATCCCATCATCACCAAACACCCAAGAAAAGATCAACATCCTATCCAGCCCATCATCAATATCCAAATAAAGTAATCCATCTAATACAGCCCATCACCAGTTTCCAAATAAAGTACCATTGACCATTACAGCCATCACCAACACATCCCTTTCAGCCAATTCATACACCTGGATGGGGATGTTGGGTATAATGGATGGGATGCTTACATCTAAGCTTGGCAGTATGCATAATGATGAGTCAGAGTAACGTAGGCGTAACATTATACTCCAAGTCAAAAATGTGACCATAATGGGTGTGCGGTGTATTGGCCGATCTGCGGGATTGTGATATTTTTGGGTTTTTCTTTCTTTATGCTGCTAATTTTATGCACAAGTAAAACTAACAATTCGTAATTTAACTAGCTTCACTAGTCAGGTTGTAAGCCTGCCAATGACAAACTAGTGAGTGTGATCTATCTTAGTGCGTGTATGTCAATTATCATGTGTCAACTATTGTCAACTATTTTGTAATAGACTTTTTATAAACACCTTCCCTAACCTGATTTAGGGTAAAATGATATCTCGTTACAAAAAACACAAAGGAAAAGACTTATTCTTAACCTATATTTATTTCCAAAATCAACTTAATCAAAAATCTGGAAATTTCTTCTCACACACACAAGACACGTTCATTCGGTATGAAATCACGAAGCACACTGACTCTTCTGAGTCCGATCAGACGCATACACAACACACAACGATTGTAGCCAAGCACAAAACGTTTTACTTGGCAGTTACAACTCAGCTTGCACCTTGCGCATGCGTTCACATTACTTTCATATTCATTCTTTATCAAGCATAACAGTTTAACATAATATTATATGTTTACCATATTATAATTCTAGTTATTAAAGGCGAAAGACCAAACAATGGGTGACCAGAATAAGTACCGATAGTCACAATAAAATTCCAACACAAAAATATTGACCCTTGGTCGTAATAAGCTGAAGTTTTAGAAAATTTTGTTTTTTTGATTTGGAATAACTAATTACATATACTACCGTTGTATAGTGTCAATGCAAGGAAAATGTCAACTTCCATGACATTCATGACTATGACCAACGAAAATGGAATCACATTAAATAAATATTCTACATTCATAAATATTCACCCACCTAAACTTTTTAAGGGCTACTTATACTCTTCCTAATCCTATCTTCATCACGATTTGTGACGTCATATTAGAAGTCATAATTTTATGATAATAAATCTCTTTAACACATAAGTGGCAGACTCAAAACGTACACATTTGAAATAAAAAATAGTTTACCACTTCATCCCGCTCTGAATATTTTCTATTTAAGAATGGACTTAGTTTTTCTATTTAAGACGTAAAACATTTTTAACCTCCTATTAGCTTAAAACCATTTGCGAATTGAAAAAAATATAGTTTTATTATGAATAGCCAATTTTTAAACTTTCCTGCGTATAAAATAAGGTCACGGCACGGGGTGTTAAATTGAAAGAAAGAGAATCAACTACCACGTCTCACAACAGTGACTTTCATAATTTTATCACCGCGCAAGCGTGTATGCATAAAACCAAGTTCTATCTGGATGGAATTTAGCATCTTCAGCAAATAAACCAAATTGTGTTGTTAATACATTTTGAAATAACGTTACGGTGGCCGAGAAATAACATTCATAATTTCATAATCCGTACACACATACATACAACATACATTTCGATGACGTTTATATAATTTCATTCATAATCCGTACACACATACATACAACATACATTTCGATGACGTTTATATTATAGATCAGAATAATAATAGAAATTTATATCAGAAAGCTGAATGGTGTTGGTGATTGAAATGGGATGTTTTTGAAATTGTTTTTATTACTGTGATGGGTGGCCTGCTGAAATCTCTTTAGTGCTAGATTTGTCCCTTGGCGGAGTTCACTGTATTATAAATAGCAACTTTTAAATGGCATCGAATTTTCCCAATTTGAAAACTGTCTATGAAAACTGGGAAACCACATTCTATTATGGCAGCATCCCTTAAAGAAAAAGGTTCTATCAACTTTCAGTTTGATACATTAAAAAGACTATACTTAAATATCCATTTTTTGTTTAGTGCAGTAACTAGCCTAACACCACTTTCGGTCGTGTGGATAGACATTTTACTGTACCTAACAATCTGAAAGTGGATAATAGAGGCTGTTTCTATCCTTAAACAAATATCTCTATATTATAACCACCGTCTTAGATAACGCAATAAATTTAATTTACCTACCTATATTATATGTATGTATCTATTCATGAGTGGTTGGGCGAATTCAGGGACGCATCCTGAAATTTGGTAAAGGGAGGTCAAATATATATTTATGACAAAAACGAAACATTCGCGTGAAAAAAGTTTAACGGTTTTTTGAGAAAAAAATATCTTTTTCTCAAATTTAGAGGGGACCCTCTGCCACCCTACTGGATACGTAAGGCAGGGTAATACCAAAAAGCAAATGGAAATGTTTCATTTCCAATAATCTTGGCTTCGAGTAAACAAGATTGTGTTGGTAATGCTTTGTTAGTTGTGTAGGGTTGGTGCGATTTCGATATGGTTGAATTCAAAGCTTCGTTTTTGATTACTATACCAGTCATGCACAATTACCACATTCAACCTTATTCTTTGGTGATCTTTTACCAGAATACGAGCTGTCGATGATTGAATATTATACTGTCCATTGAAAGTGAACAGAACTCCGAAACTTTCTCTACTGATATGTGTGTTAGGGGGAGAGCACGGCTACTACTATTGGTTAGTAGAGTTATGCTACCGCTCAAGCCGCGAGGGCTTACTTGCAGTGACTCCCGGAACAACTTTACTAAGTGTACAGACTTACACGAAGAGACTTAGTGAAGAGTACTGAGTACTGAGCCATGAGACGGAACGACTCAACACTGTCCCGCAACTCGATCTGGTGGGCAGTCAGAGAGGGATCGGGACATGTAAGCCGACCGCCAGTGACCCCAAGAAAATCACTTATAGCAGTCAACTTCAACCCACCTTATCCCCTCATGCGCATCCCATTGTCCAGACTTGTGCTAGGTAGAACTCGTTAAAGATAAAAGCAATTTTGCCTATATATATGTCTGTACGCGTGGTAGGGTGACCCCAAATGCGCAAGCGCTAATGCAATGCCTATTACATACAGCAATGAACTACACCCTGGGTTAATATTATATTAGCATATTATTTTGCAACAAAACAAAAAAATACTGAAACGAAAATTTTCGTAGTGGCTCAGTTGATAATCTTTGGTAGAAACGAGAGTTGGCCGCTGCATTTAAAGTCGGTCCAAAGAGAAGGATCAAGAAAAAGTAGGTAAAAACACTTCTAAAATCAGCAAACAGTAACAACACTCTTAAAACTACAATAAAATTTGAATCTGGATATCGTTGTGACAGATTAGTTGGGGTAAAAGTGCAGTTTATGTGTGTGCCGAAAAATATTTTTTACTAATACAATGAATAGACCGCTAAACGACAAATATTTTATAACTTCTCCGATCTATCCGTTTTTATCATATTTTATCCGTTTTATCCGTTTTTATCCGATTTTATCCGATTTTATCCGATTTTATCCGTTTTTATCCGTTTTTATCCGATTTTATTCGTTTTTATCCGATTTTATCCGTTTTATCCGTTCTTGTCCGTTTTTATCCGATTTCATCTGTTTTTATCCGATATTATCCTACCTTATTCAATTTTACGTAAAATCAATATCCCTCATTGAATTTCTGCGACAACCGTGCATCTACGGAGCGTAGCTGTAGCTGAGAAAATCAAGACTGCAGAGACCTTGATTTGAATGTTACAGATTTCAGTCTTATATATGTTTCTTTGTCTTTATTATACTTCTTTGAGATAATAAATTGAGTTTTCCTTGACCTTGTCAATGAAAGGTCTATAAAGGTAAGACGACCTACTTATGGTAATCCGTTTTATTGATCTATCGTTCATACTGGATTTCTACAAAACAACAATGTGATTTAATTAGCAGTTGGAAGTTTCTCCATTCCCCGAGATGTACTTTGCGCATCCATCCGGTTCCGGTAAGATGATACATAGGTAATATATGCATCTATTGTCTTAGAAAGATACTAGAAGGCAAGGCAGCGAGGCAAGTTCGTCCTAAATTATCAATCACATATTGCATTATAAACCTGGTAAGTTTAACTTTAACAAATTATTTTCATACTCATTTTGATATACCCACCTAAGCATTTATACTTACGATGAATAACGAAGATATATAGATACAGCCGATATATTATTCCAATTAACTGAAGAAATCCGTCAACAATGGATTAAGTGTAAAAAAATCCAATTAAATAATATTAAAATTGACTTGTCAGATCAGATCTCTTCCATTTTATTTTAAGGAAGCCAAGCAAAGCATTCCTTTAGAAGCTGAAGAAACATTTAAATCCCTAGTTTTAAATAAAAGTACTAAGATTAAATTTAAGTAGGTATTTATTCAATATTTCTATAGCTTTTCAACAAGGATCAGACACCAGAAAATCATGGTCTTTTTTTCTTAAACTTTACCTAGACGACAAAGAGGAAAGGATCGTCCAACGTTACAAAACCGGAGGAATTATTAAAAGTAAGTTTAAAATTAGAAAATTATTTTGTAAACTAAGAACAATTATTGTAAGCACATGGCCGTCCCACTGTATGGGAGTTGGACAATTTCCAAGGGCCTATAAGGGGCCTCTCGCTGCGGATAGAAAGATAACAAAGCTTAACTTAAAGCATTGTTAACACTTTTCTCTATTCCTTTCTATTTTCCACAAATTACCAACTTAATTTCAACTTATAATAAAAAAAATGTCTATTGAATTGGTACAAAGCTAAATAATTTGTAAGACAATTTCCGTAATAGCTTTGACATGGATTTAATCAAATTTACTGGTTTCGGTTTATTAAGTAATTATTTTAATCATTCAGTTTCGCTGCATTGATTTTTACAGAGAGGCAGTTGTAATGACTGAACTTTCTAGACTGCAGAATGCTGCGAGGCTGTTAGTCGAAGTAGGAACTACGATGCAGTCGATTATATCAATTCAAACAACGATGAAGAATGTAATTGACATAGTGCCCTCGTTGGGTGAGGATCTACCCGAAGAAACAGTACAAGATCTTATTTTTAAATTGGAATTGATAATGACCCTATTGATGAAGACAATTCCTCATCTTTACAACAATATTGTCAAACTAACTGAATTGAGAATAAGATTCCCAGCAGGATGCTTAGATGGAATATCACGTCAAGTAAAATTGTCAAAAGATCTGATTTCTGAAGCATTGGCTGCAACTGTCGTGGCGTCGGTCTTCAAGTATTTGAGGATGAGTGGAAATCTGCATAAACCAGAGCAATAAGTACATGAGAAAACTGCCAAATGCAATGGTTTTTATTCTATTATTTAATTTAAGTATTGATTGATATGACCTATACTATGTATTTAAAGTTATCAGAATGTAAACTGGTCTTTTAGACATAATGGTCTTTTCGGAAAGGAAACACAGCCAAAATAAAAGACGGGAAAACCCATGTAGATGCAAAAATTTTAAAATAAAACCTGTTTTGTATAAAATCACATCCACTGCTCTAATCTATTTCCATAAGAGCAGTTTACTTTTCGGAAAAACCAGCTTACTCATCAAAAAGACAAGTTTACTTTTCAAAAAGACCAGATTTCTAATTCTATGTTTGCCTAAAAGATCAGTTTGCATGACATCATTGTGTTGACTGTACCTTAAAGACAAAGAATCCAATAAGTAAAGCAATTAATAGATAAAACTAATTACTGAGAAAATTTTTGTTCCGTCTTATTCATTCATTCGTGTGAGGCAGATAACACCACTCGTACGTACGGCCAAATTTCCTGTTAGTTCTCTATCCTCGTTTTCTATTTCCATAGTAATAATAAAATATACCATATATTAGCTAATATATCGTATTCATCGATTTAGTTCCCATATCGCAATAATTCCCCAGTTGGGAAACTAAATAAATAAATTTGTGAAAATATGGCTCTCCAATGTTTAGTTTCCCATATCGAAATAGTTCCCCACCGTAAAATCCTAAAATATAGGCAAAATAAAAACCACATTCTTATCGGTATCAACCTAATACCCCCCGAGTTCGAATGCCCCCCCTATTCGAATACCCCTCCGTCCTACTACTTCCCGACATACTACCCCCCGGTTCGATTAGCCCCCCGTTAGACTACTTCCCCGTTACATTACCCCCCTCCCCGAAACGATAATAAATAATTGATTTTAATCGTCCACGATGTTATATAGTAAAGGAAAAACCAGGATAATGAAAAATGATAAAAACGAGATTGGTCACTACTATTAATTACTTGATAATAATTATTATATATCTGTAGTTATCAGTAATATTCACAGTGATCAAGTGGGCAGGCTTCGTTAACAAATGTACAAAATCTTTACGGAAAAGAAACGGTATCTACCGACAATGGAAACTAAACTACTGCAAATTAAGACTATATAGTTATAGACTACTACCTACTACTATATTTTATATATAGACTACTACTATTTATATATAGCCTACTGCTATTTATATATAGACTACTACTATATAGTTCGTGGACGATTAAAATCAATTATTTAATATCGTTTGGGGGCGGGGGGTAATGTAACGGGGAAGTAGTCTAACGGGGGGCTAATCGAACCGGGGGGTAGTATGCCGGGAAGTAGTAGGACGGAGGGGTATTCGAATAGGGGGGGTATTCGAACTCGGGGGGTATTAGGACGTATTCTTCTTATCAAATCATTGCATCTGCACTTATCCAGTGCTCATGTTCCCATTCGTTGCATATGTGCCAACCAGTGTACAAAATACCATTTACCACTTACCATAGGTAAGTGGTTTTTAATGGTATTTAATGTCGTAATTTACCACCACCTAACAATTGGCGGTGAATGGTATAATTGGTAAGAGATGGTAAAAATAGTTTTAATTAAATTTCGTAGAGTTTTGAATAAAATTCGCCGCTCTAATACTTAAAATGAGTATTTTTTCTAATTAAATTAAAGTTGGCTGCACCAAGAGAATAAATTTCGTTTAAATGACTTTATCACTACTTTCTGTAAACATTCAAATATAAATCTTAAATAGAAATAAAATAGAAATAAATAAAGCATGAAGACTTATTGTAATGTGTCATTTGTGTATCTCTGCAAATTATTCACAATTTAAATGCATGGCTAAAAAGTGGTAAAGTTTGGCTGCGAATTAACGTGTATGGCAGACACAGGAATTTTATTATGACAAGAAATTTCATCAAACAGTAGTACATTTTTGTATGGTACGTTATAGAAAACCGAGGGGTATTGTATAGAAAGTAAAGGAACAGTGTATGGTACTGAGACAAAATTGTGGCTTTGATGATGTGAATATTTAGTCCTTGTAAGCACACCATATTTATTTGTATGATTTTGATAATAATATGAGAAAAATTAATTGCAATATTTCGCCATTTTAGATACTAATAATTACTTTAACAAACGTAATGAATTTGTGATGAACATGTAAAATAAAGTTAGGCAATGTCAATAATGGAGTAAATTATAAGCAGGTTATGGTAAAGGTATAAAAATATTGTTTTAGAGCTTGTGTCAGTTTCTTTGGCCGACCTGGTATGGCCTTGGCTGCCTCTGATATTATAATCTCTTTGTTACCTTTTAACCTTTCCAATAACATGCTTGCAAATATTTTGTTTCAGGAAATGGGGGCAAGTACAAATTGATAGGGAAATAGTCGGGTTGTATATGATCTTAGTATTCCTTGTTTGCTCAGACAGTAAGTAATCGTTAAAAAAGTGTCAGTTTACTAATACTATCCGGTATACTTATAGTTAGTATTATTACCTGTAGTACTATCATCAGCTCATAAAAGCAAAAATTTTGTCTTAGTACCATACATTGTTCCTTTACTTTCCATACAACACCCCTCGGTTTTCTATAACGTACCATACAAATGTACGACTGTTCGATGAAATTTCTTGCCATACAAAAATTCCTGTGTCTGCCGTACAAATTCCTATTTTCCCGTAAAGTTTGTAAAGCAGAATGACGATGATGACGAAGAAATGGATGTTGATCTAACCGAACCTATGGACGTATCTCTATCATCTGACGACGACATTCCTTCCAAATTGAATTCCTGCTAATATGCTCATTCCATTCATTATTTAACTTATGATTTAATTTTGTATTCAAATAATACATGAAATTTTTTAAATTTGTAATTCGAAATATAGTTCCCCATATCATAATATAATAATTCACTAAGAATATTTTTGACCAAAAAATGGGAGTTCCTCTGGTGAACGAAATCGATTAATACGGTACATACTCATTCGTGTTACATCTCTATGAGTGGTCCGAAATGCACCATGCGATATATTAATAATATAGTACTAAAATTTTCGTTTAATAATAAAATTTTGATTGCCTTGTGCCATCAACTTAGTTGGTATGACTGTAAAGCACTTATTCCACAACACCAATGCAAAATTTATTGTCGGATCTCTCTAGAAGTAAATTATACCATACCTATCTATCTATCTATAAGTATATTAATATAATGCCATAACATCTCAATATGATTATAGTAGAGATTTAGACCTAAAACTATATTGTGTGTACATATTCACTTTCAGGGCACAGATCTGATTTACATTCTCGTTTTAATTTGACATGACATGACAAAACCTAAGCTCACCCATAAACCCATTTAAATGAAAACAAATGTTGAGATATCAAATATAATTAAGCTGAGTGAAACCCTTCCGCAAAAATGTTGACAACATTATAAATACCTACACTGACTTGCATAACATTCGCTTGCAGACAGAGCTTTGCTTTGTCCTTATTTACTAAGCTTCCAGTAGAAGTTCTTCTCCATTAACTTATTGGAAATATGGTACCAGGATACTGTATTGCTGCCAAGGCTTCCTCTTTGCTTTTCTATCACCACGAATTATTACTTAAGATACTCAAGAATCGAACAGTCAGGATTCGCGAATCAATAAGTCCCACGGGTGCTGTACTGCCAGTAAAAGCTTCTTTCTCCTCTTATGTATTTGTCAGCACAAATTTTACCTTACGATTGTTACGATACTCAGGGATAGTCAGTAAGGAATCGAGAACGAGTAAGTCCTTATATAGTTGTACGTGTTCTCTCTCATCAGTCTCACTCCTCCTGTGTAATGTTGTCATCAATATTCCGCACTCAGTATGTAGTTTCGAGCTTTCGACTGTCTAAAGTGGATTGTCTCTGACATAGTAGTAATATATTATTCGCTTAATTTATTCGTTTTCTCTACAATTCATAATTACTAGTCCCAATACTTGAATCTGATTGAAGCTTTTAAATAGAAGTAGATCATCGGGTAGCTAAAAGTTAATGTCAATACTATTTTTCTTTCTTACTTTCACTGAGCTTATGAATTGGTATAGTTATATTGCTTTATACATTTGCCTCTTTTACACTTTCAACAATAAATGATTGAGCATGACCAAAAAGGTTATCAAAGCTTTAAGCATGCTTGCATCGTCTAATATACCTTAAAACACTATTTTAACCCGAACTACCAGTATCATTATTATTTTAAAATGAACTACATATTATTATGTTATTATGCTATAAGAAAGTTGACGGAAACTTACAAAATGAAAGATTAATATTTCGCCATCCTGATACGATAGGAAAGCTGAATACCCTATACATATTATTTTGCTTCGAAAACGTAATGGACAGAAATTATTTGATATAGGAAAATAAAAAACCCGAGGTGTTCAAAAAACATTGCTAAGTACTTTTTTATGTCCGCTTTAGGGAAGTGAAATAACATCTTTGGTCAAAAAAATTAACTTTTCTGTACTTTAGGGGCTACGTATGAAAACACCTCCAAATCGGAATATGAAATAGCTCCGAAACTACTGCACCGATATGGATGAAACTTGGACCAGATATCGACCATTATCATATCTCGGGTCGATTTTTGAATTTTTAAAAAATTCGCATTTCTTCCCTTTCAAAATTACGAAATAAGTTTTGAAATAGGCGGTTTTTCATACATGAAATTTTTTTATCAAAATTTTAATGGATTAAAATTAAAGCCCTTTATAAATTATGGCTAATGGGCAGAAATGGATTTTCCAAATTGTTATCAGAGGTCAAATTTCAGTTTTCGTCGAAAAATGCCCATGTAAGGTGTCGCTCGCAAGCTAAAGATATGGTAAAAGCCAAATAATTACATATTTTGGCAACCGAGGACTTCATAAAGAGGTCAAAGGTCATGTTCGTCAAAATTGGAATCTCTGATGCACAAGCTATGCCGCTAAATAGTGCATTCGGCATTTGGGTACATACTAGCCATAACCCATATTTAACATAGGCTTGTGCCTTCTTCAGTGCGTAGCTTATACATTGTGAAGTGTCTTTTGCTTTCCTGCCAATTTGCACACTTGTCTATATCTTCAGGAAAGCAAAAGACTTCTCAAAAATCTCTTTTACAAAATTCATTCCCACAAAATGCAACCATTACTGTTTCACTCCTCTGGATTTCCATGGAACCGAAGCTGTGGAGAATCTGGAGTGCAAAAGTAGTTCCAAGGGGGCTTTTCAAGCTTGTACATTTTTAAATTGGCCCCGAAAAGTACACTGCATAAAATGCAAAAAGAGCAAAGCTCCGGACGACTTACAGTTACAGTCTTTTCAGCAAAATTCTACGAAAACCTCCGATATGAAATTATTAACGAACTCTGACTGACTACGCGGAAGCCCTGTCAATTTTTGCTACTTCTCAACTTTGCAAACAGATGCTGCTACAGTAGGGCATTACCCGGTATACTAATAAAGTTGGTATTATACTAATAAAGTTGGTCCCCGGAAGGTGCTGAAAAATGTAATTCTAATTTCAACGACGACAAATGGACTTGTCTTATTGGCACGTATGACGATTGGCCTCGAGCGACCAAGTGTATAATGTGCATAGGCCCTAATGATGAGAAGAACAGCATTATGGGTATAGTTGGTCGGAAATCTGCCTGTATCCGCAAGATAACATATCCCCTTTTTCGTGTAATCAACGTCGTCGTGATATCTAAAATGGTCTTGTTCCTTCGATGAAAAGTTTGAGCCTGGGAATGGCCAACAACTGGGGCACAAGTTTCAGTAACTCTAGTCTCGGCGTCGTCGATGAAAATTCTGTCAATCAAAGCTACACAGAAGCCATCCGATGTGAATGTTTGGCACCAGTGAAATGGACGGGGGATAACTTGATGACTGCCGTGGAGTGGTCGACGGAAAAATAAGACCAGTAGTAAAAGAGTACCTAGCAGCCGGCGGGGACACTGCCCGACAAATCTAACAGGCAGAAGCCTTTAAATGGACAGGTCTTCTGCTTTTGATGCTGGCTTCGGCTTCACTCTTGTTCACCTCGCACTAAGGTCTCACAACCAATTGTTATCTACTTCATGACTTTATTTCTCCCTTTCTGTCTTAGCCAATTTACAGGAAGTCAAAAGACACTTCACAATGTATAAGCTACGCGCTGAAGAAGGCACAAGCCTATGTTAAATATGGGTTATGGCTAGTATGTACCCAAATGCCGAATGCACTATTTAGCGGCATAGCTTGTGCATCAGAGATTCCAATTTTGACGAACATGACCTTTGACCTCTTTATGAAGTCCTCGGTTGCCAAAATATGTAATTATTTGGCCTTTACCATATCTTTAGCTTGCGAACGACACCTTACATGGGCATTTTTCGACGAAAAATGAAATTTGACCTCTGACATCTCGTAGAGGTCAACAATTTCGAAAATCCATTTCTGCCCATTAGCCATAATTTATAAAGGGCTTTAATTTTAATCCATTAAAATTTTGATAAAAAAATTTCATGTATGAAAAACCGCCTATTTCAAAACTTATTTCGTAATTTTGAAAGGGAAGAAATGCGAATTTTTTAAAAATTCAAAAATCGACCCGAGATATGATAATGGTCGATATCTGGTCCAAGTTTCATCCATATCGGTGCAGTAGTTTCGGAGCTATTTCATATTCCGATTTGGAGGTGTTTTCATACGTAGCCCCTAAAGTACAGAAAAGTTAATTTTTTTGACCAAAGATGTTATTTCACTTCCCTAAAGCGGACATAAAAAAGTACTTAGCAATGTTTTTTGAACACCTCGGGTTTTTTATTTTCCTATATCAAATAATTTCTGTCAATGTAGTCTCGTTTTTTAATGTTAATCGTTTACAAATTTACACAAGCCCTATGTACAAGTAGCCAAACAGCCTTCAAATTATAATTAAGCGTGCGTTAAATGAAGATTCCTCAGAGTATCTTGCTTAAGCTATTCCAAGCGTCTATCATGTATCTTAATCTGTATGTCAGAAAAAGCAGAAGTTTGGCAGTGTAAGACATAAGTTCATAAACTATGTATTATATTTCCCAAACACACATGTCATTAACCTATGTAAATACCAGTTTTTATTTCCCATCTCTAACCAAATATAAGAGAGTAGTGGTCATCTCACTCGTATAGCTTCAATAATGGGAGGACCTCCGTTTGGTTCAAAGTACGACGATTTACTCTTTTCCTGAATTTCTCTAAACAGTATCTAATTCTTTACCTACCTAACACAAATTCAACCACAAAATCAATTCCTAACAACGTCTATATAGTATCTCTACCTCTGCCTCATCAATAGTGGAGACTGTTCATTGTACATATTACTAGGTACAGTCCTGCTATGCTTCTGCCTTTCTACTATACTATCGTGCTTCGACTGAGCTTAACTGAAACAATCAAGAATGCAGAAACCTAGATTTGAATGTTACAGATTTCAATCCGATAGCTATCTCTTTGACTTTATATAATATTACGGTGTACTTTATATAAAATGAATTTTCCTAGACTTCGTCAATGCAAGGTCTATATAACGGTAAAACCGACTTACTTAATTATGATGATCTATTGTTCAATGGATTTCTACAAAACAACAATGTGATTTAATTAGCTCTTGAAAGCGTCGCCATTCCCCGAGATGTACTTTGCGCATACATCCGGTTTCGCATTTCAGTGAGATGATACGTATAGGTAGTATGTATCTATTGTCTTAGAAAGATTAAAGATACTGGAAGGCAAAGGCAGCAAGGCAAGTTCGTCTTAAACATAAAGCATTATTAACATTGTCAAGCTGGTAAGTTTAACTTTAACAAATTATTTTCATACGCATTTATTTTGATTAGCTACCTTTCTAAGCATTTATACGGACATAGCAAAGATACATAAAGATAAAGTAGGGTATTATTATTTTTTAAAGTTTAATAGTATTTTTAATTTTGACTTCTACAATATCTAAAGTAGGTACGCTGTGTTGAATTGCAGACACTAAAAACATACCTAGTTTTGTGTAGTGATAGGTTTAATTAAGTTTAATCATTTCTGTTTTTAAATATTAATTTTAGACATTTAATTTGGATGAATTGATTTTTAGAGAAGATGGCGGAGCTTTCTAAAGTACAGAATGCAAAGAGGCTGTTAGGCGAGTTAGGGAATATGATGGTGTCGATTATATCGATTCAAACACCAATGAAGACCATAATTGACGTAGTGCCCGGGTTGGGTGAGGATTTAGCCGAAGAAACTGCTCAAGATACAATTTTTAAATTGGAATTGACAATGACCCTGTTGATGAAGGCAATTCCAGAACTTAACAACAATATTGCTGAACTAACTGAATTGGGAATAAATATCCCAGTGAGGATCTTAAATCGGATTGAACTTCATATAAAAAACACTAACGATCTGGTTTGCAAAGCATTGGCTGTAACTATAGGGGCATCGGTCTTCCAAAACTTGAGAAAGAATGGAAATCTGCGCAAACCAGGGCAATAAGTATATGAGAAAACTGCCAATGCAATAGTTCGTTCCATCATTTAATGAATGTATTATTATTTTATGTAATTAGCGTTGACATTATATTGATTGCATCTGGAAGACATAGGATTTCAATAAGAAAGTAATTATCAAGAAATGTAATTATAAAGAAATGTAATTATAAAGAAATGTAATTATAAAGAAACGTAATTATAAAGGAAAGTAATTATATAGAAAAGTAATCGTTGAGATAACATTTGTTCCATTGTATCCATTCCATTTATAGAACTAAGATTTTGTGTAATACTTAATTTTGATTGTGTCATATTCTATACCTATAGTATTGAATGTCGCTACGCTTTTCCACATCATTATCTCTTCTCTCCCTAGAAATAGTAAATTATACCTACCCATAAGTATATAGGACATAACTCAATATGTACAATGGGCAATACAGATTTAGAACTATAACTATATTGCATCATATTGCATGCATGTATTACGTATTCACATTCATTATACAGATGAGATTTTCGTATTTAACTTCTCGCTCTGATTTGCTTGACATGACAATATCCATACATTCTTAAGTACCTATAAATGAAAACATAAATGTCGCAAGGTAATCTAGCTGAGTAAAAACCTTTTCACAAACAAATACAATGTCGGTAGGATTATGTATACCAACAATATACAATAAGTAGCTAGATATTTGTAAAGAATGCAAAAATGTTATAATTATTCATTTTGTAAAAACATTGTCTAATTTATCTAAAATGTATCTAATGTCAACTTTACTAGTTAAGTAAGCATTTCCAACAATAACAAGATATTTGGACTTCAATTCGAACTTTAGTATACAGCACAAGTGTAGATATTCTATCCTAAGTGTCAATCTTCAGTGTTCAAGATTACTTATGCCAAAGCCATCAAATGTTTTCCATCCCAACGTTGTCGTCTTAAATATACAGAGATATGCAATAGTAAATTTTGCAATTTGACAATAAAATTACAAATTTACTTTTGCAGATTTCTGTATATTTGTTAACAACATAAAGTACAACACGTATCACAGGAAAGACACTTCTTCCATGAGCCTTCGGCGGAGCTGGTATTCCATTGTAAAAAATTGTAAAATATTATTTGATAATTTGCAGTAAAAGATAATTAAATACATTGATGAGCCTCGTTTGTCACTTGAATGAAGCTGAACTTGAACTTGAAAGCCTTATTTAACTATACACATGAAATCAATATCTCGTCATACAGAAATGGCCAGTGCGAAAGGACAGATAATTAATTGGCCCTCTTAGTACTATATACATGCAGTTTACTTTACTTCTACTACTACTCATCTTTGACTCATGTTAATGCTCTGCTAATTGAATCATCCTACATAATTAATGTTTCCTTTACTTGACGCATATTCTCCTAATTCAAGGTTATACCCTCGTGTAGTAACAAAAGTAGGTATAACAATTAATTGTATAATATATTGACATAACATAAGCAATATTACGTTACATAATGTTCTACTATAGAGTATACACTTACAAAGATATGTCACCGTTTTATTGATCCATCGCGACCATCACTCCTCAGATTCCCACCAATGATAAACAAATTTAATTGGCTCTTGGATTGTTTACCTGAAGATTCTCTATCTCCATGCGCCGAGATTTGAGCAACTTCTCCCATTCCCATTCGCTTTTCATCAAGACATTGGACTGAAGGAAACCTATTTCTTCTTTTCTTAACCGTTACCTGGAAGTTGAAGACAAAGAGAAAAGATCGTTCTCTACCATAAGTTTAAAAATTTATCGGGATTATTAACAGGTAACTTTAAAATTATTTTCATAACTATAAGAACACATTTTAATGCACAGGGAAACATCTAATATTTGTAGATCCATATGGTGAATACATTTCCAAAAATATTGAAACTTAATGAGAACTAAAATTGCAATAATATAATTACTTTAGTATTCTGAGCCACAACCTAGAAGACAAGGAGGAAAAATCATTTTACGTCATCAGAGGAGTGAAATCGGGGTTATTATTTGGTAAGATTATCTTTACCAAGTTATTTTTATAACTAAGAAAAGAATACATTTTGTAATATTAAGCAATTTATGTTTATTACGAAAAATATTCTTAGAAAAGTTGTGACTATATTTCCGATTTAACCTTGGCGTTTGAGGGAAAGTTGCAATAATTTAAAGTTATCTAAATTATATTCCAACTTCCAAGTCACCTAATCACAAGCAATGGATGGTTTTGTACCATCACCATCAAGTAAAGTAGGCATTTGGTGAATTTGTGATAAACCTAATAATAGTAAAATAAATGTGGTAAACTGTATTTACGTATCAATTTAAAAAATTATACAACAATTTTTACTTTTTTCATGCTATTCAAAATTTGTTAAATCCCGAAAAAATCAAAAATCAAGTTTGTTCAAAGTTGATTGTTTACGATCAGCTATGGATTTGATAAATTTTAATTTAATCAATCCTATTTTTAATGGAAAGGAAGACAGTGATGTCACCGTTCAAAAATCGCGGCATGAAATATACAGGGTATACCGGAACCAGGACCCGCTTTCAAAGGACCTAACCTAGTCTAATTAAAACAATAACGATAAACTTTCATAGGTATACATACATGCCACCTGTACCTTATTCAGACACTGTTTTCTAATAATGTGTAAACATTATAGTATTTAATAAACAAAAATGATCTATTTATACAGTTGCAGTTGTAATGGAGGGACTTACAAACTTTCAAAATTCTGCGAGGCTGCTAGTTGAGTTAGATAGCACGATGCAGTCGATTATATCAATCCGAATACCAATGGAGGTTGTAATCGATTTAGTGCGAGAGTTGGGAGAAGATTTGACTGAAGAATTGTCACAGAAACTTACTTATGAACTAAACTTGGCAATGAACTATTTGATGTCTCTAATGACTACACTTCATAACAATCTTGCTGAACTGGCTGGAATGGGAATAGAATTCCCAGAGGATACCTTAGAGGGGATGTTACATCAAGTCAAAACCTCCAAAGATCTGGTTTGTGAAGCAATGGCTGTGGCTATAGTGGCGGCCATCCACAACGTCATGGTGAGGACGAGAAATCTCATTACATCAGAATAGTAAATATGAAGAAACTACCAACTAATAAGTCCTCATTCTATTCCTTAGATATTATATTATATTTATTTTTTAACGTTGTCATTGAGTTGAATGCTACGGTTGTTATCAAACACTAATTAATTTAAAGTATAATTATTTGTGCCATTAGATATTGCACTTTTTAAAATGCCCGTGACTCGCCCCACATTCATCAATTAATTGTTAAGCATGTTGCCTATTATGTGATAAATATTGTAAATATGAAATTTTCCGCGGGACTATCTTCTTGGTGGTCCAGGATTCTATAATTGATAATGTACATCACCTAAACAACTCTGTTGTTTATTAAATGTACCAAAGAAGTTAATAAAAGGTAATAAGACAAGAAACTTCCGTGGTCTTAGCATGTTGCAATTTTGTTCTTATATAAATAGTTAAATATTAAAACATTTCACAAACTTTCTTGCAAACTTACTAAAATTTATTTTTGTAGTCACACAACGACAATTTATCTCGAACTTATTGCCACCACATGCAAAAAAAAATTCAAATGCGATTGTAATGTGAATTTAACGTGCAGTCTATCTGCACAATCTGGAGTCAGGCACTTAAATTATCTGTCATACATTGTTAGAACAATGTCCACTGGAATAAATACTTCATATATATAATAATAGACAGAAACATTCAGGTATGCCTATTTTGTTTGCCTAGCAATATATCAGGTTAAAATAAATTACTCCTGCTGAAATGTAATTGTACATTAATTTGTACCCAGACGCAGCTGCAGTCCCAAAATTGTCTTCGATAGGAGTGATAACCCAAGAGATAAGCAAGGTCCGGAACACTTTACTTCAGAAGGTAATGAGACTTCACAAATTGGTGGGGAGACCTCATATGAACTTGAAATAAAAACATGCATTTTTCTCGAAAATTTGCGTATAGTTACTACGGATTTTTTGGAACAGCGTCCTTTCTCTGCCTTTGTAGTTGATTTACTCCGAAAGTTGTGGACCGATTTGAATGAAATATTTTTGATCTGTTCGCAAACGGATTCTGCTTTTGGGATATGTCGCAAATTTTGAAAATATTGGCAAATTTTTTGTCAAAATTTTGGAAAAACATAAGTGCATGCATAATTTACTCTTCATCGAATAGTTAAAACATATTATAGTAAACAATGAGCCGGCCCTGGATAGCAAATTGAAGTGGCCCATCCATGTAAATGAATGATCTACTTATATATATAACCACCGTTTTAGATAAAGCAATAAATTTACCTACCTATGTATGTAGTGATCTATGTGTGGTAGGGCAAATCCAGGCGCGTATATAAAGAGTGGTAACTAAGAATACATTTTGTAATATCACGCAATTTATATTTATTACGAAAATATAAATTTGAAATATATGAAAGAAAAGTTGTGAATATATTTCCGATTTAACCGATTTAGGGGTGCTACCACTCCCCTAAATCCCAATAAAAGGAGGATGTTTTTGTCAAAAAGAGTAAAAAATGGAAAATATTTGTAAGCGTAAATGTTATAATTTAACGAATATTTTTTAATGCTCCCACTTTGGTCAAATTCCTGGAATACGTGCCTGGGCGAACTACGAGGCCAGGGTAATACCAAAAGGCAAATAAAATTGTTTCATAATATTTCCATCTAGCTCGGCAAAGCGAATAGAACCAACTCTACCTCGGCTCTCGACTGCGTGAACATAGAAAAGTGTTTTTAGTGTTTGCATGGTTGGTGCGGTATGGTTGAATTTAAAATTCCGTTTCTGTTTACACTATTCCAGTGATAACTACCACATTCAAAATTATTCTTTGCTGATCTTTGACCGGAATACAAGCTGTCGGTGAATTTATTTATTGGCACAAATATCACCCTCATCAGAGGTCATTATAATATTAGAGTAGTACACATAAAGTAAATAAAAGTACAGTAATAGCATAACCATTTATAAAGCCCCAATGGCTACATCGTCAATACATGAATAGTTGTGTACTTCTATGATATCTGTGCATTCTTTCACTTGTAATTCTAATAAATATTTTTTAACATTACGCTTAAAAGTATTGATATTCTTAGAATCTCTAATATCTATTGGTAGGCTATACCATAAATTGAGTCCCGTATAGCTAAATGTTTTTTTAAATAATTCAGTTTTACCAGAATTAGAAGGAACTATATGTTCGTTGCTTCGTGTTACAATAACATTAATAGCATTAAAGTCAATATATTTAATAAAATAGTCAGGACATGTATCATTATATATACTATAAGCTAACTTTAAGACTTCAAACCTATACATTTCATTTGGGAATAGCCAATTTAAAGTTGAAGAGATATCCTGCTTCACAGCATCATATTTAGAATAACCCAAGACAAAACGTCCCAACCTACGTACTAATTTTTCCATTAAAGTTAGATTAAATTGAGGAGCTGTACCCCATATAGCAGACATATATCTTATAACAGGCATGATGTGTGTATTTACAACAGCTTTACGATTAACAACAGTAATGTAAGGTTGTAATGGGTAGAGTGACCATAAAATACTATTACATCTTGACATAACTTTACTAGTATGTTCTGTCCAATTTAAATGTGAGTCGATTATAAGACCCAAGCACTTAATGCTACTAACACTATGTATAATGGAATCATTTACTTTAAAGCTATGAATGACTATATTATCCATTAAAATAAATTGTTCTAAGTATTTTTTACCTCAACTAACTCCGATTCCGAAACTGCCTCTGCTGATACCAATTGAGAAGAAAACAAGGTACTTTTACAAAGCGCTTTGACCTGAACTTTGGGACTAAATTTTATTTATAACTACTGACAACTATCATTAAGGAATATTTATTGTAAGCTTATGTAGTTTTAATTTATTTGCTATAAATAGTTGATGACTTGATGTAATACTACGACTTAATACAAAAATCCACTTTTACGCAGCCTATCCTTGACCTGGACACTGGAGCTGCAGTCTGCTTATCTATTGACAATAATTGTAGAAGCAAAGCTTATCTACTGTAAGTGTATGTAATTGTAATTGGTTGCAAATTATTGAAATAATACTTTATATAAAATTTTATTTATATCTCATGCTAAATTAAGGCTCGCTTAGCTGTCGTGTCAGGTTTCAGCACAGAGAAAAGAACCCTAATTTTTGCCCTGAAACATGACATTCTTCCAAAATAAATGTAAAGAATACACCTTAAAACTGTTTAAATTCACATTTTGTTTTCACCGGGTTTACATTTACATATCCTAAATATTAGCTGAACATTGTTAAATTGAAAGTTTCATTTGAAACTAGAATTAATCCCAAAACCATATGAAATTTTGCCATTTAAATTGGTACTGCCCAATTGTAAAAACTCCCTACTTATATATGAGAGAACTATCCACTGAGAAAAATATAACTTTACCCATCAATAATAATTTATTTTAATAATCTGTGTACTAGGTTCGTGCCTTTGCTGGGTTCACTAGTATACAATAAAAGT
Source organism: Tomocerus qinae (assembly GCA_020055645.1). Lineage (NCBI taxonomy): Eukaryota > Metazoa > Arthropoda > Collembola > Entomobryomorpha > Tomoceridae > Tomocerus > Tomocerus qinae. Next base: position 45,035,669 of record CM034546.1, on the reverse strand, counting down.
ATTTTTTTTTAAATTGTGCATTAACAGTTTTGATTTGTGGTCAGATTTTAAACTTTTAAACTTAAATTTAAAAAAAATTTAGACAGAATCCAAGTGGTTATAGATTCTCCGCAATCCTCAAAGGCATATTATTGTATTGTATTTATCATCAATACACTATTTATATCTTTCGACCTTCATTGTTTAAAATAATGTGTTAATTTGGTTTGGATTATAGGATTTTAAAATGCGTTAATGTCCTATTGTTATCTACGTAATTGGCATTGCTTTATTTTTATGCCAAGTTAGAATATTGTTTTACATGCATTGGAATCCATTTTAGCAGACGTATAATGTTTATGTTTTTTTCGCTTTTATTATTTTCTGGCTCTGATAGAGTACCTCATAATTTTAATATCCGTCTGAGTATTCATTCCACCACCAAACCATCACATAAATTCAATTCAATTCAATTCAAAGTTTATTAAAGTGCCAAAAAGTTCAAATCATACAAAATTAATTTGTTTTAACAATTAAATTGCATTAAGCCATTAATTATTCCTTATCTAGGGCTGAAGGAATTTACGTTGACATACTTAATGTTGATGCAAATGATTTTACATTGAAAATCGTCCATCATATCTACTATCTATTGGTACTTAGTGTAACTTAATGCAATTTATGGACAACACGACTTTTAATATGAACCCTTTTATCCCTATCTTTAAATAAAGTAGCTCAATGTATATCATTTTCTTTTCTTCCACTCATCTTCTGCTGATGCGGAAGCTTTCGGCGGTTCTGCTATAATTGGCTCATTTCCTCTATAATTATTGTTTCCGTTATTCTTTAGATTCAGATTGTATACCGGGGAGTTTGATCAGACTTAGGTAATTAGGAAATGTAAACGTAATGTATTAGCTTGAACTGATACATATTGAGTTGAATAGGTTTTCAGATATTTCCTTTACATTTGAATAGAATAACCCCAACTAACATTTTATTAAGACAGATACCTGTAGCAAATAGGAACTCCTAGATCACAAAAGTATTTTTGTACTGTACATGTGCCTATAGGTACTTTTGTCATTTCATATATAATGTATATAGCCTTTCAATTGCCTGCCTGGATGGCGTCCTGATATGATACATTCAAGACCTAAACCTAACCAAAATATTAATACTTTGATGCAATTTTTATCATTTTTTTCCAAGTTGTTATGATGATTAAGCTAGTTCTATCGGTGTCATAGAATCTACTATTTATCTGTGTTTTCATTATAGTAAGACGAGCCCGTCAATATACCCAGGCCGTCACTATACTCAGGCCTTAACAAAAATGCGAATAAATTCGCACGACAGGATTCTAGAGGGATTTGCCTGAAATTGAATGTGATATAGTAAGGCTATCACACCAACCTCCCCTACTTCTCACACCCAAACCACGGCCACTAAATATCACGACTGGGAGCTCTACACCCAAATCCAGGGAACACAGTCTTTGTCCGGTTTATTAGTTTTAGAGCATTGACCATCAATAAGCCTTTTGCACAATTTCTTTCTGGTCAGCAGTTGAAGTGAAACTCAATAGATGGAAACATAGTATTTTCAGGCTTTTTTAATGTATACTTCTCTACCTCCATCTACTGTGCTTCATTTCAATTGGTGACCAGAAACCAATTGTGCAAAAGGTATATTAGGCCGTGTAAATTTGACCAACAATTAGGCGGTGTACATTTGACTAACAATTAGGCGGTGTACATTTGACTAACAATTAGGCGGTGGACATTTGACCAACAATCAAGGAACAAAAAGGACCTTTATTGCTTTTTCCTTTTTTTGTTTTTTTGTAAAAAAGGTAAGTGCAAAATTGTAACAAAGATTACCTTTTTGCTTTTTTACGTTTCTAAAAGTTACAAAAAAATAAATAAAACGTCTCTTTTTGTAGTCCGATGTTTCTGATTAGTGTTCTATTCATTTAAAACACTATTTCACACTACAAATGTTTTATATTTGATTGGTTTGCGTAGTAGTTTTAGACTGACTACGTCTTTATGCATAGGTAAAAAAGCAAAAAAGGTAAAATAGGTACCTTTTTTAATAAAAAGGTACCTTTAAGTAAACAAAGCATTGCTTTTTTGTTCCTTGCCAACAATTAGACGGTGTATATTTGACCAACAAATAGGCCGATATAAAGATTGTAACTTTAAGTGACCAATTATTCAATTAAAAACTATTGAAAATGCATAATAAAGTTTGACCAACAATGTCTTACGATAACTTCTGCGTACAGGAAAGACTGCGATCTATTCTCGCTGTGGTAAAGTTTTAAAATTGTTGAATTTATTAACAGAGCGACTACGTCGGTAATCCCATCCACAGTAACTGAAAAAGTCGAAGTCAGATCAGTCGCCCGTAAAGTGTGTGTTAAAAGTGATTTTAACGTGTGTGAGCTATGTCACGCACTTCTGCCACATGGGAAAATCATTTTCGACATGATCTTTAGAATGTTTCCTTAGGGCTGTGACAAACAGGTCAAATTGGTAAACTTAAAGGGAGATTGACAAAGGAACGAATTGCTTAAGCGAATACTATTGGGCTAAATCGTTTCGAGATTTTCGACTAGTTTGCATAACCTTAGAGGATTCACACTTCTAGGGTTACTTTATAGATATATATGGAACGTCATACTCCAAAATGAACTTTGGCGTATCTTTAGTTTTGGGGTTACAGGGGTCCCAAAGTAGGCCTCTTTCCCTATATAATTACATGTAGTAATTTTAAAACAGAGGAAATTGTTGAGAGTGCACAGCTTTATAGCTCTGAAAATTTTTGGGCATATAATACAACTATTTAGCATTGCATGCTATCAATTTCATCTTTGGCGTATTTTTAGTTTATAAATTACGACATCTTTATTTTAGAAAGTCATTAAATTGTATAAAAAAGAATTGGGGTAATGATATTATGCCACATCTCAGAATGATACACTACACCTATATAATTCTATAAACATGTTATACGTCATAGTTGTGTAGTATGTGAGTTAGTATACACTACATACAGATCAATTGATACTAAGGTTGCCATGTTATTTTACAAATCTTTTATATTATAACAAATATGAGATCTAACACTATTAACATTTTCAAATCGCTTGTTTCGAATCAAGAAGTCTGTTCGTTGGTATTATGGTGTCTCAATGTCTCTTCTGAGGTAAACTTCACTGAAGACTTTCACTGCCTCCTAACACTTCTACAAATGTGAGATGCAAGGTCCTGGTCATTAATCATTTAAAAAAATCAATAACTACCATAATTCTCACATTGAAAAGCTAATCGTTTTCATCTCAGTTTTATCGTGAAAATAGGTGTTCCTACTCAAGTACAGAATCTATTAGCTGTTGGCTTAGAAGAAAACTACATACGCTTACAGTTTAGGATTCATTTCCCTTGGGAGTTTTGGCTCAAATAGTATGCCTTTAATTTTTGTACATGTATTGTGAATATTTATGCATTAATACAATTAACGCATGTCCATAAAAACACTAAACTTTTTCTAGTGCCAGGAGTTAAAATTATGTGTACTGTGTGCAGTCATGAAATTCGTAGCAGATATAAAAGAAAGGCAAGCACAGATACAAACACGGCAATATTAGGAATGTACGAGCACTACCTCAAACTGCATTTTTCCCAATCATGGACATTTGACTATAAAAATGGATTTATGTGTGATACATGCTATCTTAATTTATACCGGACCGACTATCATCTAATTAAGGCTTTCAATCGCAATACTACCGTTTCAGGCAAATACCATGTGGATTCACAGGCTACGACAATTTATGAAGACAGCGTCGCTGGTTCAGACTACAGTAGTATTATGGATGTGGAGGACACTATTCAAAGCTGTTCACAAATACCTATCGTTTCTCCACCATGCATCAGTAGTATGACCAGTTCAGGTGAATACCCTAGGCCACATGTGGATTCACAGGCCACTACGGTTTATGAAGATAGTGTTGCGAGTTCAATCTATAGTAGCATTATGGACATGGAAGTTAATAGTCAGGACCTTTCTCAAACATCTAGTATTTCTCTTTCCTCCACCAGTAGTATCACTGATTCAACTCGATTTAAATTGCCAAAAAGAATGAAAGAAGATAGGATAAGTGTCCGTTTGCCATCCTGCTCTGCTACAGACGCTTCATGTTTCATATGCAAAAAGAACGACCGTTCTAGAATTCCCGCATCTGCCATCAGGGATCTTTGGTATAAGAAGCATATCCTAGTTCCATTGGGTAATCGCTGTTGTCCACATCATATAGAGGAAGGGATTTGCTTTACAAATGAAGCTATAGAAGTTATTGTAGAGCAACAGTCAAAAGAAAAAATTCTTATGTCCGGGCCGCAGATAAGAAAATTATTTCTTACATTTGCCAATGATCCAACAATCCATTTACGTTCTTCAGTAAGTTTCAACGAAGGTTGTCATTTCAAATCCGAAGATTACAAGGTGCTGACTGGTCTTTTTAAAGATCATTTTGATCACGTTTACGAAATAATCAAATCTGAACTGCGAGACAGCATTAATCGAACTAAGCGGGACGCATTAGGGTTGTTCCTTATGAAATTAAAAACAAATCTGTCCCAAGCAGCTTTAGGAATACTTTTCGGTATCAAGTCTCAATCTCGTGTGAGTGAAACTTTCGAGGCAGTTAGAGTGGCCCTAGAAAAACTTTTTGTGCCTAGGTATTTGGGTTACAAGCATATTACAAGGGAAACAGCACAGACTCATCAGTCACTCTATTTACATAAAATATTTGAAGCCCCGGAAAATTCTTTATGCGCAATGGCTGACGGAACCTACCTCTTCATTCAAAAACTCAGTGATCATGAAATCCAAAAGAAAACCTACTCAATGCACAAACACAGGAATTTGCTAAAGCCACTATTAATAATGTTCCCTGATGGCTATATACTTAATTCGGAGGGCCTGTATTTTGCTGACGGAAGTAATAATGATGCTACAATACTCAATTCCCTGGCACAGTCGGAATCTGAATTCACATCTTTTTTTCAAAAAGATGACTTCTTCATATTAGATAGAGGATTCAGAGATTCTATAAAAGTAAGCGTGTCTAGTCTGGTTATGTATTCACAATGTGTCCTGCTTATCTCCTGTTAATTGGAATTCTGATTTTATTATTAAAAGGTACTAAATGACAGCGGCTACAAAACGTTTATGCCCAGTCTACTTGCAAAAAAACAGGCACAATTTACTACATTTGAGGCCAATCATTCCAGGAAAATCACTATGCATCGCTGGTTAAATGAAGCTAAAAATGGACAGACCAAAAAATTCAAAATGGTTGATGACGTGATACCTGCCTCTTATATTCCTAAACTAGGTTCCATTTATAGAATCATTTGTTCATTTGTAAACGCGTACTCAAAACCAATTTTTCGAGACACGGAAGAATACATGCTACTAGCCGACAAAGTCATGTTACGAATGACAATGGAAAATAAATTACAAGAAAAAGTAGAATCCGAAAAATTAGATAGGAAAATTCTTGTTTGGGTCAGAGCTACAAAGGACACGACCACTCGTTTTCCAAAACTTACCGAGCAAGATTTGCGTTCCATAACTTTAGGATCCTATCAGCTTAAGCAAGCAATTTTGTACACCCGAAGGCATTTAAAGTCCAATTCTGACTATGTCATATACGTACACGATGATATGACAAATCTCCTTAAAGCTAAAATCGAGTCACGTTTTACGAAAGGGAAAGCCCACAATATATACATTGAGTTTGATGACACAAAGTCAGGCGAGGATTCTATTATTTCTTATTACTGCAAATGTTGTGTCGGAGCACGGACTGTAGGCTGTAGGCTTCCGTGCTGTGGTATTTAGGTTTTGCCCGACATGAAAAAGAATCACTACTAAAAAAATTAAAAGGGTTAACTGACAATATTCTTGATGCAGCAGAAGTACTGGAAGGACAGCTACAAGATGTGACTGAGGACGAAACTGTGTAGTGGAAGGTTGATTATGTTTTGTAATCACTGATTATCATTTGATTAATACAGTTTATTAGCTAAATTGTTATTTAAGTTACAACAATGAATTCTTAATTTGTTACTCCACACTTTGCCTAATACAGTTGAACGCTATGTTTATGAAAGATATATTCGTTATCATTATTCAGTACTATTTTCCATTCATTTAATCTCCCAAAATAGTCTGTATGGCTGTATGTAATTACTAATTACTAATATAATTATGTTGAAATTAAACTAGAAAGTCTTTCCTGTTTTTTATTTAACTTAGGCTTCTTTAAATTCCCGTTTACGCAACAAATCAATTTTATGTACAAATGAACCAAAAATAATTATAGACTTTTCGAAATTATAATCATTATTGCCTAGTTTATAGTTCAGGGTTCATAAAGTTGGGCTGGATTTAGGCAGCGAGTTATCGTTGCCTCAATTGCCCCCGTTGCCCACTCCCCCGTTGCCCCTAGTTTAGCCACTTAACCTATTACTTTGATATATTGTCCCTATTGCCTCCCGTCACTATTTCTGCCTCTTTTTTGACCTAACCTAATAAAAAATAAACTGTTTTATTGTTAAAGCCTAACAAGCAAGTAATATGCTTATTTTTAATTAGGTTAGGTCAAAAAAAAGAGGCAGAAATAGTAACGGGAAGCAAATGGCAAAGATAATAGGTTAAGTGGCTAAACTAGGGGCAACCGAGGCAACAGGGTCAACGGAGGCAACGATATCCCGCTGCTTAAATCTAGCCTGAAGTTGAGTTTCTCACTCGTCCCTACACTTTTACATGTAGTAGATAGGGACAGTGGGAATCTCGTTAATCCATTCATGCGCGTCACTAATTAGATGACGAGGCATTTGGCTACCTTAAGAGAGTCATAGTTACTCCCGAAGGAGTAAAGCCTACTCTCGTTCCCACAGCCAGCCTCTTATACCTTTCCTAGTAAGCAGAATAGCTCTAGCTTAGCATAGTATGTAATGTAGCATTGCATGCAAGTCTAGTACCTACCTATCTATTAGTGTATAGCCCTATCTAGTAGTATGTAGCCCTACCTACGTATTCAGATGTAGTATACAGTAAGATTTTAGCGTAGCATTTCCAGTAGCACGCGGACCTTCATTGAAGAAACACGTTCTTTTGTGTCAGTTCTTCAAGATTAATTAATTTGTCTAATTAACTATTAGTGCTACCTAAATTACTTACCTGTAATTTATACCTTTAATTGATTCAGTGTGTTTGTTTTGTAGGTGTGTGTACGAAACGTACTCTATTTAATGTTTTTAGAAGAATTTTTTAGTTTCCACAAAAGTGCATTGTGTTTCCACAAAAGTGCATTATGTTTCCGCAAACTTGCATTGTGTTTCCGCAAATCAGTGTATGCATTTTAATAGGTAGTTATGTACTTATTCACTGTACTATTCATAACTTTGGTTAGGTTAGAGTTGCTTAAATTCTGTTCTGATACGTCAATTTAGTATATTTTTGGCTATTTTTTGATACCTTACTTGCCCTCCTAGGTCAAGGTTCAAGGAATTCAAAATGGGGTGCTCCATCATGTTAGGAGTAACCCCTATTCTTCATGCATTCATCACATGCAATGTATTTATGCCTATCTTTCATTGAGCCATGTAGTCCATAAGTCTGTAGTTTGTATGCAAAATCCAGTAAGTTCCTACTAAATGTCCAGCAACCCATGCTAAACTTATGGGTCTAAAACCTGTAATTTTCTAGCATTTACTTTAAATGTAAGCATCGCAGTGTATAGGTGTACTGTCTGGATGCAGTTTAGCAACCAGTGAGTGCCTGGTTCCAACGTATAGATGTAACAATTATTCAAAATAATAGGCTAGCCATTTTTTATTTGAACCAATAGAAAATAAGGTTTAGCCGTTATATTTTAATTCTAAGTGTCCTTTGCAATTCCAAGTGGAATTCAGTCTGAATGTTTCTTCTGTCAAGTGTAGACATACATTTTGTGCTTCTTTCCGTAATCAATTATTACGACATTTTTGGTCAACTTTGACCTCCCAATTAATTGTGTGTGCTTGTTTTTAGTTATAAATAAATAGTTTTAGGAAATACTAGTTTCCATTAACATATTTATTTTACATACACGCATTTAAACATTCTAGCTAGAAATAATTCTGCATTCATCATCTCATCCCCAAACGGACTCTCACAAAATTCATCTATCCAGAGCACGAACAGTGTGCCTATTTTATTTACATAAATAAAAACTGTAGTTCAAAGTTCAATGTTGAAATAAATATTTCCCCTGGGAATGATTTATAAAAATAATTGCCAAAATTTTGCCATGGAATTCTGCGTTCTGATTGGTCAATTTTAAAAATACATCCACCAATCAGAAGCGATTTTCACTGCGCTTATTATTTGAAAAAGGTCGCGAATCGATAATTTCTACAGTATGTAATCAATCGCAGCCGTATACGTAATCAATCGCAGCCGTATACGTAATCAATCGCAGCCGTATACGTAGTCAATCGCAGCCGTATACGTAGTCAATCGCAGCTGTATACGTAGTCAATCGCAGTCGTATTTGTAGTCAACTGCATTCGCATATGTAGTCAATCACATTTGGTAATGTTGTCATTAACATTTTGCTTAACATTTCAATTCGTCGTTCGGGAAATATTGTCGGGTTCTGGTTATGAGTTGTTCCCCAATAGACTCGTTGTGGAATAGTGTAGTTAGACCTCCCACGTTCATTTGCTCGACTCCAAGTTTGAGCTGAAGTTGAGCCGTTTGTAATGCAACATATGATTCATTGTATTTCGAATACAAGGAGCGAACTGTGGCAGCGGAATAATAATACAATAAAATTCTCCAGATCGGATCTTCCAGCCATGCCATGTTGATAGAATTTTACTGATAATTAACGATGTATTTAAAGGTATAGAAGACTTTTGGTATCTACATGGGGAGACAAGACGTGTAAGCTCGAAACAAAAGATGCAATAATAAACTGTGTATTCAGCATTGCATTGGACGTACTAGGCTACGTGTGTAAATCCCATAGTGTGGAATGGTGCTGTAGTAAACAGAAATACTCTCAGGTATAGTTGCGCGCTGGTGGGTTTGTCGAGATCTGTGATCGTCAAGTATAGCTATGAGAGCGTTCCGTTTCAGTTGCCGTTGTGTAAAATTGAAGTATAGCTACAGAGCATTCAGTTTGTGTATTAAACAGGAAATGGAATGACAACTAAACTATCGAAACTATAACTATTCCGTACGTTTCTATCAAACGTGATCGTGAACGATCAAACGTGATCAGTTTGAGGTTTGGGTGCTTTGGTTTGCATTCAGTTAGCTTTTAGCTGGGAAAAAGCCCGTGCGTGGTCACTGATACATACATAGTATGTAGAATACATACATACAGCCACTGATCCCCCTTTGGACCTGCGCCTAGTTTTCCTATTCAAACTGGCTGCAGAAAGGTTGCAAAACATCCTATTGACTTCTACATCTAAAGTCGGAGGGACTGTCATAGTTGCGTTCGAATCTCATTTAATATCTCTAGGGCCGTATTATGAACCTCGTCTTATGTCTTAGGTGCTGAGGGCTCCTCAAGACGTCTAAAATATTATAAAAATTGGCGTCTTGATGGCTACTTATGAACATGAAGACGACTGTCATAATACGGGCCTTGATGTCTTGCCAAGCAACATTACAGAAGCACTATAGTGATAAGGACACCTTCCTTTCCTAATCCTACAACGTGACAGTTGTTGGCAATGCTGGTGTAGTCGTAGTTACAGAGTATTACGTGATAATATTATAGGTGTCCAAGAGTCGTGACTCGTGACTATGATATGAGTGGTTATTAGTAACTAAGGCATTGGATTTTACAAAACTTATGTAAATTCAAGCCCAAGATATTTCTTGAAATTCAGTGTATTTTAGTCCACTTGCCCCATCTTATCAGATACGATCCTTTAATCAGTTTTATTTAGTTTTATACAGTTTCAGTAACATAACATAACAGTTACTATGAAAGGGATTACCGACGTAGTAACTCCGTTAACAAATTCAACAGTTTTAACAGTCGAATTCTTCATCGCTACTCAGACTTCAATCCAGACTTCACTTGCTATTCAAGTCCCAAGTCGTATTCAGGATTCACTCCAGTAATTACTTGAAGTCTAGTTATAAGGTACCTCCCAGGGGACCAGTCTAACAGACTGGAAAACTAAACTGCAAATTCTCCTCCATCAACTTAAGCATTATTACTGATTGGAGTCAGGTGACACTCAATGCTCAATCGGCTACTTTGAAGGCGGGGACTGACTCCAATCTGTGCTATAACGTTTAAGTTGAGGTGAGGGAGGAGAATATGCAGTTTGTTTTCCAGTCTAGGGACCCCCCCCCTCCAAATTGTCAACACCTTTGTGTCAACAGATTTATACATGGTTGGGTTAGAAAAGGTTATAGTGTTGACTATTCAGGAGTGAATCCTTTCCAGACTTACCTTGGTACTTGACTTGAGCTTGACAATTTTTGAAAATCCCACTCATTTTTCAATACAAAATAATTTTGAAGTCAACCTTCGTCAAGTGGGCTTCATGAATACCATCCCTCCTTGGACTTCAACTTGACTTGAATCAATCCTTAATAAAGTTAGATTTGAAGTGCAGTCTGAGTCGCGATATAGAATTTGGCTGTAAAACTTATCACACCGACTACAGTGGTAACAGTCTGCAGTCTCTCCTGTACACAAAAGTTATCGTAAGGTAACAATAATAATAAACGTCTATCTGGATTGCAAAAAATGAAAAAGGAATTTTTTAAAACGTAGAGAATTTTTCAAGCTTTTTTTGAAAGCTAAAGGCCACTTTAGACTCATCCTATTCCTATCATCATTATGCTTGGTGGCGTCAAAATGACGTCATGTCTCATTGCAAACAATTTTTAGTAGATTGAAAATCAACTGATAATGACATCACAATCCCAAATCGTGATAATATTAGGAATAGGAAGAGTATGGCCCAAACTCATTTTTATAATATTTCGCCGATGGTATAAAATCTCCTAGAAGGTCACATATAAACTAATAATAAAATTAATGTGCATTAATCAATATGCATGAGGCAAAAAGTATAATGACATTGCCAAGAGTCGAAGTCTTTACCCGTAGTGTAAGCGGCACGCTTACTATTAGGGCGAAAGAGCGTGTTCTTTACATGCAGAGGAATGAAGGTTATGCCTACCATAAACACACTCAAACAAAACTTTTCTCTCCCTTCGTTCTGCAGCACGCATTGCACATGTATGCGACAAACAGGCATCGCGTAAAATTCTATTAGTAGTATAATAATATTTCATACTCGGGAGCGCATGCATAGAATGCTGTAAACCTCGTGATCGTGGTTGCCTATCACAGACCAAGTATTTATTTCTTATGCGGCTACACATGGCACACGCACACGACACACGACAAACCTTCTTTATGGGGTTAGAGTTAGTTAATGTAGGAAAGTCGGTGCACAGTACGCCGTATGAAAGTGCTAATAGTAAGTAATGCTGAAGTAACTAAATGAGCTTGTTTAGATCTTGTATTATTGTCTACGCAACGTCTATAGACTTACGAAGATGAGACACCGTTTCATTGATCTATCATTTCTCGGATTTCCAAACCAGCAACAAATTTAATTTGGAGCTTGAAGTATACTCGAAGGTTCTTCATGCGCTGAGACGAGCTGCTGCTCCCATCCGGTTACGCTTTTCAGTAAGGTATAGACTCCTGCATGCCGTGTTCTTCTTTTCCTAAACGTTACCTATAGAAGACAACGAGGAAAGAACTTTCTAAGTTACCACTGAAAATATTTATCGAGATTAAAAATTGGTAAGTTTAATTATAGAAAATTATTTTACGCCTAAAAACACATTTTGTAATTCCAAGCTATATTTAATATTTTATACCGAAGATTCGTCACAAAGTTAGTTGTGAAATACAATATTCAACTTATAGTGACAGTAGGTAGCCCCGGTTAACAGTATAGTTTTCCCCTAGCTTCACGTTCAGTATTTTAACAATCAGTATTTTTAACTACTGCCAAAATAAACAAAATAAATGAAGTAATTTCAGAAAAAAGCAATAGAAAATGTGTTAAAATACGTAATGCATACATTAAGTATAGGTTCCTACATAATAGCTCTACTAACCTTTTTTACCTTCTAGTCATATGGTAGTCTTTTAAAAATGCATAAAATATTTTAACAAGATTTATTTTTGATGATTTGCTTTGACAGTTGAAATTGCTATGGCGGGACAATCTAAACTACAAAATGTTGACAAGTTTGAAAAAGAAATGGACATTATCGTGGAGTCGATTATATCAGTTCAAGCATCAATGAAACCTTTTCTTAAAACTTTGCCCGGGTTGTGGAAAACCCTCACCGAAAAATCTTTACTGCATCTCAAAATGAGTTCGAGTTTCGCGATTTCCCTAATGATGACACTAATTGGTTTACTTCAGCGCAATATTATTGCATTGGCTGAAATGGGAATACCAATACCACAGGAGAAAGTAGTCGGGATGGTTAATCAAGTAACAATCGCAAAGGATGTGGCTTGTGAAGTAAATCGTGCCTTGCTAACATCCTTGGCCCTCAAACGCTTATGGCTTTGCAAGCATCATAAGAAGTCAGGGCAAAATATGTATTTTTATTCAATTTAATTCAATTACATAAATTTTCCATTCTGTTTAATACAACTCTGAATAACAAAGGACTGTAACTAAAGTCTTGTTTTAAGTATCTAAAATCAAGGAATTATTCCCAGAGAAAAAATTCGTTCCATTGTATTGTAATCATTCTATAACATGTACGGTGACGTATTAATTTTTCGTAACTTTTCAATGGAACAGGATAATAAAATATGCATTTACTTATTATGGATGTACAGTGCAGAAGTCCAGCGTATACTTTTCCATTCGTTATAAACAATGTACCTACAATACTGTTATTCTTAAATATAAAGTAATAAAATATGTTTCATCTGAGTCGTATAATAAAATATGGATCCATTAATTATTATAAGGTTTCTAAAAACTAACCCACTGTGCATTACACTAGAAGCGAGAAAAAGGAATTCTTCTTATGACATAAGGATTCTCTGTAGTTGAATGCCGTTAATTATCTTCGTTACTGTTGGTGTTCACATCTTTTTCTTATATTTCCTATTTCCTAACATAAACGACCAATATTTAATTGCTCCAAACGTTCTCATTTCTCATCTTATTGTTATTAATCGTTTTGCCCATTTAATATTCTCAATTCCAAACATGAAGCCTTTATCTTATACTCTGCATGTCAGAAAGGACATAGGAATTGGTAGCTATACAATTATTCCTGCTTACTGTCTTTCTGCTACGACAGTTCGATTGAGCTTAGCTGAGACAACCAAGACTGCAGAAACGCAGATTTGAATTGAATATTTCAATCTTAATATCTATCTCTTTGTCTTTATAGAAACATGTTGAGATAATAAAATAAATTTTCCTAAACCTTGTTTAGGTAAACAAAGTATGTGCAAGGGATGTAATGCAAGGTCTATAAAGGTAAAGCGACTTACTTATGATGATCCGTTCTATTGATCTATCACTCATTGGATTTCTACAAAGCAACAACAATGTGATTTAGTTAGTTCTTGAAGGGTTCTCCATTGATGGGGAGACCTCATATGAACTTGAAATGAACATGCATTTTTCTCGAGGATTTGCCGATAGTTACGGCGGATTTTTCGGAATAGCGTCCTTTCTCTGCTTTGTAGTTGATTTACTCTTACTTTACTTTAAGTTGTGGACCGATTTGAAGGAAATTTTTTTTGATCTGTTCGCAAACGGATTCTGCTCTTGGGGTACGTCGCAAATTTAAAATGCTGTCTAACTTTTTCTCCAAATTTTCAAAAAAACATAAATGCATGCATAATTTAATCTTCGCCGAAAAGTTAAAACATAATAAACAATGAGCTTTGCTCTGGATTAGCAGCTGGAAGTGGCCCATGTAGATGGATAATATCCAATAAAAATATTTTTTAAATATGCACCAACAGTTTCGCTTCCTGATTTTTCCTATATTGTTACCACTGACAACAATATACATTAATAGTCGTTTAATGTATTTAGTATTATGTAGAGGTGTATTAATTTATTTTCCACTGTAGAATTACATCGGCTTGTTTAGTCACTCTTTTATAATTAAAATTCAATAGTAGTCTCTAGTCAATAATACCAACACAAACCACTAGAGCATCCTATTGCGTCATCACAACAATCATCATCAATGGTGCAGTACTTTCCCTCTACCCCATGTAAAACCAATTCGCAGACCTATAGCAAGAAATATTTATTTTACTTCAAGGATAAGTTTCTTGCTTAAAAATGTCAAAAACCGTGGTGTTAGCGCAGTTCCGACAAAGGAAAAACATGTAAAATAAAATATTTAAAAAAGACTTGCTCGTCTGGAAGAAACTTTATGTTGTCTACGGGCAAATCTGTAAGAATGGCGCTTGACTCGTCCTTCCGTACTGCTTGAGGTAAGGAAACCCAATTTTAATTCTTCCTTGAGCGGTCCTAACATAGTTTAAGAAACGGCTGTTATTACTATTTTTCCAAACACGTACAAATAATAAATTAACAAATTTTTTTTGTACCGCATTCCCCCTGTAAAATTACAGCAGAAGTCAGAAAAAAAGTGATAAGAACGCTTGGCAGTATCACACGCATTTTAAAAAGTTTACAGAAGTAATTTTTGATCAGATGTTTACAGAATCCAAGTGGTTATTGATTCTCCAATCCCCAAAGGTATATTATTGTATCAATCATGCTGATTTAGATTATAGGATTTTAAAATGCGTTAATGTCATATTATTATCTACGTAATTGGCATTGTTTTATTTTTATGCCAAGTTAGAATGTTGTTTTCCATCAAGTGAAATTCATTTTAGCAGACGCATAATATTTATGTTTTTTTGCTTTTAGCAAGGACGTATAGAGGAATGGGCTGTACGGGCTGAAGCCCCCCCCCCCACGAAATCACCGAAAAGTAATTATTTGCCATTTATGACTCATTTTCGTTGAAAAATACCAAACATTAGTCTTAGCCCCCCCCCGAAACTCTTTTCTGTATATGTGCTTGCGACAGAGTACCACATCATTTTAATATCCGTCTGAGTATTTATTCATAATAATAAGTCATTAATTATTCCATATCTAGAGCTAAAGGAATTTATGTTGACATACTTGATGCAAATGATTTTACATCGAAAATAGTCTGATAACAAGAAAAGTGTGCATTGGTTTGCGGCCAGAATATAAAGCCCTATTTATCCATCATATCTACCATCTATTGGTACTTAGTGTAACTTAATGCAATTTATGGAAAACATGACTTTTCCTTTTAACCCTTTTATCCCTATCTTTAAATAAAGTAGCTCAATGTATATCATTTTCTTTTCTTCTACTCATCTTCTGCTGATGCGGAAGTTTACGGCGTTTCTACTAATTGGCTCATTTCCTCCATAATTATTTGTTTCCGTTTTTCTTCCGATTCAGATTGTATACCAATGAGATTGATCAAATTTAGGTAATTAGGAAATGTAGATGTAATGTAACAACTTGAACTGACACATATTGAGTTGAGTAGGTTATCAGATATTTTCTTTACATTTGAATAGCATAACCCCAACTAACATTTTTAGACAGACACATGTAGCAAATAGGGACTCCTATATCACAAAAGTATTAATATTGTACTGTACATGTACATATAGGCACTTTTGTCATTTCATGTATAATATAATAGCCTTTCAATTGCCTGCCTGTATGGCGTCCTGATACATTCAAGACCTAAACCTAACCAAAATATTAAAACTTTGATACTATTTTTATCATAATTTTCAAAGTTGTTATGATGATTAAGCTAGTTCTATCAGGGTAATAGAGTCTACTACTTATCTGTAGTTTCATTATAGTAAGATGCTGACGTAACTAAATGAGCTTGTTTAGATCTTGTATTATTGTCTACGCAACGTCTATAGACTTACGAAGATGAGACACCGTTTCATTGATCTATCATTTCTCGGATTTCCAAACCAGCAACAAATTTAATTTGGAGCTTGAAGTATACTCGAAGGTTCTTCATGCGCTGAGGTGAGCTGCTGCTCCCATCCGGTTACGCTTTTCAGTAAGGTATAGACTCCTGCATGTCGTGTTCTTCTTTTCCTAAACGTTACCTATAGAAGACAACGAGGAAAGAACTTTCTAAGTTACCACTGAAAATATTTATCGAGATTAAAAATTGGTAAGTTTAATTATAGAAAATTATTTTACGCCTAAAAACACATTTTGTAATTCCAAGCTATATTTAATATTTTATACGAAGATTCGTCACAAAGTTAGTTGTGAAATACAATATTCAACTTATAGTGACAGTAGGTAGCCCCGGTTAACAGTATAGTTTTCCCCTAGCTTCACGTTCAGTATTTTAACAATCAGTATTTTTAACTACTGCCAAAATAAACAAAATAAATGAAGTAATTTCAGAAAAAAGCAATAGAAAATGTGTTAAAATACGTAATGCATACATTAAGTATAGGTTCCTACATAATAGCTACCTACTAACCTTTTTTACCTTCTAGTCATATGGTAGTCTTTTAAAAATGCATAAAATATTTTAACAAGATTTATTTTTGATGATTTGCTTTGACAGTTGAAATTGCTATGGCGGGACAATCTAAACTACAAAATGTTGACAAGTTTGAAAAAGAAATGGACATTATCGTGGAGTCGATTATATCAGTTCAAGCATCAATGAAACCTTTTCTTAAAACTTTGCCCGGGTTGTGGAAAACCCTCACCGAAAAATCTTTACTGCAGCTCAAAATGAGTTCGAGTTTCGCGATTTCCCTAATGATGACACTAATTGGTTTACTTCAGCGCAATATTATTGCATTGGCTGAAATGGGAATACCAATACCACAGGAGAAAGTAGTCGGGATGGTTAATCAAGTAACAATCGCAAAGGATGTGGCTTGTGAAGTAAATCGTGCCTTGCTAACATCCTTGGCCCTCAAACGCTTATGGCTTTGCAAGCATCATAAGAAGTCAGGGCAAAATATGTATTTTTATTCAATTTAATTCAATTACATAAATTTTCCATTCTGTTTAATACAACTCTGAATAACAAAGGACTGTAACTAAAGTCTTGTTTTAAGTATCTAAAATCAAGGAATTATTCCCAGAGAAAAAATTCGTTCCATTGTATTGTAATCATTCTATAACATGTACGGTGACGTATTAATTTTTCGTAACTTTTCAATGGAACAGGATAATAAAATATGCTTTTACTTATTATGGATCGATAATGACAATGCAGAAGCCCACTGTATACTTTTCCATTCGTTATAGTTATAATGTTATAAACAATCTACCTACAATACTGTTATTCTTAAATATAAAATAATAAAATATGTTTCAACAGAGTCGGATAATAAAATATGGATCCATTAATTATTGATAAGGTTTCTAAAAATTAACTCACTGTGCATTACACTAGAAGCGAGAAAAAGGACTTCTTTCTTATGACATAATAATTCTCTGTAGATGAATGCCGTTAATTATCGTCGTTACTGTTGATGTTCACATCTTTTTCTTATATTTCCTATTTCCTAACATAAACGACCAAATTTTATTGCTCCAAACGTTGTCATTTCTATTAACCGTTTGCCCATTTAATATTCTCAATTCCAAACATCAAGCCTTTATCTTACTCTGCATGTCAGAAAGGACATAGAAATTGGTAGCTATTCAATTATTGCTGCTTACTGTCTTTCTGCTACGACGGTGCTTCGGTTGAGATTAGCAGAGACAACCAAGACTGCAGAAACGCAGATTTGAATGTCAAATATTTCAATCTTAATATCTAACTCTTTGTCTTTATAGAAACATATTGAGATAATAAAATGAATTTTCCTAGACCTTGTTTAGGTAAACAAAGTATGTGCAAGGGATGTAATGTCAGGTCTATAAAGGTAAAACGACTTACTTATGATGATCCGTTCTATTGATCTATCACTCATTGGATTTCTACAAAGCAACAACAATGTGATTTAGTTAGCTCTTGAAAGGTTCTCCATTCCCAGGTTGTACCTCGCTCATCCATTCGGTTGCGCATTTCATATTATTGCAGATTGCAGTAAGATGAAACGTATTAGTAAATTTATTTTTAGAATGCAACTAGAACACTAGAAGGCAGCGAGGCAAGTTCGTCCTAATTCAACATTAACATTAGCAGCTTGTTCAGTTTAACTTTAACAAACGCGATTTTCATATCCATTTTGATTAAGGTACCTATAAGCATTTTTACTTGACGAATAACGAAGACGCATGGACCAAGTAGGGATATCGTTCTAATTACCTATATAACTGAAGAAAACAGACAACAATCCTTATGGAAGTGATCATCACAGTTTTTGACTATGAGATGTAGCTCAAGTAAACTTTTCAATTACAATGGTTGTAATACAGTGGTACTTAAAATGCTATTGTTATAATGAGATGTGTATGATTTTTGTAAATATGTATTTGTGTACAGAAATAGAACGAATTTAGTCTGTTTTCAGTGCATACAAAATATTGTTGCATTGTCTCTAACACTTTTAATCATACTTGGCATTTTACATAAAAGTGGTACAAGTTTGTAACTCACAATCATGATTGCAGAAAATATCAATAATTTGTAATAGCTGTTTTGTAATGTTTAACCGATACTATGTTATGTTATGTTAGTATATCGTCGCACTAAACTTAAGTACACTTCAATCTTACAAGCTATTTTGTCAAGAAGTCTACAATGGAAATACATGCTGATTGCTTATCAGTATCTCAAATTGTAGACTCGTTGATGAAATGGCTTGTTATATTGTAGTGAGATGATATAATCTTCGATATTAAACAATCCATTTCCTGTATGTGCATTAAGGCTGCCTTGATGATACGGTAGCTTAGCTACAATCTGAAATGAGTAAATTTTACTACGGGGTAATTGATGATTAACAAACCCAGTCAGTAGAATGTGAGGTAATTTTAAATTTGGCACCCTTCCTCCCCGAGGTAAAAAGTCTAGTGCTACCGTAAGGAAAGGTGTTGGAAAAATGCAAAACATTGATAACTGCAATTTGCAGCAACCGATTTCAAAATACAGTACCTGAAAAAATGGAGCACAAAATTCTGCGGGGGACATTGAGGCCTAATTTCATTTAACTTTTCATACAACAGACAGAGAATGAAAAACCCAAAAAAACTGGGTTTTTCGGTGGGTCTTGGGTAGCAAATAGCAAAAACCCTGAGTTTCTGGGTCCAAAACCCATAAACACGGGTTTTTGGGACCAAAAGCTAAAACCCATGGATTTTTCAAGAACCAGACGAATTAGTCCATGCATTTCTCCCACTGGGACTTTTGTTAGTAAATGGCTACGATGACCCCTCCGAATATATGTAGTTCATGTTTTAAAATACATGACAAACATTTATCACCCACTGGGAATTTGTTATCAATGTTCTGCGTATCGACAAGTCAGCCTTAAGAGTCATCCTGAGTTAATTAAATCAGTTTTCATTAAACTTACAAATGTCAATGTAACGTCTATAGAGTCACGAAAACTTACGAAGAGCAACAAGAACAAGCGATACCATTTTATTGATCCATCACTCCTCGGATTCTCATCAAGCAAAAACAAATTTAACTGGTTCTTGGATTGTACCTTGGAAATTGATCTTCATGCGCCGAGATGATCTATTGCTTTCATCGGATTCTACTTTTCAGTAATCCGTAAGGCTTCGTATTCTACAAATGTATGCTCCAGTTCCAGCTATAGCTTAGTATGAATGACTACCTAGTGGATGCAAAGAAGGAAGTGACAACGTTGCAATCTCGGAAACTGTATCTACTTCCAAAGTCTCATTCGTTCAGCCATCATCCACCATTCAGCATGTTTCAAGTAGTTGAAAGAAAGCATGTAAATGGCTATTCCTACTTCAGAAAATGTGTTATAGGAAACACAAAGTATTGGAGGTGCTGTGACAGAGTTAAATATAGATGTTCTGGTACATTGATTGAAAATTTGAAAACTGGCGAAATTAAATCTGGGACACAGGAGCACAATCATCCTCCCGATTTTATAAGGTATGTAATAAATGTACCTTCGTGCTTATTATTACATTAGTGGAATGATAGGTGCATGCAACTTATATGGGTACAGGTAGTCATCATTCAGGGTTTCATTTTGTTATAGTGTAACACCAAACGAGTCCTCCAGATTTACAAATCAAATGGAATTTTGAGCAACTGGATGAAGAACTACCTTTATCCTATGCCAAATTATTTCATTTAATGTACCTGAAGATTTTTCCTGTGCCATGTTGAACTACTGCTACCAACCGATTGCATTTTTCAGTTACGGATTGGAATCCAGCTAATTATGATCTTGTTTTATTAAACGTTCTCGTTCTATGTTACCATCCATAGTGGAAAAATTTATCTAAGTCAAAATTTAATTTTTGAAACTATTGAACTATTAATTGTTAATTAGTTATTTTAAAGTTTAAAAATAATTTTTAGGATATAAAAAGTAGGCTGTCTCTTCAAAGAGACGAGATGATTAGTTTGGTTTGCTTAGCGATATATGTTTTTAATCAAGTTTAATTATTTCTGTTGTTTAGACATTAGTTTAAATATTCAGTTTAGTTAATTTTTACAGTGACAGTTAAAATGGTGGAGTTTTCTAGACATTAGAATACTTTGAGGGTGTCATGCGAGTTAGGAGTTATGACTGAATCGATTGTAATATACATTAAGATGAAAAAGCAGGTCAGGTAAAATTGTCAAAAGACAATGGTTTATGATTACTGAAGCATGTAGACTGAAACTTTAGTTGTGCCCGTCTTCAAATATTTGACAAAGAGTGGAAATCTGCATAAAATAGGGAATAGTATGCATTAGAAGACTGCCAATACAATTGTTCTTAATCTATCATTTAATGCAAGTATGTACCTTATGTACTATTTAACGTTGTCATTGTGTTGATTGTATTTTGAAGACAAAGGATTTCGGTAAGCAAAATAATTATACGGATAAAAGTAATTATATAAATAATTTTCGTTCTGTCGCATCCATTCTATTTTATAATACTAAGATTGTATGTAGTACCTAATTTTGATTCTATCATAGGGACTACAGTATCGAATGTCATGCGCTTTTACATCGCTGTCAATTCTCTCACTACAAGTTATACCCACTTGTAGTATAACTGAATTATATATACAATGAATAAGAGAGATTTTAACTTTAGTGCTTACACGTACTCACAATCATGACGCAGATCAGATATACGTTTAACCTCTCTCTGGACAAAATCTATACACGCCTATGTACCCATAAATGAAAACATAAATGTTGCAATGTAATTTCATTCAAATTCATCTACTGTCAATTATGTCAAGAATACCAAGATACTTTGATAAGTCAATCTTCAAGTAGTATCTTAAGAAAGACACAAGACAAGTGCAGGACAAGTGCCAATCTTCAATATCCAAATTTGCTTCTCATAGCTGCTTTGCATTTAGTCTTAGTCAATTAGTGTTTTCCAATTCAACAACGTTGTCACCTTCAATGTACAGAGATGTACTGGAGTAAGGGTTGCAAATTTACAAAAAATTTCTATCCCTACTTTGGCACATTTCTGTATATTTGTTAACAACATAAAATATAACAAGAATCACAGGAAGAGCTCTTCCTCCATATAAGTCTTCCGAGTCAGTGTGAACGTCCCGTTTCCAATCCAAGTGAAAAATGAAGATTTCCAGATTATTTGTTGTGGTAAAAAGCAGTATTTCATTGTATAAAATTGTAAGCCATTATTTTATAATGGGGAGTAATAATTGACATTTAATGATTAGCCTCTTTTTTCATTTAAATAAATCTGAACTTGAACTTTGCTTACCACTTATTTACTAAACTTACTTTACATTTTTACTTCGTTGTTATTTAAGGTCATTTGAGATACAAGGTTTTTGTACACGGGGCAGCAATTATAGAATTCAAAAGAATATTCTAGCACTAAAACAGTCATTGGTATCAGGTTTTTGACATGTGGAAAATTTGAAGCCAAATATGATAGATTATTGATTTCTGGATTTTTTAACAGAAAATATTAATAGCGGTTACTCGGAAAATTTCAAATGTAAGTAAATTTAAAAGTATCTTCAAGGGTCTGATAAAGTCTTTATTTCGTATCATTGTTGTCAAAGTTAAAATACCCGGAACGTAACAGAGGTTATTTGTTACGGAACTCTTCACATTTGCATTGATCCTGTACATTTCCAGTTGTCACAGTTACAGATATTCATTAAAATGGAGACTATTTTAGGTGAAGTTCAATGCATTTTCGAATGTTGATGTTATGTTATGTTGTTAATAACCCCATACCATACATACATATAGCCTTAGTTATAGACGTAGAGAATACAGAACTGCAATCATTATTCATTATGTAAACAAAATGTCAAATTTGTCAAAAAAATTCAACTGAAGTCAATTATGCCTTTATTATACTTTAGGCAGAAATTATAATGCAAAATATACCATCATATACAAAAACCATATCATATCATAGCAAAAGATACAAAATAATATATTTATGGAGCAAACCTGTCAAATATGGACAGCAAAATAAAAACTTACAAGTTACAATTGCAGGGTACAAACCCAAAGTATTGTTTACGTCATCAAGATATTAATATTAGGTTAACTAATGCATGCCAGTACTCTCAAACCTGATACTTAATTATTATAATGCCAACTTATACAAGCATGTCAATTTTAATGTCTCGTACTTCTGTGAATTACAATACATTCATTATATAAATGATTATTCCTGGAAGAAAATACAGTTGTCACGATTACTTATAAAACTCAAGTCTTGCTTTCACTGGAACAGGATAATAAAATATGCATCTACTTATCATGGATGGATAAAAATGGCAGCATGGAAATTCAGCGTATACTTTCCCATCCTTTATGAACAAACTACAATATTATGTGCACAGTTCTTGAATAAAGTAATAAAATATTATGTTTCAACTGAATTAAATAAAATATGTATCCATTAATTAGGGATAATGACGACAGTAAAAAAAGCGAATACTTTCCATTGAATTAGAAGTAGAAGATAATACTTGTGCATAATAAAGCGTTGCTTTTATGGAAATTAAAAATTTTGTGGTTTACTGCATTGCCTAATCTACGACAACGGATAATTCAGACAATACTGATTTCAGACAAAGTACTAATTCTAAATCACTAACTAGTTTACATTATTCATTTTGATAGTCTATGATCACTTTGGTGTTCTGAATATATCAACTACTAATTCTCTTTGTCGCTATCAAGAGGATAATAACTATAACTCCCTTTTTTGGAATTTTATTTTTAAGTCTATTTAATTATTTCGTTAAATATCTTTTTGCGGTTAAATAGTTCAACATACTCAACTTTAGGAATATTCATAGAAATTTTTTTGCTTCATTTAAAATGAAGAAAACGACGTATATCCATTTCCTTGTAATTTTGGTTTTCAGTGTTGAATATTGCTTCGGGTGGAAACTGAGAGACGTTGCATACTTGGAGAAAGACTGCTACGTGAATGTCATTTTACGCGATCCAAATAATCCCGACAATATTGATTTTGAAATAGATAGTCAATTACAAGATATCGATGTCCCTTTTGCGTTTACCAAACTCGTGCCGGTAAATTGTTTTATGAAAAGATGGTACGCCAATACAAAGGAAACAGACTTCATCAAGTGTACAAAGTCACTTATTGGAGGATTGGATTACAAAGAGAGTTTAAACTTTTCCTCTCCACGTTTGACCAGCCGTTTAAACTGCGTGGTACATTTAGCAGTGAATTTCAATCCCAACGTTTTCATGGACTTGGAAGTAATTTACGGTATCAGTAATTATTTCTCACTGCAAGATGATTATTTTATTCATTATCAAAAACCTACAGAAGCAAATCTACGCTACGACTTTGGTCAGTATTCTTCAATTTATATGCTCGTAGATAAAGAAGTTTTGAATTATGAAAATTCTAATTTGAACTTAGAAAGGCCATGGGCATCCAGTGTATTTTGGTTACAAACCTGGTTCGTCCTGTCATTGTCCGATGACGATCCAAGTGTCTACTTTATTTGTCCACAAGCCAAACAAAATCGTTATTTTTTAAATCTAAAACACACTCACACTATTTTGCCAATTTGTAACCAAAATGATTGTTTTGAAAAACCTTTGCGAGAATTGGCAACAAAATTATTCCTCCAAGAAAGCAACGTCCCCAATGTAGTTGGATTTAAAATACATTCTGGACTGAACATCGATGGTCGAATTTTCACGCCAAATAAATATTGTGGACCTCCACTAAAGAATTTTTATTTTACTCACCGATTATCCCTTAATGATGCGATCCTTCCAATATTTTCAATTCTTTTAGGCCGATTTCCAAATTCTACCTTAGTGGTTGATGAATGTTCATTTTTTAAGACCCTTATGTCACCAAGATTTTTCTTCCAAAGCGAATGTCCAATTTGGGCAGTGAAAAAAGAATTTTTCTTTAATTTTATACTTCCTACAGATGAAGAATATTTTAATTTTCTTTCGTGTGTGGTTTTGGAAGATACAACTCACTCTTTTTATGGATACTTTCGACCTTTTCATTTTTATACGTGGTTGGTCTTAATTATTACTACTCTTTTTGTCATCGGATTTATCCAGGGTGTCTTATGGGCGAAAAATGGTAAAGCCGTTCCTTTTATTCTGATTTGCTATGCGTATATTTTAGAAGTCAGTTATTCGTTACCAGCACATGCCCAAAAAACCGGTTGGATTAAAATGATCATCGGTCCATTGTTGTTGATGTTCATAATTCTGACAAATGGATACAAAGGAATTGTAGTTGGGGATTTAGTGGAGCCACTTCCCGTAAAGAAAATTGAATCCTTCGACCATTTGGCCAATCTGTCTGATATATCCGTCTTTGGAGAAATTGTAGGTACTACAGAGTTTGATCCTTTCTCCATTTCCCATATGGAAATATCACTTTTTAACAAATATCACAAGGAAAATAATATGAGTAGTGATTATATGATACTACATACATTAGCTAAAGTCTGGACAGGGGATTATTATTATTTTTTACGAACAAACGAAAGGAAAGAGAAAGTCAAATTTATAGTTGAAGGTGCAGTCCAACAGCAAATAAACAAGCATCCCGAGTATTGTCTAGAAATGGTTCAAATTAACCAGGATTTGGAAAAAGCAAAGATATTACAGCGCCCCGTCATTAAATCTGCTCATTTAAATTTGACAGAAAGGATCACTAAAATGATTCGATGCCCTCCAGGATTTCCTTATAACACAACTGTCCAACAATGGGTAGCAAAATGCAATAACTCTGCTTTGGTGCTTAGAAGTTCCCGTTTGCGTCGACTACTTAATGACTCCAACTGGAACCCCATGGTTGGTGGAGTTATGCCGAGTAAGACATTATATTATGGTACAGGGGAAGAACGTTTTTTACGAACGTCTATTTATACTTGCCTTGTAAATGATCAAATACCGTTACTCAATTCATTCCTAAAGCAGGGAATGTTCATTTTGAGTCACTCTGGGCTTTTCAATATTTGGTTGGAACAATTCAAGGCCCGAAATTTTACGCAATGCAAAACATGTTGGGACAGAAATAAGCCGCGACCTTTGTCATTCTCCAACTCTAATATTGTCACTATATTTTATATTGCTCCTTGGTTAGCATTGACAAGCACGACAATTTTCCTTTTGGAGATTCGACGACAATTAATTGACAAAATTGCTCTCATTCTTATCATCATCCAAAACATGTATCAAAGAATTAAAAATGGATTGAATTTTTTCGTGCTTGCCATTTCAACTAAGCTTCTGCTGCTGCAATGGAATACTAAATAACTTGCCCTATAAAGGAAAGGAACAAATTGGTGTTATCGAATTACAAAATAAAGAAGGTAAGATTAAAAACTGATTCCGGAGAATGGGGACGAATGCGGTCAAATGAAGACGATAGGGGACGAATGAGGATGATTAAAGACGAATGGGGACGATTCTGACGATTGGGGACGAATGAAGACGATTAATGACGAGTAGGGACAAATGAAGACGAGTAGGGACGAATGGGGACGACTAAAGACGAATGGGGATAACTAAAGGCTTATGCGGACGAATAAGAACAAATGGGGACGACTAAAGACGAATGGGGACAACTAAAGACTAATGCGGACGAATAAGAACGAATGGGGACGACTAAAGGCTTATGCGGACGAATATAAGAACGAATGGGGACGACTAAAGACGAATGGGGACAACTAAAGACTAATGCGGACGAATAAGAACGAATGGGGACGAATAAGAACGAATGGGGGCGAATAAGAACGAATGGGGGCGAATATGAACAGGGCGAATGGGGACGGTTGAGGGCGATTGGGGACGAGCGAGGGCGAATGGAGACGAATGGAGACGAGCGAGGACCAATGGTAACGACGAATGAAGGCAAATGGGGACGACGAATGAAGGCAAATGGGGACGAATGGGGGCGAATAAGGACGAAATGAATGCGGACAAAGGAGAATGAATGCGGATAAATGGGAACGAAAACGGACGTGAGTGAATAGGAATATTCAAATTTATATTTATGTTTGAAGCAGGAGAAGAGTGTATGGGGCCAAATGGATTCGAAGAATTTTCAGTAAGCTCCTGTTCAAAGACCCTCCTGTCTTCGCACTATCGATGTCGTTGCTAATTGATTCATTTCCGTAGTAATTGCTTTTTCCGCTTGTATACGTTCTTCTGATTCAATCCTATACTGTACTAGTGACAGCTTAAATGTCAGTAACTGAAATTATATCTAATCTAATTACTAAATGACGGTATACAAATGTTTATACTTCGTATACTCTCGGTTTTAATATTTACATAGGCACCTTCAATTTAATATGTTCTGAAACAGTGTGATGTTATAGTGATGATTTGCTTATAATTAAAAATGAAATAAATCTCCTAATAATACGTTTTAAGGTATAGAATATCATGATTGTAATAAATCATGATTGAAGTAAGAAAATGTATCTTTCCCAATATCCTAATCAATCAAGATTTTTGGTTTTTTTTCGATTGTTTTCTAAGGCAAATCATACTTAACTGTTCTTTTATTACATGACGTCCGTATTTATGTCCATATAGTTTCAATATAATATAAATGATCAATTGTATCGATTTTAGAAGCGCAATTTTGTTCTGACGACTATTTTCTGTCATATACTTTGGGCTAAAGCTTGGGCTTGATCAGTGACTAAAAATACATTAAATTCTACATGTTTGAGGAGGATTTCAATCACCTAATGGCAAGGTTTTTCCTAGTTATCCAATTCACCTATAAGCAGGGTTACTTGGTTTCTATTTCGTGAAAGCTATTAATAATTAATACAGTTGGAAGTACAATCCACGTATTTTACATAAAAGAATATCCCAAACTTTATTAAGATTTTTGGGGTTTTAGATTTTAGAAAAATTTATATTCCTATTTGCTATGTAGCTACGGCAAATTATGTAAATCTGTACCCATTTATAAATTACGTGCAAAATGGATTTCAATTTTATACTACTAATGACCAGCTTAAGACACATCCAACCAAGATAAGGATTCATCAAATTTGCATGCGTGGAAATTGTACACTAATATACTGTAATTGTAAATCATTTGACGTGTGGCCGCACTTATCCTAACCAGCTTAAATACTAACAGATCTTTGGGGATGAAATAATTTTGATTGGACGCCTAACATTCAAATTGATCTACGCTGTACCTGCTACATATAATAATATAATAATATAATAATATAAAGAGAATGAAGACCATGATGGGCAACTAGAAGGATCCTTTACACATAGAATACGCTCTATTGATGGAGATCTGTAAACATTCCACTTTTGGTCCCACTTTTGAGTTTCGTAATTTTATTTTGACTGAAATATCAACCGATTTTCATTAAATTAATTCTTGACAAAAACAAAAATCAATTAGGTAATAATACTTATTTCCTCTGAGAAAACAGCAAAAGAAAAAAACCTCCATGAGTTAAGGTTATCATGGATTCTATAGGATTTAATATTAACCATTTTAACGTAACCCTGTAGCTGTGCAAATTGTAAATTCACTTAAAATTAGAAATTTTATTAATAAACAGCTTTTTATATTTTCTGTTAGGAAATTTGAAATCTTTAAATAAATTATCTATCCTATTGCATGGGCTTAAAATTATTTCAGATACAAAATCTGCAAAAATTGTCAAGAATCTGATACAATCCGAATGGTTATTTAGTGCCATAAGATCCTTTTGAATTTTTCTTATCCATTTGGTGCTTGGTGCATTCCTGAAATAAAAATTTTATTATCAAACCCAAAAGTTTTTATTGCCGTGAAGTACTTATACTAATAACAAAATTAAGTTCTGAATTAGTGGCTTAGATATTTGTACGGCTAACCCATTCAAGTAAATACACCAAGTTGTTACTAATTTTATTTTGTTTATTTATAACATGTATCAAGCAAACCCATTTCTTATAAACCCAGAAGATGTAAGACCCTGGCAAACGTTTTATATAGGCCAGTTCACAGAAATCGTGACTTAAAGTCGGAACAGTGACTCACTGTACTACTATGCATAATTTAGTAGTTTTTGCTAAAGTAACTTAAAATGTAATTGGCTTGGGCTTTAGTTTTGCAGACGAAATACACCAATATTCAGTGCATGTATAGAACTGAAAAACTTAAATTCCACCTAGCATCCATAATATTTGTCAGATTTTCTAAATACCTGTGCCTGTTTATTTAATTTTAGTTCAAAATTTGAGATTCTTCGTTAACTGTTTGACTTTAAACAATTATATTGATTGTTAAGTGCATGCGTAAAAATTTCAATGGAATAGAGTTTTAACAATTTCTTCAAATGTTTATATTTATAACTACATATTTAAAAGGGGGTTAGAATAAGAGCTGGTGTCCCCCTAAATTCCTAGGCAAAGACCATTTCTTTGTCAAAGAACGTTAAAAATCAAAAATTCTCGCTTAATCTGTCTTTGAGATTTCTCGCTTCACTTTACCAATATTTGTGTTGTTTCCCACATGATCAAATTCCTAGATACGTGCCTGCTAGCATATATTAGCCATATAGGGTATATGTGAAAGTGGTAGGTATGTAGGAAAAAATTTATTAATATGAGAAACTATATTGTGGATACTATAAGTGGAAGGTTAACTTGGCACAAGCGAGCAACACCAGCGACTTTTAACGTCAACTTAAAACTGCTGTAAAGGAAGTTTTAAAAGTAAAATTATTATAGATTAATAACATTTTAAATGTCAACTTCTTTTACCTTATAGATTTTGAAGCGATGTATGTCGACACAATTCTGACATGGTGACGTGGTTTACTATATGCATAATTAAGAAGACAGTTAAATGGGGATCCTTCTGGGGAGGTTTGCCGTTTACTTGGAATTCCAACAGCCGTGGAAGATACTTGGAATGGTCTACCAACAAATGGGTCTTGGCGAAGTGGTACCTCTTTATGGTCTACGGGTATATATATGAGCTGTATCTTCTAGGGAGAGCAGCACATGCAACTTTGTACGGTGATGTAGTTTATGCCTGCGTGAGTTATTTGTGGGCTTTAGCTGTAGCTATTTGCATGACCACAATGCACGTTACTCAGTTCAAGAGAGAAATGCTTGAAAATACAGCAAACAATTTGCTTGGCATATTCTACAAATTGAGAAGTAAGTTAATTTAAATTATTTCTAAAACTATTTCCCAAAATTAAACCTGCCTTCTGATTATGTTCCTATTAAAATCATTTTAAATACTTTTCTTTTCTAAAGGAATAGCAAACAGGAAATATAATATTATAACTCATATGATATTGATTATTTTTATTTATTGTAGAATATTATTTCAGTATATTTTGGTTGTGTTATTATAGAGCAGCATTTCAAAAGAAGATATCGAAATAAATTCGAGATATATGACGGATGTCTCCTTCTGTCGTATTTAGTAGCTGTCACGTATCCGATTCCATTTGGAGGGGGAATACTCCTACTGCCCTTCAATCAATTTTTCATGACATCGCTACTCGATCCAGACAACTATAACATCTTTCTATTCATGTTTATGGCAATATGGCATTCGTGGTTCGTGATTTGTGCATTTTCCAATACAATGTTCCATGTGTCGTGTACACTCGCTGGCTGCCCTACGGCAAAGATATTTTATGATGAATTACAGTAATTTCAAACACAAGGCTTAATAGTAAAATCTTTTGAAATTATGTTACAAATGAGTACAGCATGTCAATATGGTGTAATTTTTTGTAGTTTCGGAAGAAAATCATACCGAACTGAGGATTCATTTCGAGATCTGGCAGTAATACCCAAAACTTTCAGATTCTATGATCTGATATTCCGTCAATGCAATGATGTCTACTCCACTTTACTTTTTGTTCTTAATTTCCTCTACAAACGACAAATATACTTGGCAAACTACCTGCTTATTCTGCACCACAAGGAGTTAGGGTCTTTACTATATCTGGTGGCACTATGGGATTTATTGTTGCTCATCACTTGGATAACAGTGCTAGTTACCACTTCCATGCTCTTTGAGACTTCTAATTCTTGTCTCGAGTCGTGGAAATATTGTCCAAAACCACAGTCATCTGAATTGAAGGAAAAAGTATTCAGGAAATTCAGAAAGTCTTGTCGACCATGTCCGATTATCATTGGACGGTACTCTGTAGTAACAAAGAGCAAAATCATCAAATTCATTTATTCCATTAGCTTGGGTACAATGGAAACCATATTAACGTCCCATTAACACCCAAATGCTTGATTTCATATCCCACAGAAATAATATAAGACTAATCAGGTAGAATGAATGATTCACTATGTCTTGCTCCATTGTGATGATAATATTCATTTACAATAGTTGAGTTGACATTTCTCAACACCATTGCATAAATGGGAAGCACGTATCACAATACGGCACACTGATAACATAATAATTTAGTAATTAATGTTACTTCTCAAAGACTGTAAATCAAATATTGTTATCTCCATGTTCTACCAGAAAATCTCTGAGAATAGACGAGAATTGTTACATAGAAACAATTAGATTTTTCTAAAAAAAACGTGACCTTATTTAGTGAGACATTTTTGTAACTTTATTCACTGGTACAACCTATTCATTTCACTTTCAAAAATAAATCAACCGAAACTCCAGATTAGAATTTATTGAAAAGTACTTTGCTACTTCTAAGCATGCTTACATTTTGTAACATACTTCTGGGAGTTTTTGTAACTGCGTTACCAATAGCATTAATATTTTCTACTGAACTAAATATGTTAGACGAAAGGTTTCTGTTTAGGATATAAAAGCAGAATCGCTAATAGTACGTTTGCTTTAAATATTTCAATTGTTCTAATAATAGTTTACAGATTTTCATTTTCTCTATTACAATAAGCAGCATCTATCTTTTGTTGCATGTCAGCAAGAGCTAAAGAATTGGTAGCTATATTCCAGCTTCTGTCTTTCTGCCACGACGGTGCTTCGATTGAGCTTAGCTGAAACAATCAAGACAGCAGAAACTAGAAACGTAGAGAACTGAATGTCAAACATTTTGGTCGAATATCTATCTCTTTGTCTTTATAGTGAAGAAGTTTAGGAAATAAAATGAAATTTCAACGATTTTGCAATGTAAGTTCTATAAAGGTAAGACGACTTACTTATGGTGATCCGTTTTATTGATCTATATCTCATTGGGTATCTACAAAACAACAATGTGATTTAATTAGCTCTTGGGAGCTTCTCCATTCCCCGAGATGTACTTTGCGCATCCATCCGGTTCCGGTAAGATGATACGTAGGTAGGTATGCATCTATTGTCCTAGAAAGATACTAGAAGGCAAAGCAGCGAGGCAATATCGTCCTAAATTATCATTGGCATAAAATATTATCAACCTGGTAAGTTTACATTTAACAAATTATTTTATACGCATTTTAATATATCTAAGCATTTATAATTTCTACGAATAACGAAGATAAATGGATACAGTAGTGATATCATTGTTATTAACCAAAGAATCCGCCGACAAATTACTAAATGTAAAAATCCAATTAAATATGAATATTTCAATAGAATTCTCAGTGGAGAATCTCAATATCCAATTCAGTTATTCATATCATCATAAACATGTCCTATAATTCATCTCATAATGAGTACCTTTAAGAAAGTATATAGTTGGAGTGTTAATGACGGTTTAAATGTCTATTCATCGTATTATGCGAAATAAATATTTAAGAAATATAGGAAACTAGTTTTAATTTCCAAAATTAATAAAGTAATAATATTTTTATAATAATAATATAATAATATTTTATTTCGTTGAAGAGGACGCTTTGTTCGGATTTATTTAGTATTCGTCAATTTTTAAATATTTAATTAATGAAATGTTTATGGCCGCATTAATGTTGAAGGGGATAATTTTTTGAATTAATTTTTGTAGTAGAAATGCCACAAGGACCTTCTCAAGGGGAACTAGTCATGCAGCTGATACAAGAATTGAGAAATGCCAAAGAGGTTAATGTAGCGCTTCAAATATCAATGAGAGCTGTAATTGGAGTAACTAATCGTTTAAATCTGAATAAAATGGAAGACGCAGTTCCTGGCCTCATTTTGGAAGTGGCGTGGACACTGGAAAGGTTGAGAGATCTCATCAGTATTCTTCAACACATTTATGGAATCGCAGCTGGAATGAATATAAAATTCGACCAGAACACAAAGGCAGAACTAACTGTTCAAGTCAAGACAACACTGAAACTCATTCATTCAGTAATAGCAACAATTGAGCTGATTGTAACCTTAGCATTTGAGGAAGAGACGTATCTGTAAACGAGGGAAATTATCTTGAGAAAAATGGGAGCAAAAAATTTAGAATTTTAGATATAATTTGATTAAATTGTATTCATCTCACTTAACAAATTTTTGTAAATGATTTCAATCAAAGATATATTAAAAAACCTTTTTTCATGCTAAGACATGTTCCAGATATCCCGAAATTATTTTATTTAAGTATTTAAAAATTGTATAAATTAATTAACCTAATTATTAATGCAGTCAACAATCATTGTAAAGATTTTTAATCCAATTCTGACTCAGAGGTGTGATATTAGCAATAAATACCAAAAAATAAAAAGGAACCGTTGATGGGTACGTAACATGTGTGTAAAGTAGTGTAAACCGAGACAATAAATGCAAGATATTGTTTTTCTCCTATAAGAATGATTTTTATGTTCATGTTAAAACATTATTTAAAGTATTAAGTAGGAATTACGTTTTTAACGGCTGCGAATTAACGTGTATGGCAGACACAGGAATTTTTGTGTGGCAAGAAATTTCATCGAACAGTCGTACATTTGTATGGTATGTTATAGAAAACCGAGGGGTATTGTATGGAAAGTAAAGGAACAGTGTATGGTACTAAGACAAAATTGTGGCTTTAATGATGTAAATATTTAGTCATTCTAAGCACACCATATTTATTTGTGTGATTTTGGAAATATGAGAAACAAATTAATTTCAATATTTCGTCATTTTAGGTACTAATAATTACTTTAAAAAACGTAATGAATTTGCGATGAACACGTAGAATAAAGTTAGGCAATGTCAATAATGAAGTAAATTATAAGCAGGTATGGTAAAGGTAAAATGTTATTGTCGTTTTAGAGCTCGTGGTAGTTTCTTTGGCCGACCTGGTATGGCTTCGGCTGCCTCTGATATAATCTCTTTGTTCCTTATAGTATTATTACCTGTACTACTCTCATCAGCTCATCAAAGCAACAATTTTGTCTTAGTACCATATACTGTTCCTTTACTTTCCATACAATACCCCTCAGTTTTCTATAACGTAACATACAATTGTACGACTGTTCGAGGAAATTTCTTGACATAAAAAAATTCCTGTGTGTGCCATACAAATTCCTATTTTCCCGTTTTTAACTTCTTAATGCTAAGAAATTTTAAATTTTTCAAATTCCTGTTTTCTAGTTTGAATTTAGTGGATTTCTAAATCAACGAGTTACTATGGATAAGATCGTTAGAAAATGTAATTCATCAGGTTTTCATCCCACTGAATGAAGTTACTCCAATTTTTAAAAATACATTAAAACACAATGTTTATCGGCATATTTTTACCCATCCGTTATTCATTACACTACAATTTGTTTTACCAAGACTAAAATGACGATAGTTACATTGCTTCCATACACTATTCGATTCGATTCGAGCTGGCACAAATTCCTTACTATCCTGTTTTAAATAAACGCTTGGATGTCAAAGATTTCAATCTTACATATATCTCTTTGACTTTATATTTAGTAATGTAAGTGAAGATAATAAAATGAGCTTTCCTAGACTTTTCCAATGTAAGGACTACAAAAAGGTAAGACGACTTACATAATATTATGATGATCTGTTTTATTGATCTATAGCTCATTGGATATCCACAAATAAACAAAATTTATGATTTATGATTCAATTAGCGGTTTGAAAGGTTCTCCATTCCCTTTCATTCCATGATACTTTGCATATCAATCCGGTTCCGTATTTCTTATTTCAGTAAGAAGACACGTATAGGTAGTATGTAGAAAGTAACTAGAGCAAGATTGTTACATTGTGTAAAAAGCAATCCTAAGCTACATTATATAAGCAGTATAGTAAATATGTATACCTCACTTACAGGGTTACCAGGTATACTTAAATGGCAAGTATAATACTTAAATTGGGCCCCATACTTAAAATACTTGCAAGTATTTTAAAATACTTAAATTATACTTAAATATACTTAAATCAGCTAAAATCGAAAACAGTGAAATAACTTAATGTCCTTTAATATTAGAACACACTTTGTCATCGTTCAGATACGTTTACTAATTGAAATTTTCTCGCGCTTCGCGCGAATTTAAGAATTTTTGTCTTTAAATCCAGTTTAATAGCCAAAATTGTCTTCCAATTTCGAAGGAAATTTATTATTAACTTATCATTGGGGTATAAATAACAACCTCTCTTCCTCAACTATCTATGTCACTAAACTGTTAAACCTAAATTACTCAAAATTCGTTAAGTCTTTAAGTGATCAGTTTGAAGTTGATTTTCAAAAATTTCTCGCGCTTCGCGCGAATTAGTATTTTTTCTTGATTTCCTCCTTCATATATGAAGTAATATGCAAGAATATTTATTTCAAGTTACGTAATTTACTTATTTTTGCCTCTTTTTTAACAAAAAACCGTAAATTTGTTAGGTACGCTCATATGATCGCGCCAAATACGGCTGTAAGACGTTTGTAAGCATTTACCAAAACGCGCCCGCAGGGCGCGGGTTGGTAAATGCCTATCGTTGTCCAGGATACTTAAATTTGTTGAAGAAAATCTGGTAACCCTGCCTCACTACCTCTTAAGACTGACGAGACTTGTCTTGAAGTCTTGAATGCAGAAAATAAAGATAAATGTCAAGTATATGAAATAACTGCTTTCTAATCTTTAACCGATGTTTTTATTATATCATCTCGAATATAAGACAATCCATTTCCTGCATGTTCATAAGAACATCCTAATTAAATAAAGCTTCCTTAAATCTTACAAATATGACGTCTATAGAGTCACGAAGAGTTACGAAGATGCGAGAAGCGGCACCGTGTTATTGATTCACCACTTCTTGGATTCCCACAAACCTTTAAATTTACCTGGCTCTTGTATCTTATGGCTTGTTACTAGAGATTTGATCTTCATGCGCCGAGATGATCTACATCTATCATTCTTTCAGTCGTCATCCACCATTCAGCATGTTTCAAGTAGTTGAGAAAAAGCATTTAAATGGATATTCGTACATCAAAAAATGTGTTTCAAAAGATACAAGATATTGGAGGTGCTGTGGTAGAATTAAATATAAATGTTCCGTTACTTTGATTGAAAATCTGAAAGCTGGTGAAATTAAATCAGGAACTCAGGAGCACACTCATCCTCCCGATTTTATAAGGTACGTAATAAATTTACGTTTATTCCTATTATTGCATAGTGGAATGATACATGCATGCACCGCATAGAGTCATACAGGGTTTGTAATAGTGTCCCCAAACAAAGGCATTACGCAAGGATCCAACAAATTATTTTTGGCCACCAAACAACTCACCCACATCGACAACACAAGGAATGAGGATTTGGAGCAACCTGACGATGATGTCGTTAAGGAATTACTGTCTTAGGTGGCAAATTTAATTAAGTAACTGTGTTGAATTGCAAAAACCAAAAATCTAGTTTGTGTAGTAATGTTTAGTTTGGCCTACTTAGTGATAAAGATATAATTTAATGGTTTCACTGCTTTTGAACATTCAGTTGGATTGATTTCTACAGAAGTAGTTGTAATGGCTGAGATTTCTAGGAATAATTTGAGGCTATTATGAATTATAGTCGATTATATTCATTAAGATGAGAATAAAAATGTCCGAATTTGGTTTCTGAAGCATTGGCTAAAACTGTAGTAATATTTGACCAAAAGTGGAAATCTTGATCAATGGGATGGTTTTTATTCTATCATTTAAAATATGGGGATTGCATCTGGAAGACAAAGGCTTTGAATAACCAAAGTAATTATACAGAGAAAACTAATTATTGAGACAATCCATATCCATTCATGCCATATTATTGATCCATTCCATATTATAACACTAAGATTGCGTGTAATACTTAATTTTGGTTGTATCATAGAGATCATATAATATGTCATGAGCTTTTCCTTATCATTGTCAATTCTCTCTCTGAAATTACGCCTATCTATATTTATGTGCCATAAAACTGAATATAAAATAAATATGGATAGTAGAGATTTTGACCTAAAACTTCAACCAGTATATTGAATGTGTACGTATTCACATTCATCACATAAGATTTAATTATTTCTCACTCTGATTTGATTTGACATGACAAAGTCTATGTAGACCTATGTACTCATAAATGAAAAATAAATATCAATTTAACTGAGCGAAAATCTGTTCACAAATAATTTAGTAGGATTATAAAAACCTACAAATGTAGAGGTTTATAAAAATGTAAAGAATACCAAACCGTAATCATCATGTAAAAAGTTGTCTAATTTGTAAGAAATAATATAATGTTACTTTGACTACTGATGTAAGCATGTCTAAGTGTCTAACACGAGCAAGATACTTTGATAAGTAAATCTTCAAGTAGTATGCTAGTATACGAATAAGTGTGCAGGTATGCGATCCTGATTGCCAATCTTCAGTGTCCAAGATCACTAGCCATAGACACGCTTTGCATTAGTCGTAGTCGTAGTCATAAATTGTTTTCGATTCCAACGTTGTAGTATTCTAAGATATACGGAGATGTGTGAGAGTACGATTTGCAATTTTATAGTAAATTCTAAGTCTGCTCCCTCACATTTTTGTATATTTTTCAACAACCTATACACCAAAGATCACAGAAAAGACCATTTTTCAGATTTACACATTTAACCTCTCGCTATGATTTGACGTGACAAAATCTATGTACACATAAATGAAAACAAATGTTGAGATATAAATATATCACATTATTTAGCTGAGTAATACTCCTAAACAAATAATGTTAATAGGATTATAAGTACCTACAATATATATGAAGTAGCAGCTTATAAAAATGTAAAAGAAATCCAAATAGCAATCATTATTCATTATGTAATAAAATTTGTCAAATTTGTAATAAATTATTTAATCTTATTTTGACCAATGATGTAAGCATGTCTGACAAGAACATAGATACTTAGATAAGTAAATCCTCAAGTAGTATACAGAACAAGTATACAGAACAAGTGTTCAGGTATGCCATTCTGATTGCCAATCTTCAATATCGCAGATGGCTTGCATTAACTACAATTATCAACTGTTTTCCATCCCAACGTTGTCGTCTCAGATATACAGAGATGTGTGAAAGTAAGGATTGCAATTTTACTGTAAATTATGATCCCTACCTTAACACAACTCTGTATATTTGTTAACACACACCATACAACAAGGATCACAGGAATGGCTCTTTTTCCATAATTCTTCAGAGTCGGTATGAACGTCTCGTTTCCAAGTGTCACAAGAAGATAATAATATTTTCAAATTGTTTGCTGGGGTAAAAGTTAGTTTTTCATTGCAAAACAATGTAGCATATTATTTTATAAATTTGGAGGTAAAAGTATTGACATTTATATACATTGACAAGCAAGTGAATGTGTTCATTATTTAGGTATACGGAGAAGATATGTACACAAATTCATGTACCGTAGGTTAACTAGAGAAAATTATATTCATGCTATAATGCATGATCTTTCGGTGACTAAAATCCAAAAACTATTTATTTTTTGCA
Source organism: Tomocerus qinae (assembly GCA_020055645.1). Classification (NCBI taxonomy): domain Eukaryota; kingdom Metazoa; phylum Arthropoda; class Collembola; order Entomobryomorpha; family Tomoceridae; genus Tomocerus; species Tomocerus qinae. The sequence goes on along the minus strand of CM034546.1, from coordinate 44,997,017 downwards.
AATTAGTCATTACTGTTAGAAATTTCTCTTTAGAATGTCAAAACCCAATTTAATATGTTTAAAATTAATTAATTTTGTATTGGACATATTATGTTGTAAAGGTTGCGGTACATTGACAAGCAAGTGATTAGCCTCTTTTGTCACTTAAATAATACGGAACTTAAACTCCACAGAATTATTTAACTCTGTACATGAAACCAATAATGTGATATATTTTTCACTTACCCTGAGCTTACAAATCTTTTTTTAATTGGAAAATATGTGAACCAACTTTTCTTTTTACAATTGTCCTTGGTCAAAATGTCAACTACAAATTTTATACAAACAGTATGTAAAAATAAAACTTTTCTGAAAACAATGGTTCGTTTGCCCTGATGATTGTTTCTCCCATTCTATGATTGTATAGAGATGTAGTTAACATATATATTTGCATGTATGTTATGTAGTTATGTATGTAGTTAACATATAACATATTATGCAAAATGCCTAGGACATATGTAAAATGGAAAACCAAAATTTTGATTTTCAACGAACTTAACCTAATTTAAAACAACTTTATGACTGTCAAATGTGCTTTCATGTAATTTTGATTGATTCAGGTTAGGTTAGGTTCCTTAAAAAGCAAAATTTTGGTTTTCCATTTTACATAAAATATGTCTTAGGCATTTTGCATATGTACGGTCTGTACAAATTTCCTGTAATATAATATATACTATCTAAATTACAATCTCTTAAAATGACTAAATGACCTTTGTGAAAATACATAGAAACATAACAACATGGAAAAAAATTAATTTAGGTATAATTACAGCTCGAAATCATTTATCTGATTTCATGAAAATATTTTCTGAGTAAAAATGTCAATTCTTAAAAGATCTGTGCCTTTTCCATCTTCTTTCCAATCTTAAAATGATACAAGTTAAAAAGGGTATTAGAACAGATGGCATGAATACCAATGTAAAGTCTATATTATAGTGGCAATGGGACTAACAATGAAGAAACTGTTTCATTGATCTACCACTAATCGAATTTCCTCCAAAATAATAACAACCATGTGATTTAATTAGAGCTCTTTTAGAGTGGCAATTAACCAAAAATCCTTTCCTGTGACATGTACTTTGCGCACCCATCCGGTTCCTCACTTCAGTAAGGATGGTACATAATATAGGTTGAAAAATTAATTTTCTTAAAACGTAACAAGAAGGCAACGAGGAAAGATCGTTCTATTCTAACTTCCCTGTGAAAATATCTGTTGAGTATAACAAACACATCTGGTAAGCTTAACTTTTACAAATCATTTGCATAAATAAGCATACAACTTATTGTAAGCTACGAGGATACAAATATTATTTACATAGATAGATTTGGTGTTGTTTCCAAAAATATCGATTTGTGAATAAGTTATTTAAATTTTGAGGCAATTCCAATAGAAATATGATAATAATTATAGAATGATGTAACTTAAAAGGGGAACTTTAGTTAGTAGCACATTTTCTGAATACATGTATCTAATTTATTAGCCAATTTAGAATTTCAAGAATTTTTTTGCAATACATATTCTAATGGTGGAGCATATCATGGAAGGAGAAAATGAAGTACGTTTTATTTTTGTAGTGTAAGTTGCAATGACGGTGTTCACTAAGCCGTCGAAAAGCTTGGGACTGTTAAGAGAGTGTCGAAGAATTTTGTGGTCAATTATATCATTCCAACCACCACTGAAGGCCATAATTGAAGTAATACCCTTTTTGGGTGAAAAATTTGAAGAAAATTCTGCCCTAAAACTTAAACTGGAATTAGAATTGACGGGAAAATGCTTGGTCAAATTAATTACAAAACTTCACTACAACATTTCTCTATTTCCTAACATGGGATATCAATTTGAAGAGGAATCAGCGAACTGGATTATATTCCAAGTAAAATTCACAGAGGATCTGCTTCGTGAATCAATTTCTGTAATTTCGTCGCTGGTTGATCTAAGCCTGCGACGACAGGTCCTGCAGGAGGAAAGCGATGAGGATGAGGAGACGGTTCTTTAAACCAAAACTTTATTAATTTTTGTGAGAAAATGTTTTTATAATTTATGATTCTGCAAAAAGTGCAGATAAACATTATTATTCGTTTCCTGTTACCCTTCACTTTTCTTTGCACAATCTCCAGGAAAACTAGTTCCAGTGAAATCTTGTTTAGCTACAAAAACAATGCAATGGACAGCAGATAGTATGGATTTAATTGTGTGGATATTGAGCACTCCAAATAGGAGTGATTCTATCCGTTAAGATTCGATATTATTTTAATATTATATTTTTTGTTTAACATGGTTTTAGCCATCAGGTTTATGTTCACATCTTACTAAATATAGTCACTCCGATTTAAAAAATATGTTCATCGGCACCTTTTTACAGTGCTATCAAAATATTTGTTTCGCAGTAGATAAATTTTTTAGGCATTTTTAAAACCCCTGTTTTATTTTTCAGGGCTCTAAAATTGCATTATTATATTATAGCCTGTGGCATAAACTAGTAAAAGTTCATCGATATATCTGTGCAATAGATACAGAAAGATATCCTTGTAATGTCCTATTAGATTAGACATAACAAAATAACAGGATAAGTAACAGGATAACGAGCAAAATTGTTAACAGGCAAAAAGCTTCCATTCTCCTCACTTTTACACACGTTTCCCGGGGTTTGCCTTTCGTACAAAATCGCTTCCATACAAATTATTACGTTGCAATGATTGCAATCTCTCAATGCATTGAGAGATGCGGATATTATTATGACCCTTATAGGTAGGGTGTTGCTATTTCTATGATCTGTGCTAATTGATTGGTTTCCTCCATAATTACCTTTGCTGTTAATTTGATAAAAGGTTAAAGTGATTATATGTTAATATTGTTTTTCACTTACCCTTGCTCCTAATTAGTTTCATATATATGTTCAATATTTTCTTAGATTTTAGAAAATAAATGACCAAGTGAATCTCCAGATCGTATTTTATTGCTTTAAATGTAAACCATTCGCATTTTTTTCTGTTAATCATTTACATTATTCACAAACATCAAGTATCTATATTATTCTGCATGTCAGAAAAAGCAAAAAATTCTTTGTCTTTTCTGCAACCACTCTGAGCTTCGATTCAGCTTTACTGAAACAATCAAGACGACGTACCTAGATTTGAATATTACAGATTTCAATCTTATCTATCTCTTTGACTTCATAGTAATATTTGGAGGAAATAAAATGAGTTTTTCTAGATCTTGTCAAATGTCTATAATGGTAAGACGATTTACTTATGATGATTCGTTTTATTGATCTATCTCTTATTAGATATGTACAAAATCACAACACTTCTTTAGCTTTTGTAGGGGAAAAACCTGAAGTTTCTCCTTTTCGCCAACGTAATGCACTTAACGCATCCATCCGGTTCCACATTTCAGTGAGATGATACATACACTATGTATTTATATATACTTAGAAAGCAACTAGGTAGAAGGTAGCGAGGTAATATCGTTCCAAATCATCTTTTACCATCATCAGTCTTGTAAATTTAACTTTAACATAGATAACTTTAACATTATTAAATTTAATTTAACAAACTAATTTCAGTGTTATTATAAGTACGTAACTCTTAAAACAATCTTGATTGCAGAAAATAAATTATGCCAATAATTTGAAATAGCTGTGTACTAATGTTTTTAACCGATACGATGTTATCATTATATAAGTAGTATTAATATTACACAATCCATTTCCTGCATGTCCATAAGAACATCCTAATTAAATGAGTTTCCTTTACAAATGTGACGTCTATGAAGTCACGAAGATTTACGAAGATGCGGCACCGAGTTATTGATCCATCACTCTCGGATTTCTATATACCAACTAAATTTAACTGAGTCTTAGCTTGTACCTAGAGATTTGGTCTTCATGCGCCGAGATGATCTACATCTATCATCCGAATTTACTTTTCATAATAGTATGGATTTGTACTCTAACAATGAATGCCCCAGTTTTAGCAATAGCTTGGAATCACTACCTAGAGAATAAAACAAAGAAAAACACAATGGTAGAATCTCGAAACTAGTAACTACTTCCAAAAGTCTCATTCTTTCAGTCGTCATCCACCATTCAGCATGTTTCAAGTAGTTGAAAAAAAGCATTTACCAAAAGTGTGCTTCAAGAGACACAAGGTATTGGAGGTGCTGTGGTAGAATTAAATATAAATGTTCGGGTACCTTGATTGAAAATTTGAAAACTGGCGAAATTAAATCTGGGGCACAAGAGCACAGTCATCCTCCCGATTTTAAAAGGTGTGTAATAAATTGACGTTTATTCTTTATTGTAATGTGGAATGATACAAGAATGAGCATGGCACATAGTCACAGAGGGTATCTTTGTTATAGTGTCCCCAAACAAAGGTATTACGCAAGGATCCAACAAATTATTTTTGGATACCAAACAAGTCACCCACATTGACAATGTATTGAGGCTTAGGACTAACCTGACGATGATGTCGCAAAATAACTTAAGTAGCAAATTTAATTAAGTAAATTGTGTTGAGTAGAAAAAATCTAGTTTGAGAAGTTTAGTGTTGCCTACTTAATTATATAGATTTAATTAAGTTTAACGATTTCTGTGTTTAAACATTCTCTTTCGTTGCAATGATTTCTACAGGTACTTAGTAATAAGATTGTGTGTAATACATAATTTTAGTTGTATCATAGACTATAGTATCGACTATCATGCACTTCTCCACATCATTGTATATTCTCTCTGTAGAAGTACACCTACCTATAAGTATGTGATATAACTGAATATATAATATAAATATGTATAGTAGAGGCTTAGAGAATATAACTATATTGAGTGTGTATATGTATTCACATTGATCACATAGATCAGATTTAAGTATTTCTCACTCTGATTTGACAGGGCAAAGTCTATGCACGCATATGTACTCAGAAAGGAAAATAATAATGCAGTAAATATTAATTTAACTGAGTGAAAATATTTTCACAAATTATAATGTTAGTAGAATTATAAAAATCTACACTATATAATTTGTATAAAGTAGAGGCTTATAGAAATGTAAAGACTAAAAACCGTAATTATTACTCAATAATTCGTTATTTAAAAACAATTGTGCAATTTGTTAAAAAATTAATGTTATTTTTGCCTGTGATGTTTGTAAGCCTTCAAATGGTAAATAGAGCAAGGGCAGGTATTCTAAAGGCAGGTATACTTAATTTTAGGTGTATCATATCTGGAGAATATAGTGTCGACTGTCATGCCCTTCTCCACGTCATTGTATATACTCTCTCTAGAAGGACACCTACCTATAAGTATGTGATATAACTGAATATAATATAAATGCGTATAGTAGAGGCGATGTTTTCATAGGCGTCGGAACCGGGGGGACAGGGGGGACAATGTCCCCCCTAAAATAAGGCCAGGAGGGACATGTCCCTTTAAAAATGTTCCAAAAACCAAACTAAAATTACATAAGCACCAGAAAAGGCGATTTTTTTTGTCAAAAAAGGTTAAAAATCCAAAAAATTTTCGCGCTCCGCGTGAATAATGTCTTTGTTTCACCAATATTTTATTACTTCGGTGCCCCCCTTTCTGAATAAGCCATTTTGTCCCCCCTATATAAATTACGTTCCGACGCCTATGGATGTTTTTGTGATGTTTGTAAGCACGTCTATCAAGGTCTAGATACATTTTAATAAGCAAACCTTCAAATAGTACATATAGCAAGTGCAGGTATTCTATCCTGATTGCCAATCTTTGGTGCGCAAGATGCGTATTATAGATGCTTGGCAATAGCCACATAATCATCAAATGTTTTCCAATCCAATGGTGTGATCTCCAATCTCAGATCTGCGTAAGAGTACAGTTTGCTTGCATATGAATTTTACATTGCATTCAAACTTTATCTCTAGCGTATTTCTGTATCTTTTCAGCAACATTAAATACACCAAGGATCACAGAGGCTCTTTTCCAGATTTACGCATTTAACTTGGGTACCAATTTACGGGGCTGTAAAAATAATTATTTAGGCGGTAAAAAGAAATTTTTAGGCAGTTTTTTAATCGGCAGTAAACTTTTATTAGAAAGGCAGTAAAAACAAATGCAATTGGCTGTAGAACCAATCCTAAAAGCAGTACCAAAAAATTTCTTTTTACATGTGCTTTAATAGAACATGTTCACTTAAAATTTTGGACTGTATGACTCGTGACGAAGATAACCCTGTTTTAAGGTGCTTATGTCTAGTAAAAGGCTACTTAAGCATGTCACATACCGAAAGCATGTCCATGATGCTACATATAAACTAAACTGCAACAGATATCCCGTCTTTTTGTTCGAAATAACTAACAGAAAAAATGTTTTCATACGTAATCAGCGCTTACATGAGTCCTAATCGCTGTAAAAAGTGGAAAAATTTTGAAGGATTTTGTCATCTAAAATTTCAATGTGTCATGTTATATTCACACCTCTGACAATTATAAAAATTCACTATGCACATGTCCGATTTTTTCAAAAGATTTATGTAAATACATCATTGCCATTGCCAAAATAAATAAGGTACGTTTCACATTTCCTTCCACCCATTGTTACCAGATAAGCAGATGATTGCAATTAAACGAAGACGACCTCTAGGCGTATAAATTTTGATTACACTGATACTTTAATTACTTTACCTTAAATACTGACATTGAATTCACATTGAATTAATCCTAGAAGTGGCCTATAATTGAAATAATCCTTCATTTAACTATATAAATATCATTATTTTGTTACTGCCTTAATTATTGGTTCTACTGCCTATCGCCATTCTTTTTACTGCCCCACTTGATTAAAATTACTGCCTTAAAAAACTGCCTAATAAAATTCTTTTTACTGCCAAAATAATTATTTTTACAGCCCTCTAAAAGTTTACCCATTTAACTTCTCGCTACGATTGAGTGACAGAATCTATGTACGCCCATGTACCTATAAATTAAATATTGAGATATAAATATCAAATAGAATTTAAATGAGTTTCATATTATTCTTTTTCTAAAAATGTTGACAGAATTAGAAATACCTACTATAAAGTAGCGGCTTATAGAAATGTAAAGAATATCAAACTGTAATTATTACTAATTATTCAAAAAAGGTTGTCTACTAATTTGTAAGAAATTCATCAAATGTCAATTTTGCCGATTATTATAAGCATGTCTAACAAGAGCAACATACTTTGATAAGGAAATCATCAAGTAGTATGCTAGTATACACAAGGTATTCCATCGTCTTCTGTTGTCAATCATCAGTGTCCAAGATCACTTCCCATCGCTACTTTGCATTCGCCATAGCCATCAACTGTTTTCTAACGTTCGATTGGCATTCTAAATAATATACTTTCACGCATTTCTGCGTATTTTTCAACAACATAAATTTACCAAGGATCACAGGAAGGAATCTTCATCCATAAGTCTTCGGAGTTAGTTTGAACGTCCCGTTTCCAATGCAATCCAGGCAGGTCACAATATCTTGAAATGACTAAGTGATCTTTGTGAAAAGACATGTCGTAAAAACCAAAATGGCGTGACACTTATACTTAGTCATGAAAGTAGTTAAAAATCCATTTTTGTAATTACAACATGGTCCCCGTATCAGGGCATTTTATTGGTATTAAAAAATACATAACACTTCCACCATCCTTTTCGTTACCTTGCTGACACTAGTGACCTCACCTTGACATGACCTGACGACGCTGACGAATAACATTTTCGAACGAGCTATCTATATTTAGTCTTTTAATCACACCCACATGCAGTGGTTGTGTCCGATTTTGTCCTCAATCTCACTCTTTACCCCTACATATCGTACAGAAAATTTAAGTACGATAACTCAAACCGTTTTTGAGTTATCGTGTTATTAGACGGACAGGCGACAAATTTGTTTTAGCTCTATGAAGTCTCTACTTCCCCACCCATTTCCCTAAACCAAACAAATTTTTTTCAGCTCCTTGTAGTCTCCGTCTAATACACATTTCCCAAATCAAACAATTTATTTACCAGCTGTATTCTTCACTTCCCCACTCAATCCATAACTCCCCCAAACAATAATTGTTTTGTTACCTCCATTAAGTCTCCACTTCCCCATCCATTCCCATATCCCAAAAAATATTTTTATCAGCTTCATGTAGTCTCCACTTCCCCATCTGATGCCCTCGCCCAAAAAAACTTTTTTTGTCACCTCCATGTAGTCACCACTTCAGCACCACTTACCCTCCCCAAAAAATTTTTTTATCAGCTCCAAGTTATATATGACAGCCTGGATATGACAACATATTCAATATAACCAACTTGTAACTTTGTAAAACTCCTCTAGCGAGTGACATATATCCTTAACGTTATGTTATCGTCAGAATTTTTGACTCACTAGCCATTCTGCTGAAAACAATAATTGTTCGATGACAGAAACGACATATCGTCCCTCAAAGATGCAAAGACCTCAATCCACTTTTCGTTTGGCAGTGAAAAACACCTTAATCCAACGTACATACTATGAATTGAGACCATTTTCACTGCCCAACTAAAAATGGATGGAGGCTCTTTTCACTGCAAAACGAAAAGTGGATTGAGGTCTTTTGCATCCTTAAGGGACGATATGTCGTACCCTAAAAGTTTCAACTAAACGGTTAAAATAAAATTTATAGAAAAGTCCATTATGTGGGCGAAATAGATTAAAGTTATTCCCCGACGCAAGTAAAAGAATTTTCCACATGTGATTTCAATTGCTCTAACAGATTTGGCCTTTCTTCGGATTAATCGGTTGCGGTGTGAGGACAACATCCGAATGCATTCATTTGACTCTCTTTGTAATTTGGTCGCCTGAGGAAGTGCAAGTCCTATCACATAATGGAAGGCGATTGACACTGATGGCAGAAATAAATACGCGGGCATTGGAACGATGTCATACATTTTGATTGTGGCGTAATTGGAAATGATTGCTATGAAAGCGCAAAGGCTCAATAATATCGGAAGTATAAAGACACCTCCTATTTCATTTAGTTCTGAATTTAATATTGAAAGACATCGGTAGATTGATAACGCTTTTTCTGGATTTTGGTTGACGTATCGTTTGACAATGAACAGACAAGTATCTTTGTTTCTTCCATTAAGCAGCGTGAGCCAGTACTCCCCACAGTTTACATAGATTATTGAAACAGTGCCCGCGAAGATTGCTGGGCAATAGCAGTAACTCCCTGCAGTAAAGAATGTGAAAGAAGCTGCAATTTTTACGAAAATGACGTACTGCTCATACCATCCTGGGAAGTGGTCAATGAATAATCTCTGCACAGGATCGAATGAGGTGGCAAGAGACAGAAGGGCCGCGCAGACAGACGATAAAACTGTTCCAGGCAGAATATATTTCAAAAGCTTCTCGTACTGACGGGCTTTCTGAGTGCTATTTCGGCGTCCTTCTTTAAAAGTATTCACCCATTCTGCAAACATTTTATGTGGGACAGTTAACAGCAAGTGTATATTTATTATGGATATTTGTGGTTATTTGAATACAACTGAGTCAATTTTAATCAACTCAAACCATGGCCCTGCAGGGTTGGAACATAGTTTAATCCACCCAAAATACTAGACATGAAAGATAATCGCTACCCCAGAATAGTGTATGATACCTTATTTAGGGAAGATAAAAAACAAAATGGTACGGACAAATATAATTGGGTTTCCCAGATGCGCTGTATGATTGAAAGTATCGGGTTTGGTTTTGTATGGTATGCTCAATCGGTCGACGTTATTGTCAAATACGCAGGTGACATGGTTATGAAAATAATAAACATTAATAGACAAACGGACTTAGAGAGAAAATCCAGAGCAACCACGTGTACAATTTATAAAAACCTTAGAATTAATGAGTTAAATCGCAAGATTATTTACTGCTAAGAATACCGTTACCACAAATTCAGGTTATTAGCCAACTAAGAACTTTTATCATGTATTCGCCACGTATTTACGTCAATAATATAAAATATGATCTAAATGTTAATGAACTCTGTACTATTTGTAATAACCCAAATGACGAATGTGAAAATCTATACCATGTGATTGTAAACTTCCTAATATATACGCCAATCAGGAACGTCGTACTACAAAACATTTTAACACCCATAAACTCCAATGAAATCGACTTTGTGACTATACTTGAGATCCGGAACACAGAAGACTTGAACAAAATTTACAATTATTTTGTTAGAATATTAAAATTACGCTCGTGGGTAGTTAACGAATAATATATAATATATCAAATATTAAATAATACATTGGCAATCTACAGCTACCTCCTAGTAAAGTAACTTACAATCTAATCTATGTAATACTAATGTAAAACTTAAACTAAAATTCATACACTTAACAACATTGCCAAAATTTATGATCAACTCTTGTGTGTGATGAATGTAAATTCAAGAACCACATTAATATTTATCTATCTACCTAACCAGTTTAATCCACCCTGCTGTCAAAAACCTAGTGGCAAAAACTGGTCAGTTAAAATTCACTAGGGTATTGACAGAAATTATTTGAAATAGGAAAATGAAAAAAGTAGATCTTCAGTGGACATTTTTAGTTCTGTTTTTTTGTGCACTTTTTTATAACTGACATCTTTGGTCAAATAAATTCATTTTTCAGTATTTCAGGGCCTATGTGAAATAACACCAAAAAATCGGAATATGAAATAGCTCCGAAACTACCGGTCCGATTTGGATGAAACTTGGAACAGAACCTATTTAGCCTTCCTGCCAATTTAAACTATCTAGCCAATCTATATTAGTTGGCTTCTCTGCCTACATTATTTATGAATCAGGGATATTAATGAGTGAAACTGGAAACGTTTTAAAGTCCCACAAGTTCTGCGTGGAAAAGAAAGTGTTATTAAAATGACTAAAGAAAGTGTTAGGAAGACTAAATAAACTTTGCCATGTATTACGTAGACACTGAAGCAGGCACAAGCCTGCTTCATGTTAAAAATGGGTTACGGCTAGTACGTACTAAAATGCAGGATGTACTACAGCCAAAACAGGTACTTATTTGGTCTTTACTATAACTTTAGCTGGCAAACGACATCTTACATAAGCATATTTTGACGAAAAATAAAATTTGACCCCTGACATCTCGTAGAGGTCAACAATTTTGAAATATTTTTTTCCTCGTTAAATCATAACTTTATAAGTTATAAGGGCTTTATTTTTAATCGGCAGAATTTTGATGAAAAAATTCCTTATATGAAAAACTGCCTATTTAAAAAAATTTTTCGTAATTTTGAAAGGGAAGAAATTTGAATTTTTCCCAAATTCAAAAAATACCCCGAGATACAGCGATTGTTGACTTCTGTTCCGAGTTTCATCCAAATCGGACCGGTAGTTTCGGAGCTATTTCATATTCCGATTTTTTGGTGTTATTTCACATAGGCCCTGAAATACTGAAAAATGAATTGTTTTCACCAAAGATGTCAGTTAACAATAAAAAAGTGCACAGAAAAACAGAACTAAAAATGTCCACTGAAGACCTACTTTTTTTCATTTTCCTATTTCAAATAATTTCTGTCTATTATAACTTTAATAATTAGAAAAACAAAACTAATTAAAAATTGTATTTAGTTATTTATATTACTGTTACGAAGTGAACTGTATATGAACTGTGAATAAATAAAATCAATATAAAATAAATTTTGATTCGTATCTCCTTTATAATTGACGATTCATCTTTTTCCATTATTGAAATCTACATTGTAATTATCGAGAAACCCCGGGCAAAAAAAGATGAACAGGATTCTGCTTAAAATTTTATAACTAAAAAGTTAAAAGTGATAAAAAGTGATAATTCAGTACAACGTCAGCGATTATAGCTTTTTAATAATTCTCTATTTGAAGAAATTTTCTGTTGATGAGTAACGCCATAAAAATATGGCGTTATTAATTATTGTCACTTTTACCAGTGCAGAAGAATTCCAGCTGAATGCTGATGAATGTGTGCACATAATTTTAAGTTTTATAAATTTTGTGTCAAACTGTATTTAGAGGTTTTGGAACATACTGATTTCGAAAATATTAGTCATTTCAACGAAATTGGAAAACTAGGTGGGGCAATACCACCCATTTTCTAATATGTATTCATTGAAGTTTCCAAATTCTATATCGAGGTTTTGAAACATTCTGGTTTCGAATAAATTAGTCATTTTAACCAAATTTGAGAAGTTGGTGGGGCAATTTCACACATTTTATAATATCTATGCTAGTACTGCTTAACAGGCCTTCTTAGTAGGCCTAACAGGCCAAGGCCGTTATCAGACCAGGCCATTACCAGGCCAGGCCGTTATCAGGCCAGGCCGTTATCAGGCCAGGCCGTTATTAGGCCAGGCCATCAGGCCGGCCTGGTAACGGCCTTTTAAGGATGGCCAGAACCAAACGACAAGAAACTTGAAAACTCATTCCAACAATACCTACCAATCTGAATTTTGAAGTTTCAAAACATGCTGATGTCGAATGAATTTGTCATTTTAACGAAATTTAAAAATTGGGTGGGGCGACTCCACCCATTTTCTAATATCTATACAATTAACTTGCCAAGTTCTATTTTGAGGTTTTGTAACATGCTGATTTCGAATAAATTAGTCATTTTAACAAAATTTAAAAAGTGGGTGGGGCCAGTCTACCCATTTTCTAATATATATACAATTAAGTCATCAAATTATATTTTAGGGTTTTAAAACATGCTGATTTCGAATAAATTAGTCATTTTAATTAAATTTGAAAAGCAGGTGCGACCATCCTACCCATTTTCTAATATCTATGGAATTAAGCTGCTAAATTCTATTTTAAGGTTTTGTAACATGTTGATTTCGAAAAAATTAGTCATTTTAATTAAAATTGAAAAGTGGGTGGGGCCATTCTACCCATTTTCTAATATCTATGGAATTAAGTCATAAAATTATATTTTAGGGTTTTAAAACATGCTGATTTGGAATAAGTTATTCATTTTAATTAAATTTGAAAAGTGGGTGGGGCTACTCTATTCATTTTCTAATATCTATACAATTAACTTGCCAAGTTCTATTTTGAGGTTTTGTAACATGCTGATTTCGAATAAATTAGTCATTTTAACAAAATTTAAAAAGTGGGTGGGGCCAGTCTACCCATTTTCTAATATATATACAATTAAGTCATCAAATTATATTTTAGGGTTTTAAAACATGCTGATTTCGAATAAATTAGTCATTTTAATTAAATTTGAAAAGCAGGTGGGACCATCCTACCCATTTTCTAATATCTATGGAATTAAGCTGCTAAATTCTATTTTAAGGTTTTGTAACATGTTGATTTCGAAAAAATTAGTCATTTTAATTAAAATTGAAAAGTGGGTGGGGCCATTCTACCCATTTTCTAATATCTATGGAATTAAGTCATAAAATTATATTTTAGGGTTTTAAAACATGCTGATTTGGAATAAGTTATTCATTTTAATTAAATTTGAAAAGTGGGTGGGGCTACTCTATTCATTTTCTAATATCTATACAATTGAGCTGCTAAATTCTATTTTGAGGTTTTGGAACATGCTGATTTCGAATAAATTAATCATTTTTAATAAATTTGAACAATGGGTGAGGCCAGTCCACCAATTTTCTAAAATATATACAATTACGTCATCAACTTATACTTTAAGCTTTTAAACATGCTGATTTCGAATAAATTAGTCATTTTAATTAAATTTGAAAAGAAGGTGGGGGCAACTAAGCCCATTTTCTAATATCTATACAATTAAGCTGCTAAATTCTATTTTGAGGTTTTTTATCATGCTGATTTTGAATAAATTAATCATTTTAACAAAATTTGAAAAGTGGGTGGGGCCAGTCCACCCATTTTCTAATATATATACAATTAAATCATTTTACCGAAATGATTTCTTTAAAATGACTAATTAATGCTTAATTGTATATATTTTAGAAAATGGGTAGACTGGCCCACCTACTTTTCAAATTTCGTTAAAATGACTAATTTATTCGAGATCTGCAGGTTTTAAAACTTAAAATATAAGTTGATGACGTAATTATATAGACATTACAAAATGCGTAGGCTGGCCACCCCCACTTTTCAAATTTTGTAAAATGATTAAGTTATTCGAAATCAGCATGTTTTAAACCCCTAAAATATAATTTGATGACTTAATTGTATATATATATTAGAAAATGGGTAGAGTAGCCCCACCCACTTTTTAAATTTAATTAGAATGACTAATTTATTCGAAATCAGCATGTTATAAAACCCTAAAATATAATTTGATGACTTAATTGTATATATATTAGAAAATGGGTAGACTGGCCCTACCCACTTTTTAAATTTTGTTAAAATGACTAATTTATTCGAAATCAGCATGTTCCAAAACCTCAAAATAGAACTTGGCAGGTTAATTGTATAGATATTAGAAAATGGGTTGAGTTGCCCCACCCTGTTTTCAAATTTCGTCAAAATGACTAATTTATTCGAAATCACCATGTTCCAAAACTTCAAAATATAATTTGGCAGCTTAAATGTATAAATAGTAGAAAATGGGTGGAGTCGCCCCACCCAGTTTTCAAATTTGGTTAAATTGACTAATATATTCGAAATCAGCATGTTTTGAAACTTCGAAATCCAAATTGGTAGTAATATACAATTGTATTACTTTATTGGGTGTGGTTGCCACTTCCACAATTTTGTCGTTTTCTGAAATCGGCTGTTTTTTTCGAAATCTTCATATTTTTTAACTATATGGTACTTGATTTCAAAATTTTTTAGTAAGTTTTATTTTTTATATACTGAGGGGCATTTTTAATGTAACCACCTCGAAAGAGTTCTATTGCTACGCCAATTGCCCTCACTTCCCTCGCTCCTGGTTACGTCCTCCGATATCCAGTTTAACGGTCAATTTTTAATGACACAAGTCCTAAAATGGACACGTCCACTGTCCACTATAAGACTATTGCGACGTGTCTAACTATATATTTATGGCGGACATGTCCATTATAAGTATAAAGTGGACGTCCATTTTGAGTATATAATTAAGCCCAACAGAGGTTTCAAACTATACGTTATAGGTTTTCATTTTAATTAAACTCAGTAGTTTGACTTTTTCTCAAAGTGCCCCAACGAAGATGAACGCCGAATAAAACCCTATTATATTCATTCTATATATTATTGGTGACAAAAATCTGATAAATCGTTTATACTATGACCATACATCACAAACTATATAGCTTACCTTTCATCGATTCGTTGTATTTAATAAGTTTTTGTGCTGTTGCTACAATTGCTGAACTGTTCAATACGATTACAGTATCTACTAGTAGAGCATACATGAGAATTAAATAATAAAAGATGTACATTATTATTTCATGCGCTTTGACATTGTCCGAAGGTGAATAAAGCTCAGCCAGGAGTCTTCCAGTCATGTAAATAGCCGCTGTATAACCCACTACATGAAAGAAACAAATATGCAGTAATGAAATTTTATCTGATATCTTTTTGAAAGTAAGATTTGTTTTGTCGAATTCCAGTGGGAGATATCTGACACATTTCTGGTAGATGTAGAAGAATTTGTGAATCGCTTCGTAAGCTTCATTTGTGGCCATTTTCATTAAAAGTAAAACAAGAACTGTTCTAAGACTGCTATTTTGGGCTACAAGGTTGAGTACATGAAACCAGCCAAACAATATTTACGGTGGATGATCAATATTGGGGTCCTTTACTTACTATATAGTTCTCCACGAGTGAAAACAGTTCAGTTCTTCTGGCCGAAATTCACTAATTAAATGATTTTGTTATTGTTAATCTAATAATGACAGGTATTATCTCAAAATTTACATGTAATCAAGAAAAATTATTATAAGATTGTGAGAAATAGAAAACAGTAAATTGTGAGAATGTTAGCTTGAACCGATTTCCTTCACCACTGATATTCTATTGGAGTGCTAGAATGTAATGAAATAAAGAATAATATAATGTACTTAGTAGGTACAGAAATATAATAAGAACTTATACGTTTTACCCTTTGTGCTTAAACCACTATCTGACATTAATCAAATGTCTTCCTTTGCTTTAACCGACTTATGTATACAACCCGAGAGATTGGTTGATAAGGCTATAAGAAAGTTTAAATATTATATCCAAATATCAATTCTTTTCTCCATTTATTTAGCACTAAACATTAAAAGGGCAGTACGATATATAATACTAGCTGGTTAGCCCGTCCTACGACAGGGCTCTGTTTCACATAAAGTAAAATTAAAGATTCAAATATGACTAATCCCAAGCTCAAGTGCCCTGATATTTCATACCACAGTTTCCTTTACAACCTCGACCATTCCGTACCAATTCAGTAGTCTCACTCTCACTTCCTCGCCCCTTCCCAAAAAAAAATTGTTCCATCAACAGGAAGTGTCCAGCGCCCTGTCCCCTCCCAACAACTTTTTCACCGACATGTAACCTCCTCCTCCTCTTCCCAAACAATTGTTTCAGCGACATGAAGTTTTTACCTCAAAGCCCCTTCCTAAATAACAACCTTTTCACCGACATGTAGCCTCCTCCTCCCCGGCCCCTGCCCAAACAGCAATTGTTTCAATGACATTTAGTCTCCTCCTCCACGGCCCCTGCCCAAATAACAATTGTTTCAATGATATGTAGCCTCCTCCTCCCCGCAACTTACCAAATAACAATTGTTTCAATGACATGTAGTCTCCACCTCCCCAGCCCCTTCCCAAATAACAATTGTTTCAATGACATGTAGTCTCCTCCTCCCCTGTCCCTTCCCAAATAACAATTGTTTCAGCGACATGAAGTTTCTACGTCCCCGCCCCTTCCAAAAAAAAGAACTTCTCACCGACGTGTAGTCTCCTCTTCCCCGGCCCCTTCCCAAATAACAATTGTTTCACCGACATGTAGTCTCCAGTCGCCGCCCCTTCCAAAATAACAACTTTTTCAACCGACATGTAACCTCTACTTTCCCACCCCTTCCCAAATAACAATTGTTTCAGCGACATGAAGTTTCTACCTCCCCGCCCCTTCCAAAAAAAGAACTTCTCACCGACGTGTAGTCTCCTCCTCCCCGGCCCCTTCCCAAATAACAATTGTTTCACCGACATGTAGTCTCCAGTCGCCGCCCCTTCCAAAATAACAACTTTTTCAACCGACATGTAACCTCCACTTTCCCACCCCTTCCCAAATAACAATTGTTTCAGCGACATGAAGTTTCTACGTCCCCGCCCCTTCCAAAAAAAAAAGAACTTCTCACCGACGTGTAGTCTCCTCTTCCCCGGCCCCTTCCCAAATAACAATTGTTTCACCGACATGTAGTCTCCAGTCGCCGCCCCTTCCAAAATAACAACTTTTTCAACCGACATGTAACCTCTACTTTCCCACCCCTTCCCAAATAACAATTGTTTCAGCGACATGAAGTTTCTACCTCCCCGCCCCTTCCAAAAAAAGAACTTCTCACCGACGTGTAGTCTCCTCCTCCCCGGCCCCTTCCCAAATAACAATTGGGCTAAATCCTAGTATACCGACGCTCAACGGAATAGACCGATATATAGCTCATTCGAAAGATCTCGTCGAGCTGATCACGAATATAGCAATAATTTTTTGGGGAACCTCCCAAATAAGAAAGTTATGGTCGGTCAAAGTTGAAAATATGACTATTTCGATGCCTACGTTTTCAGAAAACGAAGAGTTACAAGTTCTTTAGGACATCGTTGTTTTGATCTTCATGTTGAATTTACTTGTAACTGTGGCAACGTAGCTAATAACAACATGCAGGTATGGTTTTGTAAAATTCTAAATTTCGACGAATTTATGTTAGATAATTTCCATCAATTTTAGTTAGATTATGGTTTAAAAAATGCTAATTGTGACCACGTGCCACGTTTCATTTCCATCAATTTTAATTAGGTTAGGTTTTAAAAAAATGCTAATTGTGACTATGTCCCACTGTGGGGATGAGGTTCCCCAATTGAATGCAGTGGACTGTGGATTGAACTTATTATCTATCTCTAGCTTGTGTCTGGTGTTATGCGTTGTGTAATGGTTTCAAAAATATGAAACTATCCAAAAAATGATGTAGTCACACAGGTGTAAATAAACTAAACTAATTTATTTACTAACCTAAGATAATGTGACACAATTAGTTACAATTAAAAGAATTATAAGATAACTACACTAAAATGAATTGATCTGTGGAGAGCGCAAAAAGCATGCGTCCACACTGGAGCCAGAATCGTAATCAATTGAATGTGAAATGGTAGACAGAATGGTAGAAAAGAACGCTATATTTAAATGAGTGCGCGCAGGCACAGTATCCTATGAAATAAAAGAGTAACGGTTATCATTCTCCCAAACACCCACGTTTCATTTCCATCAATTTTAATAAGGTTAGGTTTTAAAAAAATGCTAATTGTGACTATGTCCCACAGTTTCATTTCCATCAATTTTAATTAGGTTAGGTTTTAAAAAAATGCTAATTGTGACTATGTCCCACGTTTCATTTCCATCAATTTTTAATTAGGTTAGGTTTTAAAAAAATGCTAATTGTGACCACGTCCCACGTTCAATTTCCATTAATATTAATTAGGTTAGGTTTAAAAAAATGCAAATTGTGACCGCGTGCCGCTAACCAAATCAAAAATGACGAAAATTGAAGTTGGAACAATGAAGAAACCCAAAATAGAAGTTAAAATGCAATTTAGAATTTTACAAAACCAAACCTACATAACCTTATTAGCTACGTTGCCATAGTTACAAGTAAATTCAACATGAAGAGCAAAACAACGATGCCCTAAAGAACTTGTAACTCTTCGTTTTCTGAAAACGTAGGCATCGAAATAGTCATATTTTCAACTTTAACCGACCGTAACTTTCTTATTTGGGGGTTTGCCCCAAAAATCAATACCATATTCGTGATGTACTCGACGAGATCTTTCGAATGAGCTATATATCGGTCTATTCCGTTGAGCGTCGGTATACTAGGAATGTTCCAACAATTGTTTCAACGAATGTAGTCTCCACCTCCCCGCCCCCTCCCAAATAACAACTATTTAACCGACATGTAACCTCCACCTCCCCCCTCTACCCAAATAATATATTTTTTCAACAACGTGTATAGTCTCCAGTCGCGGCCCCTTCCAAAAAAACAATTTTTTCAGCCGACATGTAACCTCCACTTCCCCACCCCTTCCCTAAAAACAATTGTTTCAGCGTCATGAAGTCTCTACCTCCCCTCCCCTTCCCAAATATGAACTTCTCACCGACATGTAGCCTCCTCCTTCCCTCCCCTTCCCTAAATTACATTTGTTTCATCGACATGTCATGTGGTCTCCACCTCCCCGCCACTACCAAAATAATATAGTTTTTCAACAACATGTATAGTCTCAACATCACCACCCCTTCCAAAATAACATAATTTGTTTCATCGACGTGCAGTCTCAACCTCACCGCCCCATCCCAATTAACATAAAACATTGGGTTTTTACTCTTTACTGTTTCCAGAAGTTACAAAATATGGGTTTACCACTTCTGGAAGTGTCAAATTATGGATTTACTACTTCTGGAAGTGTCAACATATGGATTTACTACTTCTGGAAGTGTCAACATATAGTTTTATTGCTTCTAGAAGTGTCAACCTATAGTTTTAATGCTTCTAGAAGTGTCAACAATTGGGTTTTACTGCTTCTAGAAGTGTCAACATTTGAGTTTTACTGCTTCTAGAAGTGTCAACATTTGAGTTTTACTGCTTCTAGAAGTGTCAAAATAAGGTTTTACTGCTTCTAGAAGTGTCAACATTTGAGTTTTACTGCTTCTAGAAGTGTCAACATAAGGTTTTACTGCAATTAGAAGTGACCACACAGGGTTTTACTGCTTCTAAAAGTGTCAACACAGGGTTTTACTGCTTCTAAAAGTGTCAACACAGGGTTTTACTGCTTCCAGAAGTGTCAACACAGGGTTTTACTGCTTCCAGAAGTGTCAACACAGGGTTTTACTGCTTCCAGAAGTGTCAACATAGGGTTTTTTTACTGCTTGTAGAAGTGTCAACATAAGGAAACTGTGGGCGGACACACATACATACATACATACATACATACTCCCGGAAATTATAATATAGTATAGATTATTATACCATGTAGTAGCTTTTAAAGAAATTGTGTTTTATTGTAGGAAAAAGTTACTTATGTAAATTGAATGCTAAGGAAAAGTATACCTTCTTAATAACGAACACATTAGATTGGGAACGGCAAGCAGGGTAGCTGATACAGGAAAAATTCCAAGTGGCCTATAAGTCACAAATGGCTAAATTGTCTTAAAATCCCGTGCATAATAAATGTAATTTAAATCCGTTCGTGACTAACTACGATATTATTTTCAGACCAAAAATGAGTACAAATATTAGCATAGTAGCGTTGTATCCCTCCGGTCAGCTTTGGGAACAATTTAGCCCTACAAAAAACTGATTGTTGTAATATTTGAATTACTTTTTAATTTAGTTGCGGTTGACTGTAATATAATAATAATTACAATGACATAAATAAACACCCAATTTAAATAAACATTTAGGCGACTCGTGATTTCTTCCACGATACCCAGCTACAAGGAATTCGTTTTCGTTAGATTTATTCTAAAAGTCACGTTGAAAATTAATCTACCCAAAAACTGGTGTAGTAAAGGCAGCAAGTATGTATAAACTCGATCGAGGAGGTATGATTGAATTTTTTCTATGAATATAAAAATACTTTGTTGAAGGCTGTTGAAGATTGCTTCTGTAGTAGATAAGTTAATACCATATAAGTTAATTTAAACATTTTCCATATATCAACTGTATCAAGGATTATTTACTGGCGTCGTAGTGGCGACTGCGAAGTTTTCCCGAGGCAAAAAGTGCTGAGCTAAATTACACAAGTTTATCTATCTATTATACTATTCGAAAATCAAATGTCCACGTTTGTGTAACCCGATGACTCATCCTAACGCCTGCTTTGTTTTCTTTCCTCTCACTCCTAGCACACAGCCGTAGCCAAAGGTTCGGCGGAGCGTATACTGAAACTAGCGAATCAGCATGTGCCATTTCGGCGAAGTCTAAGCTGAGACTACTATATAACCTCATTGAAACTGGCTGATGGGCTCGGTGGCTGTAAAAGTTAATACCCGAAGAACTACTATTGCACCACCAATGACTGATGACTCAATCTTATTTAGCAGCCGAACATGTACCCTCGGAATAAATTCGATTACCGAAATATTCGAGTACCTCCGAAAAATTCGAGTTCCTCTGAAATATTTGAGTACCTCCGAAATATTCGAGTACCTCCGAAATATTCGAGTACCTCCGAAATATTCGAGTACCTCGGAAATATTCGAGTACCTCCGAAATATTCGAGTACCTCCGAAATATTCGAGTACCTCCGAAATATTCGAGTAACTTCAAATAAATATGTATAAAAATGTTTTTTAATTTAATTTTTTTCGAATAAATAAAAGTGTTTAGGTAGACTTTAGATATCAGACTTTTTTCTAGTAAACCTAAATAATTCCCCATGTGGGGAACTATAAGAGTATTATTCGCCAAAAAATGCTCTCCAAATGGGAGTTCTCCTGGGGAACTAAATCGATTAATACGGTAATATGAAATATGTGTTTTGTAATGTTTAACCGATGTTATTACTATAACATCATATCTGATATTACACAATCCTTTTCCTGTATGTCCATTAAGAACATCCAATTAAATGTGTTCCTTAAATCTTATACAAATGTGACGTGTCTATAGAGTCACAAAGATTTACGAAAATGCAACAAGTGACATCGCTCTCGGATTCCTACAAACTAAAAACAAATTTCACTGGCTCTTGGTTTCTATCTAGAGATTTGATCTTCATGCGCCGAATGATCTACAGTTATTATCTGATTCTACTTTTCATATGGAGCCACATAATCTTCAAATGTTTTCCAATCCAATTGTGTCGCCTCCAATCTCAGATCTGCGTAAGGGTAAAGTTTGCTTGCAATGAATTTTACATTTCACCCAAACTTTATCCCTTACGTATTTCTGTGCATTTTTCGGCAGCATTAAACACCAAGGATGGCAGGAACGGCTCTTTTTCAGATTTACGCATTTAACTTCTTGCTATATGATTTGACGTAACAAAATCTATGTACGCCGATGTAGTTTAATATTACTTTTTTCTAAAAATGGTGCCAAGATTAGAAATACCTACAATAATAATATTAAGTAACGGCTTACAGACATGTAAGGAATACCAAACTGCAATGATTATTCATTATGTAAGAAAAGTTGTCTAATTTGTAAGAAATTCTTTAATGTTACTTTGGCTACTGATGTAAACATGTGTAAAAAGAACAAGGTACTTTTAGGTTATCTTCAAATAGTATGCTACTACTTACTAAACACAAGTGCAGATATTCCATCGTGATCTGATTGCCAATCTTCAGGGTCCAAGATTACTTGCAACAGATGCTTTGCATTAGCCAATCATCAATCCGATTCCATTCCAACGTTGTCGTCTCAGATATACGGATATATGTGAAATTTTATAGTAAATTTCAAATCTGCCCTCTCACAATTTTTATATATTTTTCAACAACAATAAATACAATTGTCAGTGTACGGTCTACATATATAGTCTATAGAGTCACGAAGACTTACCAAGATGCGACAAGCAACACCGTGTTATTGATCCACCACTCCTCGGATTCCCACAAACCTATAAATTTACCTGGCTCTAATATCTTGGCTTGTATCTAGAGATTTGGTTTTCATGCGCCGAGATGATCTACATCTATCATCCGATTCTACTTTTCATTATAGTATGGCTTTGCACTCTAACAATGAATGCCCCAGTTTCAGCAATAGCTTAATATGAACCTAGAGAATGAAACAAAGAAAATCACAATGTTAGAATCTCGGAAATAGTTACTACTTCCAAAGTCTCAATCTTTCAGTCGTCATCCGCCAATCAGTATGTTTCAAGTAGTTGAGAAAAAGCATTTAAATGGATATTCGTACAACCAAAAATGTGTTTCAAGAGAGAAGTGATGTGGCAGAGTTAAATATAAGGTATTAAGTCATTTGCTCCCGTGCTGCACCTGCTCCCCTATGGCATCTGCTCCCAGTGACACCTTCTCCCTATGATATCTGCTCCCTATTGCACCTGCTCCCAGTTAGACCTGCTCCATGTTACACTAGCTCCCGTACGAAAATTAATGAGAAACGACATTGTTTTTTACATTTTTTAAATTTAAATTGTAATTTTGATGTCTTAGCGTATTTACTTAGAGAACTATTGTACTTTTGTTAACGAAGCCTGCCCCCTTGGCCACTCTGTACATTTTAATAATATTACAGATACATATTATTATGAATTTATCAAGTAATTAATAGTAGTGACCAATCTCGCTTATACCAATAATGTAATGGAAAACTTCTGTCGTCTGCACACTATTGTTTACCTGTACTTGAAGTAAACTGAAAGGTTAGTAAAGGAAATAACTAGGACAAAGAAATGGTATGTAAAAAAATGTCGTTTCTCATTAATTTTCGTACGGGAGCTAGTGTAACAGGGAGCAGGTCTAACTGGGAGCAGGTGCAATAGGGAGCAGATATCATAGGGAGAAGGTGTCACTGGGAGCAGATGCAATAGGGGAGCAGGTGCAACACGGGAACAAATGCAACGTATTAAAATATAAATGCTCCGGTACATTGATTGAAAATTTGAAAACTGGCGAAATTAAATCTGGGGCACAAGAGCACACTCAACCTCCCGATTTTAAAAGGTATGTAATAAATTGACGTTTATTCTTATTATTGTAATGTGGAATGATACAAGCATGAGCATGGCACATAGTCACAGAGGGTATCTTTGTTATAGTGTCCCCAAACAAAGGTATTACGCAAGGATCCAACAAATTATTTTTGGACACCAAACAAGTCTCCCACATTGACAATGAAATGAGGCTTTGGACTAACCTGACGATTATGTCGCAGAATAACTTAAGTAGGTAATTTAATTAAGTAAATTGTGTTGAATAGCAAAAATCTAGTTTGAGAAGTTTAGTGTGGCCTACCTAGTGATATTATGTAGATTTAATTAAGTTTAACGATTTCTGTGTTTAAACATTCTCTTTCGTTGCATTGATTTCTATAGGTACTTAGTAATAAGATTGTGTGTAATACTTAATTTTAGTTGTATCATATCTGGAGACTATAGTGTCGACTGTCATGCCCTTCTCCACATCATTGTATATACTCTCTCTAGAAGTACACCTACCTATAAGTATGTGATATAACTGAATATAATATGAATATGTAAAGTAGAAGCTTAGAGAATATAACTATATTGAGTGTGTGTATGTATTCACATTGATCACATAGATCAGATTTAAGTATTTCTCACCCTGATTTGACATGGCAAAGTCTATGCACGCATATGTACTCAGAAAGGAAAATAATAATATAGTTTAGTAAATATCAATTTAAGTGAATGTGAGAATATTTGAGTATATATATATGAGTGAAAATATTTTCACAAATAATGTTAGTAGAATTATAAAAATCTACAATATATAATTTATATAAAGTAGAGGTTTATAGAAATGTAAAGACTAAAAATCGTAATTATTACTCATTAATTCGTTATTTAAAAACAATTGTGCAATTTGTTAAAAAATTAATGTTATTTTTGCATGTGATGTTTGTAAGCATGTCTATCAAGGTCTAGATACATTTTAATAAGCAAACCTTCAAATAGTATATATAGCAAGGGCAGGTATTCTATCCTGATTGCCAATCTTTGGTGGGCAAGATGCATATAGATGCTTGGCAATAGCCACATAATCATCAAATGTTTTCCAATCCAATGGTGTGATCTCATATCTCAGATCTGCGTAAGAGTACAGTTTGCTTGCGTATGAATTTTACATTGCATCCAAACTTTATCTCTAGCGTATTTCTGTACATTTTTCAGCAACATTAAATACACCAAGGATCACAGGAACGGCCCTTTTCCAGATTTATTCATTTAACTTCTCGCTACGATTGAGTGACAGAATCTATGTACGCCCATGTACCTATAAATTAAATATTGAGATATAAATATCAAATATAATTTAAGTGAGTTTCATATTATTATTCTTTTTCTAAAAATGTTGACAGAATTAGAAATACCTACTATAAAGTAGCGGCTTATAGAAATGTAAAGAATATCAAACTGTAATTATTATTAACTAGTGAACCCAGCTAAGGGGCAAATCTAGCACTAAAGAAAAATTCAGCAGGCCACGCTTCACAGTAATAAAAACAATTTCGAAAACATCCCATTAGGTTATTATGTTAACTTTGTAAACCAAAGTATATTTAAATTAAAATACTTTAATGTCTATAGTGGTGGATAAATTAGCTTCAGTCCCAACTTCATGGTAAAAAGGAATTTCCTAAATCAAAATAATAACTGTAGAGTGTAAATCGTAGATTCAAATGCAAGGAAAAATGAAAGACTCCATTTTTGAAAAACGATCCCACAAAGTCACCAAAAAGCTCCCTTTTAAATCAGAAAAATAAGATTCCCCTTTTGATTTTGGAAAAACGTACAAATTCTATGAGTACAACTTACGAATAAATATTTTTAAAGAAAAGTTAGTTAACCAGTACTGTTATTTAATTCTACAAACAGGTGTGCCAACTGCCAAAAGAATCAAGAGGGTAGTACAAACGTAAACCCACCGTAATTATTAAGTATGTGTATTATAATAAGCAGTCAAAAACGAAACTTTAAATCTAACCACACCGCGCACCAACCATGCCCAAGACATTAGCAAAACACTTTTCGTTTTCACGCAGTCGAGAATCGAGGTTGCTGATTATGAAACATTTTTGCTTTTTGGTATTATCCTAGCTCGCTCAAGCACGTAACCAGTAGAGGGGGTGGAGGGGCTGCAGCAACCCCCCAAAGAAAAGTTTTTCCCAAAAAGACCTATACCGTAAACATTTTTGGCAGTTCGCACGAATATATAACGTTTTAATCAAACCATTTGTGGCGCCCCCTTTTGACCAAATTTCTGGTTACGTGCCTGAGTTCGACCTACCACATATAGTGACATACATAGGTAGGTAAATTTATTGCTTTATCTAAGACGGTGTTTATAATATAAGTGATTATTCAAAAAAAGGTTGTCTACTAATTTGTAAGAAATTCATCTGATGTCAATTTTGCCGATTATTGCAAGCATGTCTAACAAGAGCAACATACTTTGATAAGGAAACCATCAAGTAGTATGCTAGTATACACAAGGTATTCCATCGTCTTCTGATTGCCAATCATCAGTGTCTAATATCACTATCACTTCCCATTGCTACTTTGCATTCACCATAGGCATCAACTGTTTTCTAATGTTCATGTTCGATTGGCATTCTAAGTATACTTTCACGCATTTCTGTGTATTTTTCAACAACATAAATTCACCAAGAATCACAGGAAGGAATCTTCATCCATGAGTCTTCGGAGTTGGTTTGAACGTCCCATTTCCAATGCAATCCAAATGTCACAAGAAAAACCTTTTTTATATTATTTGTTGTGGTAAATTTTTTTTTGGTATTTTGAGAAAAAATTTCTTCTTGGATTTCGGGGGACATTTGCCCATGGCCACCTAAATACATTCTTGTATTTATGTATGTATTTATTATGCATTTTTCCAAACCTACTTTGTGCAATTGATTTAGAGCCTTCTATCTAAATTACAATATCTTGAAATGACTAAATGACCTTTGTCAAAAGACATGTCGTAAAAACCAATATGGCGTGACACTTATACTTAGACATGAAAGTAGATAAAAATCCATTTTTGTAATTACAATATGATAGTCCCCGTATCGGGGCATTTTATTGGTATTAAAAAAATACAAAACACTTCCACCATCCTTTTCGTTACCTTGCTGATACTGCGGCCTACCGTGCTTCCCAAGACAAAACCATGTACAAATGGACTTAAGAAAATGGTGTGAAATCGTATGAAAAGTATGAACTCATTATCTCAAACCATTCAACGTTCAACATACATGACGTTTTTAGTGTAATTTTTTATTGAGCTTTGACGTATTGACAATATTGACTTGACCTTGACATGACCTTCACGAATAACCTTTTCGAACGACCTGTCTATATTTAGTCTTTTAGCCACACCCACATGCAGGGGGTGTGTCCGATTTTGTCCTCGATCTCACTCTTTACCCTACATATCGTACAGAAAGTTTGAGTACGACAACTCAAACCGTTTTTGAGTTATCGTGTTATTAGACGGACACTCGACAAATTTGTTTTAGCTCTATGAAGTCTCCACTTCCCCACCCATTCCCCTAAACCAAACAAAATTTTCTTCAGCTTCATGTAGTCTCCGTCTACTACCCATTTATGTGGTCTCCACTTCCCCACCCAATCCACAACTTCCCCAAACAAAAATTGTTTTGTTAGCTCCATGAAGTCTCCACTTCCCCACCTATTGCGCTCCCCATAAAAATATTTTATGAGCTCCATGTAGTCTCCACTTCACCACCACTTACCCTCCCCAAAAAAAATTTTTATCAGCTCCAAGTTATATATGACAAGCACGGCTATGACAACATATTCAATATTCACTTCAGCCAACTTGAAACTTAGTAAATTTCCTCTAGCGAGTGACATATCCTTAACATTATGTTATCGTCAGAAATTTTCATTCACTATACATTCTACTGAAAAAAAATTGTTCGATGACGGAAACGACAAATATGTCGTACCCTAAAAGTTTCAACTAAACGGTTAAAATAAAGTTTATAGAAAAGTCCATTATGTGGGCGAAATAGATGAAAGTTATTCCTCGACGCAAGTAAAAGAACTTTCCACATGTGACTTCAATTGTTCTAACAGATTTGGCCTTTCTTCGGATTAACCGGTTGCGGTGTGAGCATAACATCCGAATGCATTCATTTGATTCCCTTTGCAATTTGGTCGCCTGAGGAAGTGCAAGTCCTATCACGTAATAGACAGCGATTGACAATGATGGTAGGAATAAATACGCGGGCATTGGAACGATGTCATACATTTTGATTGTAGCGTAATTGGAAATGATTGCTATGAAAGCGCAAAGGCTCAATATTATCGGAAGTAAAAATAGACCTCCTATTTCATTTAATTCTGAATTTAATATTGAAAGACATCGGTAGATTGACAGCGCTTTTTCTGGATTTTGGTTGACGTATCGTTTGACAGTGAACAGACATGTATCTTTGTTTCTTCCATTAAGCAGCGTGAGCCAGTACTCCCAACAGTTTGCATAGATTATTGAAACAATGCCCGTGAAGATTGCTGGGCACCAACAGTAACTCCCTCCAGTAAATACTGCGAAAGAAGCTGCAATTTTTAAGAAAATGACGTACTGCTCATACCCTCCTGGGAAGTGGTCAATGAATAATCTCTGCACAGGATCGAATGAGGTGGCAAGAGACAAAAGGCCCGCGCAGACAGACGATAAAATTGTTCCAGGCAGAATATATTCCAAAAGCTTCTCGTACTGACGGGCTTTTTGAGTCATATTTCGGCGTCCTTCTTTAAAGGTATTTACCCATTCTGCAAACATATTTTTATATGAACAGTTAACAGCAAGTAGATATAGATATTTGTGGTTATTTGACTACAACCCAGTCAATTTTAACCAACTCAAATCAAACCAGGGCCCTGCAGGGTTGGCACTTAGTTTAATCCACCCTACTATAGTTAAGCCCTACAGAGGTTTCTAACTATATAGGTTATAGGCTTTTATTTTAACTAAACTCAGTAGTTTGAGTTTTTCTCAAAGTACCCCTACTACCAATAAATCCAAATGAAACCCTATTACTATATTCGTTCTATCTATTATTGATGAATAAATCTGATAAATCATTTACTATTACTACACATCACACACTTTACAGCTTACCTTTCATCGATTCGTTGTATGTAAAAAGTTTTTGTACTGTTGCTAAAAGTGCTGAACTATTCAATACGATAATAGTGTCTACTATTAGACAAAACATGAGAATTAAATAATAAAAGATGTACATGATTATTTCATGCGGTTTGAAATTGTCCGAAGGGGAATAAAGCTCAGCCAGGAGTCTTCCAGTCATGTAGATAGCCAATGTATAACCCACTACATGAACGGAACAAAAATGCAGTAATGAAAATTTATCTGATATCTTTTTGAAAGTAAGATTTGTTTTGTCGAATTCCAGTGGGAGATATCTGACACATTTCTGGTAGACGTAGAAAAATTTACGAATCGCTTCGTAAGCTTCAGTTGTGGCCATTTTTGTTAAAAGTAAAACATGAACTGTTCTAAGACTTGCAATTTTGGGCTACAAGTTTGAGTACATAAAACCAGCCAAACAATATTTACGGTGATGATCAATGTTGGAGTCCTTTACCTTCTATATAGTTCTGCAAGAGTAAAAACAGTTCAGTCCTTCTGGCCGAAATTCACTAATTAATTGATTTTCTTATTGTTAATCGAATAATTGGCAAGCATTATTACCCCAAAATTTATATAATCAAGAAAAATTCTATTTTTAAAGATTGTGAAAAATTAAAGATTGTGAGAAATAGAAAACACTGTAAATTGTGAAAATGCAATGTAAGCTTGAACCGCTTTGTGTTCCTTGACCACTGATATTGTAGTGGAGTGCTAGAGCTAGAATGTAAAGAAATATACAATATTTTATAATACACTTAGTAGCCACAGAAATAATGAATAATAACTTTATACGTATTACCCTTTGTTATTAAACCAATATCTACAATAATAAAAATGCTTCCTTTGCTTTAACAGACTTATGTATACAACACGTGAGATGGTTGATAAGGCTATAGGAAAGTTTAAATATTATATCCAAATATCAATTCGCTTCTCCATTTATTTAGCACAAAACATTAAAAGGGCAGTACTTAATACGATATAAAATATTATTATACCATGTAGTGGCTTTTAAGAAATTGTGTTTTATTAAAGCTAAAAGTTACTTATGTAAATGGAATGCTAATGGAAAATATACCTTCTTAATACCAAAGACATAAGACCGGGAACGGCAAGCAGGGTTGCTTATATCAGGAAAAATTCCAAGCGGCCTATATGTCACAAAAGCCTAAAATGTATTTAAATCCCGTACATAATAAATGTAATTTAAAGCAGTTCGTAACTAACTACGATATTATTTTTCAGCCGAGTAACCAAAAATGAGTACAAATAATATTAGCATAGCAGCGTTATATTCCTCCGGTCAGCTGTTGGGACATTTCAGCCCTACAGAAAAGCTGATTGTTTAATATTTGAATTACTCTTAATTTTTGTTCCGGTTGAAATTCATGACTGTAATATAATGATAATTCCAATGACATAAACAAACACCTAATTTAACTAAACATTGAAACGACTCGTGATTCCATCCACGATATCCAGCTACAAGGAATTCGTTTTTCGTTAGACTTATTCTAAAAGTCACGTTGAAAATTAATCTAAGCAAAAACTGGTTTAGTTTAGTAAAGGCAGCAAGTATATATAAACTCGATCAAGGAGGTATGATTGAATTTTTTCTATGAATATAAAAATACTTTGTTGAAGGCTGTTGAAGATTGCTTCTGTAGTAGATAAGTTAATACCATATAAGTTAATTTAAACATTTTCCATATATCAACTGTATCAAGGATTATTTACTGGCGTCGTAGTGGCGACTGCGAAGTTTTCCCGAGGCAAAAAGTGCTGAGCTAAATTACACAAGTTTATCTATCTATTATACTATTCGAAAATCAAATGTCCACGTTTGTGTAACCCGATGACTCATCCTAACGCCTGCTTTGTTTTCTTTCCTCTCACTCCTAGCACACAGCCGTAGCCAAAGGTTCGGCGGAGCGTATACTGAAACTAGCGAATCAGCATGTGCCATTTCGGCGAAGTCTAAGCTGAGACTACTATATAACCTCATTGAAACTGGCTGATGGGCTCGGTGGCTGTAAAAGTTAATACCCGAAGAACTACTATTGCACCACCAATGACTGATGACTCAATCTTATTTAGCAGCCGAACATGTACCCTCGGAATAAATTCGATTACCGAAATATTCGAGTACCTCCGAAAAATTCGAGTTCCTCTGAAATATTTGAGTACCTCCGAAATATTCGAGTACCTCCGAAATATTCGAGTACCTCCGAAATATTCGAGTACCTCGGAAATATTCGAGTACCTCCGAAATATTCGAGTACCTCCGAAATATTCGAGTAACTTCAAATAAATATGTATAAAAATGTTTTTTAATTTAATTTTTTTCGAATAAATAAAAGTGTTTAGGTAGACTTTAGATATCAGACTTTTTTCTAGTAAACCTAAATAATTCCCCATGTGGGGAACTATAAGAGTATTATTCGCCAAAAAATGCTCTCCAAATGGGAGTTCTCCTGGGGAACTAAATCGATTAATACGGTAATATGAAATATGTGTTTTGTAATGTTTAACCGATGTTATTACTATAACATCATATCTGATATTACACAATCCTTTTCCTGTATGTCCATTAAGAACATCCAATTAAATGTGTTCCTTAAATCTTATACAAATGTGACGTGTCTATAGAGTCACAAAGATTTACGAAAATGCAACAAGTGACATCGCTCTCGGATTCCTACAAACTAAAAACAAATTTCACTGGCTCTTGGTTTCTATCTAGAGATTTGATCTTCATGCGCCGAATGATCTACAGTTATTATCTGATTCTACTTTTCATATGGAGCCACATAATCTTCAAATGTTTTCCAATCCAATTGTGTCGCCTCCAATCTCAGATCTGCGTAAGGGTAAAGTTTGCTTGCAATGAATTTTACATTTCACCCAAACTTTATCCCGGTTACGTATTTCTGTGCATTTTTCGGCAGCATTAAACACCAAGGATGGCAGGAACGGCTCTTTTTCAGATTTACGCATTTAACTTCTTGCTATATGATTTGACGTAACAAAATCTATGTACGCCGATGTAGTTTAATATTACTTTTTTCTAAAAATGGTGCCAAGATTAGAAATACCTACAATAATAATATTAAGTAACGGCTTACAGACATGTAAGGAATACCAAACTGCAATGATTATTCATTATGTAAGAAAAGTTGTCTAATTTGTAAGAAATTCTTTAATGTTACTTTGGCTACTGATGTAAACATGTGTAAAAAGAACAAGGTACTTTTAGGTTATCTTCAAATAGTATGCTACTACTTACTAAACACAAGTGCAGATATTCCATCGTGATCTGATTGCCAATCTTCAGGGTCCAAGATTACTTGCAACAGATGCTTTGCATTAGCCAATCATCAATCCGATTCCATTCCAACGTTGTCGTCTCAGATATACGGATATATGTGAAATTTTATAGTAAATTTCAAATCTGCCCTCTCACAATTTTTATATATTTTTCAACAACAATAAATACAATTGTCAGTGTACGGTCTACATATATAGTCTATAGAGTCACGAAGACTTACCAAGATGCGACAAGCAACACCGTGTTATTGATCCACCACTCCTCGGATTCCCACAAACCTATAAATTTACCTGGCTCTAATATCTTGGCTTGTATCTAGAGATTTGGTTTTCATGCGCCGAGATGATCTACATCTATCATCCGATTCTACTTTTCATTATAGTATGGCTTTGCACTCTAACAATGAATGCCCCAGTTTCAGCAATAGCTTAGTATGAACCTAGAGAATGAAACAAAGAAAATCACAATGTTAGAATCTCGGAAATAGTTACTACTTCCAAAGTCTCAATCTTTCAGTCGTCATCCGCCAATCAGTATGTTTCAAGTAGTTGAGAAAAAGCATTTAAATGGATATTCGTACAACCAAAAATGTGTTTCAAGAGAGAAGTGATGTGGCAGAGTTAAATATAAGGTATTAAGTCATTTGCTCCCGTGCTGCACCTGCTCCCCTATGGCATCTGCTCCCAGTGACACCTTCTCCCTATGATATCTGCTCCCTATTGCACCTGCTCCCAGTTAGACCTGCTCCATGTTACACTAGCTCCCGTACGAAAATTAATGAGAAACGACATTGTTTTTTACATTTTTTAAATTTAAATTGTAATTTTGATGTCTTAGCGTATTTACTTAGAGAACTATTGTACTTTTGTTAACGAAGCCTGCCCCCTTGGCCACTCTGTACATTTTAATAATATTACAGATACATATTATTATGAATTTATCAAGTAATTAATAGTAGTGACCAATCTCGCTTATACCAATAATGTAATGGAAAACTTCTGTCGTCTGCACACTATTGTTTACCTGTACTTGAAGTAAACTGAAAGGTTAGTAAAGGAAATAACTAGGACAAAGAAATGGTATGTAAAAAAATGTCGTTTCTCATTAATTTTCGTACGGGAGCTAGTGTAACAGGGAGCAGGTCTAACTGGGAGCAGGTGCAATAGGGAGCAGATATCATAGGGAGAAGGTGTCACTGGGAGCAGAGGAGCAGGTGCAACACGGGAGCAAATGCAACGTATTAAAATATAAATGCTCCGGTACATTGATTGAAAATTTGAAAACTGGCGAAATTAAATCTGGGGCACAAGAGCACACTCAACCTCCCGATTTTAAAAGGTATGTAATAAATTGACGTTTATTCTTATTATTGTAATGTGGAATGATACAAGCATGAGCATGGCACATAGTCACAGAGGGTATCTTTGTTATAGTGTCCCCAAACAAAGGTATTACGCAAGGATCCAACAAATTATTTTTGGACACCAAACAAGTCTCCCACATTGACAATGAAATGAGGCTTTGGACTAACCTGACGATTATGTCGCAGAATAACTTAAGTAGGTAATTTAATTAAGTAAATTGTGTTGAATAGCAAAAATCTAGTTTGAGAATTTTAATGTGGCCTACCTAGTGATATTATGTAGATTTAATTAAGTTTAACGATTTCTGTGTTTAAACATTCTCTTTCGTTGCATTGATTTCTATAGGTACTTAGTAATAAGATTGTGTGTAATACTTAATTTTAGTTGTATCATATCTGGAGACTATAGTGTCGACTGTCATGCCCTTCTCCACATCATTGTATATACTCTCTCTAGAAGTACACCTACCTATAAGTATGTGATATAACTGAATATAATATGAATATGTAAAGTAGAAGCTTAGAGAATATAACTATATTGAGTGTGTGTATGTATTCACATTGATCACATAGATCAGATTTAAGTATTTCTCACCCTGATTTGACATGGCAAAGTCTATGCACGCATATGTACTCAGAAAGGAAAATAATAATATAGTTTAGTAAATATCAATTTAAGTGAATGTGAGAATATTTGAGTATATATATATGAGTGAAAATATTTTCACAAATAATGTTAGTAGAATTATAAAAATCTACAATATATAATTTATATAAAGTAGAGGTTTATAGAAATGTAAAGACTAAAAATCGTAATTATTACTCATTAATTCGTTATTTAAAAACAATTGTGCAATTTGTTAAAAAATTAATGTTATTTTTGCATGTGATGTTTGTAAGCATGTCTATCAAGGTCTAGATACATTTTAATAAGCAAACCTTCAAATAGTATATATAGCAAGGGCAGGTATTCTATCCTGATTGCCAATCTTTGGTGGGCAAGATGCATATAGATGCTTGGCAATAGCCACATAATCATCAAATGTTTTCCAATCCAATGGTGTGATCTCATATCTCAGATCTGCGTAAGAGTACAGTTTGCTTGCGTATGAATTTTACATTGCATCCAAACTTTATCTCTAGCGTATTTCTGTACATTTTTCAGCAACATTAAATACACCAAGGATCACAGGAACGGCCCTTTTCCAGATTTATTCATTTAACTTCTCGCTACGATTGAGTGACAGAATCTATGTACGCCCATGTACCTATAAATTAAATATTGAGATATAAATATCAAATATAATTTAAGTGAGTTTCATATTATTATTCTTTTTCTAAAAATGTTGACAGAATTAGAAATACCTACTATAAAGTAGCGGCTTATAGAAAAATGTAAAGAATATCAAACTGTAATTATTATTAACTAGTGAACCCAGCTAAGGGGCAAATCTAGCACTAAAGAAAAATTCAGCAGGCCACGCTTCACAGTAATAAAAACAATTTCGAAAACATCCCATTAGGTTATAATGTTAACTTTGTAAACCAAAGTATATTTAAATTAAAATACTTTAATGTCTATAGTGGTGGATAAATTAGCTTCAGTCCCAACTTCATGGTAAAAAGGAATTTCCTAAATCAAAATAATAACTGTAGAGTGTAAATCGTAGATTCAAATGCAAGGAAAAATGAAAGACTCCATTTTTGAAAAACGATCCCACAAAGTCACCAAAAAGCTCCCTTTTAAATCAGAAAAATAAGATTCCCCTTTTGATTTTGGAAAAACGTACAAATTCTATGAGTACAACTTACGAATAAATATTTTTAAAGAAAAGTTAGTTAACCAGTACTGTTATTTAATTCTACAAACAGGTGTGCCAACTGCCAAAAGAATCAAGAGGGTAGTACCAACGTAAACCCACCGTAATTATTAAGTATGTGTATTATAATAAGCAGTCAAAAACGAAACTTTAAATCTAACCACACCGCGCACCAACCATGCCCAAGACATTAGCAAAACACTTTTCGTTTTCACGCAGTCGAGAATCGAGGTTGCTGATTATGAAACATTTTTGCTTTTTGGTATTATCCTAGCTCGCTCAAGCACGTAACCAGTAGAGGGGGTGGAGGGGCTGCAGCAACCCCCCAAAGAAAAGTTTTTCCCAAAAAGACCTATACCGTAAACATTTTTGGCAGTTCGCACGAATATATAACGTTTTAATCAAACCATTTGTGGCGCCCCCTTTTGACCAAATTTCTGGTTACGTGCCTGAGTTCGACCTACCACATATAGTGACATACATAGGTAGGTAAATTTATTGCTTTATCTAAGACGGTGTTTATAATATAAGTGATTATTCAAAAAAGGTTGTCTACTAATTTGTAAGAAATTCATCTGATGTCAATTTTGCCGATTATTGCAAGCATGTCTAACAAGAGCAACATACTTTGATAAGGAAACCATCAAGTAGTATGCTAGTATACACAAGGTATTCCATCGTCTTCTGATTGCCAATCATCAGTGTCTAATATCACTATCACTTCCCATTGCTACTTTGCATTCACCATAGGCATCAACTGTTTTCTAATGTTCATGTTCGATTGGCATTCTAAGTATACTTTCACGCATTTCTGTGTATTTTTCAACAACATAAATTCACCAAGAATCACAGGAAGGAATCTTCATCCATGAGTCTTCGGAGTTGGTTTGAACGTCCCATTTCCAATGCAATCCAAATGTCACAAGAAAAACCTTTTTTATATTATTTGTTGTGGTAAATTTTTTTGGTATTTTGAGAAAAAAATTTCTTCTTGGATTTCGGGGGACATTTGCCCATGGCCACCTAAATACATTCTTGTATTTATGTATGTATTTATTATGCATTTTTCCAAACCTACTTTGTGCAATTGATTTAGAGCCTTCTATCTAAATTACAATATCTTGAAATGACTAAATGACCTTTGTCAAAAGACATGTCGTAAAAACCAATATGGCGTGACACTTATACTTAGACATGAAAGTAGATAAAAATCCATTTTTGTAATTACAATATGATAGTCCCCGTATCGGGGCATTTTATTGGTATTAAAAAAATACAAAACACTTCCACCATCCTTTTCGTTACCTTGCTGATACTGCGGCCTACCGTGCTTCCCAAGACAAAACCATGTACA
Organism: Tomocerus qinae; assembly: GCA_020055645.1. Lineage (NCBI taxonomy): Eukaryota > Metazoa > Arthropoda > Collembola > Entomobryomorpha > Tomoceridae > Tomocerus > Tomocerus qinae. The sequence continues at coordinate 44,960,079 of CM034546.1, read as the reverse complement.
AATGGACTTAAGAAAATGGTGTGAAATCGTATGAAAAGTATGAACTCATTATCTCAAACCATTCAACGTTCAACATACATGACGTTTTTAGTGTAATTTTTTATTGAGCTTTGACGTATTGACAATATTGACTTGACCTTGACATGACCTTCACGAATAACCTTTTCGAACGACCTGTCTATATTTAGTCTTTTAGCCACACCCACATGCAGGGGGTGTGTCCGATTTTGTCCTCGATCTCACTCTTTACCCTACATATCGTACAGAAAGTTTGAGTACGACAACTCAAACCGTTTTTGAGTTATCGTGTTATTAGACGGACACTCGACAAATTTGTTTTAGCTCTATGAAGTCTCCACTTCCCCACCCATTCCCCTAAACCAAACAAAATTTTCTTCAGCTTCATGTAGTCTCCGTCTACTACCCATTTATGTGGTCTCCACTTCCCCACCCAATCCACAACTTCCCCAAACAAAAATTGTTTTGTTAGCTCCATGAAGTCTCCACTTCCCCACCTATTGCGCTCCCCATAAAAATATTTTATGAGCTCCATGTAGTCTCCACTTCACCACCACTTACCCTCCCCAAAAAAAATTTTTATCAGCTCCAAGTTATATATGACAAGCACGGCTATGACAACATATTCAATATTCACTTCAGCCAACTTGAAACTTAGTAAATTTCCTCTAGCGAGTGACATATCCTTAACATTATGTTATCGTCAGAAATTTTCATTCACTATACATTCTACTGAAAAAAAATTGTTCGATGACGGAAACGACAAATATGTCGTACCCTAAAAGTTTCAACTAAACGGTTAAAATAAAGTTTATAGAAAAGTCCATTATGTGGGCGAAATAGATGAAAGTTATTCCTCGACGCAAGTAAAAGAACTTTCCACATGTGACTTCAATTGTTCTAACAGATTTGGCCTTTCTTCGGATTAACCGGTTGCGGTGTGAGCATAACATCCGAATGCATTCATTTGATTCCCTTTGCAATTTGGTCGCCTGAGGAAGTGCAAGTCCTATCACGTAATAGACAGCGATTGACAATGATGGTAGGAATAAATACGCGGGCATTGGAACGATGTCATACATTTTGATTGTAGCGTAATTGGAAATGATTGCTATGAAAGCGCAAAGGCTCAATATTATCGGAAGTAAAAATAGACCTCCTATTTCATTTAATTCTGAATTTAATATTGAAAGACATCGGTAGATTGACAGCGCTTTTTCTGGATTTTGGTTGACGTATCGTTTGACAGTGAACAGACATGTATCTTTGTTTCTTCCATTAAGCAGCGTGAGCCAGTACTCCCAACAGTTTGCATAGATTATTGAAACAATGCCCGTGAAGATTGCTGGGCACCAACAGTAACTCCCTCCAGTAAATACTGCGAAAGAAGCTGCAATTTTTAAGAAAATGACGTACTGCTCATACCCTCCTGGGAAGTGGTCAATGAATAATCTCTGCACAGGATCGAATGAGGTGGCAAGAGACAAAAGGCCCGCGCAGACAGACGATAAAATTGTTCCAGGCAGAATATATTCCAAAAGCTTCTCGTACTGACGGGCTTTTTGAGTCATATTTCGGCGTCCTTCTTTAAAGGTATTTACCCATTCTGCAAACATATTTTTATATGAACAGTTAACAGCAAGTAGATATAGATATTTGTGGTTATTTGACTACAACCCAGTCAATTTTAACCAACTCAAATCAAACCAGGGCCCTGCAGGGTTGGCACTTAGTTTAATCCACCCTACTATAGTTAAGCCCTACAGAGGTTTCTAACTATATAGGTTATAGGCTTTTATTTTAACTAAACTCAGTAGTTTGAGTTTTTCTCAAAGTACCCCTACTACCAATAAATCCAAATGAAACCCTATTACTATATTCGTTCTATCTATTATTGATGAATAAATCTGATAAATCATTTACTATTACTACACATCACACACTTTACAGCTTACCTTTCATCGATTCGTTGTATGTAAAAAGTTTTTGTACTGTTGCTAAAAGTGCTGAACTATTCAATACGATAATAGTGTCTACTATTAGACAAAACATGAGAATTAAATAATAAAAGATGTACATGATTATTTCATGCGGTTTGAAATTGTCCGAAGGGGAATAAAGCTCAGCCAGGAGTCTTCCAGTCATGTAGATAGCCAATGTATAACCCACTACATGAACGGAACAAAAATGCAGTAATGAAAATTTATCTGATATCTTTTTTGAAAGTAAGATTTGTTTTGTCGAATTCCAGTGGGAGATATCTGACACATTTCTGGTAGACGTAGAAAAATTTACGAATCGCTTCGTAAGCTTCAGTTGTGGCCATTTTTGTTAAAAGTAAAACATGAACTGTTCTAAGACTTGCAATTTTGGGCTACAAGTTTGAGTACATAAAACCAGCCAAACAATATTTACGGTGATGATCAATGTTGGAGTCCTTTACCTTCTATATAGTTCTGCAAGAGTAAAAACAGTTCAGTCCTTCTGGCCGAAATTCACTAATTAATTGATTTTCTTATTGTTAATCGAATAATTGGCAAGCATTATTACCCCAAAATTTATATAATCAAGAAAAATTCTATTTTTAAAGATTGTGAAAAATTAAAGATTGTGAGAAATAGAAAACACTGTAAATTGTGAAAATGCAATGTAAGCTTGAACCGCTTTGTGTTCCTTGACCACTGATATTGTAGTGGAGTGCTAGAGCTAGAATGTAAAGAAATATACAATATTTTATAATACACTTAGTAGCCACAGAAATAATGAATAATAACTTTATACGTATTACCCTTTGTTATTAAACCAATATCTACAATAATAAAAATGCTTCCTTTGCTTTAACAGACTTATGTATACAACACGTGAGATGGTTGATAAGGCTATAGGAAAGTTTAAATATTATATCCAAATATCAATTCGCTTCTCCATTTATTTAGCACAAAACATTAAAAGGGCAGTACTTAATACGATATAAAATATTATTATACCATGTAGTGGCTTTTAAGAAATTGTGTTTTATTAAAGCTAAAAGTTACTTATGTAAATGGAATGCTAATGGAAAATATACCTTCTTAATACCAAAGACATAAGACCGGGAACGGCAAGCAGGGTTGCTTATATCAGGAAAAATTCCAAGCGGCCTATATGTCACAAAAGCCTAAAATGTATTTAAATCCCGTACATAATAAATGTAATTTAAAGCAGTTCGTAACTAACTACGATATTATTTTTCAGCCGAGTAACCAAAAATGAGTACAAATAATATTAGCATAGCAGCGTTATATTCCTCCGGTCAGCTGTTGGGACATTTCAGCCCTACAGAAAAGCTGATTGTTTAATATTTGAATTACTCTTAATTTTTGTTCCGGTTGAAATTCATGACTGTAATATAATGATAATTCCAATGACATAAACAAACACCTAATTTAACTAAACATTGAAACGACTCGTGATTCCATCCACGATATCCAGCTACAAGGAATTCGTTTTTCGTTAGACTTATTCTAAAAGTCACGTTGAAAATTAATCTAAGCAAAAACTGGTTTAGTTTAGTAAAGGCAGCAAGTATATATAAACTCGATCAAGGAGGTATGATTGAATTTTTTCTATGAATATAAAAATACTTTGTTGAAGGCTGTTGAAGATTGCTTCTGTAGTAGATAAGTTAATACCATATAAGTTAATTTAAACATTTTCCATATATCAACTGTATCAAGGATTATTTACTGGCGTCGTAGTGGCGACTGCGAAGTTTTCCCGAGGCAAAAAGTGCTGAGCTAAATTACACAAGTTTATCTATCTATTATACTATTCGAAAATCAAATGTCCACGTTTGTGTAACCCGATGACTCATCCTAACGCCTGCTTTGTTTTCTTTCCTCTCACTCCTAGCACACAGCCGTAGCCAAAGGTTCGGCGGAGCGTATACTGAAACTAGCGAATCAGCATGGGCCAAAGATTCGGCGAAGTCTAAGCTGAGACTACTATATAACCTCATTGAAACTGGCTGATGGGCTCGGTGGCTGTAAAAGTTAATACCCGAAGAACTACTATTGCACCACCAATGACTGATGACTCAATCTTATTTAGCAGCCGAACATGTACCCTCGGAATAAATTCGATTACCGAAATATTCGAGTACCTCCGAAAAATTCGAGTTCCTCTGAAATATTTGAGTACCTCCGAAATATTCGAGTACCTCCGAAATATTCGAGTACCTCCGAAATATTCGAGTACCTCGGAAATATTCGAGTACCTCCGAAATATTCGAGTACCTCCGAAATATTCGAGTAACTTCAAATAAATATGTATAAAAATGTTTTTTAATTTAATTTTTTTCGAATAAATAAAAGTGTTTAGGTAGACTTTAGATATCAGACTTTTTCTAGTAAACCTAAATAATTCCCCATGTGGGGAACTATAAGAGTATTATTCGCCAAAAAATGCTCTCCAAATGGGAGTTCTCCTGGGGAACTAAATCGATTAATACGGTAATATGAAATATGTGTTTTGTAATGTTTAACCGATGTTATTACTATAACATCATATCTGATATTACACAATCCTTTTCCTGTATGTCCATTAAGAACATCCAATTAAATGTGTTCCTTAAATCTTATACAAATGTGACGTGTCTATAGAGTCACAAAGATTTACGAAAATGCAACAAGTGACATCGCTCTCGGATTCCTACAAACTAAAAACAAATTTCACTGGCTCTTGGTTTCTATCTAGAGATTTGATCTTCATGCGCCGAATGATCTACAGTTATTATCTGATTCTACTTTTCATATGGAGCCACATAATCTTCAAATGTTTTCCAATCCAATTGTGTCGCCTCCAATCTCAGATCTGCGTAAGGGTAAAGTTTGCTTGCAATGAATTTTACATTTCACCCAAACTTTATCCCGGTTACGTATTTCTGTGCATTTTTCGGCAGCATTAAACACCAAGGATGGCAGGAACGGCTCTTTTTCAGATTTACGCATTTAACTTCTTGCTATATGATTTGACGTAACAAAATCTATGTACGCCGATGTAGTTTAATATTACTTTTTTCTAAAAATGGTGCCAAGATTAGAAATACCTACAATAATAATATTAAGTAACGGCTTACAGACATGTAAGGAATACCAAACTGCAATGATTATTCATTATGTAAGAAAAGTTGTCTAATTTGTAAGAAATTCTTTAATGTTACTTTGGCTACTGATGTAAACATGTGTAAAAAGAACAAGGTACTTTTAGGTTATCTTCAAATAGTATGCTACTACTTACTAAACACAAGTGCAGATATTCCATCGTGATCTGATTGCCAATCTTCAGGGTCCAAGATTACTTGCAACAGATGCTTTGCATTAGCCAATCATCAATCCGATTCCATTCCAACGTTGTCGTCTCAGATATACGGATATATGTGAAATTTTATAGTAAATTTCAAATCTGCCCTCTCACAATTTTTATATATTTTTCAACAACAATAAATACAATTGTCAGTGTACGGTCTACATATATAGTCTATAGAGTCACGAAGACTTACCAAGATGCGACAAGCAACACCGTGTTATTGATCCACCACTCCTCGGATTCCCACAAACCTATAAATTTACCTGGCTCTAATATCTTGGCTTGTATCTAGAGATTTGGTTTTCATGCGCCGAGATGATCTACATCTATCATCCGATTCTACTTTTCATTATAGTATGGCTTTGCACTCTAACAATGAATGCCCCAGTTTCAGCAATAGCTTAGTATGAACCTAGAGAATGAAACAAAGAAAATCACAATGTTAGAATCTCGGAAATAGTTACTACTTCCAAAGTCTCAATCTTTCAGTCGTCATCCGCCAATCAGTATGTTTCAAGTAGTTGAGAAAAAGCATTTAAATGGATATTCGTACAACCAAAAATGTGTTTCAAGAGAGAAGTGATGTGGCAGAGTTAAATATAAGGTATTAAGTCATTTGCTCCCGTGCTGCACCTGCTCCCCTATGGCATCTGCTCCCAGTGACACCTTCTCCCTATGATATCTGCTCCCTATTGCACCTGCTCCCAGTTAGACCTGCTCCATGTTACACTAGCTCCCGTACGAAAATTAATGAGAAACGACATTGTTTTTTACATTTTTTAAATTTAAATTGTAATTTTGATGTCTTAGCGTATTTACTTAGAGAACTATTGTACTTTTGTTAACGAAGCCTGCCCCCTTGGCCACTCTGTACATTTTAATAATATTACAGATACATATTATTATGAATTTATCAAGTAATTAATAGTAGTGACCAATCTCGCTTATACCAATAATGTAATGGAAAACTTCTGTCGTCTGCACACTATTGTTTACCTGTACTTGAAGTAAACTGAAAGGTTAGTAAAGGAAATAACTAGGACAAAGAAATGGTATGTAAAAAAATGTCGTTTCTCATTAATTTTCGTACGGGAGCTAGTGTAACAGGGAGCAGGTCTAACTGGGAGCAGGTGCAATAGGGAGCAGATATCATAGGGAGAAGGTGTCACTGGGAGCAGATGCAATAGGGGAGCAGGTGCAACACGGGAGCAAATGCAACGTATTAAAATATAAATGCTCCGGTACATTGATTGAAAATTTGAAAACTGGCGAAATTAAATCTGGGGCACAAGAGCACACTCAACCTCCCGATTTTAAAAGGTATGTAATAAATTGACGTTTATTCTTATTATTGTAATGTGGAATGATACAAGCATGAGCATGGCACATAGTCACAGAGGGTATCTTTGTTATAGTGTCCCCAAACAAAGGTATTACGCAAGGATCCAACAAATTATTTTTGGACACCAAACAAGTCTCCCACATTGACAATGAAATGAGGCTTTGGACTAACCTGACGATTATGTCGCAGAATAACTTAAGTAGGTAATTTAATTAAGTAAATTGTGTTGAATAGCAAAAATCTAGTTTGAGAATTTTAATGTGGCCTACCTAGTGATATTATGTAGATTTAATTAAGTTTAACGATTTCTGTGTTTAAACATTCTCTTTCGTTGCATTGATTTCTATAGGTACTTAGTAATAAGATTGTGTGTAATACTTAATTTTAGTTGTATCATATCTGGAGACTATAGTGTCGACTGTCATGCCCTTCTCCACATCATTGTATATACTCTCTCTAGAAGTACACCTACCTATAAGTATGTGATATAACTGAATATAATATGAATATGTAAAGTAGAAGCTTAGAGAATATAACTATATTGAGTGTGTGTATGTATTCACATTGATCACATAGATCAGATTTAAGTATTTCTCACCCTGATTTGACATGGCAAAGTCTATGCACGCATATGTACTCAGAAAGGAAAATAATAATATAGTTTAGTAAATATCAATTTAAGTGAATGTGAGAATATTTGAGTATATATATATGAGTGAAAATATTTTCACAAATAATGTTAGTAGAATTATAAAAATCTACAATATATAATTTATATAAAGTAGAGGTTTATAGAAATGTAAAGACTAAAAATCGTAATTATTACTCATTAATTCGTTATTTAAAAACAATTGTGCAATTTGTTAAAAAATTAATGTTATTTTTGCATGTGATGTTTGTAAGCATGTCTATCAAGGTCTAGATACATTTTAATAAGCAAACCTTCAAATAGTATATATAGCAAGGGCAGGTATTCTATCCTGATTGCCAATCTTTGGTGGGCAAGATGCATATAGATGCTTGGCAATAGCCACATAATCATCAAATGTTTTCCAATCCAATGGTGTGATCTCATATCTCAGATCTGCGTAAGAGTACAGTTTGCTTGCGTATGAATTTTACATTGCATCCAAACTTTATCTCTAGCGTATTTCTGTACATTTTTCAGCAACATTAAATACACCAAGGATCACAGGAACGGCCCTTTTCCAGATTTATTCATTTAACTTCTCGCTACGATTGAGTGACAGAATCTATGTACGCCCATGTACCTATAAATTAAATATTGAGATATAAATATCAAATATAATTTAAGTGAGTTTCATATTATTATTCTTTTTCTAAAAATGTTGACAGAATTAGAAATACCTACTATAAAGTAGCGGCTTATAGAAAAATGTAAAGAATATCAAACTGTAATTATTATTAACTAGTGAACCCAGCTAAGGGGCAAATCTAGCACTAAAGAAAAATTCAGCAGGCCACGCTTCACAGTAATAAAAACAATTTCGAAAACATCCCATTAGGTTATAATGTTAACTTTGTAAACCAAAGTATATTTAAATTAAAATACTTTAATGTCTATAGTGGTGGATAAATTAGCTTCAGTCCCAACTTCATGGTAAAAAGGAATTTCCTAAATCAAAATAATAACTGTAGAGTGTAAATCGTAGATTCAAATGCAAGGAAAAATGAAAGACTCCATTTTTGAAAAACGATCCCACAAAGTCACCAAAAAGCTCCCTTTTAAATCAGAAAAATAAGATTCCCCTTTTGATTTTGGAAAAACGTACAAATTCTATGAGTACAACTTACGAATAAATATTTTTAAAGAAAAGTTAGTTAACCAGTACTGTTATTTAATTCTACAAACAGGTGTGCCAACTGCCAAAAGAATCAAGAGGGTAGTACAAATGTAAACCCACCGTAATTATTAAGTATGTGTATTATAATAAGCAGTCAAAAACGAAACTTTAAATCTAACCACACCGCGCACCAACCATGCCCAAGACATTAGCAAAACACTTTTCGTTTTCACGCAGTCGAGAATCGAGGTTGCTGATTATGAAACATTTCTATTTGCTTTTTGGTATTATCCTAGCTCGCTCAAGCACGTAACCAGTAGAGGGGGTGGAGGGGCTGCAGCAACCCCCCAAAGAAAAGTTTTTCCCAAAAAGACCTATACCGTAAACATTTTTGGCAGTTCGCACGAATATATAACGTTTTAATCAAACCATTTGTGGCGCCCCCTTTTGACCAAATTTCTGGTTACGTGCCTGAGTTCGACCTACCACATATAGTGACATACATAGGTAGGTAAATTTATTGCTTTATCTAAGACGGTGTTTATAATATAAGTGATTATTCAAAAAAAGGTTGTCTACTAATTTGTAAGAAATTCATCTGATGTCAATTTTGCCGATTATTGCAAGCATGTCTAACAAGAGCAACATACTTTGATAAGGAAACCATCAAGTAGTATGCTAGTATACACAAGGTATTCCATCGTCTTCTGATTGCCAATCATCAGTGTCTAATATCACTATCACTTCCCATTGCTACTTTGCATTCACCATAGGCATCAACTGTTTTCTAATGTTCATGTTCGATTGGCATTCTAAGTATACTTTCACGCATTTCTGTGTATTTTTCAACAACATAAATTCACCAAGAATCACAGGAAGGAATCTTCATCCATGAGTCTTCGGAGTTGATTTGAACGTCCTATTTCCAATGCAATCCAAATGTCACAAGAAAAACCTTTTTTATATTATTTGTTGTGGTAAATTTTTTTTTGGTATTTTGAGAAAAAATTTCTTCTTGGATTTCGGGGGACATTTGCCCATGGCCACCTAAATACATTCTTGTATTTATGTATGTATTTATTATGCATTTTTCCAAACCTACTTTGTGCAATTGATTTAGAGCCTTCTATCTAAATTACAATATCTTGAAATGACTAAATGACCTTTGTCAAAAGACATGTCGTAAAAACCAATATGGCGTGACACTTATACTTAGACATGAAAGTAGATAAAAATCCATTTTTGTAATTACAATATGATAGTCCCCGTATCGGGGCATTTTATTGGTATTAAAAAAATACAAAACACTTCCACCATCCTTTTCGTTACCTTGCTGATACTGCGGCCTACCGTGCTTCCCAAGACAAAACCATGTACAAATGGACTTAAGAAAATGGTGTGAAATCGTATGAAAAGTATGAACTCATTATCTCAAACCATTCAACGTTCAACATACATGACGTTTTTAGTGTAATTTTTTATTGAGCTTTGACGTATTGACAATATTGACTTGACCTTGACATGACCTTCACGAATAACCTTTTCGAACGACCTGTCTATATTTAGTCTTTTAGCCACACCCACATGCAGGGGGTGTGTCCGATTTTGTCCTCGATCTCACTCTTTACCCTACATATCGTACAGAAAGTTTGAGTACGACAACTCAAACCGTTTTTGAGTTATCGTGTTATTAGACGGACACTCGACAAATTTGTTTTAGCTCTATGAAGTCTCCACTTCCCCACCCATTCCCCTAAACCAAACAAAATTTTTTTCAGCTCCATTTAGTCTCCGTCAATTACCCATTTCCCTAATCAAACAATTTATTTATCAGATTTATGTGGTCTCCACTTCCCCACCCAATCCACAACTCCCCCAAACAAAAATTGTGTTGTTAGCTCCATGAAGTCTCCACTTCCCCACCCATTCCCCTAACCCATATTTTTATCAGCTTCATGTAGTCTCCACTTCCCAGTCCATTGCCCTCGCCCAAAAAACTTATTTTGTCAGCTCCATGTAGTCTCCACTTCCCCACCCAATCCCCTCGCCTTCCCCAATTAACGTTTTCTTTGTCAGCTGCATATAGTCTCTACTTCCCCACCCAATGTCCTTCCCCAAATAAAATTTTTTATTAGCTCCATGTGATCTCCACTTCCCCACCACTTACCCTTCCCACAAAAATGTTTTTATCAGCTCCAAGTTATATGACAGCATGGCTATGACAACATAATATTCAATATTGAAATATCCCTTTATAGATCGGGTAACTATGTTGTCCTGGTGGTTAAGATGTGGGATGATTAGACTGAAATATTATGAGTATTTTAAGAGACTTTATTAAAGTAGAATTTTATTATAGAATTTTAGTAGTGTTAGCCGCTCTCGATCGGAGACCAGAGCTCCAAGTTTAAGGACTACATTGTCAGGGAGAGTGAGAGTCCAAATGCAAGTCTATATCGGTACATGTGTTTGTCATAAACCTTACATACTAAAATAAGGGCAAAGCATGTTTCTATTACAATTTTAAGAACTAGAATTTAGGTATGAGAAGGAGAAATTGGTTTGTTCATTGGGAAAGAATTGGGTTGACAAATAAATACTTAGGTTGTAGTTTACAAGCCTTACAAAGTATTTAGATTACATACTGAACTAAAAATTACAATTCCTTACATTACTATACAATAAAGTCCAACTAATACTAAAAATACCAATGTACATAACAATATTCACATCAGCCAATTTGAAACTTTGTAAAATTCCTCTAGCGAGTGAAATATCCTTAATGTTATGTTATGTTATTGTCAGAATTTTTGTCTCACTAGCTATTCTACTGAAAAAAAGTCGTACCCTAAAAGTTTCAACTAAACGGTTAAAATAAAGTTTATAGAAAAGTCCATTATGTGGGCGAAATAGATGAAAGTTATTCCCCGACGTAAGTAAAAGAACTTTCCACATGTGACTTCAATTACTCTGACAGATTTGGCCTTTCTTCGGATTAATCGGTTGCGGTGTGAGGATAACATCCGAATGCATTCATTTGATTCCCTTTGCAATTTGGTCGCCTGAGGAAGTGCAAGTCCAATCACGTAATAGACAGCGATTGACAATGATGGCAGGAAAAAATACGCGGGCATTGGAACGATGTCATACATTTTGATCGTAGCGTAATTGGAAATGATTGCTATAAAAGCGCCAAGGCTCAATATTATCGGAAGTAAAAATAGACCTCCTATTTCATTTAGTTCTGAATTCAATATTGAAAGACATCGGTAGATTGATAGCGCTTTTTCTGGATTTTGATTGACGTATCGTTTGACAGTGAACAGACAAGCATCTTTGTTTCTTCCATTAAGCAGCGTGAGCCAGTACTCCCAACAGTTTGCATAGATTATTGAAACAATGCCCGTGAAGATTGCTGGGCACCAACAGTAACTCCCTCCAGTAAATACTGCGAAAGAAGCTGCAATTTTTACGTAAATGACGTATTGCTCATACCATCCTGGGAAGTGGTCAATGAATAATCTCTGCACAGGATCGAATGAGGTGGCAAGAGACAGAAGGGCCGCGCAGACAGACGATAAAACTGTTCCAGGCAGAATATATTTCAAAAGCTTCTCGTACTGACGAGCTTTTTGAGTCCTATTCCGGCGTCCTTCTTTAAAGGTATTTACCCATTCTGCAAACATATTTTTATATGAACAGTTAACAGCAAGTGTATATAGGTATTTGTGGTTATTTGACTACAACCCAGTGAATTTTAAAAAACTCAAACCAGGGCCCTGCAGGGTTGGCACATAGTTTAATCCATCCTGCTGTAGTTAAGCCCTACAGAGGTTTCTAAACTTCTAACTATAGGTTATAGGCTTTTATTTTAACTAAACTCAGAAGTTTGAGTTTTTCTCAAAGTACCCCAACTAACAATAAATCCAAATGAAACCCTATTATATTCATTCTATATTGATGACTAAAATCTGATAAATCATTTACTATTATTACACATCGCACACTATACAGCTTACCTTTCATCGATTCGTTGTATGTAAAAAGTTTTTGTACTGTTGCTAAAAGTGCTGAACTATTCAATACGATAATAGTATCTACTATTAGACAAAACATGAGAATTAAATAATAAAAAATGTACATGATTATTTCATGCGCTTTGAAATTGTCCGAAGGGGAATAAAGCTCAGCCAGGAGTCTTCCAGTCATGTACATAGCCAATGTATAACCCACTACATGAACGGAACAAAAATGCACTAATGAAAATTTATCGGACATCTTTTTGAAAGTAAGATTTGTTTTGTCGAATTCCAGAGGGAGATATCCGACACATTTCTGGTAGACGTAGAAGAATTTGCGAATCGCTTCGTAAGCTTCATTTGTGGCCATTTTTGTTAAAAGTAAAACAAGAACTGTTCTAAGACTTGCAATTTTGGGCTACAAGTTTGAGTACATAAAACCAGCCAAACAATATTTACGGTGATGATCAATGTTGGAGTCCTTTACCTTCTATCATCTATATAGTTCTGCAAGAGTAAAAACCAGTGGCGGGGCTAGGATTTTTTCGGACGTGGGCACCAGTAAAAAAACAGAAAATTTTACTTGTTTTTTCAATAATTCCTATAATATCTAAAGTATAAAAACCTAAAATTACACGTGGGCACGGGCCATACATAGGGAGCTCCGTCGTACACCTAAGAAGAGATGTAGGATTTGGAGCGGATCGCGCCATTTTTATCAGTAGAGGAGTACCAAGGTGTTCACCACCAAATACCCTGACTGCCCACCACAATATGTGAGTCCATTATAATGCCATACAGTGATCTACCAAGGGCACAGAAAAGTAGAGCCTCCTCACATTTTCGAATTTAGTGCATTATAATGGACGGCTCACATATTGTGGTGGGCAGTCAGGCTAGTTGTTGGTGGTGAGCACCATGGTACTCCTTTACTGATAAAAATGGCGCGATCCGCTCCAAACCCTACATCTCTTCCTAAGTGTACGACGGAGCTCCCTATGTATGGCACGGGCCCACTTGTGCCCATTACTAGCCCCGCCACTGGTAAAAACAGTTCAGTTCTTCTGGCCGAAATTCACTAACTAATTGATTTTCTTATTGTTAATCGAATAATTGGCAAGCATTAATTATTACTCCAAAATTTATATTTAATCAAGAAAAATTATTATAAGATTGTGAGAAATAGAAAACACTGTAAATTGTGAAAATGCAATGTAAGCTTGAACCGCTTTGTGTTCCTTGACCACTGATATTGTAGTGGATTGCTAGAGCTAGAATGTAAAGAAATATACAATATTTTATAATACACTTAGTAGCCACAGAAATAATAACTTATACGTATTACCCTTTGTTATTAAACCAATATCTAAAATAATAAAAATTCTTCCTTTGCTTTAACAGACTTATGTATACAACACGTGAGATGGTTGATAAGGCTATAGGAAAGTTTAAATATTATATCCAAATATCAATTCGCTTCTCCATTTATTTAGCACAAAACATTAAAAGGGCAGTACTTAATACCATATAAAATATTATTATAACATGTAGTAGCTTTTAAGAAATTGTGTTTTATTGTAGCTAAAAGTTACTTATGTAAATGGAATGCTAATGGAAAATATACCTTCTTAATACCAAAGACATAAGACCGGGAACGGCAAGCAGGGTTGCTGATATCAGGAAAAATTCCAAGTGGCCTATATGTCACAAAAGCCTAAAATGTATTTAAATCCCGTACATAATAAATGTAATTTAAAGCAGTTCGTAACTAACTACGATATTATTTTTCAGCCGAGTAACCAAAAATGAGTACAAATAATGTTAGCATATAGCAGCGTTATATTCCTCCGGTCAGCTGTTGGGACATTTCAGCCCTACAGAAAAGCTGATTGTTTAATATTTGAATTACTCTTAATTTTTGTTCCGGTTGAAATTCATGACTGTAATATAATGATAATTCCAATGACATAAACAAACACCTAATTTAACTAAACATTGAAACGACTCGTGATTCCTTCCACGACCCACGATATCCAGCTACAAGGAATTCGTTTTTCGTTAGACTTATTCTAAAAGTCACGTTGAAAATTAATCTAAGCAAAAACTGGTTTAGTAAAGGCAGCAAGTATATATAAACTCGATCAAGGAGGTATGATTGAATTTTTTTCTATGAATATAAAAATACTTTGTTGATGGCTGTTAAATATTACTGCTGTAGTTGGCAGTAGATAATACCATATAAGTTAATTTAAACATTTTCCATATATCAACTGTAGGTATCGTATCAAGGATTATTGACTGGCGTCGTGGTGGCGACTGCAAAATTTTCCCTAGGTAAAAAGTGTTGAGCTAAATTACACATGTGTACCTAGTACCTATCTATTGTACTATTGGAAAGTCAATAAATGTCCACGTATATGTAACCCGATGACTCATAGTATCGCATACTTTGTTTTCCTTCCACTCACTCCTAGCACTCAGCCGGAGCCAAAAGTTCGGTGGAGCCTATACTGAAACTACAGGCGAATCAGCATGGGCCAAAGATTCGGCGGAGTCTAAGCTGAGACTACTATAAGCCCATTGAAACTGGCTGATGGGCTCGGTAGCTGTAAAAGTTAATACCCGGCCGACTAACTACTATTTGCACCACCGCACCGATGACTGATCCCTCAATCTTATTTAGCAGCCGAAAATGTACCCTCGGAATAAATTCGATTACCGAAATATTCGAGTACCTCCCAAAAATTCGAGTTCCTCTGAAATATTTGAGTACCTCCGAAATATTTGAGTACCTCCGAAATATTCGAGTACCTCCGAAATATTCGAGTACCTCCGAAATATTCGAGTACCTCCGAAATATTCGAGTACCTCTGAAATATTCGAGTACCTCCGAAATATTCGAGTAATTCCGAATAAATTTGAGTTCCTTCGAAATATACGAGTACCTCCGAAATATTCGAGTAACTTCAAACAAATATATATAAAAAATTTTTATTTGAATATTTTCGAATAAACAATAGTGTTTAGGTAGACTTTAAATATCAGACTTTTTTCTAGTAAGCCTAAATAAGTGTCAATAATTTGAAATATGTGTTTTGTAATGTTTAACCGATGTTATTGCTATATCATATTTTATAGGATATTACACAATCCTTTTCCTGTATGTCCATTAGAACATTGTAAGAACATCCAATTAAATGGGTTTCCTTAAATCTTATACAAGTGTGACGTGTCTATAGAGTCACGAAGATTTACGAAGATGCAACAAGCGACATTGTGTTATTGATCCATCACTCTCGGATTCCTACAAACTAAAAACAAATTTAACTGGCTCTTGGTTTGTATCTAGAGATTTGGTCTTCATGTATTTACAGCTATTATCTGATTCTACTTTTCATATGGAGCCACATAATCTTCAAATGTTTTCCAATCCAACTGTGTCAGCCCCAACCCAATCTCTGATCTACGTAAGAGTAAAGTTTGCTTGCAATGAATTTTACATTACACCCAAACTTTATCTCTTACGTATTTCTGTGGATTTTTCAGCAGCATTAAATACACCAAGGATGGCAGGAACGGCTCTTTTTCAGATTTACGCATTTAACTTCTCGCTATATGATTTGACTAAAATCGATGTACGCCCATTTAGTTTAATATTACTTTTTTCTAAAAATGTTGACAAGATTACAAATACCTCTAATAATATACAAAGTAGCAGCTTATAGAAATGTAAGGAATGCTAAACTGCAATGATTATTCATTATGTAAAAAAGTTGTCTAATTTGTAAAAGATTCTTTAATGTTACTTCTG
Source organism: Tomocerus qinae (assembly GCA_020055645.1). NCBI lineage: Eukaryota > Metazoa > Arthropoda > Collembola > Entomobryomorpha > Tomoceridae > Tomocerus > Tomocerus qinae. The sequence goes on along the minus strand of CM034546.1, from coordinate 44,943,738 downwards.
GCTAAACATGTCTAACAAGAACAAGCTACTTTTAGGTATTAGGAAATCTTCAAATAGTATGCTACTACTTACTAAACACAAGTACAGGTGTTCCATTATGTGATCTGATTGCCATGCAATCTTCAGGGTCCAAGATTACTTACAACAGATGCTTTGCATTAGCCAATCATCAATTCAATTCCATTTCAACGTTGTCGTCTCACATATACGGAGATGTGATAGAGTACGCTTTAAAATTTTATAATAAATTCCAAATCTGCCCTCTCACATTTTGGTATATTTTTCATTAACAATAAATAGGTACACCAAGGATCACAGAAAGGGCTCTTCATCCATAAGTCTTCTGAGTCGGTTTGAACATCTCGTCCGCAATTCAATACAAGTGTTACAAGATGAAAACTTTTCCAGATTATTTGTTGTGGTAAAAATTAGTATTTCATTGTAAAAAACTGTAACATTTTATTAGATGATTGGGACTAAAAGATTTTTACATTAAATACATTGATGAGCTTCTTTTTTTGCCATTTGAATAAAGCTGAACTTGAACTTGGCCTTATTTAACCCTGTAAATGAAACCAATATCATATGGCATACAGCAACGACAAGTACTAATTGGCTGTCTTAGTAGTACAGTTGGGACTTAATGGCTAGACCTCACCTACCTCACCTCATGTATGTGTTCCCTTTGCGGACCTCACGTACCTCACCTCATGGTAGGTGATCCCTTTGAAGACCTCACGTACCTCACCTCATGTTGTGTTCTTCCTCTGAAACCCTCACCTCATGCCGAGTTCCCCCTATGAAGCACTCACTCACCTCACCTCTTGTCGGTTTCTAACTCTAAGGAGCTCACGTACCTCATCTCATGTTGGGGTTTCCCACTGATGCACTCACCCACCTCACCTCATGTCAGGCTTACTCTCTGGGGCACTCACGTACCTCACCTCATTAATTTATCATTCATTTGAGTACTCACCTCACTTCACTTTAACCTCACTTTTTGTTCCTTCTTGATATTATACCTGTTGTGTTCCGGGTAATTTTGTGTTTCTAAAATAATTCTGTCTTAATGCCGTCACGTGACCAGGGGCCTATTACACCAATATTTTGCACTTGTTTTTCAAAATTTTTGTACAGGAACTGGGCGCAATGGGATACATTTTGGAAGCGCAACTGACCCCAAAAATTCAATTTGAATACAATTGTTGATACATTTAAATGAGGTGCTCCTATTTTAACCTCACTTTTACCTCACTGAGGTTTTATTTCCCCGCCCCCACCTCAACCTCAGCTTATGTAAAGAACTGTTCCGCTGCTTCACATTTTCTTCACAACCAAGCCAATATTTGCATATGACTTTACCTCAGCCTCACACTTTGTGCAAGTGCACATGACCGACCTCACCTTAATCTCACTCTTTGTGTAATACAAGTGAGTGAACTCACAGAAACCTCACTCTTCCCATCTACATAGAGAAAGGCCTCACCTTACATCACTATTTGTAAAACTATAAACGCTTAATCTCACATCACCTCAGTAAAATCCTCCCAATGAGGTGATGTCTGAGGGTGAGGTTCCGAATATGAGGTAGATATGAGTGAGGGGTCCCAACTGGGCTTAGTATACTATATACAGGGTGTCCCAGAATGATGTATACACGAACTTTGACCTTTAATAACTGACGATTGGTTGCGTGAATTACAATGATATGCACACCATGTGAAAGAGCATGCGTTTTTTAATGAGATTTCCGAATTTGAAGACCCTCCATTTTCAGTTACCGGCGTAATCGCTTCAGCACTGACCGACCTGAATTTTTACAAAATTTCTGACTTATTTTCCATTTTTGTAACAATGCAGTTTCAATAATGTTGTTGGCTTTTCGGCATAAATCTTATCCTCGACGATTCCCCAACGACAGAAATTACAAGGTGATAAGTCCTGGGATCTTGGTGGTCATGAAACCGGTCCTCCCTCACCCATCCACATGCAAAGGAAATGGGTATCTAACCAATCTGTAACATCTGAAAAACTGAAATGCGCCTGTTGCGCCATTTAGCAATGCTAAATCACTTAATATGGCCAGCCTAATCAAGTTATTCCAAATCACAATCGTTTAGTCACTTTGCAAGATGGGACACCTGCGCATTTCAGACTTTCAAATGTTACAGAATGGTTTAATACCCATTTCCTAGGCATATGGATGGGTGAGGGAGGACCGGTTTCATGGCCACCAAGATCACAGGACTTATCACCTTGTAATTTCTGTCGTTGGGGAATTGTCGAGGATAAGATTTATGCCGAAAAGCCAACAACATTATTGAAACTACGCCAATGCATTGTTACAAAAATGGAAAATAAATCAGAAATTTTGTAAAAATTCAGGTCGGTCAGTGCTGAAGCGATTACGCCGGTACCTAGAAATGGAGGGTCTTCAAATTCGGAAATCTCATTAAAAAACGCATGCTCTTTCACGTGGTGTGCATATCATTGTAACACACCCAACCAATCGTCAGTTATTAAAGGTCAAAGTTCGTGTATACATCATTCTGGGACACTCTGTACATACATTAACTTCTCTTCTACCACTCATCGTTGGCAGATCTTAAGGATCATCGATTTTTCTGCTGTAATGGGTTCATTTCTTCCATAATAACTAATGTTTCCATTACTCAAATGAACCCTCTGGGCCAAAGTTAAATTCTTTCTTTTTTTGATTTTCTACCTTCCTAGCGATCTTGAATCGGTAAAATTAATAAAAGGAGTATCAAAACAGATCGTATAATATGAACGTCAATGTAAACTCAATATCGAGGCAATGGGCTTAACAATGAAGAAATCGTTTGCTCTACCACCAATTAAATCTTCACCAAATAATACCAACCATGTAATTTAATTGGCTCCTTTAGCGTGACAAGAAATCAAATTCAATTCCTTGATACCCTGACATCCCTTGCGCACCAATCCGGTTTCGCATTTCAGTGAGATGTTACGTATAATAGTATGTATTTATATTCTTATACTAGAAAGCAGCAAGAAAGAAGAGGGGCAAAATAGTTCTAAATCATCATATACATTATCAGTCTCGTAAATTTAAATTTAACTTAAACAAATTATCCTCAGTGGTATAAGAACGTAATATTGTGACAATGAGACAATCTTGTTTGCATAAATAAATGTCAATAATTTGAAATAGCTGTTTTGTAATGCTTAACCAATGTTATTAGTATATGATGTCGAATATTATCAGACAATCCATTTCCTGTATGTCCATTAAGAACATCCTGAGTTGATTAAATGAGTTCCTTCAATCCTTACAATTGTCAGTCTACGGTCTATAGAGTCTCGAAGACTTACGAAGTTGCGATAAGCGACACCGTGTTATTGATCCACCACTCCTCGGATTCCCACAAACTAAAAACAAATTTACCTGGTCCTTGCCTTGTATCTAGAGATTTGGTCTTCATGCGCTGAGATGATCTACAACTATCATTCGATTCTACTTTTCATAATACTATGGATTTGTACCTCCAACAATGTATGCTCTGATTCCAGCAATAGCTTAAGTATATGAATGACTACCTAGAGAATGACTCAAAGGAAATCACAATATTAGAATCTCGGGAATAGTAGCTACTTCCAAAGTCTCATTCTTTCAGTCTCGTCATCCATCATTCGGCATGGCTCAAGTAGTTGAAAAAAAGCATTTAAATGGATATTCGTACGTCAAAAAATACATTATAAGAAATACAAAGTATTGGAGGTGCTGTGGCAGAGTGAAATATAAATGTTGCGCCAGCTTGATTGAAAATTTGAAAACTGGAGAAATTAAATCTGGAGCGCAAGAACACACTCATCCTCCCGATTTTATAAGGTATTTAATAAATGCACATTTATTCTTATTATTGCATGATGTATGCATGACACATAAAATCAGAATAATCACACAGGGTTTCTATTTGATATAGTGTCCCCAAAGAAAGTTATTACACCAGGATCCAACAAATTACTCTTGAACACCAAACGAGTCGCCCAGATTTGCAATACAATGGGACTTTGGAGCAACTTGATGATATTGTCGACTGAGAACTATTTTATCCGGTGCCAAATTAATTAGCTCTTTGATTATACCTGAAGCTTTTTATGAGTGAAGTTGAACTAATGCTCCCTATCCGATTCCAGTTTTCAGTTACAGATTGTACTCCATCAAATTATGATCCTGTTTTCTACTGGCTTTTCTCTGATTGAGGGTTTTACATTGAATTAAAGGTCACTGAGTAGTAAAATGTGATTTTTAATAGTCTGTTTTTCATTTCACTGTCCTCTTCAATTTGATTTAGAGTTATATTATCTATTATACTTTTACATTGTTTTCTGAGATTTTCAAAATTAAAATATGATCATTTAACTTAACAAGAAAATGTTTTTCTCTATTTTAAGTTATCGCATAACTTAACACCTACAGTATATATAAAGTAGGGGCTTATAGAAATGTAAACAATTCAAAGCCGTAATAATTATTCATTGTGGTACTAGTTGTCTACCTACCTAGCATACGTCGGAATTTTATTTATTTGAAATCGCAAAAAATTTACACGAAAATTTACCAAAAAATGGCAAAAATTTTTCATAAAATTTTACCAAAAATGGCAAAAAATTTTTTATAAAAATTTACCAAAAATTTGCTCTAAACAACTTTTTTTGATTTCGGTAAAAATATTATCTATAATATAACATTGAAAAATCAAAAGCCAGAAACTCTACCTAAATAATCAAGTGATAAATAAGAATTGTACATTTAATCTTCAATTTTAAATTCCAAACTTACAATCTTAAAATCATACACATTTCAATAATAAAAAAATTTAATCCAAACTTACCATCTTAAGGCATATATATTGCAATATTAGAATTTAATCCAAACTTGCCATCTTAAAATCATATAAATTGTAATATTAAAATTTAACCCAAACTTAATGTCGAATCTTAACTTTTTAAATTCCAGACCAATTTAAAATCGAATAATAATACCTTAAAATTTAATCTAAACGTAATATCGTGCTTATTATCTTAAATCTTAAATTAAATTTTTAAAATTGAAATTAAATAAAATCAACAAAACGGGCAAAATTACACCCATGGCAAAATCATGTGGATAAATGATAAGGGGAAACCATTGATATTTCAATATTTTCCATATTACACTTTTTGGTCGCCGTGGACTCAAAAATGTCTTGTGCATTCTAAAATATTATAACAATAATTGATATATTAGAATAAGTTCAATCAACAAGAAATAAAGACGAAAATTGTCAGTTTTACTTTCTGCATTTTGAAATTTTTCTTGTAATTCAACTCCAACTACAGCGACACTAAAATGTATAATGTTTGAAAGCCCCGCTTAACCTTGGATAGTCTTGGTCACTGTAGGCTTATTGAAAAGATAATTTATGCAAATGCATTTATTTTATTGTAACAGTGTCATTTTGAGAATTTGGGCAAAAAATTTTAAAAACCTATACAATATTCTGGAAATTGCCAAAATATTTTCTTAAGATTTTTTTATGTCGAAAATTTTATGTAAACTTTTTTTTATATAAAAAAATTTACTAAAACTTTAAATTTTTTTATAACTCAAAAGTGTAAAAAAGTTTACTAACACTTTTATATTTTTGAAATCCTCAGTGCATGATTCGTGTAGATACGAAGTCTCAGAACTCTATGAGAAGGCTGTGAAAATTTTACTTAAATAAAATTCCGACGTCTGCTACCTAGTCTAAAAATCATCTGTCATTTGTATGTTATGTAAGCATGTCTAGCAAAAGAACAAGGTACTTAGATAAAAGTAAATCTTCAAGCAGTATTTTAGTATACAACACAAGTGGAGGTATTTTATCCTGACCACCAATCTTCAGTGTCCAAGATTACTTTCCATAGCAGCTTTGCATTAGCTATTGGCAACTGTCATCAGGTGTTTTCTAATCCAGCGTTTTCGTCTCAGATATGCAGATATGCGTCAGGGTAATGTTTGTATCGGAATTTTACATTGCATTCAAACTTTATCTCTAGCGTACCTCTGTATATTTTCCAACAACATTAAATGCACCAAAAAATCACAGGAATAGCTCTTTTTCAGATTTAACTTCTTACTTTAATTTGACTAATACGACAACATCCATGCACACCCATGCACCCATAAATTAAATGTTGAGATAAAAATATCAAATATAATTTGGCTGAATGAAATTCGGAAAAAGTGTTAAGAAGATTATAAGTACGTACAATATAGTAATAATATATAAAATGGAGCCTTATAGAAATCTAAAGAATACAATAAAATTGTTAAATAAATGTAAAATAAATTGTCTAAGTTGTCAAAAACAGTCTATTGAATGTTAATTTTGCGTTGCGATGTTGTAAGCACGTCCAACAAGACAAGATACATTGATTGATAAGTAAATATTCTATAAGCCATGATCACCAAGCAAGTGTTTTCCAATTCAACAATCTTACCTCCGATGTACAAGGATTGTGTTTGAGTAAGGTTGAAATTTTACAGTAAATTTTACTTACTTTTAACACAACTCTGTATATTTGTGAACAACTCTTCAGAGTCGGTTCGAAAATCTCGTCCGTAATTCAATACAAGTGCCACAGAAAGATTTTTCCAGATTATTTGTTGTGGTAAAACAAGAGTGTTTCATTGTATAACGTTGTTAGATTTTACAATAGTATTAAAAACTAATTACATTTGATTACATTGATGAATGACGAGCCTATTGTCACTTGAATAAAGCTGAACTTGAATTTGTACTTTATAGTTGTAGTTTTATTTAATTCTGTAATTAATCAATATCCCTTAATACGTGAAAAAAGACAGATACTATACATACTTAATACTATATACTATATGCATAGATTATTTTTCTTCTAGTATTCATCTTTGACGGATGTTAAAATCCTTCAATGTCCCTCTGCTAATTAAATCATTTACCCTATTATTAATGTTTTCGTTAGTTGCTTATCTGATTAATGGTTTTACATTATAAATAGTTAACTGAGTACCTAAATGTCATTTTTAATATTGTTTTGTATTTGAATCGACACCTATATGATTATACCCTTAGCTCATAGTTATATTACCTAAACCTATACATTATCTCTTCCCCTTTCAAAAATAAACGTACAAAAACTCCAAATTAGAATTTATTCAATTACTTTGCTACTTATAAGTATGTTCACATCTTATAATATAGTTTCGGACACTGAGACTTTTTGTAACTGGCTAAATATGTTACACTACTGCTAAGATGGAAAAGCTAAATACGCTTTATATACTACTTCTAATATGTTAAACGTAACGTTTTCTCCTTAGTAATTGTTTACATATATTTACACATTCCAAACCATTGCTTTATTTTTTACAATGGTATACAATGGCCCAATGCCTAAAAATACACCATACTCTAAGTAATACTCTTCCCGAAGAAGTTGTCGCGACTTTACTTTGAGTTTAAAATGCTTTTATGTATTCAAACTGGATGTAGATCAACTATTGAACTCCTAAAATGCAATTTTACTGCAATTATTTTAAAAAATTAGATTTTTATTAATTTTTATAACTACCAGCCAGTGGCAAATCAAACACTGTTCCAAACATCTATTCTACATGTCAAAAAAGGCATTAGAATTTCTAGATATTTATTTGCTTCTGCCTTTCTGCTACCACACCGTGCTGAACTTTGAAGATTTCATTCCTATATTTATCTCTTTGACCTTATAGTAATCTCCATATTATAATAGTATTATGTTTACTTAACAAAATGATATTTGCCAGACTTTGTTGTCATTGTAAGGTCTATAAAGGTAAGACGACTTACTTATGATGATCCATTTTATTGATCTATAGCTCATGGGTATCTACAAAACAACAATGTGATTTAATTAGCTCTTATATAGAGGAAAATACCCTAGGTTTCTCCCTTCCTCGAGATGTAATTTGTGTATCCATCCGGTTCCGCATTTCAGTAAAATGATATGTATATAGGCTTGCATGTATTTATTTTCTTGTAGAAAGCAACTAGAAGGCAGCGAGGCAAGATCATTCTGAATTATCACTAACATAAACCATTATTAACATTATCAGTCTCGTAAGTTTAACCTTAACAAATTATTTTCATCTTGATATACCTAAGCATTTACGCTGATTACGAATAAGGAAAATACATAAATAAGTAGTTATATCATGCCAATTAATTGAAGAAATCCGGTAAGATACTAAATATGAAAAATCCAATATGAATATTTTAATTAATATTCCAGATCAGATCTCTCCTCTTTAATGTAGTGTTAATGGAGTATATGGTTCAAGTTATTATGACAGCTTAAATATTTTCTATGGAATTGTTTTGATAAACTGTCTGGCCAATTACTGCAAAAGCAGTTATTTAGAAGTGAAACTAATCTTTAAGAACTTAGATTTAAATTCCACAAGTTTAATTAAGTTAAATTAATTTTAAAGCAAGTATAAGCATTCAATATTTTATCTTTCGGAACAATTCTATTGGATTTATTTAGTATTCGTGAATTTTTGTATATTTAATTAATGAAATGTGTAAAGCTGCATTAATATTCAAGGAGATAATTTTTTGAATTGATTTTTGCAGTGGAAATGACACAAGGACCAACTCAAGGGGAACTCGTCATGCAGCTGCTACAAGTATTGAGAAATGCCAAGAAGGTTAATGTAGCGCTTCAAATATCAATGAGAGCTGTAATTCGAGTAACTAATTGTTTAAATCTGAATAAAATGGAAGACGCAGTTCCTCTCCTCATTTTGGAAGTGGCGTGGACACTGGAAAAGTTGAAAGATCTAATCGGTATTCTTCAACACATTTATGGAATCGCAGCTGGAATGAATATAAAATTCGACGGGAACACAAAGGCGGAACTCAATGTTCAAGTCAAGACGACATTGCAACTGATTCATTTAGTAATAGCAACAATTGAGCTGGTTGTAACCTTAGCATTTGAGGAAGAGACGTATCTGTAACCGAGGGAAATTGTCATGTCATTGAATCGAATTCATCTCACTAAAAGTATTTTGTAATGATTTAAATCAAAGATATAAAATTTACAAAGCTTTTTTAGGTTAAGCCATTGGAAAGCTATTCTAGTTCTGGAAAGTTAGAAGTTCTACAAGTTATAGAAAATTCTAATTCTAGAAAGTTTCAGATGTCCGGAATTTATTTTTAAGTATATATAAATGGTATAAATTAATTAACCTAATTATTAATATAGTCAAAAATCATTGGTACAGATTTTTAACCCAATTCTGATTCAAGTGTGATATTGTCAATAAAATATCAAAAAATAAGAACAAACAATTCATGTATATTATGTATAAACCGAGACATTAAATGCCAGATTTGTTTTTCTCTAAAAATTATATCTTTATTTTTTTCATGGAAAAATCTCTTGTAAAATTATAAGTAGGAGAAAATTGCGTGTATGATGTAAAGAAATTCTAAAGTTTTTAAATCCTATTTTACTGTGTGAATTTAGATAATTTCTTAATCACCGAAAAAGTTTCCAGCCCACGGATGTAGACTAGAACTAGTATGTAGAAGTAGATTAGCAACTTTTGATACATTATTTGGGTAACGAGAAACCTTATGATGACCAATGAGCGCCTATATTCAAAGAAGCCGAGTTTTAGACAATCTCAAAACTACAAAATCCTGGACACTTTGACTGTTTGACTTCTTTGACGGATTATTGCAAACAAATTTTTTAGATATAACCTAATAGTGTGTAAAATAAAAATAAAACCTCATTCATCATTATAATACTTTATTATAAAAACAATCATGGAATCAAACTGTGTTTTATGTCTGAATAAAATTATTGAAAACCCACGTACTAATAACCCTCGGAAATTTTCCAAACTTTGTAGTAAATATTTACATTTCGCATTCACACAAAAGACATTACAGCCAAGTCATTCGAATTTGTTGTTCTGCCAAAAATGCTTTGAATCAGTTGTGGAATTAGCTCATTTCAACGAACAGGTGGAATATTATCAACGAAAAATCTCAGAATTGGTTTCTTTATTGGAAAATCTTTACCACAGACAGAGAATTATAAATACTGATAACAAAAGTGAAATTATTATATCTAAAAATATTTTCACTGATAATTTGGGCAATTCTTTACAGTTTTCTGAAATTGTTAATGATGAAAATATCGTTAATGCGCCACATTATGTTGACGTTAAATTTGAAATTACCGAACAGCTTTTTATTGATGACACTGCCCAAACAGAATCGTTAATGCTGGAGGAAAATGAAGAAGAAAATGCATCAACATCCGAGGTTGAAAGTAAACATTGGCCAATATTGAAACTGGAAAGTAAGTTGACATAATTGAGAGAGTATTTTGTAGAAGTTTTCTATGTTTTAGAAAATTATTAATGATTTAATTTGCTATGTTTTAGGATCTCAGTCAACGGAGAGTCGGGATGACTACATCATCGTTGCAGAAAGTGACATGGGGTTCCCTAATGAGCAAAACAAGACCAGTTGGTTCAAAATTAACTCAGTAGGAAATTATGGGACGACTAGTTCAAATAGAAGTTCATCAACATCTAAAAATTGGTAAGCTGTTGCTGTTTTCTTATTTAAGGAAAACTCGAAAACATTTCGCTATTACTCTTTCTCATTCGAATAATTAATATTTGGTTGCTTTATACTTTATTTGCTTTTATGGATCTGCAGTTTATTTAAGCAAATTAAAAAGCAAATAATCTAAGGTCTAATTAAAATTGAAACAATACTAACTTTTTAGTCAAAAAACTTCAGGAACATCAACCAAATCTGCACCAATAACAACGCCTCCGCATTTTACAAACCAAATACCCGCCCAAAAAACAATAAATGACTATAAAATTCCTTGTGCCACATCATCAAGGTATTTTCATGTGCAGAACACAAAAAAGACGGAAGCAAAACACTCGGGGAGTCATAATTACAAAATATCTGAAGAACAGTCGAATGTTGACAAACAAATTTTTAGTGAAATCCCAGCCCCAGCGTATCAGAAAGAATTCAAAAGTCAAGATTATCTTTCGAAACACAAATTAGTGCGCCGCCGGGGAGACTACCCATATAGCTGCGATGTTTGCAAAAAGGTATTTAAAGAAAGTGCTCATGTTATAGTTCATAAAAGAATTCATACTGGCGAAACTTACCGTTGTGACGTGTGCAACAAATCATTTACACAGCGGGGAACGTTTTTTAACCATAAAAAAGTGCATTCTAGGGAACTATTTAAGTGTGATTATTGTGGCAAAGATTATTCAATGAAGCATGCTATGTTAAGACATAGAAGAAGCCATTTTGGCGAAAAGGCGTTTAAATGTGACCAGTGTGACTATGCTAGTGATAGAGCAGATATCTTAAAATCTCATAAGATGAACAGACATTATTTCTTAAATAAATTTAAATGTAGGGAATGTGAACAATGTTTCCAATTCTCACCTGATGTTGAAACTCACTACAAAATGGTTCATTTTGCACTTGACTTTTCTGACGATTGTGTTATTAAAATATTTTGAATGCTAAATGAAACAACTTTTCAAAATAGCCAAGCTTATGCTATGATTTCTAGTTGGACAGTTTTTTAATTCTAAGATCCTAAGTCAACACAGTTTTGTCTATCATGTTGAGTGGAATAACATTAATTACCGAATAGTAACTTGTAAAGTAAACCTTTTGTTATAAATTCGTGATCCTTCGCAATTTGTATAATAACAGTGATGAATCTGATGAATTATAAATTATATGAACGTGCAAATACCGAAATAAGTTTTTTTATTGGCTAAAACTTGATTATTTGACTACTGATACTATATCATATTATAGTATTAGCAATGAAGATGCATTTGGACACTTTACGTATCATTTAGTGGATATCGAATGTATATTCTCTGATTAGGTATGGAGCCCGTAAATTTCATTTAAAGAGCGTATAACTGATTTTTTAAGTTGCAGATATTGCATGACTTAAAAATAATCTGTAGTTCATGATTTAGAAAATGTCTTAATAATATTTTCTATCTCAGTCCTAGAAAACTTTGACTCAAAACTGCATGTATAATTTTACTTCACCGATCTTAAGTTAGCATATACATCCACCTTCCTAGTGGCAACTTGAGAGGGGTATCCTAAATTTTAAACTAGAACAGATTATACTTTGGATCACAATGACAACAACTATAGGTTGTTATTATTTTAAAAGCTTTGATATTTTTTTCTTTATTATATAATTATTAAATATCTTCACTTAGGCATGAATTAAAGATTGGACAAAAATATTTTAAAGGTACACTTATTACAGCCAAAAGAAAGTCCGTAGATTGCAATTTGGTTTAAATGGTCATGAAATCTCAAATTTCAAAAAATTTCGGGCTCAACCGGGATTTGAACCCGGGACCTCCTGCACCCAAAGCAGGAATCATACCCCTAGACCATTGAGCCAACTGATGAGAGTGCTCGTTCATTTCAATTAATTGTCAAGAATTACTCTCACAGGTAAGGTAGTTTGCAGTCAAGTCAAATTATGTAGGTAATAATAATAAATACCTATACAGCATGCCTATCAAGCTATAGCGTTTGTAAAGTGAAAGGCTCCCGAGTGCAGTGTCGGCCTGTTATTTACAGAAAATCTGGTTTGGTTGGATTTTGGATTATGTCTATAGAAAGGATGTGTATACAAATGTTCAGTGTATAACGTATAAGGTCAATAAAATAAACCTAAGGCAAACAAAAGTTTTGGATTAACCATCACTTGCCACATTTATCTAATTTAGGTACTTTCCTTTCTAAGCTTCTGTATAGTATATTAGACTATTAAGAAGGGTGCAATACTCTGAAAGCCAGCTTATAAGACACAAGCGTTTTAGTCTTTAGTTTGATAGATAATATGTTGTACCGCATATATCAGAGTTATTAATGCTGCCAACTTTAAGATAGGATAATACACCGAGATATTGTATTTTCCATCTATAATACGCATACGGCTCCAATAAGTAAAATACATTTTAAAAAAAATTATGAGTTGATTCAGAAAAATTTGTTCATGGCTATGCACTACATTTTAAAGCTAAAGTTACTACTATAATATGCTTATTTTAAAGTTATGAGTTTTGTGAGTGAGTCTGAATTCAGTTATTCACAAAAGTCCATTCATCCACCAAATAAGAACATACAAGAGATATCTCAACCCACAATGTCTTCTCCTTTGGTATAAGGCACAATATTTATAAACTTTCAGGTTGGTTGAAAAACCTACAATATCTACCAAAGATGAATCCGCAATAATCCATTTGAAAAATCTACAATATCCAATATCCACGATATTTAGATTTGCAGATATTGAAAGATTTTTAACTTTAAAATGGATATTGCGTATTTTCACTTCTTAAGTGTGTTTTTTCAACTAACTTGGATAATATGCTATTGATACATTAAGATAAGTAATACATCAATCCCATGAACAAATATAATACAAAAGGGCAAGTTTATTGTCACAACAATTGTAGTATGAAATAAGTATGATCAAAAAAGTAATACTTGTGACCAAAGTTACGTCTAAGCAGGTTTCTGCATCGGAAGCATGAAAAACTTGGCAGCTATTAAAGAAATTTCATCCAAGGCCAGATGAACGTGAGTAAGGGAGACAGGGTCTGTTTCAGTATCACGTAATTTGGTAAGCATTCTTCGAGCGTCTCTGATATAAACTCCGACATCCCGATTGACAATAAGGTGTTCAGCATCAAGCTCATTTGCAACTCCTCGCAGCAACAAGACCATCAAATGTAAAGCCCCACGACGAACTTGACAACTCTGTTCACTTTGCAGTAAATTCTCCACGCAATACCAAACCTAAAAATAAAATTTATTTATAATATTTAAATTTATTTTTCAATAATAAATTAATCAAAACAATTTAATTAAGAAATTTTGAGTCGCAATAAGTTTTTAGCTAAATATTGTAATTTTAAACTTTTAAATAAAAGCACTTAACATAATAATTAACATTACAAAATAAATTATTATAATAACAATTTCATGCATAATATGTTTTTAAATATATTTTATAAAAAAATAATCAAAATCCTGAGTTTACCTCAGTAAGAATATTTCCTAACGCCAGTTTTAGTACTTGGCACAATTCTCCGAGGTTGGAAAGGGCAGATGCTCGTACAGATTCGTCTTCGTCTCGAATAAGTCGAAAGCAAACGTTAGTGACGAGTGTGCGATACAACGGAGCAATGGTCACTCCCAGTTTTTGAATAACTTTGACAAGAATCTCGCCAATTTTCAGCCGGAATTCAATCCTTTCCCCTGGGGTAATTGTTAATATTACAGCGCTGCACTTCCGATCGATGCCATCATGAAAATCGTACATCTCAATCAAGGTTGGCATTACAATTTCATGAAACTTGTGACCCAAGGCTGCCATTCCATTGATAGCCATTAGATAAACATACGAGTCATCGTTTCTCAGTTCATTTTGAAATATTTTGAGTAGAGCTGCTTCATTTTCTAGAGCTTCTGAATCTTCCTCTTCTATCAGTCTTTTTAATTCTAGAATGCCATGTCCCTTTACGGCCACTAAGGGACTATTCACATCTTGAAGAGCTTTTTCATATCGACTGACACTCTTCTCCTTTTTATTTGCACTAACAACAGAATTAACTCCTCGACTTTCTATACAGGATAAAATATTATTGGCAGTTACAATTGTATCTGCTGCATTGATCTGAGCACCTCGTTCGCAAACTTTTCGGAGATAAGGCACAAATTTGTCTAGTTGTTCCCAAAGCTTAGAATTTTCTAAATTGTTAACCTCTATTGCACTCCCAGGATTTGAATTCGTTTCACACAACGTCCCTAAAATCCCCAAAACATAACTTAAACTTTGATTAAATTCGTAACTTCCTCCTTCTTGGTGACTGCTATCCATTTCATTGATCAGTTTGACGAAAATAAGCTCCAAAACTTTAAAATTGTTATTTTCTTCAGTATTTGAATTAACTTGGGCACAATTTTCAAGAATGTTGTCGTCGTCTGACGCTATTGCATCCATAAGCATTAAAATAGCAAATTTTTCATACTCAATCTGCTTCTTATTATCCGTTAACTTAGATTTAGAATTTGGTTTGAATTCTTGAATGTCACTGGACTTATCGCAAGTCAATAATTGACAAAACAGCTGAGCTCTTATTTCTTTCAATCGATCTTGTGCTAAAATTGATTTTGAGAGAATGGAACATCCTTGGCTTATAATTTCATGTGATTCTTTGGCATGGTATTGAATACTGTGAAAGTTAATGTCCGCTTTATTAGAAACACTGCTTGAATTTAATTCTAGAACTTTAAGTGGTTCGTATATCAAGCTTAAAATTAATTCCAGACTAAATCGACCGGTATTTTCATCTTTTGAGTTGCTAGATGTGATTTCTAGTAGAAGCGAGAAAATATCAACAAGTTTATCACGAATACTCACAATGACATGTGTTTTGTTTGATTTAAGGGACTTCGTAGCAATATAATTTTCACATGAAATTAAGATTTGGAAAAAAGCGCACCAAAGATTTTCGAATTGGTCAATAGGCAAACTGATGTCATTAGGAACAGAAAGACTCAACAGAATTTGAGTAATGTCAGCACAGTTTTCTATCACTTTAGAATTTGTACAATCTTTCGAGACAATTGTCAACACAGGATCAAAAACAGGTCCCCAGATGATTTTGTGAGCAATATCATTAATTACATTTGTCATCGTTGTAGCACAGAATAAACCAATACGACGTCTTGCATCTGAACCTTTTCCTTCTCCGGAATGTTTTTCTTGTTCTATGACAACCAAGTCAAGGCACTGAGAACACAAATTAGTCAACATTTCTGAATTTTTTGATAAATCCTTACGCTTTATGGCATCTAGCACTAAATTAGAAACAACTTTACAAATTTGCCAATTTTTTGCTCCTTCCAATGTTTCCGAAACAGCTTGGGAAATAATTGCAAGTCCTTTTTTCTCTAGTAAAATTCCGTGAAGGAAATCATTACAAGAGATCATCATCCACTTTGGCTTTTGCACAGCACCAATTAAAAGAAGAGATTTCACGAGCATAATTTTAGGTAATAGTTTGAGAAAATCAGTTTGAAATTGAGTATCCAACTTGATCCGTTTTGACATTACGTCTAGATATTCATCCATTGTAAGACCACTACGACTTCCTGGAGTTTCCTTGACCATCTGATTTCCATCCATTTGAGGTTTCGCAATTGGAGATTTGCACGTTTGAAATATACCGGCTAAAATATCATTTAAATGTTTTGGAATTATCAAATTAGCGAAAGTTGGATGGCTACACAAATCCAATAAACTTATTAGGACGTGCACCAAATGATTAAATTGGGTCACTTGAGGCAATTTTCGGTCTTTGTCCAAAATACTTTCAGCAGCGGGACTTCTTTTTCGATATTTATTTGGAATGCCAACTCCTGGTAGCAAATATGGCAAAACTCCAAATCCAATAACGAGTTCGACGCATGATAAAATGCAACTTTGGGACTGGACACTTAGAATTTCGATTTCTTTCTCTTCGTCACTCTGAACCTTTTCTATTTCTTCTACTTTACATTTCAGCTGGTTCAAAATATCAAGAATAGTACATGTCAATTTCCAAGTTGACGACGACTCTGTATCTTCAATTAGTAATTTACTTCCGTGACTCAACAACACTTTCGCCCAAACTTTTTCGCATAATTCCAAATATAACAATTCTGTAGTCGTTACTTTCGGAACCTCTCCAGGTTTTGAAGAATCTGAAAATATCAACAAAAAGCTTAAGCTATAAATATTACAAGAAATTATAAGCATTACCAAAACAAAAAGTTTAAATAAATTACTATCAATAAAAAGTTAGATTACGGCCATTACGTACGGGGACATTATTATTACATTTATGTAATATTGGTTACTCATTTTAACTTTCAACTTTTTTACCTTCATCAAATGGGGTGGCTAAAAACCGAATAACTTCTAAAATTTCGTCCATAATTGACAATAAATTTGAATCATTGATAAACAAAGCAGAGAATTGAATGAAAATAATCTTTAATTTCGTCAAAATATTAATTTTCCGTGATTTTGACCTTTGAATTTGTCCTAAACTGTTTCCGTTGCGATATTTCAATGTTCATTTCAAACTTCACAGTTAACACATGTATTTTACAACGCGCCAAATGACTTGTGATTTGTAGACACGCAGAATACAGAAGGCTCATCCTATATACCCGACACCCGACAGTCAAATACCGGACAACCGACACCCTCCCACCCGACGCCCGACAACGACCAAATACTATCTACCCGACACCCGACGGCGAACTACCAGACACCCGATGCCTTCCCACCCGATGCCCGACAGCCCCCAAATCCTTCCCACCCAACGCCCGACAACTAACTACCGGACACCCGATACCTAACCAACCGACACCCGCCGCCTTCCCACCCGACAACTGACGCCCTTCTACCCGACATTTAGATTTTTTGGAAATTTAAATTTTTTTACACGATGCATGTGCAAGTCATAGCATATCCAAAAGTTTGAAAGGATGGGAAAGGATGGAATGTCATAAGCTAGAGATTTGAGCTTCCTGTTTGCCAATACCAACACTGGTGTGGTCAATTCTGGAAATAAAAAAGTATATGTGACAGCCGCAGCAAGGGGTCTTTCGTAAGGTGAAGTAAATGACCAATCCAACCTCTTTCTGCGACCAAATTGAAGTCTAGGTGCATTCAATTAACTCGCTTGGAAAATACCTTAGGTCATATATGCAGCCACTGATTTTACGGTTCTTGCATTACGATAGGGGCATAAAAATAAATCACGTTATTCGTATTTGCACTTTAGAAATACAGAGAAATAATTCAAAAATTAGTTTTGTAGGTGGTTCCATGCATATTAATTGTCTAGTACTAGACCTACTAGTTTGCCTTGCAAATAGGTCTAGACAGTTTAGCTTTAAAAAATGGATCCGTTTTGCTCCTAATATAGTAGCAAATTAGTTGATGGCCGATGCGGAAATGAGGAGGCGGCCAGAATAACCATGGATATTATAATAATTAATAAATCACAACAGATTATTTCATTTAAAATTATTATGATTTTCATAAACATTCTCAGGGGGAATATTTATTGCAACATGTGACTTCTGCATTACAGTCGTTTGATATCAGTATATATTACATACCTTTTAGCATATCATATTACTACCATCATCCTAAGCTACATTTATCATATCATACTATTCCACTCTATGAATAATACAAGTTATAATCATGTTATTGGATTAACTTTCAAACTATGAAAACAACACAATAGAATAGATCATTTTAATTATTTGCTGTAAGGGAGCAACTGTTGATACAACTAATATTATGTTGACACACAAAATAGACAGTAGGCATACTAAAGGGCTTGTGTCCTTACTTCCTAGGGAAACGTACCTGTGTTTTGGGTGCTTGTATGGTGCGGGCACAGGAACCAGATTTTTCACGGCCACGAGCGGGCACAGGCAGATCAAGGATACTAGGGAGGGTACGGGAACCGGCAGTCGGCAGATCAAGGATACTAGGGCGGGTACGGGCAACCTTTGGATTACTTTGCCACGGTGATGGGCAAGAAAATTCCAGCTGCCCACTGGCGCCCGTAACTGCCTGTAAGTATGTATAGTATAAAAAGCACGCCACAGGCTTATATTAAAAATTTTTTACGGGCCCGCATATCATAATTTTCAAGAGCCCACATCTCATAATTTTCACGGGCACGGGCCAAACAAAGATGCTCAAGGGCACGGGTCAAAAAAAGATGCTCACGGGCACGGGCCAAACAAAGATGCTCACGGCCACGGGTCAAACAAAGATGCTCACGGGCACGGGTGAAAACAAAGATGCTCACGGGCACGGGCCAAACAAAGATGCTCACGGGCAGGCAAGGGCAAATCAGAATGTTCTCGAGCGGTTGCGTGCGAGCATACTACGGGCAAATGACAAATCTCTATAACAAATGCATGACGTGCGCTGCAAAGGTATTTTGAAATGTAGTTGATGTTTAAATTGAGACCTTTTACATGGCAGAATTATATTAGTTTTGCGAATATATATGATGAGCTATTTACGTGATCTTTAATACGCAGAACCAGAAATTGTTATACTTTAATCATTTTTGAAGACAAAACTTACAGAAACAACATAGTCAGCGTTTGTTCCCGTTCCCAGGACATCATGAAAGAAATAATACTTTTACTCTTCTTCTGCTTGTTTCAATTTTATATTATATATGTGCTCGGATATTTCAAGATCTTTGTAACTGTCTACATTGTCTTCATTCTCTTTCAATTAGTTTTAACATCTTTAGTATACGTCCAAGTGTTACTCCATATTCATTTGTAATTTTATTTTTAATCATCAATATTTGTTTACCAAATTAAATCATCTCAATAATGTCTTATATTTTGCAATTTTTAACGCTTTTTCAGGTTTAACGACATCAATTAGCATTTCTGATGATCATTATCTTCGCGAGGAGGGTTATAAGGGCGGCCGTTTTATTTCTAATAATATCCACTACTTTTTCCCAGATTTTTGGACCTCCAACACGGTATCCGCTAAAATTCAGGAGGCCTACTAGTGCTACCACAACCATATCAACATCAACCATTGCTGTTACAAAAATTTTATTTGCAACCGAGGCTGCCTATATAAGTAATGACTCAGCAATAATTAAAAAAACCATGAAGCATTTGGTCCCTTTTGTGAAACCCGAAATTGTTAAAGACATCGGTAACATAAAACCAAAAGATTTTGATTACAACTTTGTTGCTGTTTTAGTAATTTTGCTAGTAGTATTGGCCATTTTGACAATCATAATGGTGATTAAAAAAACACCGAAGTAATACAGTTGTTTTTTATGCAAACAACATTGGCGAAACGTCTCACCAACAATCTGTATGTCCCAAAGAACCCGACAGAGTTTAGCTTTCTGTCACGTCAGCTTAATATGTTAAAAAACAAGGTTATAAATAGATAAAATAGTAGTTAGATTTAATAAAGTTCCTCAATTTTACTGAAATAGATTTAAAATTGATTGCTAGACGATGTACATAAATTATGATTTTATCTTTAATATGTTTGCATTACAATTATGCTGTGTACCAAATTATATAGTTGTTGTTTATGTATTTAAATCCATGCTCCATATTAAATGTGTCAAATAAAAGAACCATTGGTTCGCCAAAATGTAAAATTTTTAATTGCCATCCTTTATTCTTATTTGCTAGAGGGCAAATACTAATTGAAAAATTCATTTTTATTGAGTATATTTGCATATCTATTAAACAGAATTCGAAAGAAGCGATATCTGTAAATTCTAGGCAAAATTGATAGATAAACACAGAGGCATGCACATTGTTACATAATTACTCTCATAAACAAGATAATTTACACTGCAGTCATAAACAAAATAATTTACATTATAAAAATTTTATATTTTCAAAAATCTAAATGTCGGGTAGAAGGGCGTCAGTTGTCGGGTGGGAAGGCGGCGGGTGTCGGTTGGTTAGGTATCGGGTGTCCGGTAGTTAGTTGTCGGGCGTTGGGTGGGAAGGATTTGGGGGCTGTCGGGCATCGGGTGGGAAGGCATCGGGTGTCTGGTAGTTCGCCGTCGGGTGTCGGGTAGATAGTATTTGGTCGTTGTCGGGCGTCGGGTGGGAGGGTGTCGGTTGTCCGGTATTTGACTGTCGGGTGTCGGGTATATAGGATGAGCCAATTGAACTCCATATAACCAGAGTCAAACAAGGAAGGAACGGTCATACACCAACCGATATAGCTTTTAAAGTTTTGAATGAATGATTTTGATATAGTAATTTGTAATTATGGACAAAAATATTTTATTTCCGGATTATTAAGTAAATACCAGTTGTCATGTCAGTTAGGAAGTCTGTAGTAATAGACTTCAAAGATAAAAATAGGCAATTAAAAAGGCAGAAAAGTATTTTGGAAAAGTAACTGAGTCAGTGAGTGTATTCACTCAAAGTGTAGACTAAATTATACTGCAGATATGGGACTGTTTAAAACATCTTATTATATAATAATTTATGCGCACTTCTTACGTGCTTTTGACTAAACTATAAAAATATTTGTCCAAATAAGTAATTGAAGAGCAATATACGCTATAATATTATATTTATTTACATGACTATTGGGAATATGTAGCAAAGTTTTAGATTGCATATCGGTGGCCATGGCCGCGTTTACAACGACCTTCTGCATATTAATCGTATTAACTGAGGACTTAAATTAATTTAAATACCAATGTGGATATACCGTTTAATATTAGCATGAATATTTTTAGCCAAGTGTATATAAATATAATGTACCCAGAGAAGATCGAGGCGTGAATATGAATAGACACTTCTGAATCTATTTTGGTTTCAAAGGGTGTTATAATGCTAGCCTATGCAGAGTTCATTTGTTTCATGTAAATATGCAACTGAAATAACGGAAATTCAGCTCTCTAAAATTAAATTAATTAAATTGCTATCCAATAATTATATACTAGATGCCACTTAATGTGGTAGAACAATGTTAAAATGTAAATTGCCATCACACATCCTTGTTCTATATTTTACTGTATTTCCTATAGTATTTCTCAATCACTACAGGAACTAGTCAGTTTTGCCATATGAAGTAAGAATTTACGTTTTAATTACATTCTATAGTTTCTAGCTTACCAATTGCTATTGCTAGCTGCTGCTGCTCATGAATATCTAAATAAGGACGCCTGTTTGTGAAATATTCAAGCATGGGCCAATCATTGGGCCAATTACTGTCTTGTTTGAGTACATTTACTTAGTTTAATTCGAAAGGAGACCAATTATTGAATTTGACTTAACCCTAGAATCTATATGATACATTTACACATTCATACTATTTAATATATCTGTGTGAGACGATTTAGTAACACTGATTAAAAAATGCACACACCTGAGCTCAGCTGAGCTTGCCACTTACACTTTATAGTCTTAAGTTTGAGATCAGCGACATTATTGGATCTCTCGGTAAAAAACCTCATGTTTCAAAGCGTACATTATACGCTGAAAAATTCAATCTTCATTCATACGACAAAATGTAAAGTTATTTTTGAAACGTTTATTCAATCTGTACAAATGTGTGGCACAAAGGAGTTCTAGGGTTGAATTCCTCCATGCCCTTAATAATTTCATCTTATCCTAAATGTCTTACCAAACAGTCACCGAATTTTAGATGTAGTCTGAAGGGCAATGTAATCTCTTAGTTGCAAGGACAAATACAGAAAAGTGTTTAATTGAAATCCTTTATCAATAATTAATTTATGTTTGGTGACCTACACTCATATCAAACGTTTCCGTATTATTAATCAGTAGTTTCGGGTGTTCTTGTTTCCCATCTCATTTTGTTGGAAGTCCGGGAAATTAAGGAAATGGGAAATAGTGGGAAATTGTTGAAATTAAGGACAAAATATTCGAATTTTGACGCAATTTTTGCTCTATTATCCCCCTTTTAATTTCTCGCTCCATTTTTAACCACATTTCCCATTAGTAGTATTTCCAGGGTAAGCAATAAAATCTATATAACAGGGTTTGTCAAAAATTTTGCCTGAGGCCTGGGTATCATCATGAAAATCTTACCGGTCGTTGGTTTTTCCCAGTCGAAACCTTGGTATATGTGCATGAAAAGGAAAGTTTATAAACCAAAATTCTCTGTCTGAATTTGTATATAGGGGAGACTGGGTATAGTGTACGAATGGGTATAGTGTACGAACTTAAGAATTTTCAAGGAACATGTGACTTATTTCCATGTGTAAAATTTTCAAAATGCGTACTATTTCATTGAAGGTGGCATAGCAAAAAATTGTAAAAATCCGACTCACACACTATTTTATAAAATTAAAACTATGTTTTCTGAGTAAAAAAACATGCAAAAGTAAAATTTCAAGGTGTCACATGATTTTGCACAGAGATCTATTTCAAAGATTTTAAAGAGTAAGAATTTTTTGACAGAGTAAACATATTCCTACAAATGATATCCAATGTTATTTGCGACTATCATTGCAAATGTTTTCAAAACAGAAATATTTATGTCGAAAAAGTAGTAATGGGTATAGTTGACGAATATTCAATTATCACTTATAACAGGGATATTTGTTACGATTTGAATACAATTTTGAGCCTTAAGTCATACTCACTAGTATATAAGAATGCTGCATAGGATAATTCTTGTTTTCAAAGCAGGGACTAGAAAAATATTTTGCGAAAGGTCACAAAAAGACGAAAATCCACTATATTGTTGGGAGAAAACCAGAAAAATCGACAACTGAAGCAAAAAGGAAAATCCCTCCGTGACTGCCTCCACAAAAGGGGGAACTTCAATAAAAAGAGAGACAAAATAAAATTTTTATCATTATGTGGTAATAAAAATTATTTCGTCCACTATCCCCATGGTATTCGTACACTATACCCAGTACTGGGTATAGTGTACGAAAAATGTTACCTTTCCAAAATAAAATATTGTACTTTCAAATGTGGGACAAAAAATACTGAAAAATACGCAAACTACACATAATAACATACTCTTTACATCCAATATTTAAAATGAATTTATTTTTCTCTAAACGATTTCATAAAATTGTCTAAACAAAAAGTTCGTACACTATCCCCAGTCTCCCCTACCAGAGTGGAGCACACACAAGGAGGGATCCCTAGTACATTGTTAATATAAAGACAATTTCATACGATATTACTTAATCAAATATAAAAATGGGCGGTTTAATTAATTGTATAATAAAGAAAGCAGTAGAAATAAATTCGAAATCAAAATCAATCCATTTCTTTTGGTTTGGATACTATATTAATATCGCGCACAAGATAGCTTTCTTTCCATTTTTTTATAACAATGAACAAGGATTCGCTTTTGTTAAATCAAAGTGCGGATACCAAAATGTAATAGTAATTTTGAGTGGGGTTTTGGCAATCATTACTGCCCTGCAATTAATTTCTTCCGTACAGAAGAGTGACTTGAAAATAATTGACGTGGCGTCCCTAACCCAAGCGTTCGTAGTTTTAAATCTTCAACTTGTTTCCGGACTTGTCCTTTTCAGCATGTCAAGGAAAGGGGAAATTGTCATATTGGTTCTAAATGGCTTACTCACTGAAAGGATGTGTTACCGCAAAAGTAAGTCTCTGATCTAATCGAAGAAATTTCTAAAGAAAAATCATCAAACGATTATAGAAAAAGTTGGATGTACTCTAACAATAGCAAAGTATATTTTTTCTATTGTAGTTCTAAACTAAAATCAAATTCTCACCTTTTATAGATTCAGTGTTTGTCCTATCCATTATATACATTCTATGAAGCTGAAAGAACTTAACCTCAACATTTAACTTAACTCTATATATTGCAGTAGCAGATAGTGAAATTCCTAAATGTGGCACTAAAGGATCGAATCACCAACAAATAGAGGCATTTCTAATGAAGTTCGTTATCCCATTTATGATGATGCCCTTGGCCCTGGGAACGGTATGTATTGTCTCTTTTCAGAGAGACATGTATATTTTGCCCTTCCTCCCTGGGAACATTGTACACTGCATTCTGCGGGGAACTCATGCATATATTTTGTTTGTCTTAATTTTTGATGCTTATTTAACTTGGGTGTACAGTCTTGTTACCTTTGTTCGCGTTTTTTATTGGCTGGATAAAACCAGTAGGTTAGTAACACTAACGGTTTCATATCAAATTAACTTTACACAGATCTTACAATAATAACCATGCAAACACATCGCCAGGCCTGGTACCCAGCAGGCAAGGCAGCTGCAACAGCGAGGGAGGGGGCGGCACCGGGGAATCTGCCCCCCCCCGAATCGAAAAATAAATAAATTGTCTAAAATCGCAATCGTTTCTCAGTGTCCCCTCCGAAATTGTTTTCTGGCTGTGCCCCTGCTAGTATCTGAAGTTCCAGGGTGGAGAATTGGGTAACTTTTGTCTTTTCGTTTTGTGTACGAAATATTTGGCTTAATAAATTTTGTAGTATTAGCGTTGATATTGTCATTTATTGGCAACTTATGGAAAAGTTCAGTAACCGTATTGAGAACGTTAAGCTTATATATACTTCTACTGCAACTCAGGAAAACAATAACAAACTGTACTATCGAAAAGTAATAACATCTCTCCAACCGATCAGTATTCGTTTGGGCCCTCTAAGGAATGTTAGACATGAGAAGGCTTTCGAATTCTACAACTGTTTAATTAATTGGACAGTGACATTTCTGACCATGTTTGAATAGCTATAGATGACAGAATTCTTAAAGTGTACATGTTTAAATGTAAATTGGAGAATAAAAATTATTAACTGACTGTCCTTTTACACCATTATTCTTTTTATGGAAAAAATGATATTACTTATTTATGGAACTCATAAACTCCTATTATACCATAATAGGACGAATCTTGCTATAATAGAACTATGA
This sequence comes from Tomocerus qinae, assembly GCA_020055645.1. Classification (NCBI taxonomy): domain Eukaryota; kingdom Metazoa; phylum Arthropoda; class Collembola; order Entomobryomorpha; family Tomoceridae; genus Tomocerus; species Tomocerus qinae. The sequence continues at coordinate 44,918,101 of CM034546.1, read as the reverse complement.
AGAACTTAGAACGACGTCAGTCTGTGTCTATATAATTTAAACTGTGTGTGGGCAGTGAGATTTAATATATACATGTACATATTAATCAGATTAGAAGGCGGGCGAGTGGTTTAATCACAGAGTCTCCCATTTCATGTCATTCCTGGGTTCCATTGGGCAAAACGTGGCTGTTTTGATCAAAGATAGACTTAACCTTACTTTCTCTTACATATAGTCACGTTGTAAGGAGTTGACTTTTGGTCTTTCTAGTATGTGAGCGTGAATGTGAAACGTGAATGTGAACGTGAAATTTAAAAGAGGATAACCAGTGTTCAAAATTTACCATCATAGTGGTAAAAAATTATTCCACGGTAAAAACACTATGAAAATGTGTTGATATATGTACACAAAAGGGAAATTAAAATAAGTTTGAATTTGAACGTTCTATTTTTCTATATAACATTCATCGATTTAATATATATTTACATATTCGGTGAAAGCAAAGTGAAAGTTAAGTGAAATATTATTTAAACGACATTTATTCATTTAGTACAGCCAACTTCATTTAGTTAGTAAGAATGCGGCAATTTAATTAAGATTAATTATTTATTTGGGAAATAATAGCACATTGTCCGATTTAGTTTAGTTTAACTTAGTTAATTTAGGTAATGAACACACATCAAACTGAAAAGCTTATTTGTGATAACAATCGCCAGTTGTTTCAAACTTTTGCGTTAAATTTCATTCAAAATTTTGGAAGAAATTCAGAAAACCATTTTTTCCCAATTTTACAATTTACCATCAAGCACTAGAAAGGTAGTAAGTAGTATTTAAATTAAGGTTAAATATTATTTGAAACCACTTGTCACTGGTAAGTGGTAAATAGTAGGTACACTGTACTGTGGACATTCAAGAACTCAATTCTACAGGCTATTCCAAGAAATGAATGATAGTTGAACTGATACTACTTAAATGTCCATACTTGGCTTGCGGTTTAAATTGTTGTGATGTTTATTTAAATTGCATTTTAAAGTAATCAGCAATTGTATATTTAAGTTTAGAGACATTGTAAATGAGTGGACTGCATAAGATTAAAACGAACTCAAGTTGCGATTTACTTTACGACAGAAAGTCTTGATTTCAGTATAAATGTAGGGTCAATGGCTAAACAAAGTTACATTTCAGTAGTAAATTTCTTTTCTCAGAAATTTTATTTTTATTACTTTACTGGTTTAAAAGTAATTTTTCTACTCTCCGATAAATTTTGCTTGACTCCATATTCATTTGACAATAAAAAATTGATTCTGAGTTTTACCCGCAGTCGATTCCAACTGATTTTCTGGTTATTTAACTTTTTTACCTGGTGTATTGCATGTCTCTACTTTACCTTCCGACTTTTGAGAGAATTTTATTTCCCCGATCCCAACTTTCAGTTTTACAAAATAGTTATTTTCTGTATGTATTATTTAGCAGCTGTTCTAGGAATTTTTTACGACAGTATTTATTTGATCTACGGCAAGAAAATATTTTCGTTCTTCCAGCATGTAATTTCCCTTGCAAGCAAAATTGAAGGTTAGTCTTACTATATACAATTATTTATAATCGTTTTGTGTTTAAGGACTGTCACAAATAAATATATTGCGCAGTATTGTTACTTGCTAACTTTAGTAATAACTTTTAACGAGTAAATAAAATCAAAATAGGTTTACATCCAAATTGAATACCTATATAAATTCCAGGTGAGGTTATAGTCCCTTTTGTAATTGTAAAATCATGATAATAATTTGTAATAGATTCTAAAATTGGAAAGAAGATTAACAGCGCAGACATGGAAAGATTTACCAAATTTCTTTTTGTGTTGCTTTTACTCATTGTCCTTTCTGTCTTCAACATGAGTTTTCTCGTAACAATTCAAGCTGTACTGGGCGGAGACTACTACCCCTTTCAAAGATTTCTTCAGGAGAACATCCCGAAAAATATCCACACAACTATAATTTTTCAAATCTTTTTCGCAGTCTTTGTAATGTCGCTCATCAGTCATGTGTTTTCTTCTATCGCCATAATCGTGTCTCTGGGTACGGTATACTTTATAGGGAAGGTATACTACATTAAAGGGATCTGTGCAAATGAAGATGGATCAAATAAGAATAATGCAATCGAAGCAATGAGATTTTACGAAGCGATGATTCTACTCAATCACAGACTGAATGAAATACTATCAACGGCAGCTGGATTCGCTCTTACTGGTTTACAAATCGGGTTGATTTTCTCTGTAGTCGGAATGATCGAAGTGAGAAATGTCATTCCCATGCCAGAATATCTTTTATGGCCATTATTACTGATTTTGCAATTCATCATTGCAAATATTTCTTTGAGAAATGTAGGAAATGTGGCCGAGAGTTCTAAGCAGTTTCAACCCAAATGGAAAACCGTACTGAGACAAAAATACTATCTGAAGAGATTGAAGACTCACAAATACTTCGCCTTGAGTTGTTCTGGCTACTTTCCCATCCAGCGGCAGACCTTTGCAACTTTCATGCAGAATGTTGTCGATTACACAATCACTTCGCTCTTGTCGATTCATGTATAGTAAATAGTATCTTCATACATTTACATAAATACCAAATATTGCATCATCAAGTATACTGCACCTCATGCACACCTACTTTTTTGCACTAATTACAAAATCAATTGTTATAAAATAATGCTTTTTGCTACTGTCTGGTAATCTCTCATTGGCGTGTTTAAATTAAACCAATATTTATAAAACTATAAACATGTATCTTCATACCTGATTAATAATTTATTTTACAGCGTTGTACTTTGTATTATTACTACTACGTATTTCCCAATACTTGACTGTTTTAGTATTGGAATTGAAAATGACGAAACCAAGAATTCGTGGAACTCGAACGGTAGAGTTTATTCCCAGAAATATTTAAGTCCCGCTCAACATACATAAGATTCGGTTTTGGATTAAATTGGTTTGATGTTAGAATAAATTGAATTTCAAATGGTGCATGGTTCCCAGAATTCCCCAGGATTTGACTGTTTACTTACGAGAAGTGAACAAATAAGCTTAAAAACTATAGCTATATATTATATGCAATATACCACACAAGTACTTCAATTATCCAAAGCTTGAATAATTATGTAATCACAATCACAATTTTTTGGTAGTCAATAAGTGCAATGGAAGGCTTATAGTTATAATTACTAAAGAACAATCATAAATGGAGTTCTGTTGGTTTCGACCTTACGTAAAGCTCGCGGTAATATTTCTTGGATGCTTGTTTTTCTTGGAATACCACGTAAATGCTCACAATATATTTTAGACGATCGAATAAAATAAGTAAGCAGGTTAAGTCTGAAGAAACTATATAATACTACCGAATAGGTATCTACTTCATCACTTTTTAAGCAGCAGAATATAATATAGTAAGTGTACTCCTTTGCTTTGCATTGTTCGATTAAATTACTTTACCTTGTAAAGTAACATAGAGATCAATTATTTGATTACTGTTGAGCCTCAAATTTAACTTAAGCGTAGTACAAACATGAGGATTTAAATTCTTGGTAATGCTACCCCACTATTCTACGAATTTATGTAACATACTAAGAAAATACTATTTAAAACAATTAAGCATCCTTCCTTTATACATAGAGCTTATCACCTGAATATATAATTGTCCTTGAATTGTAATTTAATAGCTACAGTAAATGTCATTAGCCATCCCTTGCAGACCTAGACAGTTCCCATTACCTTTCTGTCAAGCATAGTAACATTTTAAATATGTCGTTACCTTGTTATTTATAAATATTATTTTTATTACTCCTTCGACATAAACCCTTTTCCAAAAAGGTACCGTTGAACTATTTGAAACTTGTACTACTGTACAAAAATGATCACCATGGCGACTTTTGCCGCATATCTGGACTTTTGTGATTTTTGGAATAGCAAAATTGGTGTTTGGAAATATAATGGAAAGGCAAGGCTGCATTATCTGACGAAAAATAATTTGGAAAAGAGATGGTATTTTTGTACAAGTATTCTGCAGTTAATTCCCATCTGCTTGTCAACGTATGCCCTAACGAGTCAAATCTTCTTAAAGGAATCTTCCATGACACTATTTGAAATCATAATGAACATCATCTACGTTTTAGCTCGAACAATCGGGTTTATATTAATCCTATACAATGCATTCTCGTTTGAACTGGTGACACATTCCATGAATCTAATTTGCCATTTAGATGACGCAATGAACGGTAAATATTTTATATCTTCCTTTTATATTTATACTAAAAATCATTGTTATTTTTTAAGATTAATTTTAAAAAATAGGCAAATTTGCAAAGTTGGCTAATCAAGTCACTTTGGCGAAAGCCACCAAAATTTTCGGTATTGAAATGGATTTCGGAGCTATAATGTGGAAAACAAGCGTTCCAAGTTACTTCTCGACAGCAATTATTGGCACACTGATGATATTGTTCGATCTGCCTCATCCATATTCTCTCCTTACCAAAAGTCTCTACCCATCTCAATCTGCTTTTGGTTCGTATGACCAAATACTAATAAAGATTATCATTTCTCTGCTGGAATGCGTCGCAGTAATGTACCATTGGCATGCTATCATCGGCTTCACTGGATTTGGCATTATGGTCTTCACTAGTACCAACTTTTGGATTCGCCGCCTTCTGACAATAAAAGAAACAGCATCATACACAGAAATGACCAAGAAGGATTTCGATGTCATCAGAGATATGTATCAGACGCTGAAACGGATGAACGAAGCTTGTAATGAAGTCACAGCGTTTGCTACTCCAGCCTTAAAATCACTCGGGTTGCTTCTCAGCATAGGATGCAGTTATGGCACGATTCGATTTTATGGTAAGATTCATATGGCTGCCTATCTCGTAATGCCAATTGTAGCAATAGTGGCAATCGTAAGTTTCTGTTTCCTTCTGCCTCTCTGCGTTGATGTTTATGAAAATTCTGTCGAATTTCTAACACCATGGAATGTCAACGCAAACTCTAAATATGTCAACAAATCAGTTAAGGCTCTGAGACCTATGAGAGTCCAAGTTGGAAGATTCTACTTCTTCAAACAATCAACCACTTTTACTGTACTCTCGCTCAATTTCGATTATATAATCAACCTGTTGATGTCATTTTAGATGTAATCTCCGTTACTATTCTATTAATATTAGTCCTTTTTTCTAATAATGCTAAAGATAAGTCATAATCTCGCTCTGTAAATGTAGCAAATGCCTATCATAAAATTTTATGTATATAAAAATAACTTTTTTACATTACATTCATTCATTGCATACCATTTTAACAACACTACTGAGACTTTGATAATTATCTTAACAAATAGTATTTCCCTTCAGTTAGTTAGTATTTGTCTTTGTCACACAACAGTGTCGAGTACTGTTTTTAGTCCATAATGGATGCAATATTTAATCAGTATATAGTCGAAACACAATTTTCCCTGCACGAAAGTAAAAAAATGAATAAAATAAATCTTTGTGAAGAGAATAGCGAGAAGAGTAATTAATTGAACAATTCTAACAACGTAATAATTGGTGGAATCACATCAAGGTATATTTATTTAAAATGACTTATAATACAAAATACGTTGTATAGAAGTTGACAAGGTTAGCATTTCATTTTTTGGGTAATAGGAGAAGGACATAATATAAGGACAATGACTTATGTATGTGGTAGTCTGGGACGGGTAGGAGACTATATATAGGAGGTATATAATGGCTCTCTCAAGTTAGTTCATTAATTTTTAAGCAGTAGGATGTCTATGCCATGCACTCGACTCTTATATGCATTGTTCGATTAAATTACTTTACCTTGTAGAGTAAGACAGGTTAGAGATCTATTATTTGATTTGCCGTTGGGCTTTACCTTAAAAGCGTAGTAAGTACTAACATGAGTATGAGGATTTAAATTCTTGGTAATGCTAGAATGCTACCCACTATTCTATGAATTATACCAATATAATGAAGTTAATGTATAAATTTAAAACTGAATCTGGCCCCTGACCCTGCTTTGTATGTTAAGTTTGTAGTCTTCGCAGAATTTACTACCTTACACTGTTTTATCCATAAATACAGACCAATTCCTAGAACTACGCCACGGCCGAGACGAAAGTTCCAGGAATTATTAACCATAAACCCTACAGGGTTTGTATCTTCAAGTATGTTCTAACATGAGCTATTTCATTAGTTGTTCATAAAGGAGATGCTCCTAATCTAACCTACCTAAACCTCACTGAGGTTTAATCCCCCCACCCTCGCCCCAACCTTAACGAATGTATAGCCCGGTATCGTTACTTTGTCCGTTGTCCCGACGGCCAAGCCATTTGACACATGTGACCTCAACTTAACTTTACTCTTTGTGCAAAGTGAATGACCTCTTTCTCTTACTTACTTTTCTCAACTTACTCTTTCTTTCTTTTCCCTTTACTTTGTCCATCTACATACAGAGTCGCCCCTCGCATTCACTATTTGTAAAAGTATATTTACACTTTACTTCATATCACCTCATATGACAATCCTTGATTGTTGTTGCTGTAAAGTGATTTGCAATTGGAAATTGTAACAATTGTCAACCAATTCCAAAAAATAATATTTTTGAAAGGATTATCTAATTCATTCTCAGTTCTTGTCACACTCCTCCTGTACGGAGATCAAAGCGTGATACTTAAGTGATTAGCTAAAAGACGGAACAATAATACAGACTATTCAATTCAGTTCACATATTAGTTGTAGACACTCAAAAAGGTTAAATAAAAGACAATGTAACTGCAATTGGCTTATAAATTTTATTTAATTACAAAACAAAGTATGACAATAAGTAAACTGTATGGCCAACGGGTCTAGGTAACTATAACAACAGGCTCACAAAGTTGCATATAATTATAAAATGGGAAGTAGCAAAACGTGGGTCAAAAGTCAAGTACTGTTTCAGAAATAATAAACTAATTACAGATTTCGATTTCCTTCTTAGTGCGCACATGGTATATTGTTTCCGTGTAGAAATGAAAAAATATGTCAATAACATCCGACCCCTGAAATTTTGTGCACTATAAACCTGTTTAGCAGTGTCTTGTAAACATTTCTTCCTTCGAATGAGCTACAAATACTACACGACATTCTAAGACTAACACATCTAAGTTATATCAATTTATAGGATTGGGTTTGGACGACTCTCCCTGTCAGACTAATTTATGGCCAATTTACAATTTTGAATGTTTATCATAAGCCTCGTAAACAAATCGATACCTGTATTATGGCCTATATCTTTACAATTTGATAACCGAATGTGAAAAGATTGTCTGGTTCAAAAAATGTAGCAGACTAGTGACAAGTGAATGCAAATATACATTTCTAGATATTCAAACATCCAGATTTCCAGACGCCCATGCATTCCCATTAACTATAGCTTTAAAGCTGTCGGTTTGTACATAAGTTGCATTACAACTTGCATGCACATCTAATCTACCTATGATCAAGATCTAATATCTTCTTTGCGACTTTTGCTGCAATGTGCAAAGCAAAATTTAGCGTATGCTGCAGGTTAACATTTAGCGTATTTCAAAATTAAACATGTAATGAAGTCTATATAAGCATTTTGATATTCAGAGCAGCACTGGTAGCCTAGTATAAATACATCCGCCAGTCATATCTTGTTAATAAATATCTTATTGACCAAAAATAATGATGATGGACTAAAAACCACTCCATACATTGAATATAATATAATCTTTACGTATATTTTATATATTTAACTGAAATCTTCAATAATACTTCCCCCTTCTATGACTGAAATTGGATTAATCGATATTTATTGATTTTGGGACGTTTCGCCCGTTTGACATTTGTGCCTCAACATGTTGCCTTTTTGGGCAAATCCCTTTCCACAACCTTGACACTGATAAGGTTTTTCACCAGTGTGAAGCCTGCTATGTATTGTCAGATAATGTTGTGATACAAATCCCTTGCCACAAACTTCACAATGAGGCTTTTCACTGTTGTCACTGCTATGTGAATTACTGTGTATTTTCAGATAATGCTGATTTTTAAATCCCTTCCCACAAAACTCACAGGTATAAGGACGTTCTCCAGAATGGGATCTGAGATGTTTAATGAGTGCACTGTGATGAAAAAATCCCGTTTCGCAAAAGGTGCACTTGAAAGCCTTTTCCTTCCTATCCCTATGACGTATTTTATGTGAAAGTAAATGATGACTGTGTTTAAATCTTTTTTGGCAAATGTCACACTGGTGAATACGTTCAAGCCTTTTATTCTTCGGTTTAAATTTTCTGGTCAATACTCCCTCCGAATGATCTGCTCCTTGCACTTCTGGTAACTCTTGTCCTGTTGAAAATTTGCACAATATTCAAATATTTTGCTGATGGATAACTGGTCGGTAGTAATTAAATTGTCATCATCTATGCATAATATTTTATTACCTCTTTGCGAAGTGGAAGAAGTACCCGGATTAGAATTTACATTTGAATTGTAATGACTTCGAGGAAATTCTTGAGAACTTAAAAAATATAACAATTGTTTAGTACCGGTTATTAAATTTATAAGAAAAAATAAATTAAAATAAGAATGTAGATTAAGTTTTACCGATTTTCAGCGACTGATACTTTGTTATCATATCTTTTAAAGTTAGAATTCATGCAGATGTCTTCTGCATCAAAAGTTTCTTCGGGGGTTTCACCTCCAACCAAGTCAAATCCACCATTTTCGAGTTTTACTGTTTCAAATGTCGCCAAAGCGTTTACATTAACAACAGGCGAAGAAATGAATAATGGGTCATTAAGTTCCTCATTAACACTTTCAGGATTGTCAAAATTATGGTAATTATCTGCTGATGATACATTCCCCATAAATATAGGAGCTTCATCTGAATAAGTCTTTCGAAAATTGCAATTAGGTAAAGCAGAGACGTCCACCTCGATTAGTTGTCTTTCCGAATCGGTATAGTTTGGTCTAGTTTTATTATTTGGAAGTTTTCCCCGGCGATGAAGGATTTCCAAAGATAGTAGGAAAACGAATTCTGATATTCTTTTTCGATAAAATTCGAAAGTGCCATTAAGCTCGGCTAACTCCTCCACTGAATGGAAGCATTTGGGACAGAATGACACATCATCACTATTGAAAGGGTTTGATAAAGTTTCTTGTGTTAATGACGAATGCAAATAATTGCAACAGAGTTCACGGAACTTTGAAGGGTAACAGAATCCGCTTTCTTTTTTAAATTCATTGTAACACAGAACACAATTTCTAATTGTGGCCATTTTGGAAAAAATTGTTAGCGTTTTGAATTTTAAACTAGTTGAATTCTGAAATCCGAGGAACAACAAATTCACATCCTTCCACGAAAGACTTCAGTTCTATGTCATAGAAAGGAAAAGATATATTATAATTATTTATTCATATTTATTGTTTATAAGAATAATATACTTTATACTACTTGAATTAAATACTTTCTTTTAATCTATATAACATTGATTACATAAAAGTTAAAACACAAAAAATGATCATTTGCCTTATCTAATGTTCCTTAATTGGTTAACAGTTAATTAATCAATGTCAACTTGAACTTACAGGTTAGAACTAGGACATGTAGATAGACAGTTAATACTTACATCTGTAAACTAACCAGTTAATTTGTAATTGGCCTCGGTGCCAAAATTTTCTGGAATTCCTGAAAATTAAGTTTGAACATTGAAAATTAATAATTGTCAATTGAGTAAACAGAGCAGTTTGAAACACGCGGTATTGTCGAAGTAGGAACCTTCCTTCTTTCAGTTTCTTGTCGTGAAATTTTAACGGTGCGGTGTATAAAAAGTGTCAAAAATCCCTAAAATTGACGAAAATAATAATAATACAGAGAAGAATTAATTGTCGTAATTTTTCATTATGTGTAGAAGACAGAAAATTCTATTACTGAATTTCGTTGTTTCAATGTAGAAAGCCAAATATGTAATGCTATACTATGTATATTATTGTTTTTCGCTACGACTTGTATGAGATGAGTTTAGGACTTGTTGGGACTCGGACGTTGATTTGAGACTTGGGAACGAACAGATATTGATTTTGCGACATAAACTACGAACATGAGACAAGTTGAGACAGAATGACAGCAATCACAACCCACGTCCACCCTCTGTCCCTGAGATCGGTCTTGTCGGATGAACGTCTCAATTGAGTTCAATTGGGTCAGATTAGGTTAAATTGAGTTTGATTGAGTTCAATTGAGTCAAATAGGACTAAATTGAGTCAAATTGAATCAAATTGAGGAAACGAAAGCTTAATTCCAATTGCAAACTATTTTGATTTTTTATCGAAGATGTTATTGTTTCTAATTTTGGTTTTCCATTGTGTGCAGTGGATTTGTACATTGCATTGCACGTTATGATTACATAGTACCCCTTGATAGTACCTATATAGTACTGTATGTTCATGATATTATAGGTCTTACAAAACCCTGCCTCTGTTGAATATAAAAGGATCAAAGGGTCCAAGTCCTTTGCCCTAATGTAATGCCCTACCTCAACTTTTTGCCTGAGGGATGAAGGTGCATAGCGGGACTGCTTGAGGGTTACAACTGTCAAATAATATTTTCAAGTTTGTGTTTATACTTTTTATTTTAGATCAAATAGATTTCATATTCGTTTATGGATATGATTTATGACCACACTGACAGAAAATTAACACTTATATTAATCGTAGATATTGGATTAGAATTGTCTTTGTCAATATAATATTTAGTACTAGGATTTGAAATCCAAGTTTTATTTGGCTGTGGTAGTAATCAGTGAAAGTACTTTTAGTACCTACCCTTAGCTATACAAAATCATTTTGATAGCACCAACAAAATTTTAACTAAATAATTGACAATATGGTACTCCTTAGCCAGTTTTGGACTCCCTGCTTCTGGTACGGAAATATAAAACAAGCAGTATCTACAATTGCTCTATACACTGTCGTAAGCATCTTTTTTCAATTATTTTGGTCGGATTATTTGGGTCAGCTATTTTGCACAGTCGGCTTAATTGTGACATCTTATATGTATATAGGTACATGTGACGAATACAGGATTCCATATTGATTATTGATTATACAATATATATGACATAACAATATTCAATGAGAATGTTCTCACATCTAATGACAAATTCAGTGAAATTGGGAAACCCTACCCTATTTGAAATATTTGGTAGCTATATATATTATTTTTTTGATCTTAATTGTTTTGCTGTATGTTTGCTGTTTAGATGGGCTCAATTGTATTTATGGTATACACCGTTTATGTCATGAAGGGAGGAGAATCAAATCAATTCTACATGCCCTATTTTGAGACAGACAACTTGACTTGTTATATTTATTTGTTCAACACGTTTTGTATGACATGTAAGTTTGCACGGTAGATATACTCTATTACGTTATAATATGTATTACTTAGCATAAAAGTTTGTTATTTAATAATTTAAATCTCAAATGTTCAACAAATGGTTTTTTATCATTAGCTCTTCAAATTTATGGCGGTGCGGCACATTTTTTCTTTCTTCTATTTTTCGTGTCTTCTATCCTGGTTGTCTATGGAGTGAAAACTGAAATTAGAGGACTCTTGCTGCCATGGTTGGTTGGGATGTCGTGTATTATTATTTACCAATTAATAATTGGTTTTAGATGGCTCTCGGCTTATTACATTTATGTAAGTGGAAACAAATCATTCTGTAAAATGTTAATTAATTGCTTCCTGTAGTAACATTAACATCATATATCGGAAAGAAGAATTATTTTTTCCAAACCTTGTTTAAATAGTAAACCAACCAATTTTCTTCGCTAACTGTCCAATTATTTGATGTTGGGATTTTAATATTTATTGTAAAAGATAAAATTTAGTTTCATGGATGAAATATTATTCTATCATTTGTTTCTTTTGTATTTAAAAATATCTGCAGCGTTTGTACATGCAATGTTAGATTTAACGAAGATAATTTTTCATTGTTACTTTTTTAACAGTTGGAAAGCATCTTTATATTGATTTGTATGTGGACCTGGATGTCTTACCACGTAAGAGTATAAACAACAGGAATAAAAAGTATTAAATATTTTATTTATTTTCTACATGGGATTAATGATATCAATACTATTACAGATTTATTGCTGGATAGCTGTGTTTTCTTATTATCAAATTATCCGTGACAAACAAAACCCTAGAATTATAGTGGATGAAGATATTTCAAACGAAAGATCATTTCATTGGGACGAAACTGTCTGAATGTGTATATTTGTATAAGAATTTGCATTTTGCAAATAAGTTGACTCCATGAAAATTTAATGTTTAAATAAGCCATAATATCATGACTTTCATGACGACCTATAAGTACATTCCTAATACTTGTAGGTAACCCATAATACCCTAACAATAGTTAATCAATACAGTGTTATCTTGCGGTTGTGTTATATATGTTAACGGTAATTAGTAATAAGTAAATTCAGGCATTAAGCTTAATGCCTAGGCAATAAGCTTAATGCCTAAAAATGCCCGGCATTAAGCTTAATGCCTAGGCAATAAGCTTAATGCCTAAAAATGCCCGGCATTAAGCTTAATGCCTAGTCTTTAAGCTTAAAGCCTAGGCATTAAGCCTAATGCCTGAATTTTACTCGGCATTAAGCTTAATGCCTGGTCGTATTGCATGATTTGGGTGGAAATCAATGTAAACAACAAAAACTTAAGTCTAATATACACAGTCGATGTGTATTTATGTAAAATGCAAATGTACACGGTTAGGGTAGTCATTTAAAACAATATGGGATTTTTACATGTATTTTAATTTCATAAATTTTACTAATGCTCTATGTTACCACCTCCTCCATTTAGTTTTTCTACAACATTTACTTGCTCAATGACACTGAAATAAAGCCATGCAGCTTCCATTAAATATTGTAACTACAGACTTGGAAAAACTTTTAATCCATGTTTCTAGCTATATATGATGCGGTAGGTAAAGCCAAAATGCGCAAGAGCTTTTGCGAAAGATTACTGCACAAACCAATGAATCACGTTACGTTACGCCAAATATGTAGACATGAATATTTTTTGAAATTCAATAGATTTTCAAAATGTACTAAAATTTCAAAATGTACTACCAACGCCGATACGTCTAAAATTGTATCTATTCTCTCAGTATTAAGCCACAGAAATAGTTTTAAATTAATTTTAGGGTATTACCAATTTTGAGTTTCAACATTCTTGTCAAAAATGAGACAAAATAGTCTACAATTAACCATCAGAGTAATATTTTTTTTACAAAAAGAGAGGGTTCTTTTTTAGTCGTCCTTGGCAATCAACGATTTAGGTCCAATTAGTGACTGATCTTCAAATCTCAATCAGGTTGCTGAAAATGAAATAAAAACGAAATTAAAAATATGTTTATTGTGTGATGACTTTGGAATTAAACCAACTATTAACGAATTAGATTTTAGTAGAACCAGAAAACAGTAAGACTTTGAAATTCAAGGTATAATTGTGAATACAATAGTCACGCTTTGATAATCGGATAAAAATAATGAAATGAATTTAATAATGTCAAAATGAATAATTCAATGCATTATATAATTATCCGTATATAACACGATCTTAGTTATTTACTTCTACTAGTTACTAATGCTAATAAAATTAAACTGTAATTAATGTAATGCTTAAAATTTGAGTGAATTTTAGTATTTCCTTACGAAATCGATATTAGCGTCGTCTGCCGAAAACACACGAGAAGTTCTCTTTAAACATCTTTGGAGAAGATTTTGTAGTTTGCCAAAAAGAATGACGACCTTCATTTTCAGCATCGCTCTACAGTGCCACAACGATTCCAGAATAAGAGCTATGAATGATCCAAGTAGAAAGTATCCACAAACGAAGAAAATAGTATGGATTTTCATGGACAGACTAATAGGCAATGTCTGAGATTCTTTATGCTTAAGTTTTGAATGGGATTTTATATCTTTCAAATGACGCACGAAATCGTATTGTTCCTTCAAATATTTTAGAAAACCTTTCTCTTGCATGACTTGGAAATATGATTGGAATTTATAACGGTAACAATATTCGAATTTGTAAGACATTGGAAAAGCGACGTTTGTTTCTTTTACAGTCATGCAAATTCCGTCAGAAGATACTCTAGATGGTATTAAGGGTACAGAGTATTGACTTGTCTCTTTAGTATATGTTCTAAATAGTTTCATTGTAAAGTTGGTCAACAGTTTCATACACAATATCCAGGTGTCCATTTTAGTGTATTCGGATGTTGCATCAGATTCCCAATCAAATGTAACGATACTTGAATTCACCTTGTCCAGAATTTTACATGTTTTGAAATAGTCGACTGCCATTGGGGTTTCGTCCCAATGCCGCCGTCCATCTTTCAGCAACAACAATTTGTATCCATTTTCGACGAGATCTTTAAAGTCTTTAAATTGATTTCTGTCTGGCGGAGCGATAATCTCGCTTGTTATCCACGTTTCATATTGAGTAGCAATTACAAATCCCATGGACACAATCACTAAATACAAAATGTTTCTTCTTTTATTGGCAACATCCTGATTTAAAAGGACGGCTATTGTGGATAAGAAAATAAACTCTAATTTCTTGTAGAAAGTAGAAATTCTAAAGCCTAAAGCATAAAATGAAATCGGGAATAGCGAAAATATCAGCCACCAGCAATAATCATCAAATGTATTTTGAATCAGAACTGACAAAGGGATGTCCACCAATCGAGGGTTGGCTTCACAATAATATGGAATCTCCTCTAGAAAATATTCAATGAAGAGAGTTTCATACCATGGTACAATATAGGTTTCTCCGAAAAACAGTAACATATGTATGGCTCCACATCGACGTTGTTCTTCTTTTAGATCTTCATATTGAATTGCATATATGGCAGTGAAGTTCAATCTTTCAGCCATCAATTCAACAGCTCTCACAGTATTTGGACAACTTGGATTAAAACGATTAGTTTTTACTACTGAATAGAGCTCCATGTTACATTCTGGCCATGCTCCAGTATTATCTAACGATAAGGCCATCCATACACCACCAATTTGAATGCCATGAAGATTCCCGTTTAAAGTTTTCCAGATTCTTTCCCATTCTTCTTCGGAATTTTCTGTCTTGATAAGATGAAGTGTGATCTCCGAATTGTAGAGAATTGTCGTGTAAATCGAATATTCGTTTCCAACTTTCATTGCCAATATAAAGAGAGGAGCCACCAAATCTTTAATGAGTCTTGATTGCCACTTCGGATTCATCCATTTCAATTCATCTTTGATAACGATTATGAATCTCGAGTGGAGACGATTTATTTCTTTCCCATAAGTCGTATTGAGATTAGTCAAATGAGAATCTGGCTCCATTAGAATATTTACAGTGCAGAAACTTCTGGACAGATCCCGTGGATTGTCTTCATGACGACCGAAGAGAGTTTTATTATAGTCTGATGTTGCCAAGGTCCATGGTTGGCCATTTTGGTTATACAGAATAAAATCTCTCTGCCATTCGGATTGATGAAAAGTAATCATATTAAAATCACAATTACTATAGAACGACAAATTTCGAAAGCAGTTGATGTTGTTTATAATTATAGAAAATAAAAATGGCACAATTGGATTCATGGTATTCATTTTAAAACGAATTTTGCTCAGTTATGTCTTCAACTGTAAATTATCCAAAGTAAGAGAAAAAATATTTTGTTATAAATGTTGTATACCTAGCCAATGAAGCACCAAATAAGTAGTCAAGGCTGGCAGTTAATATCAAAATAGCAACCAGGGACTTTTAACTGTATAAAACCTCAAATTATAAACCGTATACCATGAAATTCAAAATAGTTCTCGTAATTATTTACATTAATCTGTTATTCATTAGAAGGCTCTTCTTATAAGCATAAATTGCGGTTTGACGTTTTAAAAGATTTGCGGAGAGATAATTTTAGAACATGGACCCAAATCTCTCTGCCTTAGTAGTATTTCTATGATTTTTAGGCCATTTGGGATTAAATTATTTTGGGGTTATAATACAATAGGAGAGATGCAATAATTAATTAGTTATTGTGTTCTAAACATTAAACTATGTGACAACCAACCCCATCCCATCCAGCCCATCACCAACATTCAAAAAAATTAAACTAGCCCATCACGGCCATCCAGACTACTGTACCTATCCCATCCAGCCCACCATTAACCTCCAAGAAGTTGTCCCCATCCCTTCCAGCTAATCTAAACATCCCGATGGAATGGTGGATGGAATGGGGATGTTGGGTAAAATGGATGGGAGTAATTTCCAGACAGACGGATAGACAGAAATAGTATTACTATATAAAGCAGATTTGAATAATCAATTGCAGTACAGAGATACATTGGCAAAGAAGCTTATATTGAGCTTAATCCACATGTCCCTTGACCTATGACTAACATTGATCTACGGTAAGACTAAAGTGCTCCATCGTCCAGAATAGATGAATTAGGTTAGGTTTGTAGGGTGGGGTGCCACACCCTAGGATGGTGCCTTTTAGTCTAGCCGCATTGATTTACTTAAAAATGTCCATAACTCGGACCTAGTCAGACAGACAGGCAGAAATAGTATTCGTACATTATACAAAGCAGATAAACTCCTTTGAATAAAGCTAGAAGAGCGATTTTGATTTTCACGGTATTATGTCCAGACAAATACCTTATAAGGAATTGGACTACTTTACAACGCTTAACTAGAGCATTAACAAATTCTGTCGCAAATACTCACGACGTGATATCTACTATATACCATGACATAAAAGCGACATGTATTGTTGGCATCCTTTAACATAAAACCAGTAGATGAATCGAATATGTTGTGTGAATCGCCTTTCTTAATATGGTTATTCATTTCCAGTGAAAAGAGAAGACTTTCGAGGAATTAGATTATACACAACATACGTGATGTCTTCACTCTTCACACAAATTTACAAAAACCTTTCTCCTTCTTAAATAGACCTTCCTTATTATCAGAAACAAATTCTATAGACAATGTTTCTGACAAAATTGTTAAGGTTATCATCAAACATTCAAACATTACAATACCTGTGTGTTTTAGCTTTAGCTGTGGTTGTACACATAAGAACGAAGAAATTACCAATAGGATTCTCCAAAATACAATTTGGTACAACGACTCTTAAACGAAGAGCTTCGCAGCAACTAAGTACCACATTGTGTTCAGGGAAAATTGTCTCCTTAATTGTTAATGTTTCATTTCAATATGAATAATTTATTATATTGCGAATCTTTTTCACCCCTGGTTAAAATTAACATAATAATAATATGCCAAATTTTTCGTGGATGAATATCCTAATAAATTAAATTCCCATGATCTGTAAGTTAAAAAGTGGAAACGTTTTTACTGATTGATAGTCTTCATTCGTTATTTTAACCAAATCACATTTAATGAAATTGAAATCATAATTAAGAGTAAACTTATTGTTATTTTAGATTTTGAAATTATAGAAGACCCAGATGTTGTCGTAGCTAAAAAAAGATATAAAAAATTTCCTTAGATTTGTATTTAAAATTATTTTATAATTTTTTAGGGTAGGGAAATAATTGTATTTCTCACGTAAAGATGTAGTGCTAATAGAAGGCTCTTCAGAGGAGCCAATAATAGTCGTTGTTTCTGAAATGAAAAATTAGAAATTGTTCAAATATCTAATAATTTTTAAAGGATTTTGTTTTGGTGGCTATTAAAGTGAAAAATTCCAACCTAAAGTCGTAGTACTAATAGGAGGCTCCTCAGAAGATCCACTGATAGTCGTTGTTTCTGAAACGAACAATTGAAATTATTCATGTTATCTTTATCTTTAATTATATTTATAATTTTCAAAGATTTTTGACTTTGTAGTTAAATGAAAAACTCATTCACACCTAAAGTCGTAGTACTGATGGGCTCCTCAGAGGATCCACTGATCGTCGTAGTTTCTGAAACGAATAATTAAATTATTTAGATGCCTGTTGATTTTCAATGTTTTTAGAATTAAATAAGCAAATGAAAAATTCTCGCCTACAGTCGCAGTTCCAATGGAAGATGATCCAGAATTCGTCGGTGTGTCTGCAATTCAAAACAGTTTATAATTATTTGTTAACCTTTATGTCTATTAATAAAAATATAGTAAAATTAAAAATGAATAAAAAATTGTCGTTCTCACATAAAGTAGTAGTCTGAATTGGAGGTCTAGTGGGAGTAGTTTTATTAAATAGACCTTCCGAAGCATTTTTCCAATCTTGCTTGTAATTATTTCCAATTGTGTCAACACCATCAATCTTCAGGAACTGTGGACTTGCATCACTGTACTTTGGCCACACTTCTTCTCCTTCTCCATTTGGATTTCTGTTTTAATTACAAAATCTCTTCGTCAGAATTCACTTTGGTTTTATGTATGTAAATTGTTGAAATGATTCTCACCCGTAATATGCAAAGTTAACGTGGAAGTCCACATATCGTTTGCTAACAGCTCTTTCGGTAGGAGTTAAAAGGGGTAAAAATTGGAACAAGTACAGAATATCGTCAGTATGTGCCACTCCTAAGTACAAAAAAATAAATAGATTCAATATAAAATATTCCATTTGAATTCGTTTAGCTTAAAATAAAGGATTATACCATGTGGATAATCTTGTGTGTTAAGTAATCCAAATAGAGACCAAGTCCCTTCAAAATCAAAACTGTACCAATATGAATGTTCATTTAGTTCTGAATGTAACTGAATTGTTTTGAATCCCATGGCTTTAAAGAAAAACACACTGAAGATCTATAGAGACAAAAATATATTTAAATATAGTAATTATAGTATAACTAATTAAATAAAAATAGAAATTAATAAATAGAGCATACGTCAATCAATCCTGGATATTTTGGTTTCAATTCGTTGGAGTAGTGTGCATTTCCCATATAAGTAATACCAACTGCATCAATCATTGCTTCACTTCTATCAGTTAGACCTGTATAAGTTATTGTTTGTTAATAAAATCAATTTATTACGATAAAAATGCATTTTATTATTTTTTGCTTACCCAAAACTTTCATAAGATCGATCAGAAGTTGATTTTTAATGAAATCAGGATCGTTAACGAAATCATTTGCGATGAGGTAATCAAGAATTGCCGTTTCAAGAACGGCAGAGCCGTCGTGTCTCAACGCTCCCATCATTACTGGAATATTCTTTTGTCTTTTTTCCATCATAACCTTCATAGGAGATTCAGGAAGGATTTTGGGGATAGTGATATCTGGGGATGATTGGATTGATGGACATCCTCCTCCAAATCCTAATCCTGCGTTCTTTCTATCCTCTTTCTAATAAAACAAAAAATAATCACAAAATTAATAAAAATTCTAAACAGGTACACATTTATTATCTTTTAAATATTTATTCACCGTATATTGGTCCATAGCATCAACTAATTGCTTCACAGTTGCTCCCTTCATGCATTCAACGATTGCATCTTTATTAGGGTCATTTGTACATCCAACTATTTCGGCTATTCTCATAGAATGTGGGATTGGATTGTCCGAAGTGGCCCATTCTAATAGAGCTGTTCCACTGCCTGCAATTGCTCTGTGAAATAATCCATTTCCTAATGGACTGACGACCAAATCAATTACAGCTGCAGCTCCTGCACTCTGACCGGCTATCGTAACCAAGTTCTTGTCTCCTCCAAAATGATGAATATACTTTTGAACCCATTCTAAGGCTGTTAGCACGTCGTAAAGACCTGCATTTCCTGGAGCTTCATTTGTTTCCAAATTGAAGAATCCTAAAATAAACAATTATTTTTTATCATTATTACATCAGTCCTATTTCACAGAAATAGTAATTTTTCATTTTTGAATGACATTTATGCATGATACAAAAAGTTTTGTGAGACCTAAGACCCCCAAGCGGTAGCTGATGGGTACAAAAACGACATCTCTTTCCATAAGTCGCCCTCCGTTGAAGAGTCCTCCCCAGAATCCAGTAAAACTCCCTCCATGGACATAGAGAATTACAGGAAGAAGTTTTTCTGGGTTTAACTACAATTATTTTAAATCTGACGTTAAATTTTGTATTCTTCAGTGTAATTATAATCACGAGAAAAATAAAATTACATTAGGTGTCCTAACGCCTAGTTTCAAACAATTTTCAGCTCCCATAGCCTGAATGTTATTCTTGGCTTCCGATGGAATCAAAGGAGATAAATAACTGGTTGAAATTAAATCACTCTGGGGACAAATTGCCAACCAATTGGTTGCGGGAAACGCTGACCCGTTTGCAGTTAGAGGACCGTCCCATACTTTTGAAGGCTGCAAAATAAAAATAATTATATTATTTAGATACTATTAACACAATTATGGTTTATATCCTGAGATTTTTCGTTTGCATATTTTATCAAGCGTAATTTTTAGTTTATTCTATAAAAAATATCTCATAAATCTATAATAGGTGATCAGAGATACATTTTTAATGTTTTAGTATAATTATAAGCAAGAGTTTTAAAGATTGAACCTTGAATCGATTGTTTCCTGTTACATCTTGAGCATATGGAATTCCGTTGAATTCGAAATACGTTCGAGCTGTTTGAGAAGTTAGAATTGGATGACCTTCGATGTCGCCTAGATTACCAGCGGTTACGGTGATCTTTTTAGCAAAGGCGACATTATTCGCCAGAAAGATTGTTAAAATGATGATCAATGGGGAAAACATGTTGACCAATTGATGGAAGGTGTAAAAGGAACAAGTTAATAGAATGCAGCGGCATTTTATATTCCAATTGAAATTATCTCATCCGAACATTGATATTGATAGTTCAAGGTGAACTTGTTGATCAACCAATTCATTTTATCTTTAACAATTCGTGTTTTAATTAATGATTTTGAAACAACAACTTCAATATGGAGATAAACAATATACTTAGGCATATAATTTATTTGTATTATATGAGGAACGTCTTCGATGTCAATTATTATCAATGATACCAGAGAAATTACGTGAAATGAAGTAATCATTCGTTTTAGTCTTTATCTATTTCTATGTATAACTGTGGAATGGTAATTAATGCTTTGTCAATGCAACCAAACCGCGAACCAATCCATTTGAAGGCGTTTTAATATTACCAGAGTATAAAGTCGGCATGCCGTAAATTATTTTCAGATGCCGCATGCCGTAAATGCCGTAAATGCCGTAAAAGCCGTAAAAGCCGTAAAATACATAATACACGGCATTGGCAGTTTAATAGTAATATTCAACTACTAGAAGAACAAAAAATATAATTTTGATCATTTTATAATAAATGACAACTGTCATAAGTTATAAAACGAGTTTTCACTTTTCAAAGCTTTTCAGCCACAAGGAGTGGCATATAATGATGTTAATACACAATATTGATGTATAAAATCACTTTTAGCATGTTTTTACTCACTTACCACATCAATTTATGTATAAAAACAGCTAAAAACGTAAAAAATAATTTACGGCAATTACGGCATTTACGGCATGCCGCCAAATACCAAATGCCGTAAATTCTATTTACGGCATTTACGGCATGCGGCATTTACGGCACACTCGACACCTTGAATATTACAGTTGCCACTCTCTTTCGGAGTATTTGAATAATTATGTGGCCATACGACCAGATTATTAATACCCCTAAGATTTTTGCAAATCACATTTAATAAAGTTAAACCTAAATGGTATGTCTGAATTGTACAATGAAAATAATCACCTAGTATTTTTCAAATATTTATAAAATTGTGTTATACATTGCTAGCTGAAGGTTTCTCTGTATCCGTTTCTAAAAACATATTTAGACATTTGACCAAGTAAAAATTAATTTTTATAATACAAGCTAAATTTTCAAGTAAATTAATTTGCCGAAATTCCCAGATAAACTTAAACAAATCTACGTAGCTTATTTTGGCGTAGCACAATTTTGTTATCGCACAATAATGGAACAATTGAAACTTAACCTGTGTATTTTTCTCGTTTCGTAGTAATTAGCAATACTTCACAACTTTGTTTGTGCCATTTCAATTAAACTCATTTAAATAACTTGTTGTACGATACGCAACTGAAAGTGCTCTCATACACATTTATACAAGTACTAAGTACATACATACAATACTGATTGTTATAGTAATGTCGGCCTGATTCATCAATTAAGGTTGAACTTGCGGTGATACTGTAGTTAGCACACTCATATTATTATGCATTCGTTACATTTGTCGACATGATATTCATTTTACATACACACTGGCACCAGGAATTACCTCGTCATTAATATTATCTAGTATAGCATCGAAGACAGACAGTAAGAGGAGTTTCCCAATACACACCCAACCAAATTTTAATTCCATCATTATAAATTAATGTTTACTTAAAACGTCAAGTGGGAGACAAAATATTTGCAAATCCCATTAAGGTAGATTTTGAATAATGGTTCGGCTTAGGTATTCCCCGAAAGCTCCTCTATTTTGCTTCACCAAATTGAAAAACTTCTAACCTTATTTCTGAATCTAAATATATGGCTGGTTAAATTTGCTTGCTAGTAGAATAGTCGCTCGATACTTTTAGGACTTAAATTGCATTTCCTGGTGCTGCAAATTTTTTATTTAGTAAATAAGTACGTAGACATTCCTCAAGGTTTACCTGGAACTCCGATTAATCTTCATAAGGTGGAATAAATGCAACGAGACCCATATTATATTAAGTATAGTGTGGCTTTGCATTCTACATTTACAAACCAAATGGTAGTACATTATTAACATGTATAATACTGTCGCCACATTTATGATTTGAAATAAAACGTTTGCCTTAATAATTCATGAAAATATAATAAATTTATAACACTACCGCCTTAATCCTACTAGGAAAGACACCGTCTGTATCATGTTGAAATATTTTATGTGATGAGCAGAGCTTCCTAGTATCATAAGTGATGTAAATTACGGTGCTAAAACTATTTCATGCTATTTGACACTGCCTTTGATGGCTAGTATTTTCCAAAGGATAGAAATAATTAAGGAAATAGCAACTACTTATTTGACGTTTACAGATAAAAAAAGGCTTCCAAAGTTTGAATCATTTAATAAAGACTATTTTTGTAATTACAACTTGAACAAACGTTGTACAAATGATAATTGTAGTCTCATCTGTAATAAATCTCAAGTCCATAGGATCTTAGTCTACATCTACATATTATGTAAGTTCATAAATAATATCTATCCATTTTAAAGATCTGAATATTTACTGGAAAATATTTACAGGTTCTTACTGGAAAGATTGAATTTTATTCATCACGTATTAATATTGTAGCCTATCTACTTTAACTTTAGTGCAGTTGGTTGAGTTCATGGTTTGAAGTGCAATGTTCTTTTAAGTAAGTGACGCCTACACCGTAATCAAGGTATATTTTAGTATCAACACGAATTATTTTTTCATTTAATTGGTAATTTTTTGTAATTTTTTAGCTTTCCATACCGTTAGGAAGGAGTGAGCATTTTCATTGCCTTGTGTCTTAATTTTAGTCAACGTGTGAGTTAGCCTAAACTCCACGTAACATTCTATAGTTTTACGAGTAGAATACAAATAGAACTGTAATAATAAAGATGAGATACGTCAATTGAGAACAAAATAGGTACATAATAACTTCCAAGAAAACTCTTTTCTTCTAAGATGTTTAACCAATGGAGGATAAACCACACCAAATGCAAAAATAAGCATTTTTCTGTCATTTCATTAAAACATTGGTATGAGGCGTCATATGTGTGACGTAAGCAAATATTAATTCATGCAGAATCGAGTTCTTGGAGGTGTGACTTTTCATTTGGACTTGTACCTATAAAGTCGTAGAATCTGTTAAGAAATAGATTTAGAGATAGGGTTAGCAGT
Source organism: Tomocerus qinae (assembly GCA_020055645.1). Classification (NCBI taxonomy): domain Eukaryota; kingdom Metazoa; phylum Arthropoda; class Collembola; order Entomobryomorpha; family Tomoceridae; genus Tomocerus; species Tomocerus qinae. The sequence goes on along the minus strand of CM034546.1, from coordinate 44,894,147 downwards.
GAAATTATTATCATTATACCATCTTTTGATTTCATAACATCTTCCTTACACCTTACATTATTTAACTTATCGACCACGCTATAACCCTGTGTCGATTCAGAAAGTCAGCTCCTGGAAACCTAGTTACATATTTAATTTATGCACCACATATCCATGGTTTCGAATGAAAATGTATTAATAACTTCCCAGTGGGATTGTAAATCATTTAGCCTAAATACTTGAAGTGAATAAGTGAATGGGAAATTGTGAATTAAGATATAGAGAAATATATTATCTACTGTCCTAATCCACTTATCACTAGTTAATTAACCAATGCAATATTCACTACAAAGGTTTAAAAAATATTTTGATTGTTCCTATCTAAGGGCGATTTTTGATTTAAATTTTTCCTAGATGGGAAACCAAAATGGCATGAGAAATGGGAAAATAGCCTGAAACGACGATCCTAATTCAACTGACTGAAGTCAAATAAAGCTATGCATACACATAGCTTTATTTGACAGCAGTCGGCAGTTGGATATTGAGTTGTAGTCACCATTCACAATCATTTCATTCACAAAAGTACTCGCACTTAATTTTCTCGGAAGCGAATCTTACGAAATGTGGAGGAAATGCAGCCGCTAGCCTAACAACCACCATTAGGTGATATTGAAGTTTAAATTCGGGTAAAAGGTAGTAAACTTTACATGTCTACACAGTGCAGTACAGGTTACTTTTAAAAAATAATTATTTATTTATTTTAGATTTGTAATTTTTTTGTTTGGTGTTATTTGGACAGCCCAAAAATGGAAGGATGTAAATATTTTATATTCAAAAACGTGATGGATATTAATGCACTACTCAAAGGAAGTTATTTTCACTGGCTTGGATTCTATGTTAACATTGCATTTCTAGTGGGAAGCATCCCATTCTTTTGGGACTGTAAGAAGGAAACTTTTGTCATTTCTAAATTTCAGTTTGGTCCTAAGATATTGACGACCTTGAATGCAATATTTGTCTACCTTACATCTATTCAGCTTTTACACATAATTCAACAAAAAGATTCATTCGATGTTGCTGCACTTACTCAAGAGTTTTTATTTTCAATCTTTCATTTTGTTTCCGGAGTGTTTACGTTTAGTGCCTCAAAAAGAGGGAGAGAAACTCAATTGGTCTTTAACTGCTTATTCATGAAAAACATTTTCTACCTAAATGGCAAGTTCATAATTATCAACTGATTATTATCACTACTTTTTTATAATCATAGGTATCTTCACTTCGTAACAATTGAGTTAATTTAATTATAAGGTCAACAATAAAAGTTTTTATGATTTGTTATCAAACTTATTTGTTCGAAATATCGAACAAATATTAAAAAATCGGGATTACTTAAACTTACACCAAATTATCATTTATATGCTGATTTTTCCTATTTCTATTATAGGAAATCGTGCAAACAATGGTGAAAAATCGAGTTATCAGAAAATAGAAGTTCTCTTGATCAAGTATTTTATTCCCATTATTCTATTTCCAGTTGCATCTGGTTTAACTTACATAATTCTACAGCGAAAACAAACCTTCTTGCTAAATATGTTAGCGCCTGGACATGGACGTTGGGCGTTACAAATCATAATTCCAATAGTTCAAGCCTTCACTATGTGTAACTCACTGTGCGGGGTGTATGTACTCCTGTTGTATATTCTTATTACGGTTGTTCGTGTCTCTTATTGGTTACAACAAATAAGGTAATAAAATATATAAAATGGTAATTCAATAATTCCAAAACATAAAATGGTAATTCAATAATAAAATATATAAAATGGTAATTCAATAATAAAATATATAAAATGGTAATTCAATAATAAAATATATAAAATGGTAATTCAATAATAAAATATATAAAATGGTAATTCAATAATAAAATATATAAAATGGTAATTCAATAATAAAATATATAAAATGGTAATTCAATAATAAAATATATAAAATGGTAATTCAATAATAAAATATATAAAATGGTAATTCAATAATAAAATATTTAAATGGTAATACAATAATTCCGAAATATAAAATGGTAATTCAATAACTCCGGAATATAAAATGGCAATTCAATAATTCCGAAATATAAAATGGTAATTCAATAATTCCGAAATATAAAATGGTAATTCAATAATTCCGAAATATAAAATGGTAATTCAATAATTCCGAAATATAAAATGGTAATTCAATAACTCTGGAATATAAAATGGCAATTCAATAATTCCGAAATATAAAATGATAATTCAATAATCAAAACTAATTCAAATTCATGACTAATTTACAGATGGAGCAAAGACGACTTTGAACATAAAATTCACGTTTACAATAGATTGCGGGTACTAAATGTTTTACTCCATAAGAGTTTCTTATCAATAGTGTGGCCTACAGGCATCATTGTTCTATCACTCGCTGTCATATTTTGCGTATGTGCTTCAATACAACTGTACCAAACAATGGATTTCATCTCCTATTGTACATTTCCTATTTTTGGTTTTGCAATGTTTGTGGATCTGTCTCTGGGTCTAATGTGCTGTGCAAAAATGTGGAAAAACTCTAAAGAATCATTGAGGACGATAACTTTGAATTATACTACACAACAGGAAATGTGTATGTTACTTCATAAGAAAGTTTTAAAATCTCTCAGACCGTTTGGAATGAAAATAGGTCCCCTTAGGAATGTCAAACATGACAGAATTTTTGAATTCTATGGGTCCCTTATTTCGTGGACTATCACGCTACTAATTATTTTTAAGTAGTATATGACAACATCGAATTGGGATATGTCCTATTTTTGTCATTATTTTTGGTTACGCTGTCTTGACCAGATTTCTGTATGTGACTAGTAGAAAATAATAAAAGGAGAACTGGCAACATGAAATCAGCAACCAAATTATACATTCGAGGGGTAAACAAAATTCAGTACTTTGAGAAGACTATCTAATCTTCTCTGGAGAGAATCCATGCTCAGAATGGCCAACTGAGCTTTAGATTCGAGAGGAAGAATCGCCAACAACCACCACATCCACCTTGGACCATCTGGGGTGTCCAACCAGTTATCCTCCGGCTCTGGCATATTTCCAAAATGAGTTATGATTCTTTGTTTCAGCATTTGATTAATTGAATTCATCCAATCACCCGCAGCCGTGTAAACAATTTTGTGTGTGTCCACCAATCCTGTGACAAAAATATATTTTAGGATTAATTTCCAAACAATATCTCCGTTCCTCTTATGGATTTAGCTAAAAAACATTTTTACAACATAGATGGCATATTATTATTATGATATGTATACAACCCCACTGACTGGTCAGTTAATTTTCAACATTAGGCTTACCATAATTTGACGAAGGGAAAACGGGACCCTACAAACTATTGTATTTAGAAGTCGATTTCGAAATGGTCAATGCCATTAAACCATTTATATGCGTTAGGATATTTTCCCGAAGCGCGTTAATTTTAAGCTCTTTTTGCCAAAAACAAAATTCACATATAATAGCGCAAAGCGAGTTAAGTTTTAAGCTTATTTTGCCAAAACTTGACAAAAAATCAAATAGAATCAAGCGAAGCGAGTTGATTTTAAGCTCTCTTCGCCGAAAACACAAAAAAATCTCTTTGCCAAAAATGGTCTACAATTCCCTCATAATCGCGCGATGAGCTTTGGTTTTAAGGTCCTTTTTCCCTAAAATGGCCTAAAATTCGCAAGCAATTGTGCCAACCATAAAAATGTTAAGTTTTTTGCTAAGAACAGCCAATATTAATGGCTGGTTAAAGCTTTACAAATAATCGCGCGAAGCGCGAAAACTTTTGGTATTTTCAGTCAAAAATTTTCTTTTTTCTTCGTAGTCATTAGATTAGATAATACTTAATTTTTTTTCAAAAAAACGGGACGCGTTTCTGAAAACGTGACACTTTCGGGGCAGCAAAAAACGGGACGATCCCGTTAAAAACGGGGGGACGGACGGTTAGCCTATTCAACATCATAATACGTTACTTAGGTATTTAAATTTACTGTTATTTTTAAAAATTAGTTTTGAAAAAACTGTTGTCGTGAAAACTCATTTTTGAAAAAAACTATTTATTCATTCCTAAAATGATAAAACCTAAAACGACCACATGTCATGCTCATATTCAGAGCCCAGAAAAAAATTTCAAGGGGAACACCGAGAAAATATTTTAGCGATTTTTTGCGTTTTTAGACAAAAATTTAATTTGACTGTAAAAAATTAAAGGCAATATAATAATAATATATTAATTTAGCACAACCTACAAACGAAAATAAGACATGAATAACGAGCTTACTTTGTCTGTCGTCTCCGTTGACGGGTCGGTCGACAAGGTATTCAATGGTTGCCGTGTTATAACCATCTTTCATCGACTTTGTTATGGTTTTGAACCGTCGGACACCAACAGTGTCAATGACAGAACGACCATCGGGGAAATACTGAACACTATTGACTTGGAGTAACGTACCGAAATTTGCATAGTTTCCCTCGGCATCTTGGAAATAGCAGCACATGCCGAATTTGCCACCACCTGACTCCATACATCTTCGGACCATCAGTCTGTATCTAGGCTCGAAGACGTGTAGGGGGCAAGGGACCCCCGGGAAACCCATCGTGCACACGAAGATGGGCAACTCTATCTCATTGCTTCTGTTCGGAGACGCAGCTTCTGCTATTTCCTCAGTATGCTGATTTACTCGCTCCGCCCTTTCCGTGGGAAAGAATTGGGAGATGACATTGTCCACGAATTCGGTCACATGGAATTGTCTTCGGGCCCGAGTGTCAAACAGACTAGTCTTGCACAACGGACAGTCAGAAGAATGATCCAAACTCCGCTCCAAACAAGTCTTGCAGTAGGTATGTCCACAGGGAGTGACTACAGGTTCATGGAAGAGTCTGTAGCAAAGACTGCATTCAAGAATTTCCATATTCACCGGCCCCTGAACTTCACGGGGTCCAAAATCAGGTTTGCCCATTCGTTCTACTGTTGCACGAATATCCAATAAAGCTTTGTAAGTCTTGTCGAAGAGATTACGCGTCCGGGTGACAAATTGATGGGACGAAGTGTCGAAGGCAGTCGTCGTGCAGTTTCTTTCTCCCGCTGACAAAAACGGATAGGATTTATAACTCAGTCTGCCCCGTTGCCGTGCAATAGACGTTTCTTTCACATTGTCAACCTCGTCTCCACTGGAATAGCAAGTCTCAGGCTCACTCAGTTCTCCACGTAGTCGGTCTTCACGGACTCTGAATCGCGGGTTGGGGTACGGTGAGAATAAGAGCTGATCAATGCTGCGTCTTCGCAAATTAAAAATCCCAGGACAAACCCCTGCGGAAGAATTTAGAAAGATTTTGTGCACAACTCTGGAAAGCTCATTTTGAACGGGTTTTAGAGCGGTGGCATCTTTAGGCTGACTACTTTTGATTATGTATATACAGAGGGTGAGATTGACAAAGGCATCGTCGTAGACTTCCAGTTTGATCAGAGCAGACGCTTTTCGGAAGTAGCCTTTTGGCCACACAGGACACAGACTAATCGCCGTTTCCGCATCCGCCAGTGCTGCTTCCGTTCTCCCCAGTACCAGCTGCACATGGGAGCGATTCGCCCAAGATATGTGATCGTCCGGACCTGAAACGAAAACCATACGTTCAGTTTTCTCATAATAATAACTTCTGTAACTATAGTTAGTGTAGAAATTCATATTTATTGTTAATAGGTAGAACTCAAGGTTGCTATAGAAATTCTTGTGGTATAAGGTTAGCCGCTCCGGAAAGTTAAAAATTCAATTTTTTCATTTCTGGTCTGAAGAATAAGTTCTATATTATGTCCTCCACTGCTTGGATAGGATAATTGGACTGCCATACTAATCGGTGTTCAAGGCAGGTGAAAAAAAAGTTGAAAAAAGTGCATTTTTAACTTGCTAACTTCCGGGGTGGCTAACCTTCAAGGTATCGAAAAACCCGGGTTTTTTAGGAAAAAACCCTCGACCCCGGGTTTTTTAGGGTTTTTTGGGTTTAAGGGTTTTTTATATAACTATAAGTATAAATACAAGCCTATACTATACCATATATGAAAACTACAGCTGACAACAACAACAACCGTGTCAACTACTATTAATTACGTCAATGAAAAGAAAAATTAACGCATAAAAGTTTAATTTTACTATGTTATAGTTATAACGTAGCAAATGCAGTATTTTTATGAACACCTATATAATTATTACTTTTTGATAACAACTAGTGAAATATTAAGCATTATAATATTTTACTGATTATATTGACTTTATGAAATTATTCCTTTGTTAATTTCAAGCTTTAATTGCAAAGCATTACAGTAATGAATATGTAAATGATAAATTGAAATTATGTGTACAACAATATTATAAACATAATCTTCACAATGCAATGACTAAAGTATACATAAAACTAATATTATTATAGTCCTCACATAACGATACATTAATTACGCGTAGAAGTGTAGAGGCTATATTTTTTTCCACCTGATTATGCATTTGTTTACATTTTTGAATAGAAATTAGTATGTATTGCGTATTTAGATGGAGCTGTAGTGCACATTTTTGTAAGTTTATCAGGAGGGAAATCCGGGTTAGACTGAAAGATGCCCGTTTCCTTGTATTCCTGACTCTGGTCCGACTCAATGCACCTAAAACTGCTAGACTTTATGATCGGGATGAGTGAAATGACTGCACAAAAGAGAGAACGACGAGATTTGGATACAGACAAAATAGTGGTTTATTATTCTCGAAATTATGACACGATCGTATTTACTCTAAGTTCCCTAAAACCCGACCTGACTGACTGACGACGACGAGGGTTCCCGACCAACTGTGACTGACGAGGGTTCACGACCAACTGTGACTGACGAGGGTTCACGACCAACTGTGACTGACGAGGGTTCACGACCAACTGTGACTGACGAGGGTTCACGACCAACTGTGACTGACGAGGGTTCACGACCAACTGACGAGAGAGTCTCCGTCTCTCCGAGTATATGGAGTCTCGAAGTGGGAGGTAGGAGTTCATTAGAATATTAGAGACGTGATGTTAATGAGGGTGGTAGTGGGCGGTGAGGAGTCTCCTCTTATGACTCCATATACTCGGAGAGACGGAGACTCTCTCGTCAGTTGGTCGTGAACCCTCGTCAGTCACAGTTGGTCGTGAACCCTCGTCAGTCACAGTTGGTCGGGAACCCTCGTCGTCGTCAGTCAGTCAGGTCGGGTTTTAGGGAACTTAGAGTAAATACGATCGTGTCATAATTTCGAGAATAATAAACCACTATTTTGTCTGTATCCAAATCTCGTCGTTCTCTCTTTTGTGCAGTCATTTCACTCATCCCGATCATAAAGTCTAGCAGTTTTAGGTGCATTGAGTCGAACCAGAGTCAGGAATACAAGGAAACGGGCATCTTTCAGTCTAACCCGGATTTCCCTCCTGATAAGTTTTGTAAAAAACCCAATAAACCCGGGGTTTTTTAAGTAAAGCGGGGTGGGTTTTTTTACAAAAAACCCAAAAAACCCCAACCCATAAAAAACCCGACCCACAACCCTGCTAACCTTATACCAGAAACATCCCTATAGCAACCTTGGGTAGAACCTATATTTCTGACTGCCATAACTGTACTCCAAGTTTTTGTAACTTACTCAGGCGAATAGCTTCAGAATATTTCCAAAATGAATCTTCAAGTATTCTTCTATCAAATAGGCGATTGCCTTCGTCTCGGAGCAAGCTTGTTTTCATGTTCTTTGGCCAAAATTTTTCAATGAGGGATGCCATGATGACGTCAACTTTTGTTTGATTAACATCCGTACAGCTTATTTCATATGCACACTTTTTACAATTCTCCCCAACAACTAATTTGGTTAAGCATTTTCGACAGTAGGAGTGGCCACAGGGAATTGTCACTGGTTCCACCCACACATTATAGCAGCCTGGACAGGAAAAACAATCCACTTGAACGAAGCTACTGGGATGTGGTCCTGGTCCCTCTTTCGTCTCACCCACGATTTGATTAGAATATCTCTCCACGAAAGACCTCAACTCCGCAGAACGAACACTTCCTCCAAATAACTTGTACAGTTGAATCAGAGAATTCATCGATGTATTAAGCGACCATTGATTTGTGAGGGGAGGAGTGTAGTCTTCCTCCACAAATGAAAAGCCTGGGATGCCATCCAAAGAGTCTCCGCTGCAGCTTTCATCTTTATCTTCGCTTCTAGTGACTTCTCCTGAAGATGCCATCGATAAAAATGACAGATTCGTAACATCGTCTGGACCTTCGTCGAACTTATCAACCAAGTCATCATTTTCCAACATTTCATTATTTTCTTTCATTTTAGTTCATTTAACACCCACGACGTTTTCCCATTGAATCACAATTTAACCAACAAGAAACCAAAGTCTTGAAATCCAAGCTAGATTCATAACCTGTAAAAATAATTTAATTAGGTTTGAATGCATTTCTTGTAAATGAAATATTATAATGATACGTGTAACGTGTAATTAATATAAAAGTTTTAAATAAAAACGTCATGCATTGCCATGCCTTCTTACTTATATAATTTTACAGCGAAAACATATTTTCTTGCTAAACGTGGTAGTGACTGGGCGATGGGGGGCGTTTGTAAAATCATAATTCAAGCCTTCACATCATGTACCTCCCTGTGCGTGGTGTATGTACTCCTGTTGTACATTCTTAATACCGTAGTTGTTCGTGTCTCTTATTGGTTGCAATAAGGTTAGTTCCGAAATGGTAATTCAATAATTCCGAAATATAACTCCAAATGTTGATTCAATAAAATTACTTCAAATTCATGATCAATTTACAGGTGGGGCAAAGACGACTTTGAACATAATATCCACGTATACAATAGATTGTAGGTACTAAATGTTTTACATTTACTCTATAAGAGTTTCTTGTCAATTGTCAATAGTTCGGCCTACAGGCATCATTCTGTGAGCCGCTCGCTGTCTATATTTTGCGGATGTAATACAAACCAAACAATGGATTTCATTTCTTATTGTATGTTTCCTATTTTTGGGTTTCCAATGTTTGTGGACTGACGTGTAAAAATGAGGTTAAACTCTAGTAGCTTTATAGTTACAAAAATATTTTGTAAAATGTTTTTGGAATTACAAAAACAGCTTATTAAATTACAAAAAAAGCTTATTAGTAACTACGACCTAAATACGAAAATTTATTTATTTAATATAATAAATCAATTTTAGAGAAGGAAGAAGAACCCTTACGTACATTGAAGGAATTTACTAAATAGTGGTAAAATATAAAAAATAAAGTTACTTATTGACTAAAAGAGATTGAAATTTTTAGTCGAAATTATGAGTATTGACAAAACACAATTTCTGATAATTATTAGCTTTTATGTACATTCCAAAGTTTTCATAGTATTGTTTTACGGTGCGGTGTCAATGTGTCAAGATGATGTTAAGAAAGATAATACTCATAGTTATAATTTTAACTATACCATTTACTATTGTTTCATATGTTTATTTAACTTATGTCTTTCTACATTATATTTTGTATAAGTACTGTATTGACACCGATTGCATTTGAAAGGTCGCTTGCCAGTGTGAGTGTGAATCCTCATATGATCTTTCAAATGGTTGGATTTTAAAAATCTTTTACGACAAACGTTATACTCAAAGCGCTTTTTAGGTATATATAAAATTACTGTTTTGGTTGTACAAGAGGGTCGTACTTTGATTAGCTTTGCCAGAACCATCGACTGAAACAATTTCATTAGTCCGACTATGACTATTTGTGGCCTCTGACAAAAGAAAGAAGATTTGATTGGATTCTAAATCTTCGAAACTAAAACCACAAAAATAAAACTTTTGATAATAAAAAGTAAAGCGTAAAATCCACAATGAGTCAGCTGAAATTAGGAAGTCAGTTTAAGTAGCTGAAAGCTCAAGTGTCTATTAACACGTCCTCACTCAAGTCAAGACATTACTCTAGTCAAGCGTCAACAATAATGACTTTTGGTACTAAAAAACGTGGCTGCGTTTTGATTTACATTTTTCATTTGGGTTTATTTATAAAACTCCAAATATTTCAACTTTGGAAACGTTCAATTCTGACTAGTAGTCATTATTTTAAATTCTAAAGCTACAAAGACCTAGACCCAATGTAGTACAAATCGACTACTTCCTAAATTAGTCTATTGTAACTAACTGGAGATGTACCAACTGTGATTGTGATAAAATAATGTCTGTTTCGAATTTGAAATACATTTTACCTGCTAACAGCGTTGTCACTCGTGGAATTATAATGTACGCTTTCAAAGTGGCAGTTGGGTTTTCTGTTTATTTATATTATGTTGTTCTTCTGCTGAAATTCTTGACAAAAATTAAAAATATAATCGGTATAGAATTAAGCCAGATTTAAATAAAAACTTAAGTTAAAATGTAAAATCTATGAATAATTAAAGACATACCAATATAATGAGTTTCGTCGATAAAAAATTCAGAGGTAAGTTCAATTTTTACATTGAAAATGTTTTCACAGTATGCAGCCACCGGACTAGACAATGACGGGTAGTATAATTCATTTGGATATGAATGATTACTCAGTGTAGTCTCCAAATCAGTGAATCTGAATTCAAGAGTCGACGAGTTTTCATTTTCTTCAAAATAGGAACCAATAGAACTATTCCAAGATTCACCTGGCAAGGAAGAAACATCGAAACTAATTAACAATGGAAATGCTAGATGTGTCTGTAGACTTTCCTCGTCGATAAAGTATATCTAATGAAAACATAAAAACTAAATCAGAAATCCGTTTTTGATAAAATTCCATTAGGTTATTGAGATCAACCAGTTCCGTTGTTAACTGCAAACATTTTGGGCAGTAGGAACAGGTTTCAGGATTTGGTTCCTGGGTCAATGATGAATGCAGATATTTACTGCATAAGTAAATTAGTTGTGACGAGTAGCAACCTGAGATTTCTTCAATAAATTTAGTAAAACACAAAGCACAATAATTTTTCATTTTCGCCGACATATTATTTTTTAAAGTATGCGTGCAATGTGCAACAAATGATAATAAACGGTCTTTCATTAAGATACTAAATGCCATAAAGATATTAAATTGCACGATACTTATTTCAGCTAGGTCAAAGGTGGAAAGAAACTGCAAAAGTAGATACTTTTTAAGAATGAAAATCTGCAAAACTATAAAAAAATTAATCCCATATATATATTTTTTCATCATTTGATATTCAACATTTAAATTCCCATATTAAACATACAAATAATAATAGTACAGTGGTGGTGGTAAAACTTACTATACTTACTTGTAATATTCCAAAGGTTTAAATTCGAAATTACTTTTTAAAAATATAATTAGTTTTACAAGAAAAGAAACACCGAAAACTTTTCAGCCTCTTAATCTGACGGAGGATTTAAATCTTTCCCGCAATATTTATGACAACAGTAAAGTTAAAGGGTAATTTCCAGAACCAAAAGCATTCAAGAACTATATAGAACATGACAGAATATTCAAAAGTTTGGATATCATGCCCTGTGCCTATCTAGCTTTAGTTTAAAGTAAGGCAATCTTCTAGTTCTGCTGAAGTCATAGAATTAGAAACACACTCGCTACTAGAAGAAACATTTCCTTATCTCACAATGTATTAATTTATATGGAAGCGTTTGTTGTACGAAAGGACAAGACCGGGAAACGTGTGTAAAAAGTGTGGAGAATGGAAGCTTTTTGCCTGTTTACAATATCCTGTTACTTATCCTGTTATTTTGCTATGCGTTATCTAAATCCCCTTCCTATATCTATGGCTGAAGTATACTTCAAATAGAAACAAAATTTAGGATACACCCAAAGTCATATATATAGGCATCCGAAAGAGTCCGTTGACAAGTAACAATGCGTAAGTTGTAGCAAAAAGTGCTTTTAAAAATCTGGAATGGTATGCTATAACATAGATAAATTTTCAGGGACAATGTTTTAGCTAAGCGTGATTAAATTTAGGGGTAGGGTCAGACATAGCACTTGAAATATTTTGTGAAAATAAATAAGTGACATATTTGATATAATTTGCGAAATATTTGACGTGTACTTTTTAAACACTTTTTAACAATGAAATTTTTGAAATAAATGAAATCGGATACAATGCAATTTATTTCGTTTTTTAAAATTTTTTTCCCTTGAAATAAATTATTTGTGCATGCATATTCCCATGTACAATGTATTTATTTTAAAAATTTTCTTTTACCAAAGCAACATGATTCTAATGGCATGGCTGTGGACATTGTACGGCATTTATTATGTTAGTTTACAGGTGGTTTGATGAAATTTTTGTGCACAATATGGGCTTATTCTTTTTGATTGTTTGATTGATTGATTAGCTTTATTGTCAAACATTGTTCAGTTTGCAAACAAGCTAGTCTCCCACAAGGGACATTTGTTATTTTGTACTTGCTCGAAATATTTGCACATTCGGTTGCATGATTAATAATTGAAAAAACTCCGCTGGGAATTATTGTTTTGAAGTTTTGAACACAAAAAACTCCATAAAAGCCAATAGTGTCAATGTTTAAATGTTTATTTGATTTTAAATCCAAAAAAAGGTTTTGTAAAAATATACTGAGATATCATCTGAAGAAAGTGATATTACAATGGATCAATTACATCGAGGTCAACATTTTATTTGTCCGAAGGCAGTAAAATGTCATTGTTTTAGCATCTATCTCCCTTTGTTAATATCCTTGCCTGGTTTGAAGGCCGTAATTAAATTGTGCTAACATCCGTTAATAATTTAATGGCCTTATAGGTAGTTACGGTAAGAGTAGTCAGTTATCAATGGGTGGAAATAAATATAAATATAAATATCCAATGTTCTTTTATAATAACCCAAAACTCAGGGTACAGAAAACAAAATAAAAAGTGTCCTAACGCCAAGGTATAAAAAATATCAAGTCCTCTAAAATGTGTAAAATGCAAGTAACAGGTTTAGTATTACAAGCTTTCTGAAGTTGTAAATTTTTATATGACCTTTTAGGTTAGTTATTTCTCATAATTATTATATAAATCATTTTCCCCAGTCATTTGCTAGCTTTTAAACTTTCTTTAATATAGTCAACGAGAAGGCAATAGACAACCTACTCACTATTTAATTCTAATCTTCCAATTCCAATCACACAATCACGAAACGTTTTTTTTCTGAATTTAATTGAAATAACTGTGGAATGGAGTGATACGTAATACGTACGACCTTAACCTCAACTGATATTCCAAAAATAGTGCAAATACCCATTACCCATTAGGACAATGGAAAACAATATCTGGAGAAAAGTGGAGATCTTTAAAGGCAAACATAAGTACAATACTATTAAAGCGAATTACTTTTTCTGTGTCCCCGTTCTTGCTCATTGGGTAGCGCAGAAGAATGACATAAAATCATGCGAATTGACAAACTTTTTCTTAATTCAAGTAATTATTGAAGCAGAAGCAGAATAATTAGAAGGGAACGAAATAAATGCATTCTCTCTTTTATTCCGTCTGAAGAAGATGAAGGTACTTACTTTTTAATCAATCTAGAAGTATTTATTTCTAATTTTGGAAGAAAATAGACAAAAAGTTTCAACTACAAAATTGGGCAATTTTAGAATATTTTGTAGAAAATCTTTTTAGATTTAATAAAAGCTTCTGAAAAACGATTTTGTAAATGAAGCAGACTCTGCCCCCATTAATGTAACTTGTAACTATCTGAATAAATGGCGAAATCATTTCCTAAAACAAGTTGTATTTGTATTTTCTTTGATTTTCAGAAGAAATGGTTTTAATTTCGTTATACTCCATGCAGTGTAAAACAGTTGAGTTCAAAGCAAGTTGTAGTTAATACTACAAACCTATACGGAGGGGTCGCAATTTTAGAACATATTTGTGGTTTGATATGAAACGAAATGTGAGAAAAGAATTTGGGGTAATATATCCGACCCCTTGAATGTTCTATAGCTTCCGTCTTTTGCTTGGAATTTATTAAAACATCGTATAACTTGGCTTTTGTTTAATGACTAGCATTTTGTCTTGTCTGAAAATGTTGCGTAAGAGAGCAGAGCAGAGAGACAACAGGCAACCTGGCTCACTCTCACTCACAAAAATCGATAATCAATGGAAGTCTCATCTTCGTATCATCGTATCGTCATCGTCTCTCAAACTTCAAGCTCTCAATTCTTTTGTAATTGTAAGAACCCGGAATAGTTTTTTTCTTGTTTGACACCTGGGCAGGCCTATGCACGTGCCTTCGGGGGTGTCTTTTAAAAAAACGTGAAAACCATTTTAAGTGTTGTTAATATCTTTTAATTCTCTGAGCTGAGGCAAATATTACTGATACCAAAAATTAAGCGGGGAATCGGATTTAAATGCTTTTTTAATTATCTAATTTTAAAATATTATTATGAAATATTCTTAATTGAACGTGACAATTACCAAATCATCAAATCAAAAATGTACATAAGTATGCATTGAAATTGAAAGTAAATTTCAGTAAGGAGTAAAAATATTTGCATAGGATATTTATTCAACATATTATATTGAAATTGCTACATGATTTTTTTAAAATCTTTACTTTACAAAATTGGATGATTAACAAGACATTATTTTTAAAGAGACGATACACTAAATGCTTGTAATATATATAATCAAGGACGTATTTAGGGGGGGGGTGCTAGGGTGCTTAAGCACCCCCTAAATATTTTGAAAACACACTAGATATTATCATGCATTTACCAAACAGATATATTTAATTCCAAAATTTTATTTTCTTTTAACATCAATGACATTACATTTCGTATCTTATTTTCGAGTATTTTCGAAATCTGTTTCAGCTTCAGCATTTTTGAATCTGAGCATTTTTCGAATTTGTTCGGGCGTGTTCGAATTTGTTTGAGCGTTTTCAAATCCTTTTCTCAATACAGCACCCTTAGGAGGACTGAGATTATCTTATGTTTACAGAGATAGAAATAAATGTAACTAAATGAGATTTTTCTGTTTAAAACGCCTAAAACTAAATCTGCCGAACTGAGTTGGGGATGACATGTAAATCACGTGTTTAGAAGGGGTAGCCCCCTTAAATCTACAGATAAAAGGGATTTTTTGTCAAAAAAGATTAAAAATCATAAATTTTTTCGCGCTTCGCGAAAAAAATGTGTTGTTTTATCCAAAAGATTATGGTACTCTATTTGTTTGATTCATGCAATACTCATTTTTGGAAATTAGCACCCCCTAGATCCCATTTCTAGATACGCCCTTGTATATAATAGGTATACAATTATTGTTTTTTAAATATAGCAGCTGTTGACAGGAGAATGATAACATTAGTATCCCGTCTTCCAGACCTAATTATATAAAACCAACAAACTGTTAATCATGGAAGTGGTTTTTAGACCACATTAATCTAAGTTCCGTCTCATGATCCAATACTCTTCGTCTCTTCGTGTGTAAATCGTTGCACTTCAGTAAAGTTGTTCTGCAATGCAACTGCAAGTAATAAGCTCTAAGCGACTTGAGCCTTAGTGTGGGCTCTACTAATCAAATAATAGTAGATATTATCATACTCTCCTTCTATCACACATACATGGCTTATTAACATGTACACGCCTTTTATGGCGGCTCAAATTACTTTCATTGTTAAATCTTAATCCACATAAATCACAACAGAAGGGCTTCTCTCCCGTGTGAATTATTTCATGTGTCACTAAGCTTTGTTTTATTGCAAATGATTTTTTGCAAACTGTGCATTCATAAGGCCTCTCCCCTGTATGAATCCTCATGTGAATTTTCAAATGTGAAATTTTTTTGTTACAGACAGGGCACTCTTTAAGCTTATTAGGTTTCTTTTTCCGATTAAAATTACTGCCTTGATGATTACCACGTATCGCTTTTTGTTTTGTCTTGGTTTTTCTCGAACCGGATGTTGTGGCAATTGCATCGATTGATTTGGGAATAAAATCTGTGTCATCTGAAGAAAGGACGACGTAAATTTGTGGTTCTAAATTTTCTGGATCGAAATTGACTTTTTCCTCACATTCGTCCATTATTTCATTTTCTGTAAATACATAAACAAAATAATTAAAGATTTATGAAAAGCTGATTTTGTTATTAGTGCTATAAAATCTTACTATATATACCTATTGTTTCAGTATCTTCAACGAAAACAGCAGAAGTATCTTCCATTTTAATATTTATAAGATTTTCGCTCTGCTTTGGACAGGTAGACGTTATCGATAACGGATCGGATAATTCATCTAAATATTTATCCTCGGAAGGAGTGATATTGAAGTCTTTCGGCGAAGATGACTTTTGGCAATAATAAGAATTAGAAGCATTCCAAGCGTCGCAGTTAGGCAACGCCGAAATTTCGACTAATTTTTTCTCCGATAAATGTGAAAAGGTTTCTGTGGACTTTCCTCGACGATAAAGAATGTCAAGTGAAATTATGAGAACTAAATCAGATATCTGCTTTTGATAATATTCCATCTGGCTATTGAGATCCACTAGTTCAGCTGTTGACTGGAAACATTTAGGGCAATACGAAGAGGTTTGAGGGTTTGAATTTGTTTGGCTTAACATTGATTCCTGTGTCAGTGAAGAATGCAAATATTTACTGCATAAACCGAATAATTCCGGAGAGCCACGAACCGAGTTATCTTCAGTAATTTCAGTGTAACACAGCTCACACTTCTTATTCATCTTGACGCTTATTGTACACCTATCCGAATTGATACAGGAAGTAAAAAATGGTTACTTTAACCCAGTAGATGCCAATTAACGGTCTTGAAAGTCTTGAATTATTGTGAAGAATTCTAAATCTGTAATTTGTAATAATCGGACGATGATACTTGGCTATCACACAACAATGTCATACGTACGTTGTTCGTGAGAATCTGCAAAAAGAGAAAATATAATTAATAATTTTAAAAAATTAATTCCATATAATATATGTAATTAGTGTTACTTCTAAAGTTGAAAGTCTAACATCTAATTAAATAGTCTGTAATAGTTATTCAAAATACAGATGTTCATTATATAAATATATAATGAGATACATATTACGTAAATCCATATATTCTTCAACTACATTTTGTTTTTTAATAAAAGTACACACCTTTCGCAAAAGTTGGCTTAATTAAAAGTCGTAAAGTTTTAGCACTCTATTTTTTCAATTCAATTATCATTTAAATAATTAAAGTTGACTAATTTATTGATTTAGAGCCAAATCCTAATGAACGGTTTACATTTTCCCGCAATAATAATGGAACATTCCGTTCTGGAATCTTGACTGGAGGAAGCTTTACACATTAAGTTTTCCCATACGCAAGGAAAAAGTTCTACGGCACCTTTGACAGGGTTATGTTATTACCCCAAAAAGTGCATGACTTTATGTACGATCTTCGATGTCTATAGGTAACCATCGCAAAAAATAATTTGTACATCAATCAGAAGCAAACCTACATTATAATAACACCATGGTGCATGTATACAAGTCATGTACTTTTTCTTTAATTTTCTTGGCAATAATAAATGTAGGTACATCATGTGTCCTATTCTACAGGAAAACTATTTTCCTATTTATCTGAAGACAAGAAATCAATTAAATAAATTATTTTAGAAAAGATAACTGATTTGTGTTTCGGTATGCTTTTTGAAAACACATTACAAATTAATAAAACTTAGTTACAAAATAATAATACAAATATGGAATTACTTTGAATACAATGAAACACTTTAAGTTTATCTATAAAACGTATTCAAGCGAAATTCTAGAGAATCTTTATTACAAAACAGTACAACTTTTTACAAATATTTTACACAATAGTATGTGTCATGGAACATTATAATTCTTAGATCAAAATTACAGCGTCGTTGGACAATTACAGAACAATTATAGCAACATTTTGAGCATATTACAGTTGCATACTGTTCTGTTTAATTTAGTAAGTTGTGTATATGTATAACTATACTTTCAATTTATAAAGGGATTAAAAAGGTAATGGAAATAAAATAATATCATCAATTACCTGTAATATTTAACAAATAAGAAATATTTCTAATAAAATATTGCAAAATTCATAGTGAATTTAAACACTTTATGATGCAGCAATTTCCTTATAATTTATACCCGTTTATTATAATTTAATCCATACTTATTTTTAAAATCATATTACAGGATATTATTTAGCAATTTTTAAAAGCAGAATTTTTTTCTCATATTTCGCCTCTCTTTGAGCTTGAGGTCGTCAATACATATTGACAATACAGAAAAAAATTTAAAATGAATGTTTTCGTATGATACTAAATTCAATAAAAATTGAACGATAATATTTGTAAGTCGCAGTATAAAAATTGTAACCCTAATTATAATAGCCTACCAAAATGTTGGATGTTTTTTTGACTTGTGTTTTTCTACATTGCTTCGTGCAAAAGCAGAAAAATCACAAAGATCACATTTGAAAGGTTTCTCTATGTTCCCACTATGACAACGTTTATTATGATGGATCATATTACTTTCACTGCTATATCTTTTGTCGCACAAATGACAGTAGAAAGGTTTCTCTCCAGTGTGAATTCGTTCATGTACCAACAAGTTCGGTTTTGTTGTAAATGACTTTTTGCAAACTGAGCACTCATAGGGCCTCTCCCCTGTGTGAATTCTCATATGTTCTTTCATATGATTAGGTGATGATAATACTTTGTGACAAACTGGACATTCAAGTGGTTTTCTCGGATAGTTTCTCGGAAATTTTTCTCTTTTCTCCGCAGGTGTTTTAGTGGCACGTTTTCTTTTCTTCCATCCTATTTCTGAAATATTTGTACTAGTTAGTCCAGGGACAGAATTGGTCGTCGTCGTCTCTGAAGGCATCAATATAATTTCTGGAGATTCCAAATCTTCAGCTCTGAAAATTAAATTAAATATAATCGTCGATAATTCAAAAACAAATATATTTTTCGCTTTGCATATTTGTACTAATAATGATGTAATTTAATTTTTTGAGTTTATTGATCGAATTCTTAAACACGATCTGTTAAAAATCAAAAGTAAACAATGTACATTAAATTAAAACACTCTAGTCACCCTTCTAGATTCCAATCACAACAAAAAGCAGTGACAAAGGATTTCAATAATAGTTTATATATACCGTGAAGTTGGCTGACCCTACAAACATTTATGTGCGACTCTTCTGGTTAAATACAAATTTTTGCGGCAAACCTAATCGTTGACTATCATTTTTCCAAACAATTGATAAATATTTTTAACCTGTTTCCAGAATTCTCATTGTAATCCATTGAATTGGAGTGAACGCTTTCGATATAGATATCCGACGATGTTTCATTACCATCAAACTGCTCCTCTGTTACAATAGAAATTAAAAACATGACATAAAAATAAACCGGATTAAAATTTTAAATATAATTTCAAAAATTTCAAAATTATAAAATAAGGATCGAATGTCTCTAGGTATAACATTACTTTATAGTATGTATTAGTATAATAGATAGTGTAATTAAATACCAATATTTTGAGTTGAGGAATGTTCAACTTTAATATTAAAAGCATTTTCACAGTCTGCAGGCGCTGAAGCCGGAGTAGTCAATAATGGATCGCACAATTCCTCTGGATACGAATAATTATTTTCTGAAATAACAGTATAAAATTGCTTGGCCGAGGATGTATAATTATCTTCCGAGGGAGTATTATGGAATTCCTTCGACGGTGCTGTAGTTTGTTGATAGTAGGAAGTAGAAATGTCCCAAGAATCAGAATTTGGTAAAGCAGATACGTCAAATTCAATTAATTTTTTCCTACAAGAATTTACATTTGCAGATTTTCCGCGACGGTAAAGAATATCCAACGAAATAGTAAGAACTAATTCTGAAATTCGTTTCTGATAAAATGTCATCTGGTTATTGAGATGAACGAGGTCAGCTGCGGACTGGAAACATTTTGAGCAAAATGACAAGCTTCTTGAAGCTTGATTAAAAATAGTTTCATGTGTCAATGAAGAATGTAAATATTTGTTGCATAAATCTAATAATTGTGGAGAGCAGCGTCCTACGTTTTCTGAAATAAATTCAGTGAAACACAACGGACAATTTTTCATTTTGGAATTTAACTGACAATATAACGATAATGAAATTAACTCTCTTATTGAGCAGCTTTCCTCATTAGTCAGTAGTGATCAGTTGTCAGTGGATAAGATTGTCAACTTCTGAAAAATTCTAATTTTGAATTTAAATTTCACTAAAAAATTTGATGAATATTGAAAAAGGGAGAATATAAGTTTGATCTCTGTTTTCCATTCTAATAAGGTATAATCCAAAACTGAATTTGAAATTGAAAAAACAAAAGTTTAAAACAGCAATAATGATAAATAGCAGTTGCCCAACCAAAAGAAGAATTTAAATACTGGCGCAATATTTTGTAACATTACTATTGAATTATCGCAATCTCAACTTTGTTGTTCAGGTTGTGACAAAGGGTATTTTGAGACTGAATGACCTTTATTATATTGATCAAGTCATTTTTTTAATGTTAGTTTGATTGATGCCGACAGCTACAATATTTCTGTAGCATTTACCCTTAAGAATAAATGAAATTTTACCAAAATTTTACCTATACTGCTGAGTTAAGTTAAGCGAGGTCGCTCGGGAGAAACCAAATTTTAAGCTCATGAAACTCAACCACTTAGCTTATTCCTTCCTATTCAGGAACTTGGTATTTTGCTTGATTTTTCTTATTCGTTTATTAGTTAGCTAGTGGGACATTTATTCGTAGTTGTTTTTCATACAATTATAATTAATTACATGTACAATTATTATATTTATACATATTTATTATCAATTATATTTGTAATAAATCTGCATTATATTTAACAAATTGAATATGAATTCAGCAGAGACATTAAATAAAATATCTGGGGATAATAACTTGCAAAAATACAAAATTTTGTACGTAGTCATCTTAGATTTTTTTTATTTATTATTCTGATGGGAATCTACTATAATCCTTTGACAGTTTGAACTTGCTTTTTCTCGTTTCAAAAATATTGTAAGACAACGACTGTATAATTTACAAATCAATTCAGTAATTATATAAAACAAAACATATCTAATTTCCCAAAAAAATATTAATAAGTACAGGATTACGAAAACCAAATAAATAGCAAAAATAGTGAAAATGTTTGAATTATAAAAATTCAAAGGGCGGGGTTTGTCTCTATCGAAGCAATGTCGACATAGAGTGAAATTAAAGTGGTTGAATGCATCCATCCATTTTGCATATAGCCCAGATTGTACCAACCAATAAAGTTTCTTTTGAATGTATTCTTGAAGAAAAATAAACTGGCTGGTGACTGTCATGCCAAAAGTAATAGTATTATTATCTGGAACTCCAACATACAATTGTCGTTTTAGGTTGATCCCCTTATTAATATCCCAAAGAGAATCGTTAAGAAAACGATGAATTTGGCTCTGTCTATCCACAAAGACGGATCTGTTACATTGAGAAATCCAATGTTGAAAAGTTGATAAGGGGGAAACTATTGGAAAACGAATTTTTCTGTCAATTTTTTCCAGCTTTTCAAAAAAATTTTGATAATAAAGGGAAATCCAATGAAAGACAAAATATCTATTTTGATATGTTTTTTTAAATTGGTTAGTATAATCCAATGCGTCCCGTACCATTTCGATTGGTACATCATTAAATATTTTGCCCAGAGTATTAAAAGTAATATTATTTCTGCATTTATTAATGTTTTCTTGTAGTGTGTCCTCATTATCATTTGGTGTCTCATTCAAATATTTATAACAGCTGTAATATAACAATATTAATTCCTGTATATCAGTTCTTATCAAAGATGGATCATAAGGAAATTCTCCGACAAGTGGACCAACAGCTGAAAAATCCAAAGTTGTAATTTCATCAAAAGTTTCGATTGTTCTTACAGGTCTGGGTTCAGTTAAATCGGTGATAACGATGCCTGCATAGCCGTAGGTGATAACAATGAACATCAATAGATAAAGTCCCAGAACAATTTTGAACCAGAAATATTTCTCCAACTTTTTGGGGAATCCGAAATTGTTACAGAGTGCATAAGCACAACAAGTGAAGATGAACTGGTGGATTTGGTTGTGCTTTAAATATACAAAGTTAGTTGGAAGAAGAATGTGACAAGTAATATTGTAGACAGAATCCCAATCCAAGCAGAGAGATCAAATGGACGAATGTAGCCGTAGAACGACAAACTCTCATCCTCCAGAACCACACAAGATATAAAATTGTAATTGTCTGAGCCAGTTGTAATTAAATTCCATCCAGAGTCAAATTCGCGATTGTCCATTGAAGTTTCATATTTTATATTCAGCGATTGTGCTTCAATGTTAGGAAAACATTGAAATGTAAGACTAGCTATCGTCGTATTAGGAAAACCTTGAAAGACAATCGAAGATAAAATTATAGCTACGTCGATATTGTTTTCTTTGAACACGGATAAAAAATATTCCTTTTTAAATATAGGCCCACAATATAGATTCATACTTGAAGGGGCACGATCAACCACCGAATACAAATTTTCTTTCATGAAATCACTCTTCATTACAATATCTCTACGAATCTTCCTTAAAAGTGTTTGAATGTTTTCTTCTCGTGCAGTATTTTGTAATAAAATTAAATTGTCTTTGTATTGTATTGGCATTTCGTTATTTTTCCAACATTTCCCACAAATAAAGAATATTCTTCTGTCTTCTTCCATTAATGACTGAACAAAATAGTGTCCTTCCATCCCACGAAAATGTTTTTGAATATTATTTAAAAATTTGGTTTGGTTCTTCAGAATATCGAGAATTTCTTTTTCAACGAGAAAATAAATATTTGTACGATCTAGAATAGTGTGCTTATCTTCGACGTAACAATTTTCCCCCAATGTCAGATAAGGTTTCTTGAATATAGTCTTTTTATTGAACCTGAAATTAATTCCTACGTATTGAATTATATATTCTGTTAATGCCAAGTCAATCGAATTGCTTGATTTTATATCTACAGACAAATGCACAATGCATGTAAATCGGTTATTTAAATAAGGTGAATACACGTCGTTTTTGTTGGACTTGGCGAAGCACATGCGAAACCACTGATTTAAAACCGATGATACTTCTAGATACATTTGGGATTTGATTTTCTCTTTGGTGACATTTCTATACTTTTGAACTAAATTTCTTTTCATTTTATCAACATTCGTGATAGAGTATGGAGTTTTTATTTGAAATAGTTCTTTTAATATCACTACATTTTGTGCCGAGTACGTTTCGTAATATACTATATTGATATAACAATCCTTCTCAATTGAAATTAAATCTTCTAATTTCTTAGCGTAAATAAAACTTAGTGGGCTACATATAATTAACAGAAAAATTGCAACGTATCGGGATTTTTTTGCAATCATTGTGAATTGAGTAAGATTTTCGTCACAAAAAATTGTACAATATTTTACGTCTCTATATAGTGTTCTATAGATAAGGTGACTATTCTTTTACGATGTGGGCTTTTTGTATTTCTTATTTTTACAAATGTAATGATATGCCATTTTTGAAATCAAATATGATTACAATATAATTTTGAATACTAATTTTCCTATTTTGTTAATATATTTTGGATAAATGGCTGCCAAGTATATTTCGCTTATTTAAAGAGTTTATTTATTTCAGGTCTAAAATGCATATGAGCTTAGTTTGTCAGTTTAGAATTCATACATCGAGTAATTAAATGTGAGCTCAAGTAGAAAACTTGAAGTATATTGATATAAAACACTTTATTGACCTTGTCGATGGTTAAATATGCCAACTTAGAATAAACTAAGGTAAACGTTGTACTAAAGGAGCAGTTAATGTTCTATTTTAATTGCTCCGCCAAGCTGCCTGTCTTGCGTTGCTGATCAACAACTTTATTTTAGTTGACCCCAAGGCCCCAATGGTATAATGTAAATTGGCTTTAGGCTTCTAATACTAATGATTACAAAGAAAACAATTAATTATCCCAAGGTCAAAGCTCATTTTCTACACCATTTTTAAACTCGTAATTAATAAAAATTGTTTCTAAAATACATGGTGACAGTTTTATTGAGTTATCTAAATCTATTCGAAAGTTATTGTGACTGTGATCATACACACCCACAGACAGACAGATAGACAGATTGCAAGGGTGAAATGATAAAACTATCAGTTACAAACTGCTGCTTAATAAAGTGTCTAATGTTGTTTGATTTTGCATGCTTTAGGGGGGCATAACATTCAGCATTTTTGTATACAGCGTTTTATAACCGCGAATTTGACTATGTATATGTCTACGACAGAAGAAAGGCCCAAATACATGCAGAAACCTTCAACTGCGAGGTCTAAATTATTCAAGCCCGAACCGAAATCGATTGTCACCATGTCATCATTCCCATTGGAATAATGTTGTGGTCATTTACATAAAACCTAACGCTTTACAAATCCAGAATTCTCTAATCCTTAACACATGAAAATAATAATATGTTATCGCTACTGTATAAAGGTAGCAATAATAGAAAAACTATTATTTTTATCTCTGAATAAATACATTGATATCATACCATTTATAATTTTATGGTAATGCTTGATCTTTCTCTATGTCCCTTATCTTTCTTTAACTTAACTTGTTTTAGGTTCAGGAATGCTATCACAACATTCACAGCAGACGAAATAGAATAGAACACACAGATAGATACACAGTAGAAAGATTCACCCCCTAATTGGCATACACTTTTTGGCATAAAATAAAAAAATCACTTCTTGGCATAAAAACACACTTTTTGGCATAATTTTTTTCTCCTTATTGGCATAAAAATATGTTTCACTAATTGGCATAAACTATAGGTGGTAACTAAACTCTGCCACTAGTACTAGGTTAACTTATACTTGTTTGACATTTGACATTTGTACATGTACCACTGTACGTTTATCTAATAGTAAAGATTTGTATTTTAACATTTTTAGGAATCTTACTTTACAACTCTTGGAATTTTGCCTAAAGTTTTTAGCCGTTTTTCTTGTGTGGCGCATTTTTGGAATCCTGATTGTATTTTCGACCTCCCCAACGTATAATATCAAAGATATGTTTGCTCATTGATATAACTTATTGCAACTATAATTTTGTAAACCCTTCCTTTCCGAACAAGAAGAAAAAAAAAGTTCTGCTATATGACAAAATGCCTGAAAATTGTTAAAAATCGTTCTAATATGAGCTATTCGGAGTGGATATATACTTTGGCGGATAAACTTTGATTTGTATAATTTCTCTTGATTCGGTATTTTCATTGACACTGCAGGCTATACATTACACATTTTTGACTGAGTATTATGACTAATTATTTGTTTGTTCAATAAATTTATGCCAATAAAGTATGCCAAAAAGGGTTTTTGAAAAAAATATTTTATGCCAAAAAGTGTATGCCAATTAGGGGTGCTCCCCAGTAGAAAGCATTACTGCTGTCTCAGTCATCCTGGTCTAAATCTTTGTTGACTGCAAATACAAAAATATTTAAGAGCAATAGTCAATTTAGAAAATTTGGCCTTTTTCTGAAAAGTGGCGTCAATATGATTGAGATATTAGTTTCATTCATCTATCTCTGCATCTAAATTGATTAAATTATGGGCGTTATTAAAATATCTGTATGATATTTATATAAGAGCTACTCGTAAACGATAAGTAAGGTGACTACCCAATTAATCAAACAATCATAAAATTCAAATATCCTGCCAGAATTGACATTTCTTAAAGGGCCTAACTGGATGCCAAAAGGCTTAATTGACTTTAACAACCTCCGATTTAATGATATGTTTTTGTTTCCCTTTGAGTTTATTGAATCCGAAGTCATCGCTTTCAACGCCAATGTTGAACTTGTAAAAATCTTTCCAAAGCAAGACAGTATAAAATACAGAACTGCAAAGTTTAACAAACCAAGTATAGGAAAAACAACATACTTTGCGAACCCAAGGACTTTGAAAAGTTTGATGGAAGCCGAAGCACAAAATATAACACACAGAGCCAGTACAGTTATTCCTGAGGGCCATGCAATCGGTATGAAACTGTAATAGAATAGTGTATTCCATAGACGCATTCTATTGTATACTCTAACTCTATGCTCTAAATCGGCATTGGTCACTCTGTAAGTCAAAAATATAATAAATAATTGCGATTACATTTTAGTGTAACAATTCAAAATTGAATAATCGTTAGTAATAATTAATAACCTTATATTGTTCATCCAGTAGCAAATGCGAATAAAAACAAGAATACCATACAATATTTGTACATAGGTAGCAAGCATTGAATTGAATAAGACGGCGATTTGAATTGTCCTGATTCCAAATTGAAGAAACCAATGTGACAGTAAAGAGTCCGACAAGAAATAATTTCGCTGCTCAAAAATGATGACGTATATTATGCCAGAAGTCAATGGTGCTAATACAGCCGGGATAAAGAATGTCGTCACCAAAAATTCAATTGTACGATAAATTCGCATATGAAGTTGTATGGCAACGCTTTCTGAAAAACCACCGCCTTAAAAATTTAAATTAAGCAATGATTAAATTGATTAAGAGTGCCGTTTTTCATGTTTTAAAATCATGCTCGACTAGGTCTCATACTCTGCAACGATTCTCCAAATCTACGCTAGCTACAAAGACGAATGATAGCTTTAAAAAAAGCCAATCGCATTTTGGGGTTACTCAAAAGGGGAAATTTCAAAATTTTATTTAGATCGCTAACTGTGAGGACACTTGCAAAGGTTATCTTTACGGCTTTCCCAAAACGGATATCCAAAATCCGCCTCTTTGAGTAACCAAGTCATTAGATTATCTTTTTTTTGACCTCTCGCATGACACCCTAGCTAATGTAGAATTGGCCCTGCATCGCAAATAAATTTCGAAAATAATTACATGTAAATATGTACAATTAACTCGCTCTGTGAGTTCGATCATCCGTTCGTAGGTGCCTCAATGGTATGACCGTTAGAAATGACGTCAGATTGTGCGCGATATTATGAATGTATGTTATTGTTTCCTAATACTCACAAAACACAAACAAACCGTCTACCATCTGACATCGAGTTTGGCGGAGGAAGTAAATTGGACAAGTCAGTGACTATTACTATGATCACCAAATAACTTTGGACAATAAGATTGAAGAATAATAAAACCGATAAGAAAATATAATAGGCGAGTTCGCGCATCAGTGAGCATGAAAATACAGGAGTTCGTGCTTCAACGAGCACCTTTGTTCGTGCTCACTGAAACGCGAACTCGCCTATTATGTATTCTTATCGGTTTTATTGTTCTTCAATCTTATTGTCCAAAGTTATTTGGCGATCATAGTACAAGAAGAGTACCAGAAAGGATGCCAACTTCAAAAATAGTAATAACAATAACATTATTGCCAATGCATTGATGGAAATGCTATTATAAGTCAGTATAGAAATCTTTATAATATAATACACTTCCCCAGTTCCCCGTTTCCTAGAATCTAGTTTTTGGAATTGCGTTGACTTATGCCCTCGGATTATCCATCAGCAGCAATTAGGGTCAACCTCCATTGCATTTAAAATTCATCATAACATCTTTTCATCTGCTTCAATTTCTCTTCTGCTTCGGTTTAGTCCGATTTTTATAGGACTTGCATTTTTGGAATCGTGGGCTATACAGGGACAAAAGGGAGTTACTGGATTTTTGATATAGTTGCATTTAAAAAATCTAATTGCAATAATTTAAAAAATTAAAGTCTAGAACCTGCCCCTCATTGAATTTCCCCGTATTTTGAACCACCCCTGAACCTTAATATGCGTAATCATTTTTAAATTCAGAATTAGTACTGTGGAGTCCTAGTGAAATAATAAACCATGTCCAAATAGATGTAAAAAAGTGGTGTGAAATTGCATAAAAAATTGAACTAATTATCTGACGTTACATGACGTTTTTAGTGAATTTTTCCAATGACCTTTGACCTTGACATGGCCTAACGAATAAAATTTTCGAACGTGCTATCCCATGACGTTCTACAATATCAATAACTAAAGTTACATCAATTTTTAATTTTTGGACCACGCCCACAGGCAGGGGGTGTGTCTGATTTATTTTATTTTCTAACTCGACATTGCTTTTCATCCCTACATCACGCATAGTAAGGTTGAGTTAATTATCTCAAACCGTTTTTATTGTCGTTTTTAGTGAATTTTTCCAATGACCTTTGACCTTTCTATACGTGTGACTTGACCTTGACATGGTTTAACAAATAATCTTTTCGAGCGAAATATCTCATGACGTTCTACATTGTCAATAACTAAAGTTACAACAATTTTAAATATTTGGACCATGCCCACAGGCAAGGGGTGTGTTCGATTTAGTCCATTTTCGAACTCGACCTTGCTTTTCATCCCTACATCACGTACAGTAAATTTGGGTTGATTATCCCAAACCGTTTTTGAGTTATCCGTGCTAACAGAAAATCAGACGGACGGACAGAGAGACAGATCAGGCATTCCTATAAAGCGGTGTTGCACACCACTTAATAAGAATGGAATTCAGGAAGTCTTGGTTTGATGAGGTGTGAAAACACACAAAACACTCATCGTATAGCCCAATGTATTAAATCTGCCACCAGTCGTATCTGGATTTTTATAATGTTTGCGCGGGTCTATTCTATGGTGTAAATCTTAATGGTTAAATGGGACGAAATTAACCTATAAGAATTTTCAACATGCAATGGACCCGCTCAAGCATTATAAAAATCCAGATACGACTGGTGGCAGTTTTAATACATGAGGCTATACGATGCGTGTTATGTGTATGTGAAATGGCTTCACTTTGCCATTTTGTCTAATACAAACAAATCAAATGTGGTAAGATTGTGTTGTTGTATTCATATCGCGATATCGCACGGAGGAGTGGTGTGGTGGAGGACCAGAGCGAGGCCACAACAGTCCACACTTTCCTCCGGGGCAGGAGCTATATTTTTACGATCCTCCCGTAGTCCAAACTCATTGACCCCATGCGCCATTTCGAGAGATTTCCAAACTTCTTGAAGAAGTTCAATCTCTGAGCTCTGCACTGTTAATCTACAATACGACACCTGGAAAATAATGCGGCAAGTCTGTACAGACGGCCTCCTTAATAGTAAATGTAGTCTCAAATAAATATTGCAGTTTTCATTGTAGTTGTAAAGCAAATCAAAAATAATTTTTGGCAGAATTTTATTTTGAAAGACCTTTTTCGTTATAAATTTGTTCACGGGATAAATTATCTAGTGCAGACTGTACAAGTTTTCCTCTATTTGCAAAGCCTAGCATGACGATCCCAGAAATTATGTGAAATACTGTAATTATAAAATTCTGAGTTAAAGCTGCAATATCTGCTTTCCTGGGATCATTATCTTGACAAGAGGCGCACAGCTCTGATGCGGTAGTTAATGCAAATGTCCCACTCAAGATGACCAAAACGTAAGGTCCATAATTAATTTTCGAATAAACAAATCTCTCATTTTTGTAATCCCAAAAGAAAGATATGCATCGTATACGAAAAGCAAAGTTTATGTATACCCCTAAAACGTAAAAGTGATTTTTGTTCGCTTGTGATCTCAATTCCTGTATTTTTGTTTTGACTGATGAAAAATAATAAAACATTGTTTTTCAAACAACGTTAAGTTTCTTCCTCGGAAAAGCTAAAAAGGCGTCACTCGGAGGAATGTTTGCTTATAATTAGAAATTGAGGCTTTATATTTATCTCAATGAATTCGGAATTGTAAGTAATGTACAGTTAATATAATTAGATTATAAATTATGGGTTCTCTTCAAAATAACTCAAATGCATAATTGGGTACAATTATGTGTGACATTGAAGGATATTAAGCAATCAAACTTAAGTGCCAATTTATCCTTCCAGTAACTGGAAGGTTGAGTAAATTAAGCAATTGTTTAATATTGCACATCATGTATCTGTACAACATATCTGTACTTTTCATAAATGAAATCTGTCTCAGCTGGAATGTACTGTACGGTTGCGGGTATTCAAATTACTTTGCGTTCATTTTAATGAACAGCCAAAGTTGGAGAAAGGAAGCTTCAACCGAATTTATCCGATTCATCTGAATTCATCTGAATTCATCCGAATTCATCCGAATTCATCCGAACCTAATAACCTTTCAATTGTTTATCTTATTTGGGTTAGTTTCCTATATCCTCAAAATATGGACATTCCCAATAATTATTCCGTTGATGTTTCGTAATTTTATTTTTAATTTTCGAAAAAACAACAGGCAATTTCTGAAATTAAACGAACAATTGGAGAGAAGAAGAAAATAGTAACTAGAACTTTTTGGAACCATTCTTATCAGCGATCAACAGCATAATGGAATATTAATTCATTTATAGCTTGTAAGTAACATAGAATTCCTTACCTCCTCACTTATACCCTACTTTACCCTTCTATAAGTAGTAATTTATGCCAATAAGTGAAACATACCTTTATGCCAAAAAGGAGAAAAAAATTATGCCAATATAAGTGCATTTTTATGCCAAAAAGTGATATTTTTATTTTATGCCAATTTTTTTATTTTCTGCCAAAAAGTGTATGCCAGTTAGGCTTTAGGTGTAGTATCATATGCAAAATACCTTATAATATGTACTTTCAAAAACCAAAATTTTGATTTTTTACCACCCAAATCTAATTTAAATTAATAATCTTACATGCAACTGCATTTAACACTCAACAATTTTGTTTCAAAAGCATAGAAGTTTATGTTGAGGCAAAACCAAATAACCCTTGACCTCTGGCTAACATTGAACAACTAGATCAGAATAGACCAAGAACTGGAATTATGTATATCGATATTTAATTTCCAGCTCTATATCTAAATAGATTAAAATGTGGGCGTAATTAAAATCTGTATGGCTTTTATTTATTCATAAATGATAAGTAGGGTGACTACCCAATTAATCAAACAATCATAAAATTCAAATATTTTGCCAGGATTGACATTTCTTAAAGGTCCTAATTGGATACCAAAAGGCTTAATTGACTTCAACAGTTTACCATCTAATGATGCATTTTTGTCTTCGTGGGAGTTTGTAGAATCCGAAGTCATCGCTTCCAACGCCAATGTTGAGCTTTTAAAAATCTTTCCAAAGCAGGACAATAGCAAATACATATCTATGAAGTTTAGAAATCCAAGAATAGGAAAAACGAGATATTTTGTGAAATCAATCGCTTGGAAAAGCTTGATGGAAGCAGATGCACAAAAAACGACAAACACGGCCAGTACAGTTATACCTGATGGCCATGCAATAGGTATGAAACTGTGATAAAATAATGAATTCAATAGACGCATTCTGTTGAACACACTGACCCTGTATTCTAATTCAGCATTGCTCTCCCTGTAAGTAAAAACCAAAATTAATGATGTTACGCTTGTATACAGGCAATTCAAAATTGAATCATTTTTGATTTGACCTGATATTGTCCATCCAGTACAATATGCGAATAAAAATAATAAAACTATACAACATTAGTATATAGATGGCAAAAACTGAATTAAACAAAACAGTAGCTTGAATCGTCCGGATTCCAAATTGAAAATACCATTGTGAGAATAAAGTCTTTGACAAGAAATAGTTTTGATGCTCGAAATAAATGACGTATGTTGTCCCAGAGGTCAATGGAATTAATATAACTGGAATGAAGAACTTCGTCAGCAAAACTTCCGTTTTGTTGTAAAAATTGCCGTCTTAAAAGTTTAAATAAACAAAAATTATACTGATTAATTAAATACTAATTATTTCTGGCTAACTTTAGATTGTAATGTTGTAAATAATAAATCAGTTAATTTTTTGAAACAAATACAATCATTATTTAGCGTGAAGGATTAATATTGACACCTTTTTTGTTGGTAATCAAGTTCTGTGATAGATTGTTTAGTACAGAATGTACAAGCTTCCCACTTTTTGCAAAGCTTAGCATGACGATTCCCGAAATTATGTGAAAGATTGTTATTATAAAATTCTGGGTTAAAGCTGCAATATCTGTATTCTTAAAATCTTTGTATTTAGTTGCTGCCCAAAGCTCTGATGTGGTAATTAATGCAAATGCTCCACTAAAAACCGACAAAACGAAAGGTCCATAATTGAATTTCGAATATACAAATTGTTCCTTTTTGCAATCCCAAAAAAACGAGATGCATCCTATATGGAAAGCAAAGTTTACGTAGAGCCCGAAAACGTTAAAGTGGTTTTTGATTGTTTTTGACTTAAATTCCTGTATTATAGTATTTACTGATGAAAAGTAACTATTCATCCTTGAAGCATTAAGTATTACTTCCTGGGAGCGTTTTTAAAAAATGTCAGGCTGTCTGTGTACCGGTAGGAAAATATTAAGGCGTTTTATATCACTCAATCCGGAAATGATACAATGGTACTGTCAATAGTAATAAAAGCGTGTAAATTCACAATTTAAGAGGTACAGTTATGTATCAAAATGAAGGTTATACTTTTAAACCTATCATTAAATAATCTTCCGATTTTTTAAAAATCAATATAATATTAAACCAATTTCTAATGAATGAGCATGTAGCTTTGTATTTCTTTGTGTAATTATGCAGTAATCTAGTTTTTGGTTTCTAGTGCTAGGTATTGCAAAATTGCCTCACAAAATTTCATTTGAGAAACAGTCAGTAGCTTTTGTATTTACCTGCAAGGACAAATATTTAGTGGAGTTGTTAAATAAAATAATTGGTTTATTAGATAAATGGGTCATCATACTCTGCATAAATACACTCTACTAATTAGTGTCATTCAACACAGCCTTAAATTACTGTCATTTGTCAATTACATCATTTTAATTTACTTTGTCAGCGTTAATTACTGTACTGTGGTTGAGTAGATGTAACGAATTATAAAACTAATAATAAAAGCTAACTGGTAAAGATTCCCAAGCAGCACTTCCTCTTCCTTGTCCGGAAACTGTCAAAACACGTGCGACCAAAATTGTTGACGTGACGAAGAAAGTTAAACTTTTGAACTACAAATGTGGACATTTAAACGTTTTCGAGCCAGTGTAGATGAGAATATAAATTAAATTCAGTTGATCTACGAAGTTATTATTTCCATAACGGTTGAAATTAAATTGTCATAAACTATAACTCCACACCCTACAAACCTGACCTAATATAGGGATGCGGTGCATCACCCTAAGGCTAAGACTATGGGTACCATTAAGTCAAGTAAGGCTTACTACATCTAGAACCAAAATAACGTAAACCAATAAGCTGTATCATTTTGCTATGAAATTCTAAGCAATAAACTGTTGGGATTTAGCTATGGATACGACAATTCTATATTTTAATAAAAGAAAGGAATAGTTTTATTAAGTTTCATTAAGTATTTAGATATTTATACACCAAGATTGGCATTTATTTAGATATTATGATGATATATATTATTTGTAGAAGGAATATATTAGGAATATATTATGATGAGAATCTTTAGTGTATACAAGGTAGAATAACGTTTTGAAATAATACAAAATAGTTTACAAAGAGATATTAAAATGTACACCACATTTTGATGACATGACATCTATATCGATACTACGATCAAAAAATGAAAAGATTGGGTCGCATGCTAAGCTAATATCAAGTGTTTTGGAATTCAGTTAATTTTTTTTAATGACAACATTGTCAGTGAATTCCATGTTACCATGGATTCGTTTAAAGTGATATTCAACCAGCCTTGCTGATTTGAACTCCTTACCACATTCTCTGCATTGGTAATCGTTGGTGAAGCAATGGACGTGAGTCTTGTGAATCTTCAAACGGTCACTGGCTTCAACAGCGTAGTCGCATTGATCGCATTTGTGTGGTTTATCGCCAATGTGAATTTTTCTGTGCCTGAACATGGCACTTTGATGAGTAAATCTGCTTTCACAAAGATCACACTTGAAAGGTTGCTCCCCGGTGTGGATTATTTGGTGACTCAACAAACCCTGTTTTGTCTGGAAACAATTTTTGCAAATATCGCAATGGTACGGTCGTTCTCCAGTGTGACTTCGCGTGTGTACTTTTAAATCACCAGCTCTTTTGAATCTCTTGTGGCATACGAGGCACTTGAACCTCTTTTCTTCCGCTGGTGGCGTACGAACGATGGTTTTATATCTTTTGCGTCTGTCGTGGAATATCCTGATTGGTACATCAGACGAAGAACCCGCGAGTGACGTGCTGTCAGACTTAGTCACGCTTGAATTAGAGGATTGTTGCGACGAGTCCAAATTTTCGAGGCTTCAAAAAATTATCATAAATTTAATAAAGTTTTATTTTTTAAAAAAATTAAGAAGATTATATCGAAGTACGTTATAAAATAATGAGCTTTAAGAATTGTAATCCATTTTGCAACTTACCTGATTACCTCATGCATATTTTTGGAATTATCACAATCAATTCCCATGTCTTTTCTCTCACAGTCCTCAAATTGCAGTCCTGTACAAAAAAATAATTAAATATACCGATTTTATTAAATTGTACTTTGAAATAATTAATTTTATATGCATACCAATGTTGTGAGTCTCATTAATGAAATCTTCAGAGCCATTCTCAAGTTTAACATCCATTATCTCATTTTCAGTCAGTTGAGGATCCACGAATAATAAAGGATCGTAGAAGTCAGCAGAATAATCGTTTTCAGAAATGATATTCTGGGCATCTTGCATTGTCGGTGACAAAGGTAGTCCTAAAATGTTCCATGATTCAGGAATTGGCAACGAAGAAACGTCGAAAGCTATAACTTTCCTGCTTGATGAATCCGCATCAATAATATCTTCAATTCTTCCACGACGGTGAAGAATTTCCAGAGATAAAATGAAAACCAGTTCAGAAATCCTTCGCTGATAAAATTCCATCTGTCCATTGAGATCGACTAGTTCCACTGCTGACTGGTAGCATTTGGTGCAAAGAGATCTTTGGTGGCCTAATTGGCACGGCAGAGATAATTTTGTGATTGCAGAGTGTAAATATTTACAACATGTATCAAATAATTCAGTCGAGAAGCGATCTGTATCGACAGTGGTAAGTGCATTGTAACACAAGGCGCAAATTTCCATAATAGATTTTTCTGCTAATGACTATACGTTTCTAATTTTAACTATGAGATAAAAGTTAAAAGTTCAGTTACTCAAAACTGAATGGCACTCCAGTTACATGATGATCTTGTTTTTTGTTGTTGAATATATCTGTAGAAATTTAAAAAAACAATATTATCAATTTCCTTTATAAACACAGTGTTTAATACGTATTTCATCACATATTCTCCATTTTCTTAGTACTTATATATCTTAAACTTATTTTCACAGATTTTTAAAGCGTTTTCATTTTATTTAATCTGTCTATGATGTCTTATTTATAGAAATTTTTTAAAACTGAGGTCAGTTTAGTACACAGGAAGTCACTACATATTTACAACATTCAAATTGCGATTTGCTCTCTTTAGAACAAAATTTGAATACTGTAATCAATGAATAGCAATTCTGAGTGTCTATTTTTCCACAAAAATAGTTCTCTGAATTACAAAGTTTTTCTTTGAATAACAACGATTCAATCTTTAAACATATTGTGGGATATAGGTACCTATTTAATTACCTGCAACCATAAACCAGCAATTGATTTTTATTACAATTTCAATATTTGGAATTAATAGTTTCTACAAAAAGTAATATTAAATTAACCCAGCCATCCTTAGACAACAAATGACAAAAAATTATTTTCTTGCAAAACAATGTTGTAAAACAACAATTACAAAGTAACCCGTTCAAATTATCGATTGAATCCTGAATGCAAATTGTCGGGGTGGACCCATAATAAAGGCCTTTAAGTCTTAAACAACCTGGTGACTGTACCAGATGACCAGGTTTGCATAGACGATTTTACCTGATATTTTACTAACAGTTTCAACCAAAGAAATCATAATTGAAAAATTAATTACTTACATTTTAATTAAAATTAAAAATCCGTAAATGATGACAGATTGAAGGATGTATGTGTTAAATGTTTTGTACTTCTGTACAATAAAGGGGCAATGCAAGACATCGGTTGTTTAAACTACGCTGGATGTGTATTTACAGATATCACCTTGTTTTACAACTGGCCAAGTTCGTTTGTCTCATAGTACCTCGGTGTTGATGGAGCAGGTAAGTATTGCATGAGAAAATGGTGATGGGCAGCTTTCGTATTTAGTACAGTATCCCAACATAATTTAGCTCCGTATGAATTTTGTTTGTCATTTCACTCCCACAATTCTCTAACGCTCTCTAGTGCATAGAAAAATCAACTCTATTTAGATGGGAGAAGGTAAACAAACATCCGCTTTACGAATCTAGAGTAAAATATTATCTCTCTGTTTTTACCCAACATTTACCTGGATATGATTTTTTGGAAGAACCCTTTATCATTTATTGTCAACACCTTTTTGTCAACAAACTTTTTTGAAATCCCTTTTTGTCAGCAAATTGTCTGTATACATGCTATAACACACGCATTATAACAAAATGCACAATGCAAGTTGCACATAGACTCACTAAAATACATACCTATATTATACAATCGTTGTGACCATAGTTATAGCCGGGCCCTGCATTCACCGCACAACACTTACAATTATTAGTTGACAATCAGGCGAAGGACTACCATAAACTCATAAACATAATCCATAAAAGAAAGTTTGTAAGTTGTGTCAAAATGAAAGGTTATTATTATCTCATTGGCGTCCACCCCAGAATTGCATGAAAACTTTCTACCTAGATCAGATTTTAACGCTAAAGAAGATATAGAAGGATTTAGGGTGGAACATTCAATCGAAAATTTTTTATTAAAATTTTAGCACAAAAAGAAGTGATTTAGAAACTTTTTGGGGTAATACGGTACTCGAAATGTAACCTTTGGCCTAGAAGTATGTATTGACATATCGTACCTATCTGTAAGTTAACTAATTTTCGAAAAAGTATAAACTAGGTACTTTAATGCTAACCATAACCATTGTTTTTATTGCAAATGTATTTTTACATAATTTTTGTATTTAATTAAGATTTTTATTTTATCTAAAGACAATTGACGTCAGAAATTATTGTCTAGTACGTTTCCTAATTTTTTAAAAACGATGTGAACAATTTGTTGCGCCTAGGAAAGAAAAAAAATCAATAAAAGAAAATTTATCAAACCTTTCGGGGTATTCTGATATGTTTTATTTACAAATTGTAGATATTTTTAAAACATTTTGGTGTTATTTATTTCTACAATGTATTTTAATAATAATCTATTGAGCGAACTTTATTAGATTTAAAATTCTTGCCTCAAGTAGTTGTAATCAATAAGACATCCTGAACAACTTAATTTTTAATTTGTTGTTCTGTGGGTGGCTTTCTAATTTTGTGGACGTGTCGAACATGTCGGGCTAATTCAAGTGAGTCAGCAAATCCTTTAGTGCATTTTGAACATTTATAGGGCAGTTTTTTAGGTTCTCTGTTATGATTCTGTTTTTCAGACGACTGTTTCGATTTCGATTGAAGTTCTGACCTGAAGGTCAAGCTGCTTTTACCAATGGATTGATTAGTGCACGCATCAAACTGACTTTCCAAGATTTTTTGTTTTTTATGGGCTTTAATATGTTTTTTCCAGTTTTGCCGACTCGAAAGTTTTTTATCACAAAGTTCACAGTTGTAAGGCTTCTCCCCGGTGTGGGTTCTGGTGTGAGTTTTTAAATGGTACCGTCTTTTAAATATTTTGGGACATTTGTCGCATCGAAAACGCTTCTCGCTGCATGGAGTTAGGGTGACATCAGCTTTATCTGAGGAGTCGGACGCTGATTCTCCTGTTCCGCTTTCTGGGTTGCTTTTATCAAGTCTGGTTTCTGGAGTGGTAGTGGTAGCATTCGAGTTTGATATTTCTAGTAGAATTTGTTGTCTTTCTTGTACTTCAGACTTTCTTTAAATAAAATAAATATTAAAAATTACATAAATATTTGTGAATGAAAAACTACTCATGTGACAATTCGCATTTATGTTTATTTTGATAAGCCTGGCGTTTCCAGTATCAGTAATAGGGAGATTTCGCAAACCAAAATAGCATAATTATAATAATCAATCAATGAAATTATTTTATGATAATAGACAAAAATAATAATTTAAAGCCAGCCATGTAATTAGACTGCGTAGTTATTTAATTCCGTCACAATATAAAATAACATGATTTTTAAAATACAAACTTGGGCTTGACTTATATTTTAAAGTGTATTATATTTATTCAATTAATGAAATTCTATTTCATTTAGTAATGTTAGGTAGTTTCAGCACAAAATAAACGCCAGAATTGATTTTCTAATATTGAATATTTCATGCCCTTATAGTATAGCTATCGAAAATTAATTCTTGTAAGTTATAATTCCGCACGTTTCTAGGTTTAGGTTAAAAACAATGTTAATTTTTAAAAATTATTTGAAAAATTACCCTTTGTTGTTATCCTTCGGCTTCGAACTGACTTCACTAATTTTATCCGTACTCTCAACATCACTTTTACTCTGATGGCCTTCTAAATCTTTCTCTTTCCGGTGACAACAGGAATGAATGATATTAGCCTCTTCGATGATTAGTTCTGTATTGGTGGCTTTATTTACTCTACCTTCACACTGTAACTCTAAGCAAATGAAATGAGAAATTCAAGAAAACTGTAAATAATCAATAAAATGAGGAGATATAATCGTATTATATGTATTTGGTACCTTGAAGTTCCACTATTAATGGTAGAGGAGATACATCCACATTCTGCTGGGTAACAGTTACATTGTTCAAAAAGTCATTTTTAGTAGGCATTTTATCACAATTATCTTGCATATCAATATTATTATCTAACATATCTTCAGATTCAATTACTGAGTCAGACTGAGTGAATTCACATTTTATGACTTCAAATACAACGTCAATGGTGTTTTTATTTTCAGGCATTCGTCGAATTATCAACGGATCTAATTCGTCTGCGTTTATATTATCTTCTGCTGTATGTGACTTATTTTTTGAAATTTCTTCGTCACAAATGATTGGAGCGGGGACGTTAGTATTCCATGAATCACAGATAGACAGATCAGAAACATCATAGTCTGTACATACTATTTTTGTTTTGTTTTTCTCTTTCTCGTTTTTATTTTTGCGACGACGATTCATTATTTGTACGGAGAAAAGGAAAGCAAAGTCAGAAACACTTTTTTGAAACATTTCCAACTGCTGAGTAAGGTGAAACAGCCGCTCTACTGAGTTAATACAACTTCCACAGAGCTGTAAATTGTCACTCACGGAATGACTTGAAATTGGATTTTCTTTTGTTAATGCAGAATGTAAATATTTGCAGCACATCTTGTACAACTCTGTCAAATTGCCCCTATTTATTTGATTCGGGCCATTAAAACACAATAGGCACATTTTCCCTTGAGATTCTACCATCTTTATAATGTTACCTGGAGTAAAATACTCAAATTACAATTTACAGAAAAGATATAAAAGATTTTAACGTGTAGAGACGAGACTCAAACAAAAACTCGAACTAAGACAAAGAATTGTTGAACTGAAGACAAGTACCCATGTACAAGTATTTATATACAGAAATGTGGACTACCAATAAATCGGTATTTGTCACAAAGGGAATGAAGTAAATAACAATCTAGGTTACACATCAGATAACAGGAATAAGAAAGAAAACATTACACACCATATAATTGTCAACACGGTCATAAAACAAAAGGTTGAAAAAGGAAAGGTCGGCATTTTATAAATAGCATAGCTGCATTGAGCAAGAAAACAGATTAAATAACATAACATGAGATAATAAGACAAAGGTACCTATTGGAAGGAAATAATTTTATGTATGGCACAGCACATTTATGCACTACATACTTGTCTCAAATTACATCAGTACTAAAGTATCGATCCCTGAATTAATTTTAAAAATTCTTAACAATGTTAAGGTACCTATATTATTCACAAAATCGTATTTTGTTTAATGCGTACTTGTTAAACAGTCTAAATTAGATTGGAAATACATCGTAGTAATAGAATACCTCAATAAATGAACTAACTATAAGATAGGCATATTGTATTATATTGTTAAATGTTCCAAGAAGAAAAAAAGAAAAAAGTAGGCGCTTAAATATTTCAGCTTTATGACTCACTCCACTCTTCTTTGGAACTAGTATCATTATAGCATAATCTGTATGCCACGAATCGCTGCTTGAGACAATTACTATATTGGTACATGACTTTGTAAGAATGTTATATTGTATTTTATTGGGTACCTATATAGCTATTAACCCTATGTCACATCAATGCTGCAAGCTGGATCAATTTGAAAACCGAGGCTTGATAATTGAGCTTCGACGGTAAATATTAAAAATTATTGCCCATGAAATATAAATTTAAAAATTCCAAAAACGGGGATTCCAAAATGTTTTATTTAATACTAGTGAACCCAGCTAAGGGGCAAATCTAGCACTCAAAAGAAATTCAGC
This sequence comes from Tomocerus qinae, assembly GCA_020055645.1. Lineage (NCBI taxonomy): Eukaryota > Metazoa > Arthropoda > Collembola > Entomobryomorpha > Tomoceridae > Tomocerus > Tomocerus qinae. The sequence goes on along the minus strand of CM034546.1, from coordinate 44,853,486 downwards.
AAGCAACCCATCACAGAATAAAAACAATTTCGAAAACATCCCATTAGGTTATTTTGTTAATTTTGTAAATACAAAATATATTTAAATTAATATACTTTTATTTTCTACAGTGGCAAGGCTGTATTGAGGGGTCCATAGGGGGAACCCCCAAAAATCCAAGACAAGGGAAAAATTTTTTTCTCAAAATACTAAAATATTTCGCTTAAGGCTAATTTGTACTCATTTTAGACAAAATAAGCAAAAATTTTTCACGTTTTGCGCGAATATGCCTAATGCATATAAGTGCATGACGTCATTGCCACCTCCGAAATCGACTTCTAAATACGATACTGTACAGTGGTTGGAAAAATTAGCTGCAAGTGCAGCCCAAACTTCCTAATAAAAAGGAATTTCCTACACCAAAATAATAACTGTAGATCGTACCATCAAATACAGGGAACAATGAAAACTCTATTTTCGAAAAAGCTCCCTATTTAAAATCAAAAAAATAAAATTCCCCGTTGGATTTTGGAAAACCGTACAAATCCCATGAGTACAACTTACGAATTAATATGTTTAAAGAATAAATAGTGGCTCTGGCTCCCAGTACTGTTATTTATTTCATTCTACAAAAAGATGTCCCGAATCAAGAGGGTATAAAAAGTAAACCCAGCTGTACTAAAAAATATTGAATAAGTTTGTCGATATAGCAGAACCAATTTGGAATAGAAGTTTTGAAATGGTTTTAATACGCACATTACGATCATTACGAAATGTCCCCTTTCGCTATAGTCATTTCCATTCGATCACCACTCACCATTCAACCTTCTTATGTAAATTTCTATTATTATTTTGATGTTATAATAATAATAATTAATCGCCGTCAAAAATTAATTTCAGATCTAAGATGCATTAATTAATCTTTAAGATTCCAGGGCTTAATTTGCTTAGATGAAAAACACGTTGAATATTTCTTTTAAAAGTGTGATATGGCAGTCGAAAAGGAAAATTACACTGCCACAGCTGCCCACAAACCCAGACACTATTCACGCATTCGAGTTGCGTTTTAGGCGTTGAAAAGAGTGCTTTGCATATTATGAAACAAACAATTTGTTTTTCGAGTTGCGTTTTGGGCATTGGAAAGAGTGCTTTGCATATTATGAAACCAACAATTTATGTTTGTGTATTGGATAATCTGGGCTGCACTGTATATTATGTTCCAATGTCCAATGCCAATTCCAAACTTGCTTAATATTTACTTACTTACTTTACGTGTTCCGATGGCTTAGAAAAAGTGAACATGCGCATTTTGAATTTAGAATCACCCTACCACACGTACAGACATAGACAGGTAAATTTATTGCTTTCTCAAGTCTAAGATTATAATATAGATTTAACTCTAAAAATTGAGTTTTTAAAAGCTTACTTGGTTACTGTGACAGATTTTTGATTTGATGTGGAAAATCAGCGGTGGAAAATCTTGAAATGACAATATCTAATTTTTAGGGCGGGATTATTTACACAATAAATTGATTTCTGGCGAGCAATTATAATTTTTTAAATTGACACTTTGATTACCTTTTCTAATAATCATGGACAAATTTATTTATAAACTTTAAAAAATGACTTTTTTCAAATTTAAATCTATATGGAATATTTCAGTCACTTTGTGTCTAATAAAAACATACATTTTATAATATTATATACAGAGATTTACAAGTAATACAATAAATGGGTTAAAACTATGTCCTATATGTTGGTAACTTTGTAGAATATAGAATAGACTAGCCAACTGCTCATAATAAATGCAAAGCTAATCAACTTTAAAGGTTAATACATTTTTTGTTTATCATTTAAATGGATAAATATGTATACTATATAGGCAATATAATTTTGTACCATAGACGTAAATAGGAGTTATGTTATATGTATCTTAAAAATTTTCGATTACTTACTAGGACACATATAAATCATTGCAAAGTTAAAACAGTGATTCTCACAGTCGTATAAGTCTTAATCCGGTATAGAACGTTCTGAGAATCCAGCCAGAATATATAAAGGTCAAATCTAGTCAAAAAGAAACAATAAAAAATCTGCCGTTTTAGTTGTGAAATCCAAGAAAAATCGTTTTGTACAAATTCAAACGTTGTGTAGTAGGAATAAAATATTTCTAGTGAATAAATTATGGCTTCTAAATCAGCACTAAAGGCATTGAATGTGTATTTCGCTGTCTATACACTGCGATCAGAGGTACTCCGTATAGATGGGACACGAAGGCAAAGAGATTCAGTCAGAATGAAGATAAATTAGCCTGGCTACATGTTTATGCATCTTGGGGCTTCGGAGTTGTTTTAGCCATCAATGGCATTGGGCGTCTTCTGAAGGAAATCTTTAGCAGAGATCCAAACTTTGAACCTTTTTTTGAAACTTTTTATAAAACAGCTCCACTACTTAATTAATTAATCCCATTGAGTTACATTTCAATAAAGCCTATATTAATATGTATTACAAAAATTCTTTCAATTTCACGTTTTTAAATTTTAGACAGATATTGTTCCATGAAGGAAAAGGGGGCAAAGCTGAAGACAAATGGATCGAAAAGAATTTAGTATACTTATTACCATTGGGACTAATTTGGGTAATATTCGCTGCGCTGATCACGCTAATGACTCCAGTAGATCCAATACAAAGGTTTCTGATTGATCATTTTCCTGAAATCTACACGAAATATAAAGTTTTGGCAAAATGCTGCATCTTTGTTTTCGTTTTGATTTTTGGATGTCAAATGCTTAGCCCAATGGTATTGGGAATAACAATAGGAGTAATTTATGTCTGCGGTATGCAATTCTGGCTCTCAGTACTAAATGGATCTAATGTCTCCAAAAAAGGCAAAATGGCAACCAAAAACCTACGAAAAAAGAGGAAATTTTCAAGCTGTGTGCAGCGACAAGAGCTGCAAATTTATACGTAATGCATGTGCAGTCTTTCATCAGTAAAATTATATTTGCTATCGGTCAATTACAGTTCATTGGTTGTAATTTCGCGACAATCAGAATGTACAAAATTATCCCAATGCCAGGTTTTGCAGCTCTGCCACAAATGTCTCTGTTTAGCACGGTTTTTCTACTTGTTGGCGGTTAGTTAGCTGGAAAATTTGAAGAAGATTCTACAAAATTCCGGCATGAAGCAAAAAGATTTGAAAATAAATACCTACAAAAATTAGCCATTGCAGTGAGACAGATTTCATTCGAAATAGGGCATTTCTTCTAAATAAAGAAAGGAGATGAACTCGCATGTATGCAAGCGATTTTAGGCCATTCCATCAGCATGATTTTATCGATCGAATTGTCTTAAAGTCTACATGTAGAATGTATTACATTAAGTGCCTATATAACTAAGCTCCTTATTATAACGTGAACGTGCAATTCATAGGGCACGTGTAGTTGTATATGCCACCTGACGATAAAAAGTGCTCAGAGTGCTTTGTGCTGGGCAATGTGAAACCCATACCTCGTTCCATGTTAAAAGGAACACGCAGTAACCTAACCTAACCATAAATACATGTTACATAATATCATACATATTATAATTTCTAGTTATAGACATATACTTACAATAGAGAGTAAAAATTAATTTCAGTAAGTAATCTTTTAAATGTGAATAGCATAATAATATTATAATTTAATATGACTATCACTATATTCGATTCGAATTAATCGACCGTCAATTATATAAAGTTGATAAGAATCTAAAGCCTCATAGCTATGTGAGAAAATTTATTAAGTAAATGTATTAAGTTATACCCGATGCTAAAAAGCACAAACATTTCACATAATAGTATGATATTTGTAACAGTCACAAATAACAATATTCACAATAGCAATTATTGTACTCGCAGAGAAAATTAAATTATATCATCAAAATCTGCAATTATTCTGCTTTATAATTTTGCGTATCTATAACATTTATTACTCATAGCAATATTATTATAATCATTGTACATAATATAATATGTACCTTCTCATTATGCAATGAAAATATTATGCTACTCATTATACAATGAAAATATTATGCTACTCATTATACAATGAAATATTTTATACCCACTCATTATACAACGATATATTATCTAACTCATTATAAACTTAACTGTTTATGTTAGGCAACTCTTAACTTACTCATTTGGGAGGCGATGGGTAGTAATGTTGTATTGTATGCAATGAGACTTACATTTTATTGAAATGATAGAATTGTTTCAAAAGTCCCCCGACTTAATGTATAAATGTATTTTATAATTTTATTGTTTTCTATGATGCTAAATCGTCCAATACAAACTTTGCAAATTGTACAAGACCTTCTAAACTTTTTGAAATGCGTTATAGTTTGTCTACCTTTCATGTTTTCCGGTGGAGACCTTTTCCATGTTTTCGAGCTTTAATGCAATTGTCCACAAAAATGAAGTACAAGTTTCTTATAGCAGAGTTAAATATCTCTATATAATAAACACAGAAGGAAAAAAACTTACCAATCTATCTATCTATGTAACTATGTATGTCTGGTAGGGAGAACCAAGGAAACCTGCATATATTACTCCCACCATGTGAAACGCAAGTGCTGACTGCAACACTTTTGAACACCTCCTCCTCCCATTAACTGCACACGTAATATATGCAGGCTCCTTAAAAGCAAAATGCGCAAGTCCAACAGTCCAATTCCTCTAAATCACCAAAATGAGTCGTTTCATATTATTATAACACCAAAATGGAAATAGAAATTTACATAAAAAGGTTGAATGGTGAGGGGTGATCGAATAGAAATGATTAGCGAAAGGGAACATTTCGTAATGATAGTAATGTGCGTATTAAATAGCATTTCAAAACTTCCAAATTGGTTCTGCTACATCAACAAACTTATTCAACATTATTTAGTAGAGCTGGGTTTACTTTTTACTACCCTCTTGATTCCTTTGTTAGTTGGCACACCTTTTTGTATAATTAAATAACAGTACTGGGTGCCACTATTTATTCTTTAAAATATTTTATTCGTAAGTTGTACTCATGGATTTTGCATGTTTTTCCAAAATCCCACGGGGAATCGAATTTTTTTGATTTTCAATGGGAGCTTTTTTGTAACTTTGTGCGAGCTTTTTGGAAAACAGAGTCTTTCATTGTTCTCCGTATTTGATGCTACAATCTACAGTTATTATTTTGGTGTAGAAAATTCCTTTTTATCAGGAATTTGCGGCTGCAGCTAATTTTGCCTACCATTGTAGAAAATAAAAGTATATTAATTTAAATATACTTTGTAGTTACAAAGTTAACATAATAACCTAATGGGATGTTTTCGAATTTCGAAATTGTTTTTATTACTGTGATGCATGGCCTGCTGAATTTCTCTTGAGTGCTAGATTTGTCCCCTTAGCTGGGTTAACTAGTATAAAATATAACTATAATATTGTAAATGTGGATAATTCCTTTATGAAGGTAAACTTCATTCGGGCGTTTCAGTCATTCCTACCTATTCTAGTACATTAGTTTAATTTATTTCAACACCAAGAATTCTTGCACGATTTAACTTTTCAAATATTTTACATGTATACTTCATGGTCTGAAACTGAAAGATTGTATAATGTAATAATTTTAATGTGAAGTTATAGAAATTGGTTTGAAGTTGTGGTTGTGACTGTTGTTATTGTTGTTGTAAGTGGTAAAATGGAATTAAAGGTATTACTAGTAATTGGAATATAAATCAGAGTAGACTTGTTTCAGTACTATAAATTGACTCCCTACTAACACGTACTATAGGTACCTATCTATATATCATTTACACTATACACCAAATTTTCATGCTTAAACCTTATGAAATTGAATAGCAATATATACTGTGACCGAATGACAATGACACGAAAATTTCATGATACATCTATATAAACCGACACGGCGACACGGATAAGGAATTATTTACGCGCCTGTCCGACTTCAAGTTTATATTATACAAATAGGCATGAAAATAAGATCATTTACCTTTAAGCAAACACAATAAAAGAGTATACTCCTTTAGAAAAAGTAATTGTGCAGATTTGGGAATATATTATATAATGAAACTTGAAAACTTCCATCGTTTTGTCAAATTTTTAAAAACGGTAAGCCAAATTATTTATTAGTTTCCAGCATTCCCTTTTTCCATGTTAAAGAATTGTGAATATTCTTTGCCTTTGCTTGTGTTTAAATAATCTTGAATTGGAACTGATGAACTGAAGCTTATTTTCCAAGTTTAGTGTCATAACCATGACTGCTATTTTTACGTTATACAGACTGGTCAAGTTTGGATGTGGATCAGTATTTACAAAGCTACCAAGACAAAGGGTGCATGACTCATCCTATTATATAATCGTGGACTTCCTGTATATCTATGGATATCTGGAAGGGTAAATTTGAATTTTAGCGGGTTGTAAGTTTGCTTGATCTAAGGAGGCATTATTACAATATTAATACCTTTCGAAATCGAGTCGCGCATACTTGGGGCTACTAGTTGTAAATGGCAGGTATTATTCTTATTGTTTCAACTCTGCAAGTAACATCTAATATATTCCATGAGCAACTATACACTCCAATGAAATAGCAATGCTGGGTAATATAACAGTTTTCTCAGGTATAGGGGAGACTGGGGATAGTGTACGAATGGGTATAGTGTACGAAGTTAAGAATTTTCATAGAATGCTTGACTTTTTATGGTCGGAAAAAATTTCAAAATTTGAAGTATCTCTTTGAGGACATGTTAACAAAAAGTTGTTAAATTCGGTTCCATACTACATTTTCTAAAAATAAAATTAACCTTCCTGATGCGAAAATTACACAAAAGTAAACTTTTGGCACTTTACAAAATTTTGCACGCAGGCAGTTTTAAGACCATGGAAGTGATACAAATTTTTTGACTTAGAGAATAAGCTTTCATAAACGATATCCGATGCTCATCGAGGCTATCATTTTGAAAGTTTTCTTTAGAAAAATATTTTGGTCGAAAAAGTCATGGTGGGGAGAGTGTACGAAAAATCAAATGGGTATAGTGTACGAACATTTGGATGACCCCTTTTGGCGAATGATATTTATTTTTCAACCAGAAGTGATGTGTTAAACATCCCTGAGTGCCCCTATTATTTACATTGGTCATATCTGGAAATATTTCTCAAATAACTCGGTATTTGTTTATGAACCATAGAAATTGCCTATTAAAATACCTCGTTTGATACATCTGGAAAAAATAATTATAGAAAATTAACAACTATTACGACGATCATGCAATAATAAACATATCACCGTCAGCATCCGTGGCAGCATCCTAAGAAATAAAACCGCTAGATATGGGAATAGAACATTAAAATAATAATATTCGTACACTATCCCCAAGGTATTCGTACATTATACCCAGTACTGGGTATAGTGTACGAAAAAATTGACTTATATAAAAATATATTTTGTTGGTTTTGATAGTGATTCAACTTATATGTAAAATAGGGTAACCGTGCCTAGATATGGTGACATTACATTCTAATAATGAAATCAATTTATATCCCTCAACGTGATTTTATAGAGCCGTCTAAACGAAAAGTTCGTACACTATCCCCAGTCTCCCCTACATGGATATAATGGAAAAAGTCTAGACTTTTGATTTACAATAAAAGCCACTTATGATTATTTTCACACTAATAAATTATTTCCATTACTGCTTTGGTTTAGTAAGCAAATTTTGCTAGGTTTATATATAAAATATCATATTTCTCATGAAATATGTTTAACTTTTTACATATAAAGGGAGGGTTCAGCCTACTTGAGCTAACTTTACATTACCCTCTAATTTTACTAGACTTTCCTACTCCCTACCTGTACCATACTCATAACCATGCATATGACTAATATGACTGTACTTAAAAATATTAGCAGAATTTCAACACTAAATATCACACGGAAGACAAAAAAACTGTCGAGTTACTAAGAAAGTCACTTAGCTTATTGTCTAAATGATGTCGGGTTAAGCTTTATACTAAAATTCAATTGCTTAAAGCTTACATACAACTTTGTATGTAAAATACATCGCGTCTAATTGCCTTCACTCCATAAAGTATATAAAGTATTGAAAAACAAATCCATTCTGCCTTCGTCTTCCACTGCTCCTTTTAGTCTTCTGTTCTAACTTTTAGTGCAGTCTTTAAAAGCGAAAAAATTTATCGTTGTGGTAAAAGCCATCACCTTAGATTTATTTTCATGGTATTTGAAATGGGGAAACTTGTGGGGAGGCGTACCATTTACTTGGATATCCGGTTGTCCAGAGAGATATTTGGAATGGTCGACCAATAAATGGGTCTTGTTGAAGTGGTGGCTGTTTGTGCTGTACATGCACATTTTTATGTTGTATAATTTGGCGAGAGCAGCGTATGAGACACTTTATGGAGAAACAATTCATGCCTGCTTAAACTACGTGTACGTATTGTTATTAGCGGTTGGGATAACCGCTGTATATATAACAATATTCAAAGGAGAAGAAATAGTGACCACAGTCAATTCTGTAGTGCCGAATTTCGTAAAATGGCGGAGTAGGTTCAAAAACATATTACTATTGCAGGGACACAATTAACTGAGACTAGAAACCCTCCTACACCTCAAATTTTAGCCTGACTTTTCATGTTAAAAGGGAGGGGTAGGACTGGTTTCTAGTCTCAGTTAATTGTGTCCCTATAATAGTTATTTTTTATTTAATACTTATTATGAAGTTATATTCACATTCACTAAATTTTGTTTTATTATAGAAAAATACTTCCTACAGAAATATAAAACCAGAATTGAACTACTGGATATCATTCTCTTCTTGGGGCGTCTAGCTACAGTCTCATACCCGTTACTAATTGGAGTTGGTATATTCATACTACCATTCCAATCCTTTTTCATGACCTCCTTACTGGATCCTGATAAATTCAGCTACATAACATTCATGGTGCTGGCATCACTTCATATTTGGTGGATATTCAGCGCATTTTCGATGGCCATGCTCCACGTGGCTACAACATTGATATTTACTTCAATGGTAAAGACTTCCATCGACGAATTAAGGTAATTAATTTTACTTCTCTTCACATTTTAGTAATCCATCTCATAATTTAATATTATGTCATAAAATTTACAGCTATGGAAGAAAAGTATACCGAACAAAAAATGAGTACCGACATATCACAAGATTGTCTCGAATCTACAGATTGGTACAATTGACAGTTTGGAAAGCAAATAGTATCTACAGTACTGGGCTCTTCGCTTACAATTTCCTTTTCAAGCGACAGATATACTTGGCCAACTACTTGCTCTTTGTCCACCATTCTGTGTTACCCGCTCCTATAACTGTGATGATTCTACTGTGGTCTATCTTACTCCTCAGCGACCCAGGGTTCCATATGGAACCTCAAAAAATCAAAATCTCTAAATCGCCCAATTCGGCTATATCCGAGGTCTTTTTGTCGTAGAGTGCCAAACAAAAAAGTTTTTTTCCCAAAAAATTAAAATCTTGGGTTCCCCTGATTCGTCTATATCCGAGGAGTTTTCCTTATAGCACTTATAGTTCCCGAGATAGCATTTTTGGGATTTACGGTCCTTGAGGAAATGTCAAGTGTTTGGATGACGGTGCTCTACACATGCTCCTTGATGTGGGAATCCTCTACCATCGCCCTCGAATCTTGGACACGTGGGTCATATCCATATCATTCCAAAAGGGATGAAGCGGTATTGAGGAAATACTGTAAGTCCTGCCAAACATGTCAAATGTGTATAGGCAGTTTTTCGATTATAACGAAATGCAAAATAATTAAATATGTGTATTCACTCAGTTTAGGTACATCCGAGTGCATTTTAACATTTGGCTAAGATGTCTGTTGATATGCACCCAATTTTATGTTCAGCAATGGTTGTGCTAAATACCTATCCTTAAGGACGGAAAAAGTCTACCCCCTTTTTTCGGTTGGTACCATACAGACATGGCATTAATTTCTTATTTCAAGGAATTTTGCTTGAAAAATGAAATATTTAAAATTAAGGAAATAAATACAATGCGCATGTGTACACTGTACACACATTCTTATGTGTGTGTTCTTATGCTACATTGCTGGAGTTACAGTTAATGATTCAATTTATTTGGTATGTATTACGTTATAGTTACGCCTGTACAATATATTATATTCAGTCACGATGAGAAATTAGTTAACTATTAAAGCTTTCACTTATGTACTCCAATGCATTAAGGTACTAAATCAGACTTAAGGTGCATAAGTCAAAACATTAATTAACTCCAAGTTTTATTATACAGGTATGTTAGCCCCGATGCTACCAAACATTCGCTATTTATTATACTCACGCAGAAAGTTAAAATTATTTATTTGCTTTATAATTGTGCTTACCTATAACAATTTATCACTCATAAATATTATTATAATCCTTATACATGAAATATCATATACCTACTCATTAAACATACCTACTCATTATACAATAATATTATATACCTACTCATTATACAATAATATTATATACCTACTCATTATACAATAATATTATATACCTACTCATTATACAATAATATTATATACCTACTCATTATACAATAATATTATATACCTACTCATTATACAATAATATTATATACCTACTCATTATTTAATAATACTATAGAGTGTAGTTCATTGTTTTATGTAATATGCATTTGCATACATGCTTGCACATTTTGCTCTAAGAGTAGCTCTCTAACTCTACCACGAGTACAGACATACAAACATAATATATTGGTAAAATTATTTATTTATCAAGTCTACGATTACAATATAGATTTAGGATAAGCAACTCTACTACTACCTATTATATATGGAGGCTGTGTGCTGTAGTTGTAGTTACTGATTGAGACTTCACATTTTATTGAAATGATAGAATGGTTTCGAAAGTCCCCCGACTTAATGAATAAATATATTTTATAATTTTATTGTTTTCTATGATGCTAAATCGTCCAATACAAACTTTGCAAATTGTACAAGACCTTCTAAACTTTCTGAAATGCGTTAGCTCCCTACCTTTCATGGTTTTCGGTGGAGATCTTTTCCATGAGTCGAGACAACTCTTCGAGCTTTCATGCAATTGTCCACAAAAATGAAGGACAAATGCCCATACAATGGTCATGTATGTTGCAATGCAAATAGTCACGAAACACAACGATGCCTCTGTACTTTCCCAATGCACAATCAGTAGGTACATCACAAAGTAAACAGTTCGCTTGAAGAGAAATTGAAGGGCAACTATAGCAGTGGAATATACTTCATTGAATATATCGCAATACAATTGCAAACTTCGATATATGTGGCGCCTCTGATTCGGTCTTCGTATTGTCTCGTATGTTTTGTAATACTCTCTGTTGCACCTGTAAATTAATGAAGTATAAGTTCAACAAATTTTCAGAAGCACATTAAATTAAAAATTGTTGAAAATTATTAAATATATTGACAGATATCGGCCAAATAAATTTGATACTATGCATCCGCTCATTAACCAGATTCTAATTCTAAATTATTTTGTCATTTGTTAGATTACTTATCTTAAGCAAGGTTTAGAGTGTCACTTCCTTTTAACTTCACCTGGAAAAGACAGTTCATAAATAAAACATTACCGTTGGCCCATGTGAGAGGATTTGGATTTTTATTCAGAAAAAGTTACTGAATGACCCTTTTTCCGTGTGAAGTGAAAGGGAAAGTGACACTCAAAACCTAGCTTTATTCATCAAAATTTTGTGGTTATTTTCAAAAACTTACATGATTTCATTCATGAGCATAGTAATAGTTGGTGCTGCCATGGCTATAATAGATAGAAAAAACATCACAAAAGCGCAGACTGAAGTGTAGATCCAAAAATGTAGTCCCCCAAGTAAGATGTGAAGTGTCAGGGAAAGATTTTCTGGATAGAATAGCGATGTGATGTGAATCGTGTCATCCGGACGCAAGATGACATAGGTTATCCAAAGCAGGGGTCCGAAAAATTCAACATAAATGCCTCCAGCAAGAACGATGTCTACTCCAGATAATCGATGTTTAAATTCTTCTTTGAAGTGCAACTCTATGGAATCAAAATACCATTTTAAAACTGAACCCGGATACTTATCTTTCTTGCAGTATTAGATCCATTAATGGCTTACTTCTCCACGTTTTCATGTTTTTTATAAGGGAATTGCATAAAAACATCATTTCATTCCCCTTCCAAATGAAAGTTTGTAGCCCTACAAAAACTCCAAGGGAACCTAGCAGGAAAGCTGGTAAGAAAGTCCGAAAACTGTCTCCGTGTAGTAAGTCATGGACGAAACGACCAACCAAGTATGTCAAGTATGTATATTCAACCAACAGTATTATAATGAATTGCAGTTTTTTCCTCCGAGACTCAGATGGGTAAAGATAGCGTCCCGTTCTTGATCTTATATTCAGGCATAGTGGCAAACCACTTGTAATTATCACCCACTGGACAATTATTGAGAAAAGTGAGAGAGTATTTTTTGAAACCATTTTAGGGTTAGTGAACAACTGAAACAAATGCAAATGTCAGGAATGAGAAGAGAAATGTTTTCTTCCATTCAACCAAACTTTAGTAAACAGGATGCACTATAAGTAATGACATGTATTATGTATAGAGATTGTAAGTTATGTTCAAGGAAATAATATAATACCGCATTGCTATTGCTATATGTACTTTAAATTCATTCTTGCAAACATAAATGTGAGTTGCATTGTAATTTTTAACTTAACAATAACAAATTGAACGGTTATAAGATAGAAAATCGAGGATTCGATCTCTAGAGAGAAATAAATACTTGTCCTCTGTTTAGCTTAAATACATTCATTTAAAAAATCATTTTTGTAATCCATAATATCACATTCTAATATATTATAGTGCATGAATAAATAGTACTTTAACATGGGGAAGTAGTTCAACTTTTAGAATTCATGAGATTCATAGTACTTATTATGGTACTTACTTCTCCCTCATTAAAACTGACACACAAAATCGAGTTATATACGTTGCTTACTATTTGTAACCTTATATCAGAGTTAAATACATAAAATTACACCATATAAAATATGATATATTGTAAATGTGGATAATTCATTTAGGTAGGTAAACTTCATTCGGGCGTTTCAGGCACTCCTACCCATTCCAGTAACATAGTTTAACTTTTAATACCATGAATTCCTGCACGATATAGCTTTCCAAATATTAAACATGTTTACGTTTACTTCCTATATAGTACAAAAAACTGAAATGTAATGATTTTAATGTGAGTGACCTTATGTGTTGATGTTGGTTTGAAGTTGTGGTTGTGACTGCTTTTGTTGTAAGTTGTAAAATGGAATTAAGACTGCAGTAATTGGAATATAAATCAGAATATATTTGTTTCAACACAGAATGTAGAAGTCGGCTTTCTCTTGCTTCCTTGCAGACTACATTGAAATGTTGATGCTGGTGCATAGTTTATGGACTACCTATCTTAATATTAAGTAGATGAGTCGTATAAATAAATTGAATGGCTCTTGGCAACCGAAAGACTAAGTTAATAAATAGTAAGATTATCGTGCCTCAAATTCCAGACTACAACTACAACCCACAACAAAAAATTCAATATAAATACGATTACTGCAGTTTCGTTATTCTATAATTTCAGATTCGGTATACAACATACTTACTATTACAACCAGTGTTGTACTGTTGACCACTTTTTTGCATTTTGGCCGGGCCACTGGTCAAAATGGTCAAAATGGTCAAAATGGCTAAAATGGTCAAAATATCAGTATACAGTTACTTAGGCTAGCAAATGAAATTTAAAATATTTAGATAATGAAATATGGCCTAAAACCAATGAAACACTATTCTACTAACATCAGACTACAGAATGACACTCTCTAATCATTTTTAACTGCAATCTTTAGAAAGTTGTATTTGTTGTTTACTGTTGCAGTAAAAGCTACCTTGGGGTCTCAATTAACCCCAAACAGGCATTTTGTCCATTTTGACCATTTTGACCACTTTTTAATTTTTTTTGACCGGGCCATTTTGACCATTATGACCATTATGACCACTAGTGGTTTTAACCACTGCACAACACTGATTACAACAATAGGATTCGTAATTTGATTTACTTAGGCCTACTTAGGATGCCATCCTATTATATTATGTAGGGAATTTTGTAAGTATTGAAAGTCTTAATATAATAATAGTATAACTAGATTTGTTGTACAATACAAGTGGGAGTATGATGGATGATGGTATTATCGTTAATAATAATACTCATAATAATTGATGATTGCTGTGGAATCCCTAGTATTATTTACCATATAAAATCAATGTGGAATCTTCATCTGACTAAAGACATTTTTGGTAGGTATTTTTTATACACGCTGTGTTTAGGGCGCGGGCGATGCCTTACATGAAGTCCTTAATTGGTAAGTAGAAATAGATATAGAAATAAATGTATCTTAGAGCCGCACTCCCAAGCTAGGCGGATTTGGGAACTTGTCCATGCAAAGACTTGTAAATTTTAAACCCCGTATATAACGTATTAGAACAGTCATGAAATTCTATTTCTTCTTGGTTGTGCTAAAACTTTTGCTTATCAAATATGCATTATCTTTTAAATATTTATTTAGAACATCGGCTTATTAGAAACGTAGCAATAAAATATATTTCTCATTAAGGATTAAAAACAAGCCTATGAAAACGTGTGGTTGCACGCTTGCACGTTTTGTTGATGTATGCGGCACTGCCATTAGAAAATTAAAGCACGAGAACCTAAAATGGAAGTTACCTAATTGAAAATTACATTATAAGACCAGTATCTAAAGAACTTGCACATAGTTTATCGTTGTGGTTGATAATAAAGATAATAGTATATTACGAATAAAATATATATTCATGATCAAAAATTATTTTGTTACTGTAAAACGTTTAAAACTTATTAAAAACAAAATATACTTAGCCTAAAGTAAAATCATTTAATAATTTGATCCCTAGTAAATCTGAATACTTTCTAAATGAAGGGACTAATATTTTACGTAATTCTTGTGCTTAATGCAGATTTTGAAGTGTGTGGAGAAATAAAAAGTTCGTTAAATTTTTGGCTGGATATACATCAAGATTGTTATTCGTATGTGATTTTAGATTTAAGTTACAGAAAGAAAAGTTATCAACTTAGACCATTGAATCGCCCTATATTCATTTACAATAAGGACTCTTTTACAAAAAATATTTTAAGCCAGGAAGTGGAAACACTTAGAAAAGGAATCATAAGGGGCAACAGTTCTGATTGGCTCCACTATACAGATAGTAGCCATATGAGATCCAAATGCATTTCCATAACGTTTCAAAATGGAGATCATTATAATTCTAAAGAAGTATTTGCAACAGTGTCAATATTAACAAACATTGCAATTCACACCTATTCACAAATGTACATTGACTTTCTTATATATCTAAACATTTACAATATCAATCAGATTACATTACGGCAACAGTTTGATATTTTTAAAGCGTTACATAATGAAGAGGCTTCACTTAACAATAACAGGGATTTATCCCATCTACGATTTATAGTGAAGACAAAATCTGTATTTCGGGGACGATTGGTAAGAACTGAATTTGTTTATTTGGCATGCGGGAATTGTTTATTGGTACCAACATACTGGCACCAGGTAAAATGTAGACATCTATATCTGTCTTACGAGGAACAACTGGAAACATGCCGGCAGTCCTTAGCTGAAAATGAGGCTTTAACGGATGGACGAGTAGTCAACTATGCATTCTGTCATAATAAGTACCATCATTATAAATTGGCCCAAAATAACGTTAACACTAGGTTGGAGAAAAAGTTTCTCCCTTTTAAAGATACAAATTTTAATGAGATATCCATGGTTTTCCTTGAATTGATGGCACTACGAGGAAACACATCTCTTTTCATAGTAAATCAAGCAGATTTAAAACTAAGTGACGATTTGAGTCAACCCACATCTCTGGTTTACAACAGTGTTGTTTGTGACGTAGTTGAAAAATTCGGAGCGGGATCCCGAGTAAAAGGAAATGTTATTTTGACCAAAAATGTCGGCATTGAGTTCATCACTTGCAATTCTTTAACAGAACCTTTGTCGTATTACGTGTACTTAAGTCCATACGAACCCAAAGCATGGTATTTCATCATTCTCTCAATGGTTTTACTATCGCTGTGGATTTATTATAGTTTTCGCCAATTAGGACTGGTCAGATGTTTTCTAGCAGTTCTTTCAATAGCACTGTACAACATGGATATCCCACCCTGCGAGTCAAAAACGTTTAAATACAAGATTGCAACGTTGGGATGGATGATAGCCGTTGTCGTTCTGTCCAATGCTTATATTGGTATTGTTACCACACAATTGACAGCGCCAAGGGAAAAGATCTACCCTTCAACTTTTGACCAACTGGAAGATTTTGCGTTTTACACTAATTCAAACGATGAATATCTAAAAGTGCGCTATGGCGTTTCCACAACAGATGATTTTATCAAAAAGTGTTACGTTGATGAGGCGGAAAATTTAATTTCTCCTCTAAGAGATCTAAATATGACAAAATATAAAAACACTAGCAAACTCTTAAGCACTGATTGCTTGTCAATTGGAGTTGACCTTGCATTCGTAGATTATGCGATGCAAAGAGCTGCTCTTTCCCATGGGAGTACTATAACACCAGAAGCAGAAAAAGCTTTGAACAAAGCTAAATTTATCGCTAGCCGCCTTTACCTACCTGAAGGTTACCCTCAGCAAACCGCGGGAGATTATGTTTCCAATTGTGATAAAACTGCGTTTGTTGAAATGACTGATAAATTGAGAGCATTCACACCTAAATTCAAAGGTAAATTTAAAAAGTTTAAAGCGGGTGACGAAATCGCTTTGTCCTCAAACTACGGATGGATTATCGGTCAGAAGGATGGAGGGCAGACAATACGTATAATGACATCTTTAGTCCAATCGGGCATTTACAATTGGTGGAAAGAACTGTACGGAAGGTTCAAATTACCTAGAAAGAGCATTTTTTTTCATAACCACGAAGATAATGTTATTGTTCTTACAATGACATCCAATATTGTTACTGGGTTTCACATCTTCATGATACTTATGGCTTTTTGTATCACAATGTTTCTGCTGGAGATGGTGAAATTTTATTTTAGAACATTTAAAAACATGATCGTCGTTCAATATCAAAGAATACGTAAGAAAATCTCAAAGATTAAAATAATTATACATTGAAGTGATTTCTTTTTGTAATAATAGCCGTTAATTTTCTAAACAAATTATTGTTAAATTCACAAAAAGACATAAAAAGTTGGTTGGCAAAAACAAAATCTCGAACATAATTATATGGGTAGTGGGTAGCCAATTGCTTTTCAAAACATGTAGGTATAAATGTAGACTTAGTATAGTTTTTGTATTATGTGTGTCTGCACTACTTCCAGTTTTCTGGAGAAACAGAATACAAACTGTATTCATCTACTCTGTTTTTTGATCTTAACTCATAGAATTTGAACAAAGGCACGCAATAGGTACTGTTACTGTCTATTTGCCGCGCATTTTTGTCAAAACCGAGGTCAAGCAGAATAAATAACTATTTATACTAAAAGAAGCCTCCTTTTATAAATTATGAATGGCAATATTGATGACTGTGAAGGTCAAGGGCGTATCTAGAAATTGGATCTAGGGGGTGCTAATTTCTAAAATTGATTACTGCAAAAATCAAAAAATTAGAACACCTCAATATAATGATAAAAATACATATTCGCGCGAAAATTTTTTTTCATTTTAATCTTCTTTGTCAAAAAAGTCATCTTTATATCGAGATTTAGTAGGATGAAGGCAGCACCCCTTCTAAATACGTGTGCTATTTATCAGCTATTCGACAGATTTAATTTTAGGTATTTTAAACCGAAAACCTCATTTCAGAAATGGCCAATTGATGGGTACATTTAATTTTCTAAGTTCTATATATCACTATAATAATAGCTACTCAAGTACCCTTTAACACTTTTAACCTATGACTTTCAAATTTTTACTGGATGTTCATCTCATAGTCAGAACCTTAAATGATCATTTTCATAACGTCGGTTTCATAGAAATCATTTTCTGATTTTTTGAAATTCAAATTTTAACATATGGGAGGGATAGAGAAAAACTCAGATTTCAAAACCTATCATCTTCGCTATCAAATTTTTTGTACAGCTTGAAAGGACTAACGCTAAGGTCCTCAAGTAGCGGATTTTTGATATATTGATTCTACGATTTTATAATGAATTTTGAAAATTCAATTATCCATTCGTGCTTCTCCCCTCCGTGCATGGGGGGCTACAGTGACTACACGCACACTGTAAGTGCGACCAAGGCCCACATAGGTGGGTCATATGCTCTTTTGGGGTTGTTTAAAATGACCGGGTGATTTAAAATTATGTTATGTCCATATAATATTAATGATATTTTGAAAATCAGGCGCTGATGAAAGGACTTCAAAGATTAACTTAGAAAAATTTCGGTGTTTGGATAAATGATGTTGAATTTGGTGGGCTATTATTATGTTGATTCGATAAGTATTGTATTTTGTTCCCTGTCCGTAGGACGGGCAAATTTCTAGTACGATAATCTCAGATCCTAAGGTTCAATATAGGGAAAAAGGATTCAGAAATGCTCGAAAATAATATAGGTGAAATTGTATCGTATGAAAACGAAAATATGTTTCCCCCAATTTGGAATTAAACAATTAAATATTAACTAAATGATGAAAACTCGATAATATCTAGTGTGTTTTTTAAATATTTAGGGGGTGCTTAAGCACCCTAGCACCCCCCCTAAATACGTCCTTGGTGAAGGTAATATGTAATTAAAAGTCGTTTATTGTTCGTGGTTGAGTTCCTTGTAAATCTAACGACAAACTTTTACCTTTTACAATATATCAGGTTTATATCAGCGTGATTCACGATTACGCCTTGTTTTTGCACGAGTATCATTAATATAAACAAGATCATGCATCTAATACAAAAGCTCTTATTTTCCATGTTGGCTTTTTTACTAATTTCCGCTTCGCCATTTTATCTGCTTTTTATCACTCCATATATATCGGCATATTTTTACAAAGGGACTAGG
Source organism: Tomocerus qinae (assembly GCA_020055645.1). Lineage (NCBI taxonomy): Eukaryota > Metazoa > Arthropoda > Collembola > Entomobryomorpha > Tomoceridae > Tomocerus > Tomocerus qinae. The sequence goes on along the minus strand of CM034546.1, from coordinate 44,834,291 downwards.
TGGATTTTCGCCGGGGGTATAATATTTTTATGTGTAGTATTGGTTTAGGGACAATTCCCCTTGAAGCACAGCGAATTCAAAAAATTTTTGAAGTACCTTTTTGTTAAATAGTGACAGATAAATGAAAAACAGCAGATGGTCGCCTTTCTACGGCATGTATTCGTTCTGTGACAAAAATTTCGTCTCTAGTTATAGTAATAATTCATTTAATTGATTCATTCAAAATTAAATCTTAAATCAGTAAATAATCATTTTTCAAAGTTCAATGGCTGTTAATTAAACGTTTTCAGTTTTGAGTTAATTTAAAACAGTAGGCAAGAATCATTGCGGTGCGTCGGTCGTATAGTCATAGAGATTTTAGCAATGCAAAAATAGGAATAAAAAGGAATATGAGAATTATCCGCATGCACTGTAGTTTAGTGAGGCTTTAGTTTAGGCTTCTTTAGTGGTATTTTGGCTAGAGACGATACATCCCTGGAGATACAACAATCTTCTTACGACAGGTGATAAATTTATTTTACCCTGCTTGTCATAATGAAAAACGTCAATTCTATTTGTGTAAACAACTACGGTCATAGTAATTAAACGCGGAAAATAAATAGATAAATAAAATCTCCAACAACCTGTAAGTCTGTTCCACAGAATTACAAATTCAAATTTTCTTTCACCATTTTAAGTGGTCTACTTATTATAAGTAATTACACGCACTTTATAACGTCACTTTAGAAGTGATCAAGATAAGCATTATTCATTGTCATACCAAAAATTATCTGATTACAAATTCAGTTGACGAAAACAATCTTGCCATTTATATTGAAATGACGATAGCAGACAGATCGTTGTCTATACTAATTATGTCTGTATTTCCCCACTTTAATTGCCTGGAGTTTTATTTCCTGAGCTAGAATCCATGTTTTAGATCAGGTATAAAAGAGGATGCTATTTTTCTTTCAAGTCATTGTTCCATTTTACCTCGTTAGATTTGATCTACTATAAGATTCAACGAATTGTAAGATTTTATTTTCTGTCTTAAAACATTTTTTAGCTAATCTTTAGTTAATAATCATTACTAAATTCTGCAAAACAACAGATCAAATAGAATTGATAATTTAAAATTTAAATATCGTTAAATGATAACATACGAATAACCCATCTCTCCCTTATACTATACTGCAATATAAAATTGAGTAATTTATGTTTTGCGAATTTTTAGAGAATAGTTGCTGAAACAACAAAAATGGCTTCTAAAGGAACTCTTCTTATTCTCGTCATTGGTCTATGTGGTTTGTTGAATGCTACAGAAGCCAAACTAATTTGCCAATGTGCAACCTTGGCCTTTTCGCCGAAGGGTGATTTGTTGACCTTTCCGGCCGATAGTAAAACTGAAGCTTGTAAGATTGAGTTGGGTATTTCCCTCAATATCAACCCTAAACGCGGATTCTATGCAGAACCTAAAGACACAGACAGTTTCGAATCATGTTGCATAAACCAAGGGGCCGATACTGTAGACTGCAGCGATATTTAAGCCAATAAGCTAATTCTTTCCTTGATACAATGCTAATTTATGATACAAATTTAGCATATAGTACATGTATTAAAAATGATTTAATTGTTTGGAAGTTATGTTTTAAATTTATAACCTTTCAAGACTTTTATCAATAGAAATATTTGTTTCGCACCTTAAAAATGTATTTTCTAATTGTGAGAAGATTATTTGGCGCGTTCAATTATTCAAACTGATAAAACTTTGATTTACAAATATTCTTTAGAGTACCCTTATTACTTTATTACAATCTCTACATTAAATCCACTTACTTGGGCAAACTTTCCAATCTATTTGTATATGTGTAGGGTGTGGTGTGATAATCTTATTGACATGCTATATGATTGAACGTGTATTTTAGAGCACTTAAGATCTTGAGCGTTGTTCAATTTCTTAGAGAACGCAAGAAAATCTTAAAATCTTAAGATCATTGTACAGGGTCATCACTTATATAATTCCCCCACCACAGTCCAACACAGACTAGTTATCAAACAGGTCTGTAAACCATCTTGTAGAGAATTTTTTTGCGATTCTAACCGATTCTGACACCTTGAAAATCGATTAGGAAAATCCGGGGAAAACAATTTTCCAACTTTATGAATTTTTCCAGGTCCCCCAGAATTTTTTTGGAATATAGATTCCAAAATCATTATAAGAATCGCATTTTTGATTTTTCCACCCAAAATCGGAGGTGGTCGATTTTTCAGCTTTTTTTGGATTACACTAATTTCGACAAATTTTTGAGTGACCCTGTGCATACAAGTCATTTATTTTAGTAATAATAACCTTTAATAATCTAGTAAGACATTTTCCCAAATTTTAAATTCACAAATAGTCAAAATGTTTGGTGGTGAGGAAGAACCAAATGCTCGAATATAATTATATGGGTAGAAAATTTTTTTCATGTCGGTATAACTACTAACATAGATTCTAAAACCTAAGCATAAGCTGTATTATGTATTAATGCATAGCTAATGTAAATTTTTGGATTTTATGACCCCATCCATTTTTCTGAAGGGACAGAATAATATATTTTCAGTATTCATCAACTTTGATTTTTTGCCATAATATTTCATATTAGCAGAGTCATTTAGGCCAACGGATATTAATCATAGAATTTGTACAAAGGCAAGCAATACATTTCTATTTGGCGTGTATGCCACTTTGTCAAAACGGAGGTCAAACAGAATAAATAACTACGTGTAGAAGTAAGACACATGATTTAATAAAGTATGAAATGAAATATTGATGATGATGGTTGTTGTAAAACATGCAAATTGAAAGTTTTTTGCCTGCTTGAATTTCTTGCAAATCTAAAGACAAACTTTATAATATTCCAGGTATTTATTAACATATCACGCAATACCCGCGTTGTAATTGCATGAGAACCTAAAATGCATGACCATATACTCACAGTAAGGCTACCACCGGCCACTAAATTTCTCCAAAAAAATAAATATCTGGGAGTCTTAATTTCTATTTTGGAGCAATTATGATTTGCCAGTTCTGAAGAGTTAATATTGCGAAAGATTAGATTTGTAGTTACTGGAATTAGCCTTAGTCCCTAGTGGAAAATATTCGATACTACGAGTCAAATAATAATTTCCACGTAGGTCTCCGTTGACTTCCTTTCCGGCTATTAATCATTCAGTGTCGGCATATTTTTATCGCCGCTTTGATAATTAGTCACTTCGGTTTCGGTTATTTCTGTTCCGTTTCAAATAAATCGGTGTTGCAGGAAATTTGTACAGGCCGGACATATGCAAAATGCCTAGGACATATGTATAACCCGTCCGTCGTTAGTTAGAGTTGAATAGAGGAGGCAAAACAAAGAAAGAACAAAAGCAATTTCACGGTTGAGCGAGCCCGTGCTCAGTCGACCATGAAGTCGGCTTTGTTCTTTCTGTATGCATATTTCTATCACCTGACTCTTACATTCTTTTAAAAAGGGAAACTACTGAATTTATTAAACTATTGCATTATCCACTTTTGGGGCATTGTGTAAAAATCCTTAGAGTAATGACTGCATATCCTCCATTTTTCTAAGTATGTTATATTATAATAACTTATAATATTTGGTCAACGTTTGTATGTCACAAACTAAATTCATTCATGTCTGTCGTTAGCAGTGAGAGTGAGAATATAACAATCGAAAATGTTTAAAAAATTGGATATTTTATAGGCTTCTATTGAAAGGACAACCATTATATTTATTCTGAACATAATAGAATCGTTTGCATATGACATTTGATAAATTGCGTCCTACTTTTGCCTTGGAAGGTCAAAAGTGAAAACCCTTACATAACAAACTACTGTAATACAAGTCATTATTATTTTATGTAATTGTTATGTAACATTTAGTGAAAGTTATTGATAAAGGTTATTTGAATAAAATAAATCAATTTTACATTCATATTTGAATATTTATTTGATCGTGACAAAAGCATAGAAAAATAATTTTTTGATTTTAAATTTTCTAAAATGACGGATTTCCTGTACACTTTTTTAAAAGTTGTGATATGTCTATTCTGTATAAACTACGTTGAAGCCCGAAGAGAAACAATAGCCCTTCGTGATTCTGCTTGGTTAAAAATTTGCAATAAAGAAATACTGGAAGTACAAGCTGACACTTGCAGTAAAGGAATTTGGCTCAACTCATCAAAACCATTGGGCTGTGTCTGTGTTAATGGAGTGTGAGTTTTAAATTATCAATCAATTATGATTAAATAAATTAAATAATATAGTCCGCGACTTAAATATTTTTTTTACACAGATGGGTCTTGTCAAATGATTTTTGTGATGACAATGCCATAATTCTTGTTGGGAAAGGACATTGCTTCGATATTTCATCAAATGTAATTCGAAATTTTACAATTTGAAACCCATATTATTAGTTTAGTGTAAAAATCTGATTATTTAAACAAATAAATACAAATTTTAAAGGTATATTATCACTTAATTATTAATTGCAACAGGTGAGAAGTATAAAATTGTTAGGACGGGACCATGACCCGTTTTATCCATCAATGTACACAGCGCCATCCAGTTTGGACACTTTCGCCGAAATTTCAGAGACCTTTACTCCAACTATAGACACGGATGCTACGTTTGTGATTGGGGTAAACCCGACACACAGTGTAAGACGGATTGATGAATTAATTTGTTTGAAAGGAACTCCATCACCTGGAAAGCCAGTTTATATCTACAAAAACGGTCGTCGAATAGTTAACCAGTGGATAATTCATGATAAGACTTGTAACTTTCCAGTGGATTTTGATTACAAAGTTGGATTTGGAGAAATGTTTATAAGTGGGTCAACTATTATTTTTAAAAACTAAAAACAACTAAAAAAAGTATTATTAATTAAATTGAATTTTTTAAAAAATATTCATTTAGACAACGAAATAATTTCTGGGAGCAAAGTGCAAGGAAAATGTACGATTGATAAATGTCAAGTTGTGGAAGAAGTCAAGCCCGAAATATTGGGAAGAAGTTTGGCTGGTGCTAGTACCGTACCAAAGTTAACAGGAGATGGTAGATTGCATTTTGGAAGATCTACATTTGCAAATCCAGTCCAAATCTCAGCCCCATTCCAAGTTTCACCTGGCAGTAAAAACGCGGAAAAACTGAAATGTATACAAAACAGAGCTGACATTACGCAAGATCCGAAAAAGTTTGAAACGGAAACGAAAGAACAAACAACTAGAATGATAAAAGCTCATTTATCTCTACCTTTACTCAATCTTACAGTAGTTAAACCTAATTTGAAAGAGTTAGACTATCTCAATATGCTGTTAAGGGTTATGTTAAAAAGTTGTTACAGAAATGGTACTCTTTTTGTCCCTATGGTATCCCACGCATTTATGAGAATGTTTTATACGCTTTTATCTGAAACACAAGAAAAATTTACTCTGGTAGAAAGTACAGATGAGGATCAATTTAAAAGAATTCAAGCTGTGCTCACAGAATGCTATGATAAAGCGGATGCCATGATGCCTTTGACCGTAGAAGATAAAGATAAATGTCCTACATTGGTAATTAATAAATTAATAATATTGTATAGCATTAAATTATTATTAAATTCATAAAATGTATTTTATGTGACAAATAATTTATTATATTAATTAGGCGGGGATAGTGGAAACTAAGTTAACGAATAGTACAGACGATAAAAAATTTAATGTTTCCTCCTCAACAATGCCACTTGATCTCAGAGGGGATATCACTAAACATGATATTGTTATTGAAACGATATGGAAAATAGTTGTCGGTGGCTACTACAGATGTTCAGAATATTTTCATAAGAAGGAGGATAAGGAAATTAAAGACAATGGAGATTTTGGTCACATGATGGAAAAGTTAACATCTCTGTTTAATCCACATATAGTCAAACGCTGGTAATATTTCAAGATGAAATTATATAATTTGATTATAATAATTAGAAATTATGATGATGATGTAATTTAATCGTTTTCCTAAGGCATCAAAGCTGCGATGCTATAAAGATTTATCAGTATGTCTTCCAACGGGTTGATTTTCAAAAATGGATTGATAATCTTGACAACTGTGTCGCAGCTCAAAAGGAAATGTCTACAATAAGTTCCGAAGGATGGATGCTTAGACCTAAAGTTTTCATGAGTGAAAATGATCTATCTCAAGAAAGACCGTAAGTCATGTCTGATAATTTTATATAAATAGCAATTAAAAAGCAAATAGTTTAGTATACATGATTTTCGAAATCATTATCAAATAAAAGAAAAAAAATTAAAAAGGGTGTCGTAAAAGTAAATTATGTAGTTTAAATTGTACTTAAAGATCAAGTAATAATATTTGTTTTTAATCTTATTTGAGTTTAAAGCTTAAAATGTATCAAGTGTTAACTTTACAGGACCAACCTGGATTACGTGAAAAATTAATTTCTTAAATTTTAATACTTTTTGTTTGAATTGTGTTTAGGAAACGAAGTGTTGAAGATGATTTACAAACGATATGGAGTGGGAAGGGCTATTGCTTAAATGATTTTTTGGATCCGATTAGAAAACTTAATCATAGCACACCAGGATGCCCTTTCAATAAAATAACTAACTATAAACTTCCAAGTGAAGACCCATAAAAATGTTTTGTTTACTGAATAGTGAAGACATTTTAGACAATTTACATTCATTTATAAGTATATACTATACAATATATAGCTAGGTAAATTAGTTAGGTTGATAATTTGTAATATTTTTCTCTGTATGATTACATTTACTACAAAAGTGTACTTATTTCTGATTATTGTTAAGGGATTTGGAAATACAATATATTTAATTGTCTTAATTAGCTGTTTCCCAACACCATATTAATAATTACAATGAGCAATAAACAAAACATTAATTATTCAATATTTACATTTACTTAAACTCAAGCTAATAACTACCAACTATAGTGCATCATAATGTGAAAATCTGCTATTTCCTAGTAAAGCAACATTTATTGCCTGTTTAGCAAAACTGCAATGAAAGTTACAAATAAGCCCAAAGAAATCATATCAATATGTTTCCAAATATAGTAACCAAAACGAAATCCGGATGGGATTCGTAATTCTACAATGTTATATTTCAATGTAGGAGCGAGTAAATCGTTAGCCCAGTCGATGCAATTGACAAAAGGTCCAGCAACATGGGTGATCAGTCCATAGGACCTCAACCCTACATTTGCTTCGCTTGAGTCTATTTTTTCCAGAATGTTATTAATTACCTCTGTTGGTAAATATCCTATTTTTGGTCTATGATATTTTCTAAGTCGATTTTGCAAGGACGAAATTTTGGAAGAATTGTCATTACAATCAGAAAGTAGATCGACTTCTGTTTTAAGAATTTTGCAAATATTTTCTCGACTTTTCACCAGTTCGGCAATAATTAATTGTCGCTGTCCTTTAAAAATTCTTTCAAATATCAGTATTACATGGTTACTGTATTGGAGCCAACTTAAATAGCCTGATCTTCTTTTCTCTGTCCAAGCAACGCATCCTCGATCGCTATTTATGAAATCGTGACCATCATCGATATTTTCAATGCCTTCCAACTTACACAAAGCTGCGACAAATTTATCATCACTGAATCTTTCAAATATTACTTTACACTTGTTAATCAAACAATAGCGGGATAAAACGTGACCTTTGCTATATTTTTCAAATACTTGCGCTTTCCTCGTCAATTGTTCAATCCAAACTTGTGAAATGTAATTGAAAGATAAATCAAGGGACAAAACAGATTTGCTTTGACGCAGATAGCTGTCCATTGCCCCTATTGTAGACTCAAAGCGAGCTGCGTCAAAGAAAATGTTGTTGGCGCGCAAGTTTAAATGTCTTATTTTAAGAATTGGTAACAGCTTTACTATCTGCAAGAAACCATGTTTTGTAATTTCATTTCCTGAAAGCATCAATATGTGAATCTCGTCCCGATTTTGCTTTAAAAAAGGAACCAAAACTTTTAAGTCACTATCCTTTAGGTTTGTGTTTGAAAGATCCAAATGCAAAGGAGTAATTTGCAATTCAGAAACCGTTGTTAGCAACGGTAACTTAGAAATATTCGCGTCGTTTAACAAATCTGCTAATATGTCCTTTTCTTCTTGATTATTATCGTAGTCATCAAATTGTTTAAGTATAATTTGATTCAGATACGATAATGGATCCTTTTGGAATCTATTCAGAGCCATTATTTGTTCGTTAATTTTATTAAGCTTGGGTAAATTATCTATTTTTGTGCCAATGGACCAAAGTTTGAGTAATTCCACATCTGCGTTTAGAATATTACAATTGTAAATATTGCATGCCTGATCTGTATTACCAGCAAAACAAACTGTGTTGGAAATATTAATAATATCCAACCTGCTTAATTCAGAGGATTTTATTTCACTAGTTCCATTGCAATTGTAAATTAGTCTGTTTCTGTGAAAATAAATCGGGGGACTGTCTGAAGGAAGCCTTTGGAAATGAGTGCGTAAAATATACGCCATGAAAATGCAATTTTTGGAATTAATGCATTCCACCAACAATGACAATGGCACATTTGCATTTATCAATGCTTTGTAATAAAATACGCCCCAAGTAGCATCATTTAGATTGTAGCTCATTTCAACTACAATTTCTTTCGATATGTCGTGGAATTTAAAATTAGATTCGATTTCCCTAATTATCATATCGACCTTGCTACCGTGCATTAGAAAAAGGGAAAGAATTAAACTTTGTTGACTCCTACAAAGGACAAATCTTCCAATATGAGAATAAGCGAATTGATTTATCCTTCGTAGGAAAATTTCTTCAGAAATGTTCTGCAAATCTGGATCATGAAAAAATGTACCTTTTTTCAAACATTTTTTACACCATTCATTAACGGGCACAAGTTTATCAAAGTACGTTGCAGAAACATATTTTTTCAAATTATAGAAATCGCTTAATGAACGAATAAAATAATTCCGATAGCTTCTGACCTTTTCACATATTGATGACCGTTGTGCTTCTGAGAAATCGTGAAAAGTCCTATCGTAAATTTTTGTTGTTTCTGAGTTTTGAATATCTCTTGGGATAATAAAATTACAATATTCTCTAATCAATTCCCTAGCTGTTGCATCATGTGTTTGATACAATAGCATCGTGTATGTCATGAAATTTTCCGGTGGGTCAAGTTTAGCAAACAGTTCTATTTGCGCATTATTTAATTTTTGACGATTCAACAACAAACGAATGGTTCCATTTAAAGTTTCGTCATGCACGGTTTCACAATATAATCCCAAAAGTTCCCCAATTTTCGATTGGGGAAACGTTGCATCTTCCAAAAAATTTATATCGCCCAACTTTTCTCTATTTTTTTGCACATCCTTCCGAATTTGAATTTGAATTTCGGACTTTAAATTCTCGTCTACCAAATCAATAGAATAAACTTTTAGTTCAATCAAAGCATATAATACAATTTGATGCAAACGGTTATCTTTAGGCATGTTTTTCAAATATTTTACTACTGCATCTGTATTGATATGGTATTTAATGACCAGTATTAAAATTCGCAATGATAGTAAATACGACCTGTAGACAAATTTTTCATGGACTTTTAACATTTGGTCAATAACTTGTGTCATCAAAGAAAACTCGAATATTTCGTAGATATAATTTACTGGAATTCGTAATGACCTGATAAATCTGTCGATGATATCAAACATTTTCTTTCCTGGTGTAGTTCCTATAATTAATTCGGATTGGATTTCCATTATCCTATCGGAAGAAATATTCATTCCATTAATTTCGCAAATAAGGCTATCCGATAACTCTTTAGTCATTTCTGAATCTATATTTAACCCAGAAAATTTCTGACGCAGGTTAGAAATCGGTATTTCCAAATTAGGACAACACAGTGAGCTAATATTTTCAAAATGGCCCTTGAGCCTTTCAAAAATTTCATGTTCTGCACTGCAAGAAAACTTTTTACACCTCCTAAGGTATAATATTATACCTAAAGCCACATCTTCCGAAAGAATGGAAGTTTCTGGTCCAAAAGAAGCAATAAACCATCGTGGCCATAGAGCATAGCTTCCTAAAAAATTGGAAATTAAGGAAGACTCGCTAGAAAAGGATTCGATGTCAATTATAACCTGGAGTAATTTCTTATCAGTCATGCAGAATTTTATATCTTCTTCTATTAGTAACTTAACTTCGTCCTTGAGCTCATCAACGAGACTAGTAATCAAATTATTCTCCCAATTTTCTCTAGTGTCCACATTGCCCGCTCGTAATTTCACAGCGATATCTCGAATAGAGTCGGAGTCGCTAACGCTAATTTGAAGTTCGCAGTATTTTTTTGCCAGTTTCACTGGCATTACTTTTAAATCGTTATAGTGATAACGCCGGAGAAGGGAACTATAAAGAAGCTTATCGTTATCAGATTCCGATCTTAATACTTTTTCCATCAATTTGTCTACGAATTCTGGTAAATGGTCTTTATCTCTTTCGCCATAATATAACTGCGCCATTATTTGTAACGAATATTTACTGTAACCTTTTTGACCAAACAGAAGTTGCAATTTCGTCTCGACACTGGCACTACTATTAAATACTTTGTCGACAATATAATTTGGAAAGCAAGGCAATCCGCCTAAAATTTTTGTGACAAAAAATTCAAAAAATTCAGATTCCAATGCAAATTCAAGAAGATTTAATGGAACAACAGAAAATTGCCACCAGTCAACTATGTCACAACTGTCAATTATATCATCATAAATTTCCCGAATGCAATGCCTATCTATCCTGCATTCATTCAAACAGTCAAAGAGCAATTTTTGGTCATAAACTGAAAACAACATTTCATATGGTTCTTGACGTAGCATATCGATGTACGAGTTTGCACTTTTTTTAACACAATCGGAATCTACATTTGTTATGTATAAATTCTCTTGCATTAATCCAGCTAAGAAAATAAACACAACACGAAATCTTGGATTGTATTTGTTTTCTGCGACAAATTTGGAAAACTCTTCGGTATTAAATGAATTTAAAATAAACAGAGCAGCATAAAATTCCATAAGTGTTAAATGGATAAATTCGTAGCGTTTCCGACTTTCGTCTAAAGTGTTTCCATTAACACTGTTTAAAAATGGCGCGAATTTCAAACTGTTCTTAACCATTTCAGATTTCTTAAAATCTTTTAACCCAAATTCAATAGTCCCACTTTTTACCCATTTTTCAGCAAGATTACACAAAATTGCATTTTCTTCTGAAACTAAATTTGTCAAAACATTTAATAATGACTGTGTGTCTGCGCTTTCTGTTGACCTATCAATAAGGTCACAATAATTCAACCAGAGTTTCAGGACAAGATTTATATACAAATTTGTCAATGATATTTCAGAAGGGTCTGTACCCTTTATACCTTCAAATGTATACAAAAACATATCTAGTAATATTGGAATCGTCACCAAATCTGGCAGCCAACCATTATCAATATACTCATCGACCTCATCTTCAAGCAATTCATTTTTGGTTTTTTGGGCATAGACTTTTATATAACTTCTTACATCTTTTTCGCTAAACCCTTTCAGTTCTAAAACTCTATCGTAGTCGTTAAAGTTAAGTTTTGCATAAGGCCGCGATGTTAGGATTACCCCGGGTCGATGGCAAAGATTATTTACAAAATTCTGCACTGCTTTTAAGCTTTTATCTTTCTTCTCCATTAAATCCTGGATCTCATCCCAACCATCTAATATGAAGAGAGTGTCATCTAAATTTCCCAACTTACACCCAATTATGGTCTCCAAATTGGATTGAACATTATCGGAATGCCCAAAAACCTCATCCTTCACTATTCTGAGTCGTATCCAAATGACATCAGTGAATCCTAACTCACTCCACAGATTATTATTGTAAAAATCATGTACGAGTTTTTTGCAAAGTGTCGTCTTACCAGTTCCTGGACTACCAAGTACTAACACCCTGTTAACTCTGCTAGTTACAATCTCATGTGGCTTCAGAATTTTTCCCTCCTTCTTTTGTTTGTGATAACTTCTGTCTCTTCTGTTAAAAAAATTTGAATTGTCGTTGCTGCTGCCATCGCCGTCATTTTCAACATCCACGTCTATTGCTTGAAGAGTGACGTAATAATTATTTATATCCAATTTCACATTCGGGTTAATACTCTGTATGCTCAGAATATCTTTGTAAACATCCTTTAGAATTGATTTTGCCATCTTATGAAACCTGTAAATCATAAATTAATATTAGGAATACAGTGTACCCAAAATACAGTATGTATAGAAAGTGTGTATACATAGGAGTTTGTGCCCGGGGGAATCGAAGACTGAGACTAGCCTGTGAAATAATTCAAATCTCAAGCCGAGAACGCAAGAGAAGCCAACGACGGTTGGCGAGAAGAAAAGAAGAAGCAGTGGCAAACAAGAAGCCGTCCCGTAAGGTCGTACGAGAACCATAGCATAAACGTGTTGAGCGGAACCACGAGGCTCGAAGAAAATAGCGGATTATAGTTCATTTTCACTTTGCAATTTAACTTGTCTGAATATTTGTAATTTGATTTGAACTTTTGTGTGTTAATAAATAGTTAGAAATAACTGATTTTGTAGTTAGTGAAACTACACATTATTGAGCAGGGCATAGGTTAGTGTCAGTGGCTCATGATCAGTGTGATCAACGATTAGTAAGTTGAGTTATATTTTAGTAAGTCCACTATTTCAGTAAGTTCTAGGTGTATTTCGGCATAGAATTAGATAGAGTGAAGTTGGCCAAATATACATGGTGCCCAAAAAACCCAAAGGAATCAGTGACTTTTAATTCAAAAAGTGAAAATTGAGATTTTTGACTGTTGACTATCTATTGTGTGTGATATTCAACCATGGCTACTGGAAGAAATGATGCTGTTAGGCAGAACCGAAGACGTGTTTAACAGTTACCAGAGTTTGGCATGCTAGAAGGAGGTCGCCGACAGAGAAAAGCGGGCTTGGAGCATCCAGCACAAGGCGTGGCATTTAATACTCCAGTCAACGGTGGTCGACGTAAAACCCTCTCAAGTGCAAGAAGTGTCAAAACGGGAAGTGGTTCATCACTAGCAAATTTTCACGAAGAATCCTTGAAGCTGAGCTACAGACAGAGGAGGAACTTCTTCGATTGGAGGAGGAGATGCTCGCGAGACGTAAGAAAATCATAGAGAAAAGGCTCGCCCTGCAAAGAGCCCGTATCGAATAGGAAGAAGAGGATAGCTGAGCTTGGAGGAAGACTATCAGACAGTTGACGGTGGCGGGGAGGAAGACGAAGACGGCAAGAGAGTTGGGTCAATGAGCAAGAGAACCCCCCTCTAGATGATCCGAATCCAGTGGCCACCATAGCACCAGTGGAAGGAGATAATGTAGCCATTGATATGATGGTACAAGCAATAAGTGCACTTACCGATCTCCAAGTGAAAAATAGTCAAGGAAATGACTTCAAAAGTGATGACAAGGCAATCCGTGGGAAAGGATCTTCCCGTGTTTTCTGGGGCAGCTGAGGAGTGGCTATCATTCATCGAGGAATACACGAGTACTACCGAATTTTTTTAAGTGTACAGATTCTCAAAATTTACGACGATTAAGAAAATGCCTTAAGGGTAAGGCGAAGGAGGCAGTTGTGTCAATGATGACATTTCCAGCAAACGCACCAAGAGTGATTGAGGCTCTAAAGATGAACTTTTGACAACCTCGACTTATAGTGCAGTCACTAGTGACGAAAGTGAAAAGTTTGCCAACCTTGAGAGATGACCGACCTCAGTTGACTATAGACATGGCCAATACGGTTCGGAATTTGGTGGCTCCGATGATGAGTGTGGGGAATTTAGGCCATATGTCTAATCCTCAATTAATGAACGAGTTAGCTGTGAAGTTGCCGGCGTCGATGAGAGGCAGTTAGGAACGAGCAGCAATTGAGAAAAAGTCAGATGTGAGTTTGTCTGTTTTTCCAAATGGTTAGACCAGAGGGCGGAGAAGGCCGACCTCTATCGGAATATTACCACTGAGAAGCAAGAACCAACTCGAAACGATGGGCACAAGAGCCAGAAAAGAAATCGGAGAAAGTCTTTGCTAATAGTGATGAGAAAAGTGAAACCAGTGACGATAGACCTTGTTTGTGTAGTGACAAAAATCACATCCTCAAAAAATGTCTAGTGTTCATCAAAATGCGTGTGAAAGACAGAGTGACCTTTGCTAGAGACAAGAGGCTTTGTTTCAGGTGCCTTAAGTCTGGTCACAGGTCTGACAAGTGTGAGGATGAAGAAATTTGTGGTAAGGACGGATGTCAGAAGCCAAACAGTCGATATCTGCATTTTGAGAAGAAGCCAGTTGCAGAAAAGTCGAAGCCGGATGCTGAAAAGTCCGAAGAGATTTCTGAAGCAGTCTACATTAGTCACCAGCTAGGTGAAACTGTGTTACTGTGTGTGTTACCTGTAACTCTGCGTGGGCCGAAAGGAAAAATTAAAACATTGACTGACATGATCAACGATTAGTAAGTTGAGTTATATTTTAGTAAGTCCACTTAGCTACGTAGTTCCAGGTGTATTTTGGCATAGAATTAGGTAGAGTGAAGTTGTCCAAAAATACAGAGTTTATGGGTATGCATAGAATTTTAGTATCCATAGCACTTTCATTGTTAGTTCACAGTACAAAAGCTCAATATGCAATTTTTACCAGCCAGATTTCCCTTTTATTATTTCATTGTTTGTCCCTCTTTCCTTCTTTTCGCAATAAATAATGCGTTGCTTCAATCTGAAGAACTCAATATGGATTAACTGTCAATAAGTGAGCGAATTGAAATTGTAAAGATGCGGACAACAATGTCGTTATGAAAGGTCGCTGAGGAATTTACTATTCTGGAAAGACAGTAAGTATCAAGTGTTTGGTGATGACGGGATGGATGGGGTTGGATGTTCCATCTTTTTCATTGGATGGGATGTTTACCTACAACTACACTTACAACTATGCTCGTACTAGGTAGGTGAGGGGAAGAAGTTTCTGAAATACATTCTATCCATCTTACAATATTGCCCCGGAATACACACTAGCTTTATTTATAACAGGGCCTGGGCCCTGTGAACGGCTAGTATTGTATAATAGTAGTAATCAAAAGTAGAATCGAATCCGATTTGATTTAATTTTTTGCATCAACCCTGCGTCTGCTCATGCGCATGCGCGAACAAGAAAATCGTATCGTTCTCATCGGAATTTTTTAAATCGTCTCCTGGGACGATTTAGATTCGGATTAGAAAGATTTTGGTTGGAAAAGTAAGTAATCGCAGGTTGTAGTGTTAAAGTTTGAAATCAGCCTCACACTTTTTAGCTACGCTATAGAATACTATTGTTTTTGTTATTGGATTTTTGAAAAAGTCCATACTGGATTTAGTTGTCAAATTATTTTAATCAGAGCACTCAAAAAGTTATGTTGGATTTGAGCCATTTTCTTCAAATTAGAATCATAATCATAAAATCAAATCCGATTCGATTTTACTTTTGAATACTACTAATATAACATAACTATAACGCTATATGTGTAAAAGTTTATGACCTACTGAAATAGGGAGGTATAAACTTACAGAGGACGAACAACTGCTTTCCCGATTTATCAGTTGTGAATCTTGTCCATTTTTCAGCTTTCTGTATTATCTCATTATCTGCAGTAGTTTATCTTATTCAATATTTAAAAAAAGACAATTAAATTCAAACTTTAACTTGTCTAATGTTAACTCTCATTCATAAATTGTTCAATGGTTAGGCAAATATAAAATTTACCGATTTTATGGTGATAATTATACTTTTTGATACTGAGAGCCCCGCTATGTCCTATTACTAATATGTAGTCACGATTTTACGACTTTTTCTCTGGTTTACATCTTAAGTATAACAGATTCACAATGTTATTAAAAAGATATAATTATAAAACCTAAGCTTAATATTAGCCACAAGATCCATGCTAACACAATGCAATCCAAGACATTTTTAAATGTTGAATTAAATAAGTATTTTGTTTTGGTGCTATAATATAGGTACCTACAAAATTAAAATTATACCCTCTAAATCTTTCCAATTGTACTGTATCAATAATTTATTTTAGGTACTGTTATACCAAAGAATAATTGTCAAAAAATCTACAGCAACGTACAAATAGTATTAAAATTTATGGAGCACAATTATCTGTTATTATTGCAGAATATTTTGCCTTAAAATCCGTTTATATACTTTGTAGCCAGCGGTAAATCCAACCAGTCTCATCTGTTTATCAAATAATCTTTTAACACAATGTAAATTCTATACCACTTTGAAACGACGAGAAGTTAATCTGATTAAATTTGTACATAAACCTCTTAATGCTAAATTTCCTGGCTGTAATCGTAGTCTAATTCTAAGTAAACGAACTCACATCTTTCCAAAGCTAAATAACAAAGTTCGTCAATCAAATCCCTCTTGAGCTCGGCTATTCACCCCTGGAATAAATTGCCACGTAAATTGGTTTATGAAAAGTTATAATAAACTTATTGATCTGTTAACGGAATTTGTTATTTCTAAAAAGGAATCAATTTATGTTAACTAAAATAATAAGTTACTATAATTTGTTAGTGTTTAAGCATTATGTTAGTCTAAAGTGTCAGCAGTCATAGCAGGGTAAAAGCAGTACTTGCACTAATTTATCTTATCTACGTGCTACGCTATCAAAAAATGCATGCTCTTGCCGTAAACAAGGGTTAATAGCCGATATTATCAGTAATTGCTCAAAGAATTAAATATAGCTTAGTATAATACTATATAACTGCAATGAACGTCGCTATATACTATATTTATTGGTTTGATGTCACATACATTGTCAATTTACGCCAAAAACATTATTAATTTGGTAACCATTTTCACATTGGATTCCTTGACTACTTGGTATACTAATAACTGAATTTTTCATTGAGAACAATCGTTTTTTCGAAAAGATTAAAAATGGTAAAATGGAAAGCCATTTTACTGGTAAAGTAAAAGTATCAAACAGGACAACTTGAATTTTTATTATGAAGTTCATAAATGCATAATATATTAATTAATTATTTTACTGTCTCAATTGAGATAGCCAGACGACACAGCAAAATGATTCAACAATAAAATAGAAAGAATGAACTATGTAATGAAATATAAAAGAAAATATTTTTGACACCATTTCAAATTCCATAAACGGCAATTTTTGGAGGGACATGAATAAGTTTTTTAGTAATAACAATTAATGTCAAAAAATGTTCTTCAAAATATGAAATGTTAGCTAAAAATTGACCTAGAAAAAGGATTTACAATGCGAGTTACAGTTATTCCGTTAGTTATTTGTAGCATTTAGATGGTGTCAATGTAATTTTGTATATAACATGTAGATAAAGATATATCACATATGAAAGATAAGTCATTGCATTGCACATGACATGATCATGAGTAGAAGGCTGACAACGCACGGCTCGGCCACTCATTACATTGATCTAGATGTGATAGTGTAACAGACACGGTTGTAGGGAGACTGGGTATAGTGTACGAATGGGTATAGTGTACGAACTTAAGATTTTTTAAGGAACCCGTGACTTATTTCGATGTGTAAAATTTTCAAAATGCGTAGTATTTCATTGAAGGCGGCATAGCAAGAAATTGTAAAAATCCGGTTCACACACTATTTTATAAAATTAAAACTAAGTTTTCTGAGTGAAAAAACATGCGAAAGTAAACTTTCAAGGCGTCACATGATTTTGCACAGAGATCTATTTCAAAGATTTTAAAGGGTAAGAATTTTTTGACAGAGTAAACATATTCCTACAGATGATATCCAATGTTATTTGCGACTATCATTGCAAATGTTTTCAAAACAGAAATATTTATTTCGAAAAAGTCGTAATGGGTATAGTTGACGAATATTCGAATTATCACTTATAACAGGGATATTTGTTGCGATTTGAATACAATTTTGAGCCTTAAGTCATACTCACTAGTATATAAGAATGCTGCATAGGATAATTCTTGTTTTCAAAGGAGGGACTAGAAAAATATTTAGCCAAAGGTCACAAAAAGACGAAAATCCACTATATTGTTTGGAGAAAAGCAGAAAAATCGACAACTGAAGCAAAAAGGAAAATCCCTCCGTGACTGCCTCCACAAAAGGGGGAACTTCAATAAAAAGAGAGACAAAATAAAATTTTCATCATTATGTGGTAATAAAAATTATTTCGTCCACTATCCCCATGGTATTCGTACACTATACCCAGTACTGGGTATAGTGTACGAAAAATGTTACCTTTCCAAAATAAAATATTGTACTTTCAAATGTGGGACAAAAAATACTGAAAAATACGCAAACTACACATAATAACATACTCTTTACATTCTATATTTAAAATGAATTAATTTTTCTCTGTGCGATTTTATAAAATTGTCTAAACTAAAAGTTCGTACACTATCCCCAGTCTCCCCTAATGGACAACAGCTAGGCATTCGTAAATTGATACTCTTTCATGTATTTGCTAAGCTATGTATATCTCCAGGCACGCATAGTGCATATTTCACCATCAGGATAGAAATAGAGATGCGGAAGATGAGAGCGAGATGAAGATGAAGAAAAATATCGATCCACCCGCTGCAAGGCTTTATTACGTCTCGACACTAAAACTCTGAGCTGCTGATTTAATTCGTGTGTAGAAGAAACAGTCCAAATATTATAACTTGTGTTAGAAATTTACTGAAAGTCAATTTTAGTAAATTAATTAACTAATTACAAATTAAAAACGTCCTATTATCAGTTACTAATTATAAATTCGAAATATATTCACATAGAAAACTACGGAAATGGCAGCTCAATTGCAAATTGTATCAGGGTCAATGTCTTCATCAACGTCATTTCAAGTTTTTGACGTAAGTCCCGAAATTTACAAGCAAAGTGGATTTCCGAGTGATAAAGCGAAACTGTGTGAGAGTGAACATGTGGTTACTCTTTTAGATCAATACAAAGAAAACAATTGCACTCGTGTATTAAGTGGGACAAAGTTTTCTCGGAAAACCCGACCGGCCATTAAGAATGGGTTAGTAAGCACAGTTTTAAATTGTTATGCTGGCCACCACAATTTAGTAATTCGTCCAGAAGATATTTGGATTGCGATTATAACCCAATTCTCCCTTTTCATCAATGCCAATGCTGAAGAATTCCGTGGGAAATTTGTTGACTTTGACAAAAAGAAGAAATTAAGGGTGACTACTCAAGGAAATCTTTTCTCAGGGCCATATGACGTCCTAATTGAAATGATGGCTGACAAGATCCATGAAAATGTGATTGATAAAGAACTGAAATCTTGGATCCTTCCCAATTTTACGACTACAACTCAAGATGATGTAATTACCAGCGGAGCGATTTTAATGGCAACGATGAAGAATTATTTTTCGTATGCTTTCGGATTTACTTGTGGAATACCAAAAATAACTCTAGAAGGCACGACCAACGACTACCAAAATATCCTGCTCAGGCTAGAGAAATTAAAATCTTACAAATTACAAAAATGGTTCGATATGCTGCATCCGATTTTAATTCAATTTGTTGAAGCCAAGAAGGGGAATGTTGACTTGGAATTTTGGCAGCGTATTGTCAATATAAATTCAGGATGTGGTGCTCCCGACTCAATTTCTGGATGGATTTCCGTTTTTTGTGTTTTTGACTTCAATGGAAAATGGCAAGGAGACAATTACTATGATTACATTGAGTCCATGAATAAATCAATGGATGAAGTTTACAGTGACACAATGAATCAGTCCAACAATGGAATTTATAACATTTTTGGACAGTGGCCAACTATTTCATTTTTTGACATTCCTTCAAGTGTTACTGAAAGCGAAGTTATCATTGACAACCATGGAGAAGAATTTAAAAGCTTGCTCTTTGCTGGACATATGGCATATGAACTTCTTGATGACAATGTTTCTCTAAGACCGAAAAGCGGATGGGCTATCGCACTCAAAAACACAGAAGAAATTAATAAAAAATTTGCATGCCAAGTTTCCGAAGAAAAACAACTCCTTGGACACATGACTCGAAACAAATTATCTTGCTACGTCGACGAATTTGATTATTTCAATTCTGCCATCAATTTATCCGTGTCAACCTTTTATCTCTACTACTGCAGTTTATTAATATCTGCCACTATTTTCTACAACTACTGAGCTGTTTTAATTACGATTTATTAGTTTCTTTTCTGTATAGCAAATATAGAATCCTAGTGATATGAAAAATTATGAAACAAATTTATCGGTGTATACACGTTTACAAAAACCTTATAGAATGAAGGCTTAGAATAGTTATAGAAGCGAAGATAGCAAATATAGAACTACTAGTAATAACAAAAATTGTGGTTCAGATTTTATCGGCGTATAAATGTTTACAAAAACCTTATGGTGTAGAATATAGTTGATAATATAAAATAAATATATTAATCGATATTATTTCAGTGTTTGAAGTTCTTTTAATTTAATAAGTTGTCCGTTTTTAACATATTGATTTAAGTAGCGGCAGCTGCTTTATAGGGATGGTCAATATATGTCTGTCTGTCGGTATTCCCATCCGTAAGTACTATTACTTTGAAACTAATGGAGATCATCAGTTCAAAATTGCTAAATTTCTTTTCTGTTCATCATAGTCTTGTATAGTATCAGCTTATTTTATAATACAAAAGTTCCGGGACATTTTTTATAAGGTTAAAGTCACTCCCCGATAGAGAAGATGGAAAATTGAGTTCTGTTAATCCTACAAAGTCATGTAACAGTCTGCTTGAAACTAAAACTAGAAATTGACACTTCATTCATTCGTTTTGCTAACCCAATCTTATTAAGATCAAGTTGTCTAATAACTCGGATTCTCCATATTTTTTCAAGTGAGGGTTAGAACGATAACACAGTTTTTAATAATATTATTGCATCGCCGCTACTTTATTACACTCATTTGTACATGGTTGTTCCAACTCCCAAATTGCCAATGCCAAATATTTGTTCGCGATAATAGACACAAATAATAATTACTCTGAATGAGATTTGCAAAGTTATTATTTCACGATACGATTAATATTTAGTTTTAGAAACCATACGTACAAGTTAAATTACAAAAAAATAAATATCATATCAAAACTAAAAAGCTAATAATAGTCAATAAACATTGAATAAATATTTAGACATTCTAAGTGTAACAAACTGAAGCAAAAAAGGTTTTGAATATAATATTGCATGTTTCTGAATATAATATTGGCAATGTAATGACCAGTTGACATCTTACTTACTAAATCATAATAAATCTAATTACCCCCTTCCATATTCATATAACTCATTAACTCATGTGAGAAAACATTTGTCGAAGGAACTCAAAATACTTGATTACATTATCTCTAAACGTTCATCAGTTTAAAAGTTTTATATTTATTAATAATTTTAAGTGATGGAAAGCTTATACAATTTTACATTTTTGAGGTATTCTGGTAGCCTATAGTGATAAAGTGGGACAAAAAAGCCTAGGAAGCCATGTAGGTCAAAAATGGGTGCATGATTTAAAAAATGGGATGCATGCAGAAGTAGACTGATAATGGCTCTTGCTTGGATATGGCCTATGACTTTGCATCAGCGCCATTGGATAGATCTACGATCTGACTAAAAGGTATGAATGGGTTGTGGATGAAGTATTTTGGTATTTCAGAATTCGTTGAGAATGTTGGTAACTGTTAAAGATAAGCATAAATCAATGGAATGTGCAACAATTTTCCCCAGAATTATTAGGGTAACTCCCCTTCTGAGATGAAAATATGAACCCACGTTCAGCCTTAGTTTCTGACAACCTTTTAAAGTTTTCCTAATATTTCTGTCAGTGCACCTTGACCATTCCCCATGAAAATTCAAGCTAGCCGAATGTACTGCAGCGGCAGTTGGGATTAGAGTCGCCTCAATAACTGTGATTGATATTGTCCCAATAGGAAATATTAAGAACATTGGCATTGGAATTATTCGAATAAATTTAACAATGCAGAAATTAAACAAAATGTGCATAGCAATAGCAGGGAACAGGCATGCGGGAGTCAGTCGGTTAACCAAGCAGATATTTATATCTGTATTAATAACACAAAGCATCCGATAAAACACTATGGCTTCCTGTGGATTTGCCATAAAGTGTTGTTTAGACATTACATAAGCTCCTGCCTTTGGATTGATCGTTTTGGGCGCAATAATATTTGTCCAAAAGACAAGGAAATTTGTGTAGAGCATTGCTGAATGCATTCCCAAAACTACAGATGAAACTGCATGCATAACTGCAGTGGGCACTATAAAGAAAATCAGAATTCTGATTGGCAGAATATCACAAAAAGAGAGATGCGTTTCCAATAATAGAATAACTGGATTCCACTTGATTGCGAATACTCCTGGACCCATTAGAATTCCGAAAGCAATTCCGAATATATTCGTGAGATGTAAAACCCTCCTAATTGGCAAAAGACTATTGTAGGCCCATTTCTCATTTCTGTGGATGTATTTTTCTGCAAAAAGGAAAAATTTAAAGTGATCATGACTCTGTGAATTACTCAAGTTAATAGATCATAGACTCTTATCTTAATAGCTATAGGCGGTTAAGTTGACAAAATTTTCGTTCTGCTGTTCATCAAAGAAAGTCTTGTTAAAAACCTTCGACACCTAATTGGTTCTGTAGGTCATACTTCTAATCTAAACCAGCTAATTATTTTCGTCAGAAGTCATCTAGTTTTACCTGGGATAAATTTCACTGTTATTATATATCTGTATACAATGAATTATTATTATTACCAAGGAGAAGAGTGTCTTGATAGACAAGTGTGTTAATTATCCGGATGAAATTTTTGTGATTCCATGCAAAGACCCAATTATAATATATGGACCAAGAAAAACCAAGAGCAATCATAATAAAAAAAATAATGTATCCCAAATGTAGGGTTGGTTTGAAAACTTGGACTACCAGTATTAATATGGTGTACATGTTGGTCATTACAGCGGCACAAAACAAACAAAACCAGACTATTATTTGGTGAGGGTTCTTGGTGATGGAAATTTTCTTGGCACCAGGATTCCATTCGAATGGTGAAGCCCAAAGCTTGGTACCGTACCAAGAGAAATATTCCTTGAAAGGCTCCAGAAGAATCACTGTTGTCATTGTGCGACAACTATTGACCTGTATATCTTTTAGTTGGTAAAAGTAATTAGTTAGTAATTAAATTTTTCTTATAGTTTTACCAAAAGGTTTCAAATGTATTACTAACCAAAGTTGTTTTTAACATTTTTGACACATCTTATTCAAAGCTAGGTGTTGCTTGCACTGTATGCAGACAGAAAATAATATGACCATATATAGTGTCCCAATCCCCGTATTTTAGGATTAAGGAAGTAAACTAATTCTACCGACGTAGGAATTGAACCAAATCTACTCATTAACTGTATTCATATGAATATGGCACCGGGAAGTAGAGAGAGGGAATGTACGTTAAATCTAAGAAGGAATAGGCGTATCAGGCACCAGGTAGTGGGTCAGTTTGGCAAAACAAAGTTTTGATTAAAGATTTTTTGTCTAAATAAATTGTAACCGGAAATGGATAATCCTTTTTTTCCCGGAAATTGTTAGTGAAAAACATTTTCTCACTAGTAAGGTATATTCAGGGAACAAAACACTTTTTCTTGACAAAAAACAATAAAAGGACACCTTCATTATAAAATGTGTAATTTTTGCACAGATAAATAGCCTTTTAAATTCCACCAATACAGTCAATTCTATCATATAGTCCACTTATATTATGCTCAAGCCAGGAATATTCCAATTTTCCAATAGCAAAAATTCCAAATCCGTCGTATATCTTTATTAATTATTAAGCCTTAAAAATATAAATAGGCTTTAAAAGTTCATTGAAGTAAAAAGTTTCGTAAAGGAGGATATGGTTTTTTAAAAGAAAAGGCAGAAAAGGCTGCTTAGTAAAAATATCTACCATTAATATAGTAAAATAGCCTATTTTTACTCCCTAACTATATTTGACCCACATATGATATAGGAATAAGGATATAATTATATTCAGGAACATATTATTTACTATTCCGGAAATCATTCCCCGAATACATATATAATATACTACATCATTATACACTTACACTTCCTGTGGTCGACTAGAACTCTAAAAACTTCCTTGAAAAGTTAATGCTTTGCTACTTGCCTCTAAATATTTCTTATTTATCTCTATAGGTAATTGAGCCTGACCCAATCGTTAATACAAATGAACGTTAGTTGTTACCAGTAATTAAATCATTGCTTACAATTTACAGATGGAAATCATTGATACTTACTTAAATGTACGTACTACATACATTTAAATTTAACTTAAATAACTTTCCACATCCTTACTGTAATATGCTTACCTACTACATTTACTATGACTATGATATTTAAATATCTTGATACAACAATAATTATAGACAGTTAAGAGACTGTGCGAATAGATATAGATGTATATGAAAAATAGGTTTAGCTTGCTGGGCTTTAAATTAGTCGGATTTGAATTATAACTTCCCAATATTTCTATGTTGAGCTTAACATAATAATAATGCCCATAATATAGTATGTAATATCATGTTCATGTTCAAACTTCCTCCTATTAATAGTTCTAAATGTTATGTTCATCATGTTGTTGTGCTCATTTTGTTTTGCTAAATATTCGGCACAACAATATTTTTGGACTGTCAATCACTAGAATAGTAGAAAAGGGAATGTTTAGACCTAAGACCAAATCCTACAGGCTTGGGGAGGTTTTCGATCAACTAATGGAAAGGTTCTTACTATTGACATCGGATAGACTCAAACTGAATTGTTTAATCCCAGTTAGTTGACCCAGTCATTTAATTGAAAAATCAAGCTTATTTATATTTATTTTATAGCTATCTCACTGAGGTAATAAAACCTTAACTTCCAATCTAAATGTCTTTGTTGTAGTAACGTACACTAATAAGCAAATTTCCAAAGAAATGGCTGATTTTTGGTATTGATATATTCTAACCAAATTGAAAATTAATCATCAAGTAAATAATTTTGGTTTGATTCTTTAAATTATTAAAAAAAACCGATACAAAACACTGGCTCTTTATTATTCATGCCCGTCTAAATATAATACTAGAAAACATGACGCTGCAATAACTGCAGAAATGTGATTCGTCATAACATACATGATTTACATATAGTAGGCACTCTTAACTTTCCCAAGCATTACATTTATATACTGAGACTTTAGGATTTTACATTAGAACTAAAGTTTTACTCAAACCATTCACTTGTTTGTTTTGGAACAACATATTATATTCATTTTACTACTAAAGTAGAAAAAATCCTGATAAGTTAATTTGTGATTTTGAATTTTTTTAATTTAGTAGAATTTTATTTTATTAGGTGAAATTTTTCAACATTTTTCAACGAAATTGTGACAAAGGTGACAAAGGTGCGAAAATTTTTTATTCTATTTTTTTTACCTAACAATATAGATTTCTGGAACCAAAAGTAGCTATTATAGCATGGAGAATAGATCTTTTGAAAGTATTACTTACTGAATTCTCTTGGCGTGTTCGCACTGCTTCAAACGATAACTACAAATCCAGGATTAATTGAAATTAATTAAAAGGGATCTGAAGCTGGTAGTAAGTTCTTTTACAAAATAATTGGAATTAATTCTCCAAAATGGATTGAAAATCACAAGTCACAGTTTGAATTTTAAATTCAAATCATGGTTTTAATCTTTTTTTGACTTCAGGTTTTAAAAGGAAGAATCCTGGGGAAATTCTGACATGGTGACGGGATACAGTATCAACATAATTGAGGAGACAGTAAAATGGGGCTCCTTCTGGGGAGGATTGCCCTATGTATGGAATCCCAACGGTTGTGGAAGATACATGCAATGGTCAACCAGCAAATGGATCTTGACAAAGTGGTACATCTTTGTGTCTTACGCGCATCTGTATGGGCTATATTTCTTGGCTAGAGCCTTACATGCAACTCTGTATGGTGACGCAGTTTATGCCTGTATGAGTTACTTGTGCTGTTTGGCTATAGTAATTCCACTAACCACGATCCACGTTACTACTTTCAAGGGAGCCTTATTCGAACATACAGCAAACAATTTGCTTACCATATTCTACAAACTGCGAAGTAAGGTTTTTAGTTAGAAAATAATTATAGGCATTCTATTAATTAATTAATTTTATTCTATGATGATGTCGCATTCTATTATGATGTATTAATTGTAGATAATTGTGTTAATACAGAGCAGCATTTCAAGACAAAATATCAGAGGAAATTCGAGATATATGATGGATGTCTCGTTCTGTCGTATTTGGTGGCTGTGACATATCCGGTTCTCATTGGAGGGGGAATCCTCGTACTGCCGTTCGATCAAATATTCATGACATCATTGCTAAATCCAAACAGCTACAATCCGGTTCTATTCATGTTTATGGCCGTATGTCATTTCTGGTTCATCATTTGTGCATTTTCCAATACAATGTGTCATGTATCTTGCACCCTCGTTGCCTGCCCGACGGCCAAAATATTCTTTGAAGAATTATGGTAATTCCAAGCTTAACATTGTTGACATGAAATGGTTTGGTTTCTATTTATGTATTACGACTGTAGTAATGTGCACATTTTTTCTAGTTTTGGAAGAAAATCATACCGAACTGAGGAATCATTTCGAAACCTAATCATATTACCAAAAACCTTCAAATTCATGCATCTGATATTTCACCAAGTCAATGATGTCTATTCCACTTTGCTCTTTGTTTTCAATTTTGTCTTCAAAAGGCAAATATACTTGGCCAACTACCTGATTATTCTTCACCATGATGAATTAGGGTATTTAAAATCAATGGGAGTGGCGCTATGGGCTGGTTTAATGTTTTTAGTTTGGATGATAGTACTAGTCACCACATCATTGCTCTTCGAGACTTCTAATACCTGTCTCAAGTCATGGAAAGTTGGTCCAACTCCCCAATCAACCGAATTGGACAAAAAAATATTTCGGAAAATCAGAAAGTCTTGTCGGCCATGTCCGATAATCATTGGTCGATTCTCTGTGGTAACGAACAGCAAGATCATCAAATTCATATACTCTGTTAGCGTTGGCACTATGGAGACAATGTTAACCTTTGGTTGACGTCAATGAAAAAAAAATCTATTCGTATTTAAATATTTCATCGTAATGTAACCTAATCTGAAGATGGGGCGGGAGGGACACCTCACTCTAAGGTGGGGCCTTTTAGGCTTGTCATTCTAATAAATGTATACCTTTCATCTTATAAGTTGTTCTACTTCGTCGAGAGCATTTCATAGCTGCTAGATTCATGACGGAGAACATGACATACATAGAGACTATACATGTATGCCACTTAGGTACAATAAACTTTATTTATTGTGATCATAGCATAAATTAGAATAATATATTTTATTGTATTTCCAGGAAGCAAAAGCTCATCTTAAAAATGTTATAATATTATAATATTTAAAGCATTGTAATCAAATGGGAACAATATTGACTGTTTTTTCAACTATATGTATATTCACCATATTCTTGAAAAACAAAAGCTAGAGGCTGAGCCAAACATGAATAAGGAGAGGTTTTCAATCTACAAATAACATGGCTTCATTAAATATCCGAATAAAGCTAAAATGCTCTGTCTGCTTTCGTCGAGTTGTTTACTGTATGCCCAATGTAATCCATTCAATCAACTGAGTTTTTAAGGCCATGACTTTTATTCGGGGTTTTGGATGATTCCTATTTTTATATTTATTAGCACTTATTGAACATTTACCACAACCTAAAATATGATTATAAATAGCTGAAACCTAGTTTGTATATAATAAGCTAGAAAAATGTTGACATTTCAATCATGTCAAAACGGTTTTGGTTATGTTCCAGTTATAGCAGGATGTATGTAAAATTTAAAAGGGAAAGTGAACCAACTACATTCAGAAGAGATAGTATTTTAGGACTGGAAGATCCTTTTGAGTTTTATTATTTTCCGACATTATATTCCAAAAGGATTTAAAAATCCCCAATTCAAACGATTGTAGTGTAAACTACCAAATAAAAATGCTAAGTTAGAAAGATACAAAACATCCACCTACCAAAACCCTGAAACCTTGGAATTGAGCTACGTATATCTAAAGAAAACACGATTAGTTGATTAGGTTTCTAAGTAAACGGAATTCATAATACATAATTCAATAGGGCCTTCCTTTGGGCTACTTGTATATAAAATATTGTAGAAATCGATCAAGTTATATTTTAGTGTTAAAGTATTATTCCTGGTGTAAAGTCTATCAGGAGTAATGCTTTACTGCAAAAAATAAATATAAAATTAAATCTCGTCTCAAACTAATCAAGAAATTTTATTCTTTATGAATAAAAAACTATTCATTCTACTTCTAAATAAAAAAATACGTTCTTAGAACTTAATTTGCGATTGTGCTTATAACTTTTACTTTCACCCAAATTCAAATTTGTTTCTCCTACGCGTTCGTGTAGACAATTGTTCAATTAAAATGCGGTATTAAAGGTAACTTCTTCTGCTAGCTATCAAAATGTATAAAAATTTCAAACTAAAACTAACTTCAGTAACTGGAAATAGCACTGTGAATTTGAATACAACATAACTCTTAAGGGCTATAGATTATGTTTGACAATCTCATTAAACAAATGAAAATGTAATATAATGTCAAGCCATAGACACACCCCAATAGATTTCTGGAATGAAATAAAGCGTTTGCAACTATTTATAGACCATTTGAAAGCCTATCTTGTTTTCTATATATGTAGAAAGTTTACTGAACTGAACAATCGAAATAACTAGGAAGAACATGTAAAAATTAAAAGAAATAAACTTCTAACTTTTCATCTTAAAGTTAATTTGTCCGAAAATATTTTTAAATGAAAGTTTTAAAGCGATTATTAATATCTAGAATTTTTATTAATAACACCAGTCCGTTCCTAATCGCTGCGTTTATTTTGATAAAAAAGTGTCCACATTATTTTCCTGTGTTTATTTTGAACTATATGGAAATAATACTGTTCACTCCGTAGTAAGTAACCTTTCTATGCCATTTGGCTTCCTCTTCAAT
This sequence comes from Tomocerus qinae, assembly GCA_020055645.1. NCBI lineage: Eukaryota > Metazoa > Arthropoda > Collembola > Entomobryomorpha > Tomoceridae > Tomocerus > Tomocerus qinae. Next base: position 44,805,048 of record CM034546.1, on the reverse strand, counting down.
GTTATGTTATGTTAGAGGTAATTTTGCGGGTCACTTTTAAATTCAACAATAAGACATTTTTATAATTAATTTCTTTTCCTTCAGGTTTTGAAATGAAGAGTCCGAGGAAAATTCTGCCATGGTGTCGGGATACACTATCAACATATTAGAAGAGTTGGTGAAATGGGGAACCTTGTGGGGAGGATTACCGTTTAGTTGGAATCCCAACGGTCGTGGAAGATACATGCAATGGTCAACCAGCAAATGGGTATTGGCAAAGTGGTACATCTTCGTGTCCTACGGACATATTTATGAGTTGTATCTTTTGGTCAGAGCCTTACAGGCAACTCTGAATGGCAATGCAGTTGAGGCCTGCATGAGTTATGTTTGCGTTCTAGCTATAGGTATAGCAATAACCACAATTCATGTTACCATGTTCAGGGGACAAATGTTAGAAGATACAGCAAACAATTTGCTTGGCATATTCTACAAATGGCGAAGTAAGTTATCGTATTTGTAAAAAAACAGTACATGAAATACCCAAGGTTTAATACACAAATACCCAACCCATAAACTATCGTATACTTTAAAGATAGAACCCTACTTTTTAATGGTAGCCTTTACATTTTGCTCATAAATATATCGTTGACCTGTTTTCTCTTAAGTCCAGGAATCTGAAATTTTAATTACGCTTAATACGCTTTTTTATGGAATATTATATTTGTGTTATTTTACAGAGCAGCATTTCAAGATGAAGTATCAAAAGAAATTCGAGATATATGATGGATGTCTCGTTCTGTCGTATTTGGTGGCTGTGACTTATCCAATTGCTTTGGGTGGAGGGATATTCATACTTCCCTTCGATCAAGCATTCATGACATCACTGCTAGACCCAAACAACTATAACCCCGTTCTATTCATGCTTATGGCAATATGGCATTTCTGGTTTACAACTTGCGCATTTGCCAATACCATGTTTCACGTATCGTGTACACTTATTGGCTGTCCTACGGCCAAAATATTTTATGATGAGTTATGGTAATTCTAAATATTCACTGTTTCACTTGCAAGCAATTATTAATTATAATTGGATTTTAACATGAAATGTATTTTTGTAGTTTCGGAAGAAAATCATACAGAACTGAGGATTCATTTCGAGATCTAACAGTACTACCAAAAACCTTCAGATTCTTTCATTTGATATTCCGTCAATGCAATGATGTCTACTCCACTCTACTTTTTGTTTTCAATTTCGTCTTCAAAAGACAAATATATTTGGCCAACTATTTGCTCATTCTTCACCATGATGAATTAGGGTATTTAAAATCCTTGGGATTGGCCCTATGGGCTGCTTTAATGTTTGTCGTTTGGATGATAGTACTACTCACCACGTCATTGGTCTTCGAGACATCAAATGCCTGTCTCGAGTCGTGGAGATATTGCCCAATTCCACAAGAAGATGAATTCAAGAAAAAAGTATTCCGGAAATTCAGAAAGTCTTGTCGGCCATGTCCGATTATCATTGGAAGGTACTCTATCGTAAGGAGCAGCAAGATCATCAAATTCATTTATTCCATAAGCGTTGGCACAATGGAGACCATGTTAACCTTTGGTTGAAATCAAAATCGTTAGTTCATTTTTAAAGAAAAATGAGTTCAAGCATAGTATACAGTTTCTTTGGTTTTCTCTGAGGTAAAAATGATCCTTTTTAATTGTTTTCATGTTCTGTCTACTCTCATTAGGAAATGAGTGGAAGTAGCTCAATTTCCCCTTACTCATTATGTCTAGCAGTTCCGCTCCGATTCCGATAAACCATTCTCTTATAATACTAGTGAACCCAGCTAAGGGGCAAATCTAGCACTCAAGAGAAATTCAGCATCACAACAAATAAAAACACTTTCGAAAACACCCCATTACGTTATTATGTTACCTTTGTAAATAAAAAGTATATTTAAATAAATATACTTTTATTATCCTCAGTGGTTGGTGAAATTAGCTGCAGCCCCAACTTCCTGATAAAAAGGAATTTCCTACACCAGAATAATAACTGTAGATCGTATCATCAAATTCAGGGAACAATGAAAGACTCCATTTTTGAAAAAAATCCCACAAAGTCGCCAAAAAGCTCCCTTTTTTAAAACAGAAAAATAAGATTCTCCATGGGATTTTGGAAATACGTACAAATTCTATGAGTACAACTTACGAATAAATATTTTTAAAGAATAAATAGTTAGTTACCCAGTCAGTACTGTTATTAAACTCTACAAAAAGGTGTGCCAACTGCCAAAGGAATCAAGAGGGTAGTAAAAAAGTAAACCCAGTTGTAAAAGTTTCAAATAAATGTGTCGATATAACAGAATCAATTTGGGTTAGAAATTTTGAAATGCTATTTAATAAGGCACGTTACGATAATTACGAAATGTCCCCTTTCGCCAATCATTTCCATTCAATCACGAATCACCACCATTCAACCTTCTTGTGTAAATTTCTATTATTGTTTTAATGCTACAACGTTACAATAATATGAAACGACTCATTTCGGTTGTTTAGAGGAATTAATGTTTTCAATAATGTACCCCAACGTAGACCTCCATGTACTAAATTTAGCACATGAAGGTGTTGGGGTACATTATTGAAAACATTAGTTGGGCTTGCGCATTTTGCGTTTAAGGAGCCTGCATATATTACGTGTGCAGTTGATGGGAGGAGGAGGTAGTCAAATGTGTTGCACTCAACACTTACGTTACACATGGGGGAGGGGGTTTTGCGTTACGTAGTATATGCAGGTTTCCTAAGCTCTCCTACCAGACAGACATAGATAGATAGGTAATTTTTTCCAAGTCTAGGATTATATTATAGATAACCATTCTCTCTTTGTATTTATAAAGGTCCTATAATATGGGAACTATCGATTGCATTTTGGTTTTTTAACTATTCGTCGCAATACCGTAAGTCTAGGGTATCCCAAGAACCAAATCCAACATGTTTAAGGAGGTTTTCAATTAACTCATGACAAGGTTCTTAGTTCTTAGTATATTCTTACTGGATATTCCATGAGCTTTTGGCGGAATTTTTACACTAGGGGCCTAGCTATTAAATCGGAAATACAAACCACATATTTTACAGACGTCATCAAACAGACATTTAGTTTTTCACATTTCATGAAATCTCTAGCATAAAATAGTAAGTAAAATCAAAGTGTCCCAATTATTGTCTAAATTTTTAACCTTAAATTATAAAAATAAAATTATACCAAGTGCTTTGTAGCATATTTCAAACTCTGGTTAATGTTCGATTTCTAAAGAATTTTCTTTAGGAACGTTTACCATGCACCAATTTTTATAGACTTGATGTAAATCGATACTTGAACTTTTGCGCCTTCCCTCGTCCTCAACATTTTCTATACATTTAAGTCTTACACTATTTTTCTCTAAATGTATTTCCCAAAGCTGACTCAAGGAGAAATAATTGAATAATTATTTCCTGGAAGCTGGATGGTACTTATTATTATTATTATTATTATTGGTTTTATTTCTCTTGATGATGCGGCCATTGGCCCTTACATCAATTCTGTTTATCTAATACAAATTCGAACTTATTGGTGGAGTTGGGTTAACTATAATATTACAAGTTTTAGATAGACATAGGTGTGTAATATATATTATATTTAGTGTACTTACATATTCAGTTAATTTAAAGTGTTGTAAATTTCAGAGTAGAAAGAAATATAGGTATGGTATATGTACTATATTAAAGTTTACTTGCATATGAATTATTATTATTAAAGTATTATAATAATGTGGAATAGTATGAGTTAATGTAACTTATAAAGGTATGTGTTATAATTTACAGATCTAGAAAATTAGTAGCATTGTGAATATAAACATGTAATGTATGAAGTGATAAAGCCATTACTCTATAGTGTAATGAAAAGTGGTATAGTGAAGTTATTTTTGTTATTATGTATAGAATTCTTAACAGAGCTGCTATTTTAGTTGATAATTGGGAAGATAATTAAAGCCAAGTCTATTTAACTAATTAAAATTATAAATCCAATGAGTAGCAGTTTAAAAAAAAATTTCGTCATATGTATCATATTCAAGATTAAAGTAGGTAATTAATCTAACGCTGAGTTTTCTTTTCTTCTTTGTGCAGTGTGTCTACTTCTACTGTTTATAGTTCTGCTTTTTTATCTTTAAGGACATTATGCAGATTAGGATTACAATTTTTAATTAAGAAAAACTATATTTAACCAATTAAAATTCCAATAAAAAATTACTTCAAAACTCTAATTTGTAGCAGATTAAAAATTATAATTTTCAATCTTTGAATCAAATCAAAATTAAAATATGAATACTCCATTATAAATTTAAAATCCTGGAAAGTTTCACATCGACAATTAAAGTTATAGTAGGTAATTAATTAAACAGTTTACATTTCTTTTTCAGATTCCCATGAGCTTCTCTAATTACTTTCATTTGATCATTGATACCATTTTGGGCTTCTTTCATTTCGTTTGTGGTGTTCCTAAGTTCAGCCAGTATTTCACTTTTGATCAGTTGGGCAGTTTCCTCCTTAATGCTGTCTCCAATACATTTCCGAATGTCATTAACGATATCCATTTTAGATTCTCGTAGGTCAGTTACTATTTTTATTCTAACTTTTTTGCCTATTTCCTCAAATAAATTATCGGTCATAACTCTTTTAAGGTTTTCAAATGCCTCGTTTTGTAATTCTAGCTTAATTTTCTCAATCAGTTTGTTATTTGTTTCGTCAGGTTCAGCTTTAAGTTCAGAATCGTCGTTTAAGCTGGATGGTACTTAAATGTATGGAACTTAAGGTTTGTGAACTGATTGAATGTATTGGTTCATTTTTAAGCTATATTGTCGCTTGGTTTATCGTAGTAAGAAAGCACTAGCGCACATAGTTTTTTATTGAATAGGGACTGTGAGGACAGTTAAATCTAAGAGGCTATCTGCAGGGGCTTTAGCTTAACAATGCAATTCCCTACTTAGATTTTTCAATTGATAGGTGCCTATTTAATATTTAAATATTTAATTTAATATTAAATTTTAAAAATTGTAATTTGTATGGTATACGTAATAAAAGTTATAGAAAAGGACAATAATATTTTGTCATGTGAAAATGAAATTTGTAACAACCTCAAATTCAATGATGATACAGCTTCAAATAAAGCGAAAGTTAATGTCATAGCAAAAAGATAGATTTTTGGTATCAAAGAGGCTATCAATCTTTTTCATATCCTATAGTCCTGTTCCCAGTCGAAATCTAGTTATCGATTCTATAGCAATTTTAATAATTCCTTACAGTGGTAGTGGACAATGGAAGAAATTGTACAATGGTTGTATGGCTGACTCATGAATGGTTCTAAGTTTGAAATGTTTTTTTCAAACTCATTAATTCTGATTTCTTTCAAAAAATTATCAGGGCATGAAAAAGTAAAAAGTTTTTGAGAGAAAGTACTTTTTTGGGTTATTTGCCTTTCTCTTAAATAACATTCGTTACATGTGACGCTTTGATTAAATTTTAGGTTGTCACAAACCTCCTTTTCACATAAGAAATAATTTTGTCATTTTCTTTGACTTACATTTCATTTGTATAGCATACAAATACCAATTTATTTAGGCTAATTTAAAATAGCCAAAAAGGCGCCTTTTTGCTAACTTTGATCGTCAAAAGGGCGCAACCAAAACGGCAAAAGGGCGCCTTTTTCAGGACCTACAAATTATTGAAAACCAAATTAGAAAGTTTTAAAATTGTTTTATGATATTTTGTTGAAAAACCCTCGTTACATCTTTAAATAATAAATCAAAAACAGTTTAAAGTTTTTCAATACTGATTAATCAATTCCATTTTCGTCGTCGGCATCCACCTCTTCTTGTTCTTCCGTGTGTTTAGAAATATCTCTTGCCTCTTTTGGTTGTTCTGATTCTTCTTTAACTGAGTTTCTTTTATTATCTTCAGCGCTTCCTTCGTCCCCAACCGAACAATTGGTTAATTTCTCGGAGAAGGACTCCAGACCCTTTTCAGCAATTTCCTTCGATAAATAACGTTAAAAAATTAATTAACCTCGAAATAATTATCTCCCCAATAATTATAATTGTAATTAATAATAATAAATAATGATTATAATTATTACCGCATCTAATTGTGAGTAGAAGTCCTTCTGTGTCTGCAAAACGGGATCGTGCATGGCTTCAAACACCAAATCAAAGTCCCTTCCTCCAGAGTAGTCGGGCAAAGGCACAGCAATACCAGTCTCTTTCTCTTGTAGCCGAGCTGATTCAATTTGCTTGGCCCTTTCTTCTTCCAACTTCTTTTTCTCCGCCAAAACCTATCCCCCGAGTATCAATCTGTATTCACCATTAACTTAAAAATAATGAAAATCTACCTTTTCTTTGTCTCGTTTACGAAGTCGACATTCTCGGTGCCTCTGCTCAAGGAATTTCTCTCTCCGAGTCTCCCTTTCAAACACAGTGGCCAAAAGCGCCCTGCAAATTAATAAATTAATTTTTTAAAGAGTTTATCACGTTTCCATAGGATTTCTCTCTTTTTCTGTTTGTCCATCTGGAAATGACTGAGCTCAATAACTTTTCAATTCTTTGATCTTTCAACAAGCTCTTACACGACTGTGTACGATGAATAGAACTGAGGTTACGTCAATTTTTTGTTATTTTTAAGTTTCTCTCCACTTCACTTGTCACAGGGTATGGCCATGGCCGATCTTGCCCATTAAAAAACTCGCTCTATTACGAATTCTATTTACAAACCCCGTTGGAATCTCTCCTGAAAGACTTTACTCTAAATATAAGCAAGTCAGCCCTCTTAGGACCTCTCTCCGGGTCGCAATCCAAAATAGCCTTCGTTTCCATTCATCGTACAAAAATCAGGTAATCACTCTTTCAAAAGCTGAAAGGTCCTTTGTCACGCATATGAATGTAAGATGTCAAGGATCAAATGTTTTTGGCTTAGATAACCATTTATATTGTTCTATTTCCATTTTGCAACTTTGGTTATTCTATCCAGTGAACGTATAGTTTTGAGTATTAATTGTTATATAATTTAATCCTTTTGCTTGAAGTAAGGCAGTGGTTGCAGAAATACCTATGAATATTATTGTCTAAATTAGGCCATTTGAAACGGGTCGTGGTATGCCCTGTGTATTTCATAGCGCGTTTACAACCACTGTCTTACTTCAACTTTAGTTTTTAAAAAATGTTTCTCACAATACATTGCCGTTGACCAGCAAGCAAATGTGAGAAACCTTTATTATTTCTTTTTCATGCCTGGCAATTAAATGTTGAGAAATGATAAATATTTTCACCGATCGTTTTTATTGAATGTTGTCATGTATTCTGCTGGTTTTAAAAGTCGAATCTTGCCCTTGTTTGTTCCAACAGCGACGAATTTTCCCGTATCTGACGGCCACAGACATGTCAGTTGCTCTCGTGTTATCTGAATAATAATAAAATTATAATTTCCTGAGTAAGAACATTGATAATAATAGTAGCAAACCCTTGTGGTCAAATAAGGATGTGCAGGGTGTTTGATCAAGTCCCAGAAATCCACGTGTCCATCCAGCCTAGAGGCAACAATAACCGAAGGACGAGTCGGGATCCAATGAGCATAAGTGTAATGACCCCTCTGTAAATTATTTATGTTAATTGTATAGTTGTCGGACATGGTTGAAAGGAGACGACCTAGAGCAGTCGGTTATCTTCGATTTATTTAAAATAATTATGATTATACCTTAGGGGCAGTCCACATGATGGAAGATTCTCGGCAGTCCTCGGTGAAAACTCTCAAGCAATCTTGACCTACTGAAAGTATATTTTTTATAAACATTGGATTCCGATGGAGAGTCCTGACACGGCCGCGGTGTCCTTTGAAGCAATGAATCAGCCTTTCATTCGCAGATTTGCCTTTCCTCATCATTAGCATTATCTGACCTGTTCAATGCAAACAAAAAATCATTTTTGCATAATTTTGAATATATTTCTTTACAATTAAAAACTATAAAGCAAAAATTATACACTTTGGATATATACAGGATGAACAACTTTTTCGATAAATATAGTTAAAACAAGATATTACAGCGTTAGTTCGAAACAAATAATTTTATACACCGAATAAACTTTTAAAGTAACTACTTCAAAAACAATTTGTAAATTTATGAATTTTTTATTCGTAAATAAATATCTGATTTTTTGATTTTCAAATAAATAATTTTAAAGCAATTATATCCTTAAGGATATCATTTTTTGATTTTTACATTCTCAAAATCAACAATTATTTATAAAATTCAGTCATTTTAAAAATTAAGAATTTTAGGGGAACTGATATAATGTTTTTCAAATTACTTATTAATGATTGATATTTTTAATTAATATTTTAATACCTCCTTCACATCCTGCGACAAATTTCGTGGGTAGTGTGTGGTCGTACTCCAAAACTGAACAAGGAAGAGAATAATCTTCACGGCAGCTACCCTTTTCTGGATCCAACCAAGTTTCATCCAACCGTTTATCGGCATAGCGCTCGTCCCACCAAATAACCTTGAGAATTGGAAAAAATGGAAAATTATTTTAAATCGCCAAAAATATTTTAATTTCCAACAAACCAAAATGTTGTCAGCTCACTCGACCATCTAATCCGGCTGAAAAAAATTCTGACCCTGTTTTACTGTTTGTCCAGGAGGCTGTGGTGCAAACATCGTCATGGCCAACTTCAATATCCGAAATCATCTGAGGCCAAGGCCCAACTCGATTGTCCCAAGTTCCGACCTAATCATCAATAATAACAAAATTAAATATATTATTTAGAAAATTGTTAATAACAAAATTAATTATTTTATTAAATAGATTTCAATACTTACAAACAAAAAAATATCTAAAATTTATTTTCTAACAATTATTAACGTACAGATCCATTGAACATGGCTCCAATTATACTGTGGGGGTTTTTTGGGTGGTAGTGAATCTCCTGGAGGGGACTTGGTGGGATTATCTTGGTTTCATGATGACTTGGGATCTCCACGTCAAAAAAATAGGCTTCTGTCGCTTTACTGCGAAGAGTTGGGTCAAAGTCGTAGGGTGAGTAGGCCACACCCATTCGTCCGAAATCATTGGCCCAACAAATATGCTTCACCGCCCGTTCGGTGGATGTCGGGTCAAGAAAATCACAAATCACATGGGCATACGGATGACTTCTTTTGTCCGCCGGGTACTTCCACTTTTCCTTGTAGTAGTCTGCGTACATATGCATCGCATTGTTGTGCTTCACTAGCTCTTCCACGCTCTTACAATAATAATAATAATTCGGAATAATTACATTTTATATTTACTAATTAATAAATCACTTTTGTTTTAACATTAATTTAATTGTTACATCAGTTAAGATGGGCATGACGTTCTGGAATGCTTCGTCCTTCTCCAGTTTCTTTCTAGCCCGAACGAGAATCTCCGGATCTTTAACATTAATATCTTTTGCCCATCCCCCTTCAGTATGGTGGTAGTTCCACTTTTTCCACACCGGACGGTTACTGTTCATCTGAAAAATTATGAAATAATAATAAGATTCAATTTTTTCATTTTCCATTACATTTTAAGAAAAATTAATTTGATTGTAAAGCGGCGTTGAATTTATAATTTTAATTTTTCATACTGAATTTTCGCATTCGCCATTACAAAGCAATATGTCTGACTTTCGTATTTTCACAAATTACATTTTTAATAGTATTTGAAATAGATTTTAGAATTTAATGACCAAAATTGTAGTTGTAACATTAATTTATAGAGGAGCTGAGGAGGAAAATAAGACAAGACTTTATTAAATAGACGAACAATTTTGTAGAAATGTCTAGCATTCACGTATATAAGAATGAAGTTGAAGGGATAAGGGCTGGAATTTCATATCGCCAATTTTAATCGCAAAAATGATTAAAAATAACCTAAAACTACAATATATTATTTTTTGCAAAAAACGGTCTTTTTAGATTTCGAGGATGAGCAGTCACTAGCTTCGAAAATCAACAAACAAATCACAGCAAATGATATTTTCAAACATAATGCAATTCCGTCTTTTTTAAAGCGTGAAAACAATTTACGAATTTTAGCGTTTAAAAATCTTTTCTATAGTATATTCTCCCTAACTAAACCTATGTAGCTCATATATACTTAATGTTTTAAGATAAAATGCTGTTTCATGGTTGAGTCAGAATCTGTTAAATAAGTTACTGATGTATTTTTGACTGGTGGAACGGCCTGGACACTTTTATCAACGGTTGTCTTTTGGCGACTCCGACGTCGATTAGGTGGAAGAGGTTTGATATTGTTGACAACTTTAGCATGATGTTCCGTAAACAGAGGCTGGCGTCTGAGGTCGTATCTGCAATGAAGAGTATGTAGAAATGAATTAGGATCAACAGGCCACGTTGTAGTAGGAAAATTCTCCATTATTGAAAGTAAAATCCGGAAATTAGAGAAAAAAATTAGAAAAGAATGGGCGAGCTTTGGGAATTTATTCCATTCGGTATCGATTGAACATGCTCCTCTCCTTCTCCTAATAACTATACTTAGTTCACACATAAAAAGACATCCCGTGTCATCACTTAAAGATATCTATTGATCAAACATTCAATTCTGTCCCTGTCGCACAACTTTTGGTTTTTTCCCGTTTAACAACAGCAATTCTTTTACAACATCTTTTAACGCAGCTTAAAATTTCTATAAATGTAATTATCCATTTTTTAACAATTATATAAATTTCAATTCAAAAATTTACTGAATCTGCCAATCTTCAAAAATGTTTTCAACTGTCTTCAAAAAACCTTGATTTAACACTTGTCCACCGCGTGTTTCCGTCTGATTGACCCGAGTTTATTAATCGCCTAAATTAATTAATCGATCGCGATTCTCGGAAAATTAGTTTTGTGTTAATTTTTTTTCTACACAGATTTTGAAAGTTATAACAGAAGAAAATTATGGAAAAAATTTTGGAGAAAAAGTAAGTTTTAAATTAATTAATTTAATTGACAAATTGACGACTAGATAGGCTTAATATCCTTTTTTATTCTTATTACATTTAATGCTACTAATTATTAATTCACTACGAAACTAAAAAGTCATATTTTTTGAATTTCAAAATTAGGAGACTAAGAAAATTAATTAATTATTATCTGTAATTATGATTAATTAGTAATTAATACACAAAATTAATTGTTTTTACAAGTTGTACTTGAATCGCTTTTACAACTTGTGACAATTGGATGTTAAAATATAATGTTTTAGTTGCACTTACCGTGCATGTAGTTTTTCAATGTTTTCAAATCCGAAAGTTGAAAGCAAAATAATCCAAAATTTTGAAAATGTAATTAGTAACCATTATTATTGATCTCTGAGTCTGAATTTCATAATGCAAAATTATTATTCATAGTATTCATATTTAAACCAAATTGAATATGTTATAATGTTTTTGTAAGAAATAATATTATTTTATTCTAGTTGATTAATTTTAATTTCAATTTAATTTTTTAACCTTTTCATAGAAAAATAAAATAAAATTTAATTTTCTCAAATGTTCCGTATTGAAAAGGTTCATACCTTTCTTGAGGGGCACGTATGTCATCGTCTCCGTTTACGACCTTGGTTTTCAGTTCTTTCATCTTCAGAGTTTTTAAGATTCTCCATAATGCCATGATTTATAACGTAGTATTATTTAAAATGGTATAAAATTATCGTATTTATATATGTACTCCCGTACACAGGCGAACAAAGATTTCAATATTTTATCTGATTACGTAAAATGTATGCAAAATTAAAATTAATTAATAACTAGGGCGCAGTAAATGAGATCGGTGTAACTGATTGGAATGAATGTTGTGATAGTATCGTGTGAATGTGAGGAGGAACTGGAAAGGAATGACTGTCATTTCAGATATTGCTCGTGTCTCGTGAGTGAATGTCTTCATTTATTTCACTCCACTATGGCAGGGAGTTCAATTCCAACGGATGTCAACTTGAGTCACACCTTTCACATATCTCACCAATTACAGTAACATGCAATCGACTGAATCGACCAATATTTCCGACCTTTTTGCCTTTTCCGTCAGCAAATAAATAAATACTTTAGTAAGCACAACCACATAAGACATATAGGCTTTAAAAACAACTGTCAATAAGATGGTAGGTTAAAATTCGAAATTTTGTGCGCGAAAGTACTAGAGAACTTTTATGCAAATGAATTATTTATACTCTTATAAGCTGAGTCTGTTATTAATTCAGCTAAAAAATATTAAATTTTGGAAAAGAAAACACATTTACTTATTTCAAAAAAACGTTTCCCCAAATTAGAATGCATCAGACGGGTAAAAAAATACTATTTTTGGACTCGTCTAGTATAGGAGAAAATATTGAGCTAACCCTTCCTAACCTAAGATAACATGGTTTGAACTTTTCTAGCTAAAATAGACTACACTCAAATGTTAATACCATTTATGAGTCGACGTTTTAGTGGGATATGTAGTATTTCTGTGGATTATTATTAGTTTATTGCAGGTTTTATTGTCTTGGTATAATTGGGTGATTGAACGTTGAACCTGGAGAGTTACGAGTTGTTTCTCTGCTGCATTGAATGGCTGGACGGCTGTTCAGCACGGAAAGGAGTCAAAAGAGTAATGAGTAGAGTTGACAAAAGTTGGATTACTTTCTCACGACATCCAACCAACTGGAACAGTTCCAGCAAGCGTTATTATTATTGTATTATGAATGTGTCTTTTGTCTTATCACATCAAAACCCCCGACAAAGCAACGCAAATGCTAACAAATGTCACTCTCCCAGGCTTTTATATATATACATATATAGTACTATACCGAGGTATGTTCCTCGCAGATAATTCCAACGTTACGTTGGCGTATGAGACAGGAATAGAGAAAGGCAATTTTCTGGATGCAGCTCGATGTTCTTGAGAAGGAAGACCAGGCATGTATTCAGAAATTTAGTATAGGGGAGGGTCAACAATAAATAATACTATCATCTTCTGACAAGGGGCAAGGATTATTCGCTTAGGGGAGGGCGGGTTCCCCCTCTGGATACGTGCTAAAAAACGTCATTGATTCCAATCCAAAACTGAGAAAAATTCATCGAAATATTTGGAATTATTATTATTCTTTAATTTTGGGGTGAAAAATATTAACGTAACCATTGTTTTTGTACGCCAATGTTTTTCTCAAATTGGATGGGTTTCTTTACTATGGCATAATATTTATGATAGCTGAAGAAATTCCCCGAAAACTCTCCCAGATTGCCAAAAACCCCTCATTATCCGATAAATTATGTCTGAGGTACTCTGGTGACCAACTTATTGAATTATCTTACAAAGGACGTACGAGGTCAAACGAGAATTATTGTCGTAGTTATTTTTATGGGTCTGTTTCTATCGCAAAAATTCGGTTTAAATATGTTCTTGATTTAAGAAAAAGCAATTTTTAGTGTTCAAAATCAAATTAAAAAGGCTGAATATTTTCAAACCCTGACTTTAGTTACTACTTGTAAGCATAATTACCTATATAAAAGGAGATGTGTATTGAAATACTTAGGTTGAGGGGAATATTATCTTGCCGGAACTGTTTCCCAATTCGTAGTAGGCGTGTCAAAGACTTTTATAGCCTACTCTTAATGCTCAAACTTGACCCTTTACGACCAAAACTTTACTTGATACTTAGCCACGCAATTTTTCCACTACCTAACTCTAAATAACTGACAATTGATATAGTAAAGTTTATCTACTTTTAATTATTTAATATATACTTTTAGAAACATCAAAAAATATTATAGAAATTGCATATCTGTTTCTTGTTTGCTTAGTTAGGCGATTTTGAGATTCTTATAATGACTTTTTACTTTATATTTGAAGTCTCGGGTGTGATGTGATACTCAATCATGTCCCGAATTGACTTTTGTATCTTTGGAGGCAACGCACTGAAATTATCATAATTATGTTGTCATTGATTGCCCAAATAATTACATATAATTAATATTAATTGTAATTTAAGTCTAAAAAATAACAAATTAATTTATCATACCGTAGAGTAGTGCCCAAAAATTGGCTGAAGCCAGGAATGTACACAAATTCGTCATTATTTTGTATTCCCTTAATAATTTCTTGTGCAATAACCGTCGTTTCTAATACTGGTGGAAGAATTTTAGAAAACCTAGATATAAATATATTTTATCAATTATTTGTATCTCATTTTTTTAGAATCAGCAGATTTAATTCCTTACCTGGAAATGACAGCATTTTTTGAGAATTTTGAGTTCCAGTGATTGGGAAATACCGTAGTAAATTGAATATCTGGTTTTTCTGGGTGGTGCTTAACTTCTTCTCTAAGAGCTTCGATAGTGCCGTGAATAGCATGCTATAAAAAGTATCTTTATAAGAACTTTTTCAATATTGAATTTATATTTAATTTCTTTTAATTTCATTTAAAACTTGGCTGGACAGAACACTAAAAACAAAGGTATTAGGTTAGAAAAGCTACAACATAGACATCAAAAATCGCTTTAGAAATGAATTGAAGGACGTGATATGGACTTCAAAAAATTTTACAATGAAAAACCTTTAGTTTGGAAATTTTGCAGATTGACTGTGGATAATAACTGCCTGACTTTAATTTAACTACGCACTTTAAAAAATAAATCACTCAGCAGTTTTTTATTTGTGTGGTTGACTTTTAAGCTTTGGATTTACAAAAGATTTTCAAAATCGGTGAGGTACTTTAATCTTAATTACACTTGAAAGTTCTGTCGATCGTCCATGATCATGTGTATTTTGTGTAGAATTAAATTGTTATTCCAATTCTAATAAAAACTAATTATTACCTGACTTCCACAATAAGGCACGGCATTTTCCATGCCGATCAATCCGCCCGTTGAACAAACCGTAACGATATGTCCTTTTCCCCTTTCAATCATCATAGGTAGAAATTCTCGTATGACCCAAATGTGACCAATGACGTTGACTTGAAAGACTTGTTGAATTTCTCTAGGATTATGGCTTAGAAATGGATGACACGGAATTATTCCTACTGTGTTGATCACCATTGTTACTTGCCCGATGTCTTCCATGACCTAAGCGGTACAAAAATTTAATTTGAATAAATAGAATTCAATATATTAAATTATGAATTCAGACCTTTTTAGCGACTAGTTCCACAGCACTTCGTTCACTTATGTCAACTTTATATCCATAAGCCTGGCTGCCCAGTCCCCGAAGCTCTCGGATGACATTTTCATTATTTCGTTTCGAAATGTCCCAACAAACTAATACAGCCTCAGTCTTTACAAGTTGTAAACAAATCTCTCGTCCAATTCCATTTGCAGCTCCAATTACCTATTTAGTTGAAACAATTTATTTATTTTGCAAAATGTTATTACAGATTATTTCTTAGTTTGCAATTGGTAAACATTAAATTAGGAACCGAAAAGAAAAATGAACTTTATTCAAATGGATAAATCAATAAAACGTGTCCCTAAAGTTGAAAGCAAAGTGTAACTAAAGTTCAATAAATTTACCAAAATTCTATCTCCCTTCAGTGACTTGATTGGCTTTGGGAAAATAAACTGAACAATTGAACTTGCATAATATTTGACAAAAATCAAAATAACTGCAAAGAAGGCCTTTGCGATTTCCAAGTATAATAAAAATTTTGAAAATAGCCTTCGTAAGCACATTTTATGACATTAGATATTACAATTTTTAAATGGTAATTTAGTTCAAATGTCTAAATAAAACATGTGCCCAAAATTTTACTGAAAACTCAATAAGTTATTTGACTGTACTTTGACATTTATTTTCCAGATGATTCAATTTTGATTAACGCTCCAAACGTCTTTCTCTACTTTTGAACCTGTATTTAGCTCAACACCATTGACCAACAGTTATGAAACAACTTTTCTTCCAGCTTTCTCTACTTGCTTGCTTACTTCTTGTTTCTCCTCTTTATTACTCCGCACAAAGTCCATCCTATAAGATTATAGGTACTTTTTAAATGTTTTTAATTCTTCTGTGAAAAATCTTTTTCTTAAATTTTGCTAATTTGTTTATGGATACCTGGTCGTACTATGACATGGCCGTCTTGCAAAATTCGGAGAAATTCATGCAAACCTTGGCCAGGACTGAGCTACTTGTCAATTATAATACTTTTATTACCAGTACAAGGCATAAGGCAATACAGTCGCCGTGTTGTATTGCTATTGACATAGTATACGAAATAGCGTTTTAATTAATTCCTCTAGATTAAACTTAGCATCTAAAAAGAGGCTCTATATGGAAAAGAGATTGTTATGAGCCTTCTGCTCACAAGACTAATTAATTAACACATTTGTTAATTGTTACAACTGTAGTAGTGTAGTGTATAAATTTGAAGTAATTCAACACAGTAATTAATTTTTCTACAAAAATGCAAAAAAAAACAAAAGGTTCTCCTACTTTTGCCCACCCCTCAAAAAGTACTAGCATAATTCTGAGATGTTTGTTCACCCAAAATACTATGGGTGAACCTTGCCTTTTGGGAATTGAAACACGTAAAATTATTCTTCCGTATTTTAAATAAGAATCATAACTTTCTATTATTTACAGTTTGTGCCAATTAAATGTGCAATAAATACTAATACACAAAATAATAAGTATGGAATGAACTTGATAAAATTAAAACTATTATACCTAAACAAATAAAGACTTTAAACGTTCTGTGTGAAAACTTTTAAGCGTCCCCTTACAAAATAAAAATTGTATGTCTATGGATTCTAAAAATTACACCGCGACTTTGAAAGTGTCAATTAATTCATTGTAACGTGTCATTTAGTGTTATTTTAAAATTTTTTATTCATGGATTTAGTATTGATCATGTATATAGTGCTTGTTGTGACCACAATTCTTTAATATCATTTTACTGTTAAACTTCAAACAATAATATAGTATCTTTATAAAAGTTCCGCGAAAATGTTTTGATCCACTATTACTCACCTAATCAATATTTTAAATCGTTGTTTATAAGCCTGGCCATATAATTTAAAATCGGTGTCCATAGTCATTAGAACTCATGTTTCAGATTATTAGATGTGCGTACGTATAGGTAATAATAAATTGTGCTTTTTCAAGCCTGGGAAAACACTAATACCATTCCTGCTATATTTAGCAACATACTAATAGTATAAGGGCAAAAAGGATCATGCATTCCTATGAATGAATTCTGTGATAATGTAGGTATTCCCTATATACCTAATATATAACCGAAATAACCATTATTTTAGTCTTTCGTATTTTTCGTATTTATTTCGACACAATTTAGTGTATGTTATGTTGTCTATTTAGTCTATGGTGTGTAGTCCATGGGATATAGTATACCATTTTAGCTTTTGAACGCGAGCCAAACAAGAAATATATAAGTCGCTGTGGGGACTTTGACTGCCATACCAGCAAATAATTTACGCAAAATAATTTACGATATAAAAACGTAAAAATGTGACCCAAATGCAATACGGAAAAAGTGGGCTTTTTCTAAAGGTTTTTCGTTAACGGCATGACATGCTGATTCCCAATGAAATATTTCTTCCTATTTGGCGTGGTGGAATAGATATTGCTCATTGTAACCTCACTATACTCATTTTTAACACAGGGCTTGAGCCCTGTGACCGGCTAGTAAAATATCGTCCTACCTACGTGAACTATTAGTACCTTTATTCAGTTGCAAAGAAATAACCAAATGTAGACTTCGCCCATATTTATAAGCAACCCAGCAAAAAATTCTAAGATTTGAAAAACATTATTTTGCAACCAAAATATTGACATTAGGTACCAACACCAGGTTCACTTGAAAATACATAATTTTTTTATTACTTATAAATACAGATAGTAAATATAACTTTAAAAAGTTAATTTCTCTCAACAATAACGAAGTAACAATATTTTTTACCTCTGAATATAAAATTTTACATTCGATATTTTTTACTTAAGTAAGCAAGAATTTCTCACTGCTCTGATATGGTAACAGGATACACTATCAACATAATTGAGGAGATAGTGAAATGGGGATCCTTCTGGGGAGGGTTGCCTTTTGTGTGGAACTCTTCTGGTCTTGGAGGATACATACAATTATCAACCAGCAAATAGATCTTGACAAAGTGGTACCTTTTTGTGATCTACGCACATATATACCAGCTATATTTTTTGGGAAGAGCCTTATATTCAACTCTGTACGGTGATGTGGTTTATACATGCATGAGCTACTTGTGTGTCTTGGCAATGGCTACTCCCATGACTACAATCTACGTTACTACTTTCAAAGGTGAAACTTTTGAACGAACTGCAAACAATACGCTTGGAATATTCTACAAATGGCGAAGTAAGTTTACTTACTTAGAAAAATCAGCACTACTTTTCAAGAAGGGTAGCATCTTAATTGGGGTCTAACATTCTTTGATTTAGCTGTACTAATAGAATTGAAAAATTACTCATTTTAAATACGAGTAATTATAATTTATTTATTTATTATCAGACGTCGGAATTTTATTTAAGTAAAATTTTTACAGTCTTCTCATAGAGTTCTGAGACTTCGTATCTACACGAATCATGCACTGACGATTTCAAAAATATAAAAGTGTTAGTAAACTTTTTTACACTTTTGAGTTATAAAAAAATTTAAAGTTTTAGTAAATTTTTTTTATATAAAAAAAGTTTACATAAAATTTTCGACATAAAAAAATCTTAAGAAAATATTTTGGCAATTTCTAGAATATTGTATATTCAATTTTTTTTCAAAATTCTCAAAATGAAACTGTTACAATAAAATAAATGCATTTGCATAAATTATCTTTTCAATAAGCCTACAAGTGACCAAGATTATCCAAGGTTAAGCGGGGCGTTCAAGCATTACTTTAGTGTCGCTGTAGTTAGAGTTGAATTACAAGAAAAATTGCAATATGCAGAAAGTAAAACTGACAATTTCCGTCTTTATTTCTTGTCGATTGAATTTATTCTATTATACCAATTATTGTTATAATGTTTTAGTATGCACAAGGCATTTTTGAGTCCACGGCGACAAAAAATGAGTATGGAAAATATTGAAATGTCAATGGTTTCACCTTATTAATTATCCATGTGATTTTGCCATGGGTGTAATTTTGCCCGTTTTGTTGACTTTATTTAATTTCAATTTTAAAAATTTAATTTAAGAATTAAGATAATATGGACGATATTACGTTTGGATTGAATTTTAACGTATTAATATCCGACTTTAAATTGGTCTGGAATTTAAGAAGTTAAGATTCGATATTAAGTTTAGATTGAATTTTAATATTAAAATTTATATGATTTTAAGATGGCAAGCTTGGACAACATTTTAATATTGCAATATGTTTTAAGATGTTAAGTTTGGATTTTAAAATTGAAGATTAAATGTACAATAATGAAATGATATAATACATGCAGTTCTTATTTACCACCTGATTATTTAGGTAGGTAGACTTTCTGGCTTTTGATTTTTCAATGTTATATTATAGATAATATTTTTGTCGAAATAAAAAAAAACTGTTTAGAGAAAATTTTTGCCATGTTGGTAAATTTTTATAAAAAATTTTTTGCCATTTTTGGTAAAATTTAATGAAAAATTTTTACCATTTTTGGTAAAATTTTATGAAAAATTTTTACCAGTTTTTAGTAAATTTTCGTGTAAATTTTTTGCGATTTTAAATAAATAAAATTCCGAAGTATGTTTATTATACAACATTGTAAATTGTAAATACTTGTGCTATTTATTACAGAGCAGCTTTTCAAGAGGAGATATAAGAACAAATTCGAGATATATGACGGATTTCTCGTATTGGTTTATTTAATAACAATCACGTATCCACTTGCATTTGGAGGGGGAATACTCGTACTGCCCTTCGATCCAGCATTCATGACATCGCTGCTAGATTCAAACAATTACAACCCCATTGTATTTATGTTTATGGCTACATTTCATTTTTGGTTCATGATTTGTGCTTTTTCTAATACCATGACCCATGTATCGGCTACACTCACTGGCTGCCCGACGGCCAAAATATTTTATGGAGAATTGTGGTAATTCCAAGCTTAACGTTGTTGATACGAAATTGTTTCATTTCTATTAATGTATGGTACACATTTGTTTTAGTTTTGGAAGGAAATCATACCGAACAGAGGATTCATTTCGAGATCTGGAAGTATTGACAAAAACCTTTAGATTCTTTCATTTGATATTCCGTCAATGCAATGATGTCTACTCCACTTTACTTTTCGTTTTCAATTTCCTCTTCAAAAGACAAATATATTTGGCTAATTACCTGCTTATTCTTCACCACAAAGAATTAGGGTATTTAAAATCCATGGGGGTTGGGTTATGGGCTGTGTTAATGTTTACCGTTTGGATGATAGTACTAGTCACCACGTCATTGGTCTTCGAGACCTCTAATGCCTGTCTCAAATCATGGAGATATTGTCCAATTCCCCAATCGTCTGAATTGAAGGAAAAAGTATTTCGTAAATTCAGAAAGTCTTGTCGACCATGCCCAATTATCATTGGAAGATACTCTATCGTAAGGAGCAGCAAGATCATCAAATTCATTTATTCAATGGTTCTTTGCAGACTATGCTAACATTTCGTTAAAATTAAAATTCATAGTTCAATAAAATTTGAATTAAAAGCGGTCATTATAGATCCATAAACCCAAATTTCTATGGTAAAAAAGGTGTTGCTTTTAATTTGTAGATTATAGCATTTCATAATTATAGTATTATATATAAAACCTAATGTTTTCCAAAAATTCGTAGATATTAAGTACTAGTGATGCTGTAGAATTTAAAATTATCAAATCGTATCGTATCAAGAATTTATGTCAAGGCGGACGCAACTAAAAATAATGCCAGAAAAATTTTTGTAATTTTCGGCCTGATTTGGGAAAAATCTTGGGAAACATTTAGGAAGCGCCGCCCCTCTCGTCCCCTACTGGATAAGTGCTTGAACGAAATAAGGAAAATTTTAGATTAGAAGTTATCTTATTTTGTGCTGTCGTGTCAATCTAAATGTTATCGGTGACGGTTAATTATTTACTTTTGTCGTTGTTATAAACATAAACTTAAATTACATCGCATCCAATCTCTAAATCATGGTATAAAAATGCACATAGTCGTTTATTCCTAGTGTGACGTCATGTAGTTATTTAGTTTATAAATAAGATTTACTTTACGTAATATTTTGTATTTAAATGACATTGTTTTATAGTGTGTCACCATATAGTTATTTAGTTTAGGAATTAAGATTTAGCTTGCGTAATATTTAGCATACGTTTGCATTTCAATGACATTGTTCTGACCTAAAAATACGTAATTGGAATTTAGATAAGCATTTCATTGGCATTCAGTGCAAAGGTTATAAAACCACGTAAACAAATATAATAAAGACAGTAGAGACGTAGAGCACTACAACTTCTCTCTCCACTCAACTCGAGCTACTCATCTCTCTCATTCCCTACAATTTATCAACATGTAGTTTTTACTTTTTCATTATTATCTCCCCCAAATTAACAACACCTATGGATCCACTACTCTTTATTGTATTTAGCTACATGACACTAGTAATAGGAACATAACTTTTCGTTTCTTAAATTAGTAGTCCATCTTGTACTTAATACTTGAATATACTGTCGTGCCAAATAGAAACAAAACATAACCACACAAGAGGAGTCCCCTTGTCTCCACGTAAAAAAAATTTTGTTTTCTCTCGCGTGTGGTAGAAGCAAAAGTGTGTGAAATGTGCAAGCGCTTATTATGCGATTCATATGAAGGTTTACTTATAGTACATTTGTAAGATGAGAGTGCAGCTCTCTGGTTACGATGGTGATGAGATTACATAATGAATGAGTAATGAGGATGAGATAAGGGTGAAAGGTGGTTGGAGAAACACAATGGTCACACTGAAACCCCAACACAAGGAAAAAGTTTTGTAAGTAAGTCTAAGCTGTGCAGTGATATAAGGGAGCAAATAAATTGAACAGGTTAAAATGTTTGAGCTAAGGAATCGATTATTTTTGTTGGCTGGCATGGCCTTGAATTGAAGCCGAGAGAAGCGATGCGATACTTGACTGGAACAGTTTAGGAAACCGGTAATCAGTGAAAGGAATAAGACTATAATCATTAATCATATATAATAAAATATTTGTTGGCCCACAGAGACCACTAGATACGTGCCTGCTCATGAGTACATATACAAACATGCAAAAGTATACACAACAATTATGTCCCACTTTATGCATGTTTATATTAATCATTATTATTATAGTAAATACTACATGGGAAGAAGTAGAGGTTGTAGAAAGTTGGTAGAAATTACTTGGAATATATTCGACTATTTGTGAATATTTAATTACTAATAGAAAATGTCTTGGATGTCTTTGAATGCCACAGAAGAAGCTTTCCCAATTTACTCAATTACATTTGTTTGTGTTTCCACGCTTAATAGCGCTTATATTACAAGACGTCAGTTATTATGTCCATAGTTTCCATATATCATGGGAAGTATCAATTTTAGTTTTTAGGGTTGGTTTTTGGCTACCAGAAGCAAAACCACTGGGTTTTCCATGCCCTGTAAAAAATCCAGATACAACCTTGACAAACGTATTACTCAGGTCAGTCCACAAAATGACTAGAGTAGAAAAGAGAGAAAGTAGAAAAATGTAGCCCACCACACTTGTATGCATAATTTAATAGCTTTGCTAAAGTAATGTGAAATTTATATGGTTATTTTAGTTGTTCAGGTGTAATTCATCAATCTACATTCAGTGCATGTATAGTATTATTGTGGAACTAAAGTTAAATTGTAACTATCATACACTATATCTGTTAATTTTTGTAAAAAACTGTTTCTCTGTATATGTTTAATTATTAAATTTGGTTACTCTCGGTTCTAAATTTGTGATCCTTCGTTACCAGTCCAACTTTAAAAAATTTTATTTCTTGTTACGTGTATGTGTAAAACATTTCAAAAGAGTAGTTGTAAATTACTACCATTTCTTAAAATTTTTTATTAAATGTCTCATTTTTTAAAAGGATCTCAGCAATTAGAATGCACCAATACCAAAGGCAAAGGTAAATTTGATTAGCGTTACTTACTATTGAATGACCCGCCATAAGTCACTGAAAACTGTATGGAATAAAAAATACGTATTGCCACGGACTTAACAAAATAGATTTCTGGAACTGAAAGTAGCTTATATTTCTATAAGTAAATCATACGGAAGCCCTTCCTGCTTTACAAGTAGGAAAAATTTACAGATTATTGAATGAAATAAAGTATGGTTTAGAATTATCAAAACAATAATATTCCAAATTCTTGAATTTCCTGGCCTCAAAAAAATTTTTAATTGAGAGTTTTAGAGCCCTCAAAAATTTATTTAGATTTTCATAATTTTCATTGTAATTACCGATTTCTAATTTTCCAAAGCAACCTAAGTAACAAAATTAATGATTTTGTACTTTGCTTTCAGATCCATGAAAATGTTTATTAACTTTTTACGTTAAAGTTTTTTAGTATGCTGTAGCTATACTAAACCCAATACGTCAAGAATTATAATTCAACATGTGTCAATACTTATCAGTTGCATCGAGTAAACGGTTCTATAGGCCAAATTGGCAAAAAAAGCTCTAATCTCTTGTAAGTTTGGCAAATTAAGTTTATTATTTACAGTAAACTGTGTCATTTATATTTACTATAGGAACCCATGTCAGTACAAACACAAATAATAAGTATATATTGAAGTCGGTTTAATAATTTTCTATATCCATCATGCAAAGCTATATATTTAGCATATCTTCTTGCCGTGCCCGTTACTTGGTATTCCTCTAAGAAAACTGAGGGGTATGTAAGTGAAAAATTCATTAACATGAGCAATTATACTGTTAGGTACAAAACTTTACAAAGTTTTGGAAGTTTTTTTTGCAAATTGTAGTTTGACTTCAAGCGAGCAACACCCATTGATTATTAGGTCATTTTAAAGATGTAATGGAAGTGTTAAAATAAAAATTATTGCAGATTAACAACGTTATAAGTGCCATCTGCTTTTTCCCTTTCAGGTTTTGAAGCGATTGTGTCGACTTGTGTTTCCACAATTTTGCTATGGTAACGTGGTTTACTATAAGCATAACTAAGCAGGCAGTAAAATGGGGATCTTTCTGGGGAGGATTGCCGTTTACTTGGAATCCCAACGGCCGTGGAAGATATATAGAATGGTCGACCAGCAAATGGGTTTTGGCGAAGTGGTACCTCTTTGTGGTCTACGAACATGTATACCAGCTCTATCTTGTAGGGAGAGCGGTACATACAACTCTGTATGGTGACGCAGTTGGTGCCTGCATAATTTATTTGTGGGCTCTAGCTGTGGCCATTTGCACAACCACAATTCACGTTACTCAGTTCAAGCGAGAAATTCTTGAAAATACGGCAAATAACTTGCTTGGCATATTCTACAAATGGCGAAGTAAGTTAACTTACTACTATAGAAACCCTATGCCTTCTGATTATGTTCTTCTATCAAAATCATTTGAATGCTTTGGTTTTTCTGTTCTAAAGCAATGGCGGGAAATATAAAAATTTAAAAGTTGATATTATTATTATCAATTATGTTATATTATTGGTGCACGCTTTGTTTTGTTTATTACAGAGCAGCATTTCAAGAGAAAATACCGAAATAAAATCGAGATATATGAGGGATGTCTGCTTCTGCCGTATTTGGCATCTGTGACATATCCGATTGCATTTGGAGGAGGAATACTCTTACTGCCCTTCAATCAATTATTCATGACTTCGCTATTGGATCCAAACGATTACAACTCCGTTCTATTCATATTTATGGTTGTATTGCATTTCTGGTACATGATTTGCACATTTTCCAACACAATGTTTCATGTATCGTGTACACTCGTTGGCTGCCCTACGGCTAAAATATTTTATAATGAATTATGGTAATTTTAAACATAATGCATAACAGTATAAATTTTTGAAATTATATTACAAATGAGTACAGCATTTAATTATGGTTTCATTTTTTGAAGTTTTGGAAGGAAATCATACCGTACCGAGGATTCATTTCGAGATCTGGAAATATTTCCAAAAACCTTCAGATTCTTTCATCTGATATTCCGTCAATGCAATGATGTCTATTCCACTTTGCTTTTCGTTTTCAATTTCCTCTTCAAAAGACAAATATATTTGGCTAACTACCTGCTCATTTTGCACTCCAAGGAATTAGGGTGCTTACAATTTCTGGTGCTGCTTTGGGATTTTTTATTGATCATTGTTTGGTTGACAGTACTGGTTACCACTTCTATGATCTTCGAGACCTCTAATGCCTGTCTCGAATCTTGGAAATACGGTCCAACTCCACAGTCATCTGAATTTAACAAAAAAGTATTTCAGAAATTCAGAAAGTCTTGTCGACCATGTCCAATGATCATTGGGCGCTACTCTATTGTAAGAAAGAGCAAAATCATGAAATTCATTTATTCCATTAGCGTAGGTACAATGGAGACCATATTAACGTTCGGTTCAAATCGAAATGCCTGATCTCATATCCCATAGAAAAGATGCTGTGGTTAAACAAGTAGAATAAATGCTTTAACCCTGGCATGCTTTTGCTCTATTCCCTTTCAATCATTGACAATTCTCAACCAACATTATTATGGATATATGGGGAAAAGGTAGAGTACCTGCACAAATTATAATTTCATTATTATTATTACAGATTAAAGACAGATCTTAAATATTGGTAGATAATATTTGCGATATTTAGGTGACCTAATATATCATTAAGGTTATTAGATTACAAATAAGAGCAGGAAATGCACAAGTCAATGCACTATCCAGTATCCAGGCCCGGTTTAGTGAAAGCTTGGCCATATTTATCACAAAAGGTGTCAATAGAATGTTAATAAAAGTTTCTGTATCAAGGTAAACTAGAATTCTTATGATAAAACTAGGAATTGGTGTCCCAACTGTGTAAAAACCATAATAATAAGGAAGGATAATAAATTATGTGTAAATACGGTTATATAGTATAAATATATTATATATTATTATATTTTATTTAGTTTTTTGTCGTGGTTTTTGGCTACCAAAAGTAATAACAAATGAGTTTTCATACCCTGTAAAAGGCTCAGATACAAGACCCTGACAAACGTATTACTCTTAAGCCAGTGCATTCTACAAAAAGACTTACAGTAGGAAAAGTAGCTCACCACACTTGTATGCATAATTTAATAGTTTTTGCTAAGGTACTGTTAAAATGAAGGTATGGTTAAGGTTAAACTTTTGTTTTCCAGGTGTGGTGTGATACATTGATACATCAGTCAATATTCAGTGTATGTATGGAATTATTGTGGAACTAAAGTTAAACTCTAACTAGCGTACATTATACCTGTTAGTTTTTGTAAAAAAACTGCATCTCTATTTGCTTAATTATTAAATATTTTATTTATTACTTGATTCTAAATTTGCGATTCTTGGTTACCATACTTCATCCGTTTGTATTTCTTGTTACGTGCATGTGTAAAATGTTTCAATGGAATAATGGTAAGCGACTTCAATTTCTTCAACCTTTTTATTAAATGTGTCTAAGTTTCAAAAGGACATCAGCAATTAGAATGCACCAAAGGTAAATTTGATTAGCATCTCTCACTATTGAATGATGCACTAAGTCATATTAACGTTCAGTACAAACGTTTTTACCAGGGTTACCAGATTTTCTTCAACGAATTTAAGTATCCTGGGCAACAATAGCCATTTACCAACCTGCGCCCTTCGGGCGCGTCTTAGTAAATGCTTTCAAATGTCAACAGCTGTATTTGGCGCTATCAAATGAGCGCAGCTAACTTTACGGTTTTTTGATGAAAATGAAGCAAATATAAGTTAATTACGTACCTTGAAATAAATATTCTTGCACATTACTTCATATATGAAGGAGGAAATCATGAGAAAATACCAATTCGCGCGAAGCGCGAGAAAATTTTGAAATTCAACTTCAAA
The DNA here is from genome assembly GCA_020055645.1 of Tomocerus qinae. Taxonomy (NCBI): domain Eukaryota; kingdom Metazoa; phylum Arthropoda; class Collembola; order Entomobryomorpha; family Tomoceridae; genus Tomocerus; species Tomocerus qinae. The sequence continues at coordinate 44,777,956 of CM034546.1, read as the reverse complement.
ACTGATCAATAAAGACTTAACGAATTTTGAGTAATTTAGCTTTAACAGTTTAGTGACATAGTTGAGGAAGTGAGGGTTGTTATTTATACCGCACTGATAAGTTAATAATGTATTTCCTTCGAAATTGGAAGACAATTTTGTCTTTTAAACTGGATTTAAAAACAACACATACTTAAATTCGCGCGAAGCGCGAGAAAATTTCAATTAGTCAACGTATCTGAACGATAACAAAGTGTGTTCTAATATTATAGGACTTCAAGCACTGTTTCCGATTTTAGCTGATTTAAGTATATTTAAGTATAATCTAAGTATTTTAAAATACTTGCAAGTATTTTAAGTATAGGGTCCAATTTAAGTATTATACTTGCCATTTAAGTATACCTGGTAACCCTGGTTTTTACAATAAGTAATCGGCTTTACTATTTGCAGGTATCTTCAATTATTATTTAATTATGTTCTCAAGCAACTTAAATTCCGAAGCATAATGTCACGATGACTTGCTCATATTTAAAAGATGCAAACAACATCCTAATAATGTTTTAAGCCGTATAAAGTACTTATGATTGAAACAGAAAACGTCCCTTTCCCAATCAATCAAGTTATACATACAGAAGAAGCTGTTTGATTAGCGAACTGCAATGTTGTCTAAGGTAAGTCTATGCTTACTTATATTATGCTTATATTACAAGACGTCAGTTACTTATGTCCATAGTTTCCATAAATATAATGTAAAAATTCGTCCACATCGATTTTGGACTCATAGTTTTGTTCCGACAAACGTTGCCTACAATATTCTACGAGTTTGTTTGTCAGTGGCTAGAATAGAATTAAATACTACATATTTAAGGAGGTTTTCAATCAACCATTGGCAAGGTTTTTCTTAGTTATCCGATTAACATATAAGCAGGGCTGCCTTTTTTGGTTCTTCATTTGCGCTAGCTATTAATGCAATTGGAAGTATAATCAGGGCATGAAAAGGTTGCCTTTTTGCTAGCAAAAAAGCATCTTTTTGCATTTTTGTGCCCTTTTGCACTTTTGCTGTTTGAAGCTGTATTAAAATGGAATTTGAGGTTGTTACAATTTTCTTCTTTACATGAGACATCAATTTTGACATATTTTATGTATTTTATAACACAGACGTAACATACAAATTATAATTTATTTCATTTAATTTATAATAACCAAAAAGGCAACATTTTTGCTAATTTTACTGGGCAAAAAGGCAACCAAAAAGGTCCAACTCTACTCGCATTATTGGTTTTTTTTTCTATTTAAGTTTCTATCTTGATGGGGGTGTAGCCTTGGGGATCAAGCTACTGTGGGCAATAGTATAAGTACTAACTACTTTATCAGGTCCTTAATGTTTCAATTTTATTTGACATTTTCTGAGTAACAGCTTTTTATATTTTCTTTCAGAAATTTTGAAATCTTGAAGTACAATCTATCTTATTGCGATTGAAATTATTTCAGACACTACAGATACAGATGCATTGCACATGTTGTTAAAAACCCGATAGAATCCGAATGACTGAAATGTTAGTGCCATAAGATCTTTTTGAATTATTTTTATTTATATTGTCGCTTGAGCATTCCGGAAACTAAAGTTTAAAAAATCTAAAAGTTTTTATTTCGGTGAGGTTTAAGTTCTGAAGAAGTGGCTTAGGTGTTTATACTGCTAATCGTAGTTAAGCAATTAATACGTCTCAACTAATTTATTTTCTTTTTCTTTCTATTTTTCAAGCAGCAATTTCCTCCTAGTATATTTACATTGCCTGAATGCCTCATGGTATTACCAAGGAAAATAGAATAAATATACTGAGAAGGAATGGTATATTATTCTATTTATTGGGGGTTCGGAACAAGTGAAAATATGTGGAAAAATTTTATGACTACAGCCGATCCCTAATTCCCCCCACTTGGGGTTCTCTACGTAAATAAACACTCGCCAATGACGTCATTGGCGAGCTTTTCCCACCCACTTTTCATTGTTTAATTTACCCATAGGAATGTGCCGCGGGTTGGGTATTACTAATGACTACGAGACATTTTGAGCATTATCAGGATTGTGGGTTGAAGTAAGACAGTGCACAGAGAACTAAGGAGTTGACTGGCACGGTCGTGCATTTCAGTGCACGAGAAAGGGTTTGTTTTGTAGGAAAGGGTTAGTGTGTGATGGTAGCCGTACTATGTAAGGTGTGTCCTACACACACGTTCGTCCACCCCTTACCAGCCATTCCGCACCTCAAATACACCACATTTACCTAACCAATTCCATACCCTTCTATCCAAATGACCCGAACCTTTATAAGTCCTGACACAAGAACATAACTCCAGTTCCCTCAGACTCGCGACACGATTCACTTCTCTTTCCTAAATACTCTTTTTCCCAACTACCATTCAGTCTAAAACTCAATAAAGTCGTACAGTCCACTAAACCAACTCTGACTTGTACATTTAAATTTTTAATTTTTAATTAATTAAATTTTTTAATTAATTTAAATTTTAGTTTCTCACACAGCAATTAAGAATTTCTAAAAGCAATGTCTAGAAATCGAAAAGTATAGTAAAATTAAAAGCGACGGGAGAGACCGGAGAATAGGAATTGAAATTTGAATGCGTGGAGTTGAGGGACTCAGGAAGCGTAGACAGAGAGATAACAGATAATTTACATAGACGACAGTCGGACGCATAGAATTTTTACAAAAGATTTAAACATACACAGTGATAGTTTTACCAGAAACTATAGAGTTCATAGAAATACAAGCATTTAATACAGATTTTATAGCTATATTTACTTTGCATACTTGTCCTCGTATACAATAGAATATTCGACATCAGCAGTATTATACTGATATATATTTGAATAAGTATATAGACTAAAGGACAGAAGGCTGAGAAGTTGTATTAGTTTATAGCAGATATCACAGTTGAGGAAATGTATCCATGCTTGACTAAATGTAAATGTTAACTTGTTTTATAATGCTTTTAAAATTCTAATAATTTGTTGAACCGTCCAGTAATCTCTTCTACATTTCTTTATATTGGCTCGTTCTTTTAAATTAAGATCGTATACATGTACTAATTAATAATTGCTATAAATAGAACAGTACACAGAAATAGAATAGAAAGAAAAAAGTTTTCTATAAGGCAAGAAGTTTGCGGATAGGTGAAAGTCCAACAGACAGGAGAATAGATGAAACTTTAAAAATTATTTCCTATAGTAATGTTAATTAAAAATGTAAGTTTGCGGGTGCACTGAAAGCCCAGCAGACAGGTAAAGAAAATGTTAATTGGAATAGTAAGTCTGTAGGTGCGTGAAAGCTTGGCAGACATTAAAAATAAGAAATTGAGAAATTTAATGTTAAGCGAAGGCAAACGTCTCTAGATGTTGATACATTATATAGTTAAGAAAGTCCTAAAATTATTGTTATTTAGAACAGAAGTTTGCGGATGCTCGAAAGTCATGCAAACATAAAAATTAATGTATTAGCAATAAGGACATTGAGATTGAGAGAGAGAGCTAGAACAGGAATCTATAGATGCATATGTAGAGTTCTTGGAAGTGTACAAAGGTACGCATAAAAGCTCAGGAAGGTGTATATGGTAATAAAAGAAGCAACTTATCGAGAAAGGTATGGTTCACTTATAAGAATTTGAATGATTTGAAATTAATCAAAATTTATTACTAGATACAGCCAAGAAGACCCAAGTTAAAGTTTGTCAGCAAGGACAAGCAATGGGTATATGAAGAGGAGGGTTTGATGTTTACAGTAGCCGGCAGTGATAGAGAAATTACTGTGGGACGCTTAAACAGTTCGTTCAAATGCAACGATGACCAGAAAATATATAAGCTTTGCTTTACGTGAAAGTATTGCTAAGCTAAGGTATCTATACATTGAGATGTCTGGACCTAATGAGGAAAGGTTACCGATGATGAAAATGTTTGTACATGCAGGTATGTATTTGAAAATGGGGGGAACAACATAGATAAGCTACAGTTTTAATTTTCATCGGGATGGCCACTCTTTGATTAGTATAACTGGCAAGGCAAAAATCTATTCCCAGGAAACAAAACACAGCATGAGTACAAATAGTTTATAGCGTAGAAGTTAATGATGTGAGTTAGCATGTTAAACTAATTCAATAAGTATAGAAGTATAGCTCATATAGGAGGTTAAATAAGCAGTATTAAATAGAGATACACCGCTGAACATTACCTATACAATAAGAAATAGAGCTAGTTATGAATAAGAAATGTGAAATTCTAAAAATTACGATTTTATGAAAAATAATGTTAATTAACTTAATATGCATTATCTCAAATTCAGCAGAATTCCAGAAAATATAGGACCTTGACGTGCAATGTCAGGGATACTAAGCAACGACTACGATGACGGGGGCATCATTTCCCGCCAAAGGCATGCAGATGACCATTTCCCTATGCTTTACTGCAGGTGGCCACTTTTCGTATACCAGCCTGCAGGTGGCCACAATTTGTATCTACACTTGCAGATGGCCACAATTCTTCTTTATCTTCACATGCAGATGGCCACATTTCGTATATTCTCTTGCAGATGGCCACATTTTGCACATCAACCAGCAGATGGCCACTTTTTGTATCTCTACCTGCAGATGGCCACTTTTTGGAAAGTACGACAGAATGAAGAAATAAGGCGGTGGGATGATAGAATCACGACCTAATAACAACGGATACATGACTACCACACAGAATACAAAGTAGCACCATCGATCCATGAAAAATATTTCGTCGAGACGTCGACGAAAAGAATAACTGATCATGAAAGAAGACATAACTTGACAATTCTAATAAAGCGTAAGATTTTGATTATTTGAAATCTAATTTTTATTGCTATTTTCCTTGACGTACAGAGCGACTTCAGGAACAACGATATCATCAAAACCCAACCAAGGATGACTTAAAAACAGTATTCTCCGACGAATAAGCAACTCTTTGATTGCGGAGATCAGACCACGACTTCACTAAAACGATTGCAGCGGCATTATTTCGTTTACAGGATCTACAGTTCAACAATACTGGACTAACAGGGTGCAGGATATTTTTGGTTCTTCCACACCATGTAATGATTCCTACTCGACATCCAACATATCCTTAAACTCATCTACGAATCTCCAAAACTTGGAATTCGACAACTTTCAGCGACCAAGTAAGCTAATATTCGCAAATAATATTCGCGTTAGACAGTGCACACATAATTATTCAATACTAACCAGTGAAAGAAACAATTTAGAACTAAATCCAAAAGTTCTAACATTAAGAAAAGAAGTGATGAGACAATTACCCAAAGTGGACTAATTTCGTTTAATAGCATATTAGTTCAATTATATAGTAAGATTTAATTAGTTAATGTTATAATAATACTATTCCTATAATATATATAAGGATTTAATTGGATTTATAATTATGAAATGGCTTAAAATTGTAAGTATATGCGTATGACTGTACACTAATAATTAATGATGATGAAATAATTTGAAATATTATATATCAAGTGTATGAAATTAACAGATTCAGTTTTCGATATTATTATTTTAATTATTTATTGGGATAAGAAGTGCAATTAGAATGTTAGTATAAATAATCTAAAAATAACCATTGATTTTTGTCAGAATGAAAACATTTGTTATGAAGGTATGTTAAATGATTATGTAATGATGTACAAATTTTTAATTCTTGTCAAAAAGATTGCAACGGGAGGTTGTGAGGTGTGTCCTACACACACGTTCGTCCACCCCTTACCAGCCATTCCGCACCTCAAATACACCACATTTACCTAACCAATTCCATTCCCTTCTATCCAAATGACCCGAACCTTTATAAGTCCTGACACAAGAACATAACTCCAGTTCCCTCAGACTCGCGACACGATTCACTTCTCTTTCCTAAATACTCTCTTTCCCAACTACCATTCAGTCTAATACTCAATAAAGTCGTACAGTCCACTAAACCTACTCTGACTTGTACACTCTAACCTTTATTCACCGAATCGGCATATCCATTTCTCACCTCATCTCTTCATCTCGTCATATCCTGTAGCTTGGATCCCGAACCTAGTAGGTTTGCTCTCCCTTTGTCCTAACATGGGGAGCCAAACCCTTTACAACTACTCACCCGGCGTAGCCGACAATGGAGTACAAAATGCAAAACTTGATGAGGTATTAAGTATGTATTTGTGTATTATGTATTTATTATTTTGTTTCTTGTGTAGGCGGATTTATTGTAAGCGTTAGCGAGCAGTGGTTTTAAGTATTTGTTCTAAAGGCAGATTTTGCAGTAATTTTACCAAATAAGCTACGTTTGTTCTCTGTTGTCTACCACTTTTGGCGTAAAATGGCTTAGAAATTCTTTTTGGAGTTGTATTAATATTTTTAAGCATTTTTTCAGTTATGATAGGCACTTTAATTGTAATTTTTGTATTTAGCCAACCTTCATGTTTTTTTTTGAAAATTTTCCCACGACATTTTACCTGCTTTCCTTTTTTTTAAAAAAATTTACTTTTCACTAAAGCTACCGTATTTTTTAATTGTACAATTTGGCTTTCCGTTAATTTGGGTTCCCATACGGTTGAAATTTTTGCTAAGCACAAACCAAACTCCATTGTTGCACATTTTGCAGAACTACGAAAAACATTCACTAAATCTCTATACGATAGGTTTATGGTCATTTCGTTATTAAATTCGTCAGCCATGTCAAGAAATTATAGGTAAGCACTAAATAATGAAACTGAAAGAATGAAATTTGAAGAGAAGAATAGTTTAAGTTTTGAAGGAAACAATTGTCAACGACTAAGTGAGTCTTTCCGTTGATTTTTGTATTTAAAATTAGAAAGGTAAGCATGTAAATAGTATACTGATGTATTTGAGTAGTATTAATAGAATATTATAATCATAGATAGTAGTTATACTAAAGTAAATAGTAGATAGTAATAGTACCCACTAAAGAGAGTGTATGCAGTATGTGTTTGTTTGTGTTTTGTGTGGATGAAAACATACCAACTAACTGATAAGCAAATTATGAGCTGTCGGGTAATACTTATGTATAAGTATGATAATTAGTAATGACTACAGTTATAGCTACGGGCTTCGTCGGTATCTATAAATTACATATATTGTAAAATCGTTTACGACGAATCCAATGATGTAAATATGTTTGCGGTATGTTGAGGAATCTTTGAGTAAAGTCAGTTGGAAAAATTTAAGTAGGAGGTTACATGTTAAGTTGGAGCAAGAAGTGGGAAAGTACCCTGATTTTAAATGACCACAGCTGTCAATGTATTTAGTACACTGTGCACTGCAGTGGTTGCAAATTTAAAATAACGCCATGAAATACACAGGGCATACCAGGACCCACTTTCGAGGGACCTAACCTAACCTAATTAAAACCATAACATTGATAGGTATTTGTGCAACCACTTCCTTACTCCAACCGGATTGTGATTTTGTTTGTTTATTTATTACATGTAAATTACAAACCCCTTCTTTAAAACATCTGGCATTAAGAACCCAAGAACCCGGGTTTTTGAGATTTTGGGTATCAAAAAGCAAAAACCCGGGTTTTTTGGGTTGCCTACCGAAACCAAAATTGAAGGCATTTCCTTGTAAAAAACCCAGATGCAAGACCCTGGCAAACGTATTACTCTTAAGCCAGTATATAGAAAGACTTACAAAAGGATATGTAGCTCACCAAACTTGTATGCATAATTTAGTAGTTTTAGCTATAAAGTAATGTAAAATGTATGGTTGGAGGTTGAACTTAGTTTTCCAGTTGTAATACATCAGTCAATATTCAGTGCATGTATGGAATTATTGTGGAACTAAAGTTAACTCTAACTAGCATACATTATATCTGTTAGTTTTTGTAAAAATTTGTGTCTGTGTTTGTTTAATTATTAAATTAAATATTAATTACTTGGTTCTAAATTTGTAATTCTACGTTACTAGTTTAACTTTAATTGATTCTATTTCTTGTTACGTGCATGTGTAAAACATGTCAATGGAATAGAGGTAAGTCATTATATATATATTTATTACAAGATATCTTCCTCGTAAGTTCTTTAGGATATCATGGTACATGGTAGTCATACAAAATACATTACCATGTACAGAAGTTATATACAAACTTGTAATACATTGATCTAATTTTGAATTTTTGATTACATTTCAACATACAACTAAAGAGAAAAGAAATACAATTTGAATTAATTAGTCCGATTCCGCAGGATCGGGCATTTGTAATGTTTGGCAATCATTTTCTTGTAGTTCCAGTAAGTGACATTTTAACTTTTTCTTAAATATAAAGAGTGACTTAGAATTTTTAAATTTCTTCAACTTAAAAAAATGTTTCAAAAGGCCCTCAGCTTTTAATTCCATTTCCAAGTAAATCATACGAAAAAACTCTTCTTGCTTTACATACACGCTTTACAAGTAGGAAAAATTTGAATGAAATAAAATTGCTTAGAAGAATTATCAAAAATGATTTTTTCGAATTTCTGGAGTTCCTGGCCTCAAAAGTATGTTTAACTGACAGTTTTGGTAGCCCTCGAAAAATGTTTTGGATTTTTTATAGTTCTCAATTTTCATTGTAATTCCAAACCTGAATTTTCCAAAGCACCGCAAATTTTAATTAGCAAAATGATTTTCAACCTTTCCTTTTACATCCTTGATTCCAATGAAGATGTTCAATTTTTTGCGTTACATAAATTATGTTGTAGTTGTGCTAAACCCACCACATCAAGAATTATATTTGTATGCGTGTCCACTCTTATCAGTTGTATCGATGTAAACAGTTCTAGATCTAATTAGCAAAAAGCTTTGGTAACGTTGGCAAATGAAAATGATTATTTATAATAAACCGTGTTAATTATTTGTATATTTACCATATAGCATGCCATGTCATCACAAACACATAAATAATAAGTATATATTGAAGTCTGTTTAATAATTTTCTATATCCATCAAGGAAAGCCGTAAAGAATATCTTCTTAACTGTATAGAGTAGAACAAAGACCGTGCTCGCTATACTTGGTGTTTCTCTGAGGAGAAACTAAGAGGTATGTGAGTGACAAATGCATTAACATGAGCAATTATACTATGAGATACAAAGTTTAGGAATGGTTTTTGCCAAATTGAAGCTTGACTTGACGCAAGCGAGCAACACCCAGTAACTTTTTAGATCATTTTAAAGCTGTTATAATGGAAGTTTCAAAAGTAAAATTATTGTCGATTTGTAGCTGCGGCTTAAATGTCATCTTCCTTTACCTTTCAGGTTTTGAAGCGATGTGTCTCGATACAATTCTGACATGGTGACGGGGTATACTATATACATATTTAAGCAGACAGTAAAATGGGGATCCTTCTGGGGAGGATTGCCGTTTACTTGGACTCCAAACGATACATGGAATGGTCGACCAGTAAATGGGTCTTGGCCAAGTGGTACCTCTTTGTGGTCTACGGGCATATATATGAGCTCTATCTTCTAGGGAGAGCGGCACATGCAACTCTGTACGGTGATGTAGTTTATGCCTGCGTGAGTTATTTGTGGGCTTTAGCTATGGCTATTTGCATGACCACAATGCACGTAACTCAATTCAAGAGAGAAATGCTTGAAAACACAGCAAACAATTTGCTTGGCATATTCTACAAATTACGAAGTAAGTGAACTTACTATTTCCCAAAATTAACTTTGCCTTCTGATTATTTTCCTGTATATTAAAATCATTTGAATGCTTTAGATTTTCTGTTCTAAAGCAACGGTGGGAAATATAAGTGAAGCATAAGTTGTTATTATCATTATTAATGATGGTATATTATTGATGTACGCTTTGTTTTGGTTATCATAGAGCAACATTTCAAGAGAAAATATCGGAATAAAATCGAGATATATGACGGGTGTCTCATTCTGTCCTATTTGGTAGCTGTGACGTATCCGATTGTATTTGGAGGGGGAATACTCTTACTACCCTTCAAACAAATATTCATGACATCGCTACTCGATCCAAACAACTATAACATTTTTCTATTCCTGTTTATGGCTACATGGCATTTCTGGTTTATGATTTGCACATTTTCCAACACAATGTTTCATGTATCGTGTACACTCTTTGGCTGCCCTACGGCTAAAATGTTTTATAATGAATTATGGTAATTTTATACAAATAGACTAACAGTATAAACTTTTGAAATTATATTACAAATGATTACAGCATTTAATTGTTATGGTTTCATTTTTTGAAGTTTCGGAAGGAAATCATACCGAACCGAGGATTCATTTCGAGATCTGGAAATATTGCCAAAAACCTTCAGGTTCTTTAATCTGATATTCCGCCAATGCAATGATGTCTATTCGACTTTACTTTTCGTTTTCAATTTCCTCTTCAAAAGACAAATATATTTGGCTAACTACCTGCTTGTTCTACTTTCAAAGGAATTAGGGTCCTCCCTATTTCTGTTGCTGCTATGGGATTTTTTATTGTTCATTGTTTGGATGGCAGTACTTTTTACCACTTCCATGCTCTTTGAGACTTCAAACGCCTGTCTCGAGTCGTGGAAATATGGCCCAGCTCCAAAGTCGTCTGCATTGAATGAAAAAATATTTCGGAAATTTCGAAAATCTTGTCGACCATGTACACTTTTGATTGGGGGCTACTCTATTGTAAGAAAGAGCAAAATCATGAAATTCATTTATTCCATTAGCATAGGTACAATGCAGACCATATTAACGTTCGGTTCAAATCGAAATACCTGATCTCATATTCCATAGAAAAAATGCTGTGGTTAAACAAGTAGAAAAGGTAGAGTACCTGCACAATTTATAATGTCATTATTACAGATTAAAGATAATCTTAAATATTTGTAGATGATATTTGCGATATTAGATGACTTAATGATAATATTATTAAGGTTATTAGATTAGAAATAATAACAGGAAATGCACTATCCACGCCCGGTTTAGTGAAAGGCTTGAGCATATCACAAAATGTGTCAATAGAATGTGAATAAAAGTTTCTGTATCAAGGTAAACTAGAATTCTTAAGATAAAACTAGAGATTGGTGTCCCAACTATGTAAAAACCATAATAATAAGGAATAATAATAAATTATGTGCAAATACGGTTATGGTATAAAATAACTTGCACTAACAAATATGTAACTCCTAACAACTAATGTATGTATGAATGTTATACGGGGATACTGCCTCACTACATCACAGCAAGATAGTAGTATAATACTGTATTATAGATAGTGATAGTACTGCATACTGTGCGTAGTTCTCATAATGGGCTTATTGGCAACTCTCTCAACACGCATACCTCAACGCATACCTCTAATGTACAAAACTATGCCAGGTAAACCTAAGGCTGTCGTTTCGACTCATTATTTTGTGACGTTTAAAAATTCCACAAACTCAATAAAGACGCTAGTCTGAAGTCTGGCCCACAAAAGATACTCTCATTTCATTGTTCGAACACAAAATGCGATAAATGCAATACTATATCTTTTTTGAAATGTTTTCAATTTTCCTAATTAATACACAGCTTTAGTTTGCTATCTTATAATGATTCACCCCCTAATTGTCAACACTAAAATCCCAACACATCAAAAGTACTTTTTGTCAACACGCTTTTCCTTTTTGTCAACACCTCTTTTCCTTTTTTGCCAACAGAAATTTTTATTCATTGCACTGATTGTATTGCCTAAGAATTCCTTCCGTCTACCCAACCTTTTACTCCTTCAGGAAACTCACCGTTTTCTTCTACTACTACTGCACTACATATATCCCTTTCTGTACATGACCAGTACTTTTTTTTCTGGTCTTTGAGTTCTTAGACTATAAATATTACCGTTTCTGGCCAGTGTTTGGGTCACTTTATTCTTCGTTTCGGAAGTAAATAAAGAAAAATATAAATACGATGCCATTTTTTCCTTATGTATTATTATGTAGTACACAGCTTAAAGAGACAAGAACAAATAAATTTCATAGTCAGAGACTTACCTTCTATTCCCCCTTGTATTCATTACCAGCAATTTAAATATCTGATAATGCATAAAATGGTAATCAACCCAGGCAGTAACTAAGATTAGGAGAGGAATGTAACAACAAAACACAATATCTTACATGAACTGTATAACGTAAACTGCCCACATTTATAAGGAGTACATTTCCTTATAACGTGTTGACAAAAAGAGTCTTGGTAATGACAAAAAGGTGTTGACAAAAAAACCGTAAAAAATGTTGTTGACAAAAGAGGGTTGACAAAAAGGTGTTAACAATTAGGGGTTCTTCCATCAAGTGATATATTATTATTATTATAATATCTTAGAAACTATGGAGTAATGAATTCTAATGAAGAACATGAACAGAACAGAAGAATACTGTGATATACTACCTGGGTAAATATTTTGGGGAATTGATTTCATATTTCCCCAAAATTTGCTGTTAATCTTTTCAGTACTGTACTTTATAATTCACTATTAACCAAGCAACCCAAGCATTTGACGCTGTAGTCATGGTGATAATGGATATAGTACTCAGAAAACTAACCATAAGACGGCCGTTTATGACATGTCGATTCCCCTGAGAAAAAAATCAGAGAGTACGACATGGTCCTTGTTCACCATTTTGAAAATTAAATTAAATAGTTTCATAGACAGTATCAAATGCAACTTCCTCGGTTGCCTATGGACTGGCTGGACTGGCAAGGAACAAAAGACACATTCCCATTTTATTAGGAGTTATTCCGTTTGCCTTACATCACTATAATTGTAGTAAAACTACATTGATTTCTTTCAAAATTTTTCTGCAGTTTTAAACTATCGGGATAGTTTATTCCACTTTTTTTGCTTTGAAGTGTTATATAGGTTAATTAAGAGATTTGAATTTAAGTAAATTAACAAAATGATTAATTTTGGATTCAAGTGAAATTACAAAATGATTAATTTTGGATTCAAGTGAAATTACAAAATGATGAGTTTGACTTCTCTGTAAATCACTATCTATCACCTAATACTATGTAGGTTACATTCAGGTTAAGTAGCTTATTGGAGAAATTGAAAAGCAGCAACGATACAAAAGGTTATGCTATTATTTTGTTATTATTTTGATTAATTATTTTTAACCGCAAATCATTGATACATGCGAATAAACACACAATCAGGAGTAGAGAATAATGTTATAATATAATCAATATGTTCTTAAGTTTATTCTGACAAAGGTAGAGAGTAGAGAATAGATAATTGCATTATTTATACAATACATTATAAGGGAAGAACCCCTAATTGTCAACACCTTTTTGTCAACCCTCTTTTGTCAACAACATTCTTAGGCAATACAATCAGTGCAATGAATAAAAATTTCTGTTGGCAAAAAAGGAAAAGAGGTGTTGACAAAAAGGAAAAGCGTGTTGACAAAAAGTACTTTTGATGTGTTGGGATTTTAGTGTTGACAATTAGGGGGTGAATCCACTTGATATACTTAGTCTGCGACAAATGTAGAAAGAAGCTTTTACATATCCATCTAGTTATCCCTATAATTCCTGATTTTTCGTAAATTTGTGACAAGATTTAATTTAACCTTCTATAGAGAATGAAGATGGAGAATAAAGGATTACAAATAAGTAATATAATAGCGCCTTCATAGTTGACTAAGCACGTCGTCGTCGTCGAGTGATACACCTATAAGCTTAAATCAGTACCGTATTTAGAAGTCGATTTCCGAGAGGACAAGGGTGTCAAAATGTCATATTTATTAGGCATTCGTGCGGGTCGAAGAGTATAAGGTCGAAACATTTAGGCTATTTTTGAATAGAACGATGCAAAAATTGCCTAAAAATCGCTTAAAAGTTTTTGAAATTGTGAGGAGTAAATTTCCCATTGTATCGATTTTGTGTGGTGCATTTGTGGCCAATGCTCTCCCCTTAATACAACCTTGGCTTAAATGGATAAACTTTTTGCTTTTTCTAAGACGGTCGTTATAACAGAGATTTATTACATTTGTGATTTATTATTATCACAGTTATATGTTGCATTTTGAATTTAATCTGTGGGCTAGGTTCACTCCTTTACTGAGTTCACTAGTATAACAATAAGAGTGTATATCCCATCTACAAACCCTGCTGCGACACATGCCGCAAATGCCTACAGATACATTTTTTGCACTTGAGATGTCTTTGTTATACGTGAGCTTTTAATATCCGTATTGGAAGTGACGAAGTCCTAAACAATAATTCACTGACGAATACCTTTCCTGAAAACAACGCAAGACAGGGAAAACAAAGGTCATGTTTTAATAACACTAGGCAACCTACTTCCTTGGGCAGCTAGACACATGGCATTGATGTCAAATAATATTCCGAGAAACGACGGAAATTCTGCAAAGTTGTCCCGGGCTGAGCAGCTTAAATGCTAAACACAATTTTGGCTTTTGCTTAACTCAGCTTTGAATAATTTACTTGACCAGATCCAACTTTACGCTACCCTTCAGTCACTTTTGCAAGCATACAGTATACATGTAGTCTGGTCTTATAAGAAACTTTATATACCGAACAACAGTGACTTTGCTCATACGTTTAAATAGTAAATTATTCATGTCACCAATACATTTAAAGTTTGCAAGCATTATAGAAGTATTCAACGTATATAGAAGTATAATATAGAAGTAGTATTTCAACAGGAAGTATCGCTTTTGAATCCTATCAAGTATACATGAGTTAGGAGTTGTACGATTACCTACCTACATGAACTTTTTAACATTTCCCTAATAAACTAAGACTGAATATAACATACATACAATGTATTTTTTAAGCGATAGGGAAGGTGATTATGGAGACTCATGGACAGCCATATCGTGGCAGTATGGCTCTACTATTTCCCTGTAAAAACATTGCGTCCACATAGATATGTCAGAACTTTGTATACTTACCATTTCCCATGAAATGAAATTTAAAAATAAAAAGTCATACCTTATTGTACCAAGATTCTACTTCATTTCTGGCGTCGGCTGACCCGACGCCAGTCTTTGCAACAGCAAAATAGCAAACCTGTCAGTAAATCACCCGGGTAAAATGGAAGACCTTCTCATGGGTATATGTGACCGGAAATGAATGCCAAGGAAATATATTATATAAAGTTAAATACCAAAATTTTGATTTTTAGCAAACCTAACCTAGTGATGCAAAGGCCGATTTAACATGAGCAACCAGGTTGCAAGCTTGCAATAGATTTTCTTTCGATGTGTTTGGGTAACAATATGAGTTAGAGAAATGAAACTAACCAATTAAACGAAGTCTAATCAGCATAGATGTGAAATATTATTAAGATCAGTGACAGTATTACAGTAAAAACAAAACTTGTAAAAAAGTGAATTTTATAGTTCTGAAGAATATACATGGAATATTAATTGTGGATCAGTAAACGGGTTGAGAATGAGAAATACTAGCAGGTTGTTGAATTTATTATTTTTCTGTTATTTAGCTGCAGTCAAAATTTCAATTCTTAAAAACCTCGAATAAATAATACGAAACTCTCACGCCTAAACATACTGCCTTGTTTAACGAGTTTAATAAAAAAAATGTGATTCAGTCAGAAAACGTGATTCAGTCAGAAAACGTGATTCAGTAAGAAAACGTGATTCAGTAAGAAAACGTGATCCAGTCAGAAATGTGATACGCCATTCTACTTAGGCATGCATGGTTTGGTAAGCACACTACAGTTTTCCATGTATGGAAACACTTTACTGTAAATTTAAACTTCAACTAAACCCAACACAAACTAACCACGAATGTCCTCTATCCCATAAAGGATTCCTTTCACTCCTAAAGTAGGTAAACATCTTTGAGACGTAATTTCTTTGGCGCGTTAATAAGTAATCGAGTAAGCGAATACAGTAATTTGCTTTCAGTTTCAGAATTTATCAACATTTTAAAGACAAGCTTGGAAGCCGTTTTTTGAAAATCATTTTTAATAGAAAAACTTTCTTCAATGGTTTGTTACATTTTCTCAGCCATGATAAAATGGCTTGTTACATTGTAATATTAAGCAGACGATATGGTGTTTTTATGGCACTTAAATGTCATCTTTTATCCGAAGGTTTTAAAGCGGTGTGCCCAAACTAAATTCTGACATGGTGACTATGTATACTAAAAGCTTATTAAACTGGACAAAAAATGGGGATCATTCTGGGGTGGATTGCCGTTTACTTAGAATCCCAAAGGCCGTGGAAGATACTTAAAATGGTCGACCAGTAAATGGGTCCTAACAAAGTGGTACACTCATGTAGTCTACGCACATATATACGAGCTGTATTTTTTGGGGAGAGCCATTAATGCAACTCTGTACGGTGATGCAGTCTATATTTGCATGAGTTATTTGTGCGTTCTAGCAATGGCCATTTGCATCACCTCAATCGATCTATAATTACATTAATACGAGAAACATTTGAAGAAACTGCAAACAATTTGGTTGGCATATTCTACAAATGGAGAAGTAAGTTAATTTAATTATAATTATCAAGTTTTTGATGGCAGCATCCTTATTGTGTTTCTAACAATCATATTAACATTCTTTGGTTTTGGTGTTTTAAAATGATGAGAAAATGGAATTATAATTATTCATAATATTCCAAGCAATTACAATTTGTTTTATTATATGGAATATCGTCGCCCTTCAGGCTGCAAAATACCATAATCCACTTTTCGTTTAGCAGTGTAAAGAGCAAGTTCAAGTTCAAGTTCAGCTTTATTAATGTGACATCATAGGCCCATCAATTACACGAATTGAAATCAGTAATAACAGTTAAGCTACCACTGCTCTTCCCCCAAAGTCACCAATAACAAAATAAAAATCTTTACAAAGTAGCAAAATATAATAAATTATATTAATACATTAAGTAAAGGTCATTCCGTTTAGAGATCATTTAGAGATCGTTTAGCATCCTTCCATTTTTCGTTGGGAAGTGAAAGGACCTTAATCGGATACGTCCAACTACCCGAATCCGAAAGTCCAGGCTTCGGAAGTTCGGCTATCTGGTACATTATTTGGCTTCGCTAGCTGGTACTTCGGTTTTGGCTACCTGGACCTTCGGTTTCAGCCGCCACCCTTCGGCTACCTGGACCTTCAGATTCGGATAAATGGATTTACCCGACATTAATCCAATTTACGGATTTTTTTACATTGGATTAAGGTCCTTTTCACTGCCCAAAGAAAAGTGAATTTCTTTTGCAACCTGAAGGAACGATATAATTATTAAGTACTTGTTACCTATTACAGAGCAGCATTTCAAGAGGAGATATAAAAAACAAATTCGAGATATATGACGGACTTCTTGCAATGGCGTATTTAATAACAATCACGTATCCACTTGCACTTGGAGGGGGAATAATCGTACTGCCCTTCGATCAAATATTCATGACATCGCTACTCGACCCAAACAATTATAACATCTTTCTATTCATATTTATGGCGATATGGCACTTCTGGTTCGTTTTTACGGATTTTCCATTACAATGTTTCAAGTATTGAATACAATCGAAGAAAACCTTCTTTATGAAATTTAGCCTGGTATTTTGAAATGTAAAAACTGAAAATTATAGGCTCTTTTAAAATAGGTTCGGAGTCGGAGATATACACTTATGACGAGTCTCCACAACGCAACTTTCATCAAAATCGACCAAGGGGTTCCCAAGATATTTTGCTTTCCTTTTTATGAGGTCTTTTTCATGTAACCCCTGACAGGTTAATGTTTGAAATGATTTTTTCCATGAAAGTTGTCTATTGCCCACACGTACAGAGAAGGAAATTTGGCATTTTGGAAGCCATCGGGACCGGGATGACTATTTACCTGCCTACAGACACACCAGCTTTGCTACAGACATCAAATGAAATGTGCCAGTAGTCTATTGCAAACTATAATAATAGCCATAGTAGTCCAGTTTTGGAATGGATGCAAGGGCAGGGGTACTGTGAAACATGCGATGCCAGCGTTTAAGTTTTTCGTATATCTACACCCACTGGCGCGATTTAACAAAGATCTAAATGTTTATCTTAGCTGAAACTTAATTCGTGATTTGTTATTATGTTATTGTAGTTGAATGTTATTGCTAACTTTTTTGGATACTCTGTATTCCGGATTTCATTTTGGTATTGGTTTTCAAATTTCGAAAGATTTAACATCTAAATCTGTTTGAAATCTGATGGTTTTTCATTACTGCTTGAAAGTCTTTACAGTGATCTCATAATTAAAAAAATGACAAGCACAAGATCAGGACAGCTTCACAAAAACTGCTGTTTATGTGCAGAAGATGTTGAAGAAAATCTCAGTGATAAAGTGAACATTTTAAAATATCAGATAACATCATATTTTGTGGGAGTTAAAATTTTGGAATTTACCAGGAGCCGATGTGCTGAATTATTGGGAAATGGAGAAAATCCCTTCAGCTGGTTTTCTTTTTGTAGGAAATGTTTCGAAAAAGTAAATGATGCTGAAAAAACCTTTAGACAATTTCTGAAGTTAGAATCGGAATGGAAGTCACTGAAAGCAGAAATTAAAAGTCAAATGGATAAAGGTTGCAGGAATGCCAAATGGGGAATTTTGGAAGGAAAATGGGAAAACAATACTGCAGATAATGGAGGTTATTTTAATTTTATATTTATCAAGTAAACAAACATTTGTTGGAAGTTTTGATGGTCAATTTATTAAAATACGACACAGGCTAATGGGATTTCAATTTAATTTACAGATTCGCCAGATCTTATTAAAATAGAAACTTTTGAAGAAATTAAAGCTGAAAACAGTGAAGAGCTAATAGTTCCGGATTATATTCCACGCGACGATGATTGTATGTCATATGATGACGATATTAATTATGAATTCAGTGAAAAAGATCCATTATTAATGGACGGTACAAAAGCTGATTCTATTAATTCTGCAAGGTATCCGATCCCATTGATAACTATTTATAAGAAATGTATATTGTATATTATTCAATTTTATGCGTATTGCTATATTGCATTATTATTTCCTGAATAGATTATAATTGCATATCTACGATATTTGAATTATGTATTTTATTATTATATACAGTATGTATAGAAAGTGGGTATACATAGGAGTTTATGGGTATACATAGGAATTTAGTATCCATAGCACTTTCATTGTTAGTTCGCAGTACAAAAGCTCAATATGGAATTTTTACTAGCCAGATTTCCCTTTTATTATTTCATTGTTCGTCTCTCTATCCTCCTTTTCGCAATAAATAATGCGTTGTTTCAATCTGAAGAACTCAATATGGATAAACTGTCAATAAGTGAGCGAATTGAAATTGTAAAGATGCGGACAACAATTTCGTTACGAAAGGTGGCTGAGAAATTCACTATCCTGGAAAGACAGTTAGCATCAGAACAGCTCGGTTTGATAGGACTGGTTCCGTCAAAAACATACCAAAAGCAGGAAGACAATTTTTTGATTTCTGAATTGGATGCTAAGGGAGTGGATCCTTACATTTGGTTTCAGCAAGACGGTGCTCCCCCACATTATGCCATACAAGTTAGGAATTGGTTAGATGAAACTTGATCATGATGATCGTGATCAAGTGATCATGATCAAGTGATCATGATGATCATGATCAAGTGATCATGATGATCATGATCAAGTGATCATGATGATCATGATCAAGTGATCATGATGATCATGATCAAGTGACCATGATGATCATGATCAAGTGACCATGATGATCATGATCAAGTGACCATGATGATCATGATCAAGTGACCATGATGATCATGATCAAGTGACCATGATGATCATGATCAAGTGACCATGATGATCATGATCAAGTGACCATGATGATCAAGATCAAGTGATCATGATCATTATGATCTGTGGTAACTGCTACTGTTCTGATGCTAACTGTCTTTCCAGGATAGGGAATTTCTCAGCCACCTTTCGTAACGACATTGTTGTCCGCATCTTTACAATTTCAATTCGCTCACTTATTGTCAGTTTATCCATATTGAGTTCTTCAGATTGAAGCAACGCATTGTTTATTGCGAAAAGAAGGAAAGAGAGGCGAACAATGAAATAACAATTGGCTGGTAAAAATTGCAAATTGAACTTGTGTACTATATACTAACAATGAAAGCGCTATGGATACTAAATTCCTATGTATACCCATAAACTCCTATGTATACCCACTTTCTATACATACTGTATTTATCTTGAATTTATTTTTTATTGTCTGTAGTCTATACTGTATAACAGTACAATTATGTATTATATTTTACATTGTGTAAATTTTTTTGTGACATAATAATAGTTATTATTTATTGCATTATAATTATGTATTTTTACAATATTTAGGGTATTTAATATATTTATGATCTCATTAGAGTCAAGCGAAATCCTACCTTCACTCAAGAAGAAACAAAAAAACTGTTAGAAATTTGGAGCTCGGACAAATTCCAAATCCAATTTCTAAATACAAGACCACATAATCCTATCTGGGGCCAGATTGCCATACAGTTGTTTGAAGCTGGAAAACAGAATAAAGTAGGCGAAAAATTTCCAAAGCGAGAATATTTAGAAGTCAAATATAAATTAAATAACATCAAAAAGGGATACGATGCAATAAGAAAAAATGATTCAAGTAAGAATATTTTTAACAATTAGCAAAAATAAACAAATGTCATTAATAAATACTATTACCTTATTTAGACTATAATCATTATGGTAATTATGTATAATTTATGTATAATTATGTATAATTATGTATTTATTAAAGACCGTAATGAAGACGACTTTCCATATTACGACATTTTTGAAAAGACCTATGAAAAGCGTCCATTGCTGATTGAATCTTTTGATAGCAATGACATAATCGACACACAGCCTGGAACACCTGATCATTATGCCAAGTTAGTTTTATTAATTATGCTTTATGCTACTCAATTATATAAATTTAATATTATTATCCTTTTAAAATAACACCGTACCTCTTATCTACCTATAGTTTATGCTATCAATAACTTTAATATTCAACGTTGTGTAATTTTTTAATTTATTTTCTTTACTAAATTTTTTAAATACCAAAATGTACCCTTTAAACACTTTTAAATTTTTACCGCCAATAGTTTTTTTAATACCAATGTTAATTGAAATCTTGTTTTTACGAAATACAGATATTCAACGACGAGAGTGAAACGCAATCCCAATTGGGCAGAAGATGAAACAAAAGTCATGTTAGAGCTTTGGGCTTCTGATGAATTCCAGTCATATTATCGGACATCAAGGAAACATTGTTTGCTGTGGAATACTATCGCAGCCCGATTGTTTGAAGTTGGAAAACAAAATTCTAAAAAGATATTGCAATTTCCAGAGAGGACAGGTCTTGTAGTAGCGAATCGGTTTAGAAACTTAAAACGACAATATGATGCGATTAATAGTAACAATAGTGATCCATGTAAGAAAAGAAATATGATTCAATCTTGGGCATTTGATTATTAATAATATTCAGTAAGATTTACACCCTTTAATTTCTATTTTGATTCCCAAGATGTAAACAAAGAAGATTTTCCGTATTATGACATTTTTGAAAAAGCATACGAAACGGACCCAATGACTAATTTTGCTGAAGACGACGAATATGCTAAAGCCATTAATCAAGCTCCACGAGGATCTAGGTTTACCATTACACAATTACTATTTAAACAGAATAATTGTTTTCTTTTGACATGCCATGATAAAATTATTATTTACCTATCACAGAATTATTACACGTTGTGCCAATTTCACTGAAGAAGAAACCAAAGCTATGTTAAGAATTTGGAGTTCAGAAAAATTTCAAAGAGAGTTAGAAATGTCGAGGGGCCCTCGAAGTGGCGGTGGTAATCCAGCCGTTTGGAATGCAATTGCTAGAAAATTATTTGAAGTTGGAAAACAAAATATACCAGAACTGCAGTTTCCAGCAAGAGACGGTTTAGAAGTCCAAAGGCGATTTAGAAACGTGAGAAGAGAAAACGCTCTAGCGAGAAGTAATCCTAGTAAGAGTTATATGTTATAATTTCCAATTTTATTAACGAATAAGTTGTAAGCTAGAATCTGCTGGAGTAAACTAACAATTTTTTGTTAAAATTTGGAGATGCCAACCCTGAGGACTTTGCTTATTACGAATTTTTTAAAGATTCCGGGGAGTGTAATAAAATAATTGGTGAGTTTACCTTCAACCCTGCAGATAAAGATGTAACAGAAGATCTTTCGCTAACTGCAACAATGTAATTAAAAAATAACTAATTTTACAAGTTATAAAATCTAGTCTTAACCGTAACACTGTATGCAGCCGATGTCTTTCACTTTTATTTTTAGGAATGAACATACAGATACTAAGCTAAGTGAAGATGAAAATGAAATTACTTCTGACATGTGTGGCATTGGTGAGCCCAGAAATCAATTTGATAGAATGAAAGCGCCCAGAAAGTCAAAGCATTCCTTAAGTAATTAATAATTAATTATAATTTTTTATGTTTTTATCTTTTGATTTAGCCATAATTTAATTAATGTATAATAATTAACAGTTCCTATAACTGAGGAGGACGATATCAAATTTGATAACACAGCAGAAAAAACAGAAGATTATAGTGTTAAGGACGCAGTACAAAAACCAAGAATGTAAATGTACTACTCTATTTGTATTTTTGTAAATATTTTATCTTACGGGAGCATATTTACGTCATAATATGATAAAATCTGTGTCTTTTCAAGGATTGCAGATTTTTGAATTTTGATTATCGAAATGACCTTCAATTTTTCAGTAGTCAACTTGTCAGCAGACGGGGTTCCAAAAGAGACTAATTAATTTCCCTGGATTCCACATTTTTCTTATGCTTTATATTCCCGTTTTACAATAGGACAGTGCGGTGCTCTAATTTTACCGACAAAGAGACGAAAACATTGCTAGACATTTGGGGGAGTAATGATATTCAACCAAAGTTTCAAAAGTCAAAACAGCATGTCAAAGTTTGGGGAGAGGTTGCAGTTAAATTATTTAAAGCTGGAAGACGAAATAACAAAAAATCGATATTTCCCAAGAGGAGTTATTTGGAAGTCAGAAATAGAGTTAAAAACTTAAAGAGAATATACTCCTCAATTAAAAACCATACTTCAGGTACTGGTAAATAATTTAATAGTAATCCATTGTTTATACATTTGAAATGTCTAATTATGATTTTAACCAAATTAATGTTGTTATGATAATTAATATAATTTTATAGAAATGGAAAAAGAAGAATTTCCTTATTATGATATTTTTGAGACAACTTGTGAAAACAACTTGACCGTTAACAATTCTAAAAGTATAAAAAAATCCAATGAAGAACACAGAGAAAATGTGTAATAATTTTTATTATCTGACTATCATAAATTATTTAAGATTTGTTTCACTTATAATACCTACATAACAGAATTGTCTCTATAATTGTCTTGCGATTGCCTATTTAGATCTGCAAATAAACCTTTTACTACAGAAGAAACAAAAGCCATGTTGGAGATTTGGAGCTCCAACGAATTTCAGAAACATTTTACCAGTACTAGAAGAAGACATGGTATAATTTGGAATCTGGTTGCAGCCCAGCTATATGAAATTGGACAACAAAATTTAAAAGAACTACAATTTCCTGAAAGAGACGGACTAGAAGTGAAGAAAAGATTCATAGCAGTAAAACAAGGATATGTTGATCTAGATACCAGCTCAAGTACGATTTGCATGGAATATATTTTAAACTGTCTACATAATTATTCAATTTGGCTTGGAGACAGACTAAAACAATGAATGACAGTTTAGTATGTTTTCATTTCTTGGTACTTATATATTTGATTATTAAATATAGATTTTAACCCAAATGATCATCCATATTATGAGTATTTCAAGAAAACCTTTCCAGGTATGCCTAATACCATTTTATTAATATTTTGGAATGTATAAAATACATAATAAATTACTAAACCGGTTTTAATAATTAACAGTTCCGATTTCTAAGGACAATGATACAGTAAACCCTGTAGAAGGTGAAATTGGAAATGGCGGTGGTGAGACAGAATTATCAAATAACAACGATATTAATCCAAATTCTGAAAAGTGTATAAAAATCCCTAAATCAATCTCCATTTTAACTAGACGGTAAAACTTAATATTTTCTCAATATCAACTTGTTGGACTTTGATAAAAATAATAACATTATTGAAGGTTATGGAAAACTTAGTAAATATTATTTATTTTGTGAAAATAGACCGAAACGTTGCCCTAATTTTACTCAAGAAGAAACTAAAGCTTTGGTACATATTTGGGGAGAGGATGAAATTCAACGCGGGTTTGAAAGCAAAAAATCTCATCCCTTAATTTGGAAGGACATCACTGTGAAATTATTTGAACTCGGAAAGCAAAGTGGAAATAAACGCCCAAGATTTCCTAAACGAGATAGTTTAGAAGTCAAAAATAAATTAAAAAATTTGAGACGCACGTATTCCTTGATTGAAAGTGGTATTTCATATTCAAAATTCATAAATAATTTTATTTTTACAATACTTTAACGGATTTCAATTATAATTCAGTGGAATAAAACTTAATTTTTATTCATTTGATATGTAAGAGGTGGAAAAGGAACAATTTCCATATTATGACCTATTTACAAGAATTTTGAAGCCGTTATCTCTAACTACAGAGGTCAATAGCGTTAATAATGAAACTAATTTGAAAGACAAACCGAATAATGGAATATCAGTACAAAATTCAGAATCATCTCAACAGTCTCCACAGAAAAGCAATAAAAATGCTACAGTAAATAAAACTAGAAACTGCCAACGATGTGGAAAACAATTTACAAATTTGGAAGAATTGAAAAATCATGTATTTACAGTCCATGGTAAAATAATCAAATGCAATCTTTGTGATGGATTATCGTTCCCCACGAATTTAAAGTTAATCGCACATGTCAAAGTTGCTCATAAGGGTAAGAATAAGCCATTCTATATATTCATCTCATGTCCCATCTATTAATGTACACCTTTTTAAGGCACAAAAAAATAAATATTTTACTGTATAACTCTTTAGATATCGATAATCCATTCGTTTGTGGCTTATGTGGGAAAGGGTTTCCTGCATTGAGAGGTCTTAGAAATCACGAAGAAGGACCAGTACACAACGCAATTCGGAAATTTCAATGTGACATCTGTGGAAAAACTTTCCCCAATAGAAGATATCATGAAAATCATGTAGCAAATGTCCATAGAGGAGAAAGGTTCAAAAATTATGTTTTGTAATTCAATTATAAAATGCGACTGTTGGTTGACGTTGCTGTATGTATTAAAAACCGTGTCTACGCACGGTTCATTAATTAATTATTAACGTCTCATTAGTTGCCAATCGACCTCCTTATTTTTACAAGGAGGTCCTGACTTTTTCACGATCCATATATTATTCATTTCTATATTTATTCCATTTTGTCATTTTTATTCAGTACTACTTTATTAATTTTAAGATGGGAAAGATTTGACAAGCATTGCAATGTTCATTGTTTACATAGCTCTAAGCTAAGCAGAATAGTTACATGATTGAGTCACAATTAAGCTGTATTCAATTAAATAATTGCAATTTAATTATTTCAGGAATTTCGTTTGTGAGATGTGTGGCTCCTCTTTCACATCAAACCAAAGTTTGAAATACCATAAGATGTCCAAACATAATTTGCAGGAATCCTCATCTCTTTCTGTGAAATGTGATCATTGTGGACGGATTCTAGGCGATCCTTTCTCTCTGCGTCATCACATTGAATCCGTTCATAAAAAAGTGTACAAATTCCACTGTAAAATATGTAATACAGGAAGACGTTCTAAAAGTGCAATTGACAAACACATTCTCAGTGCACATACCAATAAAAGACCCGAGGTGTGTCCCATTTGCCACAAATCTTACGCTGACAAAGCAGTTTTAAACATCCACATGCGACTTCACACTGGAGAGACTCCATACCCATGTAAAGTGTGTGGGAAAGCATTTAGCTGTTCTCAGCAGTAAGTCCATTACAATAATATTAAAATAATTTTATCATCCTATTTAACTTTTTAAATGTTTATAATTATTCTTTAGATTAAGCCGTCATTCATCAGTGCACGTAGAAGAAAAGACGTTCGAATGTGAAATTTGTCAAAAAGCATTTGCCAGCCTTCGATATCTAAAAAGCCATTATAAACATGCTCATCGAATGGCCAAAGCTGCCCGACAACCGAAAGTTGTAGTCGACGAAACGGCACTTCTCCAACTCGTTGCCGGTGAATATCCCAGAACTGAAAAGGCATTGAAAAAATGTGCTACTGAAACAAGTTAACATCTTTATTGAATTTATAAAATTATTTTGGTACGAGTTTACTTAAACAATTGTAATATAACAGTGAGTAGGTTCATATAGCAATTATAGTATTCCAATTTAGTCCTTATTTCAATGGTTCTGTTATAGTTGTAGGTATTCATTAAAGCTATGATATGGCAAATGATAATTTCATTGATTAAGGCCTCGGGAAATAAACCGAAACTTTTAAGTTGAATTGTTATTAGCTTTGATTGGTTAATAGTACCATTTTGTTTATTTTGTTTATTTATTTTTGTAATTACATTTTTGTAATAAGAATTTAGACATTTTTATGTTAGAAATACTTTAGAGTAGGCCCAATTGAGTAATGATGAGTGTGTAGCTGATGACAATACTTACTATCTATTATAAAAACCAAAGATTATTATTTTTTACAGTTGCAATGCTCAGTAGAGGCACAGATAATATTGTAGATCAATTCACAAACATTATTTGACATTAGCCACAAATATTTTAATATAAAGAGGCAAAAATTGTTATACATACTGTAGCAATGAAGGAACTTGATAAAGTGAAGTAATTTAGACCAGTGAAGCCAACCGTATCTCTATTATAAGCTTGAGCAGTAATGACGGTTAATTTACGTTGTCCCACATTTGATAAATATATTTCCCGTGCAGAATCCGAACAATTGTCTTCCAACCATTCAGAAATGACGTTAGCCTGAACATTAAAATGATTTCAAATCCATTCATAATTATGTTTCATTATAATTTGGATCAATAGTGCCAGAGTATCAAACCTTCGTGTTAACATCAGCTGCCACAGCTAAAAAGAAGACATGTCTTACATAAAAAGTAGCAATAAGTATTTGGCGGTTAAGAGTTGGAGACGGAAAAATAAGCAAAAAATTTATGTAATAGCAACTGTATGCCAGAAAAAATATTGTGGATGTAAAAACCAGAGGAGAAATTAGTTCATTGCAATTGCGCAGCAATTTTGAAATATTCAGGTGAATACTAATGACCTAAAACAAATAATGACATGACAGTTATTAGACATTTAAATCATTACCAAAGTAGATGTACATAAACATAGTAAACAAAGTTTAATTTTTCTGTATTTGGTCTTATTTTGAATACGATTTGGTGCAAAAATATTCCAAAGACAGTAATCGTAAAATATTTTAGTCGCTGTTCTCAGGGGTCAGTATTATTTTTCTGTACATATTTTTCAGAAATATTATTCTAAGATGATACAATGATACCTTATCGATGTAGTTGGAGTTAGAAGGAAATTCTTTATTTTTGTTTTCGTCCATAATTAGATTAATTTGATTGTACAGCCTCCACATGACCATTGCCAAAACTGTTCTTAAAGTATCAGTGTAGTACATACAGCCCCAACACAAAATATCCGGAATTTGAGTTACTATGTAAATGAATCTTCTCAAACTTTCCGATACTGTCCAGTTTTTGTACAAAATTTACACTAATATTAATTTTTACCAGACTTAAAATCTCTGATTTAATTAACTGAAGAGCATTGCTTATTTAAGTTTTTGAATTTGTTACCGAATAATTGATCCACCCCATAGTTGAGAAATGGTAAATTTTGCAAGCAACCATCGTCACTAAAATTGCTTGAATTTGGTATCATCACTTTTAATAGGACGATGTGAAGCAATCCAGTTGCCGAAGAGAGAGTTGCTATCAAAATCCCAATACGAGTCTCCTATCACATTATACTTAATTAAATATTTATCTGCTCGACCAAAATCCTCGTCATAAAATAACCGATTAGGTTGTCACAATTTATTTTCTAAACAACTTACGTAACCTAAAATCCAACTTGGCTTAAAATTATCAATTTGCTGCAGAATAATATCCGATTGATGAAAAAGATTTTTCCAAACTTTCCCTTTGCCAACTAAATGAGAATAGGCAACCAATGTGTAGACAATTTGCGTCGCAAATGTAATTTTCCCAACCCAATCTAAAATCGACTCTCCGTCTGCAAATTTATCTATACAAGGCATGACATAATTTAATTGTATAGCTGGGACCAATTTTAAAATTTGATTTTAATTATTTTTTACAAGTGAATCCTCTGTGTAGCATAAATAACACGAGGACAATTTGAATTCCAGATTGAATAACCTAAATGAAAAAATATTTTTAATTACAAACTTTGATTGAATTGCAAAAATGTGAAATAGAATCATTTTACGTGTAAATGTTTATTTGGTGAAATTTGGTAGGAAATTTTTGTCCCAACTGTTTCGATGTCTCCCTTTTCAACTCTCAAAACGTCATATGAAAACACGAATGATATTATGCCATGTCGTAAAACGGGTTTTAGAAATGCATACACCCAGTTATTAGGTTTCTGCAGTTTTGGAACTGAGACAATAGCTTCAAACTTTTTAGGCATTGCGTAACATGGTGACGTTGAATCTATTTTAATCATTTCTGACATTAACAACTAAATTTCAAATACAAACTTTAAATGATTTATAAATATTTCTGTGTCTATTTCTATTTATTCTTTACTTAATATGATCGCAAATTTTTTGGACCTAAAAATAAACAAAAATTTAATATCCATTAGTAGGTACTAGTTGTTGGAACCTATTTCGTGTCACGCACGTCATTAAATCTGTCAATCTGCAATCGCCATTATCTAAGTAAATATTCATTGATACATGCCATTTCATTTTAATGAAATTATCTATGTAATTTGTGTAAATATTAGCAAATTATTTTTTGCAGAGTCGGACATTAGTCATTAGCCTTGTCCCCCACAAATCGAAGAAGAAAAATTTTTTTGTCTTAAGACCCAAAACTTGTCCGCGTGAAAATGGTATCTATTTTCACTTTTAATTTGTAGGGCCCCTCCCGATATTTTTTCTGGCTTCGGCTCAGATTTTTTGACATATAAGTATAGTTATAGAATGAGTAAATGATAGGAATGGGAGAGAACAAATTTGCAAAATCGTTTAGTCAATGAACTTAAAATGTCATTTAGCATGAATGCAAAACTCAAGAAAAATGGCTGGTCCGATTATTACCTATAAATCCTATTTTTCTCTGTTGAGGGTGGGTGGACGCAGTCCCCTATAGATTCTTGCTTGTCGCAATAAGCAAAGTGGTATTAAAAGAACTAATAATACTAATTAGTACTTTATAGATCCATTACTGTAATATCCTACTACTAAACGGGGTTATCAATATTTTATTGGCAAACGTCTCCATAGCCGTGTCGCGATGTCGTGATACTACGGGTCTCAAATAGTCTTCAACATGTTTGTCGACAAGTCACGTTTGTTGACTCATGCAAGTTCTAGATTGAACCAGTTCAATCACTTAAGCACGACATAGTGGTTACTTCATAATGTACAATTTATAAGTTGCTATAGGTATATCCAATAAACCAATATGTAGTATGTGATTCTGAATTTATTCGCGGATTTAACCGGATTTATCCAGATTTATCTATTTAGGAGGATGTAATTAACTAATGGTTTTATTTCAAAATTTAATAGTCACGGTTCGTTATGGAAATACTTTTCATATTAAATATTAGGAAAAATCAAGGAAATATATTTTTAAATCAATAAATAGGTAATCAATTTTTTATATTCAGTGAAAATGAATTGTCCATCGAAAAATTACAAAATTGATTACCATCGCATTTGGAAACTGATTGATAAATTTTCTTTTCTTAGATTTTGATAAGAGATTTCAAAATATTATTTAGTGGCTATGAAACATTATTGTATTTAGCAAGTCTTTTGGGAGGATTTGTCCTGTAACTATAAATACGATTGTAAATAATGGATTTTTGAACGTTCTATCTAATTTTGGGTGTAGCAGAGGACATATAAAGGACATCGTGTATGCATGCTCTTGTAACTGAACTAATAATAAACGCATTTTACTCGCTGTATGCAATCAATTGATAGAATAGTACATGATTTATGTACATATAAGTGAATCCACTTAATCAAAACCAAAAGGTTGATAATTTATGAACAAGGTCAGGAATTCTAAGAGCTGGTTATTGTTTCAATATTCTAGACATGATTTAGAGATAACATACAGACATTCGTTTATCTATGATTATGGCACACGCCCAGTGATTAATAAATCAGGCACTAACCGGTATGAACTCATCCAGGACTTAGTAAATCTTTGCTTGTTGAACAAATTTTTTCAGTAGCCTATATGCAAGGCTGCTTCGTAGGAAAAATTTTAATTGCCAATCGGCTAGAAGTGGATTGATTTTGACGACGAATCGACAAATATGAAAGTTCTTGAAAGGCATGCACATATAGTTCTGAAAAAAATGACTTGTTCCCAGTGTTCGGTAATCAACAATCTAAAAAGGCTAGCAGGGGCGGTAGAGAGCTTTTCAAGTACAGCATAATAATTTTGGCGTGGTACATTTTGATCATCAGGTATTTAATCCCTTAAAACTAAAACAGAATATTACAGCTTATACCCACAGAAACCCAAATCAAATAATATAATTTAGCTATTTGTTATTCATATACTTTATTCGCCGAAATTCCCAAGATGTATTTATTTGTAAGTTCGTAATTTTTAACAATTTTGAATAGAAAATGTTACACTAGTTAAACTTCTGATAGCGGTTAGGAAAGTTGACCCTTTCACCTCTTGATCTTTAGTAACACATTTCAAGCAATATATTTTTTGGATGAATTGAATAAAACTGTTGTATCTAGATAGCAATAATCACTTATAGCTAATGACCAGCTGCAGAAATTCATAAATATGTAAACTGTTAATTGGACTTCTTTACATTACTTACTATGGAGAATGGCTAATCAAAAGCGTTAATGATAGGAGTGGTTAATTACATTACACCCAGCATGCGAGCGGCGCCTTTCATGGTACTATCTTGCCAGTATTTCATTAAAAATGCATACGCATGACTAATCTCAAAATTGAAGGAATGCCAATTAATATCACACGAAATGTCACTAGATAAATAAAGTTGATGCCTTATTCATGTTCGGTTGTTGCTTACAAAATGTTAGTTATACAGTCACGAGATGTTATTTCGCTTATGGGTACGGTAGCAAACAGTACATAAATATAATACCTAAGAATCTTTAATCGCTGCTACTTCTTTGTGATTAGGTAACTAGGATTTGTGACTGGGTAACTGTAATTTTGTATACAGATCCGTCACGATTTTTCAACATATATTGAAAAAAGGAATTGAGTTGACATCATGGTAAGAATTATTTTCCGACAGACAACAAAATCTATATTTTCTTTACTTTTGCTTATTGTTAACTTGACTGCAATTTCTGGAAACATTGATAAAGTGACAAGTGCAAAGGAAACAATTAGAAGAGTTATAAGTTACAGTTTGCAAATGAATTTCGTACCGTATACATTGCGGCTAATACTATTGAATTCCGACGATGCACCATTCGACTTCGACTTAGTGAAAAGCCAGGTTTTATTGATTGGAGACAACAAACCTGTTGTTAAAAGTCCTGAACCGAGATCATTATCAACGGAAAAAATAGGTTACGAGCCGCTGTATCGTTACACGGTGATAATCTGGGTAACCCACTCAGAATTTTACAACATTCTTTTGGAAAAGGTTGCGAATACTATAAATCGTCGTTGGGATCATGTAGTTATAATTGGAAAGGAAGAGTTGATAGAAAAGATAATGGTGGAAAAAAGTGTTCAAGGTCTTAAAAACAAATTCGGAGTGTCAATGGATACTGCTAAGATATGGTCAGATCCCCTACAATACTTCAATGGAAATAATAATTTGAAAGTACATAAAACCCTTGAAGAATATGAAGAAAAGAGAGCAATGGGTGGAATGCTTCACGGTCGCCATTTTAAAATTGCCACGTGGGAGTTCAAACCGCTAACATTTAAAAAGGGTGTCGACTCCAAAGGAAATCCCATAATTGGGGGTACTGCACTTAAAATGGTCGAAGAAGGCTCAAAGTATTTTAATTATACCTTTGAAACAGTGTACACAGAAACTTATTTAAAAGTATGGCCAAATGGAACGTGGACTGAGATGGGTTCCTTTGTTTACTACCCTGAACACGGCTGCGATTTTGCTGTGGTGTTTGCACCTGATTCAATTTGGTATTTTGGCTTTGACTTTACTCCAGGGTTTGATCACGTGGAACTAGGGTATCTTGTTGGACTCCCACAAACACGTATTCATTGGTATGCATTTTTGCAATCATTTTCCTTTGAAGTTTGGGTATGGATCACTTGTACCTTTTTTGGTCTTTGCATTATTACATTTATCGTCATGTATTTCGTGCACGGTCGCCAGTTGAAAAGAGTTGTTTGGGATTCGGGTACCTTCCTTCATTATGCTATAGCTATGGAGCAAGGACTTACATATATTCCACCAGGAGCAAGATGTATTTCAATTATTTGGCTTTTAGCTACCACTATGTTAGGAACGGGGTATAAAAGCACCCTGCGAAGAAATCTAATGCTCCCTTATCCTGAAAAGGTTCCCACGAATTTCGAAGAATTGGCTGTAAGAGGAGACTATGAAATAACACTCTACAAAATTGGACCTGTGGAAACCGAATTTTTTGAACAAACCGCTGACTCGGTGATTAAAAATATTGCATCAAGACTAAAGGAAGAAACTAATTTAAACAAAGCATTGAAACATATTTACTTGAACGAAAAATCCGTCTGCATTGGTTGGTCACCCATGATTCAGGCTGAAGTCGCTACAAAAATGACATTCAATACTAAGTGGAATCCCTTCATTTATGCACGAACAGGGGCTGGTACTCATTATCATGCATCGGCATTCCAAAAAAATTCCATATTTGTTGATTCCTTCACTGGAATTACACAAGCTGTATTTGAAACCGGAATTATAAGAAAATGGGAAGTTGATGAAATCCACAAGCTCAAAAAAATCGGAATAAAAAACGTTAAAAGTGATCCAGTACTTTATACAATTATGCAGGAAAAAGCTACGGAGAATCTTCTTGAAAGAAAATCTCTAAATTTATGGAATCTAAGAGCTGTTTTTGTCATCATATTAATTGGTTGCTCTATGGGATTGGCTGCGTTTGGTTTTGAGTATGTCTATTTTAAAAGAATTATACACCAAAACTCAAAAATTGGCATTACAGAAGTGACGGTTGTGAAAAGTAGAATTGATGTACAAACCGAAAATATAAGTTTGGCAACCTTCAACGAATTTTTGGAGAAAGAAGAAACAGTTAATGTATAGTGAACTATGTAGTAAGACAGAAAAACGAAATAAAAGAATTAAGATATGAAACAAAATGAATATGATTTTTGTAAGGATAAAAAAGGATAATAAAACAAAGAACAACATCCATTTTGTCGATGTCCAAAATTAAATTATTAGTTCATTTTTAATTATATAGTTCAAATCATTAAGAATCCTTATGTCGGCTGAAATCCTAATATTGCCTGGAATTACTAATGACGGCTGGAAATATTACCAAAAATGTAACGAAACAGTTTATAAAAATCCGTGGTTTTCTAAAGATTTTATAACGAAACCGCGGATCTATTTTTCCGTCTAACCCCAGTACAATAAAAGCAACCAAAGTTATCAATAATAAATAAATTTTATTTTATATTAGATTCTTCGGGAAGTGAACCGCTTGCCCTTTTGATTTTATTTTTGGCCACATTGAATGCAAACCTTACTTGCAGATGCGGATTGCTTACGTGAAATGTGTAGTCAATTTTTCATTGATGTAAACAATGTAAAGAGTGTAGCCAGTACAATTGCAGCATGTCGCCGATATACATACGACGCAGTTTAATTCACAACTCAGAACGATGACAAAATGAGACTATGATGAGATGTGAGTATGCGATAGGCCGTAAGGCCTGAGAGTTTTGGCAATAGAATATTAAGTCAGGGAAAACGGAGAGTGAGACTAGTGCGATAACACGAGATTGAATTGAAGTGAGATGAGACCACAGAATTTTATTATACCTACTAGTATATAGACTAGAAGCACGAAGCGAGCCAGGCGAGTGGATAATTACCACTTGCCTGGCCCCAGCGCCCCTTGTGTGACGTTGGGAGTGCGAACTAACCAGTAGAACACAGCAGAACACTACAACTTGCACTTCGCTCATCATCATGATTGGTGTGTTTGTATTTTCTTGGCTCGCGGCTGACGATTGCACTCAAATGTCGCCACACAAGCCGCCAGCTAAACTGTACAGTATGTTGGACAAGGCCTAAAGCAGAAGGCAGAGGCTTTGGATGAGACAGAGTCCTAAAAAGCTCAAAACCCAGTCTCATAGTCTCATCCTCATGAATTCATCAATCAATCTCACTCTCCTCAACTCAACAACTCAAGTCCTAGTCCTACTAGTCCCAGTCTCAAGTTTCAATTCCATAAAATCAGCTATAATATTATATTGGATGGGTTTCATTCACTGCAGGCTATAATATGCGTCTTTCATGCGCGAAGTGTTTGAAGGGTTCAACAAACACGAGTTTGCGAAAATGTGATTTTGCTGGATGTTTCTAATTTATGCGATAAATTTGACATTTGATATTTCAGTTTCAACTGTTTTAAACCGAAAAGGGTAGAAAACGTTAAAAATGGGAGTAAAGGGATTAACTACTTATCTGAACAAAAAACATTACGAAGAAAAAATACACATCAGCCACACACCAGTTTTGATTGACGGAAATAATCTCATGTACCATTTATATTTTCACCCTTTGGCCAGTGATTCTTTATTGTACGGTGGAGATTATGTTAATTATGCCAAGAACTTGAAGAATTTTTTCTTAAAACTGAAGCTATGTGACATTACACCTATTGTCATTTTTGATGGGGTTTACGAAGATTCTAAATTGCCGACGGTTGTTAGAAGATTTAGAAGCAGCATCCGTGACTGTTTCAAAACATATGCTCCAGTCTTGATGAAAGTAATTTGAAAACCAAATAAAAAAATAATTAAAAATTTAATGTTTGAGCTTATGATGGATTTAATGCCGTTAGTATATTATTGCCAGAATAAAATGACTAATATTAAAGTAATTTTAACAGATACAGTTTCTGCAATTTTTAAAGCACCAGAAAATATTCCACGTTCAAACAGATTACGAAGCGGACAAAACTTTGACAGAGTTATCGGCTAGATACAGAATTCCTGTATTGTCAAACGACACGGATTTTCTCATCAACACCGACATAGTCAGAATAAACCTTGACGACATAAAATTCAACAATGTCAAGTCGGAATGGAGACTAACATCTAGATTTGTAAACTTCAAGAAATTAATGAAACAATTTGGGATCAGTGACATCAGGGTTATAGCTTTGTGTTCAATTGTAATTGGCAACGACGTCAGTGACGGTCGGAGATTATTTTACAGCGACAAATGGGAATATCGAATCGAGAAAATTTTTCGTCATTTCGGGAGTTTGGGAAGCTTTGAATTGGGTGTTCGATTTCTCATCGGGAAACTTGGGAAAGGGGTCATTGAAAATATTAAGGAATGTGTGAAAGGATATGTCGGTCTTGGCGGTGAAGAGGAGACAGTCCGAATTGTCGGGGAGGTCATCAAAGGCTTTGGAATTGTTGCATCGGAAAATTCAGCTGATTTAAATGAAGAAATGTGGACGATTTTGCTGGAGGAGAAGTTTGAAAAGGATACTACAGAGTTAGAATCTGAAAACGAGAATGAAAAAGACACTTCAGATTCAGATGATGCACTAGATGAAATAGAAAGTGCTCTTGGGCAAATTAAAATTGGCAGCGAAGAATCTAAAATTGAAATCAAAACAACATTTGTGACTCTTCAGCATAGAGACTGCTCTCATCCATCTTACCTGACTAAAATTAAGGAAAATAAGATGATATTCTTGCAACCACAAATAGAATTGCTGCATTCTTCGTCCCATGAAAAAAGTTTGGATATTATCAAACAATCCTGCTCTTTGTTGACTTCGTCAGTGACAATTTTCACTCGAAATGGAAAGAAGCTGGAAAAACTGGCTTTGGAAATTAATTCAAGTCCTATAAATGTTTACCAATTATATGGAGTAGAGGAAGGATTCGTGAATCAATTTCCTCCAACTTACCGAACTTTGATAATGACTTTGAAATATTACAACAACTACAAGTTGGCTCTCGGCATTTTCTTTTCATATCTCCGTGGAAATTTAAAAAACAATAGTGTGAGTGGCTGCAGCACGATTTCGGAGAAAATCAATGGTCAGGGTAAAAGTAAAGCAATAAATAATTTTTACAGTAAGATAGAAAATAGTAACTGTAAGTATGATGCCAGCGTAGCGTTCAAATTGTCAGAGTATAACTGTGTCCTTTATCATACTATTATGTTGTTCAAACTCATTAATATTTACAAGTGCCCAATGGTTGAAAACATTGATTTTAAGTTTGTTTACAAATTCCTGAAATATTTCAATGGTGATATTACTGTTTTTCGTGACGAACCAATTTATACTGTTTTGATTGCTTTGAACGAAGTAATAAGTGATGGAACCAACGTGTAAATAAAATCTGCTGCACAAAGATATTTATTACTATTACTTTGAATTAATACCGTGGAATATGGCTTAATTGAGTAATTGAGTAAATTACATTTTCATGATGTTAATATTTCAAGATGGCCACTGAAACTAAAAAGGTATCTCATTATTTATTTTAATTAGCATAGCGAATAGCAAAATAGGATTTAGTTGATAGTAAATAAAATAATCATTATAGAGCTGCCTTCCCGCATAAACAATTTCATGAAAAAATAGTTATTATAAAGGTTATTCGTTAGGTCAAAGTCAAGTCACACGTGTCAAAAGGTCCAAGGTCATTGAAAAAATTCATTAAAAACGCCATGTAGCGTCAGATAATCAGCTCAGTGCCCGGCCCGGAGCATTAGGAGGACCCGCACTAAATAAAGGATGATGCACATAAACATTTTCTTCCGCTTAGTTAATATTAAATATAACATAATTAGTCACCCTCATAATAATTGTATAATTAGGATTATTTGTAAAAATTGCCAAGCCCTTTCTATAATTGCTAAACTAACTGAAAATTGAAGCGGAAGCAAAATGATATTATTAAAAGGCTTGTAAGAAAATACCATAAACGGAGTTGTAAGGATTTTTGTTAAACTTTGTGGTTTAAGAATTTGTAAATCAATTGTTTTTGATTATACCTATTCCAGTAAATGCTGCAGAAAGCAGTAATTTAAGGAATTTCCAAGCAAACATGCAAAATAATGACATTCATACGTCAAATAAATCTAAATTTTTATTGTGCTCATATTTATTCTACATTGTTAATGTATTCCTAAATTGCGCTCCCGAAACAGAATACTAATTTACTAATACATTACTATAACTGATACCCTGGTACCCAATGGCTTAAATTCTTCAGTAACCTGATTAAATGTTCTACAAAAAAGAAACACATAAGTCCTCAAAAGTGTATTTACAATAGCATCAGTAATATTTATTTCCAATATTTGAAACTAAATTATAGATTTTATACATGTACTTTAAGCAAAATTGAAGCTCCAAATTCTGAAAAGAAGGTTCCCATTACTCTAATTTCAAGCTTATAATAGTTATCCAATAAATCCAACCAAATTCCTTTTATTACACAGTTCTATTTGGCCTAATTATGAAAGGTAAATTCTTGCAATGCATAAAGAGAGGTCTTACTCTTAATGCCCCGACTTTTTTAAATAATTTTTTGGGGTCGTATGTTTTGTTATATTTTAAATTTATATAAATTGTTTATAGTGCCGAAAACAGCACCCCAAAGAATAGAAACAGAAAAAATACAATTAAGTATTATCTTGCCTATCCGATAAATTATACCTAATTCAGAATGGTGGATGGGCAATTCTTCTAAAACGGTTGGCCTGAATTGGGGAATCTGCAATGTTTTATTTGTATTATCAACCTCGGGTGAAACTTTCAATCGAGGATGGAAAACAAATGGAAAATGTTTTTATGTATATGTATTATTCAACCGACCAACCATGATTAAGTAAATATTATAATACACAATCTAAAGCAATCAGCGCAGCATACGTTCGTGCGGACAGACAGACAGATTTGGGCATTCCAATAAAGTAACTCGAGAAAAAAGGTAGCTACGTTAATACTAACATCGAGGTTATTTTTGATTGGTTATTTAATTATGTATAACAAATATTCGCAATTTGTACTGACACTCCATGTGGCATTACCCATATCTTAAAAACCTCAGATTCAAAACCCTGACGCTTTAACATTCAGCCTCTTGTTCAATAACTGCCTAGAAATGGGGATAATTGTAATGTTGAAGTCAAAAGTGTAATATTAATATAATATTATGATGCATCATTTAGTAGTTAGTTTTCCAGACGTACTTGTATGTAGAGAATAGTTTCAGAAATAGAGTTCATGCAACGCGAACTAGGAACCAGGTATGTTTTATTTGTAAAAAACTACAAATTTTACTATTATATTGAATTAAATAGAAATAAAGTACATCCTTGGTTATTGGTTAAACATTTGATTCCACTTCCAAACTTGATCTTACTAAGTTTAAATAAAAATATTTTTTCAAATAAATTGTTGTGGTTAGCAAAGTGCATATCTATCTACTACAAACACAAAGCACAATCAAAATCAAAGATTTGGTATTTTTGAAATAATCACACATAATATCGACATAGAAGTTGCATTTTGAAACCTGAAGTTGCTCATTTTAAGGACATCACCCAAATGCAAACTTCTTCATGCATAAATTTGTATTAGATAGATGGTATGGCATTCCTTTCCAATACAAACACAAGTACTAATAACGTATATTGAGGTCTGTTTAATTGTCTTAATATCAAGCAAAGTCATATAGCACATAATGACATTTAAAACCATCCACTAAGACGCGACCGAAGGGCGTGGGTTAGTAAATGGCTTTTGTTGGTCAGGATACTTAAATTGGCTGAAGAAAATCTGGTAACCCTGAGCACATCTTCTTAACTGTATAAGGTAGAAGATAGACTGTGCTCGCTACTTGGTATTCCTTTAAAGAAACTGAGAAGGTATGTGAGTTACAAATGTACTAACATAAGCAATTATAAGCTTCACTCAGACTTCTTGCAAAATTCTGCAATCATAAATTCGCAATCTGGTTGCGCATGCGTAGTATCATTTTTCAAATGTGCATTAGAATTGGTCTGAGTGTATTACGCAACTGAAAACGCATCCACAGCTCGTTAAATGATTTCATTTATAGCTTTGTAAAAATGTCGAATTCTGTTAGAAAAAGAAAATTAATTGACACAATCGCTAAAAATGCTTTATTACATATAATTGACGCTGAAGATTCAGATGAAGTGGATGAAATTATTGATGGAGCATTTGAAGAAATTGAAATCCTTTTCATGCATCGGTACTTAACTCCAAGAACAAAGGTATTAATCCAAATTAGAAATTCAAATATTTCTTTTGAGAGTGATGTTATTTGAAAAGTAATAGTTAATAAGGTTTGTTGTATCCAATTATTGTAATCGTTAAAAATTGATCAACTATATATCTCATTATAGGTTCTAAAGTCTTCGGACTGGTGGGAACGAATTCTTCCTAATTGCGATAATAAATATTTCAAGCAAGAATTACGAGTAACGAGGGCCGACTTTTCCAAAGTATTAACATTAATTGAAGGGGACGATGTCTTCAAAACACTAAATCAACTGCCAATTTGTCATCAGCTGGCAATAGCCCTATCGCGTTTAGGAGAAAATGGAAATGGCTCTTCTTTGCTAAAAAAGGCTGCTAAGTATGCTGTTGGGGAAGGGACTGTCGAAATTTCTACTACAAGAATTATTAAGGTAAACTAATTGTTAATTGTGCCTATTTAAATATG
This sequence comes from Tomocerus qinae, assembly GCA_020055645.1. Lineage (NCBI taxonomy): Eukaryota > Metazoa > Arthropoda > Collembola > Entomobryomorpha > Tomoceridae > Tomocerus > Tomocerus qinae. The sequence continues at coordinate 44,737,638 of CM034546.1, read as the reverse complement.
TAGTACTAATTCCTTATATCCTATGTACTCCATAGAAATGAACAATTATATTTCCTTAATTAACAGGCTCTACTAAATCTCAAGAATCGATTCGTTAAATGGCCGAACAATCAAGAAAGGGATGACATATGCAAAGTAATGGAGGACAAGCTGCCTAATTGTATCGGATACTTAGATGGAACTCATGTAAATTTAGAGCAAGCTCCGATAAATGACCCTGAATCGTATTACTCTCGTAAGCAGCGATATTCGATACAAATTCAAGGTGTAGTGGACAGAGAAAAGAAGTTTACGGATGTAGTAATAGGTTACCCGGGTAGTGTTCATGACGCAAGAGTTTTCGCAAATTCTGATATTTGCCTTCGGCCAAGGGACTACTTTTCGGGGGACCAGTGGATTGCTGCTGATTCGGCCTACCCATTAAGTCATTATGTTATCACCCCTTTCCGTAGGAACTGTGCTGTTGAAACAGAACGTAAAAAGAAGAAATTCCAAAAATACTTTTCCAAACATCGCGTTTTAGTAGAACATGCTTTCGGAATTTTAAAGTCCATATTCCAAAGCTTACGCGGATTACGAATAAAAGTAAGTAAAGATGGTGGCCATTTGAAAGCTTGTAATTGGATTTATGCCTGCATTATTGTTTACAACATTATCATGCCCAATGATGACGAATATGTTGTGGATGACGATTTTGAGTTGGATGATGAACAAGAGCCTCCGATTGAATATATTCCTAATATGGATGCCGAAGCAAAGAGAAAAACACTTCTTGAATGGATTTTAGCTAATAAAAGTTAGTTAACTGTTATATCCTCTTTATTGCAGTTTGTAGACATTTCAGTAAATAAATCATCTACTATTAATTTTGTTGGTTTCGTTCATTTATTTTTTGGAATTCCAAATCCATTCGGCGATTTTCCAGCTGAATTTGGGCTTCTTCAAGGGCAACTTTTCGTTTTTTGATTTCCAGTTCGTCCTGCCACTTTTGTTTTTCAAAATCTAGCTTCATAAGTTCCACCTCTATCTTTTTATTGTCGATTAAGTTTTTTTCTTTACGAGACGTTAACAGTGCCGCTACACTCCCCCGATCTTTTTGTTTGGAAGTCGAAGCAATACTCGTGTTTTCTTGAACTTCGGAAATTTTCGGAGTTAAATGGCATTCGTTCTGCAAAGCCAAATTTTATTCACATAAAAATTAATGTTCATTTTCAAAATTAATTGGATACCATTACATGGATGCATAGTTATCAAATTCAACTCCTTACATGTGTCGGGGGAGGTTGACTGTCGACACTGTCGACTAATACAACTTCAGAAGAATCCTCGGCGATATCGGAGACATTTGATTGGTCTAGGATCACTGCAGGGTTGCTTTTTAAAATGGCCGGAGGAAAAATATTCAATTTAGTCCCATAAATTTCATCCAGGTCATCAAAAAACGGACATCGATTGTGAATGGCGTCTAAAAATTGACAATTTTAAGTGTTTTTTGTTATATTCAACTTTTTAAAAATTAATTGTTACTTTTACCAATTGTTAACTTACTCTTTAAAGACTCTTCCCCTTCTTCCTGCCTAACTCCTTGGCCAGTCTGTTCTCTCCACTGAATTGTGTCAGTATAATTCTTCTTTAAATGACGAATTTTGTTTTTCAGCTGGCATACTGTGCAATTTTTTATAGTGCCTACTTTAACTAGTAAATCGGTGTAAAATGCGTCCGCAGTGGGCTTCTGCAAATTATATAAAATGTTTGTATATTAATTAAAGTATATTTATACATTAAATGAAGTGTTGTCATTTGTCATTTTTTAATATATTTTATCTGTTATGATTGAGCATTTGAAATTACAATTCATGTAATAATTTTAACGTTCTTACCTCAATGGCTTTCCCCGATATAATCGTGTCCTTCAAGTAAGACAAAATGTCTTCCATTTCTTGGGCTGTCCACTTTCTATGATTTTTCTTCGGCAGGCTAGGATCCTTACTTCGATTTTTCGGTGCCATTGCAGAGAAACTGATCAAACTTACATAAATCGAAAATCGACTAGTATTTTAAATATATAAAACTCGGAAGTGTGTATGTGTAACCAACTGACTTGGAGCGAATCGCAAAAATAAACATGCCTTTTTGGTTCGCATATTTGCGATGAGAACGCAAACGGATTGACGAATGGGAAGCTTCTATTGGGTTCAAAAAAGTTACCGCCTTCGCATGCGTTTGCAAATGCGCAAACTTTGCGTTTTGCAAGTTTGCACAGCCAGCCCTGAGTGAAGCTATACTGTTCGGTGGTACAAAACTTTACAAAGTTTTGGAATCTTTTTTGCCAAATTGAAGTTTGACTTGACACAAGCATAAGCAACACTCATATACCTTTTAGATCACTTTTAAGCTGTTGTAATGGAAGTTTTAAAAGTTATTGTAAATTTATAGCGTTTTAAATCTTCCTTTATCTTTCAGGTTTTGAAGATGTGTCTCGACACAATTTCGGTGACATGGTGACGTGGTTTACTTTGTACGTAATTAAGAAGACAGTAAAATGGGGATCCTTCTGGGGAGGATTGCCGTTTACTTGGAATCCCAACGGCCATGGAAGATACATAGAATGGTCGACCAGCAAATGGGTCTTGGCGAAGTGGTACCTCTTTGTGGTCTATCATCATATTTATCAGCTCTATTTTTTAGGGAGAGCCGTACATGCAACTCTGTACGGTAACTCTGCAGTTTATGCCTGCATGAGTTATTTGTGGGCTCTAGCTTTGGCCATTTGCACAACCACAATCCACGTTACTCAGTTCAAGGGAGAAAAGCTAGAAGATACAGGAAACAATTTGCTTGGCATATTCTCCAAATGGCGAAGTAAGTCAACTTACTATTTCCCAAAATTACCCAGCCTTCTGATTATGTCCCTCTATCAATTTATTATAAATTTGATTTTACAATAAATTTAAATGCTTTGATTTTTCTGTTCTTAAGCAATGGAGGGTAACATAAGTCACTCATAATCTGTTATTATTATTATTTATTATGACATATTATTGGTATACACTTTGTTTTGGTTATTACAGAGCAGCATTTCAAAAGAAAATATCGGAATAAAACGAGATATATGACGGATGCCTCGTTCTGTCCTATTTGGTAGCTGTGACGTATCCGATTGCATTTGGAGGAGGAATACTCTTACTACCCTTCCATCAAATATTCATGACATCGCTACTCGATCCAGACAACTATAACATTTTTCTATTCCTGATTATGGCTACATGGCATTTCTGGTTTATGATTTGCGCATTTTCCAACACAATGTTTCATGTATCGTGTGCACTCGTTGTCTGTCCTATTGCTAAAATATTTTATAATGAATTATGGTAATTTTAAACAGAATATCTAGCAGTATAAACTTTTGAAATTATATTACAAATGTAAAATTTAAAAAATTTAAATGTGGTTTAATTTTTTGAAGTTTCGGAAGGAAATCATACCGAACCGAGGATTCATTTCGAGATCTGGAAGTATTGACAAAAACCTTCAGATTCTTTCATCTGATATTCCGTCAATGCAATGATATCTACTCCACTTTACTTTTTGTTTTCAATTTCATCTTCAAAAGACAAATATATTTGGCTAACTACCTGGTCATTCTGCACTACGAGGAATTAGGGTCTTTACTATCTCTGTTGGTGCTATGGAATTTTTTAATGTTCATCGTTTGGATGACAGTATTGGTTACCACTTCCATGATCTTTGAGACCTCTAACGCCTGTCTTGAGTCGTGGACATATTGTCCAAATCCACAATCATCTGATTTGAAGGAAAAACTATTTCGGAAATTCAAAAAGTCTTGTCGACCATGCCCAATGGTCATCGGGCGCTACTCTATTGTAAGAAAGAGCAAAATCATCAAGTTCATTTATTCAATTAGCTTAGGTACAATGGAGACCATGTTAACGTTCGGTTCAAATCGAAATACCCGATCTCATATCCCATAGAAAAGATGCTGTTGTAGTTAAACAAGTAGAAGAAATGCATTAACCCTGTTATGATAATATTATTATGGTTATTAGATTAGAAATAATAGTAGGAAATGCACAAGTTAATGCACTATCCACGTCCGATTTAGTGAAAGGCTTGAGCATAGTTATCACAAAAAATGTCAAAAGAATGTGAATAAAAGTTTCTGTATCAAGGTAAACTAGAATTATTAAGGTAAAACTAGGGATTGGTGTCCCAACTATGTAAAAACCATAATAATAAGGTAGGATAATAAATTATGTGTAAATACGGTTATAGTATAAAATAACTTACACTAATAACTCCTAACAACTAATGTATGTATGAATGTCATGGGATACTGTCTCACTACATCACAGCAAGATAGTACTGTGCGTAGTTCTCATGTATGGGCTTATTGGCAACTCCCTCAATACTGGCATCGTTGTTAATTAATGCCAGATAACTCTAAGGCTGGTATTAACAGTAATTCTTTTGTGACGTTTAAAAAGTCCACAAACTCAACAAAGACACAACTAGTCTGGCCAACAAAAGATACTCTCATTTCGTTATTCGAACACAAAATGCGATAAATGCAAAACTATCTTTTTTGAAATGTTTTTAATTTTCCTATTTAATACACAGCTTTAGTTTGCTATCTGATAGTGTATTGCATACAAATAATGCAATATCTATTCTCTACCTAATACTAGTATATAAGTACATAATACTAATAAGCTTAAGTAAATATTGACTATATTATGACATTATTCTCTGCTCCTGATTGTGTAGTTTATTCGCATACATCAATGATTTGCTGTTAAAAATAATTTATCAAAATACAATTACTACAACAGAAGATGAAGATGAATTAGTTTTTTGCATAAATTTTTGTATTGTTGCTGCTTTTCAATTTCTCCAATAAGCTAGTACTAACATGAATACTACTAAAACCAATGACCTAAAAATGTAACCTACATGGTAGTAGGTGATAGATAGTGATGTACGGAGAATGGAGAACTCAAACTCATCATTTTATATTTTCACCTTAATCCAAAATGAATCATTTTGGTAATTTACTTAAATTCATATCTTCTAATTAAGCCATACAAAACTTCAAACGAAAAAAAGACATTGCGATGCAGACTTTTTGAAACGTGAAAAGAGAGTTCAGGTGTTTTTACTGTCAACACTGACAACAAAAGTAAGAATTCTGCGTTTTAAAACTTTACAGTACGTACGAAAAAGTACTTATTAGTTCACAAATTACGTGTTTTGAATCATTCGGGACTATTATCCGAAACAAATGCCCATTTAATAATTTAGTGTCATAATAAAATCATAACTTTTCTATAGAACTGAATTATTGCGGAAAAACGATATCGATAAATGAAAAGAAGCTCAATTTTGGAGGTGAAGACGATCAAATAGAGATGCAAACCACTAGGACTAAAACAGCTTCCGGCGGCAGCTTTACAATTGCTGATGCAGTTGAAACTTCTTTCCACGACGGGTAAAAGTTAATTATTTTTTGAAACTACCGTGATAAACATTATTAAATTTCCTATATTATTATTAAACTAAGCATTACATCTTTCAAGGTTTAAAGGATCATTACAATATAGTTGTACTTCAACTAAGAATTCGTGGTCGTTGTCAAATCAGCAGAATATCAGAGGAAAGAAATAATGAAAGTTCAACGAAATCAAGGACTATCAGTAGTTTAACCAGTCATACAGGCAACCAGTCCAGCCATTTGATTGAAACAGACAGCAAAATAGACCTTTGTCAAGTTAAAGGGAAAGAACAGCAAGAATTACAAGAGGTTCTTCTACAAACTCATCAAAAGCAAAATAATTTGGAGCCATATCTGTCTGACGAAAGTAAAAATATGTGGCGAAAGGTATTACAGCCTAAAATAGGTATACGTACGTAAATACGTAAATTAACGTAACTAATAATTCCGGTTTAACCCTGAAATATCATAATTTTCTATACCTATTTAAAATGTTTTGAGAAATAATAAACCTTTGCAAACATATAAAAAATTTTCTTGAAAATTTTGTAATGTTTGAGTTAGTGTAGTTATTTTTGTGAGTTAGTACTGTTTGACAACTTTTTATTTATTATCACGATTTCGCGATACAGTAGGTAAAGTAATAACTGTACCAAAAACATTAGGATTGGTTTTCCATGTCAATAAATGTGTCTGATCAAAGTTATCATGTATCACTTGATGAAATGTATTGCTGACGTGGTAATTTATTTAAATTCAAAGAAAAACATGACAAAAATAATGAATATCGAACAAATTAAAACTCAATAGGAATTGGCATAAACTACTTTATGTATGAGACATTTTTATAATTTAGATTGGAAACATAATAATTGCTTTCTTACATGGAATAGAAGCATTATTTAATTGTTTTCACTGAAAAATATTAATTCTAGAAATAATCGATAGGATCAAGTATATCAATTGGTCCTTTGACTGCTTCAATAGAAAGATTTCCCTCAATGGGTCTATATAGTCGAACGTGGAAAATGTGATTTCCGAGTCTCGTCTTGATGAAGTAATTAATTCCCGATACAAGTTGAGTTTTGTAAGACAATGCTAACGGGATGTCGCGGGCGAACATAGCCGGAGATGGAAGGGCGTCAGATAAGGCATCAACAGATACTAGTGCTTCGGCTGCCTTTGTTTTTATATCGTTGCTCGTACGCAATACGTAACTTTGGATCTGTGCCGTTGCTATTTTTTCCTGCACAGACAAACCACCATCAGTAGGCACCTAAAAAGTGTATTCAATTAGACAACAATCATCTTAATTTTACTCACATTATAATTATTAGTTAATTAAAATATTTAATGTGTAAAACAATGCTGAGAAATAATATGAACTGATTTAGAAAGCTATACACTAACCGCAACGGCATACGGTATTAACGATATAATACCGAACAGGAACCAGAGTCTAAAGTTTTCCATATTATTATTTAAATAGCCAAAACGTTTGGAAAAGGAGATGTTTGTACTTCGATTTGAAAAGTGAAAATGGAATCCCAAACTGAAAATATAAATTAAAAATGCAAACTATATAAATAAATAGTTGGTTCATTATTAAATGGGTCATGGGATTTTACTGCAATTAACAAAATAGATACAAGTACTGTTTGTTATGCTTCCTAGCTTCTGCTTCAAGCAATTAGTACAGGTTATTTCCTATAAGAATTAGTTTAATGATTACAAGTAAAATAAAATTACGCTTGGGGCATATGTTAAGTATGATATCCTTATGCCATTAGAGAAGCATGAAGCCCCAAGGCCATATTGGATAATAAAAGTGAAAAATATTGTCGTACGGAAAAGACTCCTCTTGGGTGATGCGCTCGCTAGGTAAAGCCACGGGTCAACCAGGAGAGGTATTCTCCGAATGTCCTTCTTTCGGTCAGGTCAGTGTCAGGTCAAAGTCCCGAAGATGCCAATACCAAGATGCCAATAACTCAACCCAAGCCAAGACCTCGTTTCTCTGTCCCACAACCTCTTTATTGGCTCTAGACTCGCACCTTCTCTCCTCTGCTTCCAACTTAGTTCTCCTGACTCTTTTCACAAGTCTGCTGAGAGTCATCCAATGGCTTCACTCACTAGTGCAGCCATTGGCTGGCTCACAGCAGCCCCGCGTTTACATAATTGTCGGCGGTTTACATATCTCTATGACTAATCTTACTATACCCCGACACCACGCCAACAAAGACGGCTGGTCCCCAGACGTAAACTCCCCCGGGTAGAAAAGATACTCGAAAATTACAGAGTTAAGAACCAATAATAACTACATTCTAAGTTAATACATAAACACCAAGACAAAAAACAATTACTAACATTATAGCAAAAACATTAGCCATACCAATTAATTAATACAATGGTAATTAACTACAAAGAAATACATAAAGTCCCACAGATAATGATTACACCTTTAGAAATTATTGAACACAAAATATAATCAAATGATAGCATAAATTCATAAATTCATTTCCGTAAAATTAATTCACCAAAACCAAAAAATGCCTCCAACTCCAACAATATCGTAGCACTAATAGTCAACACATTATAGCAATAAAATGTCAATATAAATGCGTATAGTGCACTAAACATTGTCGACAGAGTTTTCCTGGATATCCTAAGTATCTGCCACAGCGAACACACATTGCTTGAGCTTTCTGTTCACGATCCAACAGAATTTCGTGAAGTCGTTCACATTTTGCAAAGAGATGAGAGCAGGAACCACACGCGTAACAGATCTTGGTACCCACTTTGTTGGTATATATTTTTGAGATGGATCTCGACACACCTCGATCACGATGTTGCTCTCGGTTCTCGCCACTCCCAAATCGATTGCCATGGCCGTTGTTGCGCCGTGCCAAATCTCCACGACGATCATTTCGTCGTTGCTGTCCTTGCCCTTGACTGCTTCGTCGCCCGGGAGCTCTGGCGCCTCCCCGCGGGCCGTTGCGACTGCCCCCGTCATTTGGGCCTTGTCGAACAGGATCTCGCCACTGAGACCACACCGAATTACGACTTGTATCTGGTTGAAACGTCCTCGTATCTCCCTCTACATCCAGATATCCGACCGTAGGAATACTGACGGCGAAACTTCGGAAATTGAAGCGATTGGCCTCCTCCTCATCAACCCAAGACTCTTCCTGAGGATCCCGTCGCACCAACTCAACGTTTTGGCTATTTCCTGCCATTCTGTACACAAAAATCAGAAAAAATATACAAATTAATACATGCCACACAGCATTTGAACCGCGCTGGCGACTTTACACAGCCTTTTCAGTTGACCTCTGCTATTTATCATGGAAGACGGTACTGGACACCCAAAACGATCAATTGGAATAGTTGTTCTAACACTACGTCGAACAGAGCTCTCCTCCGTCTCTACCGTCCCCGTTTCCTCCGTACCTTCAGTCTCCTGTGGATTATCACCTGGACTCGCCGCTGGAGTACCAAAATAATCCGGACTTTGCGCAACACTCTCAGCGCTATTAGCAGTACTTAGATCAAAAAAATTGCTAGCATTACTACTATTCCCCAAAACTGAATTTTCCCCAGAAATATTTAAAGAAACATTATTAGAAACATTAGAACTTTCCCCAAAAATATCAGAATTTCTCTCTGAAGTATTAACATTACCCCCTGTACCAAAATCAATAAATGAGACATCTCTCGACCCAAAAATACTTTCTACACTACCAGTCACATTCACACTCACATTTTCACCACTCATACGATTTCTACTGTCAATACTGACTCTTTCCTCTACTTGGCTATGACTATCAGTCGTTCTATTGCCAATATTACTATTTACACTTATATTAACAGATTCTACGTTATTACCCGATGCATGCGCTATGTTAGAAATTTCTCCTGGACCTTCTAAGTCCTCCGTAGTTAGCAAACGAGCAATTTCCGTATAAACCGTAGCGTCACTGACATTACCAGGATCGTCTCTTGAGTTATTACGCTCACTGAACTCTAGACCATCATCCTGAATAGAAATAGGATTACTGCAGTCAGTAGAAGGTTTATCAGACAAAGTTGAAACAAGTTCAGGTGGAAGTTCGACTTCATCATAAAAGTCGCATTCGGAAGCTTCGTCCGACGTAAATTCCCCGTAATAAGGCTTCAAATGTCTGACATTTTCCACTCTAGTATGACCAAATTTGCGTTCATTCGCAATTAAGTAACTGATAGGGCCCGTCTGTTTTACAACGCAGTATGGACCTTTCCAGTGTACCAACCACTTGGAAACTTTTCCTGGAATACGCGCAAAATTAGCTAGCCAAACAAAATCTCCGGTATTATAATGTCTCGGTTTATGTTTCGCGTCCCAACGTCGTTTCTCTATGTTCTGAAACCTATCCGTTCGGTCCTTGGCGACCTGTTGAGCACGACGCGCTCTTGTCATAATAATATTAGGTTCTTCATCGCCTACTCTCTCCGAAATAGTAGGAGTAATTGCATCACAAGGCAATCTAGGTTCTCTACCGTGAAGTAAATAATATGGCGAATATTGATTTACTCTATGGACTGTATTATTCATTGCGTAGGCGACTCTATTCAAATACTTATCCCAGTCGTTCATTGTTTCGTTCACATGCTTAGCCAAGATGTTTTTTATGACCGCATTAGAACGCTCGACTATTCCGTTAGTCTGAGGATTGTAAGGTGAAGAATGAATCAAATTGATGTGATATTTGTCACAAAATTCCCGGAAGTCTTTAGACATGAAGTTAGTACCACAATCGGTCAAAATTTCTTTTGGACAAGAATGATGAGATGAATATATCATTCCTTCCGTCAGAACTTTAACGATTTGCTTAGTTTCTGTACTTTTAACTGGAAAAATATCGACAAACCGAGTTAAGTGATCCATAATTACTAGCGCATATTGGTTTCGTCTAGGAAAAGGAGTACTTGGAAATGGACCGATCAAATCAATTCCTACGCGATCATATGGCATGTCAGGAGTTGGAATAGGCTGAGCCGGCCCTGGGGCTGCTCCGACCCTCCTGTTGTATTGTTGACAGAGTTGACAACCCAATACAAATTGACGTGTATGCGAATACATTTTTCGCCAATAATAACGCGATTTGATTAAACACCAAGTTTTGAAAAATCCTAAGTGCATAGCGTTATTCTCATGCACTTCCGTAAGAACTTCTTTCCTTAATCCCTGAGGAACTACCAAACGCCAAAGATTTTCATCTTCCGTATCACCTGCCTTATACAATAATCCATCAATTAGAGTATAGCTATCATGTTTAGGATCAATTTCATAGTCCTCTTGCCACTTTGCATGTATTAGATCGCTAATTATGTCTTTCAACATAGGATCTGCTTTCTGTCGAGATTCCCACTCAGAGCGTTTATCCATGCCGCATAAATTATCCCCGAAATTCAAAGGATCTGTAATTGAAGTACAATTACTCAATGCGAGTGGATACCGGGATAATGCATCCACGTGTCCGTGACTTTTCCCTGACACATATTGGATGTCAAAATAATAAGGCGATAACCTTAGAGCCCATCTTGCTAATCTTCCCTGTGGGTCTTTAAGTTTTAACAAATAGCACAACGAACAATGATCTGTCACAATAGTGAACGGTCTACCATGAATATATGGTCGGAATGCCTCCACTGCATACAAAATGCCCAGACATTCAATTTCTGACACACTATACTTCTTTTCATGCGGTTTCAAAGTTCTTGAGATATATGCTACCACTTTCCATTGCCCATCTTTACCCTGCTGTTCTATGGAATGATTTACCTCCTGTTGCTCAAGAGTTGCACCTAGGCCAGTATAACTAGCGTCAGTACAGATTCTCGTAGGAGCGTCATCCTGTGGATGTGCCATTATTGGTGGAGAAACCAAGGCTTGCTTAAGTTGTATGAATGCTTGCTCTTGCTCCTCACCCCAAATAAAAGGTACGTTTTTACACGTAAGCGCAGTTAATGGTCTCGCTATGTTTGAGAAGCCCTTAATAAATCTGCGATAATATCCACAAAAATTAACGAAGGATAAGATGTCACGTACTGTCTTAGGTCTAGGAAATTCATTTACAGCACGACATTTGTTAGGATCGGCTGATATTCCCTCAGCAGAGATAATATGACCTAAAAACTTAATTTTATTGTCCGCAAAATTACACTTAGCTGGTTTTAGCTTAAGTCCGGCTTTCTTTAGACATTCGAATATAGTCTCTAAATGCTCAAGATGCGCGTGAAAATCCTTACTATAAACGATAATATCGTCAAGATATGCCAATGCGATGGTCCATTTAAGACCTCCCAGCACTGCATCTATTAATCTCTGAAAAGTAGCTGGTGCATTGCATAAACCAAAAGGCATAAAATTCCACTGGAATAGGCCGTCTGGACAAACAAAAGCTGTTTTGTCTTTAGACTCTTCATCCATTGGTACCTGATAGTATGCCGACTCGCAATCCATAGTGCTCAAGTATTTGGAAAATGCAAAACGATCAAGTGCATCGTCTAATCTAGGCAAAGGATAACTACTCTTTTTAGTGAGCGCATTCACAGCTCGAAAATCAACGCAAAAGCGTAAAGTCCCGTCAGACTTTTTGACTAAAACGACCGGAGAAGACCATGGTGAATCCGAAGGTACTATTATCCCCTTAGCTAATAATTCAGAAACCTGTTTAGAAATCTCTTGCCTTTCAGCAAACGAACATCTATAGGGCTTCTGTGCTACCGGCTTTGCACCTTGTACGTCTATGTTATGTGTCACCATATTACACCTACCCAAGTCTAATGCGTTTTTCGTAAATACGTCACGATATCGATACAACAAATCATTAACTTGTTCACGTTCTTCATCAGTCAAGTCTTTACCTAGAGATATTTTACCCAAAAAATCTTCTGCATCTATGTCCATGGCACCTAAATGCTCCATACGTACTTTCTGTTCCTTAGTATTAGTAGTAGACTTTTTTACAGACTCTGCTTTTTCTGACTTAATGGTAGTTTCAACCTCATCTGCATTGCACACTATCATGTTAGGTGTTAAAAAGTCATACGAACCAATAAGAACTCGCTTTCGTAATAATATAGGCCTGTTAGTTGGATTTATCATGAATGTACAACCTTTCCCTCTCTTAACGTCGACTATAGCATTGCCTACTTGTATGTGTTTCGTGTATTGTAGTTGTACTCGAGGTGTTATCATAATACTGGCGTCAACATCTTCATCTATGAAAAAATGTACTTTCTTAGCGTTATTCGGTGGAACGATAACATTACGATTCAGTCTGATTTGATTGTCTGGTGATTGGTGCGATTTCAGTTCATCTGACTTTTCAGAAGTCGTAAACCCTGGCAACGAAGTACAAGTAGTAGGTCCACTTGCCCAAGCGGCATCAGTATCAGAAGTAGTCGTGATAGGACTTTCGTTGGTTTGGCCCCGCGGCCGTGGTACGTTAATACCCAATTGTGGCCGGGCTTCTTTTTCAGTACTGCCTTTGCCGACTTCAGGCTTTACGCCTATTTCCTTGGCAACTGGGCAAAAAGATTCCGTCAGGCATGATGAATTAACATCGTTTTTAACCCGAGGGTCTCCCTTCTCTGCTGGTACTGCGTCCTTACACGCTTTTACATCAGGTAGTAGAACTGTCGCCCAATCTGTAAACTCAGATATTGGTATCCCATTCAAATATCTTCGTGATTCGTTAGCTATGTCCACACCGTACGTAAACAAATTAGGACCTTTAAAATAATTCAGTTTAACGCCGTATGCTAATAACCAATCTCTTCCCAAAACTACATTACTAGATAAACCAGGTACAATATAGAAACACCATAATATCTTATATCCATCTATCTCCAAGAACATTTCAATTTTTTGTCTTACTACGTACTCTCCCTGCTTCCTCTATCGATAGTCCAATAGTAAATGGTTGTATGTCACTAACCCTGTGTACATATTGTTCTCCGCTAGGATTTCCCATCATGTCTCTATAAAATTTATAGCTAATTCCCGAAATAGTAGCCCCCGTATCCACCAATACCTCCGTAAACTTGCCATTAATTTTTCAAGTTAAGCTGGCGCTTCCATCTTTCATTTTGCATGCGATGCCTAGCTGGAAACATGCCATATGGGGTTTCAGTGTAAACCGTTGTCTCTGAAGTTTCGTCAATACTATCCTCGGTTACACTAGTATGGTATGGATGAGCCACTTTCCGACAATTCTTCTTTCTCCTTAAACTCTTATTAATGTCACTCAACGTGACTTCACAATCCTCCCATTTCCTCTCATAATCACTATCATCTTCATCACTAGCATCCGGACTAGTATCACTCAACATACCAAATCTATTCCTCAACTTAACATCAAAATCAACTTTACTATTCAATCTCCTTCCCTTACTTCCACTCTTTTTCCTCACATTAACAACTTTTTCTTTCTTCCCAATCATCACTTTCTCATCAAAAACATCCTTGACATTGCTAGTATTTGATTCCGTTGATTGACCTTCTGAAGTGGAGGTCAAAAGATTCAAATACGCACTGTCAGAACTAATTTCACTCTCCATCCTAGGCTCCTTACTTTCAAACCCGATAATTTTACTTAATGCTTTCCCACATCTACTCTCCGAATGCAATTCCAAATTCTTTTCTCTCAACTGCCAATTTTTAAATAAATTTTTCCGAATATAATGTTGAGCCTTTCCATCATGTCCCCCCGATGGTACATATGGACTACCAACAACTCCCGTTTTCACTACCGATGCATAAGATCCCTTTCCTGAAATATGCACATCACTCCTATCCATCTTAGAATTAGTAAAAATTAAATTTCTATTGTGGATAGCCACATTCTCATCCACAGTCCCACTATTAACGCACATACCCACATTATTGCACTCATTCATCTCATTACTAACATTTCCATTTCCCAAATTAACATTATTATCATTATTACTTATTATATTCCTCTCATTTAACCCCCTTAAATATTGCACATTACTATCACATACAACTGAATTATATTTTCCCACATTATTTCCCAAATTTTTATTATTATTCAATGTTTCACCAAAACCAGATCCATTACCAACAATTGTCAGACTCTTTACTGACGCTGTACAGAGTTTTGGTTTAAAGGTTGGGGAGGAGGAACTTGATTAGAGCTCTGCTGACCTCCAGCATTATTATTTTGTGGCGCTGGTGTGGAATTATTTCCTACTGTCCCATTATTCAAGGGATTAGGACAATAATATGACACGTGACCAGTCTCTCCACAACGATAGCATGTAACAGGCCTTTCTCCCGTATTTCCACGATTATTTTGTGGTCTATAATAGTTCCCTCTATTATTTCCCGATAATAATTTCCTTGATTGGGATTTCTCCCACTTTGTTCACTTCCCCGATAATAATTGCCTTGATTGGGATTTCTCCCAGTTTGTTCATTTTGATTATTTCCCGAATTATTATTACTATTAGGGACTGAACTTGAACGAACATCACGAACATTATTAAAGCGTTGGGACCGCCCACCAGATTCTCTAAAGCTCGAATTCACGGGTCCTGGTACATATGTACTACGTGAATTTGAACTCCGGGTGCTAGTACTCGTCTTATTCATTGCGTATATTTCGGCAATTTTACGCAATTTATCAAGAAATTCACCAGTTGATCTAAAGTCTTGACCTATTAAGTTAGTCTGAATATCAAATGGTAAAGTCTTGGTCAACTGCTCGATTTTTCTTTGAATCGACATAGTCGACTCAATATTGCGCAATATTTCTAGCTTACTAGCCACATACTTCTGTGGGTCATCGCCAATATTGTATACAAGCGCTTTATTTTGTATACGATAGTAAGTCTTCTGGGAGGAGTGATCGAAAAACTTTAAGAATTTAAATTTAATTTCAAACTAGATATCCTCAAAGTCAGGATTAATCTCCTTTACTTGGTTTCCGATTGATGGATATTCTGCCGTCCACCAATTTTTAGCATCGCCCTCCAAAACTCGATCAAAGTTATGGATAGCCCATTGCTTTGTCAAACCAATAAATTCCAAATCAGTCTCAAATTTCAAAAGAAATTCCTCCGCATCAGACTTTCCATCATAGTGCCGCAATTGTTGAATGGCCTGATGATGCGCGAAAAGGTTAGGATTTACTACCATATTCTGGCTATCGGATCTGGCATTGTTAACATTGGAACGTACAGTACCTGCGTTTCCAGTATTAAGAAGATCAAACCGAGCCTGTAATTCAGCGAGTTGTCGTCGCAACAGTGTAACTTCGTCCTCCACTCCTTCATTATGAGCGTCATGAGCTTGTCCTCCAATTCCTTGAGCTTGCTCCTCATTCCTCCGCTCATTGCCATCACCACGGTTTGCATTGCCAGCATCATAATCCCACTCTCCGTCATTATCTCCGTCGCCCAAGGCACTCATTGTCAAACAAAGGTTATCTCAGAGAAAACAAATTAGGATTAATACACATTCACAATGTTTTATGCTTATCCTTAGTGTCCACCGTTCACTTCTCTTTTTACAAATTATTTAAATTATTAGATAAGTTCCCAAACTATTCATAACTTAGACTTTTTTACACTCAACTACAATCAAATCAACATATGCCCAGTCATTCAACTTAATTTATATTCATTGGCGTCTTTTTTAGCTAATTAGGGATTCATCTCTCTTTTTTACTCGACTTTTAACAAAGTCAAACGCGCGATATGGCAGATAAGTTCAATGCCCAACTGTCGCCACGAATTAACATAAAGCAACGCTTAGCTTATGAGAGTAAGACAACGTCCCGTATCTACCACCATATAATAGACTGAAAGGTCTACTATGTTTTATTCTCACATGGGGCGAATCAAGAAAATAAGAAAAATTTGAGCAGCACTTAGTTTTAGAAATGTACTTTGTATTCACACAACAGTACTGAAAACATAATTAGTAATAATCCCGTAAGACTTTTGAAAAATGCTCAGAATTTTCTTTAGCTGTCTGCTCGGATACCAAGAAAAATTTAAATCCGTTTCGTACAGACAGAATATAGAAAGTTAGAAAACGAATAGTCTGATGGTTTCCCCAATAACGGCCGTTAAAATGCGTTTCAATGACACGGCAAATCTTAAACGTTTCAAAATTGCACGGCAATTCGTTAGGTAAAACGTATATATAGCAATTATTTCTAAATGCGTGATCTAGAACACATAACGGATTAAAGGGAAACATTTTACGTTCATATTGCTATTATTGTTTTGGTGAAACTCAATTAAATCGATCGAAATCGAATGTACTCACTGCATGCCACTCGAGGACTCAGTGCAGTACCAAAAGACAAAAATTTTCATGTACATAAAATGACCGTGTAGCTATTTATTCAACCAAAGAAAAAAATGAAAAAGATTCCTAGTCAATTGCAGAGATTGACTTTCCAAACAAAAATGTAATTAAAGAAAATCCAGCTTTGACTCGCTATGCGCAGCGTATGTTGTATACCGAACGCAATTCCACTAGCTCCCTAATACAATTCACCATTTCAACATTTTGAATATGAATTTCACCCCTTGGAAAATAAATTTTTTTTTATGACCAATGCCCATAAATTCGCAAATCCCTTTAAATATTACTATAATAATTATGACGAAGTCACCAAATTATTTTTACGTTCCCCGAAATTCTGCATTGGAATGTGCACTGCGCTTAAGTGTGTAGGTCGTTTTTTGTCTTCAGTTTTTTGTCCATAGAACGAGAACTAATTTCCGCATAATTATGATATAAATATGTTTGTATAGCCCATAAGATAGGTAACATCAGAAAATTATTCCCAAGAAAATCAAAATTATTTTAACTCCAAAAACAAAAATCATCCTTTATGATGACGGACGGTCATCATTTTTTGCCGATTATACCAAAAGTGTTATTCCCATAATTTTGATAATAATTTCCCCAAATAGCCCATACAATAGTTTATATCAGGAAATTAGTCCCATTAATTAAAAATTTAAGTTAAGCCCAAAAAACAAAATTTACTTTTATGGCGAAGAACGACACATACAACATGTACCTATAACTATGCACATTTCCAAGATCCCTCACAAACAATAATTTTCGTATTCCCCATCCAAATTTGACATCAATTACTTATGCCCCCATAATAAAAATGATGTTTTTTGAAATGTTGACACTTCACTTACCCGAAAAAAGTAAATCCGAATATATCCTTGTCCCAATCTTCGATCCTGCAGCTTGTCGTACGGAAAAGACTCCTCTTGGGTGATGCGCTCGCTAGGTAAAGCCACGGGTCAACCAGGAGAGGTATTCTCCGAATGTCCTTCTTTCGGTCAGGTCAGTGTCAGGTCAAAGTCCCGAAGATGCCAATACCAAGATGCCAATAACTCAACCCAAGCCAAGACCTCGTTTCTCTGTCCCACAACCTCTTTATTGGCTCTAGACTCGCACCTTCTCTCCTCTGCTTCCAACTTAGTTCTCCCGACTCTTTTCACAAGTCTGCTGAGAGTCATCCAATGGCTTCACTCACTAGTGCAGCCATTGGCTGGCTCACGGCAGCCTGACGGATATGACGGATGCCTCGTTCTGTCCTATTTGGCAGCTGTGACGTATCCGATTGCATTTGGAGGAGGAATACTCTTACTACCCTTCCATCAAATATTCATGACATCGCTACTCGATCCAGACAACTATAACATTTTTCTATTCCTGATTATGGCTACATGGCATTTCTGGTTTATGATTTGCGCATTTTCCAACACAATGTTTCATGTATCGTGTGCACTCGTTGTCTGTCCTATTGCTACAATATTTTATAATGAATTATGGTAATTTTAAACAGAATATCTAGCAGTATAAACTTTTGAAATTATATTACAAATGTAAAATTTAAATGTGGTTTAATTTTTTGAAGTTTCGGAAGGAAATCATACCGAACCGAGGATTCATTTCGAGATCTGGAAGTATTGACAAAAACCTTCAGATTCTTTCATCTGATATTCCGTCAATGCAATGATGTCTACTCCACTTTACTTTTTGTTTTCAATTTCATCTTCAAAAGACAAATATATTTGGCTAACTACCTGGTCATTCTGCACTACGAGGAATTAGGGTCTTTACTATCTCTGTTGGTGCTATGGAATTTTTTAATGTTCATCGTTTGGATGACAGTATTGGTTACCACTTCCATGATCTTTGAGACCTCTAACGCCTGTCTTGAGTCGTGGACATATTGTCCAAATCCACAATCATCTGATTTGAAGGAAAAACTATTTCGGAAATTCAAAAAGTCTTGTCGACCATGCCCAATGGTCATCGGGCGCTACTCTATTGTAAGAAAGAGCAAAATCATCAAGTTCATTTATTCAATTAGCTTAGGTACAATGGAGACCATGTTAACGTTCGGTTCAAATCGAAATACCCGATCTCATATCCCATAGAAAAGATGCTGTTGTAGTTAAACAAGTAGAAGAAATGCATTAACCCTGTTATGATAATATTATTATGGTTATTAGATTAGAAATAATAGTAGGAAATGCACAAGTTAATGCACTATCCACGTCCGATTTAGTGAAAGGCTTGAGCATAGTTATCACAAAAAATGTCAAAAGAATGTGAATAAAAGTTTCTGTATCAAGGTAAACTAGAATTATTAAGGTAAAACTAGGGATTGGTGTCCCAACTATGTAAAAACCATAATAATAAGGTAGGATAATAAATTATGTGTAAATACGGTTATAGTATAAAATAACTTACAATAATAACTCCTAACAACTAATGTATGTATGAATGTCATGGGATACTGTCTCACTACATCACTGCAAGATAGTACTGTGCGTAGTTCTCATGTATGGGCTTATTGGCAACTCCCTCAATACTGGCATCGTTGTTAATTAATGCCAGGTAACTCTAAGGCTGGTATTAACAGTAATTCTTTTGTGACGTTTAAAAAGTCCACAAACTCAAAGACACAACTAGTCTGGTCAACAAAAGATACTCTCATTTCGTTATTCAAACACAAAATGCGATAAATGCAATAATACTATATCTTTTTTGAAATGTTTTTAATTTTCCTATTTAATACACAGCTTTAGTTTGCTATCTGATAGTGTATTGCATACAAATAATGCAATATCTATTCTCTACCTAATACTAGTATATAAGTACATAATACTAATAAGCTTAAGTAAATATTGACTATATTATGACATTATTCTCTGCTCCTGATTGTGTAGTTTATTCGCATACATCAATGATTTGCTGTTAAAAATAATTTATCAAAATACAATTACTACAACAGAAGATGAAGATGAATTAGTTTTTTGCATAAATTTTTGTATTGTTGCTGCTTTTCAATTTCTCCAATAAGCTAGTACTAACATGAATACTACTAAAACCAATGACCTAAAAATGTAACCTACATGGTAGTAGGTGATAGATAGTGATGTACGGAGAATGGAGAACTCAAACTCATCATTTTATATTTTCACCTTAATCCAAAATGAATCATTTTGGTAATTTACTTAAATTCATATCTTCTAATTAAGCCATACAAAACTTCAAACGAAAAAAAGACATTGCGATGCAGACTTTTTTGAAACGTGAAAAGAGAGTTCAGGTGTTTTTACTGTCAACACTGACAACAAAAGTAAGAATTCTGCGTTTTAAAACTTTACAGTACGTACGAAAAAGTACTTATTAGTTCACAAATTACGTGTTTTGAATCATTCGGGACTATTATCCGAAACAAATGCCCATTTAATAATTTAGTGTCATAATAAAATCATAACTTTTCTATAGAACTGAATTATTGCGGAAAAACGATATCGATAAATGAAAAGAAGCTCAATTTTGGAGGTGAAGACGATCAAATAGAGATGCAAACCACTAGGACTAAAACAGCTTCCGGCGGCAGCTTTACAATTGCTGATGCAGTTGAAACTTCTTTCCACGACGGGTAAAAGTTAATTATTTTTTGAAACTACCGTGATAAACATTATTAAATTTCCTATATTATTATTAAACTAAGCATTACATCTTTCAAGGTTTAAAGGATCATTACAATATAGTTGTACTTCAACTAAGAATTCGTGGTCGTTGTCAAATCAGCAGAATATCAGAGGAAAGAAATAATGAAAGTTCAACGAAATCAAGGACTATCAGTAGTTTAACCAGTCATACAGGCAACCAGTCCAGCCATTTGATTGAAACAGACAGCAAAATAGACCTTTGTCAAGTTAAAGGGAAAGAACAGCAAGAATTACAAGAGGTTCTTCTACAAACTCATCAAAAGCAAAATAATTTGGAGCCATATCTGTCTGACGAAAGTAAAAATATGTGGCGAAAGGTATTACAGCCTAAAATAGGTATACGTACGTAAATACGTAAATTAACGTAACTAATAATTCCGGTTTAATCCTGAAATATTATAATTTTCTATACCTATTTAAAATGTTTTGAGAAATAATAAACCTTTGCAAACATATTAATTTTTTTCTTGAAAATGTTGTAATGTTTGAGTTAGTGTAATTATTTTTTGTGAATTGGTACTGTTTGGCAACTTTTTATTTATTATCACGATTTCGCGATACAGTAGGTAAAGTAATAACTGTACCAAAAACATTAGGATTGGTTTTCCATGTCAATAAATGTGTCTGATCAAAGTTATCATGTATCACTTGATGAAATGTATTGCTGACGTGGTAATTTATTTAAATACAAAGAAGAACATGACAAAAATAATGAATATCGAACAAATTAAAACTCAATAGGAATTGGCATAAACTACTTTATGTATGAGACATTTTTATAATTTAGATTGGAAACATAATAATTGCTTTCTTACATGGAATAGAAGCATTATTTAATTGTTTTCACTGAAAAATATTAATTCTAGAAATAATCGATAGGATCAAGTATATCAATTGGTCCTTTGACTGCTTCAATAGAAAGATTTCCCTCAATGGGTATATATAGTCGAACGTGGAAAATGTGATTTCCGAGTCTCGTCTTGATGAAGTAATTAATTCCCGATACAAGTTGAGTTTTGTAAGACAATGCTAACGGGATGTCGCGGGCGAACATAGCCGGAGATGGAAGGGCGTCAGATAAGGCATCAACAGATACTAGTGCTTCGGCTGCCTTTGTTTTTATATCGTTGCTCGTACGCAATACGTAACTTTGGATCTGTGCCGTTGCTATTTTTTCCTGCACAGACAAACCACCATCAGTAGGCAGGCACCTAAAACGTGTATTCAATTAGACAACAATCATCTTAATTTTACTCACATTATAATTATTAGTTAATTAAAATATTTAATGTGTAAAACAACGCTGAGAAATAATATGAACTGATTTAGAAAGCTATACACTAACCGCAACGGCATACGGTATTAACGATATAATACCGAACAGGAACCAGAGTCTAAAGTTTTCCATATTATTATTTAAATAGCCAAAACGTTTGGAAAAGGAGATGTTTGTACTTCGATTTGAAAAGTGAAAATGGAATCCCAAACTGAAAATATAAATTAAAAATGCAAACTATATAAATAAATAGTTGGTTCATTATTAAATGGGTCATGGGATTTTACTGCAATTAACAAAATAGATACAACTGTTTGTTATGCTTCCTAGCTTGTGCTTCAAGCAATTAGTACAGGTTATTTCCTATAAGAATTAGTTTAATGATTACAAGTAAAATAAAATTACGCTTGGGGCATATGTTAAGTATGATATCCTTATGCCATTAGAGAAGCATGAAGCCCCAAGGCCATATTGGATAATAAAAGTGAAAAATATTGTCGTACGGAAAAGACTCCTCTTGGGTGATGCGCTCGCTAGGTAAAGCCACGGGTCAACCAGGAGAGGTATTCTCCGAATGTCCTTCTTTCGGTCAGGTCAGTGTCAGGTCAAAGTCCCGAAGATGCCAATACCAAGATGCCAATAACTCAACCCAAGCCAAGACCTCGTTTCTCTGTCCCACAACCTCTTTATTGGCTCTAGACTCGCACCTTCTCTCCTCTGCTTCCAACTTAGTTCTCCTGACTCTTTTCACAAGTCTGCTGAGAGTCATCCAATGGCTTCACTCACTAGTGCAGCCATTGGCTGGCTCACAGCAGCCCCGCGTTTACATAATTGTCGGCGGTTTACATATCTCTATGACTAATCTTACTATACCCCGACACCACGCCAACAAAGACGGCTGGTCCCCAGACGTAAACTCCCCCGGGTAGAAAAGATACTCGAAAATTACAGAGTTAAGAACCAATAATAACTACATTCTAAGTTAATACATAAACACCAAGACAAAAAACAATTACTAACATTATAGCAAAAACATTAGCCATACCAATTAATTAATACAATGGTAATTAACTACAAAGAAATACATAAAGTCCCACAGATAATGATTACACCTTTAGAAATTATTGAACACAAAATATAATCAAATGATAGCATAAATTCATAAATTCATTTCCGTAAAATTAATTCACCAAAACCAAAAAATGCCTCCAACTCCAACAATATCGTAGCACTAATAGTCAACACATTATAGCAATAAAATGTCAATATAAATGCGTATAGTGCACTAAACATTGTCGACAGAGTTTTCCTGGATATCCTAAGTATCTGCCACAGCGAACACACATTGCTTGAGCTTTCTGTTCACGATCCAACAGAATTTCGTGAAGTCGTTCACATTTTGCAAAGAGATGAGAGCAGGAACCACACGCGTAACAGATCTTGGTACCCACTTTGTTGGTATATATTTTTGAGATGGATCTCGACACACCTCGATCACGATGTTGCTCTCGGTTCTCGCCACTCCCAAATCGATTGCCATGGCCGTTGTTGCGCCGTGCCAAATCTCCACGACGATCATTTCGTCGTTGCTGTCCTTGCCCTTGACTGCTTCGTCGCCCGGGAGCTCTGGCGCCTCCCCGCGGGCCGTTGCGACTGCCCCCGTCATTTGGGCCTTGTCGAACAGGATCTCGCCACTGAGACCACACCGAATTACGACTTGTATCTGGTTGAAACGTCCTCGTATCTCCTCTACATCCAGATATCCGACCGTAGGAATACTGACGGCGAAACTTCGGAAATTGAAGCGATTGGCCTCCTCCTCATCAACCCAAGACTCTTCCTGAGGATCCCGTCGCACCAACTCAACGTTTTGGCTATTTCCTGCCATTCTGTACACAAAAATCAGAAAAAATATACAAATTAATACATGCCACACAGCATTTGAACCGCGCTGGCGACTTTACACAGCCTTTTCAGTTGACCTCTGCTATTTATCATGGAAGACGGTACTGGACACCCAAAACGATCAATTGGAATAGTTGTTCTAACACTACGTCGAACAGAGCTCTCCTCCGTCTCTACCGTCCCCGTTTCCTCCGTACCTTCAGTCTCCTGTGGATTATCACCTGGACTCGCCGCTGGAGTACCAAAATAATCCGGACTTTGCGCAACACTCTCAGCGCTATTAGCAGTACTTAGATCAAAAAAATTGCTAGCATTACTACTATTCCCCAAAACTGAATTTTCCCCAGAAATATTTAAAGAAACATTATTAGAAACATTAGAACTTTCCCCAAAAAATATCAGAATTTCTCTCTGAAGTATTAACATTACCCCCTGTACCAAAATCAATAAATGAGACATCTCTCGACCCAAAAATACTTTCTACACTACCAGTCACATTCACACTCACATTTTCACCACTCATACGATTTCTACTGTCAATACTGACTCTTTCCTCTACTTGGCTATGACTATCAGTCGTTCTATTGCCAATATTACTATTTACACTTATATTAACAGATTCTACGTTATTACCCGATGCATGCGCTATGTTAGAAATTTCTCCTGGACCTTCTAAGTCCTCCGTAGTTAGCAAACGAGCAATTTCCGTATAAACCGTAGCGTCACTGACATTACCAGGATCGTCTCTTGAGTTATTACGCTCACTGAACTCTAGACCATCATCCTGAATAGAAATAGGATTACTGCAGTCAGTAGAAGGTTTATCAGACAAAGTTGAAACAAGTTCAGGTGGAAGTTCGACTTCATCATAAAAGTCGCATTCGGAAGCTTCGTCCGACGTAAATTCCCCGTAATAAGGCTTCAAATGTCTGACATTTTCCACTCTAGTATGACCAAATTTGCGTTCATTCGCAATTAAGTAACTGATAGGGCCCGTCTGTTTTACAACGCAGTATGGACCTTTCCAGTGTACCAACCACTTGGAAACTTTTCCTGGAATACGCGCAAAATTAGCTAGCCAAACAAAATCTCCGGTATTATAATGTCTCGGTTTATGTTTCGCGTCCCAACGTCGTTTCTCTATGTTCTGAAACCTATCCGTTCGGTCCTTGGCGACCTGTTGAGCACGACGCGCTCTTGTCATAATAATATTAGGTTCTTCATCGCCTACTCTCTCCGAAATAGTAGGAGTAATTGCATCACAAGGCAATCTAGGTTCTCTACCGTGAAGTAAATAATATGGCGAATATTGATTTACTCTATGGACTGTATTATTCATTGCGTAGGCGACTCTATTCAAATACTTATCCCAGTCGTTCATTGTTTCGTTCACATGCTTAGCCAAGATGTTTTTTATGACCGCATTAGAACGCTCGACTATTCCGTTAGTCTGAGGATTGTAAGGTGAAGAATGAATCAAATTGATGTGATATTTGTCACAAAATTCCCGGAAGTCTTTAGACATGAAGTTAGTACCACAATCGGTCAAAATTTCTTTTGGACAAGAATGATGAGATGAATATATCATTCCTTCCGTCAGAACTTTAACGATTTGCTTAGTTTCTGTACTTTTAACTGGAAAAATATCGACAAACCGAGTTAAGTGATCCATAATTACTAGCGCATATTGGTTTCGTCTAGGAAAAGGAGTACTTGGAAATGGACCGATCAAATCAATTCCTACGCGATCATATGGCATGTCAGGAGTTGGAATAGGCTGAGCCGGCCCTGGGGCTGCTCCGACCCTCCTGTTGTATTGTTGACAGAGTTGACAACCCAATACAAATTGACGTGTATGCGAATACATTTTTCGCCAATAATAACGCGATTTGATTAAACACCAAGTTTTGAAAAATCCTAAGTGCATAGCGTTATTCTCATGCACTTCCGTAAGAACTTCTTTCCTTAATCCCTGAGGAACTACCAAACGCCAAAGATTTTCATCTTCCGTATCACCTGCCTTATACAATAATCCATCAATTAGAGTATAGCTATCATGTTTAGGATCAATTTCATAGTCCTCTTGCCACTTTGCATGTATTAGATCGCTAATTATGTCTTTCAACATAGGATCTGCTTTCTGTCGAGATTCCCACTCAGAGCGTTTATCCATGCCGCATAAATTATCCCCGAAATTCAAAGGATCTGTAATTGAAGTACAATTACTCAATGCGAGTGGATACCGGGATAATGCATCCACGTGTCCGTGACTTTTCCCTGACACATATTGGATGTCAAAATAATAAGGCGATAACCTTAGAGCCCATCTTGCTAATCTTCCCTGTGGGTCTTTAAGTTTTAACAAATAGCACAACGAACAATGATCTGTCACAATAGTGAACGGTCTACCATGAATATATGGTCGGAATGCCTCCACTGCATACAAAATGCCCAGACATTCAATTTCTGACACACTATACTTCTTTTCATGCGGTTTCAAAGTTCTTGAGATATATGCTACCACTTTCCATTGCCCATCTTTACCCTGCTGTTCTATGGAATGATTTACCTCCTGTTGCTCAAGAGTTGCACCTAGGCCAGTATAACTAGCGTCAGTACAGATTCTCGTAGGAGCGTCATCCTGTGGATGTGCCATTATTGGTGGAGAAACCAAGGCTTGCTTAAGTTGTATGAATGCTTGCTCTTGCTCCTCACCCCAAATAAAAGGTACGTTTTTACACGTAAGCGCAGTTAATGGTCTCGCTATGTTTGAGAAGCCCTTAATAAATCTGCGATAATATCCACAAAAATTAACGAAGGATAAGATGTCACGTACTGTCTTAGGTCTAGGAAATTCATTTACAGCACGACATTTGTTAGGATCGGCTGATATTCCCTCAGCAGAGATAATATGACCTAAAAACTTAATTTTATTGTCCGCAAAATTACACTTAGCTGGTTTTAGCTTAAGTCCGGCTTTCTTTAGACATTCGAATATAGTCTCTAAATGCTCAAGATGCGCGTGAAAATCCTTACTATAAACGATAATATCGTCAAGATATGCCAATGCGATGGTCCATTTAAGACCTCCCAGCACTGCATCTATTAATCTCTGAAAAGTAGCTGGTGCATTGCATAAACCAAAAGGCATAAAATTCCACTGGAATAGGCCGTCTGGACAAACAAAAGCTGTTTTGTCTTTAGACTCTTCATCCATTGGTACCTGATAGTATGCCGACTCGCAATCCATAGTGCTCAAGTATTTGGAAAATGCAAAACGATCAAGTGCATCGTCTAATCTAGGCAAAGGATAACTACTCTTTTTAGTGAGCGCATTCACAGCTCGAAAATCAACGCAAAAGCGTAAAGTCCCGTCAGACTTTTTGACTAAAACGACCGGAGAAGACCATGGTGAATCCGAAGGTACTATTATCCCCTTAGCTAATAATTCAGAAACCTGTTTAGAAATCTCTTGCCTTTCAGCAAACGAACATCTATAGGGCTTCTGTGCTACCGGCTTTGCACCTTGTACGTCTATGTTATGTGTCACCATATTACACCTACCCAAGTCTAATGCGTTTTTCGTAAATACGTCACGATATCGATACAACAAATCATTAACTTGTTCACGTTCTTCATCAGTCAAGTCTTTACCTAGAGATATTTTACCCAAAAAATCTTCTGCATCTATGTCCATGGCACCTAAATGCTCCATACGTACTTTCTGTTCCTTAGTATTAGTAGTAGACTTTTTTACAGACTCTGCTTTTTCTGACTTAATGGTAGTTTCAACCTCATCTGCATTGCACACTATCATGTTAGGTGTTAAAAAGTCATACGAACCAATAAGAACTCGCTTTCGTAATAATATAGGCCTGTTAGTTGGATTTATCATGAATGTACAACCTTTCCCTCTCTTAACGTCGACTATAGCATTGCCTACTTGTATGTGTTTCGTGTATTGTAGTTGTACTCGAGGTGTTATCATAATACTGGCGTCAACATCTTCATCTATGAAAAAATGTACTTTCTTAGCGTTATTCGGTGGAACGATAACATTACGATTCAGTCTGATTTGATTGTCTGTTGATTGGTGCGATTTCAGTTCATCTGACTTTTCAGAAGTCGTAAACCCTGGCAACGAAGTACAAGTAGTAGGTCCACTTGCCCAAGCGGCATCAGTATCAGAAGTAGTCGTGATAGGACTTTCGTTGGTTTGGCCCCGCGGCCGTGGTACGTTAATACCCAATTGTGGCCGGGCTTCTTTTTCAGTACTGCCTTTGCCGACTTCAGGCTTTACGCCTATTTCCTTGGCAACTGGGCAAAAAGATTCCGTCAGGCATGATGAATTAACATCGTTTTTAACCCGAGGGTCTCCCTTCTCTGCTGGTACTGCGTCCTTACACGCTTTTACATCAGGTAGTAGAACTGTCGCCCAATCTGTAAACTCAGATATTGGTATCCCATTCAAATATCTTCGTGATTCGTTAGCTATGTCCACACCGTACGTAAACAAATTAGGACCTTTAAAATAATTCAGTTTAACGCCGTATGCTAATAACCAATCTCTTCCCAAAACTACATTACTAGATAAACCAGGTACAATATAGAAACACCATAATATCTTATATCCATCTATCTCCAAGAACATTTCAATTTTTTGTCTTACTACGTACTCTCCTGCTTCCTCTATCGATAGTCCAATAGTAAATGGTTGTATGTCACTAACCCTGTGTACATATTGTTCTCCGCTAGGATTTCCCATCATGTCTCTATAAAATTTATAGCTAATTCCCGAAATAGTAGCCCCCGTATCCACCAATACCTCCGTAAACTTGCCATTAATTTTCAAGTTAAGCTGGCGCTTCCATCTTTCATTTTGCATGCGATGCCTAGCTGGAAACATGCCATATGGAGTTTCAGTGTAAACCGTTGTCTCTGAAGTTTCGTCAATACTATCCTCGGTTACACTAGTATGGTATGGATGAGCCACTTTCCGACAATTCTTCTTTCTCCTTAAACTCTTATTAATGTCACTCAACGTGACTTCACAATCCTCCCATTTCCTCTCATAATCACTATCATCTTCATCACTAGCATCCGGACTAGTATCACTCAACATACCAAATCTATTCCTCAACTTAACATCAAAATCAACTTTACTATTCAATCTCCTTCCCTTACTTCCACTCTTTTTCCTCACATTAACAACTTTTTCTTTCTTCCCAATCATCACTTTCTCATCAAAAACATCCTTGACATTGCTAGTATTTGATTCCGTTGATTGACCTTCTGAAGTGGAGGTCAAAAGATTCAAATACGCACTGTCAGAACTAATTTCACTCTCCATCCTAGGCTCCTTACTTTCAAACCCGATAATTTTACTTAATGCTTTCCCACATCTACTCTCCGAATGCAATTCCAAATTCTTTTCTCTCAACTGCCAATTTTTAAATAAATTTTTCCGAATATAATGTTGAGCCTTTCCATCATGTCCCCCCGATGGTACATATGGACTACCAACAACTCCCGTTTTCACTACCGATGCATAAGATCCCTTTCCTGAAATATGCACATCACTCCTATCCATCTTAGAATTAGTAAAAATTAAATTTCTATTGTGGATAGCCACATTCTCATCCACAGTCCCACTATTAACGCACATACCCACATTATTGCACTCATTCATCTCATTACTAACATTTCCATTTCCCAAATTAACATTATTATCATTATTACTTATTATATTCCTCTCATTTAACCCCCTTAAATATTGCACATTACTATCACATACAACTGAATTATATTTTCCCACATTATTTCCCAAATTTTTATTATTATTCAATGTTTCACCAAAACCAGATCCATTACCAACAATTGTCAGACTCTTTACTGACGCTGTACAGAGTTTTGGTTTAAAGGTTGGGGAGGAGGAACTTGATTAGAGCTCTGCTGACCTCCAGCATTATTATTTTGTGGCGCTGGTGTGGAATTATTTCCTACTGTCCCATTATTCAAGGGATTAGGACAATAATATGACACGTGACCAGTCTCTCCACAACGATAGCATGTAACAGGCCTTTCTCCCGTATTTCCACGATTATTTTGTGGTCTATAATAGTTCCCTCTATTATTTCCCCGATAATAATTTCCTTGATTGGGATTTCTCCCACTTTGTTCACTTCCCCGATAATAATTGCCTTGATTGGGATTTCTCCCAGTTTGTTCATTTTGATTATTTCCCGAATTATTATTACTATTAGGGACTGAACTTGAACGAACATCACGAACATTATTAAAGCGTTGGGACCGCCCACCAGATTCTCTAAAGCTCGAATTCACGGGTCCTGGTACATATGTACTACGTGAATTTGAACTCCGGGTGCTAGTACTCGTCTTATTCATTGCGTATATTTCGGCAATTTTACGCAATTTATCAAGAAATTCACCAGTTGATCTAAAGTCTTGACCTATTAAGTTAGTCTGAATATCAAATGGTAAAGTCTTGGTCAACTGCTCGATTTTTCTTTGAATCGACATAGTCGACTCAATATTGCGCAATATTTCTAGCTTACTAGCCACATACTTCTGTGGGTCATCGCCAATATTGTATACAAGCGCTTTATTTTGTATACGATAGTAAGTCTTCTGGGAGGAGTGATCGAAAAACTTTAAGAATTTAAATTTAATTTCAAACTAGATATCCTCAAAGTCAGGATTAATCTCCTTTACTTGGTTTCCGATTGATGGATATTCTGCCGTCCACCAATTTTTAGCATCGCCCTCCAAAACTCGATCAAAGTTATGGATAGCCCATTGCTTTGTCAAACCAATAAATTCCAAATCAGTCTCAAATTTCAAAAGAAATTCCTCCGCATCAGACTTTCCATCATAGTGCCGCAATTGTTGAATGGCCTGATGATGCGCGAAAAAGGTTAGGATTTACTACCATATTCTGGCTATCGGATCTGGCATTGTTAACATTGGAACGTACAGTACCTGCGTTTCCAGTATTAAGAAGATCAAACCGAGCCTGTAATTCAGCGAGTTGTCGTCGCAACAGTGTAACTTCGTCCTCCACTCCTTCATTATGAGCGTCATGAGCTTGTCCTCCAATTCCTTGAGCTTGCTCCTCATTCCTCCGCTCATTGCCATCACCACGGTTTGCATTGCCAGCATCATAATCCCACTCTCCGTCATTATCTCCGTCGCCCAAGGCACTCATTGTCAAACAAAGGTTATCTCAGAGAAAACAAATTAGGATTAATACACATTCACAATGTTTTATGCTTATCCTTAGTGTCCACCGTTCACTTCTCTTTTTACAAATTATTTAAATTATTAGATAAGTTCCCAAACTATTCATAACTTAGACTTTTTTACACTCAACTACAATCAAATCAACATATGCCCAGTCATTCAACTTAATTTATATTCATTGGCGTCTTTTTTAGCTAATTAGGATTCATCTCTCTTTTTTACTCGACTTTTAACAAAGTCAAACGCGCGATATGGCAGATAAGTTCAATGCCCAACTGTCGCCACGAATTAACATAAAGCAACGCTTAGCTTATGAGAGTAAGACAACGTCCCGTATCTACCACCATATAATAGACTGAAAGGTCTACTATGTTTTATTCTCACATGGGGCGAATCAAGAAAATAAGAAAAATTTGAGCAGCACTTAGTTTTAGAAATGTACTTTGTATTCACACAACAGTACTGAAAACATAATTAGTAATAATCCCGTAAGACTTTTGAAAAATGCTCAGAATTTTCTTTAGCTGTCTGCTCGGATACCAAGAAAAATTTAAATCCGTTTCGTACAGACAGAATATAGAAAGTTAGAAAACGAATAGTCTGATGGTTTCCCCAATAACGGTCGTTAAAATGCGTTTCAATGACACGGCAAATCTTAAACGTTTCAAAATTGCACGGCAATTCGTTAGGTAAAACGTATATATAGCAATTATTTCTAAATGCGTGATCTAGAACACATAACGGATTAAAGGGAAACATTTTACGTTCATATTGCTATTATTGTTTTGGTGAAACTCAATTAAATCGATCGAAATCGAATGTACTCACTGCATGCCACTCGAGGACTCAGTGCAGTACCAAAAGACAAAAATTTTCATGTACATAAAATGACCGTGTAGCTATTTATTCAACCAAAGAAAAAATGAAAAGATTCCTAGTCAATTGCAGAGATTGACTTTCCAAACAAAAATGTAATTAAAGAAAATCCAGCTTTGACTCGCTATGCGCAGCGTATGTTGTATACCGAACGCAATTCCACTAGCTCCCTAATACAATTCACCATTTCAACATTTTGAATATGAATTTCACCCCTTGGAAAATAAATTTTTTTTTATGACCAATGCCCATAAATTCGCAAATCCCTTTAAATATTACTATAATAATTATGACGAAGTCACCAAATTATTTTTACGTTCCCCGAAATTCTGCATTGGAATGTGCACTGCGCTTAAGTGTGTAGGTCGTTTTTTGTCTTCAGTTTTTTGTCCATAGAACGAGAACTAATTTCCGCATAATTATGATATAAATATGTTTGTATAGCCCATAAGATAGGTAACATCAGAAAATTATTCCCAAGAAAATCAAAATTATTTTAACTCCAAAAACAAAAATCATCCTTTATGATGACGGACGGTCATCATTTTTTGCCGATTATACCAAAAGTGTTATTCCCATAATTTTGATAATAATTTCCCCAAATAGCCCATACAATAGTTTATATCAGGAAATTAGTCCCATTAATTAAAAATTTAAGTTAAGCCCAAAACCAAAATTTACTTTTATGGCGAAGAACGACACATACAACATGTACCTATAACTATGCACATTTCCAAGATCCCTCACAAACAATAATTTTCGTATTCCCCATCCAAATTTGACATCAATTACTTATGCCCCCATAATAAAAATGATGTTTTTTGAAATGTTGACACTTCACTTACCCGAAAAAAGTAAATCCGAATATATCCTTGTCCCAATCTTCGATCCTGCAGCTTGTCGTACGGAAAAGACTCCTCTTGGGTGATGCGCTCGCTAGGTAAAGCCACGGGTCAACCAGGAGAGGTATTCTCCGAATGTCCTTCTTTCGGTCAGGTCAGTGTCAGGTCAAAGTCCCGAAGATGCCAATACCAAGATGCCAATAACTCAACCCAAGCCAAGACCTCGTTTCTCTGTCCCACAACCTCTTTATTGGCTCTAGACTCGCACCTTCTCTCCTCTGCTTCCAACTTAGTTCTCCCGACTCTTTTCACAAGTCTGCTGAGAGTCATCCAATGGCTTCACTCACTAGTGCAGCCATTGGCTGGCTCACGGCAGCCCCGCGTTTACATAATTGTCGGCGGTTTACATATCTCTATGACTAATCTTACTATACCCCGACAATATGTTTTACAACTATTTACAACTATTAGGAATTGTTTTACAGATGATAAATTAATTGGTTTTTTTGTTCGTATCACTTAATTCCAAATCACAAATATATATAGTTCTTGTTGTTTCATTTCAATTTCTTTTATTTTGGTACCATTAACATGTTCAATTACATGTCTTGTATGAGTAAATCGTGGCAATACTAACATTACAAACATTATCTTGTTTCATGTATTTTCTTTTTCTAATATTGTTGTATTCGCTCCGGTAACCATGAATTCGAATATGAAATGAAATAAGTAGGAAATTTTCCATTTCCCAGTGGGAAAAGAGGGAAACAAAAAGGGCAAGTCCGTTGTGGGTGGGGAAATAGATTAATCAACTGGGAAATAGCGCAGATTCCGCAAATTGGTGACACTCATTTCCCAATATTTCCCAAATTCCTGATATTCCCCGGTGTCCAACTAAATTGGGAAATGGGAATATCCAAAACTATCCCGAATGGCTGTAGCCCATCCATCGGGTTTGGCCTACCGAGGCCGAGAAGGAGTAAACGTGGTGGTAAAAAACTTAAGTTTTTTGCAATTGATATTTTTATTAATTTTTAAACGATTCTCCAAAATAAAAATACAATTCGACAGAGAAAATTTTAACTGTTCTAGTTGTTGTAAATTTACTAAATTATCTATGCTAATTTTGGTATTTTGGCGCCAATTTTTACATCATTTACTGTATTACTTAGCCCTATTAAGACTTTTGCCCACTAGCCATGCACCTACACACGGCTATATAGTTGAACTCTGGTTGTTCCGGGAGTCACTGCTAGTAAGCCTTTGCGGCTTTACCGTTAATGTGGGTGGGCTCTACTAATCAATAGTAAATATCATACTCTCCCTCTAGCATACCCACATAAGCACAAACACAGTTTATTAAATGTTTCATTTTAATTCTTTGGTCCTTTATCCATGCCTTATTCAACATCAGAAGAAGGCTGAATTTTTATTTCGTAAAATATTATGGAACAAAATGCTTCATGCTTTCAGGCAGAATAGAGCTGTTCACTCAGTTGTTAAATGTTGGCCAAATGAAAAGTTTTGTTTTTTAGGATTCCAGACGAATGAATAATTAACATGTTTTTCTGTCTTTGTCTTGAAAATTTAAGCCTCATGACATATTAATGAAAATTAAAAGTGGTTAGCACTCTGTTCTGCTGAGCTAATAAAGGTATATAGGATCCAAATCCAATGGCACACCAACCATACATGATTCTAAGAGCAGCAGAGCTTATTCTTTTAATTAAAAAGAATATTAGCTTTAAATATTGATAGTATGAGTAATTATATAAATTCGCTAATACTGTTGCTTTGATCTATAATAAAGGACTAAATCCATTTTGAATTGCAAGGCACCACTATAAGTCAAACATTAATCAATAAGAACCTTGTGCGTGTTCAGTTATGAAGCTATTACTAATTTGCTAAGTAAATGTTAACTTAAATCTATATAAAAGGATGTGCATATAGGCTTTCCATTGCCACAAATATTTATACATTGGGCAGTGTTAACAGAATAATGTTTCATAAAGTGAAGAAAAGAAAAACATTTTATGGTATAATCGTTGGGCTATTTTCATTGATTTTCGAAATTGAAATAGTGAAGTGCAGAAATTTAGAACGATTAACAAATGTCGAAAAGGATTGCTATATCAACATAATTTATTACAAATGGAATGACAAGTTAATGTCGAAAACGGAATATTTGGACGAATTGTCTAAGATTCAAACTCCACATGCTGTGACACGCTATGATGTTGTGAAAGATAAAATTTCGAATAGAATTTTGGAGTGCAAAAAAGGGATTTGTAATGACACAGTTCCTTTAATTAAGAAGAAAGTATTCTCCCCTCCATTTTTCATGCCTCGCTTCAACTGTCTTTCACTCATCGTTATCAATCTAAATTTTCGGAATGATGGGCAAGCGTTTTTCATTTTATACATGTCAAGAAACCTTGTTATGCCATTTCCACATCCAAGTGATGGAGATATTCTATATCCTGATAGCAGTGTTTATAATACTGAGGACTATTCGTCAGTACATGTTATGTTGGCCCAAAAATATTTGTATGGGGACGACCTGCGATTTGAATGGTCTGGGCTTACAATGTTTGCCCAATCTACTCAGAGGTCAAAATTTTTCTCACTTATATCACAATATGATTCTATTACAGATTTCCGATTTAAAAGATTCTATTTTCATTACCATACATTAAGTAATCACAATTTTATACATTATATGCAATGTGTTTCGTCCTATTCATGTCGTCTATTAAAATTATTCAATGCTTCTCATTCGGATGGTACTGCATTGAAAAAAATAATTACGGACATGGCAAATGAGTCTGAATTAAAAAACTTTTACAACAAAGGAACATTTAAAATGATTGTTACAAGGAGTAGTACAAGGAATCCATTTCGGGCCATTAGTCCTCGTGAATGCACACTTCTTGTGAAAAGTATTAAAATGATGAAATTGAATGTTGGACAAATGGAATTCTTTATAGGGTCAATTCTCCTTAATAATTTACCAAATGCTTCTATAGATCTCTGCGATCATCATGGTATAATGAGCATGTCAGACGATTCAATGCATTTAAAACTAGATTACTCATATTGGGAAGTTGAAAGATTGTATAGACTGACTTGGATTGTAAACCGAATTGAACGTAAGTAATAATTAATCAGTATATTCTGACATTTAGTGAAATATAGAAAGTCTGAAATCTGTCAATTGTAAGGAATAAATTTATGCCTTAATCCACATTCGTTTTGGGACATAAAATAAGTGGATTAAGGCTTATTCATTCGTTAAGGAGAGCGATGTGTGGTTATATAACAGGAGCACGACAATATAGAATTTAATATACCCATTTCTTGTTTCAATAAATCGGGCATCATACTCTGTGATTAATTGTTTTTTTTTGAATTTTAAACTGTAGACTGTAAAGCTGAATTTTAAATTTTTTAAATTGACGAACATGTTTGAAGGTATTTTTCAGTTTTAATAATTATTGTCGGCTATGTTGCAAAATGACTATTGACTTTATTTTTAACTTATTAACTGACATAGATTGTTAACTTAGAGAAAGTTAACAATCTGTGTATACCTCAGGGATTTTTGAATTTGTGAAAAATTTGAATGTCTACCCTTTTAAAATTACGAAATATTTTTCGAAATAGGCAGCTTTCCATGTAAGGAATTTTTTAATCAAAATTTTTCCCGGTTAAAAGTAAAACCATGGGCTAATAATAAGTATTTAATGTTTCAAAATTGTTGACCCCTTCAAGATGTCCGTGGTAAAATTTTATTTTTCGTTGAAAAATGTCGATATGCGGTTTCATTCGAAAGCTATGGGTGGAATAAAGGGGAATTGTGGAAATCTCCAGCATAAAAGTACAGTATCTAGAATTATGCATTTATATTTTAGAAAGGATGTAAATTAGGACTTGAACTTTTGTGCTGTTTCTCTTAAGATTGTATGAATCGTATGGTCATTCCTACCTACATTTAAATTAAGTTGTGAACTCTTGTACTATTTTTTCTTGAATGTATGATCTAAGGTCCACTTCCAGACACCACAATTGAATAATTGGTCTCTGGAAGCGGACCACAATTTACGATGTATGGAATTAAGATTATCTATCAACTGAATGTAGGAAGGTAATCTGTGTCAACTCCATATTATAAATATGGGTAACTTACCTGTACTATCAACTCACTCGACTCTGGTCTTTACCCATATACACACCTCTCTTAACTTTTTTGTAAAAATAAAACTTTACAGTTCTACAAGTTTTGCTGCACCAGTCTCAATTTCCCCACATTTACGCTAGGCTCATCTTAACTTGAAATTTTGCCATCATTTAGCTAGAACTTTTTAATTTTATACTTAACTAGTCTACGAACAAATAGTGTTGAGAACACTTAGCTTTTCTCATTTGGCGCCCCTGGTTAGGACTAGTTAAAATTGTTTTAAAAGAGCAAAAAGTTCCAGTTTTTTCGCGAAGATGCCTACCCTTGAGGAAGTCGATCACCACCTAATGGTACTCCGAACTCAACGAGGTCCTGCTCGTGAACAGTTCAACAAGACCATCGCAAATTTGCAAGAAGAGCTGGACAAGATGGAACCATCCCCGATGCTAGTTGACGGGCTCATGAAGAATCTGGAGCGAAAAGGAGGAACCGTCGCCCGAATTGACGAACAAGTTATGGCCACACTCCTTGACAAACTCCTCATTCCCGAAGCCACCGATATAGCACAGGATGTAGAGGAAGAACATTCAGGATCCGAAGCGTTTCAAGACCGCCTGGGCCTGATGAGAGCAAAAGTGGAGATCTTCCAAGCTAAAGACGACAGTGAGTTCACTAGCTGCAGTTCCAGTACCAGCACCAGCACCAAAAGCCGTGTAGGTAAAGACCGAAGACTGAAACTTCCAAAAATCGAATGAAAGAAGTTCTCCGGTGATCCAAAGGACTGGCTGGGATTCTGGGGGCAGTTTGAAAAGATCGACACCGATGCAGACATGAACGGTGCCGACAAATTTCAATACTTGCTGCAGGCTGTGGAGAAAAAGTCAAGAGCTGGAGAACTCGTCGCGAGTTTCCCCCCGAGTGCCAACTGCTACCCAAAAGCCATTGAAAGTTTGAAGAGCCGATTCGGGAGAGAAGATATACTCGTGGAGGTGTATGTTCGGGACCTGCTGCAACTCGTCCTCCAAAGAGCAGCTCATCAACAAAAAATCGTGCTGTCGAGTCTTTACGACAGATTGGAGACGTCTCTCCGGGCTTTGGAGACTCTAGGACTGGCCTCGGACAAATACGCGGCCATGCTCTACCCGTTGGTCGAGTCCTGCCTGCCGGAAGACGTCCTGCGAAATTGGGAACGGAGAAGAATTCACGCATATCCACAGACGGAAGAGCCGAGTGTCCCTGCCACCGCCGCCGCAGATGGAAGTCAGATTGCTGAATCAACAACGTCCCAATCAACGCCCAACCAACTCTTTCTCTTGATGTCCTACATTCGAAAGGAAGTGGAAGGAGAGGAGAGAATAGCCATGGCTAGAAAAGGTTTCACCGTGGAGAAAGAAGAAAAGTCGAAGAAGCAGCCCAAAGGAGAGGAAAATTCTCGAGAATCTCGTGATACCCCGACGGCAGCTGGACTCTTCAATGGTGAGCCTAACAAATCAAATTCTAAAAAGAAAAAATGTTGTTGTGTCTTCTGCACTAAGTCCCACGACAGTAAGGACTGCTACCAGGCGTCCAAAATGTCATTGGAGGAAAAGAAGAAGATTTTGGGGGAAAAGAATGCGTGTGAAGACTGTCTGTTGGGAAGCCACCCTGGGAAATGCAAACCATTCATCAGATGTACCCTGTGTTCCAAAAGGCATTACACAAACATGTGTCCAGATCTTTCGGAGAAAAAGACGGGGACAACTCAGGGAAAAGAATCCACTCCAAGCAGCAGCAACACCCTTTCCAACCAGACCTGCACGGAGGACGTGTGCTTGCAGACTCTACTCGTCCGTATCTGTAATGGCTCCGAAGAGAGAACCGTCAGAGCGCTGATTGACAGCGGCTCGCAGAGATCCTACCTGGACTCCTACGCGGCGGAGAAAATGGGCTACTGCAGCATCGGCGAGGAAAAGATAAAAAATTGTCTTTTCGGAGGACTGGTGACCAGTGAGAAGACTCACCGAAAATACCGTGTATGGCTTACCAGCATGGACCACAGCTACCGCTGCAACTTTGTCACACTGGAAGCGGAGAAAATTTGCGGCTCCATCCCCCGTGTTTCAAATGGTCCATGGATGAAGGAGCTGAAGGGAATGGGAGTCAAACTCTCAGACGTTGGAACCGACCTGCCCGAAATCCGTCTGTTAATCGGAGGAGATGTCGCCGGCAAATTGTTCACCGGAAAGAAGCAAGATTTGGACAGCGGCCCAGTTGCTTTCGAAACTTTTCTTGGATGGACTCTTCTAGGCAAGACTGGTCGCAGCCCACAACCCTCAGCAACAACAACCGTCGTCACAACAGCCCATGTGTCCGATGCCACTCTCCAGGATTTATGGAAGCTCGACGCAATAGGGATAACTGACCCGGCGGAGAAAAATTCGAAGGAGGAACTCCAGCAAGCAGCCATGCAATACTTAAAGGAGACGGTGACGAGAGAACCTGACGGCCGCTACCAAGTATCATTGCCGTGGATCTCCGATCACAGCCACCTAAGAAGCAACAGACTAATCGCGGAGAAAAGGCCAGAAAACTCTACGAAGAAACTTAAGGCGGAAGGAATGCTACCAGCCTACAACCAAATCTTTGAAGAGTGGCTCTCCGACGATGTCATAGAGAAGGTTCCCTTTGGAGAAATCTCGAATTTCGGACATTTCTTGCCACATCGAGCAGTGGTGAAACTATCCAGCCAAACTACGCCGGTCCGGCCCGTGTTTGATGCATCAGCCCACGAAAGGTTCTCTCCATCCCTCAATGATTGCTTGGAGAAGGGCCCAAACCTTCTGGAGCTCATCCCTGATGTCTTGACCAGATTTCGGCTTGAACGTTTTGGATTGGTCTCCGATATTAAACGGGCTTTCCTTCAGATGAGCATCCGGAAAGAAGATCGAGACTTCCTCCGGTTCCTGTGGTGGGAGGATCCACTAGAAAATTGCAGCCGCACCCTGGAGTTTCGGCACAAGCGAGTTCTTTTTGGTGTCTCCGCCAGCCCTTTTCTGTTGGGAGCTACCATCAACCACCACATAGATTCGGCACCGGCACAGCTACAAAAAACTGGTCAGCATCTAAAATCGTCGTTTTATGTGGACAATTCTATTGCAAGTTTCGCTACAGAGGAGGAGATGCAGATTTTCCAGAAGGAATCCACGGCACTTATGGCCTCCGCTAAATTCGATTTAAGAGGGTGGACGTCTAACTCCATAAATGCTGCGGAAGAAGAAACTCTGCCAGTCTTAGGACTTTCCTGGAGCTTGAGACGAGATACTTTGGCCTGCCTCCTGACCGAAAATGAAATAAAGCCTGGCGAACCTGTCACCAAGCGAGGGATACTGTCTGCAGCCCACAAAGTCTTTGATCCCATCGGATTTACGTGCCCTGTTACGCTCCTGCCCAAGTTGCTGCTGCAGAAAATCTGGGAGTCGAAAGTTGGATGGGACGAGGAGGTGCCGGAAGATATCT
The DNA here is from genome assembly GCA_020055645.1 of Tomocerus qinae. NCBI lineage: Eukaryota > Metazoa > Arthropoda > Collembola > Entomobryomorpha > Tomoceridae > Tomocerus > Tomocerus qinae. The sequence goes on along the minus strand of CM034546.1, from coordinate 44,697,217 downwards.
CCAAAGAATTCAAGAAATGGGCTGACTGTCTTACCCTCCTATCTACAGCAGAAATTCCACGATGGTTATTTGGGATGGACTGTCCCCGCCAATCCTGGCAACTACACGTTTTTGTCGACGCAAGTAAAGCCGCCTACAGTACGTGCGTGTTCCTGAGAGGGGAGGCGGCGGCGGGTGCAACGGCGCAACTAATCTCCGCAAAGACAAGAGTTGCACCCGTGAAGAAAATTTCCATTCCAAGATTGGAGCTGATGGCCTGCTGCATCGGTGCCCGTCTAGCAGACTCAATGAAAAGAGCCATCAACTACCCAGACATAAGGATGACATTTTGGTCCGATTCTGCAAACGCCCTTTCCTGGATCCGCAAGAGCGAACAGTGGACGATCTTCGTTGCAAATCGGGTAAAGGAGATCAGAGAGCTAAGCGATTTTGAAGACTGGAGACATATCCCCGGCCATCTCAATCCCGCTGACCTACCTTCAAGAGGCTGCACCACCGTTCAATTACTGGAGTCCAGATGGTGGGAGGGTCCAGAATGGCTGAGACAACCCGAAAAATTCTGGCCCAACTCTACATGTACTCCTGACGAAGAAATCGTCAATGCAGAACGGAGAAAGGCAGTAGCAGCCCACACTACAGCTGCAGACGTAGAAAATTTCTCCGAAAATCTCTCGTCCCACATGTCGGAATACCGCAGCATCATCCGTGTAGTAGCATATATCCGACGTTTTGGAGCCAGGAGAAACACTTCAAAGGACCGACCTGCGGGAATCCTAACCGTCAAAGAGCTAGAAGATGCGGAGATGTCCCTAATCTGGTTGGTACAGAAAGAAGCTTTGGCAGAAAATAAAGTCATCTTCAACTTTGTCCGGCTTTCAAAAGATGACAGAGGAGTCTTGCGGGTGAAAACAAAGCTGTTAAGAAGACAGGACAACTTCGACTTTAAAAGGCCTGCTGTTCTGCCACCCCGACATCCTATGGTGAGAGCACTCATCAGGGCGAAGCACTTGTAGATGAGCCATGCCGGAGTTCAATTCGTACAATCTGCACTCAGGGAGAAATTCTGGATCCTCCGCTCCCGAAAGACTATAAAGGAGGTGATTTCCTCCTGCGTGCGTTGTCGGCGTTTCTCTGCCAAACCACTCGTGTCAGAGCCTACATCTCTTCCTCCTGATCGGGTCCGCGATGCCTCTACCTTCGAAGTGACCGGAGTTGACCTGACTGGCCCACTCTACCTGAAAGGAGGGAAAAAGGTTTGGATCGTCCTATATACCTGCGCCGTTTACCGGGCTGTCCACTTGGAGCTGGCGGGTTCTCTCTCCACAGAAGCTTTTTTGCAGACCTTCCGCCGCTTCATCGCTAGTCGAGGACGTCCCGTCACTGTTTACAGTGACAATGGCACCAATTTCGTCGGAGCCGACAATCTTTTTAGAAGTCTTAACTGGGAGGTGGTTGCGGCGACGGCGGCGACGCAGAAAATCCAGTGGCGCTTTATTCCAGCTACTGGGGCGTGGCACGGAGGTTGGTGGGAGCGGCTAATTCAGATAGTCAAGAGGGTCCTAAGGCGAGTTTTGGGGAAGGTGACCCTACACTACGAAGAACTCTATACGATGCTGTGCGACGTGGAGAGTATCATCAACGGGAGACCTCTCACTTACGTCTCGGAAGACCCGGAGGATTTAGTCCCGCTTACTCCTGCCATGTTCCTGCAAGACGTTCGGGAAACTGGAGTTGCAGATTTGGATTTGCTGGATGGACATGGACTTAACAAGCGCCTCAACTACTGCCAGAAGCTTAGAGATGATCTAAGGAGCAGATTTCGACGGGAATACCTTGGAATGCTGATTCAATCTCCAGCAAGCAAGAGAAAAGTCGACCCCATTGTTCCCGGAAGTATTGTCCTCATCGGCGATGACATACATAAGAGGATTGATTGGATCATGGGGAAGGTCGTTGAAATCTACCCAGGAGCCGACGGAAATGTAAGAGTTGTGAGACTGAAGACAGCAAAAGGAGAACTTGTGCGCCCCATTCAAAGACTTTATCCACTGGAAGTCTCGACAGAGGAGCGACAAGGTTTGCAGCAGTCTCACCCTACAACTACACCTACAGTTACACCAACATCCGACGACCATAATCCTCCAAAGAAGCCTGAGCTGCAGATCGTCACCAAAAGTGGACGTCGTTGCAAAATCCCCGATCGTCTCAATTATCAACATAAAAAGTGAAGTGTTTGGTTGTGTACGACGATCGGTATAAGTTGTGCTCAGTGATTTAGGCATTTTGTATGTAACTTTTTGCTAAAGTATTGCTGACATTTGTATATTATTATGATTTTGGTATTATGCTTCATTTATGTTATGAGTATCATTATTATTTCATTATTATGCTGTATCTTTATAGAATTAAGCTATTGTTCAACTTAATTCAGTGGGAGAATGTGGAAATCTCCAGCATAAAAGTACAGTATCTAGAATTATGCATTTATATTTTAGAAAGGATGTAAATTAGGACTTGAACTTTTGTGCTGTTTCTCTTAAGATTGTATGAATCGTATGGTCATTCCTACCTACATTTAAATTAAGTTGTGAACTCTTGTACTATTTTTTCTTGAATGTATGATCTAAGGTCCACTTCCAGACACCACAATTGAATAATTGGTCTCTGGAAGCGGACCACAATTTACGATGTATGGAATTAAGATTATCTATCAACTGAATGTAGGAAGGTAATCTGTGTCAACTCCATATTATAAATATGGGTAACTTACCTGTACTATCAACTCACTCGACTCTGGTCTTTACCCATATACACACCTCTCTTAACTTTTTTGTAAAAATAAAACTTTACAGTTCTACAAGTTTTGCTGCACCAGTCTCAATTTCCCCACATTTACGCTAGGCTCATCTTAACTTGAAATTTTGCCATCATTTAGCTAGAACTTTTTAATTTTATACTTAACTAGTCTACGAACAAATAGTGTTGAGAACACTTAGCTTTTCTCAGGAATAATTAGCAATTTTTGCATCCAATGACCCTTTAACGAGGTAAATGTCATGTTTGTGAATGAATGGGTAAGGTTTTGTCCAAAGCCCATTCATAAATATATTATCTACAATTTAGGCAGATTTCACGCTTCCGAAAAGCAAAATGTCAGACCATGACAATGCAGTATTAAATTGAATTTTTATTTTCTAGTGATGACATCAGAATTTATTCCGACATTGGAAGAAGGTTACAATTTTGTGTCATGTAGCATTTTGGGACAAGATGCTCAAAACTTTCAAGCATTGACCCGTCCATTTGACTCAGAGACGTGGATTTGCTTAATTATTGCTTCGACCTCTGTCATTGTGTTCGTGTTGGTCGTACTTCATTTTAAAGACGACTTTTATCCAATATTTCCTCTGGTTGTGTATGCATATATTTTGGAAGTGAGTTACTCGTTGCCTACCAAATATAGAAAATTACTTTGGTTGAAGCTTGTCGTCGGCCCTCTTCTTTTAATGTTCATAGTAATAACCAACGGATACAAAGGCGTAGTTGTTACAGATTTAATTGGTGAGCCACCTGTACAGAGAATTGAATCTATTTATGATGTAATTGGTCACAAAAATATTGTTTCTACTGGTCCCACAATATATCATTGTTCAAATGGCACTTTCCGATTGAATGAGGCTAAATTTTCTCCAAGTTTTTTAAAATGCTTTAGTGACATAGGCGGAAAACCAAATGTAAGTTTTAAAAATTTAATACAATGTGACAAACAAATCGAAAATAAACCAAAGGAAGCTATGGAAAATAACATTAGTCTTTATCAACAGCACGTAATGGTCAATAGAAGGTTAAACTCCATGTTTCCACATTTGTTATTTGTTGAATGGTTAAATTTTGTTGACGATGTTGAAACGGAGCATAAATATACATTGTCAAAAAGTGTTCAGACAAATTTGACGAAAAAGCTTATTCAATGGTCGAAGCTAAATGATACACTTCACCAGAGACATAATGTAAATCCAAACTTTCCCTTTGTCACTCCACAAAAATTCATTTCTGAATGTAATTATTCCATGTATATTGACAAAGAGAGTCTTTTGCATTGGTTTGTAAATGACTCCAACTGGAATTATAATACTGGTCCTCATCCCAAACGAAAGTTATATTTTGGAAAGGCCAGTAATGCTATTCTGCGTAGAACACGAGGACTTAACTTTGCTACAAGAAATTTTAAATTGGGAATAACTTATTTTAAAAGAAGATTATTCCAAATACATCAATCTGGAATTTACCACAAATTGGAGTCATACTTTAAGATGGTCGATTCAAAAAACTTTAGACAATGTCGACATTGTCTGAGCAAGGACGACGTTGGTCCTTTAAAATTCACGAATTCTAATATAGTCATCATATTTTACGTTTTCCTATCAGGGACACTAGTCTTTTTATGTGAATTTTTGTTCGAAAACAGAAGCAAATTTAAACTCCAAAATGCACACACTGTAATTCGGGAAACAGTATCAAGGATTTTCAATGGATTATATTTCATATTGCTCTCAAGTAATAAAAATTAAGGGAAAGAAAATCAGAATACTAAAGGCTTCCAAGGAAAATTTGTTTTGGTTTGCAAGTCTCTGACTCACAAAAAGACATTTTCTTTCAAAATTTGGAATATTATGCCGTCAATTAAAAAATTGTTTAGCAAATGGTAAAACTTTAATTTTGCTAAACGGTTTATTCCCATTATACTAATGATAATAACTTAATTATTTGTTGAATTTGTTTAATTAAATGCATCAATAATATAAACTCTGTTTCTAAACTAAATGTTACAAAGTATGCGATACATTAGTCCAAAAAAGTTTAAGGCTTGAAGGAAATTGAAAGTTATATAAATAAATAAATATTAACAAGTACCGATATGAATATTCGATTGCGAAATTAACAGAAGAAAACAATAAAATTTCTCAGGGTCGCGTCGTCATAAATGTGGCCGATAAATTGGTATCCGGTTAACATGTATAAATCATTTCGTATAGGAGGGTAGTGACAAGTTGTTTATGCAAAAGGATATCCCATATAGTATATGGGATATACATTGATAGTGACAACTTGTATACTCAAATGGATATCCCTTATATGCTCTTTTAGCATGGATTAATGACATGAAGTAAAAGATTAATACAAATGCGAATCCATGACTATCCATATAAAGGATAGCAATCTGTATTATTTAATCATGTTAATGATCATAGTAATCCATGATGAGAGCATATACAAAATATCCATTTGCGTATGCAAGTTGTCATTATCCATATATACGGGACGGGATATCTATTTGTATATACAAAACGTAACCACCCTCATATACGAAATAATTTATACAAGTTATCCTTTGAAAAATACTTATCTCACACTCAAAGCCCTATGTATATGTGTATTTGTGACAATAACGAGGTAACATGGTAAATCTAGGAAAAGGCAGTTCAAAATCATTATATAGGGCTGCTCACGCTCCGGAAATGATGTACAGACCATTTCGTCATGGAATGTTAGCAAGTATATAGGAAGTCCCATGTTGTTAATGTTAGAAAACATTCTAAGAATTGTGACCCTAGATCACACAAAATGAATGAAGTCCAAAATTAATATTACAAAATATAATCCACGATACCCTTTTTAAAGTGGAAAGAATGTTAGACAGTAGAGATTGTAATCGTGTATATGTAGACGTAACGGATGTGCTTCAGCATGCATTAATTCATTCTAAAATTAGGCCTAGTAGTGAGGCAACTCTTGCTACTCTAGGAACTATTTAATTTCTAAGTTCCAAAAAATGAGAATTCTCTGGCCTTCTCTAATGTTATATTCTGCCAAGGATATCTAGCTGCTGATGCTGCGACAGAGATGGTGAATTCTTTCAAGCCATATATTCCAGTGCCATGGAAGTAAAAAATGTTACTACACTGCCATGTAAGGAAATAATATGGACTAATATTATAGTAGTTAAATCGGAATTAGTCCAGATTACTGTTTCGGTGCCATAAGTGACTGTTTTGGCACGTGGTATGAAACATTTTTGCTCATGCGCAAATTTAATCTTGATACCAATACAATATTAGCGCGGACAATTGAAATCTAAATCCTCAAAGGAGAAGAAACAAAAACAATGCAAATCTGTGTTCCGAATCCTGTGTTCGTGTGTTCTCTAACTGTCATCATTATATCAGGTCATTTACTATTTTGATACGGTTTTCCAGTTCGAAGAATTTATTCTATTATCCATTTCATTTGTATTTCATCCTACACGTGTAATATTTTATAACCTAAAACCCATTTTAAGACTTTACTTGGCTAGTTCATTATTAGTCGCTCAAAATCCACTTTCCTTGGATTTAAAATTAAAACTTTTTTGGTTTTTTTGTCTAGGTACATCTGAAAACTACACCTTCTGACTAACGGTGCTGAAACCAATTGAAAAATGAACACATTAAAAGATTGTGTCCTGTGTTACAATGAATTCGAAGAAGAAGGTGTATGTTGTGATGAAACTCAAAAGTTGACTGAAATTTGCTGCAAATATTTTCATTCGTCAATAACACAAATGTCATCTAATCATACTATTCGTGATAAATCATCATTCTGCAAAGAATGTTTCAAGTTTGTTGAAGAACTGTACAATATCAATGACAAGATGGAACTTTGTCAAAAACAAATATCGGATTTAGTTTTTAAAAGACAATTGGAAATTTTACTGCGTCGTTCTGGAAGTACACCAAGTAACAGCGAGATTGGATCGAACTACATCAAGTCGTGGAGACAATTAATCGAATTTGGCCTATCTACTGTTTCAAATGAAAATGTGAGCTCGGGAAAGGATTTCTCAAATATCAACACGCCTACAGATATTTATGATGAGGTATTTCCTGATCAATTGGTCATTCCTTCGTCAGATATCGTTGCGGAGACTGTGAATGTGACATTTGAACAAATAAAAGTCGATAGGGGGGAAACCGATTTGATTCATGCCCTTAATGAAGTAAATAATGCAACCGGAGACATTGATGCAGACTTATTTCTTGACACAGAAATTCTAATTTCAGGTGTTTCTACTGTAACCACTGACAACAAAAGTAAGAATTCTGTTTCAAAAGCTAACAATAAGTACCAAAAATTAATATATTTATATTATAACCACAAATTATATACTTTGGATAATCGATGACTATTATCCAAAACAAATGCCAATTTAATAATCTATTTTAATCTTTTTTTATAGAACTGAATTATTGTGGGAACACCATATCGATAACTGAAAAGCGGGATAATATCGGAGCTGGTCAAATTTTCATGCACACTGATGGAACTGAAAAAGACTCTCGGAGCAGCTTTAAAATTGCTGATGGAATTGAAACATCTTCCCACGAAGGGTAAAATTCAATTATTTCTTTAAAGTTTTCTTGATTAAGTTTAAAGTTCATAAAGCAGACTACTTACATATATGTATTATGTCTTTCAAGCTTTAAAAGACGGTTACTACATGGTTGTACTTCAACTAAGACTTCGGGTTCGTTGTCCAATCCGCAGATATCAGAGGAAAGAGTCTGTCATTCAAGTTCTACCAGTCATGGTGGCAAGCTGCCCAGTGATTTGATTGAACCCCACAGCAAAATAGACGAATGCCAAGTTAAAGAGAAAGAACAGCAAGAATTACAAAAGATTCTCCAACAAACTCATTCAAAGCAAAATAATTCCAAGAAATGTCTGCCTGACGAAAGTAAAAAGGTATGTCGAAAGGTAGTATTACAGCCTAAAGTAGGTCATAAGGATAATGAGAAAATGAGTGTCAATCACTCCGGGAAAGGATTTAGCGAGCAAAATGGTCTGATTAGCCACAAAAGAGTCCACTCGGAAAAACGACTTTATAAGTGTGAGGTTTGTGAAAAAGGATTCAAAGAAAAACATAATCTGAAAAGGCATCGAATAGTTCACTCTGGTGAAAAACCTTATGGCTGTGAATTTTGTGTAAAGAGATTTGCAGCAAAAAGAGATTTGAATGAACATTTCAGAGTTCATACTCGTGAAAAACCTTTCAAGTGTGTAACTTGTGGAATGGAATTTGCCCAAAAAAGTAATTTTCGAAGGCATGTAAGAATTCATTCTAGTGAAAAGCCCAGTTCAACCAGTCTTATACGAAACAGGTCCATCCATTTGATTGAATCCGACAACAAAAAAGTTCACTGCAATGTTAAAGACAAAGAGCAGCAAGAATTACGAAATGTTCTTCCACAAAATCATTCAAAGCAAAATAATTCGAAGAAGTATCAGCCTGATGAAAGCGAAAAGGTATGGCGAAAGGTATCACAGCCTAAAATAGGTCATACGGATAAAGGAGAAATCAATCGCGCCATTACCGGAAAGGGATTTAGCCAGCAAAGTGGTCTGATAAATCATAAAAGAGCTCATTCGGAAGAACGACTTGATAAGATTGTGGTTTCTGGGAAGGCGTTTGGAGAAAAAAGTAGTGCTGATGCAATTGCAATATTTTATGATGACGGGAAAGAGTAAAATTCAATTATTTCTTTTAAGTTTTTTTGATTAAGTTTAAAGTTCATAATAGCAGACTACTAACATTTGTATTATGTCTTTTAAGCTTTAAAGGATGGTCACTACCTGATTGTACTCCAATTAAGACTTCGGGTTCATTGTCCATTCCGCAGATATCAGAGGAAAGAATCTGTAATTCAAGTTCTACCAGTCATGTAGGCAAGCTGTCCAGTGATGTGATTGAATCCCACAGAAAAATAGGCCAATGCCAAGTTAAAGAGAAACAACAGCAAGAATTACAAGAGATTCTCCAACAAACTCATTCAAAGGTAAATAATTCGAAGAAATGTATTCCTGACGAAACTAAAAAGATATGGAGAAAGGTATTACAGACTAAAATAGGTAATACGTATAAAGGAGAAATGAATGTCAATCGCGCCGTTTCCGGGAAAGGAATTACCCAGCAAAGTGATCTGACAAATCATGAATACGTTCATTCGGAAGAACAACTTAATAAGACTGTCGTTTCTGGGAAGGCGTTCGGAGAAAAAAGTAATCTGAAAAGCCACAGAGAGGATCGCAATGGCGAAAAACCTTATACGTGTACAATTTGTGATAAGAGATTCGATGAGAAATATAATTTGAATAGGCATGTTAAAATTCATATTGGCGAAAAGCCCTATGTTTGTAAACTTTGCGAAAAGAGATTCTTAAACAAAAGTAATTTGAAAAGACACCTAAAAACCCATTCGAAAGAGCGTCCCTACAAGTGTGAGGTTTGTCCAAGAACATTCGGAGAAAAAGCAGATCTGAAAAGGCATGGAATAAGAGTCCACACTGGCGAAAAACCTTATAATTGTGCATTTTGTGGAAAGAGATTTACAGAGAAAAGGGATTTGAGTGACCATATTAAAATTCACACTGGCGAAAAACCCTTCAAGTGTGACGTTTGTGGAAAGGAATTTAGGGTATCAAGTAATTTGTACAGACACCAAAAGATCCATTTGAAAGAGCGTCCCCACAAGTGTGAGTTTTGTGAAAAGAGATTTGCACAAAAAAGTTACTTGAATGACCATATTAGAATTCACACTGGCGAAAAACCCTTCAAGTGTGACATTTGTGGAAAGGAATTTAGGGTATCACGTAATTTGTACAGACACCAAAAGATCCATTTGAAAGAGCGTCCTTCCTACAAGTGTAAGGCTTGTGACATTGGATTTAAAGAATCAAGCTCTCTGTCTAGACATAAAAAAAGATTTCACATTGGTGAAAAGTTATAGGTTTGAAGCTGTGGAAATGAATTTAAAACTAAAGCTATGCTCACAGTACATTATAGAATTCTTACAGGACAAAATATGATTAGAAATTTCTCACTCAATACACACCGACATATGATGTAAGACCTGTAAACATCCGACAGAATGAGAATAATTTAAAGAATATCTAGAAAATTACTTATTCAGCAAATATTTATCGTTTCATATTGGATTATGATTAACAATAACAGTACAAAAATTACAGTTATAACCATTTCTCAAAAAATGTCTAGTATATTAATATTAATATTCTGTTTAGCGAAAGGATAATACATTGTAGAGATCAAAATATTTACGTGTTATTGTCTAGCCATTTTCTGATGTCAAAATGTTGTCAAGACTTTGAAATGTAATAAGTAAATTAATGTAATTTGTCAATAAATCTGTTTGATGTATCATTGAAATGTTTTGATGAAAGTGGTTTATTCATCGTTAATGGCATTCAAAGGAAATACTAAATTGTTATTACTAAAATTCAATAAAAATTAAACGCCGAAAGGAATTGACAAACAATTTAGGTATGAGACATTTAAAAAAATATAGATTGGATTGGAAGAAACAAAAAATGGAGATGGAATATTAGGTAGTTAAATATAGTCATCTTAACATGAACATTGAGTAATTTCACTTTAAGATTATTGTGAAGGTCATCTTTTATTTTGCTTCTAAATTAAATAACTAATGTAATCGTAATTATCATAATTATTTTCATTAACTTGTTAATTGCTATTACATGCATTAATTTATTTTCATTCATACAAAGTGACAGAAATTTTATAATAAAATGAAATTCTAGTCAAATTCATGTAACAAACTCTCAAAAACATGAGATGTTAGAATTGATATTACACCAAAAATCCCCCTTGGATTATGTTAAGCCTTATGAAACAACGTTAGAGCTAAGTTTCAACTAATTTTCATCTGTAATGTCATGAAAATTCGTAAAATCCACTCTTTAGATATGTTAACGCTATCCAGTGATGAACATCCAACACCTCTTCTACGATCTGTGGTTGCTTATGGTTGCTCCCTGCCCTTCAAATTGAATGAGAACTTTCTTTTCATTTGAGCGATTCTTGCGCAAATGCGCATTTAAAGCAAAGTTTGGTTGTTTTTCAATCTCGATAGAATCAAAACACTTTTTTAACTCAATATTTATAGTTTATTTCATGGACATTATAAATCGTAGCGTAATTTCCATAACTTTTATAATTTTGTAAATATTAAAACTAACAAAATAAACACTTAAATGGTAATTAGTCTGGAGCTGGGAGAACTAGCTGTCATTTCCGTATATTCGTTATAGTATTGATTTGCCAATTACGTGCTACTAAGAGTTCTACCTAACACAAGTCTAGTCTGGACAATGGGATACACATAAATGAGGGAATAAGGTGGGTCGAAGTAGACTGCTTAGTACTAACTTAGTATTTGTTTGTGGTCACTGGCAGTTTCGGTTTCTCTCTGAGTGCACATCAATTTGCAGAACAGTGTCGAGCCATTCCGTCCCATGGTTCAGTACCCTTCACAAAGTCCTTGTGTATGTCTGTGCACTTCAGTAAAGTTGTTCCCAGAGTTCTAAATCAACCGGTTTTTTACATCTTGCCCACCCACCCGGGCAAAATTACCTAAAATTCAAAAATTTGCGCCAATTTTTACATTCTTTACTGTATTATTTAGGTTCTATTTTCATTACGATACACTAAGTAATCGCAATTTAAGGTGCCCATTTTGACTTTTGCCCGTTTTGCCAACTATATAGCCATCTCGCAATTTACCCGCCCACTATAGCCGCTTTTGCCTCCTAGCCACCTATGCACTAGCCACCAGCTAGTTGAACTCTGGTTGTTCCGGGAGTCACTGCTAGTAAGCCTTTAGTTGCAGCTTGACGGTTAATGTGGGTGGGCTACTAATCAATAGTTAATATCATACTCTCCCTCCATCATACCCACTTGCCGGCAAACATAGTTTAAATTCAATGTTTCATTTTCATTCTTTGGTCCTTTATCCATGCTTTATCCAACATCAGAAGAAGGCTGAATTTTTATTTCGTAAAATATTTTAGAACAAAATGCTTAATTCGCTTCAACTGTCTATCACTCATCGTCATCAATCTAAATTTTGAGGATGATGGACAAGCATTTTTCGTCTTATACATGTCAAGAAACCTTGTTATGCCATTTCCACATCCAGGTGATGGAGATATTCTATATTCAGATAATAGTGTTTATAATATTGAGGACTATTCGTCAGTAAATGTTATGTTGGCCCAAAAATATTTGTATGGTGACGACCTGCGATTTGAATGGTCTTGGCTTGCAATGTTTGACCAATCTAATCGGAGGTCAAAATTTTTCTCACTTATATCACAATATGGTTCTATAACAGATTTCCGATTTAAAAGGTTCTATTTTCATTACCATACACTAAGTAATCGCAATTTAAGGTGCACAACTATACAAACTGAACCATAGCAATCCAAAAGTGTTTAGATTCGCAAATTAGAAAGTCTCTATGGATACTGATCACTAAGCCTCTTGATTACCATGTTCATCTTGGACAAAAAGATGCAAGTGAAAAAATTGTATGACATTTTTAGAAAAGTCCCTAAGGATCTGAACTTACTGGACCCACGAAGAAGTGTAAATAACCAAAAAATTCACAGGAACTTTTTAAAGAGAAGCCCTGTCGAAAATAATAAATGTTCTACGCGTATGTGTGTACCTTAATATATTATATGCAATGTGTTTCGTCCTATTCATGTCGTCTATTAAAATTATTCAATGCGTCTCATTCGGATGGTACTGCATTGAAAAATATAATTACAGACAAGGCAAATGAGTCTGAATTGAAAAACTTTTATAACAAAAGAACATTTGAAATGATTGTTACAAGGAGTAGTACAAGGAATCCATTTCGGGCTATTATTAGTCCTAGTGAATGCACACTTCTTGTGAAAAGTATTAAAATGATGAAATTGAATCTTGGACAAATGGAATTCTTTTTAGGGGCAATTTTCCTTAATAATTTACCAAATGCTTCTATAAATCTCTGCGATCATCATGGTATATTGAGCATCTCAGACGATTCAATACATTTAAAACTAGACTACTCATTGGGAAGTTGAAAGATTGTATACAATGACTTGGATTAGAAACCGAATTGAACGTAAGTAATAATTAATCAGTATATTCTGACATTTAGTGAAATGTAGGGAGTCTGAGATCTGTCAATCATAAGGAATAAATTTATGCCTTAATCCACATTTCATTTTAGGACATAAAATAAGTGGATTAAAGTTTATTCATTCGTTAAGGAACGCAATGTTTGGTTATAACAGGAACAAGACAATATAGAATTTAACATACTCATTTCTTGTTTCTATAAATCATATCCTGTGATTAATTGTTTTTTAGAATTCGTCTATGTTATTGACGAAAATGTTTTAAAGTATTTTTCAGTTTTAATATTATTGTCGGCTATGTTGCAAAATGACAATCGACTTCATTTTTAACTTATTAACTTAACAGAACAGAGAAAGTCAACAATCTCTGTATCTCAGGAATTTTTGATTTTGTAAAAAATTCAAATTTCTACCCTTTCAAAATTACGAAATATTTTTTGAAATAGGCAGTTTTTCATGTTGGGAATTGTTTAATCAAAATTTTGCCCGTTTAAAAGTAAAACCATGAGTTAATAACAGGTATTTAATATTTCAAAATTGTTGACCCTTTCAATATGTTATTTGGAAGCTATGGGTGTAATAAAGGGGAATATTCAGCAATTTTTGCATCCAATGAACCTATAACGAGGTCAAATGTCATGTTTTTGAATGCATGGGTAAGATTTCTCGTCCAAAGCACATTCATAAATATATTATACAATTTAGACAGATTTCAAGCTCCCGAAAAGCAAAATGCCACAGGGACAATGCAGTATAAACTTGAATTTTTATTTTCTAGTGATGACATCAGAATTTATTCCGACATTGGAAGAAGGTTACAATTTTGTTTCATGCAGCACTTTGGGACAAGATGCTCACAACTTTCAAGCATTGACTCGTCCATTTGACTCAGAGACGTGGATTTGCTTAATTACTGCTTTTCGACCTCTGTCATTGTGTTCGTGTTGGTCGTACTTCATTTTAAAGACGACTTTTATTCGTTATTTCCTCTGGTTGTGTTTGCCTAACAAATATAGAAAATTACTTTGGTTGAAGCTTGTCGTCGGCCCTCTTCTTTTAATGTTCATAGTAATAACCAACGGATACAAAGGTGTAGTTGTTACAGATTTAATTGGTGAGCCACCTGTACAGAGAATTGAATCTATTTATGATCTAATTGATCACAAGGATATTGTTTCTACTGGCCCTACAATACATCATTGTTCAAATGGTACTTTCCGATTGAATGAGGCTAAAATTTCTACAAGTTTTTTAAATTGTATTAGTGACATAGGTGGAAAACCAAATGTAAGTTTTAAAAACTTAATACAATGTGATAAACAAATCGAAAATAAACCAAAGGAAGCTATGGAAAAGAACATTAGTCTTTACCAGCAGAACGTAATGTACAATAGAAAGTTAAATTCCATGTTTCCAGACATGTTTTTCATTGAGTGGTTAAATTTTGTTGACGATGTTGAAACGGAACATAAATATACATTGTCAAAAAGTGTTCAGACAAATGTGACGAAAAAGTTTATTCAATGGTCGAAGCTAAATGATACACTTTACCAGAGACACAATGTAAATCCAAACTTTCCCTTTGTCACTCCCCAAAAATTCATTTCTGAATGTAATAATTCAATGTATATTGACAAAGAGAGTCTTTTGCATTGGTTTGTAAATGACTCCAACTGGAATTATAATACTGGTCTTCATCCCAAACGAAAATTATATTTTGGAAAGGCCAGTAATGCTATTCTGAGGAGAACACGAGGACTTGGTTTTGCAACAAGAAATTTTAAATTGGGAATAACTTATTTTAAAAGAAGATTATTTCAAATACATCAATCTGGAATTTACCACAAATGGGAGTCATACTTTAAAATGGTCGATTCAAAAAACTTTAGACAATGTCGACATTGTCTTAGCAAGGACGACGTTGGTCCTTTAAAATTCACGAATTCTAATATAGTCATCATTTTTTACGTTTTTATATCGGGGGCACTAGTGTTTTTATGCGAATTTTTGTTCGAAAACAGAAGCAAATATAAACTCCAAAATACATGCACTGTAATTCAGGCAACAAAATCAAGGATTTTCAATGGATTATATTTCATATTGCTCTCAAGTAATAAAAATGAAGGGGAAAAAAGCAGAATACTAAAGGCTTCCAAGGAAAATTCGACCTGTTTTGCAATATCTCTGACTCACAAAAAGACATTTTCTTTCAAAATTTGGAATATTATGCCATCAATTAAAAAATGGTTTAACAAATGGTAAAACTTTAATTTTGCTTAACGGATTATTCCCACCCTTTTATTAGTTCTTGCATTTATTCATTAATGATAATAATTTAATTGTTTGTTGATTAGATATCGTTGCAAATCTTTGACATTATAGCATCATACGCAGCCGTGTAATAAATGCACTTGTAATAATCTATTAAAACTTACATGTATCAATAATAAACACTGTGTCTGTGTGTCTAAACGTAATGTTACAAAGTATGCGATTTATGAGTTCAAAAAAGTTTAAGCCTTAAAGGAAATTGAAAGTTATATAAATAAATAAAAATACTAACAAGTGACAAGTACTGATATGAATATTGGATTGTGGAGTTACCAAAGAAAATAATAGAATTTCTCAGGGTGGGGTCTCAGGGTAGTGACAACTTGTATATGCAAAAGGATATCCCATATACATGGATAGTGACAACTTGTATACTCAAATGGATATCCCTTATAATATGCTCTTTTAGCATTGATTAATGATAATATGAAGTAAAAGATTAATACAAATGCGAATCCATGACTATCCATATAAGGTATAGCAATCTGTATTATTTAATCATGTTAAGGATCATAGTAATCCATGCTGAGAGCATATAGAAAATATCCATTTGCGTATACAAGTTGTCATTATCCATATACGGGATATCTATTTGCATATACAAAACGTAACCACCCTCATATACGAAATAATTTATACAAGTTATCCTTTGAAAAATACTATCTCACACTCAAAGCCCGTTGAAGTTGACACTTTTTAACGTTGAAAGAATGGTAGACAGCTTAGAGATTGTAACCGTGTATATGTAGACGTAACGGATGTGCTTCAGCATGGATTAATTTATTCTAAAATTAGGTCTATAGTGATTCATCCACAAGAGCACACTTATACCGGCGCATTGTGAGAAAATGGCCCTCTTTACGAAATAAAAAACTACTACCAATTACTACCAGGTAAAAGCCCAGCCCATGCACAATTCAGAAAAATCTGTATCGGAACAAGAAGACGATGATGAATGCATCTGAAAATGGTCAAACATACTAGTAGATCTCATGGTGACCAAAGTGTAAACGTTGAGGCAAAATGAAACTTCGGAATCGGACGAATAGTGCAATTGCCTATTAACACCATATTCGAATTAATTGGTCTGATTTAGTGAGCCAAAACAGTAAAAACGATTCCAAACAATCACGTTGGAAACCATGGAAGTACCTATAAAATTAAAAATGTTACTAAACTGTCACGTAAGGAAATATGGACTAATATATTGGATTTATGTTAGTCCAGATTATTGTTTCGTTTCCAAAAGTGACATGGAAAATTGCGCATGCGCAAATTTAATATCGTTCCAATAAAATATTAGCGCCGACAGATGAAATCTAAATCCTCAAAGGAGAAGGAACAAATACAATGCAAATCTGTGTTTCTAACCCTGTTTTCTGCGTGTCTGTCATCCTATTTATTATATCATTTACTATTTTGGTACGGTTGACATAAATGTTAATCAGTTCAAAGAATTTATTCTATAATCCATTTCATTTGAACTTCATTTTACACGTGTAACATGTTAACCTAAATCCCATTTTAAAGCTTTCATTACATTTTCTAATGGTCAGAAATTATTATTATTCGCTCAAAATCCACTTTCATTAAATTTAAAATTTAAAGTTTTTTTGTTTTTTGTCTAGGTAAATGTGAAAACTACACCTACTGACTAACGGTGCTGAAACCAATTGAAATATGAGCACATTAAAAGATTGTGTCGTGTGTTACAAGGAATTCGAAGGAGAAGGTGTATCTTGTGACGAAACTCAAAAGTTGACTGAAATTTGCTGCAAATATTTGCATTCGTCAATAACAGAAATGTCATCTAATCATTCTATTCGGGATAAATCATCATTCTGCAAGGAATGTTTCAAGTTTTTTGAAAAACTGTACAATCTCGATGAGGAGATGGGACTGTATCTAAAACAAATATCGACTTTAGTTTTTGAAGGACAATCTGAAATTTTACAACGTCGTTCTGGAAGAACGTCAAATAATAGTGATGTCGAGAATGGACCGAACTACATCAAGTCGTGGAGACAATTAATCGAGTGCCAATCGACTATTCCAAATAACGACTTTAGGAAGACATATTCTGATATCCCTGATGCAAATGAAAATGTGACCTCGGAAGAGGATTTCTCAAATCTCAACATTCCTACATATACCTATAATGAGGTCTTTCAGGATCAGTTGGTCATTCCTTCGTCAGATATCGTTGGGGACACTGTGCATGTGACATTTGAACAAATAAAAGTCGAAAGGGATGAAATAGATTTGATTGATGAAATGAATAATACCGGAGACATTGATGCAGACTTATTTCCTGAAACGGAAATTCTGATTTCAGGTGTTTCTACTGTCAACACTGATCACAAAAGTAAGAATCCTTTTTAAACTTTTCAGCAAGTAACAAAAAGTAATTGTACTTATTTTAAGAAAGATAATGTGAATACCTGTATTCACATTAGAATGACTCTTCCTAATTCTTCCCTTATTTCCTATACGCACATTTAGTTTAATGGTTAGAATACTTGCCCGGATTGCGAGAGGTGCTAGCTTCGATACTAGCTGTGTGTGATAACTTTTTATTCCTCTTCGTCCTCATTTGACTACCTATCTATCTATTATAAGTAATCCCTTATATTCCTATTAATATATATCGGTTCTCTTCTGTCTGATTCCCTTATGGATTACCGTATGCTTTATGAATGATAATAATAATTGCAATTGCCCAATGAAAGTAAATACACACAATACCAAATAAATAGACGAGGCTTCTCTTCCAATGGTAGCAGGTGTAGGTGAATGTAAATGGCCAGTTTACTCCACAACTTAAAGGTAATGATTCAGAACACAAAAGAACATATAATACAGAATAATATCATTTCCTATCTCAATATCCTTATTACGCAATGATTCTCTGCGCCCTCGCAATAATACACAAAATATAACTCGTTCCTATCCTCGGATTCACACACACAAATATAATATAAAATGTAGAGCCAGTCCAACTCTTGTTTACGCCGAGCAGGTCCAGAGAGAATGAGAGGTATGTAAGGATATAGAAGAGAGCCTGAGGCGATATGCAAATCAGGGAACAGAACGATGGGTGAACTATCTGTTCCGTTACTCTATTTGACATTCTGTAATCACCTAGGAAAGGAACAACACCTTGTGAACTTGAGTTGTGTGGCATAAGCGGTAAAATGAAGAGACAAAGGACAGACAAATCATTACATAAGTTAAAGTATCAAATAAATAGTATTGAATTCTCTCTCACTAATCAATCTCTCAACCATACACATTTATTAGTGCATACAAGTTTCTATTACGCATACACACGGGCCAAGTTGAAGAAAAGGAGTAGAACCTAGCAAACAGTAAAAGAGTAGATAAGCACCCCTCCCTTTTTACACTATTCTAAATTATTCCTAATCATTCCTATCTCTGAGTCTATGTCCCTAGCGGAGATGTTTGTGTTCTCACATCAATTCACGAATTATATATTTTGAATCATTCATGACTAAATAAACATGTTAGAAACGGTACAAGTAAAAGTCAAATTTTTACTAAACTGTCACTTAAGGAAATATTATGGACTAATGTAGTTAAATCGAATGTATATTTAGTCCAGATTACCGTTTCGTTTCCAAAAGTGACAGTTTTGGAACATGGTTTAAAAAATTTTTGCGCATGTGCAAAATTAATCTCTATACCAATAAT
This sequence comes from Tomocerus qinae, assembly GCA_020055645.1. Lineage (NCBI taxonomy): Eukaryota > Metazoa > Arthropoda > Collembola > Entomobryomorpha > Tomoceridae > Tomocerus > Tomocerus qinae. Next base: position 44,678,131 of record CM034546.1, on the reverse strand, counting down.
ATATTAGCGCCAAAAAATGAAATCTAAATCCTCAAAGGAGAACAAAGAAAAACAATGCACATCTGTGTTTCTAACCCTGTGTTCTCTGTGTCTGTCATCCTATATTATATCATTTACTATTTTGATACGGTTGACAATAAAGTTAAACAGTTGAAAGAGTTTATTCTATAATCCATTTCTTTTGTACCTACTTCATTTTACACATGTAAAATGTAAACATAAAACCCAAGGCAGCTATAACAACACAATATAAGGTACTCTCTTCCCGTAATATTTCTGATAAAAATTCAATTTTTTCATTCTTGGGAATAAAATCGCCATTTTATTCCCAACTCGTACCTCAGTGAGGAACCCCGAATAGGGGACCATAGTTACGGTTATCGAGGAAAAAAGTGAAGTTTTATTTGAAATATTATGGCAAGAGGCTACCTGATTAGGTTATATTTGCCTTGATAAAACCCATTGTAAGTCTCCAAAACAAATGGCAATTTAATAATTTATTTCAATCGTTTTGCTACCATTTTTATAGAACTGAATTATTGCGGGAACACTATATCGATAACTGAAAAGCGGGATAATATCGGAGCTGGCCAAATTGTGATCCAAACCGATGTATCTGGAAAAGACTCTGGGAGCAGCTTAAAAATTGCTGATGGAATTGAAACATCTTCCCACGAAGGGTAAAATTCAATTATTTCTTCTAAATTTTCTTGATTAAGTTTAAAGTTCTTATAGCAGACTACTAACATATTATGTATTATGCGTCTTTCAAGCTTTAAAAGACGGCTACATGGTTGTACTTCAACTAAGACTTCAGGCTCGTTGTCCAATCAGCAGATATCAGAGGAAAGAATCTGTAATTCAAGTTCTACCAGTCATGGAGGCAAGCTGCCCAGTGATTTGATTGAATCCCACAGCAAAATAGACGAATGCCAAGTTAAAGAGAAAGAACAGCAAGAATTACAAAAGATTCTCCAACAAACTCATTCAAAGCAAAATAATTCCAAGAAATGTCTGCCTGACGAAAGTAAAAAGGTATGTCTAAAGGTAGTATTACAGCCTAAAGTAGGTCATAAGGATAATGAGAAAATGAGTGTCAATCACTCCGGGAAAGGATTTAGCGAGCAAAATGGTCTGATTAACCACAAAAGAGTCCACTCGGAAAAACGACTTTATAAGTGTGAGATTTGTAAAAAAGGATTCAAAGAAAAACATAATCTGAAAAGGCATAGAATAGTTCACTCTGGTGAAAAACCTTATGGCTGTGAATTTTGTGTAAAGAGATTTGCAGCAAAAACGGATTTGAATGAACATTTCAGAGTTCATACTCGTGAAAAACCTTTTAAGTGTGTAACTTGTGGAATGGAATTTGCCCAAAAAAGTAGTTTTCGAAGGCATGTAAGAATTCATTCTGGTGAAAAGCCCAGTTCAACCAGTCTTATACGAAACATGTCCATCCATTTGATTGAATCCGACAACAAAAAAGTTGACTGCAATGTTAAAGACAAAGAGCAGCAAGAATTACGAAATGTTCTTCCACAAAATCATTCAAAGCAAAATAATTCGAAGAAGTATCAGCCTGATGAAAGCGAAAAAGTATGGCGAAAGGTATCACAGCCTAAAATAGGTCAAACGGATAAAGGAGAAATGAATGTCAATCGCGCCATTACCGGAAAGGGATTTAGCCAGCAAAGTGGTCTGATAAATCTTGGAAGAGCTCATTCGGAAGAACGACTTGATAAGATTGTGGTTTCTGGGAAGGCGTTTGGAGAAAAAAGTAGTTTGAAAAGCTATAGAGAAGATCGCAATGTCGAAAAACCTTATAAGTGTACAATTTGTGCCAAGAGATTCGATGAGAAATGGAATTTAAATAGGCATTTTAGGATTCATTCTGGTGAAAAGCCCTATTATTGTACACTTTGTGAAAAGAGATTCTCAGAAAACTGTGGATTGCTAAGGCACCGAAAAATCCATTCGGAAGAGCGTCCCTACAAGTGTAACGTTTGTGAAAAAACATTCAAAGAAAAACATAGACTGAAAATACATGAAAGAGTCCACACTGGCGAAAAACCTTACCATTGTGGGTTTTGTAGAAGGAGATTTTCACAAAAAAGTTCTTTGAATCGGCATATAAGAGTGCACACTGGCGAAAAGCCCTATGTTTGTACATTGTGTAAAAAGAGATTCTCCGACAGCAGTGGATTGATAAGGCACCGAAAAACCCATTCTAAAGAGCGTCCCTACAAATGTAAGTTTTGTGGCAATGGATTCAAAGAATCAAGCTCTCTATCTAAACATAAAAAAAGATTTCACTTTGGTGAAAAGTCCCAGGTTTGAAGTTGTGGAAATGAATTTAAAACTAAAGCTATGCTCACAGTACATTGTAGAAATCGTACTGGACAAAATATAATTTAAAATTTCTCACATCAATAGACATCGACATAAAGACTTTAGATGTAAACCCAGTAAACATGAGAATGAGAATAATTTAAAGAAAATTACTTACTCACCTCAATAGACATCGACAGAATGATAGGAACAAGTGCAATCATTTCTCAAAAAAAGTCTAGTAGGTATATTAATATTTTCGGTTCAAAAACTAAATATATATTCGGTTCAGTGGAAGGATAATACATTATAGATATCATAATAATATGTTGCAACCATGAAATGTAATAAGTAAATTAACGTAGGTTAACGTGTTATTGTCTGGGCATTTTCTGATAGCAAAATGTTGTCAACACTTTGAAATGTAATAAGTAAATTAACGTAATTTGTCAATAAATCTATTTATTGGGTCATTATCATTTAATGAAATTTATTGCTGAAATGGTTTAATTGCATTCAAAGAAAATCTAAATATTTAGTGGTTCTAAAATTCAATATAAACCAAACGCCATAAGGAATAACAAACATTATCGACAACATCGACAAAATAAACAGACATTTTTTAAATGTTGGTAGGAAAACAGATGAATGGATAAAAGTATTTGCAGGCTTCACATTCATTAATATATCCCTAATTTTTATTTTGGAAATTTGTGTATAGTCAGAAGATTTATAAATGGGAATATTTTCAGGACTATGCTCCGCCTTTATCATCTATCTCATATTCATATTATACGTTTGTCAACAATCCTTCAAAAAATTTGGCGGCACAGTTAATGTGTTTCCATGTATCGTGATCGAGGAGTACGTCATACTTCCATTCGCCCCAAAGCAATGCATAGAGTAAAATTAGGGTAATAAGAAACCCAATCCCATATTACTTGTAGTGCGATGCCCCATTTCAACCCGACCAGAGTCGGTGTAAGTAACGTTCAGATTCCATGCAACAATACACATTGAAATGTTAAACTAACCTGTGCGAAACTTAAGATAAAGTACTATAGTCATAAAACCTACCGAGTAAAATTGGTGGCAAGCAAAAATATTCCCATTTATTAATCTGCTGATTATATGCAATCTGTATGAGCCTATTCACGTTTGGAGTTTGATTTATATGTAGAAAAATCATGCGATGCGTTAGTCTAGACTCAGAGCAGATTGGTTTTAAAATCCCCCGCTGTCCTGGCCCATAGAGTAATGTCCAATAGTTAAGTACCTTGTAAGAAGGGAAGGATAGGTGTGATTCACCCTACGTACTTTACTCTAAAGTGCTCTTCTCTCATTAAACAAAGTATGATGTTACACTAGGGTGCTTATTCTATGGGATTGTCTATGAGAATCGCCCCCTGCTTAAAAGAGTAGGCCTACTCTTTTAAGCAGGGGGCGATTTTGATAGACAGAAGCTTTGCGTTCTAACTCTCATTCAACTGTCTTACAGCGTATAAGACGTCCAGTTCGAATGAGGTTTGATTTTCTAACTAGCGATGCGTTAATCTGTTTCTTTAAATTACAAAAAGGAAACTTTTACTAAATTTTATGAATTTTATTTAATTAATTGACCCCAAGACACAGTAACTAATTTAAAGTGTTAACATAATAGTGAAAGTAGGCAAAAATTAGTGAGATTCCATTCCAAAACCGTAGAAGCATTTTTTACTGAATTTTTAATCCAATTTATTTTAGCCCAAAGAACTTGGTAAAAGTTTTATTTCAAACCAAAATTCAAGCTAAAATTAATAAACTAGTAATATAAATAGAAAAACTGATAATTAAAAGAAGAGAAAATAATTCAATCATTTCCTATGTTCAACCTGTTTCTACACTAAGAAACAAACCTTTTTGGATGATTAACTTTTATATTGAATGTATAACTTTTTGGAGTTTTTATATAGCAATAAACCAGATTAATAGAAATATTCGATTTTATCATTTATATTGAGTGGTCCTTTGACGGCTGAAACAGAAAGATTCTCCTCCCGATCTTGTAACAATTTTACGTGGAAAATGCGATTGCCAAGTTTTATTTTGATGAAGTAAACTAATCCATTCACAAGTTGACTTTTGTAAGATATAGCGACGGGACTATCGTTTGCGAATACACTTGGAGATATGCCCATAGCCTCGGCAGCTTTGATTTTTATATCGCCACTGGCTGTTTTCACGTATCCTCGAATATCTGAAGTGGCAACCTTTTCATCTTCAGATATTCCTCCTGGTACTTGTGCCTAAAGAAATAATAATTGTAATTACTCCCAGCTATAGTTATTTGTTTAATTTAATTTCAATAAAATTATTATTAGAAATAAACATTGATTGAATCATGATTAAGTTTGAGAAATAAAAGTAAATATATTCGAAAAGTTATTACAGCAAATACAGATGTAGCAATACCAAGGAGGAACAAGAGTGTAAACTTTTCCATATTGTAGACAAAATTTTTATAATAAAAGAATAACAGAGGTTTTGTAAGTTGATTTAAATAGTAACCAAATGATCGCAGTTTGAATTGGTAGTTTAAACACACAGTATTTATACAACCTGCAGTTGGTCTGATAAATAGGTCATGGGGTTTTACTGAAATTAAGAAAATGAATAATTTTGTGAATATTTTAAATGTCATTTGTATGCTTACTTTTGCTTGTTTGTTACAAGTTTTCCACGACATCATTAACTAAATTATGTAGAATATAATCATAACATGGCCTCACATTTTAATATCATCGAAATTAGTAGGGCATATAAAATATGGATTATAAAGTTTGGTATAACAAATAGATAGATAACAACCACGCCCCCAACCTTAACCTTCGCAGGAATGAATCATGGTAAAAATTACGTTATGGCCTAAAGTGTTGACGTTTATCAACACTATGCGGTAAATTAGAAAAAACTGAAGTTTTGACAATTGTCAAGACAAGGTGCATTATGTATAATTCATGATGTAACACATTTTAGAATAAGGATTTGAAATTAAATCTAAAAATGATGGGATAAACTGTTTGCGCATAAAATAGAGGAATTAATGTTCCTATAATTGAAACTAAATAGTCACCAATCATTTCTACTTCTACATCATCATTCATCATGTGAAAACCCAGGGTCAAATCGGAAAAAGAAGTTTCAAAAAAGGGAATCAAACGTTCTTTTTTGTCTATATTATTTGGAAGACTATTAAATAATGTTCATAGTAACAACAGGATTATTATTACCAGCATTTTGGGACTAAAGTTTGAAAAGTAGGCAAAATATTTGCAGAATTAGAATTATTGGTAATTATTAAATCAATTCAGTTTCAACATTTTTTGGTTAATTTCGAAATAAGCTAATATTAACTCGTGAGTGTAGTTCATTTGTCTTTTGTAATATGTATTGCATAAAAGCTTTCGCATTTTGAATTTGGGAATTCCTTACCACACGTATAGACTCGTTAGAAGGGAGTGATGATATATTATGTATTGGAAGACAAAAAGATGTTGACCTTTTGTATAGGACTAAATTTGAAAAGTATCTAAATCTGGTGAAATGAGAATAATAATAACTATTATGTGAATATTGTATGTGTCTACAGTTTGATATACAACAATTACCAATGAACTAAGAGAGAGACGGATTCAGATATTATGGTATTTAACGATATCTGGAAATACATGTAAATTGCATTGTTCCACAGTGTAATGATTTTAGCTGAGTTAAATAGAGAAAAAAAATTAGAATTCAAATGACGCTGATCATTTTTGCTACAATTTGCTACTGTAGGAGTTATTAAAATTCAAAGTTCCATAAAATGAAAATTCTCTGGTCTTCTCTGATATTATAATATTATCCCAAGGATATGTTAGCTACTAGTGGACCGTTTGTTGTGATGGTGATGGTGAATTTATTTAATGATTTTATCCCAGCGTGTGATGCATTAAATTCTAAGTTTAATAGTAGTTTAATAATAGTAGTTTAAAAGGCGAGTAGTTCCACAGCGCTAATAACTCGTGATGTGCTTATATTATTTAGTATACGGAGATGATATAATATTATTCACATTGCAAGAAAAAATTATTGCTGAACAGTTAATCCAATTTATTTTCATCCACTGAAGAACAAAGATGTTATTTTTTCTATATATAGTGGTAAAAGTTAAAATTTAAGTCATAATAAAGTTAATAGAAGCTACAAGAAAGATTTTTATATTACTTATGTTAATATGGTAATACCAGAAAATTAGAACTAAAACACTTTCGGCTGAATAAATATTACGTAACCGAGAGGGCGTGATTGGCAGATGTTTTCAACTTTTGGTACAAATATAACCGAGCTAATCGAAATATACGATTGGCTCATTTAAATCCCGCACTAGTTTGACCGCTGAAACGGAACGCTTCCCTTGGAGATCTACCAATAGTTTGACGTGGAAAATGCGACCTCCTAGACCAGTTTTGATGTAGTAAAATGTTCCAGCAACAGTTTGAGTTTTGTACGAGAAAGCGCGTGGAATCTCGTTACCGAACACATCTCCAGACTCAAGTCCCAGAGCTAAAGCGGCTTTAGCTTTGATATCCTTGCTGGTTGATTCGACACAACTTTGAGTTATTTCAGTTGCTTGTTTTTCATCAGATAATCCTCCTGGAAACTAAAAAATATTATACATAATTATTATATGCTTATAATTTTATACTAGTAATTATCAGAATGTCCTTTTGATTGGCAATATGATTTATAGAATTAAGAAAAGGAAACAATCTATTACCGCATACACACAGGATAATGCAATACCCAAAACGAACAAAAGGGTAAACTTCTGCATACTGAAATGCTCAAATTGCAGGTAAAATTGTAGGTAATTAGTTGATTTAAAATGTGAAATCTTCTCAGTGAAGTTATATAGTGAAAATACACACTTTATATACTAACATCAGGGGGTTCGATAATTAGGTCATGGGATTTTACTGAAATTAAGAAATTGGAGCAAATTGTCTTGTAATTACCGTGACAGTCATTTGTATTCTTATGTATACCTTATTAGATTCTATACATTATTTTCACAGCTTAATCGAAGTCCTAAAACAAACAAATGATATGGGACACAAGAAACCTATAACACTCAATAAATAACACAAAAAACAATCAAAAGGAAGAAGCTAGGCATCAAAACATTTACAAAATATCTTACGAATTATGCAGGTAACGCTAAAATTGATTACTAGTTTTAGTTTGATGTACTCCAATTATAAGGTAATATAGAAATCATTATGGAGTAAAGTTATTATTGATTACATAGAATATATAACTATAGGTAATTTAATGATATATCTCTTACCAATACAAATTTTATTCTTGAGCATTTTAATGCGTTTAAAGTAAATTCTATGCATTTCAATAATCATAATAATTACAAAAATTGCGACTACTTATATTGTTGGTTTTATTTCGTCTTGATGATGTGGCTATTGGCCCTAACATCAAATTCTGATTATCCATACAGGTTCAATTTTTATGGGTAAAGGTGGCCCTTAGCATAATAAGTTTCAGATAGTATTAGTATATATATATATATATATATATATATATATATATATATATATATATATATATATATATATATATATAAAACAGCCTCCATAAAAGATTGGCAGAATTAGAATTATTTAATCCAGAGTGTAGTTCATTGTTTTTTGTAATAAACATTGCATATTGCATTAGCACTTGCGCTTGTATTTGGGATCACCCTAAATACATCACCCTTTAATATAATTGTCTTGTTCGAGTTGCGCAGTGAAAAATTCCATAGGGATGCATGTTTATATCATCGTGTGTTAGTGTTGTAAATCCCAACAAGTCCGTGTATATTTCATAACTAAGCAGTTCATGCGTTATGTATGCTAATATTTCCAGCTTTCAGTTCGCTTAGGATTTCTATTATTTCATGTGCGGGAAGCTTTAAAATTTGGTCATTTACATATTGTTGAAATTATAATACAACTAATACAAGACAATACACTTGACAAGTACCTCCTCCCTGTCCGGAGATACGGACATTTTTCTAAAACAAATGTCCCTATATCAATCAATGTAAAATCTCTACCTCCGGCGCCGACCCACTAAATGAGAAACCATGAAAAGTTCAATTAGAAATAGCTATGCATCTTAACTACTTTCTTCTCACCGTACAATATTGCCCCCGGAATGCACACTAGCTTTATTTATAACAGGGCCTAGGTCCTGTGACCGGCTAGTATATATATATTATGTATTTAAGAAAACAGTTTTTTTAAAGGGAATCAAACGTTCTCTCGATCTTGACTACATTGTTAAATATTTTATACTTCCCTCGATCAAATTCTGAATACTTATGAGTATGGAATACAACAAAGAAAAAATGCCATCTGTGTCACCATCGGCATTATACACACTCACCGTTATTCATTACCATCGGATGCACTGGTTATCATGCTAAATGTAATTAAACAGAGAAAAAATACCAATTGTGTCATCATTGGTATTATGCACAGTCATTGGTTATTGGCTTTGGACAAACAAGTTGTACGGGATATCCCGTACAACTTTGTCCATAGTGTATAACGGCTAGAACTAATATGCCGATGGTGACACAAATGGTATTTTTTCTCCGTTTTAATCCATTTAACGAGATAATAGTCTCAACTGATAGCAATGAATGACGGCAATTAATTGTCGAAAGGATAGACAGTGTAGTGAAAACTGCCAATTGTGTCACCATCGGTATATTAGTTCTGGCCGTTATACTCTATGGACAAAGTTGCACAGCACAACTTTGTCCATAGGTAACACACGATGAATGTCTGTGATGCCGATGGTAACACAATTGGCGATTTTATCACAGTTTTACGCATTAGTTAGGGTTGGCATGCCGTTGGTGACAAAATGGTCATTTATGATGTTATCCTACGTTCGGGTGGGTGCTATGAATGGGTCAGCTTTAAAATTCATAAATGTACTTTCTACTTTTATAATTTTGTTTATATCTGTATCAATGTTTCATGCTTAGCTTATAGCAGTTTCACTTTTATGGGAGGCATGAATTGAGTTTGATGACTTAATTATGCGCCTATCTGAGTTGTATGTATTGTTTATTTATGTAGCATGTATCTCAACTATGTTAACTATGAAATGTGATTAATTTTGAACACCACTAATACCGTTTTATGAATTTTTTTGTCTATTTATTACAATGCAGCACAGCAGTTTATAACATGTACGCATGTTATATACATAAAAATTTAAAATGAGTTATTATGTTTCGAATATTACATTTAGTGTATTATATTTAAGTATGTAACAACTATAACTTTTTAAAAGGATTTAAGCAGACGTAGAAAGAAGTGGGTGACTTAAAAGGGTTTATAATTGTAGGGAAAAGTTAATAATAAGTAAGATAATAAAGTTGTAGGGTACAACTTTGTCCATGCTGCTCATCCTACCAAAAAATAAAACTGAGATAAAACACCAACTATGTCACCATCGGCATTATACACATTCATCGTGTGTTATCTATGGTCAAAGTTGTACAAAACAACTTTGTCCACAGTATATAACGGTTAGAACTGATATGCTGATTGGCAAGCCGATCGACACAATTGGCAGTTTTTACTACACTCTCTATCGTTTTGATATACAATTGCCCTCAATCATTCCTATCAGACAGTACTATCATCTCACTAATAAAAACATCTTACGAAAAAAATAACTAAGATAAAATACCAACTGTGTCACCATCGGAATTACACACATTCATCGTGTATTATCTGTGGACAAAGTTGTACGGTACAACTTTGTCCATAGAATATAACAACTGGAGCTAGTATGCCGATGGTGACACAATTGGCAGTTTTTACTACACTCTCTATCGTTTTGATATACAATTGCCCTCAATCATTCCTTTTAGACAGTACTATCATCTCACTAATAAAAACATCTTACCAAAAAAATAAAACTAAGATAAAATACCAACTGTGTCACCATCGGCATTACACACATTCATCGTGTATTATCTATGGACAAAGTTGTACAACACAACTTTGTCCACAGTATATAACGGTTGGAACCGGTATGCCGATGGTGACACAGTTGGCATTTTCGACTACACTCTATACCATTTTGATAGGCAATTGCCCTCAATCATAACAATAAGATGAGTAAGATGACACAATCATCATGCTAAAAAAAGAAACTAAGATAAAATGCCAACTGTGTCACTATCGGCATAATGCATAACCATTGTGTGGTATCTATGGACAAAGTTGTACAACACAACTTTGTCCACAGTGTGCATTGTTTACAGATGTTAAGCCGATGGTGACACAGTTGTCATAATATGAAGAACTGGATGATATGAAGATTAACATTAATAAAACAACATTGTTCCATAACTACATAAATAATGATGCAACGTTAAAGACTAAAACAACAAAACTAGGACTACCATTACTAATACTACGTTATTGGTTACACAACAAAACTAAACTATACTATGAGCATGAAGTGAACTAACATTGTGCAGCACATCCTTATAGACCTCATCTAAACTTCCACCTAATGCTTTAGGACCGTGATCTAGACCGATCTCGTCTATTCCCAGCACCACGGTGAGCGGCTCTTCCTCTGCCCCTCCTACCAACGGCTCTTCGTCCAGCATTTGGACCACCTCTTCCTCTTCTGATTGGTTCCGGTGCAATAGGTTCCGGTTCTGGAACTGGTGCAGGCGCCTGTCGACGTCTCTCAACGACCAACACTGGCTGACGGTCCTCGTCAACATCTTCATTGCCTCCCGAGTCTCTTCGGCGCCTCCGTGGTCGGGGGCTGCCATCGCTATCGTCATCATCGTTTCCAGGAGGTGATGGGCTTCTTCGTCTCCTCCCCCCTCTGCGAGTCCTTCGCGGTCGCGGTGGTGGTACGGCGTCTGGTTGAGGCCAGTTAACAATTACGTCTTCATCTTTTATGTGGTTTTGCCCCTCAAAATTTACCGGGACGATCTCAACGCCTTGCTGTCAAAGGAATAGAAATAAGAATTTGTGATAATGGACAAACGAAGTTATAATTTTCACTAATGATCCCCAATGCAAGATGTACCACAGAATGGAAAAATGTTGATTACTGAGGCTTACGTTGGGTGCGACGTGTCGGTCGGCCGTTATAAGTATTGGTCCCCTAACGAGCCGTGGAATCTGCAAGTGCTGTCGTTCGCTAATCCTACCTTGCTTGAACACAACGTAGTCACTTTTTCGAATATTTCCGAAAACATTGACATCGCTAGAGTCCTGTGTGACAGCTGTCGTAACTCTGAAAAATCCACGAAAATCTAGCCTGGCTCTTCCAATTCTTTCATGAGCATCTCTCGCGTCATCCTCTCCATGAACGTTTACATGTCGCCGAAGATGATTGCTGTAATACGTTCTATAATTACATCCCGGAACTGGGCACAGGTAAAACCGGTTAAACAGACTGTGTCGTTCTAAATAGTGTCCTGTAAACAGAATAAACATTCAAATGTCATTCTTTATTGTCATTGTACCTCGTCGTTAAGCAACGACTTCAATTGCATAGAAGGTCAAATGGGCAAAGTTTACCAATGGTGTCACTGTGGGCAGCCATACTCATAAGTAGCAGTAAGGTATCATCTATGGACAAAGTTGCACCTAGCAACTTTGACCATAGATAATGCATTATGCGTGTGGAAATAATTAATCACTTCACAATGCCAACAGTGACACCATTGGCACATTTATCTGTTTCAGCCGCATACATAACGGGGCAAACAATGACGACAATTACACATCAAACGGATAACTTTTACCGAATGTGTCACTGTTTGCATCTTACATCTACATACTTGTAAAGTAATTGCTACGGATAAAGGTGGACAGGACAACTTTGTCCATTGGTATTATAATATGTGTGTGGTGGTATACAGCCATCACTCAATGCAATCAGTGACACAATTGGCACATTTTACGTTGTTAGCCATTTATTGTTTATAAAACTGGTTCATTTTAAAATCATATAAAACTTACTGTGGAACGATTCACTTCCTGTGAACGATTGGGTAACGTCGACACAAAACGGGCAGTAAACAGCCCTTAGACACCCAGGCCTAAATGCTTCTGCTTTTATAAAGTAAGATTGCTCATTCACGAAGAATTTCTGATCTGTTGCGAAATTCAACAAAACTGTAACGAAATGAAATGGTGTACTTTAACAATTAAAATCAGCAATCGAATATTGTGGACCTAAATGACTACATGTACATGACAATTGACCGGTTTGAATACAGTTACTTACTGTCGTAACTCTCTGCTACTGCCGTAGCGAATGTGTTATTACACAGCGTTCTGGCTTTAGCCATCCTAACCATTGCAAGATTTTGTGCGGCATAAAAAACCTCACGTTGGAATAACATCTCCCCGTTGTAGTAACCTCGCACTTCTTTAGGTGTTGGCATAGGGGCTAAATCCTCTACGTCCTCAGCTGGCATTCTGGCGAAACCTCCTGGACCAGCGGGCTGCAAATCTTCATCAGGAATCTCTACATCGCCTATTTCGTCAGCGACGTCCATTATTTCGTCTTGTGGGAGAGGCGGTGGAACAGCCACAGGTCCAGGTTGCGCATTCGGGCCCAGGTCGTAAGCCCTTTGGAGAACAGCCCTAATATCGGCATCTGGATTTTGCTGCGACGAAATAGATAATAAACATGATTGTTATCAGGTTTTGTTACAATCTGTTTATGTAGTTTATATCCCCTACCAGCATCCTGTTTATCCAAATAATTGCCATGCTTTGATGGTGAAAACAGTAATGAGCATTTATCCACTGGTCGGTTCGGAACGGATACCCCGGATAGTGTACGCGGTACATAAAATTGCCCTGTCCATCTTGTATGCATCCTATGACGTAGGCGGGGTAAACCTGGATCACTTGACTCACGAGCCAAGTTGGCACCAAACATGCATCAAATAGACCAAAATCATGGGTCTCCTCATAGTGATTGCCGGGAACGGGTTGCAGAACATGACGAGGGACTGCTGACAACTTATTGAAAAGACCAATGTTTAGACGAGGAACCGGAAAAGGGACTGGCATCTTTCTGAGGAGATAAGAAAATAATTAAGACCTGTTTGGCATCCCAATAAGGATAATAATGTTGGGTCATTAAAAATAATTGTAACATTACAACTTGTTCATAATTAATGTAGGAACAGTAGTATTGTCACTATACAAGTTACTATGAAATGCTTAAAATTAAATGAAAGAATGTAAGATGTCATTTTACCTTCTTTACTCCTTCAACGGGGGCTACTGGAATAGCCTCACTGGCTGTGCAGATGTCAATTTACCTTCGTTATTCCTTCAAGGGGGCTACTGGAACAGTCTCGCTGGCTGTGGTTTCCTTTTAGGGCTGACTATTGAAAATGACGGAAAAACACTGCAGTTAAATAAATACTACAGTAAAATTAGGGAGATCGACGATTGAGAAAACCGATTCACGAATTTCACCATCAACGATTGAGAAAATCGTTCCACGAATGTCACCTCAGTTTTAGTGTTCCTCAATGATGAATAAAAATTTGACACTTCGGTATTTGTTAACATTCTAATCTAAGTTCATACGCCTTGGCAACCAATTTTATTGGTTGGTAGACAATTAAGGTTGACCGTCACCGTTAGACTTCGCCAAATTACAAGGTGCGTATCGGACAGCCCATGTCTCAAAACACAACAACCTTTACAACTATGACAGCATGATGGGAGTGTAATAGCTAATGACATTGTTAAGGGAGTGTGGGGAGCAAAGTTTAAGGGTAATGACATTGCAATGGCTAATGACATTGATAAACGAAAGCGGGCATAAAAGGTTAAAGCAATGAACCCTAACGGTGCAGTTCTTGTGTGAACTTAGTATCTTTAGTTCAACACTTCGAATGTTGTGGCATATCATCAGCGCATTATGTAGTATGCCTACCGCTGGTTATTATGGTCGATAACTTGTCGGAAACGCAAACATTATATTAAAAACTGCCCATTGTGTCACCATCGGCATACCAGTACCAACCGTTATATACTACGGACAAAGTTGTGTTGTACAACTTTGTCCACAGATTATACACGACGAATGTGTATAAAGCCGATGGTGACACAGAGGGTATTTCATCTCTGTTTTATCCTTTTCACCAACACGATGATATCATGGGATAATAATGTTTGAGGGTACTGGATATCAAAACAGCAGAGAGTGTATTTTAAAATGCCAAATGTATCACCATTGGCATGCTGGTTCTATCTGTTAGAATTGGAAAATGATTTAAAACTTTTCCCGATCACATCCGGGTCACATTTGTGAATGGGGAAAGTTTTTAAAACCTTTCCCATTCACATCCCGGTCACATTTGTGAACCGGAAAAGTTTTGAAAACTTTTCCCATTCACATCGCGGTCACATTTGTGAACGGGAAAAGTTTTGAAAACTTTGCCCCATTCACATCCAGGACTGATTGGCTTCAGAATCAGATTTAAAAAAATGTCATTCCGTTATAAATTTTACTTGATATTAACAATGGATAGTTTTTGTCTTCCCTGAAATGAAACCATTAGATAGTTGTCATTAATTGAAATATAAGTTGAGAATACTTACATGATAAGAAGATTAATATTAATGATAATTGATAATACGCAAGCACGTATCCAGAGGGGGGCGGGTCCCACTATGTATCCAGGCAATTTTTTTTGTCAAATAAGGTTAAAAATCCAAAAAATGTTCGCGAATATGCCATAATTTTATCAATATATTTTGGTGAGCCCCCTTAGGTCAAATTTCTAGATACGTGCTTGATAATTAATACGTATGATTGTTAAGAAGAATTGCTGCTATAATTTTATTTAATTCAGCCTTACATCATGTGTATAGTATGTATTGGAAATTGGAAGACTAGTTAATCTGCATCTTTTTGCATGGGAGTCCTATGATGGAATGATGATCCATAAAAGAAGACGTCAATTCCAAAACGTCCTATTTTCATATAACTTTATATGGACTTAATGTTACAAATGTGGTTAAATGAGAATAATAATTATGTATGTACCTAATATGGCGTTTGACATGCAACAATTACAATGCATTAAATATAGAGCATAAACAATATCATTATATTATTTTATTTATTTATATTTTTATTTATGGCATAAGTCACAGCTTCCTTCGTTAGAAGGCAGCGGAAACTAAAACTTGCATCAATTCATTTACGTTTCATTATATTTTTTAGTTTTCCAAATTGCCCATAGCGCTTGGTATGCCAATAATATTATTTAGTATGACGAAGACAAAAATATTATTCACACGGCAAGAAAAAATTATTGCTGAGCTGTAAATTCAATTTATTTTTATCAAATCAAATAATCAAAGAACATAACAAAAATGTTAATTTATAAAATTCAAATTTATTTTGTATTAGCCACAAGAAAGGTTGTAATAAATACTAGAATCTATACCAGAAAATGGGAAGTAAAACGTTTTCGTCTGATTAAATCAATAAGGTAACCGATAAGGCGTGATTGGCAGGCGGTAACATCTTTAAATATAATCGGGCTATTAGAAATATTTGAGTATATCTACTGCATTCAGTGGTCCTTTAACCGCTACAACGGAGAGATTCCCATTAATATCTCGCAATACTTTGACGTGGAAAAAAGTAGAAGGGTCAAGAGCAATTTTGATGAAGTAAAAGGTTTCATCAGCCACCGTTTGAGTTATGTACCACATAGCGTTGAATTTATCGTCGTCATCAAGTTGATCTTCCCTAAGTCCCGCTCCTTTGACTATTTCCTCTCTGATTTCCTTGCTTAATGAATTGACATATCCTTTAATCTCTGGATCTGCTACAATTTCACCACGAAATAATAATCCAAATGGTGGTATTGAACGCTAAAGAAATATTTTTATGATTGTTAGTAAATGTTATAAGCTTTCTGCCAGTAATTATCCGAAATTAACTTTGATATAGGTTTGAGAATTGGATTAATTTATATATTTATTTATACATTACTTTTGCAAACACACAGGGTAATGCAAAACCCAACACAAACAAAAGAGTAAGCTTCTCCATACTGAAATGCCCAAATCGTTACAGTGAATCCAAAAAAATTAAGTTGATTGACAAACAACCTCTGACTGATTTTGGGTAGTGAAAATAAACTCTATTTATACAAACTACAATTGGTCTGAAAATTAGGTCATGGGGTTTTACTTAAATGAATAAATTGTAACAAATTACTTTGTAATTACCTATTGAATGTGATTTGTGTGGTTATATATCTTTTAGTTTTTATTTTAGATAATTTTTACAGATTATTTATTTTAAATTGTAAGACAAAAAATTAAGAAAATTATCTCATTAACTAAATTACATCTTTGGAATAAGTATTTCAAAATTAATAAAATTTAATGAGGTACTGTTTATGGGTTTGAGGTGAAAAAGATTACTATTGACAGATTTAGAAGTATTACTAGAAATTGATATATTATTACAATTGTTGTTCTTCCTAGGAATTTTAGCATCTTATTTATTCAGATTAGCTAAAGTCGTGTCTTTCATTTGAGGTTTATTATTTAATTTCCTTGCAATCTTAAAAATAATATATTAGACATAATTAGAATATCAAAGGAAATGCATGGTTATAGTAATGTAAATAATACAATTAGAAAGGGAATGATTGCTATGTATGAAATTCATCTTAGAACAGATCCTATGAAGTAACGCTAGCTAAACAGATGTAGGTGTATGTATCCCAATTACAACGGCAGTAAATTTTTTAACAAAAATGAAATTGAGTGCCATATTGAGTTCAATTAATTGATCAATTGTGCTTGAATAATGGAAAGTTATCTCTGCTAATAATAATTTTATGCTTGCTTGCGTTAGAGGTACATCCCATAAACTCTCAAAGGAACAGTTAGGAAGTTTGCAACTAATGATCATAATTTTGACCTAAGATCTCTTAATTTTCGATCCCTAAAACAAATACTTTCGTTCCTTTGTAAAATTACAGAGATTAGCTAGTACCCTATTCCAAAGGCATCATGATCACTACTATAAACGTAAACTGACCCAAGGGCAATGAATAATTCCGTTAATTGTATGTCAGTATGGTTGTACCAATGAGAAGGTTTCCATATTTCAAAAATTTTCTAGTGCACTTAGGTTACATGCGTGCTGGGTTACAGCTAGTATGAAGATAAAACATCTATATGATTATTACGAAGAATTACTGTTATAATTTTACTTTTAACTCATCTTTACACAATGCATAATGCAACTCTTATGCATTGGAAATTGGATGACAAAATGAGGGTCACCAGCAACTTTTTGCATGGGGCAAAATGTGACAAGTATATTTATATGGTGAAATGGGAATGATAATAATGCAAATGTGTATATAATATACATTTCACAGTCTAACATGCAAAAATTTAACAATTACCACTGCATTAATTATAGAGCATAAAATCAAACAACGTTAATAATGTTGGGATTTCCAAAAATCTGATTAGCTCTTGGAATACTTATTTATACTATTTAGTAGGCCAAATGCTAATAGTTATGTAATATTATTATTCACATAGTCAAAAAATATTGCTGAACAGTTAATCCAATTTATTGTTAATTCAATCATCTTAACAAAAATGATATTTATAGAGGTTGAATTTAAATTTAAGTCAAAATCAAGTTAATAGAAACTACAAAAAAGGGTTTTATGTTAGTATGCTAATACCAGAAAATTAGAACTATTACATTTTCGCCATGAATAAATATAACGTAGCCGAGAAGACGTGATTAGCAGACGTTTTCATCTTTCAGTATAACCGGGTTAATAGAAATATTCAATGGGTTCATTTATATCCACTACTACTTTAACCGCTGAAACGGAGAGATTCCCCTTAAGATCTTGCAATAGTTTGACATGGAAAATGCGACGTCCGAGCCAAGTTTTGACATAGTAAAATGTTCCAGCCACAGTTTGAGTTTTGAACGCCAAAGCGAGTGGAACTTCGTCACCGAATACAGCTCCAGATTTAAGTCCAAGAGCTAAGGCGGCTTTAGCTTTGATATCTCCGCTGGTAGATTTAATATAAGCTTGAATCTCTTCATTTGCTGGGTTTTCAACTGCAGATAATCCTCCTAGTGTTTGAAACTATAAAGTATTTTACTTTAATTATTCGTTTAGTTTAATGCAAATATTTATCAGAATTTTATTTTCATTATCTCATGATTTAAATGTCTGGCCATGTAAAATAAGTAATGTAAAACATATTACCGCAAACACACACGATATCGCAGTACCAAAAACGAACAAAAGGACAAACTTCTTCATATTGGAGGTGCTAAATAGCCGGTAAAATTGCAGATATTTTGAAAAATAATTTAAAAAGTGAAATCGTCTCAGAATGAAGTTTTATCGGGAAACTACACACACTTTATATACTACCTTCTTAAGGTGGTTTGGTAATTAGGTCATGGGATTTTACTGAAGTTAAGAAATTGTAGTAAATCGTTTTGTAATTATCGTCATTGTCATTAGTATGCTGATCTTAGTTTAGATTCCATAGTTTATTTTCATAGTTTATTCCAAGTCGTAGAACAAATAAATGATATGAAACACAACAAAAAATGGTATTAAGTAAATTTTAAACATATTTTCAAGATAAGTAGTAAAACATCAAAATTGGATATAATATAATTTATTAACGCACTGTTACGTGCACATATGCAGAAATTTGTCAAACCAAAAATAATGACTAAGCGAAACAATTTTGTCTTTTTTGGAAAAAAATTTTCTAAGATTAAAGGGGAATTAAACGCCCCACGTTCCCTTAACGAATACGTGCATGGTGCAGTGCATGTATATTATATAGGTTTGGCGTACAAAAGATTTCAACAACTTATTTACAGTTTTACAAGAACTACTGGAAACTGATTTATTATTTCAATTATTTTCTCTGCTAAAGAGGTCCAGTGTCGTTTGATTTCAGATTAGTTCCAATCATGTATTTAATTTCATGTTTATAGTTTAAAGTTTTTAGTGATTTTGTGGATAATAATATATTAGAATGTCATGTAGGAAATTCTTGTATAAATAATCCAAAATGCAATCAAAAGAAGAAGCTAGGCGTCAAAACTTTTACAACATAATATTATTGTCCCTTAAGGATGGAAAAGGCCTTAATCCACTATATTATTTGTTTGTCGGTGGTTATGGCCTCCACCTTGTTGTTCATTGGATTAAGACCATTTCAACTAACAAACAAAAAGTGGAAATGAATCAATTTCAATCGCCAAATGAAAGGTAGATTGTTGCCTTTTTTATTGTTAAGGAGCTATATCTTACGAATTTTGAAGCTAATTTTTATAATATTTTTATAATATATTTTATATAATATAATATTTTTATTTTTTATAATATGCTAATAGCTCATAATGTATAATCTACTTTATTTGTATTTGTTAAAATAGTTAATATTTCTTATTACTGTGTTCTTTGTGGCAAGCCTTAATTGTAAGGTCAGTGGCAATAAAAGCCTTTATATATATGGAATATATTATGGAATAATTAAAATAGGTGTCTAACAATATTAATTTTATTCTTGGATTTCATTTTACGGCATTTGAAGAAAATTCTATGAATTCCAATAAGAATAATAATTACGAAAAAAGCTTGATAGATTTAAAATTTTAAAAGATTTAACTGTAATCGGAATCGGTGTAAGATTTACAAATTTTCCAATCCCAAAACAAATATTTCCAGTTCCATTTGTAAACTTCCGTCAACAATATATATATATAAAATTCGAAAAGTCGGTTCAAGGGCTGTCAAACATAATGATACTATTTTAAACTATCAACCCTTCTGTAATTTGGATTAGAATCGTTTACTATTGCCTTCACTCCAAATGACAATCGTCAAGCAAATCGAAGTCAAAAGTCTCTTTGTTAAATGCACTTTGCTTTAACCAATAGAATTACAGATTTTTATGACAAAATTTTACATGATTTCCATAATGCATACCAAGGGGGATATTTATTGTCACAAAGGTGTTCATTATACTTTGAATATTCAATGTAACCAATTTTACAACAAGAAAATACCAATAACCACAATTGGCTCAGTTAGGACAAACTTATACATAAAAAATTAATTTCATGCGTTGTATTAGTATTAGACTGTTTATTTGAGTCGATGTATATTGATACAATTTAGCAACAAGTTAAGTAATATATATGGCTAAAAGTAATGCATATAATGTGGCTAAGTTTTTCATATGTGCCGATAGGGCGTGATTTTCTTATATTTATATTATTGAGTAGGTCTGGTCTAAGAATATATATTCACTGGGCCAAAAAAATTATTACTGAACTGTTAATCCAATTTATTTCTCAAATCTCTATTTATCTAATGAACGTTACAAAAATGTTAATAATATTGAAATAAAAATTCAAGTCACAATCAAGTACAAATCAAAATCAGTTAGAAAAGAAACGACAAGTAACGTTGTTATGCTATATAGCATATATTATTATGCTATACAGAAAATGAGAACTAGAACATTTTCGACTGAATAAATGTGAGGTAACAGAAAAGGCGTGTTTATTTTTCAGTAGCCTCCTGGAAAAGGAAATATCCACCATCATCGATGGGATCAGACTCATCTACTGGTCCTTTGATACCCTCCACGATAAGATTATAATTACTATTTTGCAATAATTTAACGTGGAAATAGTACTCCCCGAGTCTGGTTTTGATGTAGTACAATGTTCCGGTTCCGATTTCATCATCAACACTTTGTTTTTTGTACGATAAAGCGATTGGACTTTCGTAGCGATCGATTGGATTATCGTTAATTTGAAGAAGACGCAAAATATGGTTAGCTTTAGCTTTGATATCATTGCCAACTTTGACATAGTAAGATGAAAACTCTGGACCTGCATTGAAATAGTCTTCAGATAATTCTTCCGTTGGTTCATATCTTGGAGCCTAAAAAAATATACAATCATGTGTCATATTTCATATTTTCACACAAGCAATTATCAGAACTTTGTGTTGATTGACTTAATGATTTATAAGTTTAAGAAAAGGAAAAAGGGTTCATTTAAAAATCTCTTACCGCAAATGCACAGGATAATGCAATACCCAAGACGAACAAAGGCGTAAACGTATGCATACTGGAAAGCACAAATTTTTGGTAAAATTAGAGATACTTGTAAATTTATTTTGAAAAATAAAACTTCTCAGAATGAATTTTTAGGATGAAATACACACTATATATACTACCTTCAGATGGCTTGGTAATTAGGTCATGAGTTTCCACTGAAAATAAGAAATCTATAGTAAATTGTTTTATAATTACTTTAAATGTGATTTGTATGCTATTCTATACTTGTTTTTACTTTTGGTGAAAACTGATTTAGATTATTTCTAGTAGTAGAACATATAAATAATATGAGATTCGAGATATAATGAAATAATTGAACTTTGCAGTCGATACCAAAATCGAACAATAACAACATAATATTATGGCATGGCTAAATGAAGCACACGTAAATAAATCTTCTCAAATGAGAGTAATAAATATCTACGCATATACATAAAAAGTACGCAGACTGACAAACAACTATTACCAATGCATTAAGTATGCAGTATTATAAACAATAACAATTTATTGAGTTTTCCATAATGCCGATGCGATAGTGAGTGGTAGATTTATATTATTTAGTAGAATATTATTCACACGGCCAAAAAATTATTGCTGTATTGTTAATCCAATTTATTTTATTTCAACGAACGTAACAAAAATGCTATTTATAGTTTTGAAATGTAATTAAATGAACTATGCCATTCAGGTTCAACGTCGAGATCGAAACTTTCGATGGGATCAGATTCACCCACTGGTCCTTTGACACCCTCTACGATAAGATCATAGTTACTATTTTGTAATAGCTTGACGTGAAAAATGTAATCCCCTAGTCTGGTTTTGATGTAGTACAATGTTCCAGATTCACCCCCATCTTCAACAACTTCTTGTTTTCTGTACGACATAGCTATTGGACTTTCATGGCGATCAATTGGGCTTTCGTTATCTTCATCACTACGCAAGAGTTCGTTAGCTTTAGCTTTGATATCATTGCCAACTTTGACGTAGTAAGCTGAAAACTCTGGACCAGCATTGAAATAGTCATCAGATAAATTTTCCGTTGGTCCATATTTGGGAGCCTAAAAATATTTAATCATGTGCTTAATGTCATACAAATTATTGTCAGAATTTTGTGTTGATTGACTTAATAATTTATAAGTTTAAAAAAGGGTTCATTCAAAAATCTCTTACAGCAAACACACAGGATAGTGCGGTACCCAAAACGAACAAAAGCGTAAATGTCTGCATACTGGAATGCCCAAATTGTTGGTAAAATTGGAGATACTTTGTAAATTTTATTCGAAAAATAAACTTTTTCAGAATGAATTTTTAGGGTAAAATATACACTATATATACTAGCTTCAAATGGCTTGATAATTAGGTCATGGGTTTTTACTGAAATTAAGAAAGATATAGTAAATTGTTTTTCAAGGACTCCCGTCTTACAGGCAACTGAATTCTCCTCCGAAAAGAAAATTACCGGCTATTCGGGCAACAATTACTACGGTACCAAAGAAAAAACCTAAATTAAGTTGCAATATGGAAAGTGAAACAGTTCAATTCAATAATAATGTCGATTTGAACCCAAAATTAACTTTATGTGACCTGCAATCGATTTGTGCTGAATACCCTGACTGGACAGCCACTCAAAATATGAACAATGGCATTGCATTTCAATTATTTAAAATAACGATTAACGACTGCTGTAAGATTGAAAAATGTTTACTGGTAAGTTTTATCACTCATTCAGACATTTCTAATTGAGTATTTATTTAATCACTCTGCTTCAATCGAGGAATTATAGTGTTATCAAAATATTAAGTAATTCCAAATGTGCAAGAAATACTATTTGCAGAAAAGTATGTATTGCAATTTAATTTGGATTTTAGATAACTAGTCAAGATAACGTTAAAGTTTACTTTGAAGAGGAAGATGTTACTGGATATTTCTGTAACGACAAACCGGAAGAATTGACAACTAAGGAATTCGTAACAACTGTTTTTGAGAAAGTCCTAAACAGCCATTTTTGTAAAGGGGTAAGTGGGTATGAAAACGTGAACAGCCACTGTACTGGAAAATTGGTGAACAAGAAATGGTTTTCCATAACGTGCGAAAAAATTATTGCGGATATGAATATTTGTAAACCGTGTAGAATGTTAAGTAACTGTTTACTTCGAAAATAAAACATGATAAAAAGCAAGTCACAAAAACAAGTGGATCTGAAAAAACAAATGGCTGCAAAACTAAAGTGTTTCAAAAGAAGAACCACAGGACTTTATAAAAAATTAGATAAAATGAAGACTAAAATCAAAACGTTAGAAAATTCTCTAAAAGATATTAATCGTTCTTCGTTGTTAAAACAACCGAACAAGTTAAATGTCTCGAAAGAATTAAAAATGACAATGTACCATGCAGTCAAATTAGCACAAAGCAAGTCTGCCAAAGGGATGAGGTAATTTTATATTAATTTATTTTACTATTACGACATTATTACAGAAATTATGTCTGCCCATAATATAACGCTATTTTATTTTTAAGAAAAGTTTTCTATAATTCAACTCGATAGTATTCATACTATATTCATAATTTCTACAGCTATGTTGTGTCTATAATGAACCACTACAATACCATTTACACTAGTAATAACAATATTTATATTGCTGGTGTCTGTCCACAATACGTGCCCGGCTGAATTTAGGCAGCGGTACCTCGTTGCCGGTACACATTGTTGCCAAATAACTTTTTTACCGACAACACCGGCAACACCGGCGACACTGTCAACAAATTCCACATACCCATCTGATTGCCTTTATCACTTATTAATATGTTGTATCATACATAATTGTTTAGTACGTTAGAATAGAAAACGTATTTATCTCATCAGCGAATGGGAGATTTACCTACAGCACGGGTTAATTCCTCTCATCCATTCAATAATTCTGGTGTGGACTACGCTGGACCTTTTATGCTCAAGGATGGAAAAGGTCGCGGACGTAAGCTCATCAAACATTACATAGTGCTTTTCGTTTGCCTCTCTACTAAGGCAATTCACCTGGAATGTGTAAGTGACATGACCACTGAAACATTTCTCGCCGCCTTCAAAAGATTTGTTTCTCGTCGTGGAAAGCCCAGTGACATGTTTAGCGACTGCGGCACAAATTTTGTTGGCGCCAATCAAGAACTGAAACAACTTTTGGATCTCACTAACTCTCAAAAATTCAAGAATGATGTCTCTAGTGCCATGGCCAACGAAGGAATACATTGGCATTTCAATCCGCCTGCAGCGCCACACTACGGAGGTCTATGGGAAGCTGGCGTTAAATCCGTCAAATTTCACCTTCGTCGTGTTGTTGCAGATGTTCATCTCACCTACGAAGAATTCATCACAATACTGGCGCAAGTCGAAGCTTGCCTAAACTCTCGTCCACTGACTGCTCAGTCTAACAACCCTGATGATCTAAATGCCTTAACTCCGGGACATTTTCTCATTGGAAGACCTATCACTGCTGTTCCTGAGCCGAACTATTGCCAACTCAAGCAAAATACATTATCCCGTTGGCAATTGACTCAACAATTACTACTCAACATTTTTGGAAGCGCTGGTCCGGCGAGTATCTCACGCGACTCCAGCAAAGAAATAAATGGATGCAAACCGAAAAGAATCTCAAGCTCGACATGATTGTTCTCATCAAGGATGAAACTCTTCCTCCGTCTCAGTGGCGTTTAGGAAGAATTGTGGAAATTCATCCTGGATCTGACAATTTGGTTCGTGCTGTTACTGTCAAAACCCAAACTGGTCTCTTCAAACGTCCTGTCACAAAATTATCTCCACTTCCCATCGATGATAATAGTGAATAATTTATTGTGACATTTATATATACACTTTTACTTAAACATTTATTTCTCTGTACTCTATATACTTTCATATTCAATTCATTTATTTTGTTTTGACACTGATGTGTCAAGGGGGCCGGAATGTTTAGTACGTTAGAATAGAAAACGAATTTACAAACTTCCCGCTGCCTACCACCATTTTCCAAGCTCATTTTCTAACGTTATGTATTTTCTACCTATCTGTATTCTCTCTCAATTCAATGTAGAAGCTAAGTAGCCGTTGATCATTCAACACGTTCTATTCCTGTCTCTATTGCTCAGCGAGCACTAATCAATTGTCTTTCGTAATTTTAACTACTTTTCAGTTTGCTGTCAATAAACTAAACCTAATTAAATAGTATCTTGTCCTGCTATTAAGTTATTATTGTTAGGTCATTTTGTCAGTAGTCAATCAGTTACTCGTCACATTTTAGTCATCCATAAGTTCATTGTCGCAGTCTTAAGTTCACACAACGGAGCCATAGTAAAAACCTACTTTACTTACGCCCCATCATAATAAATTAATATAGATCTAGCCGTCCATATAATGCGGATATAATAAACCTAACCTAAATGAATTAATCAAATAAGGAGGGGATCTGGGGAAAATTGACATTCTACCGGATTTGAATTATAACGAACATAACCTAATAATTTTTATTGATTAAATGATAACTGTCGAATTTGTTTATTTCATTTATGTTATGTTCCATGTTTGCTATATCCGCATTATATGGACGGCTAGATCTATATTAATTAATTATATTATATTTTACAACATATTAAGTGATAAAGGCAATCAGATGGGTATGTGGAATGTGTTGCCGGTGTCACCGGTAAAAAAGTTATTTGGCAACAATGTGTACCGGCAACACCGGCAACGAGGTACCGCTGCCTAAATTCAGCCTACGTGCCCTATGAGAAAGTTATATTTCCAGTTCCTTATTCCAAAATGTAAATATGTATTCATTTTTAGATACACTGCTGATTGGCTACTGAGTGCCTGTTGTTAAGGATCAAGTCCCCTGCAGCCTACAACCCTTTAAGAGAATCAAAATTACTGCCTCTCCCTCATGGTAATACGTTATCAAAATTAATACAAGGCATCCCAAGTGAATTTGGATTCAACACTGTCAGTTTGAAAGAGAAATGAAGAACAAATTAAGACGCGACAGACAAGGATGTTTAATTTTCGACGAAATTCAGTTGAGGGAAAGCATTGATTTCAATAAAACGAAATTGAAGTTTGATGGATTCATCTACTTTGCAGATTACAACGATGAGCTGTTAAATGACAAAGAAAGAGGGCAATTAGCTGATCACGCCCTTGTTTTACTTTATAGGCCGATGAACGGAGATTGGGTATAAGAAAACAAAATGTACATAATCAATTTCATAACGTTTAGTTATTATACTAATTGCAATGAAACAACATTTGTAGACCCAGCCAATAGCAGCCTTTGCAACTAAAGGGGCTGCCAAAGGAACCGTTTTACAAAAAATTATTTTAGAAGCAATTTTAAAGCTAGAAAAATGCTGTGCTGAAGTACTTTCCGTTATTTGTGACGGAGCAAAACCTAATAAAAGCTTTTGGAAAGGATTTGGAATCTCAGGAAAACGTGGTGCCATAAAAAACAAGGTATACATATTAGTATTGCTATATTTTATAAATAAAATATCAGTGGAAACGTCTCCTCAACACGACTTTTTGTCATTTTATGCAGATTATAAATCCGCTTAGTGAATCAAGATTCATCTATTTTACTAGTGATGTACCTCACATCTTTAAATGCATTCGCAACTTTTTTATGAAGCATAGATTAACATAGATTAACTGATATTCAGTTATTATAGAATCACAATGTAACATAAGTTAATTTTGAAACTATGATTTTTTTCATTTGAATAGTTCAAGGGCAGGACAATCGACTATTCGTTTTACGAAAAACTTTATTGTGAAGATACACGGGTCGATGGTTTACGCTTATGTCCAAAACTGAGACTATCACACATAGCTCCAAATAACTTTGAAAAAATGGTTGTATCACTGTGCACTCAGGTATGAAAATTTCTAATTCTAATTTATTTACTTGTAAAATATTTATTTTATGCTTAGCTTCTGAGCAAGACTGTAGCAACAGGAATGTCAACCTTAAGGGAGCTAAACCACCCAGATTTCTTGGATTCGCAATCGACAGAAGATTTTACCCTGGGTTTGAACAATCTTTTTGATTGCCTTAACACAAGAACTGAAAGCGATTGCAAAGTTCTGGGAAATAAACAATTAAAAGTAGACGCCTAATTTTAAAACGTTTTTTGTTGCAAATTTTAGAATGCTGAATAATATTTATTCAATTTATAGATAGTGCAAGACTTTCTTGAAGAAATCAACAAGGAAGAAAATGTTGATATTGAATCTAGAACAAAACACGATAGAAATATCAATACATTTGCCAGTATTGATACAATGCAGTCTTTAAGAGTAACTCTGCAGTCGACGATTGACATCATTAGGTTTTTGAAAAAAGAATTCAATTATTCTTATGTACTGACGGCTAAACTTAATCAAGATTGTTTGGAGGTATTTTTTGTTTCATAGAAATGACGTGATTATACAAGATTTAAATTTTAATAAAATGTATTTTGTAGAAGTTTTTTGGACTTATTCGAGCAGCCGGAGGAAGAGAAGACCACCCAACTGTAGATACATTTTTAAAGCTGTATCGCTTGTTAAGCTTTTATTCACCATGTAAGAGAATCGTCCGAGGAAATGTGCGGTCATCAGGAGAAGAAAACGTTTTGTTATCATTTAAGGAGTCGCTTCGTAAGGGAAAAACGGTACTAGAAAAAAAGAAGGCAACCCAAAAGCAGACCATTGCAGAAATACTTTTTGAAAAACTTATGCTTCTTCATGATGGCAGTCAAAATCTTAATGAAAGCGGAAATCGCAACAGAATAAGTGTTGACACTGAAGACAACATTGTTTATCAATTAGCTGGTTACATGGCTCATCGTTGGAGTGCATAGAGTCTTTAAAGAGTAATGAGTCCTTAAAGCGCAAGGACGTTTTGCTTACAAATAGAAATTTTGGGCATTTGACATGTACATCTCAGGGATTTTTTGAGCTTTTAAAGTATAATATAGAACCTTCTCTGTCACGTCTACTTAAAGAAAAGCAATATTACGGTGACGTATTTTTCGATGTAATCAATCACATTGGTTCCCTGAAAGAAGTTAATATTGGATGCGGGAAAGAAGGACATTGTTTTTCTTTGATTTGTCAAATTATACCAGATTACATTGTTATGCGATTTAACTTTTTTTGTCGATCTTTTAGAAACACTCTTGGACATGGTAAGGCAACAAAATCTCTACGAAAGCAATCTAAATTATTTTCTTCGTAGCATTGTAAGAAATAAAAACCAGAATTGTTAAATAAAATGACCATCTGTCGCTATTCGTATTTAATTAAGTATGGAATTAAGTGGCTATAGCCTTAAAGCTGTGTGGATTTGGAAAGAAAATAACAACAGCGCCACCATAACGGATATTAGAGCAGGCGCATAGGTGAGAGAACAAGTTTTAAACATTAGTTAGCTAACTTTCACGTAAGCGGAGGGGCTAAGTGAGATTGATAAACTGTGACTCAAGGTTGCTTCCAGAGACCAATTATATGCAATTATTAGGTCTGGAAGGCAACCCAAGTCATACATTCAGAAAAAAGTACGACAAAAGTTCACACTATCTTAGAGTTTTAGGACACGAAACTTACATACTGACATTTATCAATCAATAATTTAAATCATATTTATCATATAATATAAACTATAAAAAACCATGTCCATATAGATACAGTCAGTCACTGGTTCAATTGAGAACCATGACTACTATAATACATGAACCAGTGAGTGATAGAATATAGAACCAGTGAGTGTAGGCTTAAATACATGTATTAGATAGGCAAGGAGCACCCATTTCAAAACCTCTAAACCTTGACCTAGAACAGCATATGAGGTATCAAATGAAAGATGAAAATATACTTAATTAACTTATCAGAACAGATTTTAAGCAAAGTTAATTTTACATGAAATATTAATAAAAATATTAATACATTATAAAATACTATACTTTATGCTGTAGATTTCACATAATGTTTTGTGGTTCAGGTTAAAAATAATTGAATAATTGTATCTATAGTTTTACAAGACTTATTAATACGTTTTCGCCATAGAATTTTTGACAATAAGGAACTTCAGCATCGTTTTAATTCCCATCAGCTTGAATCTTGTATTTCAGTTGAGGATTACTATTTATGTTTTGCCATTATTAGAAATAATATATTAGGCGATCTCAAATAGGGAATTCATTGGTAAAGAACACATTCCGAAAGGGAATGACATGTATGAATTTCTTTACAATGGATTCATGAAGTAAGGATAACTAATCAGATGTATTCCAATTAATTACATGATTATTTAGAAATAATTTTAATGAAATGAGGTTATTTCTTTTAAAATAATAAAAGAAAGTCAAACAAAAAATAAACGTTATTCGGCACTATATTTAAAAAAAATAAAATTGAAAATCATATTTGTAATCCACTGTGCTTTAATAATGAAAAGACATTTCTACCAACAATAATTTCATCCTGGGATTATATCTTGCGGTGTTTATAGTACTACATGAACTCCTATATACGAATAACTTATGATGATTGTCGCCAATGACCATCATTTGGTGTAAATTTATTTCTAAATTTTTGATCCCTATAAATCAAATACTTCCCGTATCCTTTGTAAAATGACATCAATTAGTAATAGTAATATATTCTCTATAGGTTGTAGTTGTATATAGTACATTAGCAATATTTTATAACTGCACAACTGTATTTCTGCATCAGAACCCCATGCTTACATCATGTCACTACTGTGCTGTATTCATGAAGAATTTTGTGTGAAACTCTATAAATCTCTAAATTAGCACGGGAAGAGCACGACAACCTCAAGTAGCAATTAGCAACCTTTTAAAGGGCGCTAGTGATATTTATGATGAAGTGACACAATACAAGGAGATAATTAAGCTTATCAGCCATTAGTGAAGAGACGGCGAAGCGTCTGATTATGCGTCATGAAATGCACCCTTTACTCCTTATTCCGAAAAGAAAAATGGACTTAGTGATTCTTGACAAGGAAATTTACTTTAAAAAACGAAAATTTCCTTCTTGTTTTGTTTAAATGACAATGACTATGACAATAAATATAGGTTGCAACATTTAAACATTTTGCCAAACTAGTCGAATTGATTTGCCAAACTGGTCAAATCAAAAAAACCCCTTTTGCCAAATTGGTCATAGCGTTTTTGCCAACAAGCACTGCCAAACTGACTTTTGCCAAATTGACCGCCACCCCATGAATGATGCTCTACTAATTTGGCTTTCATAATATCAAAGTCTGTTAATTCCTTTCCGTCGGTAAGGTTTTTTGTCTCAACTTTGACATCTGTACAAGTATTCCGACGGCGTTAATGAATTTCTAAAGACAGGATTAATTCTGAGATATTTCTTAATGTAATCATACAAGATGTAATCAAAATATGAAATGGAGGCTTAAAAAAGCAAACATTAAAAGAAAATGTGTTTTATTAGTAGACCAAAATTGTATTGTCTTGGAGTACGCTCGCTATTTATTACACATAATAATATTACATTTAACAAACCATATTGAACTGATAGATATAAATTACGGAGCTTATTTATTTTTAGTTACTGACTAGTATACATAAATTCATCAATTTTTAAGCAAACAGTTTAAACTGTATTTAGCTTCTCAAATTGGTATTTGCTTATTGCTTTTCCATTTCCACCTTCGAAAAGGTAATAGTCGCTGATTTCATCAACAAACGAAGACCAAGGGTGACCTTCTAAAATTTTCGAATCCCATAACATTCGTCCAACAGCAACAGATTTGAATGGTCCGTTAATTAGTTGGTAAATGGTTTGCATTTCGAGATCTGTTGTAATATTATTGCCTTCGATCAAGAAACAACCGTAAATGACTAGATGTTCTGGCTTCAAAATTTCTAAAGGTCTGATGATATCCGGAACATTTTCACTTTGCCATCCTATTAAAAGCCTGTTCAAATGAAACTGACCATTTCCCATAATCCAGTCATCTGCTAAACGAACTTTAATATCCTTTACATTTTTGGGAATAGTAGCAACATCAATTCTGAAATTCTTGGCCACCGTTGTCAATTCCAAACTAGTTAGATTGGGACAATTACTAAAATGAGATAGCAACGGGCCACAACGAGTGTTCCAAATATTTAGATATTTTAAGTTGGGAAACGCAACTGTAGATGAACAAAGAGTTGTTTCGTGCAAATAAATACGTTCAACAGTTTCCGGTACAGCAATGAGATCAATTTCTTTAAACGTGCTTTTGATATTTAAATATTTAATTTCCATGGGTGTTCTCTGCAGAAAAGAAACTGCAGCCAAGTGAAGTCTATTGACTTTCCATTTGGCAGTTTCCCAGACAACTTCCATATCCTGCAATTCAACGCAATCAACAGTAACTTTATCTTTGCTCATGTCTAGACGAATATTTAATTCTGGGTCGGTAGTCTTTCCACTAAGATTCAACGATTCCATTTTATCAAAGTTCATAAATTCATTGATACAAGTATTTTCACATTTCTCATTGTCTTTTATAAATTTGACACCTCTGAAGAAAACTTTTTTCGGGGAGATTTTTGTACCATCCAAATTAATTGTACATCCCCAGAGATCAAGATTTTGAATCGACGGGATATCCCCTACTGAAATGACAAATTGTGGAAACGTTAGCAATAAGCTTGTCAGCCAAATATTTTTTTCTCCAATGTAGTTTCTAACATCTAATTTCGCATTAAAGTCATGAGGTGTCCCGATAAAATGTGCTACTGAAATTATAACTTCACTAATGTACTGCTTCTCTGTCTTCATAAAATTTGCCAAAACAGGATTGGGCATTGGATCAGAATACATTTCTACACGAATAGCTCCAGGAATATTGGCATTAGGGAATACAATATTATGGAAAGCTTTACTCAGCTCATTAGAGCATCTAATTATCTCATCCGTATTCATAGTTTCGTATGCCGTTGGACTTTTGCAAATAAAAACTTTCATTCTTGACCGTTTTCTGAACTCAATATCTGTTACACTTTTCCAATTTGAACACACTCTGCGGCAGTTACAAAGATCTCTAAATCCCATAAATTCAAATAGTTTTGTCAGGATCTGCGAAAAAACATAAAATAGTTATCAACAATAAGATTATATTATTTAACTCATTTGTTTTGGGGAAAACAGGAATTTGTATGGCACACACCTTAATTTTGTACGAAATTTTAAAAATTAGTTTCTCTAACTTTGCATAGTGGTTTCTGAACAAGTATTTACGGCAAGACTGAATTGGTAACAATAGGTAATAAAAACCAAATATATAATTTTTTATAAGCCAGGAGTACGTATTTAAAAAATATAAAAATCTATTGGTTAATAATAAGGAAATTCAAAAGGTGAAGCGTTTTAAATACTTAGGTTTATTTATTAATGAACACTTATCTTTTGAAGAACACTATAATCATGTAAAAAATAATCTTTCAAGTGAACAATTGTTTAAAACGCTTTAGCAAGTTTGTAACACCTAGAGTATACATATAATTATGGTTAAAAACTGTACTGAAGTTTTATGTTTAAATGTTTGTTGAAACTTCCAGGATAATAATGTTTCAGTCTCTATATTAATTTATGTCCATGTCTCTGGAACACCCTTGCCTTCCTTTTTTCATTTTTTTGTCACTATCTTCACTGTCAATGTCACATTCAATATCCGTTTTGTATTCCAAACTGACAAATTTACCTCACCCGGCCATGGTCCTTGTGTTGTTGTGTTGAACACTCAAATACAACTTGTAACGAAATACATCAAACACTAATGCAGCAGACAAGAAACACAGATAACATTCTAATTACGAGATAACGTCAGAACCTAGAGCAATGACTTGCCTTCATTTCTCTGCATAATCAAATATCCATTCCTCCTTAGCTATTACAGTTTCTACCAACATATTTTAACCTTCCAGATTTAAGGTGTGTGCCATACGACTTAAAACGCACCCTTTTGTTTTAACTTAAAAAAGATATGTTTTGTCAAACTTTATACATTCCTGCATGTAGGAAACTAAAGTTAGTCAAATAAATTTTGGGTTGGAGTTGAAATGTTGGAGAAAGCCACCAGTACCGTATTTAGAAGTCGATTTCGGAGGGGGAAATAATGACGTCATACACTTATACGTATTAAGCATAATCGCACAAAGCGCGGAAAATTTTGGCTTATTTTATCTAAAATGAGTCAAAAATAGCCTAAAAATCACATAAAATCGCGCGAGGCGCGAAATTTTTGTTATTTTGAGAAAAATTTCCCCTTTTTTGGATTTCGGGTGGAGGGGCATTTGCCCCAATGTTTCCCCCTCAATACAGCCTTGAAGACCACAATTTTAGCTACTGAAAAAGTCAAATAAAATAAAAACACTTTTATATTTTAGCATTGTACGGTTATGCAACGAAAGATCCGAGTAGCTAAAAAGTCGCTGTATTACTGAAAATATATGTTACTGGCAACGGTAGTAACGAGAACAAAGTAAGCAGTAAGCAGGTTAGAGGTAACGTTGTGAAAACTGTAAATTTTCCCCAATAATTCAACTCTAATCTTTTGGTCAGTTGTAAGTTGGGATTTTCATTAAAATGTATTTAATATCAATTTACCACTATGTTTTTCATGATCGAATGGCAGTCTTCATTTGGGGAAGAAGATTCATTTTCTTGAGTTTCAGGAGACATCGTTAGGATTCTGCTTTCCTTCACCATGTCAACTGACATTTTTGTATTGGACTTTTTCAGCTTCTATTTGTCCCAATCCTAAAATGTGAAAGTTTGGTTTTGACAATTGAACAGGAGAAATAATTGGCATAAAAATAAGGAAAACATTAATTCTAAATCTAAAATGTTAAATAAATGTAACTTACTGCAGGTTAAACCTCCAATAAATTGTATTTTTAAGAACTTGTAACCTTGATGCGATGTCAAGTTTCCGTTTTCCAATTTAATTCCCCTGTCATTCTGTTTCTGCATTCACTGCAGCGTACGCAATTAAGTAAACTGCTGGTCATTTTGGTAAACTGCGTAGTTTTAGTCAAGAAAATTAAAAATTAAAAATTGATATTGGGAAACTTTAAAATTGGCGGGTTTCGATTACGCTTCTGTCAAGGCTAGAACAGAAACGGAGTAAGCGTTCTTTTCCTGCGAGGATCGTTGTATGTGAGATGAGGAAGAATGCTTCGGAACACAAAACAAAGCTGTTTGATTTTCTTTTTTTTGTATTGAATATTTATGTTTGTCAATGCCCCAGTCCCAGTACTTTTCCTTAATATGACTCCCTGACACAGAATTGCGGGTGATGATGGCACTAAGACCAAGACCATTTAATTTGATGCATGGCCATATAACGCATAACGGTGTCTGGAAAATAGGGAACATTAACATTTATTTTATATAGCTGTTTCAATAATTATTACAAGAAAAATAAATACGGTAATTGAAATAAACAGAAAAATTCAACATTGAAATTAAATTCTTTAATAGGAATTTCCACTGGAATTTTTATCATCAGCAACCACTAGGAATTTCATTCTTAATATGTAGGTCACTTGTCTCAATATTGACATTTTCAATTTTCACACTGGAATGAGAAATTTCCAAAGACGAATATAATTGTCGAATGTTTTCATGATGATACTCCACCTGTTCGTTATGAACCAGTTCAGTAGGTGATTGAAAGCATTTGGGGCAGAACGCCAAATAATCTTCCTTTTGCTCGGAATGTTTTTTCCACTCTGAATGCGAAATGTAAATACTTTCTATGCAAAGTTGTGACAATTTCTGCGGGGTGTTTCAACGGGGATTTATTTTGTGAATTAACTGGAACACAACAAAAAATTGACTTGTTTGACAACATTATCTGGGAGTTAGTTGCAGTGGGTTTACAATTTTATTATAGAAATAATAATTTGCTTTTTAGCTGGCATAGAAAGTATTACAATGGATTGGACATGTCATATTATGCATTCTCAGCAAATCGAATGATACATTATGACAGTGTGGTAATTCACAATTTGGCTCAAGCAAATTAAGTAAAAGACATTATCAGAAAGCACAAATTGGGATTGGAGAATAAGCAAATACATTCGCAAGAGAGGCAACCAATCTTCAAATATACATATGCAAGTATTTCACAAAAATTTTATCAAGATCTGTTAACACAACAAATCAATTTTCCAACATGAGACAGAGTGCGAGTGCAATAAATATGATTAGGGCTGCATTGGTATTTTATACACTTATATGCTACAACCTCATTTGAATACCAAACTACACCTAGTTAAATGCAGTTTAAGTTATGTTAAAAATAGAATAAGTAATGTATCGAGAAACTGGATTTAGTGGATTTTATTAAATTCTTTCATACGTACGTGTAAGCATTTAAATTCAATGAACTTAAAACTACACTGTTAGTCTGATCTTCATAGACATTCAAGATGTCAAGAAAGCAAAGATAATACATACCTATGGCACATCTCCAATTGTTCACTTATCAATTTATCATTCTGGAAACTATTTATACGCCAACATAAACCACACCTCGCTTGACTAACCCCATATCATATCTTAGAGATTGAAAAAGAAGACCAATTTTAAAAATCCTTCATATGAAGTTTTAAACAACATCTGTGGAAATAGTATAATATGTTGTGGGAAGTCATCTTAGTCCTTGAATCTTAGCGTAAATAGATATTCGGAAAATTTCATGAAGATATTATACACGTGTAAAAACGGCTTATAGTCTAATGATATATGTCTAGACTTTTGTAAGTTGAGTAGGAAGACGAAGTACCCGAAAGACTTGAAATTCTTGACTTTCATTCATTTTTAAATTTGCTTGAAAGTCAACCTATAAAGATATACGTAGATATTGATCAACACCCAGCAATAGAAGGATTCAATAGAGTTGCTCTACAAAATGATGTTTAGATCAATGCATTAGCATATGGAATGAAACTGTGAGATAGAACAAGCATGTAGCATTAGAAGATCGGAGTACAGTTGCTGAAAACATTTTATAAGATTGAAATTGGCCAATTTAGATAATTCTACTTGTGGGAAGATCAAAGGAAGTTGGAATAAAATGTTGCAAGATTTGAGATGTAAAGTCTAACCTGGATAATATTCAGTATCATGTATTCCATGACTCTTCTGTATATTTAGACAGATAGCCAATTATCAATTATTGCCAGAAATTCATCATTGAAAATCTTTGAGGCAAAAATTACATTTGTATATAAGCTCGGAGTCGTTCAGGTACATTTGTCATATACTATTTGTCTTTCAACTTATTCGGCTCTAAATATTCCTTCCCTATCTGATCTTGATATTTATTAAACATCATGTCCTATTTATCCAGTGCCATTTTGGTGATCATTTTCTATGGTGTTTATTTTCTGCACGACATTCGTTGTAATAGCGTGCAGCGAACAACCAACGAAGGGGAATCCAGATCCAACGTGGGGGAGTTCCCAAGACCAAATAATAGTTGGGTTGCTATTCAGGAACGGAAAATGAAGTACTGTGGTGCCCGTCTCCATGAAGTGGTCAAGTTCGTTTGCAAATCCAGATTTTATTCCAATCATGGCAAAAGAAGCTACGTTTATGGACCTGCTGGAGGATTTACTGGCGAATCAAAAATTACAATGGAATGTTGCAAGTTAGGATGTAGTAGGACTACACTTTTGAAATATTGCGATCCTGAACCTACCGTCGCTGCGGTAAGAAATTGATTAAATTGAAAAGTTTTTGTTATTTAATTTTTACTTACAAAATCTCTTTTTGTAGGAAACTCTATCATCCAATCTTATGAATCAGTTTCGCAACTTTTTTGCGCAATCTCGTAACTTGTCTCCTTTGGGATATCAATCAAATTTCGTCGTTCCCGTGCAAACTGCCAGAGTTCCTCCATTTTCAGAAAACGCTGAAGAAATTGCCTCCAATCAGGAATTTTTCCCACAGGCTGTTGAAACAACCCCAAAACCGTCTCCACGAGCAAGACTTCACGTTATTCCAGAGTCCAATATTGTTCGAGATGCTGAAGACGACTACTATTTCTCCGTTGGACTCTATTAAGTCGAATTTCGAAGGCGGATGTCTTTAATTCCTAAGTAGTAATTAAATCTGCTAAAGTTGTGACTTTTAAAATGTTAACATTAATCAAAACCTAGACATATAATGTTCAAACTATTGAAGCCTGACTTGTTCCTTGTCTGACTTGATAAATAAACTGTAATTATATGTCGGTTTATGCATTTAGCAATGAAAAATCTACAGAAAATTATTTCTGTGCCAAAAATAAAAGAAATTGCAAATTAAAACGTAATAACTATGAGACTATCAAATGTTTTCTTCTACATTCCCACAATATTCATATTTTTAATTAAAAAATGAGCAAAGTAAAGGAGCTAGTTAGTTTTGAATATCTACCCTAGCATATAGGAGCTAATTGCTGTACTACTACATATCTAAAAATAAACATCCAGTAATTTAGATTGTATGCGGCAATACTAACGGGATTAGCATGATAATATTAAGTCTACAAGTTTCAAATTTCACAACGGAATGCTTGAGAACATTTTCTAGATGACTTTAATTTACACTATACAATTACAATTGCTAAAGTACATTTAAATCTCCACATTTAATGCACATAATCACTAGGGGTCTGCTCTATTAGCACTGTATTGTAGCGTTTTACATTTGTTTACAAAATAAAACAAACAGACTGACTATTTCTATTTGCTAAAAGCTATTTCACAGCGATTAAGAGATTTTAATTAGACAATCTTCAGAAAAGTCAAGACCAAAATGAGTCATTTTATAATGCTTTTTGGCATCAATTGCGAATTTATAACGATGACCACATTCTCTACATTTAAAATTATTCTTTGTGGAATGTCTGTAAATCTTGTGCCTTTTTAAATGACTTTTTACATTGCACACATACTCACATTCGTCACATTGATATCGTTTCTCGCCAGTGTGACATCTCCTATGGAAAAGCATATTGCTTTTGTTGACAAATGAGTTGAGGCAAAGGTCACACTCGTAAATTCGTTCTACCTTCTCTGGTTTTATATGTGATAGAGTTCGCCTGTGACTTTTTAAATGTCTTGTTAAGCAACTTTTTCTTTTAAATCTTTTTTTGCAAATTTCACAGCCGTGTGGTTGATCATCCCGGTGTACTATTTTGTGTTGCAATAGTTTATGCCGATCTGAAAATTCTTTCGTACACATGTCACAATGGAAAATTGGTTTCCATTTTTGAATTTTTGTGGGATGTTTTAACTTCCTGTAAAATCTTTTTTTCCTCAAATTATTCTCCAAATGTTTTTCTTCACATGAGGTATTTCTGTCTTGATCATGATGACTAGTTGACGGTGAAATCTCCAGAGTTTCATGACAGGTCTGGGATTGTTCAGATATTAGATCTTCAATAAATGAATTCGTTGCAGAATATTTAGGGACAGTTTCTACAACGGAGTTTGGCAGTAATTTTATTTCCTCTAGACTAATAAGCAAAAGATTATTTTACTTTTAATTACAACTCGGAAGAGATTAGTAATTTTGAAAATGCAATTTTTTACCCCGATTTAGATGATTGAGTATTTTCATTTGTATCAGTGATTCTATAACTTCCTGACAAACCAATCTTGGACCAAACGATGTTGATTTCATCATTAGATTGTACCGTATCACTTTTGACAACGACCATATCCTTCTCACTCCCATAAAATTGAATTCCTATTAAAAAATCATACATCCAAATTAAATGTGTAATACAGGTTTGTTTTTGTTTGTACCGCAGTAACAATATTGAAAAATATTTGTATTATCTTACTTTGCAGTTTTAATAATGGATGCTGGTTTTCATGAACTAAATTAGTATTTATTACTTCACTTTCTTCCTCTACTGTTGTTTCTACGCCCAAAATTTCATCAATAAAATACTGTGTTTTAGTTCCATGTTCAATTTCTGCAAATGGGACATCAACGATATTTTCATCGTCAGTAAATACAGGAAATATGGAATCGTCAAAATTGTCAGTAAAAATGTCTCCAGGTGTGACAATTTGGTTTTCATTGTTAAAATCCGTTAATTCCTTTTCCGAATAAATGTCATCAGTCATTTTGAAATTCGTGTTCATAACTTTCCGACTGTGATGAAGAATTTCCAAAGATAAAACTAATTCTGAGATTTTTCTTTGGTAATATTCCATCTTTTCTTCAAAATGAACTAATTCAGTAGCTGATTCGAAGCATTTTGGGCAAAATGACAAATTCTCTTGACTAGATTGGAATTCTTCATCTGGGAATGCGAAATGTAAATATTTACTACAAAGTTCAGATAATTTCTGTGACGGGTTACGTAGATTTTCCTGAATAAATTCTTTGAAACATATCACACAATGTGATGACATGATGTTAATTTTAATCATTAGTAATTTTAGCTTTACCAGATGTGTTGTTGTGTGGCCTAAAATTCAATAGACCATAAATAATTTTATTATTATTATTTTGATTGAATTATCTCAGGTTTCTACAATAAAATGAATTTGCCTCTTGCAACGCAACGCGCGATCTTTATATCTTCACAAGGTTTTCATTGCCCCAATAAAAATCATGCAAAGAGAACATTTCATCAATAACCAATATTTAATTAAATCATCTAATAACCAAAATGCTTCATGTCAAAGTTTTCTGAAAAATTATCTACATTAGCTACTGTGTTAGTCTATTGTTTACTGTCTAATATGTAGTCTGGAAAACCTCAAGTGCAAAAGCATTATACTTTTTATCTCATCGCATCGTTTTGAGTCTCTTTTCTTATCTCTTCTCTCCTACCTTTATTGGCGGGCTGAGATTTGCCGCTTTAGGTTTATATTCTTTGACGGTTAAAATAAAAGCATTGCACTGTTGAGCTGCAAACTGTACGGAGCGGACACGGACACCGAGAAGAAAAAAACTGCAAAATTACAGCTGAGAGCTGTAATTTTAATTTTACTGGACAAACCGGAAATAAAAACGAAACAACGGTGATTTAATATAATTTTGGAAGTTGAAGGTCCGATTTTTGAACTGTCATTTATAAGTTATGTATTTTTGTTGTTGTTTGTGTTGAAGTTGAAATCATCTGTGCTGAGTGCTGACTGCTTTGTTCATTATGTCATGTTCATTTTTATTTGTCACAGTTCACAGATCAATTTTGATTTCTAACTATGACTATTCTGACTTCTTAAGATTTTGTGTATAAGCAATTTAAGAATTACAAGTTATGTTATAATTTACAACTGTTCCTTCGTTTTTCAATAAAAACATATTACTGTAGCTACAGTTTTACTTAATTATTATTATTAACAACTTTAACGAAGTAATAATTCTTTTCTGTGTTTGCAGAGTGTGATCAGCTGTTTGCTGTCGTGGTCGACAGTTTTATTTTTTTAACCAACATTTGCTTTTGGGACTAAAATGTTCATAAAGCACGTGATTCTTGACGGGTTTAAGGTATGTTTTACAATTGAAAATCTTTCTAATAATTAGGACAAATAGGCCAATCATTGTTTTAGCTATTAGCTGTGAGTATAATTGATAATGGGAAATGAAAAACTAACAACACTATTAAAATTAATAGACGTTTCCCACAATTCCAGGATAACACTGGCAGGTACTGTAGTCATCATTTCAATACCTATTCATGTTAATTTAGTGACCGGTCACCAATTGTGGGAAACATCTATTGACATTTAGATATCACATTTTAGTAGTGATATCAATTAAACTCCAAATTGTCAGCTGATTGAGCTGATTTCATGATTTTTAGTTTCTGATTGCATCCAAAATGTTGATGTTAAATGTTGGTCGTGAATATACTAAAATAATGTGATTGTGATTTAATTTACAGTCCTACCGAGACAGGACAAATGTTGGACCGTTTGACAAACATTTTAATGCCATTACCGGATATAACGGGTCTGGAAAATCGAATATTCTTGACGCTATTTGCTTTGTTTTGGGTCTCAACTCATTGGCTACCGTAAGACACATTTTTCTGAAATGACTTTGGTTTTGAAAAAATACATGAGAATTTTAAATTGTGTATAAATCCAGGTGCGTGCTACTTGCTTAGGAGATTTGATTTACAAAGGAGCGGGTCTTCTCCGAGCTTCTGTTTCCATTGTGTTTGATAACACCGACAAAAGAAATGGGAAATGTCCAGTAGGCTATGATAAATATGACGAAATTATCGTCTCTCGAACTGTAGAGAATGCAGAGTTGTGCAAAGTAATCAAAAAATTTATTTTTATAAAAATAAGAGTATTATTCAATGGGACATGTATTTAAAAATTATGTATTTCTCCAGTACTTTTTAAATGGACTATTGTCTTCGAAGAAAGACATTGCGGATATGCTGGGCTCTGTTCAACTCAATATTAACCAGCCAAACTTTGTCATCATGCAAGGAAAAATAACGAAAGTGGTCAACATGAAACCAAAGGAACTTTTGTTCATGATTGAAGAAACTGTCGGAGCAACAGCCTATCAAGCCAAAAGAGACAAAACCCAAAAAGAATTAAACGACAAAGAACGACAAGTCGATACCATCAATGAGGTATATAATTAATACAATTGTAGAATATTGGAAAAACTTAATAAACATTTAACTAGTTAATATCGAAAAAAAATATATCGTATTGGTGTAAACATATTCAATAACTTGAATGTACAAAACGTGGACTAATATGACAAAAAGATAATAAAAAGTTGTTAGCTAATTACAATATCTAATTTAAAATTGAAAGTAGGGTTTTGTTTTTAAATTTTGTAACAAATGTGAATTTTAATTTTAAATAATAGACAATGACCGAGATAATCTTCCCAGCCTTGAATAAACAAAAGAAGGCAGTGGCTGATATTGAAGAGTACAATTTACTAACCAACGAACATACACAGAAGAAAAGAGCTTATCATGTTGCCGTGTACAAAGAAAAGAATGTTGAGCTGGAAAGTCG
Source organism: Tomocerus qinae (assembly GCA_020055645.1). Classification (NCBI taxonomy): domain Eukaryota; kingdom Metazoa; phylum Arthropoda; class Collembola; order Entomobryomorpha; family Tomoceridae; genus Tomocerus; species Tomocerus qinae. Next base: position 44,635,454 of record CM034546.1, on the reverse strand, counting down.
TAGCAAGGCACTTGAAAAAGTTTTAGCCGCCGACAGTGCAGATGAAGCCAAGCATAAGAATTACGCTGACGAAATCAAAGAATGTCAAGCTAGACAAAATGAAATGCAAAATGAAGGAACAAACTTTGATGCAAAAATATCTGCCGCAGAAAAGGAAATGAACGTTTACAAAAAGAAAATGTTATTGTCGGAGGCGGAATTAAGTTCAGCAAAGCAAAACGAGCAGGAAGCACGTGAAAATGTCAAAGAAAAGGAAGCTGCCCGAGACGACGAAAAGAAACAAATGGACCAATTCCAAAATAAAGGGAAGTCCTTGATCGAGGAATTTAATAAAGTCAAAATGGAAGTGGAAACAGCTGAGAAAAACTTAACTGACGCCAGAAAATTGTAAGTGGCATTTCAGTTGCAATATTTACACTATTTTATCTAGTAGTAAATTTAATTATTTTATTCAAACAGGGAAAGTGAATTGAAAATGGGAGCTATTGTTGACGAGTATGGAAACGCTATGAATGCACTAAAACAACAGCAAGGTATTTAAATATTTATTTTTTAATTTATTAAATATTTACATTGATTCAGAATTTTTTTAAATTTGAAATTGAGGTTTTATTTGATTGGCAATTATTTGTGTCCAGATGTGGATGAAAAGGTCTTGGGTCTGCAAACAAACATTGAGATGAATGAAATGGACCAAAAGAGACTTGCCGAAAGATTATCAGCGGCTGAAAATCAGTTGAGAAAAGCTCCAGCTCACAAAGACATCGAAAATCGGTTCAATGCTGCAGTGGAGAAAATGGAACATTTTAAGAGGGAGGCTGCTAACCGAAATTTCGACATGGAAACCAATAAGGACTGGCAAAGATTATTTTCCGAATTGAATCAAAAATTGAATCAGCTGGAGAAAAGAAAGCAGGCCATTTTCCGACAGTTTCCAGAACTCAATTTTTATTACAAGTAATTTCATTCATTTTAAATATAATAATAATTTAATGTTTTGGTATACATTAATTTCAAGTTATTAACATATTTACCTATAATTAATTACATTGTCTTTTATTAGTGTTGTCGGCTGCTAGTAGAAACTTAAATAATTCACTAGATCAATTTCTATTTTTCTAAAAATTGATTTCATGTAGTATTTGTTCAAAGTACAGAATAATAAAATTGAATGTCATCATAGGGAGAATCCTAGAAGGGCTGACCCATCCAAAGTACGAGGACAGGTTTACAATCTCATTAAATTTAAAGATATTGAAACTTGGGGGACTGCGTTTGAAGTAGCAGCAAAAGGATTTCTTCTTCATGTGGTCGTCGACGAAGCGGCAGTAGCCAAATATTTAGTAGAGCCAGGAGGTAACTCAATTTGTATTTTTTGGCACAATTAATTACTATTTTCTTAAAAATATAAATTATTAAAATGAATGGTTGCGATTTCAGTTCTGCCAAATCGAATGACAATTCATCCAATGGATGTCTTCAAGTCAAACTCACAAAGTAACATTACACAGAAAATGTTGGACGCGAAATTAGGAAAAGGTGTTGCTACTAGACTATTGGATTTAGTCGAATATGATCCCAAATATCATGACTTAGTTCAAAGTCACATCGGTCACAAAGTTTTAGTAGAAACTTCTGCAGATGCCCGGGTAATTATTTATTAATTAGTATATTATTAAAATGTAGCTTTATTATATTGTAAATATCATTGAGAATTATTTTTTAGCAAGTTGCTTTCGGTCACCATTTCTTTTCTATTGCTAAAAATGGAGATTCTGTCGACCCCGATGGAATTATGCAGGGAGGTGCTAGAAAAAACGGTGGAGCTTGGATTAAAGCAGCCGATGATGTTCGAGTTTTAAACGAAGAGATCGCCAATGCTCAGCATGAACAAGAAATCTTGAAAGAGTAAGTATTAACTTATCATCAAATAATTTTGTTGGACGATATTTTAATAGTTTTATTTTACTAACAAAAGGGAACAAGAATTTTCCTTCACCTTTCGAAAAGTGTCTTACGAATTGGAGACTGCTACCAATTTGAGAAATCAAACTCCCCGGTTTGTTGCGATGAATGAAATTGCCGAGATCAAAAAGAAAAATGGTAACTCTTTTTAGACGTTATTATAAATTTTTAATATACTAATTAATTAAAACTTTTCATTGCAGAAACAATTTCGGAGCAAAATAATGCCATGAAAAAGGAGAAACAAATATTAGAAAAAGAGGCTGCCAAGCTAAAATCCAAAGTTGACAATTTGGACACAATACGAGCAAAGCATTATGAGGAAAATAAGCAAAATATCAAAAAATATGAAAAAGCTTTGGAAACTGCACAAAAGAATTACGATGCCCGTCAAGCTGTTTATGCTAATGTGGATGTTGACATTAAAGCCCGTGAACAATTAATTCTGGATTGTCAAAAGGTAAATCAAAATTATTCAAACAACAATTTTTGAAGAAATTAATTGGAATTTTTTCTCAGGATGTTGATAAAGCAATGAGTGAGCTTGATGAATACTTAAAAGATACACAATCGAAAACGGAAGCCTTTGAAGCTGCAAAGGAACTTTTTAACTCAAAACAACAAATTTACGATGCAGAAATTGGTGGCAATAAAAAATGGCAGCAAGAGAAACAAAGATTAGAAAATGCAATCGCTAAGGCCAAAGAAAAGTTACATGAGACAGAAATGAGCAAAATGCGAAGAGATAATGACAGAAAGGAATTGAGCACAACGGTGAATGGTAATGTTATCCCTTGTTAATATTTTATTGCATAGTAACTTACTACATAAAAAATAATCTTTTTTAATTGTGGTATTTTAAATTAGCCATAAAAAAGCGATTGGAGGATTTAGAAGCATCCAACCCGGAAATTGACTTTACTAATCTTCCTCCTAGCGGAAGAAATGAAAGTGCAAAGGTAGAAATAAAAAAAATAATTACGTTTGTAATAATTCAATTATATTTAATTATATCCAATTTTTGTAGAAATTGAAAGAAGAGTTAGATTTTCTTGACTCTCGAATGATTACGATGAAAGAACGGCTTGACTTTGAAGGCGCTGAAAAGATGAACATCACTAAAATGAAAATTACAGAAGCGGAAAAGAAATTGAAGCAAGTTTCTTCAAACAGAGACAAATTGCAAGAAGCCGTAAAGCAGTTGGACAAGCACAAAGTAATTAAAAAAATATAAATCAATCTAATGTAATTGCCAATGTATTACAATTTGTATTTGGGTAGATGAATCTTGTCTCTGCTGCTTACGACCGAATCAACACAGAATTTGATAGCATGATGAGTACACTGTTGCCCGAATCCCACGCTCGTCTTGTTCCTGTCAATCCGCATGACCTCACAGCTGGTCTAAATGTACGTAACAATTAAAATTATGAAAACTAAACAACAATTAAAATTATAAATTAAAGCAATAATTAAAATTATAGAAACAATAATTGCAATTATAAATTTAAACAATATATAAAAATATAAAATTTAAGCAATAATTAAAATTATATAAACAATAATTGGAATTATAAAATTTTAACAATGACTAAAATTCTGAAAAGCAATAACTACTATTTTAAAAAGCAATATTTACAATTATAAAATTTAAGCAGTAATTAAAATTATAAAATTTAAGCCGTAATTAAAATTATAAAATTTAAGCGGTAATTAAAATTATAAAATTTATGCCGTAATTAAAATTGAAACATTAATTCAATTACGAAATTTAAATTTAGAACAATAATTAGAATTATGAAATTTAAATTAAACAAGAATTACTATAATGAAATTTAAATTAAAAAATAATTACAATTATGAAATTCAAATTAAACCTACAGTTATAAAATTTAAACAATAATAAAAATTAATAAATTATATATTTTAGATTCATGTGTGCCTTGGTGGTGTATGGAAAGAATCGCTAACCGAGCTGAGTGGTGGCCAAAGATCTCTTGTGGCTCTAGCCTTGGTTTTGTCTCTCTGCATGTATAGCCCAGCGCCTTTTTATGTTCTGGACGAAATAGATGCAGCTTTGGACATGAACCACACCCAGAATATTGGTTGTCTCATTCGAGAGCGATTTAAGGAGACTCAATTCATTTGTGTGTCCCTAAAAGACGGTGAGATAAAAATAATGCTATATTATTTATTGCATGAATTATTTTTACTTTATTTGAATTATGTTTTACAATTTTCAGGAATGTATACTAATGCCAATGTGCTTTTCCAAACGAATTTCGTCAACGGACGATCAGAAGTGCGTCGTTGTATCAAAAAGGGTAATTCTGCTCAATACGTTTTTACTGCTCCAGCTGATGACGGTGCTCAACGCAATCAGCAGCAGCAGCGTTCAGGACCATCTCGGAAGTGATTAAACAAAGTGCCTTTTGAATCGCTTAAATAATCTTAATTAAATAGCCTTAATGAATTATAATTAAATAATCTTAATTTTCTATAATTAAATGTTAGACAATTATTAAATAATTTTCTACAAATGACTATTTAAATTTCCACAATTTTTCACTTTTGTAAATTATTCATGTAATTGAATAGTTGGTAAATGATCAATTTAATAAAATTAAAGTTTACATTCAAGTTTTTCTAACAAGATTAAATTTTTAATTCTCGTTCTTACCATATTGTCAGATGATATTTTATTTTTCCAGAAATTAATTCGCATAAAATAATTGATAATCAAGAAATTAAAATATATTAAAATTCCTTATAAAATATTTACTAGGTGTAAGAGTCATTAGAAATAGAAACTCGCCAATATCGTTTAAATTATTTTTGACATTATTTTCAAGTTCCCACGAAACTGGGACGCAATGAATTTTTCTTCTAAGTTATTAGTTTGCTCTTTAAAGAAAAGTATAAGCGAAATTGGAAAATCAATCAAAATAATTCTTTATGGGAAGTCACAATTTTTTACCGATGGCAAAAAAATTTAAAATTTTCCCAAAAATCATATTTTTCTACCACCAGATACACATGAATTTAAATATATGTGCATCAAGGCAGTGAATATACTAATAACACGAAACTGGAATGTACTGGCACTGAGTTTGTAATTGTGGCGTGTATCTATGCCTAATATGGTATCTATCTATTAATGCTAAGAGTAATTTCCGTCGGATTGACTACTTCAGTCACAAATAGCATAACGACGGAATAATTTTTGTCAATATTAATAATCCTAGCAAAGCAATAATGTGTTACTGTACATTTACATAATAGGGTTAGACATCGTGAACTGATTTCAACTGGCCTAAATTGGAAATAAGTGAAAACTGTTTACATCGTAAACGTAATCTAGACCGAATGCATAACTAATTATAAATCAATTATACTAAACATTCAGCAGTCTAATGAAAATTGGTTATTATTCTTATTAATCTAGTATTAATAAAATAAAGATACTTAATCATATTTTAACAAATGAATTGTATTTGCATTTATAGAAAATTTTATTCAAACTAAAAACGTTTATTTTTAAAATCGATTACGTTGCACAAAAATGACTTTTGCTTTGTATAAGGTCTTCCAAGCAATTCACTATTGTCTCTTTTTTTCAAACCCGATTACCGTTTTGTACATTATTGGCCTTTAGGAAATTTCACCTTCAATATGTTGAGACGATGAGTCGTTTAATTAGGTCAATTAGTATTGAGAGTGTTGACCAACAAGCTAATTACTTATCAATGTGACTTAATTGCTTTCTTAAATTACTCCTCGTTATCTGCTTCACAACATAAGAACCAAGTCGTAGGTTAAGAATCCTGTATATAAACCCAAGCAAAGTCTAAGTCCAGCATCCACAGTTCAACATCTCATCTCAACAATAATACCAAAGTTACCTGTCAGAGCCCACCAACTGTGTAAGTCATTTCCTTCACTCTCTTAATGTTTATTAATATAGTTAAAATAAATATTATTAAAAAAGTATTTGAGCTTCAATTTTGAATTTTGAAATTTCAGAAAAATGAAGGCCGTCTTTGTTTGCGTTCTCGTCCTCGTCGCTGTCCTCTACGTCACAGCTGAGCCAGCTAAATTCGGAGAGAAATGCGAATTCAGTGGTGATGCCGATAAGGATGATGTTGCCTGTGTCGGAGTAAAGAACAACATGGTTTGCACAAAGGAAAAACTTTGCGAATGCCTTCCAAAATTCCACATTGCTGAAGACAAATTGTCTTGCATTGCCGACTAAATTAATTCATTCCCTCAAATCGTTATTTTGATCTAACTGAAGTTAATTTCATTTTTTCTCCTTTCTATCTTCTTGATATGTGATTCAATCTACAGTCAATAAAAATCATAACCTTCGTCCATTTTACCTTAAAATATTTTGACATAATTGAAATAAAATTAATTTGGATATTAAACTGCATCATTATCATTGTGGTCACTAGAACTGAGTCCACATATACTGATTACACAAGACAATTAACAAACATTCAGCATTAGAAACTAATAATAGCATCTTTGAATCATAATAATATATAAGATGCTGTCAATAGATCTTGATTTAGGGGCATTATAATACACAGCAACATTTCTAATGTAACGATTGTTAGCAATTATTATAATTATATTGAATCAGGCTTCTTACGATTAGAAACTATTAGAAATACATTTTAATGGTTTTCTGAATGATTTCTACAGCTTACATGCCCTTCATAACTGAAACTGCTATCAATGTGTATTAATGGGAGAGTATATACTATTACTATATTGAGTATAGTAAAGACACACTCAAACCGCAATGCATACCTTACTTACTATTAATAGTCAATTTATTTCCGAAAGAAAACAGTCGCAGGATACTATAAGGATTCCTACTGTGCCAAATCTCAAGATATTTGCATTGTAAAATTTTAAGTATTTTTAGAAATTTTCTTTGTACCCTGATGTCAGATTATTGTTATGGCAAGCTAAAAGGGTTGTTAATTAGATAATTAAATAATGATAAAGTAATAATAAAGATTAATATTTGAATGGACATCGTTGCAAATACATTACATTGGCATATAATTACAGATTACAGTTATATTATTTTCTTCGTTCATGTTATAAATAACATATTCCATTATATATGTATACTACACTACTTACTTATGTATTTTTAGATTACCAAACAGCATCCAGTATGATGGTCTTTATTGACATTTACCACAGATTGTTTTCAATAATAAAAAGACAAAAATCAGAGTCACCATAAAAGTCAAAACCAAATGAATTCCATAATGTGTGTGATTATTAATAGCTAAAATCAAGGTAATCCCAAATTGATTATTTATTTTTCAGATACAGTGTATTGTCCTCATTGGGGGAGAGACAATGTGTTATTTAGTCCTGAATGCACGACAATTGGTCTGCAGCAACATGGTAAGAAGGACCGCTTCCCAAGTATTTGTCACGACAGACACACACTTTGTCTTTTGAGCACAACATGTTATTTTTGGCCCTGACGCAGGCCGCATCGTCAAGTGCTTGATCGTTGGAGTAGGTGCATGAACTTCCAAATGATCCAGGCTCGGCAGTGACAAAGATGACAGAAGCGAGAACGAGAATACAGACAATAATGACTTTCATTTTCCTGAAATTTCAACATTCGCTATTCGTCAATTACATTAGAAGATTTTGGAAAAATTCGAAGATTTTAAGCCTACAGTTGGGATTTTTAAAATTGACGAAACAATAAAATATATACCTACTACTATACGCAATTTTAAAAATTAGATACCTGGCATTTTGGCGTATAGATTAAAGTAGTGAAATGAGGGAAAGTGACAATAATAGAATTTATATCAATCAAAATATTTCGAAATTTCAAACAACTTTCATATTATATTTTCGTTTCCTAGATCTTTAATACTAAAAAGAAGATGAGCAGCTGAATAATTTTAAGTATATGCGATCTGTTTGGCAATATAATTAAGTCAATTGCAAGATCCAGTAAATTATAGCAAGTTTTATTCTTCCGAATCAGTTTTAATTAAGGGCTCAAAATTCTTTTTTCAATATTTAAAATAATTTAAAGTTATAAATGACTTACTCGATTTTTTTGAAAAACTCTCTGGATTTATTGAAAGTTCTGCTCAGGTGTTGATATTGAACTGTGGATGGTGAACTGTTAATTTTGCTTGGGTTTATATACCAGTTACACCATAAAAATCTTTATCAGAAGTGAAAACGAAAATCCTCCCTTATCTATTTATTGGTTGTATTGGGTTGCGACTTGCGACGCAGAAAATATGGAGCAATGTAAACAAAATACACATTAATGCATCAACTAATTAGCTTGTTGCTCAACACGGTTAATTAAATAGCCCTCATGCATTTGTAGTAATTGGAATTTTCTGATTAGAACTATGTCCATTGTCCGTTGACGCTAATTAAAATATGAGTATAGTCAGAGTTAGCAAACGAATTAAAATTGTCTCAACTATTTTCTCCTTTAGATTGGTTAGTGTTAGTTCTTCTCTATAATATAGTTGTAAATAGGTTTTCTATTTCGTTCCAATCTTTTATAATGATCACGTTTACAATTTTTGAAAGCATATAAAGAACCGCGATTGTTGTTTAACTTTAATTATTAACAGCCACATATGTACAATGTCATATTTCATACATACAATAAGGACGGTGTCTGGCTTTGACCTTATAGACATTAGGTTTTTTAGAAAACGCATGTCTACTCTAAATATCCAATACCAATAATGTCTCTATTTATATATTCGGACTATACTAGCAACAATAACTGTTAATACTATATACCTTTAATACAACTTTTCGTGTAGTTTATTTTTAATAAGTTAAAGGATTATGGCGTTACATGGATAAAAAGGATATCCAAAGACAAAATTAAATTAAAGAAATTTAAGCAGTTTGTCCATTCATATCGATCCTATTTTAATGGAAAAGGTTCATAGTAGTTCTATTCAGAAAATTCCAGTTGTCTCTATACAGCTTGAAATGCATTTAATTTAATTATGTACGTTGACCAACAAGCTAATTACTGAATTCATTAATGCGGTTCAATTGTTTACCTTGTCCCGTGCTTTCTGCGTCGTAAGTCGTAAAAAATAATTTAAAAGTTAAGAATTCTGATAATGCTATGTAAATTTTATGGTATATAAACTCAAGCAAAATCTCAGCTGACCATCCACAGATCCACATCAACAGAAATATAACAATCTCAACGAAGTTCTCGTAAAATACACCAAAGGGGTAAGTTGCTATTTCTTTCAAATTCTAAATTTTTAGTTAGTTTAAATTTTTCATTATTGAAAATCAGGTTTTGAGACTTTGAGCCTAATTTTTGAAGTTCTGTCATTTAAGGAAAATGAAGGTCGTTATTGTCTGCATTCTCGTTCTCGCCGCTGTCATCCTAGCAACGGCCGAGCCTGGGTCATTTGGAAGTTCCTGCACCTACTCCAACGTTCAGGCACTTGACGATATGCGGCCTGCGTCAGGGCCAACAATAACATGTTGTGCTCAAAAGACAAAGTGTGTGTGTGTCGTGACAAATACTTGGGAAGAGGTCCTTCTTTCCATGTTGCTGCTGACCAATTGTCCTGCGTTCAGGACTGAAAAGCAATTATATCCTTAGTAGTATAATTAGTAATCATTTCGACTTCATAATAGTGAAGAATGAAATTTTATTTCCATCATAATATTATCATTTATCAATGGACACCTAAATGTATAAAAAATGTCAACTTTTAAAGGATAATATAATGTAATAATTTTATTGTCATTTTCCTTCATATCACTATTTAATCTAAGCACGCCAAAATTTGCCAGGTCTCTAATTTCAAAAATCGGATACAGTAGTAGGTATAACGTATTTCCTTGTTTGGCCATTTTAAACTTTGCAACCATAGGATTAAAATGCTCGAATTTTTACAAAATACTTCAAATACTATATTGGTTACTTTTGAAATTACAGAAAAATTAAGGTAATCATTGTCTGCATTCTCATCCTCGTCGCTGTCATCTTTGTCACGGCTGAGAGTCTGGATCATTTGGAACTTCCTGCACCTACTCCAAAAAACCAAGCACTTTGCGGTTTGCGTCAAGGCCAATAACAATATGTTGTACTCAAAAGACAAAGTGTATGTCTGCCGTGACAAATACTTGAGAAGTGGTCCGACTTTGTCGTGACAAAAAAATATCCTTCACACATTATTATAATTTAGTAATCATTTCGAGTTCATATTAGTGAAGAACGAAATATATCTCATTTTTATTTCCATCATAATATTATCAATGGATACCTAAATGTATATATAGTAATCGTCAACACTATAAATAAAGCAATTTGTAGTACATATTTCCCATGTATATGTCTCCATGTGTTATGCAATGGAACATTTTTGTTGAAATGTACATAGCGAATATAATACATGTATTACATAAAACAATTAGGTCTACTATAGGTTCGCGAATTTGCAAACTAGACAAAATGGTAGATAATATATTCGTATTGCCGAATACAATGACAATGTTTAAAATGGATAAATTATAGCAATATCAACAAAACTTATACTAGTTGCTTTACATAGTTTAAATATGAATTCATACTGAATTGAATTCATATTAAGCAAAAAAAGAGTCAAATGAAAATCTAAAACCGCATTTACACAGGAAGTAAACAATCTCCTGTAATATGTATTGTTGAATGCAACAATGTTTTAAAGAGTTAATCAATACCAAATAAAAACTTTTCTACAGCATATCTAAAAAATTTAAACCTATAAACTAAGCTTTCATTCTTAGTTATACGTTGGAAATTATTGAAGCTATGGAAAATCTTTAAATAGTAGTTTAGTAACAACATCTACCACTTGGCTATTTTAAGATTGAAAAATAGTTTTTAAATTAACTTCTTTTCCATGAAAACTTAAATCCAGAATACTCGCCCCTACTATCTGATTGGAAAATGGCAATGAAAATGTGAACGTTATGAAGTGGCCTGATATCAAAATTCACTTTAGTATATGCCAATCCAGCGTACCTATAAGCATGTCCATAGAACAAAGAAATGTACATTTAGATATATTAGCCAATAAACATTTTAATCAGCTCATTTTATGTCCATTAAAAATCATATGTAGATCAGCCCAAAGTGCACTTACGCATATATGTCGGGTTCATCTGTTGTCTTGATGATCATCACCATTTCATTAGTTCTCCGATCTTTATCGGCAAAAATGGTCAATCTGTCATATATATACTCGGTGTCCATATGATTAAAGTTCAGGTAAATGGGGAACTGCATGGAAGTGATGACGAATGAAACAGTTTCCTCAAAACGGTAGGTTCCAGACCATGTTGGGTAGGATGCTTGACCTTCACTGCCTTCAAAATGGAAGTTGGAGAATCTTCTTTCACTCTTTGTGTTTCCTCTGCCTTCAAATCTTAATTGAAAACCACCGTTACTACAGTTCATAGGTAGTTCAGATGCCTGAAATGAAAAAAGGACAAACACAAGAGGACCGTCCACGATGTGTTCTTCTCCGTCTGCGGGCAATCTATTTAAATACATAAACATATACAGGGTGGTCGGAAATGAACTATGATTTTTTTTCCTGTATATGAAATAGGAATTGATTAACGCACCATCTATCTATCAATACTTTTATGAATAACACATTACCCCTTTTACAGTACATTATAATTGCGTTAAATTACAATTTCCTAGAACAATAAAGATTAAAAAACTATATTTAATTCCTTTCGCTTTTTTGTTAATAATTCAAGTAGATTGTATTCGGGACTTAATGTTATAAAAATACTGATCTGTAATCTATTAAAATGGCTCTTACCGTATCTAGTACGATAATAATAAAATATTATTCTATAATCTCAATTATTTACATTTCAGTTTTATAGTCGATTGGTGTTCCAGGGACGGTGGGTGGAGTAAAAGGTCTAACCGACATCAATGTTATTGTACTTTCCAATTCGCAATCGTCGTCGTTAACTAAATGGAATGCCATCTTTGTTTTCTTATTTTTGTCTTGAATGGTCCATACGCATTTGGTTGAGTAATTTAAAGATGCATCGAAACTGTAATTAATAACTCCGTTTTCTGCTTCTATTACTCCTCCACAACTTCCATCTCAAAAACAAGAAAAAAATTTTAAGTTAATTATTAATCATCAGTTCAATTTGAGCAGATGATAATGAATTTAATAATTACTCTTAATGGCTGCTGGTATCATTCCATTAGTGTCCCAATGTTTTAGCGTTCTATTTAATCTTGACAAACTCTAATATGTTCAGCAAAATATTTCCATGTTAAATAATTTTGGCTTACAGGTATCATCAATCAAAATTAAATTCAAAAAAGTGGTTTCCAAAAACGTGAAAATATTTTTGACGTGTTATATTTTAGTTTCCTTTAATTAATATCCATACTGAATTCATGTACAACTTAATTGGGAATTGCCAGCTAACAGGATCATTTACCGTTTGTAAATAGCATTGGTAACCATCTTTTGTGGTATCTGAACAACATCGTCTCTTTGTACAAGTGTCGCGATGTATTCCAGGCCAGCCACATTCAACCCTTTCTCCAACAAATTCAGAATAGAAGCACGTAACGTCAGATCCTACATAATAGTAATACATTTCAATAGAACACAAGTGTCAATAATATGTTAAATCGTCATAGTAATTTGGTTTATTTTAAGTACCGCAACGCCTGGGATCTTCATCACTGTGGTCTCCGCAATCATCATTACCGTTACAGATATGGGTATATCTTACGCATCGTCCGTTATTACAACGGAAATAGTCACTGTGACTGCAACCTTGTGAAACAAAGATTCATTAAACCAAACTATGGCTAATTTTTACTAATGTCAATATTTGTTTTCAAATAAGGAATATTTATTTAGAGAAATGCCTTAACAGCATTATTTAGTTATTTTAATTTTTACCGCTGATTTTTTGACCGTTTATTCAAGTTAAATTACCTACAAGTGCCTTAAAAATATGAAAATCAAAAGAAGTATAAAACATATTAGTATTGAAAATTTTTCATTATTGAATATGAAAATAAAAGAAAATCAAAACATATTATTGATTATTAAATTTAAAAGAAACTTTAATTTAAAGTACATTGATTTTTAAAATTATCAATAGAAAATATAAATAGAGTAACTATTTAAATGAATAAGAAATCGAAAAAGGTTTTGCCAATAAAATGGAACATTAATGCTAAATGGATCAATTTCGGAGCATCTCAGCAACAAATGGATTGATTTCCTCTAAATAAATCGTCGATAATTCTTAGGCATTGCTTTGCCAAGTTTAGTCAATATCCGTCAATACATTCGAACGTTATCGTGAGTACGGACAGACGGAGATTAAGTAGACTGTGCGGTTCTATAAGCTCGTCACGGGAAGCTAAAACGAAAAGTGGTAAATTACCTGTAGCGTTGGCGAATTCCATATTATCTATCGCCACAGCAAGTACCTATAGGGTTATAATATAGTCAATTATGTAGGCATATAATAGTAGTATTGTGAGTCTGGTTGAAGTCGTGAACGAGGAAGTACATGTGCAGTGCCACTCCGCCAAAAACTGATTTTTGACCCGTTGAAAATGTACCTATAGGGGTAAATTTGACACTAAAGTGATCCTCGCGTAAAGACGTTCCTGAATATATTAAAATCGCCGACTAAAGGTCAGTCGTTCCACAAAAAATTCGGTTTTTTCGGGTTTACCTTGTGCAGTGAAGTGAGTGAAAAAATGGTGTGTGGAAAAGAGAAAAAGAAGCATTGGCCTTGAAAGTGTGCTGGAGATACGCAAATTGTAGGCAGATTGGTGTCATCCGGAGTCTTCATTGAAGCTCATTTGTAATAACTGATAAGCTACCAGCATGGCACATGTACATGAAAACGCGAAATATTATCGCAGTTCAACCAGACTCCCTCCATCAATTGCATTGGTGGTTGACATGCATTGGGTACGTAAAGTAATATTATAATATCAATTTGTATACTATTATGAGTCTTTATATATTGTAATAGCAGGGTAGTAACACATTTACCTGACCAAACATTCCAAAGGTTAATAACTGTTGTACCTTTGGCTCGCTTATATCTACAGAAATGTGTATCTTGGCTAGTATTACCTGGTGTATGGGGGCTGGGTTGGCGAAAACTGTACTTGATGAAGTCAAGTGTGTTAGTAGCCTTAATGTACATATAGGAGTGCAGAATTTAAAACCGAGTAGTCACGCTGTATTAAGATATGTAGTTAAGCCAAGTGTCATATGTGAATTCCTTATAATTGTAAGTCATTTACGTCTGTTAACTATACTGATTTGCTGTATGTAATGTGAACCTAAATGATATGCAATAATGTACCTAATCTAGAGATAGACTCATTCGGGGCATTTTACATGTATTACTATTAGTTGAAATATTATGTGTCTGAATTGTAATTTTCTTATCTCAAAAGGGGGTAAGTCCTGATGGGCCGTGTAATTAAATGGAGAAGGACGCCAAGCCTTCGTTACGCGGGTAATAGAGGAAATTGAGGATGCATCAGAAATTTTTCTTCAAAACTATCAGTTTATCGGCATATGAGATAATGTATTTTATATGAAATACTTGTATATGTTCTGAATTATTGTACACTGTTCTATAAGGAAACTTTGAATAAATATCTATTTATCTACTATCTATCTATATATCTAATAGTAGTATTGTAGAACGTTTCAGTTCGTTACCGTTAAAAATGCTTCGACTCGGGTAATAAAAACATGAAGCTAATGTCTTTTTAATTGGTGTATTCTTTAAAAATATATTCATACCCCCTTAAAAAAACAACTAGAACCATTGGCAGTGGTTTCATGACAACACCCTCTGAAATAACAGATGCGGGAATGAATTCCAGGCCAACCGCAATCAACTTTTTCTTCATGAACATATTGGAAAGAGCAAGTCTTACTGCTGTAGTCTACAGATTAATAATATTATTTAAGAATATTCAACAATTATTTAGGACCGTTTAGTTTTCAATTGCTGTGTATGTTATTTCTAATCAAAATTAATAATGTCATAATAAAGGATAATTATTTACCGCAGCGTCTAGGATCTTCGTCACTGTTATCTCCGCAATCATTATTTCTGTTACACAAATTTACATTTTCTATGCAATTTCCATTGTCGCAGTAAAATAAGGTTCCACTACCGCAACGGACCGCTACAAAAAAAATCAATGCAATGACCAATTATCTAAAAATGTGTATAGATTTTTTCAACCACGAGTACATACACAGTGCTACACTTTTTCGTCAACATTTTTTTAAAAATCCCCCTTTGTCATCCCATGTACATGTCTGTTGTAATCTGTCCCTGCATTTTAGGTGTATACAAAACATGATGTTGACAAAAGGCGTTTCCAGTTTTTTCTGCTCTGTTGACATTTTAGTCTGTTCATTAAATTATGTACATAAAATGTAGTAGCATATGTGCGATGTATCTTTTTAGTACTGTGCTTAATTCAGGATAAATTGGCTTTTAGTAACTATAATAGGTTGTACGGCTAAGTAAACAAAACCCAACCTATTTAGCCAGAATAAAGGCCGTGTGAGTTGTCTGTACTTCCCCATACGGTATCTATAAATATATATCGTCAGCTTAATATTACAAGGTAACAAGCCATTTTATCATGGCTGCGAAAAGGTAACAAACCACAGTATCAAGAGATGTGGTTTGTTACCTTCTCGCAGCCATGATAAAATGGCTTGTTACCTTACCAAATCGAGTCATTTACCGCAATGTGGTAGTAATTCATCACTATTGTCTCCGCAATCATCGTATCCATCGCAGGTTTGGGGTTTTGGTATGCACTTTCCAATTGCGCACTGAAATGTGTTGCTTTCCTTGCACTCTTAAAAGTCCACGTTAAAAATGACCAACGTTGTTATGGTAATGTTATTTTTAACAGTATAGGCAGTCAAGTTTACATTAAAATAATGTAACTTGACTTTTAAAATAACATTATTACGACGGTAGAATATAGTCACACAAATAAACGTTAAATTAACATTTTTGACACTGTAGTAGAATTACAGTTTTCATAATGTTAACGGTAACATTATCTGATGTTAAGTTTAACGAAAGATAACTTTAAAATAGTTATGCAAGTTAAATACATGTAAATAGCACCTTCTGTTACATTAGCCCGTATAGGACAGTGGTGGTATGTTCGGGTTAGCATTGCAGAGGTACGGAGAACGTCTCCTGCAGTAGAATACTTTTTGCAATCCTTACATTACATCACGTTAATTTTTTACATTAATTAATGTAAACTTTTAACATTCAATGATGTATATATTTCAACGTTATTAAATCATGTTATTTTAACACGAATTAATGTAGGACACAAAAAACAGGAGAAATAACTACATTACACGTTGATTTCAACGTATTTTCATGTAAGGATTCGTAAGAGTGTGGAGGCTAAACATGCAAATATGAAATGTGATTTATTATGTAGGCAAAACATATATTATTGATATTAATAAGACCAATTGGCAATTATGCAATGCCAACCTCAAACCTCATCAAAATATACAATAGAGCTTCTTCTACGTTTAGGAACTTTTGTAGCAGCTGTTTTTGTTATTTTATTTATTGTATTTTAACTGGGCTAATATTACTTTCAATTTTATCTAATTTTCTCACCACAGTGATGTTTAAATTCGTCACTGTTGTCTCCGCAGTTGTTGCACCCATCGCAGACATTATTTTTACTTATAAAGTTATCATTATTGCAGCGGAAAAATGAGTCTTTGTTGCAACCTAAACAGAAAACCAGTTTTTACAAAGTAGGATTTTAATGAATATTAACATTTAACCCTACAACGATTAAAACTTTAGTAGTTATTTTATCATGAAATTCACTTTTTACTTGTATCATTGAGGTCTTCCTGTGTTGAGTTATCAGTAGCAACGGCGGAGATATTCGTAATAAACAAATAAAAATTAATTGAAGTTTTCCGTTTTTTGGCTAGTTAATATATCGAATAGTAATGCGTTCTTAATATTACAAAATACGCTTGCCTTTATAAAACTACACTGTATGCCAACTGGTGTAGGTATTGGACAGCATCTCCGTTTTAGACAGGTAACAATACTAATTCCGTGCCAACCACATTCATTTTTTTCGGAATTACCAGACAGGGAAATGGTACTAGTTGAGGTAGAATCTAAATTAAAAGCAATACTTACTTAATCAATACAAAAGCGATTGCATTAATCGTTTTAGTATTGTGAATTGATATAACTGATTTATATGTAATTACTGCAACGTCGGGGATCCTCGTCGCTGTTGTCTCCACAATCATTGTTTGAGTTGCAGAGGTTTTCATATTTTACGCACTTTCCATTATCGCAACGAAAATGGTCACTTTCATGACACTCTTGAAATAATATAAAAATAAAACATTTTATTGTGCAACTAGCTTTTAGTTAGTTTTCTAAATTTCCTTCAGTGACCCTTACATGCAAAATGGTAATAACAAGCATTAAAAATCACTTCCAATTCTTATTTATTAGGTTAGGTTAAATATAAGTTAGGTTAGGTTGATAAGTTAGGTTATAAGTTAGGTTAGGTTGAATATAATTTTGTGATATATACATTAAAATATAATTAGTAATAACATAAACATAAAGTATATTATAATATAACGAAATCCGTACCTTTCCGGGATAAGTCCGTTACGATTGTGTTTTCCAATCTATCAACTTGTTGTATTAAATTGGTGGAATTTATGCTTATGCTCTCCACCTTGCTACTCAAATCCGCTATCTGAAATACATAATTTTAATTTTGACTAATTCTGGATAATATTGTCACGGAAATTGTCGCATTTGCTATCCCTTTTTCTTCAACCAAATACTCTTTTAAATCTGCAGAAGATTTCGACTGCGAAAAAAATCATTTAAAGACATAGGCAACTCATAGTGAAGATTTTCTATCTTGTTAAAAGGAAATGTTAATCTACCCACACTGTATATACTGACTATTATGTACTTCATCTGTCAGCTCGACTCTTGACTAAGTGATAGGAAAGAAGGTTGTTTAAGGCCAGGGTTTGCGTTGTAAAATTAAATAAGAGAATAGTAAAGCCATTAAAGCATGAACTGCATGCAATTATTCTGGGCGGTCATGCAACCATTTATAATCATTTCATGCATATGTATTATGTATAAATAATTTTTTGTTTTAGATTTATCTAATGTCGTTGAGGAGTTTGTATATTCGCACTAAAATTACCTGCAATCTCTAGAGTGCATTAATTAACAATGATCGATCCCAGTGTTGAGTGATTTGGCACTGTGCCTATGTAAATGTGACCTTTGTCCAGCTATATCACTCCGTATTGAGACAGTACATCCCATATAATTAATACATACTAAGCAAGAAAGAATATAAACCACCTTACTAATAAAGGTTGGGATTCAGAATTTCTTTGGGAAAGGCCTCCCCGCTGCAGGCCTTACTACATAAATAAATTTTCCTTTACTGTCTCAAATGGAGATTGCCTTTGGACATGATTCAATGGATATTGATAACAAAAAATACAAAAACAGAAACAAATGAAAGATTTAAAAAAAATCATGATTGAGAATAGTATTGGAAATCCATGAAGTAACAATAATGCATAGCCAGTGTATATTATTTGTTGACTATAAACAAAAAAAGAAAAACCTGTCGCTCTGAGTTTTGCAATAAGATAGAGGTATTTTGATTTTCTTCCTTTAGGACTAACAATTCGTGCTCGAATTTGGTGGTCATATTATCCAACTGGAATTACAAGGTACAAATCAGAAATGGACTATAGTTTTTGGTGAATTAAAAGTTAAAGCTATAGTTGTGTTGTATCTAGATTAACAGTATTTATGTAGATTACTTTTAATTCGACATCTTCTATTTTTTCCACTAGCTCCGACATCATGGCTTCTTGAGTCTTTATTGGAGGATGGTTTACATCCAATCTATAATACAATAATACAATTATACTGTTAGAGTGCACCAAACGGCGCGTGAAAGCTAGTTCCAAGCCGCTTCTATATCTCGGAATATTTAGACATGACCCCCCAATGTTTCATCGGAAGTTTACCGGACATGAAATGGAGGTCACGTTTCCACACTTCCCATCCCACTCCCCACCCCCTGTGGGTGGGAAGGGGAAAATGAGATATAACCTGATTCGGACAGATATCGACCCCTGGAACAGCTCTTCAAATGCACCCACTCCCTCAGGCTCCCCTCCAAGAAGGTAGTTTCAAATAAGGGTTGTTTGCCCTAATATGTCATACAATAGTCATTGGAAATGTCCAAAGTTTTGCGCTTATAACCTAACCTAACCTAAATGAAATTTTGGCAGATTTTCGAGAGCTTTAATGAAAATCATTGGTTGGGTTAACCTCCTCACGGGGAGTCGGATGGGGTGGGGGTAGGTGGGGTTTTGTTCTTAGGGTCGATACCTGCCCATATCCGGCGGAATCTCATTTTGCCCCACACACTTACTATCAAAATGAAGACATATTGAGCGCGCGGTATCTCAACAACCTATTGACCAATTTGAACCAAGTCGAATAGGGTTCGCCATTCATCCATAGGCATTGTTTTTGCCAATTTAGGTCAACTTCCGTCGTTGCCTTCAAACGTTAGTGTTGGCGAACGAACCGGATGGACCAACCATGCGATTATATTAGCTGCCTTACTCAGGCGAGCTAAAACAGGTTTGAAAACACATAAACCGTAAATTCGGCTCGCAAAAGGTTTCCATACTGAATGTTTTACTTACTACTACGTATCTCAATTTCTTAATTTTTTACACTAAATAAGCCACATTTGTTGACAAAAAAATTTTTTTGCATGTTATAATTATGAATTAAATAATGGAATAATAATTTTTTACCTTTCAACGAGGTCGCCATTGTTCGCCAAAGGTTCGGAATAAACTGTTTGAATATGCAGGCCGATGTAAAATATAAAGAGTAAATATTCCATCATCGGATTGATGATGAAAATCAAATATCTCCTATATTAGAATAAAAATTTATACCAAATAATTAAATACCCAAATACTTAATTGCCTACACCAATGCCTTTTATTAGAGCACAATCTATATTGGTCTATCTATAATGAATTTGGTCAAAATAATATACTTTGATTTACGACCACAGTTGAAAGTTACAATACACAAAAATAAATAAAGTGAAGTTGTATTAGTTGAGTTCAGTTAAGTCTAGCCCATTCGTAAGACCACAAACTAATTAACTGCATATCCAAATTCTGAAGCAGTTACCTTATATGTGCAAGTCCTACGGTGCTTCCGGCATTCTTAGGCGTTGAGATGAGAACTCTTGACTACAAAAGTGAGATAAGAGACTTCCTTCTTCCTCCAGCAGTATAGCATTATAATATTATTTGAGTTTAAATTCTTAGAAATAATCATACAGCAAAATAGACAAATTATCATCCCTTTTAAGATCGTCTTCCGTTATTTATTGCGAATAAAGGCAAGTTGGGCGCAAATATATTATTGCATTCATTTCCGTCATTTTCAGAAACTAGAGGCCCCAGCATTGTAAGAACCCCAGTACTACTATTAAGTTAAATAAACTCTGCTCTTGGAAGTTAAAGTTGAAATTATGTTATGAACATTACGAACCTGTTAGTAATGACTGACAACTTCCAAATTTGGAGAAAAGTAAAATAAATTTTGAGTTTGCAATTTGAAATCTTCGTTTTGCGTATGAATAAGCTGAGTATCGGCAATGTTACGTTGGATTATGTACGAAATTAATGGAAAAATAGTAATTTGTATGGCACAGACATGACTTTTGTATGAGAGAGCTACAAATAGATAGTGTGGCTTTGTAAAGCAGCTTATGACTTTGTATGGCGGTTTATGACTTTGTATGGAACTTTATGACTTTGTATGGTAAGTTAATTTAACATTATATGTATGTTACCTTTTTATTTGATTTTAAAATGTGTAAGACCCTAGTAAATGCCATACAAACTAATTGGCACCCGAAATTAATTAGAATGCATATATTTGCATTATGCATTATAAGAACTTGACACATTTGAAAAATACTTTCAGACAGATGAAAGGATAATGTGCCCTGCACCCCTTCTATTCTAGATTCATGATTTTGAATAGGAGATTAGAAAATGTTTTGAATTTTGAAAAAGCATATACCTACATAATATACAGTGTGCCATGTGCTTATTATAGTATACTATCAAGTTTCTATAGATACACAAAACAATTTCATATATAGGATTATTGTGTTATAACTATAATGGTTAATTATTATAACTCTGGATGAGATTGAATTGAAGACATAATTATTCAATTTCCAAAAATTGTGGTTCGTTTTCTAAGTTTTAAAAACAATTCGTTTTCTAACCACAACATGTTACAACATTCACAAGATTTTTCTGCAACATTTTGACCAACTTTGACCATCCTAGCAAAGATGTGTTTTATATATTTTCATTACTATGCTTGTTGGGTAATTATCTGTAATAAATGAATGGTAAAGTAAATGAAAATACAATTCCACGTATTCTGTTCTGTAGCTCGTTCTGTAATTGATAAGAAAAACATTTTGTGCAGGATGAGTTGGTAGATATGTATTACTTATATTAGGGAACGTACTGAATTATAATTCTAACTATCTAAATTATTCGATGAGTTATTAATCTATTAACGTGCATTGGTGGAAGAGTATGACATATATACTATTGAGTATACAGTAGAGACACAATCAAGCCCCGGTGACTTACTTGCTGGTAATAGTCAATTTATTTTTAGAAGAAAAAGTCGGAGGATAATATTAAAATTCATTAATATATTCCTACTTGGGCCAAATCTCAAAGTATTACATAGTCAACGGTTTTTAAATAGATACCGAATAAATATGGAACATTCGTCCCTAATATTTTCCATTGTATGTACCTATATACTACTTATCCACCTATGTATTTTTAGATTACCAAACAATATACAGTAGGATCTGCGGGAGCCATGCATGCCCATGCCATGTCTCTGCAGCTTATCTTCATTCCTTATCCTCGGCGATCTGCATGTCGCCATCCTCATCTCCCTACCTATCTATTCCTAATACCTATCCCTAATTAATATGTACACCTTAATCTATAACCTGTGTACTTACCTATTTCCACCCATACAACACAAACACACAATAACACAATTGATGTATTATATAACACGCATCCAGGAATTACATTCATTCCGAATCAGACCAGAGGAGGCAAAGTCCTGGTCAAATAAATATTCGCTCCTCAATGGTTCTGTGCTCTTTCACTCACGCACTGAATCATATCACAATCATACATAGAGCACAACCCGGGTACCAGTCTGGCACAGGAGTGCCAGACTACTTTCTACACTCCGGGACTAACCCACTTGACCATGCCCAAAACCGGTGAGCATGCTGAAGCTGCTTAGGCAAGTCGGGAATGGAGAGGAAATGGGATTCAACACTACGAGTACCCATTATCCCCTTACAGATCTTCATTAATATTAATTACAGATTGTTTTCAATAATAATAAAACAAAAATCAGAGTCACCTTCAAATGAATTCCACAAAGTGGGTGATTAATATTAACTACAATCAAGATGATCTCAAAATGATTATTTATTTTTTAGATATGACCAGTGAGGAGACATTGCGTTTTCAGTTTTGAATGCAGTACAATATTATGTCATCGGCAACATGGTAAGAGGGACCGCTTCTAAAGCATTTGTTACGACACACACACAGAATGTTATTGATGACAATGCTACAGGCCGCAATGCCAAGTGCCTGATCGTTGGAGTAGGCCCAGGAACTTCCAAATGATCCAGGTTCGGCCGTAACAAAGATAACAGCGGCGAAATGGAGAATGCAGACTATGACCTTCATTTTCCTGAAATGGCAGAACTTCATTTATTACACTTCAAGTCCCAAAATCTGATTTTCAACAATATTTGATAAGAAAAATTAAAAATAACAAAAAATAGCTTTAGAATTTGAAAGAAATAGTAACTAACCCCTTTGGCGTATTTGGAGATTGTTATTTAATATTTCTCTTGGTGTGAATGTAGAACTGCGGATGCTGAGTTGAGATTTTGCTTGAGTTTATACACCATAACATTTAATCTACATAGCATTATCAGAATTCTTAACTTGTAAATAAGATTTTACGATTTGAAGCGCAGAAAACACGTGGCAAAGGGGCAAGGTAAACAAACAATTGAACGGTATTAATGAATTCGGTAAGTACCTTGTTGGTCAACATACATAATTAAATGCATGCCATGCATAATAGATAACTGGAATTTTCCACTTGGAACTATTTGAACATTGTCCATTAAAATAATTAAAATATGAAAACAAGAAACTTGCTATAATTTACTGGGTATTGCAATTGACTTGATTATATTCCCAAACAGACCGCATATATATTATTCATCTACTCTCTCCTTTTTAATATTAAAGATCTGAGAAATAAAAATATAATATTATGAAAGTTTTCTTGAGATTTTGAAAAACTTTTGTAAAACTGATATGCTATTTCTATTGCCACTTTCCCTTATCCCACTAACTTTAAACATTACAACCGCAGGATTAAAATGCTCGAATTTTTACAAAGTCCTTCAAATATTATAGTGATTAGTTTTGAAATTTCAAAAAATTCTCGTTCTCGCTTCTCTCATTTTTGTCACGGCGGAGTCTGGATCATTTGGAAGTTCCTGGACCTACTCCAACGATCAGGCACTTGACGATGCGGCATGCGTCAGGCCAACAATACCATTTTGTGTTCGAAGGACAAAGTGTGTGTGTGTCGTAACAAATACTTTGGATGCTGACGAATTGTCCTACGTTCAGGACTGACAAAAAAAAATTTTTCCTTCACAAAAGTGTTTAATCATTTGGCGAGCTCATATTAGTGAAGAACCAAATACATCTCATTTTTATTTCCATTATCATTGGATAGCTAAATGTATAATAATCATCAAATGATGTAAATGTATAATAAATAAAGCAGTTTGTAGTACATATTATGTCGCATCTGTATGTCTCTATGGGTTATGCCATGGAACATTTTTGTTGGAATGCGCATCGCGTATATAATACATTTTATTATATTACATGATACAATTAGGCTTAATAAGTTCACATTTTTGCAAACTAGACCAAATGGTAGATAATATATTCTTATTGCCGAATACAATGACGACGTTTAAAATGGATAAATTATAGTAATATTAACCAAACTGAAACTAGTAGCTTTACATAGTTTAAATATGAATTCATACAAGCAAGTATATAGATGCAAGCAAGAGTCAAATGAAAATTCTTATACCGTATTTACACAGGACGTAAATTATCTCCTGTAATATGTATGGTTGAAATGCAAAATGTTTTAAAGAATTTGTCAATATCAAATAAAAGCTTTTCTACAGCATATCGAAAAAAATTGAAACCTATAAATTAAGCTTTTTTAAGTTATACGATGGAAATTATTGAATCAATGGAAAATCTTCAAATAGCAGTAGTAACAATAACAAAATCTACCCACTTGGCTATTTTAAGATTGAAAAAAAGTTTTTAAATTAACTTTTTTTCCATGAAAACTTAAATCCAGAATACTGGGCACTTGTATCTGATTGGAAAATGGCAATGAAAATGTGAACGTTATGTAGTGGCCTGATATCAAAATTCACATCAGCTTGAGTAAGATATCCAGCGTACCTATAAGTATATGTCCATAGAACAAAGAAATGTACATTTAGATATATTAGCCAATAAACACAGCTCATTTTATGTCCATTAAACATCATATGTAGATCAACCCAAAGTGCACTTACGCATACATGTCGTGTTCATCTGTTGTCTTGTTGATCATCACCATTTCATTAGTTCTCCGATCTTTATCGGCAAAAATGGTCAATCTGTCATATATATACTCGGTTTTCATATAATTAAAGTTCAGGTAAATGGGGAACTGCATGGAAGTGATGACGAATGAAACAGTTTCCTCAAAACGGTAGGTTCCAGACCATGTTGGGTAGGATGCTTGACCTTCACTGCCTTCAAAATGGAAGTTGGAGAATCTTCTTTCACTCTTTGTGTTTCCTCTGCCTTCAAATCTTAATTGAAAACCACCGTTACTACAGTTCATAGGTAGTTCAGATGCCTGAAATGAAAAAAGGACAAACACAAGAGGACCGTCCACGATGTGTTCTTCTCCGTCTGCGCCCAATCTATTTAAATACTTAAACATATATACAGGGTGGTCGGAAATGAAATATGATTTTTTTTCTTGTATATGAAATATAGAAATTGATTATAACGCACCAAACCATCTATCTATCAATACTTTTTTGAATAACACATTACCTCTTTTACACTACATTATGCGTTAAATTACAATTTCCTAGAACAATAAAGATTAAAAAACTATATTTAATTCCTTTCGCTTTTTTGTTAAAAATTCAAGTAGATTGTATTCGGGACTTAATGTTATAAAAATAGTGATATCTGTAATCTATTAAAATGGCTCTTACCGTATCTAGTACGATAAAAATAAAATATTATTCTATAATCTCAATTATTTACATTTCAGTTTTATAGTCGATTGGTGTCGCCGGGTTGGTTAGTGGAGTATAAGGTCGAACCGACATCAATGTTATTGTACTTTCCAATTCGCAATCGTCGTCGTTAACTAAATGGAATGCCATCTTTGTTTTCTTATTTTTGTCTTGAATGGTCCATACGCATTTGGTTGAGTAATTTAAAGATGCATCGAAACTGTAATTAATAACTCCGTTTTCTGCTTCTATTACTCCTCCACAACTTCCATCTCAAAAGCAAGAAAAAATTTTAAGTTAATTATTAGTCATCAGTTCAATTTGAGCAGATGATAATGAATTTAATAATTACTCTTAATGACTGCTGGTATCATTCCATTAGTGTCCCAATGTTTTAGCGTTCTATTAAATCTTGACAAACTCTAATATGTTCAGCAAAATATTTCCATGTTAAATAATTTTGGCTTACAGGTATCATCAATCAAAATTAAATTCAAAAACGCGGTTCCCAAAAACGAAAATATTTTTGACGTGTTATATTTTAGTTTCCTTTGATTAATATCCAAACTGAATTCATGTACAACAATATCGGAAATCTAATTGAGAAAACTATGTTGGGAATAGCCAACTAACAGGATCATTTACCGTTTGTAAATAGCAGTGGTAGCCATTTTTTGTGGTATCTGAACAACATCGTCTCTCTGTACAGGTGTCGTGATGTATTCCAGGCCAGCCACATTCAACCCTTTCTCCAACAAATTCAGAATAGAAGCACGTAACGTCAGATCCTACATAATAGTAATACATTTCAATAGAACACAAGTGTCAATATGTTAAATCGTCATAGTAATTTGGTTTATTTTAAGTACCGCAACGCCTGGGATCTTCATCACTGTGGTCTCCGCAATCATCATTACCGTTACAGATATGGGTATATCTTACGCATCGTCCGTTATTACAACGGAAATAGTCACTGTCACTGCAACCTTGTGAAACAAAGATTCATTAAACCAAACTATGGCTAATTTTTACTAATGTCAATATTTGTTTTCAAATAAGGAATATTTATTTAGAGAAATGCCTTAACAGCATTATTTAGTTATTTTAATTTTTACCGCTGATTTTTTGACCGTTTATTCAAGTTAAATTACCTACAAGTGCCTTACAAATATGAAAATCAAATTCAATCAATAAAAACATATTAATATTGACAATTTGTCATTATTGAATATGAAAATTAAAAAAATCAAAATATGTATTGATTATTAAATTTTAAAGAAACTTTAATTTAAAGTACATTGATTATTAAAATTATCAATATAAAATATAAATAGAGTAACTATCTAAATGAATAAGAAATCGAAAAAGGTTTTGCCAATAAAATGGAACATTAATGCTAAATGGATCAATTTCGGAGTATCTCAGCAACAAATGGATTGATTTCCTCTAAATAAATCGTCAATAATTCTTAGGCATTGCTTTGCCAAGTTTAGTCAACATCCGTCATTACATTCGAAAGTTATCGTGGGTACGGACAGACGGAAATTAAGTAGACTGTGCGGTTCTATAAGCTCGTCACGGGAAGCTAAAACGAAAAGTGGTAAATTACCTGTAGCTTTGGCGAATTCCATATTATCTATCACCACAGGAAGTACCTATAGGGGTATAATATAGTCAATTATGTAGGCATATAATAGTAGTATTGTGAGTCTGGTTGAAGTCGTGAACGAGGAAGTACATGTGCAGTGCCACTCCGCCAAAAACTGATTTTTGACCCGTTGAAAATGTACCTATAGGGGTAAATTTGACACTAAAGTGATCCTCGCGTGAAGACGTTCCTGAATATATCAACATCGCCGACTAAAGGTCAGTCGTTCCACAAAAAATTCAGTTTTTTCGGGTTTACCTTGTGCAGTGAAAAAAAGTGAAAAAATGGTGTGTGGAAAAGAGAAGAAGAAGCATTGGCCTTGAAAGTGTGCTGGAGATATGCAAATTGTAGGCAGATTGGTGTCATCCGGAGTCTTCATTGAAGCTCATTTGTGATAACTGATAAGCTTCCAGCATGGCACATGTACATGAAAACGCGAAATATTATCACAGTTCAACCAGACTCCCTCCATCAATTGCATTGGTGGTTGACACGCATTGGGTACGTAAAGTAATATTATAATATCAATTTGTATACTATTATGAGTCTATATATTGTAATAGCAGGGTAGTAACACATTTACCTGACCAAACATTCCAAAGGTTAATAACTGTTGTACCTTTGGCTCGCTTATATCTACAGAAATGTGTATCTTGGCTAGTATTACCTGGTGTATGGGGGCTGGGTTGGCGAAAACTGTACTTGATGAAGCCAAGTGTGTTAGTAGCCATAATGTACATATGGGAGTGCAGAATTTAAAACCGAGTAGTCACGCTGTATTAAGATATGTAGTTAAGCCAAGTGTCAATTGAATTCCTTATAATTGTAAGTCATTTACGTCTGTTAAATATGCTGATTTGCTGTATGTAATATGAACCTAAATGATATGCAATAATGTACCTAATCTAGAGATAGACTCATTTGGGGCATTTTACATGTACTACTATTAGTTGAAATATTGTTATACTTATATGTGTCTGAATTGTAATTTTCTTATCTCAAAAGGGGGTAAGTCCTGATGGGCCGTGTACCTAAATGGAGAAGGACGCCAAGCCTTCGTTACGCGGGTAATAGAGGAAATTGAGGATGCATCAGAAATTTTTCTTCAAAACTATCAGTTTATCGGCATATGAGATAATGTATTTTATATGAAACACTTGTATCTGTTCTGAATTATTGTACACTGTTCTATAGGTCACTGGCTCGAAGGAAACTTTGAATAAATATCTATCTATCTATCTACTATCTATGTAATAGTAGTATTGTAGAACGTTTCAGTTCGTTACCGTTAAAAATGCTTCGACTCGGGTAATAAAAACATGAAGCTAATGTTTTTTTAATTTGTGTATCCTTTAAAAATATATTCATACCCCCTCACACTGTGCGGAATCAATAAACAGGCGGCCCTTTGCCAAATTTTGTAATAAAATTTTTTCGCGCAGATCTTGAATTTTTCACTTTTAATTGGATGAAAATACCCTAAACTAGATAATATATTACTCCAAAAAGTTTCACCTTCATATTGCAATTTTTAAATACGTTGAAGAAATAGTTAAACCAATGTAGTTCAGTACAAATTTTTAAATTTAACATAACATAAAACCCCACCACTACCCACCATTGTGTCTAGTCTTGAAAAAATTCTAATTTTTGATAGAATTTTTTGAAAAAAACTTCAGGTGCCACTAGCGGCTACTTCAAAAGTTACAAAAATGTTGTGAACCCGCCCGAGAGAGGATCATAAATAACGTTTGACATAAGTAAATTATTATGTTTCACAGCGACCTAAAATAAGTTTTGTAAGTTATTAAGGAAATCCAACGATATCTCCAGGGTTCTAACATAACATGGAATCTTCGAATTTGAATTGAAATTTTCCATTTAGATCAAAAAAACTAAGTTTAAATCGGCTATGTATGAAGGAAAGAAATACTTCGAATAAATGAAGAATATAAGTGGACTTGAATGCCACCTACCTGTAGCATCTGGAAGTGCTAGTCCTCTCCATATGCTTCATAATTCACTAATTAATCGGAGGTTATTAGCAGTAAATACAGTTCAGCTGACATTCATTTAAAATTTCCATGACATTCAAAACCAAGGAGTTAAACAGTAATCATGAGTCAGAGCAAAGTTATTGTGAAAATCATTTGAGAAACAGAAAATATAGTGAATTTTCAAAAATTGTAATAACGGTTAAAAATTGGTAAGTACAATTTATTTTATATTTGTTATGTTTAATATGTCAAAAATTTGTAAATTGGAAATATATTGTTATTCTTTTTCGCTTGTTGAATATAAGTAATTACTAGGATTTACCTTACATATGTTTGAGAAGTCAATTCTTAAAAAGTGGATTACAACTGGCTAAAATTTATTATAGGCTAGTCAAATACAGTGCTAAAATCAATTTTAGCTGGTTGCAGATGTTAAGAATGTTTTTATAACTGGAGCATGTATTATGTTTGGATTGGAGGTTAAGGAATCATTAGATTAGGCATTTGATTAAATGGCACTATTAGGAAGTCTATTTTATTAAGGTATTTCAAAATATTTTTTTAAATTGAAAACGCGTGCCACTTGAGTGTCAGCCTTAAAATAAAATTAAATTGGGTGTGGCCATAAAAGCCAATGGAAACGAGTAAATTGGTCTATTGTAGATGAAAATGAGATAAAAGACATGCAGCTAAAATAAAACACGTTGTAGACATATAGCAACTAATGAATTGAAATAATATTATTTAGACAAATAGCAAAATATTTCCTCGCGAATAAATAATGGAATTTTCGCCAAATACATCGGGTATGCATAACCATGGCTCTCATGAAGTTCTTTATCACTCTAAACCTCTGTCGGAAATGGAAAAAATGACAGACAGCGCTGCTGATAAGGACTACAACAAAATATTTACCAAGCGTTTATTTGCAGACATATTGAAGAAAAGAGAAACCGATCAAGAAAACATGAAAAGGTGCTTGTCGACAATATGTAGTAGTGTTCCAATTGTTGATGCCAAGTTACCTGCCTTAAAAAAATATTTGTTCACCTTTAGAAGTAAAGCAAGCGCATTGTGGCAAAGGTTAAAAAGAACAGAAGACAAATGGAAGAATCATAAAACTGTCAAACGATGGGACACAGAAAATCTTGTTCTGGACAAATATACAGTTTTTTCTCCTTCGGTTAAATGTAACCCTTTAAATGTACCAAAGATTCGCTGTAAAAAGCCCTTTAGAGAAATGTCAAAGAGAACACAAAGAAAAGAGACTATGAAAATGTCGGAAGAATTGAAATGTATTTCAACACCTTTGATATTAAAAGCTGCAGCCAAGGAAGTAAAAAAACGAGGATATTCTGAAATTGGTAAAACTATTTTAGAAACAACTAAAAGTCCAACGCGAGCAGAAACAATAAATAAAAAATTTAAACTCGTAGTTAAAGATCCAAGAGCATATAGTCCCGAGGAAGCGTTGGCATTGTTTCTGGACCTAAATTTAACAGTACAGCAGTACAAAACGTTAAGAAGGAGCGCTAAAGCATTAGGATCCAACATTTACCCTTCTTATGATCGACTTTTTGAGGCTAAGAAGAAGTGTCATGTGCCATTGACAAAAGTGAATGACATTAAGGCGTCAGTGCCGTTAAAAAATTTATTAGAACATACAGCTGAAAGACTAATTAAGTTACAAAAAGACGTTATTTCGTCAGAGCATGATAAACGAGGCTGGAAAGATAGCCATGGCGTTTTACATTGTGTTTGTGGTATGGATGGAAGTAGCGGTCACTCCAGATTTAACCAACCATTTGCTACAACGTTAGCCGATCCCAGTGATAAAAGTCTTTTTGCTACGACAATGATACCATTACGGTTAATTAGCAATTCAGATGCTTTGTATTGGAACAATTCCACTCCCCAATCGACAAGATTTTGTAGACCTGTCGAGTTAGAATTTGCTAAAGAGACAGAAGATGTTGTGACATTAAAAATTGATGATTTGAAAAGGCAGATAGAAGAACTTGAAGAATACGAATATTCTATCAATTTTAACGGAGATCACAATATATTCATTAAATTCAAAGTAAGAATGACTATGATTGATGGAAAAATTTTAAATTTCATAACCAAAAACAAATCTTCTATGTCTTGTCCAATTTGCAAGGCAACTCCTAAACAATTTAATGTATTGAAAAATTTTGCTAATGGGACATTTAATGCCCCTGTCGAGAACTTGCAATACGGTATTAGCCCGTTACATTGTTGGCTTCGCTCTTTTGAATTTTGCCTCCACTTAGCGTATCGAAATGTGGAAGGCCTGAAATGCTGGGCAGTGAAAAAAGAAAAACGAGAACTTTTGAATTCCAAAAAAGGAAAAATTCAAAAGGAATTATGGGAGAAAATGAGCCTTCGCGTGGATTACCCGGACAACAGTGGAAATGGGACATCTAACGATGGAAATTGTGCAAGACGGGCTTTTTCTGACTATAAAACCTTTGCCTCTGTATTAGGCATTGATGAGTGGATAATTCATGATTTAAGAACAATTTTAATATGTCTAGCATGCCAGTCTCCCGTTGACCCAAAAAAATTTGGGGATTTTTGTAAAAAGTATTTTGTTAGATATGTAACAGATGAAAAATATAATTGGTTTTTCCTGCCAGCTACACTTCATAAAATATTAATCCATGGTGAAGAGATTATGAACGAAAGTGAGCTGCCACTGGGTATGATGAGCGAAGAAAGCGCCGAAGCTAGGAATAAGCTATATAGAATGGACAGGCTTCGCCATTCCAGATTGACCAGCAGAGAAAATACACTGACAGATATGTTCCATCGTGCGCATGAAACATCAGATCCGTTCATTTCAAGTTTTTCCATCACAGAAAGAAGAAAGCAGAGCAAACTATTACCTCTTCCCCAGGAAGTTAAAGATTTATTAAAAGAACCGCTATATGAAGTCATGGAACTACAACTTAATTCAGTAGCTATGCCTAGTACTAGTAGAACCCTTTTTGACAACCTAGAGGCAATTGAAGATGGTTTGGGAGATGGTGTATTTTTGGATTGCATATTAGAAAGCGAAGAAATACCCCCAGAAATTTAAAACGTATGTCTTAAAACGATTATTTTTATAATATTATGCTATTGTGTAATCACCCTCGGGTGGGCAAAAATAATTTATAATCAAATTTGTAAAAATCCCTGAATTAAAGGTCTAAATAAAATAATTGTACTAAAGTTAACTTAAAAATGACATCGCCAATGAAATAAGTCTCATTTTGACAAAGGGCCGCATGTCAATTGATTCCGCACAATGTGCCCCTTAAAAAAACAACTAGAACCATTGGCAGTGGTTTCATGACAACACCCTCTAAAATTACAGATGCGGGAATGAATTCCAGGCCAACCGCAATCAACTTTTTCTTCATGGACATATTGGAAAGAGCAAGTCTTACTGCTGGAGTCTACAGATTAATAATATTATTTAAGAATATTCAACAATTATTTATGACCGTTTAGTTTTCAATTGCTGTAGCTGTATGTTATTTCTTATCAAAATTAATAATGTCATAATAAAGGATAATTATTTACCGCAGCGTCTAGGATCTTCGTCACTGTTATCTCCGCAATCATTATTTCCGTTACACAAATTTACATTTGTTATGCAATTTCCATTGTCGCAGTAAAATAAGGTCCCACTACCGCAACGGACCGCTACAAAAAAAAATCAATGCAATGACCAATTATCTAAAAATGTGTTTAGATTTTTTCAACCACGAGTACATACACAGTGCTACACTTTTTTTGTTAACACCTTTTCGTCAACATTTTTTTAAAAATCCCCCTTTGTCATCACATGTACATGTCTGTTGTAATCTGTCCCTGCATTTTAGGTGTATACAAAACATGATGTTGACAGAAGGTGTTTCCAGTTTTTTCTGCTCTGTTGACATTTTAGTCTGTTCATTAAATTATGTACATAAAATGTAGTAGCATATGTGCGATGTATCTTTTCAGTACTGTGCTTAATTCAGGATAAATTGGCTTTTAGTAACTACTAGTGAACCCAGCAAAGAAATGAATCAAGCACAACTATTAAATTCAAAATCCTACATGTAACCGTAATCACAAATTATTGGTGTATCTTTATATATAATAATATATTTATGTGTATAAGATCTTCGCTTTTTACTCGGTAATCAGTAATATTGTGACTTTTCCTTTTGCTGTTACCCAATGTTTTACAATAATATGGTAACATTATTTATTGTCCAACCATGTTGGAGTTGGACAATATATATAAAATTATAATTATTATATGTAATTATTATATAATATTTATAATTATTTGACCATTTGTTGGAAAGTCATTAGCCAATGGTAAACACATTGAATCTTCTTGATTGAACAGAAAATACACTTCGACTTTTAAATGCAGAAAATATTATTCAAATACAAAGGAGATTATTATAAGCTAAAATTAACAATTGGTTTCAAATAAGCAACATGAAACCTCATTTTCCAAATCTTATTAAAAGTGTATTAAATTAAAATTTTACCATAATACGTTTAACCCTTCAGAGCCCAGAAAAAAGTAACCATGCTATTGTAACCAAAATCTCAGGGTGGTAATATCAGAATTTTATTAGTGTGCCAACCGAGTTTTAAATTTTTAAATTCACGGGTACCGAATATACTACCCGTATCATATATGATACCCTAGGGTGGAGATATTTAATTATTTAATTGACTTTTGGGAAAATGTAAGTTTTATGATGCAATTACAGAACAACACATATTAGCGATCAAGCACGTATCCAGTAGGGGGTCGGGGGGGCGCAGTGCCCCCCCCAAATCTGAGAAAGAGAGAGGATTTTTTCCAAAAAAGACCAAAAATTGCAAAAAATTTTCGCGCTTCGCGCAAATATGTCCTATTTTTAACATTATTTTTGGTTGCGCCCCCCCCTGACAAACTTTCTGGATACGTCCTTGTTAGCGATAATAAAATGTGTCAAAACACTTGACACAGAGTCCAACGTTACATTTTTTACAAGATGACCTTGCCAGTGTTACACAATTTTCCGCTGCGCATCTTCTCCTTTTACCATTCGGTATTTGACAGTGTGGTCCATTCTGTCGTATCTAATGCCATCTGAAATCCGCAGTTTTGTTATACTTTCAAATGATCTTCGAATTCTTCCTGGACCTCTTGATTGCACACCAAAAATCAAATATTCATCCACAATTGCTCGACGGAAATCCAGTTAGGTCATGCTTCCACCGGAAGATTTGTGCAAAATCTAGGCATTTTGTAAACATGCATCTATAAGCCAAGGAAATAGTGACCACCATCATTTTTGCTTCTTACTCCAAGCCGGTATCTACCAAAAATTTGATCCATCATATCTGTGCCTCCCATATATTTATTATATTCACCGATGAGAAAAGGTCGAGGTACCTGAATTTTAGATTTCGATGCTTGAGAATATCTTGAGGCTTTGGAAATTGGGATTACTCCAAAACTATTTGAAGCCAAATTTACGGCAGCGTTATCCTTCCAAGATACAATGATGTTTCCTCCTTTTGCATCACATTGGTAATAGTAGGCACCTCTTTCAGTTTTTATCAGATTAGTACTACCCCCCAATGAACATTCTTTGGGTATTCGATCTTTTGGTAGAGTTGCAGTACACCCATAACTTCGGATTTTCATTTCGGATAGTAAACTAATGCTGTTGAATAAATTGTCCACAAAAAATTGAAATGGCAACTTCTTCACATCATCATTTGCCAGGTAAACAATTATAACCAGATATAGTAAGCATAATTGCTATCAATACTTTGATATCTTCAGTAGTTATGTAGGGGTCCTATTCCATTTTGAAGACAGAGTAACTCTTGGGTTCGGTTTTGATGAGTACCATTACCTCTGAATCAAAAAACTGTTCGAATAATTGAACAGCACTTAGATTATTATACGAACTGTAGTCTGAGGGGGGAAAGTAACCCCAGAGCTAATTTGGGACAAGTCATTTACATTCCAGACAGAAGGCAAGGCAGCCGTTGTAATTCCTTTTTGTGATATTTTTGGATTCTGAGGTTTCTTGGGTGTTTTGCTGGAGTTTGTGCGGCTTTTTTAGCTGGGGGGATTTTCCCTGGTGTTTTGGAGGAGGAGCTAGGCGAAACAGTGACAACTGGCTGTGGTACAGTGACTGTTGATTATAGGTCATCAACATCTTCATTATATCATCAACCGGATCATCAGTATATCTGTTCAATTTGAAGTGTCCCATGGCTCTCAGCTGGTTACTGGACAAGTTGTCAATAAGTCCCCTTTATCTTCATCAGCAGAATCTTGAGAGTCCACATTTGGGTCAGGAGTTCAATGTAAATTCCATCTATGTCTGGAAAATCATCATTTTCGAGCATGTCAACTAATTCAGCCACCATTAGGACCCTAGAGCAAGTAATTGTGAAATAATTATTATCGGGTCATTCCTACCGTACCATATATGATACGGAAGTGGATTTTCACTTCCGGAACTGAGGAGTATGACATTGGGACAAACACGACATTTTTATGGCAATCTTCAACCAATTTTGTACTGAAATAAAACAAAAAATTAAAGTGCAAAATTTTTTAAAAGTATTTAAAAAATTTTCAAAAATTTACCTGCTCCGCGCTGACATATTTTTTCGTGGGTCCGAATTCCGAAATCCGATATCTCGGAAACGGGAAGTCAAAACTCAAATCTGAAATTTTTGGTATATATCTAGAAAGTGTCTTGTACTACCCGCGTAAACTTACTATTTTGCATTGCCTCAATGTGAGAGTGATAACAGAATTTAGTTGTATATCTTATATGATACCGTAGGCTCTGAAGGGTTAATCACTTACTTACTAATCACAATGAATGAGCCTTATATTCATTTAAATCAGCAGCAGTTTCAGTTTTGAGGACAATGTGTAGGTATAGATTCACAGTGGCTAATTTTCAGATCAGAAAGATGAGTATTCCTTTTGATAGCAGACAGAAGAGAATTTGGTAACTCGTGTTTTCGTCAAAAATCAGCAAAAAATGAATTGAAAGTGCAAAAAGTAAACAGTACAGTAAAAAACACTTTTCACGCAGTTGACACTTCTTACAGTTGCATTGTACAAATGTACATATTATGAAACAATTCTATTTGAATTTTGGTATGCTGCTAGGGCAGCAGCTTATTACACTTTCAACACTCGTTTCCAAACATGACATTTTGCTTTTACGATCACCCTACCAGACATACATACAAACATACATACATAGATATATAGATAGGTAAATTTATTGCTTTATCAAGTCTACGATTATAATATAGAGATAATAGGTTGTAAGGGTAAGTAAACACAAAACCCAACCTATTTAGCCAGAATAAAGGCCGTGTGAGTTGTCTGTACTTCCCCATACGGTATCTATAAATATACATCGTCTGCTTAATATTACAAGGTAACAAGCCATTTTATCATGGCTGCGAAAAGGTAACAAACCACTGTATCAAGAGATGTGGTTTGTTACCTTCTCGCAGCCATGATAAAATGGCTTGTTACCTTACCAAATCGAGTCATTTACCGCAATGTGGTAGTAATTCATCACTATTGTCTCCGCAATTATCGTATCCATCGCAGGTTTCGGGTTTTGGTATGCACTTTCCAATTGCGCACTGAAATGTGTTGCTAATCCTGCAGGCTAAACATGCGAATATGAAATGAGATTTATTATGTAGGCAAAACATATATTATTGATATTAATAAGACCAATTGGCAATTATGCAATGCCAACCTCAAACCTCATCAAAATGTACAATAGAGCTTCTTCTACGTTTAGGAACTTTTGTAGCAGCTGTTTTTGTTATTTTATTTATTGTATTTTAACTGGGCTAATATTACTTTCAATTTTATTTAATATTCTCACCACAGTGATGTTTAAATTCGTCACTGTTGTCCCCGCAGTTGTTGTACCCATCGCAGACATTATTTTTACTTATAAAGTTATCATTATTGCAGCGGAAAAATGAGTCTTTGTTGCAACCTAAACAGAAAACCAGTTTTTACAAAGTAGGATTTTAATGAATATTAACATTTAACCCTACAACGATTAAAACTTTAGTAGTTATTTTATCATGAAATTCACTTTTTACTTGTATCATTGAGGTCTTCCTGTGTTGAGTTATCAGTAGCAACGGCGGAGATATTCGTAATAAACAAATAAAAATTAATTGAAGTTTTCCGTTTTTTGGCTAGTTAATATATCGAATAGTAATGCGTTCTTAATATTACAAAATACGCTTGCCTTTATAAAACTACACTGTATGCCAACTGGTGTAGGTATTGGACAGCATCTCCGTTTTAGACAGGTAACAATACTAATTCCGTGCCAACCACATTCATTTTTTTCGGAATTACCAGACAGGGAAATGGTACTAGTTGAGGTAGAATCTAAATTAAAAGCAATACTTACTTAATCAATACAAAAGCGATTGCATTAATCGTTTTAGTATTGTGAATTGATATAACTGATTTATATGTAATTACTGCAACGTCGGGGATCCTCGTCGCTGTTGTCTCCACAATCATTGTTTGAGTTGCAGAGGTTTTCATATTTTAAACATTTTCCATTATCGCAACGAAAATGATCGTTGTCAGGACACTCTGGAAATAATATAAAAATAAAACATTTTACTGTGCAACTAGCTTTTAGTTAGTTTTCTAAATTTCCTTCAGTGACCCTTATATGCAAAATGGTAATAACAAGCATTAAAAATCACTTCCAATTCTTATCTATTATATTCTGGATTAAATTAATTTAAGTTTTGCTGAATATAATTTTGTGATATATACATTAAAATATAATTAGTAATAACATAAACATAAAGTATATTATAATATATAACGAAATCCGTACCTTCCCGGGATAAGTCCGTTACGATTGTGTTTTCCAATCTATCAACTTGTTGTATTAAATTGGTGGAATTTATGCTTATGCTCTCCACCTTGCTACTCAAATCCGCTATCTGAAATACATAATTTTAATTTTAACTAATTCTGGATAATATTGTCACGGAAATTGTCATTTGCTGTCCCTTTTTCTTCAACCAAATACTCTTTTAAATCTGCAGAAGATTTCGACTGCGAAAAAAATCATTTAAAGACATAGGCAACTCATAGTGAAGATTTTCTATCTTGTTAAAAGGAAATGTTAATCTACCCACACTGTATATACTGACTATTATGTACTTCATCTGTCAGCTCGACTCTTGACTAAGTGATAGGAAAGAAGGTTGTTTAAGGCCAGGGTTTGCGTTGTAAAATTAAATAAGAGAATAGTAAAGCCATTAAAGCATGAACTGCATGCAATTATTCTGGGCGGTCATGCAACCATTTATAATAATTTCATGCATATGTATTATGTATAAATAATTTTTTGTTTTAGATTTATCTAATGTCGTTGAGGAGTTTGTATATTCGCACTAAAATTACCTGCAATCTCTAGAGTGCATTAATTAACAATGATCGATCCCAGTGTTGAGTGATTTGGCACTGTGCCTATGTAAATGTGACCTTTGTCCAGCTATATCACTCCGTATTGAGACAGTACATCCCATATAATTAATACATACTAAGCAAGAAAGAATATAAACCACCTTACTAATAAAGGTTGGGATTCAGAATTTCTTTGGGAAAGGCCTCCCCGCTGCAGGCCTTACACATAAATAAATTTTCCTTTACTGTCTCAAATGGAGATTGCCTTTGGACATGATTCAATGGATAATGATAACAAAAAATACAAAAACAGAAACAAATGAAAGATTTAAAAAAAATCATGATTGAGAATAGTATTGGAAATCCATGAAGTAACAATAATGCATAGCCAGTGTATATTATTTGTTGACTATAAACAAAAAAAGAAAAACCTGTCGCTCTGAGTTTTGCAATAAGATAGAGGTATTTTGATTTTCTTCCTTTAGGACTAACAATTCGTGCTCGAATTTGGTGGTCATATTATCCAACTGGAATTACAAGGTACAAATCAGAAATGGACTATTGTTTTTGGTTATAGAATTAAAATTTAAAGCTATAGTTGTGTTGTATCTAGATTAACAGTATTTATGTAGATTACTTTTAACTCGACATCTTCTATTTTTTCCACTAGCTCCGACATCATGGCTTCTTGAGTCTTTATTGGAGGATGGTTTACATCCAATCTATAATACAATAATACAATTATACTGTTAGAGTGCACCAAACGGCGCGTGAAAGCTAGTTCCAAGCCGCTTCTATATCTCGGAATATTTAGACATGACCCCCCAATGTTTCATCGGAAGTTTACCGGACATGAAATGGAGGTCACGTTTCCACACTTCCCACTCCCCACCCCCTGTGGGTGGGAAGGGGAAAATGAGATATAACCTGATTCGGACAGATATCGACCCCTGGAACAGCTCTTCAAATGCACCCACTCCCTCAGGCTCCCCTCCAAGAAGGTAGTTTCAAATAAGGGTTGTTTGCCCTAATATGTCATACAATAGTCATTGGAAATGTCCAAAGTTTTGCG
Organism: Tomocerus qinae; assembly: GCA_020055645.1. Taxonomy (NCBI): domain Eukaryota; kingdom Metazoa; phylum Arthropoda; class Collembola; order Entomobryomorpha; family Tomoceridae; genus Tomocerus; species Tomocerus qinae. Next base: position 44,595,551 of record CM034546.1, on the reverse strand, counting down.
CTTATAACCTAAGCTAACCTAAATGAAATTTTGGCAGATTTTCGAGAGCTTTAATGAAAATTATTGGTTAGGTTAACCTCCTCAGGAGGAGTCGGATGGGGTGGGGGTAGGTGGGGTTTTGTTCTTAGGGTCGATACCTGCCCATATCCGGCGGAATCTCATTTTGCCCCACACACTTACTATCAAAATGAAGACATATTGAGCGCGCGGTATCTCAACAACCTATTGACCAATTTGAACCAAGTCGAATAGGGTTCGCCATTCATCCATAGGCATTGTTTTTGCCAATTTAGGTCAACTTCCGTCGTTGCCTTCAAACGTTAGTGTTGGCGAACGAACCGGATGGACCAACCATGCGATTATATTAGCTGCCTTACTCAGGCGAGCTAAAACAGGTTTGAAAACACATAAACCGTAAATTCGGCTCGCAAAAGGTTTCCATACTGAATGTTTTACTTACTACTACGTATCTCAATTTCTTAATTTTTTACACTAAATAAGCCACATTTGTTGACAAAAAAATTTTTTTGCATGTTATAATTATGAATTAAATAATGGAATAATAATTTTTTACCTTTCAACGAGGTCGCCATTGTTCGCCAAAGGTTCGGAATAAACTGTTTGAATATGCAGGCCGATGTAAAATATAAAGAGTAAATATTCCATCATCGGATTGATGATGAAAATCAAATATCTCCTATATTAGAATAAAAATTTATACCAAATAATTAAATACCCAAATACTTAATTGTCTACACCAATGCCTTTTATTAGAGCACAATCTATATTGGTCTATCTATAATGAATTTGGTCAAAATAATATACTTTGATTTACGACCACAGTTGAAAGTTACAATACACAAAAATAAATAAAGTGAAGTTGTATTAGTTGAGTTCAGTTAAGTCTAGCCCATTCGTAAGACCACAAACTAATTAACTGCATATCCAAATTCTGAAGCAGTTACCTTATATGTGCAAGTCCTACAGTGCTTCCGGCATTCTTAGGCGTTGAGATGAGAACTCTTGACTACAAAAGTGAGATAAGAGACTTCCTTCTTCCTCCAGCAGTATAGCATTACAATATTATTTGAGTTTAAATTCTTAGAAATAATCATACAGCAAAATAGACAAATTATCATCCCTTTTAAGATCGTCTTCCGTTATTTATTGCGAATAAAGGCAAGTTGGGCGCAAATATATTATTGCATTCATTTCCGTCATTTTCAGAAACTAGAGGTCCCAGCATTGTAAGAACCCCAGGACTACTATTAAGTTAAATAAACTCTGCTCTGGAAGTGAAAGTTGAAATTATGTTATGAACATTACGAACTTGTTTTTTATGTAATGACTGACAACTACCAAATTTGGAGAAAAGTAAAATAAATTTTGAGTTTGCAATTTGAAATCTTCGTTTTGCATATGAATAAGCTGAGTATCGGCAATGTTACGTTGGATTATGTACGAAATTAATTAGAATGCATACTTGTATTATGCATTATAAAAACTTGACACATTTGAAAAATACTTTGATATTTACCTTTTGCTAACTAAAGCCCATTTTTCAGACAGATGAAAGGGTAATGTGCCCTGCACCCCTTCTAGATTCATGATTTTGAATAGGAGATGAAAAAATGTTTTGAATTTTGAAAAAGCATATACCTACATATACAGTGTGCCATGTGCTTATTATAGTCTACTATCAAATTTCTATAGATACACAAAACAATTTCATAAATAGTGATTATTGTGTTATAAATATAATGGTTAACTATTAAAACTCTGGAGGAGACTGAATTATTCAATTTCCAAAAATTGTGGCACAAATACAATTCGTTTTCTAAACACGAACTGTTTACTACATTCACAAGATTTTTCTGCAACATCTTGACCAATTTGACCATCCTAGCAAAGATGTGTTTTATATATTTTCATTACTATGCTTGTTGGGTAATTATCTGTAGTAAATGAAGCAATGAAGATACAATTCCATGTATTCTGTTATGTAGCTCGTTCTGTAATTGATAAGAATAACATTTTGTGCTGGATGAGTTGGTAAGATTTATTACTTATATTAATGAATGTACAAATTGTATGAATTATAATTCTAATTATCTAAACTAATTCGATGAGTTGTTAATCTATTAACGTGATTTAGTGGGAGAGTATGACAAATACTATTGAGTATATAGTAGAGGCACACTCAAGCCCGGTGACTTACTTACTGGTAATAGTCAATTTATTTTTAAAAGAAAAAGTCGGATTATAATATGATATAATATAATACATTTATTACTGTATCCCTACTTGGGCCAAATCTCAAAATATTATATAGTCAACGGTTGTTAATTATAGATACAGAATAAATATGGGACATTCATCCCTGTTATTTTCCATTGTATGTACCTATACCACTTATGCAGTTTTAGATTACCAAAACAATAATATACAGTATGATCTTCATTGATATTAATTACAGATTGTTTTCAATAATAATAAGATAAAAATAAAAATCAGAGTCACCATAAAAGGAATTCCATAAAGTAGGTGATTAATATTATCTACAATCAAGATGAACTCAAAATGATTATTTATTGTTTTAGATATGGCCAGTGAAGAGACATTGTGTTTTCAGTCGTGAATGCAGCACAACATGTCATCGGCAACATGGTAAGAGAGACCGCTTCCAAAGTATTTGTTACGACACACACACGCTTTGTTCTTCGAACACAAAATGGTATTGTTGGCCTGATACATGCCGTATCGTCAAGTGCCTGATCGTTAGAGTTAGAGTAGGTACAGGAACTTCCAAAATGATCCAGATTCGGCCGTGAAAAAGATAACAGCAGCGAAATTGAGAATGCAGACTATGACCTTCATTTTCCTGAAAGGACAGAACTTCATATATTACACTTCAAGTCACAAAATCTGATTTTTTACAATGTTTGATAAGAAAAATTAAAAATAACAAAACAACATTAGAATTTGAAAGAAATAGTAACTAACCCGTTTGGCGTATTTGGAGATTGTTATTTAATATTTCTCTTGCAGTGAATGTGGAACTGCGGATGCTGAGTTGAGATTTTGCTTGAGTTTATACACCATAAAATTTAATCGACATAGCATTATCAGAATTCTTAACTTGTAAATCAGATTTTACGATTTGAAACGCAGAAAACATGTGGCAACAGGGCAAGGTAAACAAACAATTGAACGGTAATGAATTCGGTAAGTACCATGTTGGTCAACATACATAATTAAACGCATGTCTTGTCATGCATAATAGATAACTGGAGTTTTCCACTTCGAACTTTGAACATTATCCATTAAAATAATTAAAATATGAAAACAAGAAACTTGCTATAATTTACTCGGTCTTGCAATTAACTTGATTATATTCCCAAACAGACCGCATATATATTATTCATCTACTCTCAGAGTTCAGTTTTAGCCGGCTAAAACTACATTTGCCCACCCACCCGTGTAAAAGGGGCAAAGTGGGTAGTGGGCAAAAGGGGCAAAAGTACCTAATATTCAAAATTTTGCGCCAATTTTTACATCCTTTGGAGGGAGGAGTACGGCAGCTCAAAGCTGTGCGCCCAAATGGTCCGCCATTGTAGGACCATGCTTGCTATCCTGCCACCGCACTCCTTCCCAACTATAATACATTGTAAAGCGGCCTGGCCGCTCATTCGGATTCCTGGCTGTGACTGGAGATGTTGTATCTCCAGTCTAATAAATATATCATTCATTCCTGCAACCACTCATCACACACTCACATTTTATTCATCATCCATTCAACAAGTATACATTACATAATTAGTTCACACACACAATCATTCATTCTAATCACCGAGTGATTACCCGGGCATCGCGTCGAGGACCAGACGCAACATTGTGCATCGTCTACTCGTCGATCCGGGCAGTGTAAGTTACTTCGGTAACTTACGGAACAGAGTATTGTAAGGCTAGCTGGGGAGTTGTGGACGAAGAGTCTCCCTAAACCTTACACCTTTAGTGTATATATTAGCCCCATTTTGACTTTTGCCCACTTTTGCCCACTAGCCACCTATCAATTTACCCGCCCACTAGCCACTTTTGCCCCCTAGCCACCTAGCCACTACCCACCGGCTAGTTGAACTCTGTCTACTCTTTCCTTTTTAAAATTATTAAAGATCTGAGAAAAGAAAATATAATATTATGAAAGTTTGCTTGAAATTTCGAAAAACTTTTGTAAAACTGATATGCTATTTCTATTGCCACTTTACCTCATCCCACTAACTATAAACATTACAACCGTAGGATTAAAATGCTCGAATTTTAACAAAAGCCTTCAAAAATTATTGTGATTAGTTTTGAAATTTCAAAACAATTCTCGTTCTCGCCTCTCTCATTTTTGTCACGGCTGAGTCTGGATCATTTGGAAGTTACTGCACCTACTCCAACGATCAGGAACTTGACGATGCGGCCTAGGCCTGCGTCAGGGCCATCAATAACATGTTGTGCTCAAAACACAAAATGTGTGTCTGTCGTGACAAATATTGAGAAGCGGTTTTTCTTATCTTGTTGTTGTCCTAGGTTCAGGATCTATCCTTCACAAAAGTGTTTACTCATTTGGCGAGCTCATATTTTATTAGTGAAGAACCAAATATATCTCATTTTTATTTCCATTATCATTGGATAGCTAAATGTATAATAATCGTCAAATGATGTAAATGTATAATAAATAAAGCAATTTGTACTACAATAATGTACTACAAATTGTCGCATATGTCGCATCTATATGTCTCTATGTGTTATGCCATGGAACATTTTTGTTGGAATGCGCATCGCGTATATAATACATTTTATTATTACATGAAACAATTAGGCCTAATAAGTTCACATTCGGGAATTTGCAAACTAGACCAAATGGTAGATAATATATTCATATTGCCAAATACAATGACAACATTTAAAATGGATAAATTATAGTAATATCAACAAAACTGAAACTAGTAGCTTTACATAGTTTAAATATGAATTCATACAAGCAAGTATATAGATGCAAGCAAGAGTCAAATGAAAATTCTTATACCGTATTTACACAGGTAGTAAATAATCTCCTGTAATAAGTATGGTTGAAATGCAAAATTTTTTAAAGAATTTGTCAATATCAAATAAAAGCTTTTCTACAGCATATCGAAAAAATTGAAACCTATAAATTAAGCTTTTTAAGTTATACGATGGAAATTATTGAATCTATGGAAAATCTTCAAATAGCAATTTAGTAACAAAATCTACCCACTTGGCTATTTTAAAGTTGAAAAATAGGTTTTAAATTAAATTCTTTTCCATGAAAACTGGAATCCATAATACTCGTGACTTCCATCTGATTGGAAAATGGCAATGAAAATGTGAACATTATGTAATGGCCTGATATCGAAATTCACATCATCAAGAAATCCAGAGTACCTATAAGTATGTATATAGAACAAAGAGATGTACATTTAGATATATTAGCCAAAAAACACAACTCATTTTATGTCGGTTAAAAATCAAATGTAGATCAGTCCAAAGTGCACTTACGCATATTTGTCGTCATGAATTACTGTATTGTTTATCATCACCATTTCATTAGTTCTCCGATCTTTTTCGGTAAAAAAGGTCAATCTGTCATAAGGATCGGTGTCCAAAAAATTCAAATTAATATAAATTGGAAACTGAATTGAAGTGATAACGAATGACACAGTTTCTTTAGAACTGTAGTGATGGGACGTTGTTGGGTAGGATACTTGACCTTCGCTGCCTTCAAAATGGAAGTTGGTGAATGTTCTTCCACTCATTGGAGGTCCTCTGCCTTCAAATCTTAATTGAAAACCACCATTACTACAGTTCAACGGTAGTTCAGATGCCTGAAGCGAGAGAATGACAAACACTAGAGGACTGTCCACGATGTGTTCTTCTCCGTCTGCGGGCAATCTATTTAAATACATAAACATATACGGGGTGGTCGGAAATGAACTATGATTTTTTCCTGTATATGAAATATAGGAATTGATTAACGCTACCATCTATCTATCAATACTTTTTTGAATCATACATTGCTACTTTTACACTACACTATGCGTTAAATAATCTAAATTACAACAATTTCCTAGAATAATAAAGATTAAAAAACTGTATTTAATTCCTTTCGCTTTTTGGTTAATAATCAAATAGATTGTAGTAATGACTTAATAATACTGATCTGTAACGTAATAAAATGGCTTTTACCGTATCTAGTACGATAATAATAAAATACTATAATCTCAATTATTTACATTTCAGTTTTATAGTCGATTGGTGTCGCCGGGGTGGTGGGTGGAGTAAAAGGTCGAACCGACATCAATGTAATTGTACTTTCCAATTCACAATCGTTGTCACTAACCAAATGGAATGCCATCTTTGTCTTATTTTTGTCTTGAATGGTCCATACGCATTTCATTGAGTCATTTAAAGATGCGTCGAAATTGTAATTAATAACTCCATTTTCTGCTACTATTACTCCTCCACAACTTGCATCTCAGAAACAAAAAAAAACAATTTAAAGTTAATCATTGAGCATCGGGTCAAAAAACCGTGGTTCTTTAGGAAAAAACCCACGACCCCTGGTTTTTAGGGTTTAAGGGTTTTTTTATATAACTATAGGCATGAATCCAAGTCCATACTATACCGTATAGAAAAACTATAACAACATTAACAAACAATAACAACATCAGTGTAATCTTGCAATGGCTATTACTTACGCATATTATAAAAGCAAAAATTAAAACTCAAAATGTTTTATTAATAAAATATTTTAACACAGCAAACATGCAATTTTTTTGAACATCTATATTAATTACTCTTTGATATCATCTACTCTACTGAGTAGCTATTCATTATAATATTTTACTGATTAAATTAACTTCATAAAATTCCCTCATTAATTTGGAGCGTTAATTGTGACGCAGTACAGCAGTGAAATGAAAATGTAAGGAGTTAATTAAAATTGAGCATAATTGTGCATACAACAATATTCTAATCTTCCACAACGATTAAAACTTACAAACTTAAAACAAATATATAAGTAACCAAGTCATCTCGATACGATGCATGTTTTGCACGTAAAAGTGTAGAAGTTACTATTTGTTTCCACCAGATTGTATATTTGTTTACATGTTTGAATAGAATAATGGCAAAATTAGTATATTTTTGCTTATAAATCTAGATGCCCCTTTAGCGCATATTACTATATGTTTTTTTAAAAAAACCCAAAAAACCCCAACCCATAAAAAACACGACCAACAACCCTTTTTTGTGCTAATAATGAATTTAATATATACATAGTCTTAGTGACTGCTGGTATCATTCCATTAGCGTCCCAATGCTTCAGCGTTCTATTCACACTGGCTGAGCTCTGTAGGAAAGTTTATAATTAGTTCAACAAATAGTTTGCATGTTAAATATTATTGGTTTACAGGTTTCCATAAAATGAAATTCGGAAAAGATAGGTCATCAAAAACGTGGAAAAGTTTAGTCCTTTTCTATACGAACTCTTTTATATTAACATTTTCTCAATTCAGAATATGAACTTAATAATTGACATTTATTAGGATCATTTACCGTTTGTAAATAGCAGTGATAACCATCTCTTGTGGTGTCTGAGCAGCATCTTCTCTTTATACAGATATCCGGATGTATTCCACGCCAGCCACAGTCAACCCTTTCTCCGACGAATTCAGAATAGAAGCACGTAGTGTCAACACCTACATAATATATTCCAAATGTCATAACAATTGGTACATAACAGTGAGTTTCCATAACGAATGCTTGTACCACATCGCCTGGGATCTTCATCACTATGGTCACCACAATCATTATCACCGTTACAGATTTGGGTATATAATACGCATCGTCCGTTATTACAACGGAAATAGTCAATGTCGCCGCAACCTAAGTGAACAAAGAGATGGATTAAATTTGAAGTCATTAAATCATGTTATTTTATGTCATAACAATTGGTACAAAACGGTGGATCTCCAAATAATGCTTGTACCACATAGCCCGGGATATTCATCACTATAGTCACCACAATCATCATCACCGTTGCAGATATGGATATACGATACGCATCGTCCGTTATTACAACGGAAATAGTTATTGTCACCGCAACCTAATGGAACAAATTTTCATTGAATTTGAAGTCATTAAATCACGTCAATATTTTTTAAATGACGAATATTTATTTAATGAAATGGTTTGCAGCTTTTTTATTTTTCAACGTAGACGTATTTGAATATAGAATTGGAAAAATGTTTAACAACTGAAAAATTTATTCTAAAATAATATTAATTTCATTAGAAAAAGAAGATGTTTATAATTACCTATATCAAAATCAAATCCCTTGCTATTTGTCGCCACGCCAGATATCTGTCCAGGAACCTGTGTTATAAAAAATGTATTATTCATTAGCCATATTATAATAGTAGTATTGTAGAATGTTTCAGGTATCATTGAAAATATTTTCACTTATATAGCTATATCAATAAAGTAATAATAACATAATTAGTTTTTTTGTTAGACTGTATTAATTACCATTCTAAAGTAACAACTTGAACCATTGGCAGTGGTTTCGTGACAACAATTTCGTTTATTACAAATGCGGGAATGAATTCCAGGCCAACCGCAATCAACCTTCCTCTGAAATGGATCAGAGCATGTTCCCATTGAGCCTACAAATTAATTATATTATGAATTAACAATATTTACTATTTGTATGATCGATTAATTATCAAGTAATTTTGTACTGCATGTTATTTTTGATCAAAATAGTGTTATAAAAAAGATAACAATTTACTGCAGCGTCTAGGATCTTCGTCACTGTTATCTCCGCAATCATTATTTCCGTTACACAAATTTAAATTTTTTATGCAGTTTCCATTGTCGCAGTAAAATAAGGTTCCATTACCGCAACGAACCGCTACAAAACAAACCAATGGAGTACAATAAAGACCATTATCTAAAATGTGTTTAGATTTTTTCAACCGTGAGTACATACAAAGGGCTACCTTGTTTTGTCAACAATGTTTTTAAACCCCTAATTTTTAATTAAACGTTTTATGTTCACGTTCATTGTATACTGTACGTGCATTTTAGGTGTATACAAAACATTATGTTGAAAAAAGGTTTTTCCGGTTTTTTCTGCTCTGTTGACATTTTAGTGTTGACAAACTGGGGGTAGGTCTGTTCATTAAAGTATGTACATATAATGTCAGAATGATGACTGTTGAAGGTGATGTGACTAATGAATGTGATGTGATGAGTTCAGTCTATCATTCAGGATGCGGAGAAATAAAATGTACTCCGTGTTGTATTTTTGCACATAGAAAATAGGCCAAATAAAGCCGAGATACTTATTTTATTGTTGGGACAAGAACGGCTGTACACAATAGCGGCAGGGCTAAATACGTGAAATATTTTAGTTGGACAAATTGTCCAAAAACAAGTAATGAAGCCACTGGGGCAGAAAAACGCTGCATGCGGAAGGACAAAAAAAGAGTCCCGACAAGATGGTAGAATCCTATCGGAGAGCATAAGAAACTCTGACGATTTTCTTATGCTTAATAGGTATATCGTGCATGCATTAGCCATGCACAGCAGTACCTGGCCGTTCAAGGGAATGGGAATGAACTCTGTCCAGCAAGGAACAGAGATAAGAAAATTAGCTGTGTTGCTTGCTGGATTCTGGGAAAAATTGGGAAAAGGTAGAATGCAATTTAAGTTGCATTCTGTCAATAATATAGCATAATGTATAGCGCATGGGGCATTTCGGACCACTCATGTATAGGGACTTACCATGGATGGGTATATATTCGCTATAGGTGGATAGAGAAATAACAGGCTTTCCAATCTTTGGCTAAATAGGTTAGGGACTCGACGTCATATTTCCCAAAAATTTGCGGTGTATATTTTTAGTACTGTACATTATTCAGGATAAATCGGCTGTTATTAACTAAAAGTAAACACTAAACCCAACCTATTTAGCCAGAATAAAAGCCATATGAGTGGTCTGGACTTCCCCATACGATACCTATACATACTATATTAAACTAAATCGACTTATTTACCGCAATGTGGTAGTAATTCATCACTATTGTCCCCGCAATCATTCTCTCCATCGCAGGTGTAGGTTTTTGGTATGCACTTTCCATTAGTGCACCGAAATTTGTTGCTTTCCCTGCAGTCTAAACATGCAAATATGAAATGTGATTTATTATGTAGGCAAGGCATATATTATTATTGATATTGATATGACCAATTTGCAATTATGCAATGCCAACCTCAAACCTCAACAAAATGTACAATTTAGCTTCTACGTTTAGGAACTTTTGTAGCAGCTGTTTAGTTATTTCATTTATTGCATTTTAACTGGGCTAAGTATACTTTCAATTTTATCTAATTTTCTCACCACAGTGATGTTGAAATTCGTCACTGTTGTCTCCGCAGTCGTTGTCCCGATCGCAGACATAATTTTTACTTATGCATTTACCATTATTGCAGCGGAAAAATAAGTCTTCGTTGCAACCTAAACGGAAACAGCATTGTTATTTAAAACTGTTAATGAACATTTTTGTAATTATATTCCATGCTAGAAGTTAAAAGTTAAAACATTATAGTTATTTGATCACAAAATTCATTTTTTACTTGTAGCATTGAGACCTTCCTGTGTTGAGTTATCAGTAGCAATGGCGGAGAAATTCTTGATAGAAAAATAAAAATCAATTGAAATTTTCCAATTTCTTGGTCATTTAGTACGTCGAATAGTGATGAGTTCTTACCATTACAAAATAAACTTACCTTCATAAAACTACACCGTAAGCCAACTCGTGTAGATATTTGGCAGCATTTTCGTTTGAGACAGGTAACATCACTAATTCCGTGCCAGCCACATTAAAATCCCTCTTTATTACCAGACAGGGCCATAGTACAAGTTGAATTGGAATCTACATTAGAAGCAATACTTAGTCAATGCAAAAGCGATTGCATTAATCATTTTAGTATTGTGAATTGATATAACTGATTTATATGTAATTACTGCAATGTCGGGGATCCTCGTCGCTGTTGTCTCCACAGTCATTGTTTGAATTGCAGAGGTTTTCATATTTTACGCACTCTCCATTATCGCAACGAAAATGGTCACTTTCAGGACACTCTGTAATAAATAATATAACAATAAAACATTTCATTGTGCAACTTAGTTTTAGTTGGTTTTCATATTCTCCTTTACTGACCTCACCACATGTATGCGAAATGGTAATACGAGTCATTAAAGGACATTTTCAACTTTTATCAATTTTTTATTATATCCTACACTCTGCATTAAATTAATTTAAGTGTTGCTGAATATAATATTATGATATATACATTAGCATGTAATTAGAAATAACATAAACATAAAGTGTACTATATTAAGAGATTTGTACCTTTACGGGACAAGTCCATCATGATTGTGTTTGCCAATCTATCAACCTGTTGTGTTAAATTGGTGGAGTTTATAATATGACCATTGTTTATGTACTCCACCTTGCTGCTCAAATCCGCTATCTGAAATGCATAATTACTTATTGCAACTATAATTCTCCATAATATTACTACTACGATTTCTCTGAAATAGTCATTTGCTATACCTTTTTCTTCAACTAAACATTTTTGTAAATCTACAAAAGATTTCTACTTTGGACTAAAAATGATTTAAAGAAATAGGTTATCTACGGCAAATAGTTTCTTTTTTGGAAAGGAAATTTAATATATGGACTTTGTGTATACTGACTATTGTGTTCTTCATCTGTCAGCTCGACTCTTGGCTAAGTGATGCCCGGGGCAGAAGGTTTTTTAAGGTAAATGTTTGAGTTGTAAAATTAAATCAAAAGTAGCAAAATTAGCAAAATGGTGCCTTTTCGTCGTTTTGGTTATTATAAATTAAATTATATAAACGGCAATTTGTATCTTATACGTAATAAAATATAAAATGGCAATATTATTGTCTCATGCAAAAAGGAAAATTGTAGCCACCTCAATTTGTCAAATCATAATACAGCTTTCAGTTGTAGCGAATGGTACAGCAAAAAAGCAAAACGGAACAAAAAGGTACAAAAAGGAGGTTTTTGCTATCAGTGATCGCAATCGAATCTCTCGAGGGCAATAATTAACAACAATTTCAGTGTTGAAAGCATTGGTGCTATCTTTTAAAAAAAATTTCAGTCAAATTTGATTAAACTGAACTCATAAACTAGTAAAAATGCGCCGACTGACATACTGAGTTCATTTTAATCAACCAGATTTATAAAAGTAACTCTCAACAGTTGATTTGAAGCTTTAGTCAATATTGAGTAAAAATGTGCAAAAAGTAAAACCCAAGCCAAATACCGAAGTCCTGTTCCTACACTAACTATCAGCACACTATTCCACATTACCAACATTTACTTGTTGACCAAGTGGATGGAATAGCATCTCTATGCTTATTCCTAATATGCATAATAAATAATCAGTATGTTGAGTAATATTAAACCGTCCATTGCACACTGGCTACGTGTAGTGTAATGTACCTAAGAGTGTGCAGATGTCTAAATCAGAGTTCAGTTTTAGTCGGCAAAAACTACATTTGCCCACCCTAGGCTGACCATCCGTCCCGTTTGTAACGGGATCGTCCCGTTTTTAGTGCCTGTCCTGTCACTGTCCCGGCGTCCCGAAACTGTCCCGTTTTCAGAAACGCGACCCGTTTTTTAGAAAAAATTGAGGGATTCCTAATTTAATGGCTACTACGAACGAAAAAGGAAAATTTTCACTAAAAGTAACAAAATTTTTTGCACGATTAATGGTACAACTTGAGAAATCTACTATATATATTGGCTTTTCACAGCAAAAGGACCTAACATTTTCATGGTTGGCACAATAGTTTGGGAACTTTAAGCCGTTTTAGGGAAAAGGACCTTAAAATAAACGCTCATGCTCATCGTACGATAATGAGGAAATTGTACACCAATATTGCCAAACAAAACTTAAAGTTAACCATCTATTTTCTTTTATGGTTGTTAACGGCAAAAATAGCTTAAAATTATCGCACTTCGCGCGATTAAAATTGTCTTTTATGGTTGGTTACGGCAAAAATAGGTTAAAATTATCGCGCTACGCGCGATTATAATTGTCTTTTATGGTTGTTTACGGCAAAAATAGGTTAAAATTATCGCGCTACGAGCGATTATAATTGTCTTTTATGGTTGTTAACGGCAAAAATAGGTTAAAATTATCGCACTTCGCGCGATTAAAATTGTCTTTTATGGTTGTTTACGGCAAAAATAGGTTAAAATTATCGCGCTACGCGCGATTATAATTGTCTTTTATGGTTGTTTACGGCAAAAATAGGTTAAAATTATCGCGCTACGAGCGATTATAATTGTCTTTTATGGTTGTTAACGGCAAAAATAGGTTAAAATTATCGCACTTCGCGCGATTAAAATTGTCTTTTATGGTTGTTTACGGCAAAAATAGGTTAAAATTATCGCGCTACGCGCGATTATAATTGTCTTTTATGGTTGTTTACGGTAAAAATAGGTTAAAATTATCGCGCTACGCGCGATTATAATTGTCTTTTATGGTTGTTTACGGCAAAAATAGCTTAAAATTATCGCTCTTTGCGCGATTGTGTCATTTTTTAAAATGTTGGGCAAAAGTATTATAAAATTAGGATCAGCAAAAGTATCTTTAGGAAGATATTCCTAATATACATATGGTTTAATGGGATTACCCTTCGATATCGACTTCTAAATACAATACTGTATATAGGGTCCCGTTTTCCCTTCATCAAATTATGGTCAGCCTAGCCCACCCACTCGGGTAAAAGGGGCAAAGTGGGCAGTGGGGAAAAGGGGCAAAATTACTTAATATTCAAAATTTTGCGACAATTTTTACATCCTTTAATGTAGCTCAGCCCCATTTTGACTTTTGCCCCTTTTGCCCACTAGCCACCTATCAATTTACCCGCCCACTAGCCACTTTTGCCCCCTAGCCACTACCCACCGGCTAGTTGAACTCTGGTCTAAATTGTAACCAAAGTTGATCAAAACACAATTTATTCAACTTTGCTAGTGTAGGCCTCTAAATGCCTATTCATCCTATAATATAATTCATGCATATACTAAGCAATGAAGAAAATAATCCACCTTTTAATAAACGTGTTTATACGGTATATGCAAGCATTTTTCGTTTTGAGCCGGAAATAGTGTATATACCTGTATAGTGCTAACAAGCGTATAGATATAAGCTTTTTAGCAAACAAAAAATGGATATTGGCTATTTCCTATTGGCTAATCTAAAAGTGGATAGAGGCTTTTTCCGTCCTTAAGGGACGACAATATATAATAATATATTACGTAATACGTCTGCATAACCAATGTATCTATTTGCTGACGAAACAGAAAAAGGAAAAACCTGTCGCTCTGCATTTTCGATGTTTTCAACTGCGTTGTGCAATAAAATAGAAGTATTTTGATTTTCTTCCGTTAGGATTAACATTTCTTGATTTATGCGCTCGAATTTAGTGGTTATATTATCCAACTGGAATTAGAAATGGATTATAGTTTGTGGTAATAGAATCTCCAATAATTGAAACCCAAATTGAAGCTATAATTGTATTGTAAGTAGTTTAACTTATACAGTATTTATTTAAATTACCTTTAATTCGACGTCTTCCACTTTTTCCACAAGCTTCGATATCATGGCTTCTTGAATTTTATCTGGAGGACGTCTTAAATCAAGTAAATAAAGGATATATTATTTATATTTAGCTTAATTACAAAAGTAATAAGAATTAATCGATTAATAGTGTATTGGTATTTGTGTCTAGAAGGCAAGGTGGTACAACTTAATGACATTGAATTTGGACTTTCAAAATTGAAATTCATTGCCTGAGTATATATGTATCAGTATTTAATATCTTATTACGTGCTTTCGTTGCTTTAAAAATCTATACATCTTTTCGAGCGACCTAACCTAACCTCATTAAAAACAATCTATTATCTATTTGGGTCAATTAGGTTAAGTTGGGTGACTCGGAAGCGTGCAAAGTGTACCGCTTCTATTCAAACTATTATTTTCCCCAATTTTTTACATTTTAAAGACGTAAGTCCATTTTACCCGGTTAAATTGGCTGGTGGCTTAAGTGACGATACCGTTTCGTCAGCCACTGACTATAGAACTTATTTTCACCTGGTTAAAACCATTCTAGGCACTACCAATTTAGCCATAAGATGGAGGGAAGTCAAACACTGTTTGTATTCTGGAGCCTTGTGGTAGATTGGAGGCAAGGCAAGAATCTGAGATTAAATGGCTGGCATGATGACATGAAGGTTTAAATGCAATTTTCAAGCATAAAATTCAATTTTGTCATCACGTTTAAAGTAGAAATATAAAATGATTAAACCGTAATTTCGGCTCGTAAAAGGTTTCCCTAATGGATTGTGCATTGTGCATCATGTGCATCTCTATGTGTATTATTGACACTAAATAAACCATACCAATTGACAAATACAATTAACTTTTTGCGTGTAATAGGTAGGTTTTATTAACGGATTTTAAGCATTATCCATTACATTGTAACTTTCTAATAATATAATTCCAATCAAATGTATAGTATAACTTAATTAATGTTTTCAATAATGTAGGTACCCCAACGCATACTTCCATTTATTAAATTTAGCACATGAAGGTATGCGTTGGGGTACATTATGGAAAACATTAATCTAGAACACTATTACAAAACATTTGTACACATAGTCCATCCCACACTGCGAGTCCTACATAAGTTGTGAACAATACCATATTGTTAACATAAAATGTAGGATTACTACCTCCCATATCCGCGGAAAGGTCGCAGTACCCAGAGTAATACACAATTTCTCATCTATTAACCATATACAGTCCATATTATCATTAGAAGCAGGCGCAAGGGTTATAAGTACCCACAAAGAGAAGGTAAGGAATACATACAAATACAAATGTAATAGTTAATAAAGGTAGATTTTATAAACCTTACAGACGTTACGCATATACTCCAGTATATGCGGAGATTCCAGGTTAGCTTTGTGATAATAACAGAATCGTAAAAGGGCAATTAGTTAAGGGTGGCTTCCCCCTTTTGCCTGCGATGAGAACAGGTCACAGGGTCAACTTATAGCTTTGAAACAGTTATATTCTGAAAGTTCCAGTTTTTGCCTAGGGCACCTGAAGGCCGGAATTTTGAAAAAAAAATTTTAAGTATTTTTAATCTTTTTTTGAAAATAAAAAAATTGAGTACGAATTTACATTGAGCTGCGAAATATGGTGTCTTTTTTCCTATTTCTAATTTTAAATCGGAAAAAAGGGCTGTCAAGTGCCCTAGTACTTTTTGCGGTCTTTCGAATAAGCTACTACACGCTTCTGTACGCTTATCCAAAACGCTTATCTCATCGCAGGGAGATTTCCCTACTCATAATGCATTGCCGAGAAAGTTGAGGGTTCATTCATAAGTAACAATCATCAGCTCATATTATCTCATATCTCCTTGCCCCAAACCACCAAATTCTCATTCCTGGTTAATCCCGCATTACATCCTAAATACGCCAACCTTGCGTTGCAGCGGCTTCGTTCATAGATTGACCAACTATGTGGACGGCCCGTTGCGAAGCTGTGTTCAAAGGGTTAAGAGGGAAGTAGTCCTTAAGCATGTAGAAACTGCGCTAGAGTGGGGACCTTAGACCAAACGATATCACTGGTGCTACACTGCTTGTCTTTAGCCGGCGATTTGGGAAATCAGCCATGGGATGCAAATGTGGTAGATAAGGCCGACGAATTCAGCCTAGTAAGAAAAGCATTTACTTGCCAAGCGACAATTACTGCAGGGCAGGATACAAGATCAGATCTTCAATAGGCCTTATCGCTCATCTGCATATCGCCAGCGTTCACGCCGCTGTCTGAGTCGCCAACACGATTATCTCCCTTCACGTTCCATGCAAAATTTTCCACACGTAGCACTGAAGAAATGATGTTTCTGTTGGGTTTTTGCACCAAAAAAGTCTTTTTCGGGCTTTGGCCCCACATTCACGCACCGAATTTTGTCACGCGTCACACGAGGACCACGACTAAATCATGTCCGCTCAGTTTGGCAGCTAACCTGGAACTTTATGATTTAAACAATGGAATAATAAAATATTTCTTTACCTTTCAACGAAGTCGTCTTTGTTTGCCAAAGATTCGGAATAAATTGTTGTCATCTGCAGGCCGATGGAAAATATAAAGAGTAAATATGCCATCTTTGGCTTGATTGTGAAAACCAAATGTCTCCTATTTGAATAAAACTGTAACATTGATACAAATTAAATGAATACCCAAATAATTGCCTATATCATTGTTTTGTATTACAGCCCAAATTTAAGTTTGAATTTGGTCAACCTATATTATAATAATGGTTTAATAAGTATTACCGGTAGGCAATTTAAAAATTAATATCGTTAAATATTAATTTAAGTTACGAATTAAAAGAGTTAATTTGGATGAACGAACAAGTAAAAGACTCATTGTAGATTATTTTCAATTCCAAATAAAAATACTATAACCACAGTTCAAAGTTATTACGGTACATATACAGTAGTACATTGTACGTTTTGTTGACTATTATAGTCTAGTATTAAATTTCTACGGATACTCATTATATAATAAATTGATATATAGTGATTATATGAGTACACAAAATTGTATTAGTTGATTGCAGTTCCTGCTTTTCCATACGTCCGAATACAAACTAGTCAACTGTATCCAAATCCAGAAGCAGTTTCCTTGACCACAATATGATATGATGTCTGCATGACACTTTTACGCGTTGATAATTCTCCACTACAAAAGTAAGACATGAGATTTTCTCTATGCTGCAGCATAGTATAGGATTGTGATATTTTTTGAGTCTAAGTTCTTAGAAATAAGCATACTGCAAGTAAGTTGCTATGTTGATAGATACATTATCGTCCGTTTTAAGACTGTCGTCATTTACTGTGCGAATAAAGGCAACTTGTGCGCAAATGTATTTTTGGATTCCTTTGTGTGACTGTCAATAACTAGTAGAGACCCCAGTATTGTAAGAGCTATATGCACACGGTACATATACAGTAGTACATTGTACGTTTTGTTGACTATTATAGTCTAGTATTAAATTTCTACGGATACTCATTATATAATAAATTGATATATAGTGATTATATGAGTGTTATATAAATGCTTATCTACTAAAAACTCGGTTTTTAAAACACAAATAGTTTACCCCATTCATACACATACATACAAAAGTTTTCGGATTTTTGGAACGTGATGACTGATGACCAACTTTGACCATGCTAGCAAGATATTTTCTATTTTCACTGCAACCAGTTGGGTAGTAGTAAATAAAGTAAATGAAAATACAATTCAATGTATTCTGTTCTGTAGCTCGTTGTGTAATTGATAAGAAAATCATTTTGTGATGGCTGTTGCTGAGTATGATGTATCATTGACATAAGTGTATGTAATATGAATTATAATCTAATTATCTAAATTAATTCGATATAATTTCTTAAGTTCTGGTTCTTACGCCTGCCTACTGCCCCACCAAGCAAATGGCAAATGTTCCCTGTATTTCATGCACTGCACTGTAGCGGTTCTATAAGCAAAATTTAAGACTTTTATAAAAAAGCGGGCGATACTAGGGAACACATTTTCTAGCCGACTTTCCGATGTGTCACTGTATTATTATAATCAGAGCAAAGTGAGAGCGTCTATTGAGAAGTTTTCCCCTCCGTGCTGGCCAACCGCAGTAGAAGTCACCTGTTGATCCAATTTTTAGTCATGCATAAATATATGCAAGAATTTTTAAGCAATTGTAATTAACGACCTCATTTCTTTTATTAGCTTCCATTTGGTTTGCACATAATACAATCATTTCTTATCATACACTATATAAAAACATAAAATTTTAAATAACTTGTGCTTTAAATCCTGTCGATCAAGATACCCTAAGAGTAATGAGGTCGGTCACAAAATACAATTTTTACAAAATAATACAATTCAAAGCAATTTCTGCAAAATCACTACTGGCGGTTTTATTCAAATAATTTAAAACAGTAAAACAACTTATCAAAGGAAATCAGCCAAAAGAAAAATTTTTTATCCAAATTTCTGTAAACTATACTTATTTGTAAGTTGTTCATATAAATGCAGAGTATAAAGTCGTCACGCCGAAAATTGATTTGATGTAAGGCATGCTGTATATGCCGGAAATGCCGTAAATTAAGTAAAGACATCGTTTTTAACAGGTAATAAACCCGATTTTTAGCGATATTTTTTAGTTCACGGCATTTACGGCATGCCGTACACTGTTTTTGTGCGGCATTTGCGGGAATTTACGACATGCGGCATGTCGGCACATTCGATACTTTGATACAATCATACCTTGTTTATATGAGAACCATATAATGCTAAAATTAAACATTTTTTAAAGAGTATCTTAAATCAAATTTTGTACAGCTTTTCAAAAATTTAAACCTACAAATAAATATTAAGTTTTCTTAATGATATTAGAAGCAATTGAACTGTATACAGAATGATCTTTATTCACATGGTTTAATAAAAAACAGTACTATAAGCACTTTTGTTCCCAAAAATTAATTTAGTAGTTCAGCTTCTTTTCCACAAAAACTTGAATCCAGAATATTCTTGATTTCCATCTGTTAGGAAAATGGCAATGAAAAGCTGAACATTTTGGACTGGCTTGATAAATTAACAAGATTAAGAATTCCAGAGTACCTATAAGCATGTTCACCCAAGACGAATAGATATTTATATTTACACTAGCCGGTCACAGGGCCCAGGTCCTGTTATAAATAAAGCTAGTGTTTATTCTGGGGCATAAATTGTACGATGATTAGAAATCATATAACAGATACACAGATTTTTTATATTAATTCCGATTGATCTTCCCACGGTTTCTCATTTGGTGGGACGGTAGGTAGGAATTTACATTCATAGAGTCAAACAGTATTCCAAAACTTCGCCTTAGTACGATCTAGAGTCAACTTTTTGTATTGAAATAGAATTATGGGTACCACTGGCAACTAACTTCGGTCACATACCATGCATGATCACATGTTTGACTCGTGATTCACAGAAACGAAAACGGACTCACTTGTTTGAAAATCTAACTCTTTTAAGCATTGAAAGTAGAGATATCAAAAACCCAACCACCACATTTTGTTTGTGGATAGTCCACCATTCCAAAATTTCTCTCCTTCTCTTTATTTTTTCAATTAAACTATTGGGTGCGAAATTGAGAAATATCATAATTCCACGTAAATGGACCAATTATAAATTTTCCCACACATGAAATAATGGGATCCTTGAGAGCACTCAGCACTGAAAGCTGGAAAAATTTGCATACAAAATGCATGCACTACTTCTGTCATGAAATATTTTTCGCCTTGTTATAAGTCATAGGAGACTTAATTGAGCGCACAGTACACAGAATTACAAAAGGAATTGGTCACCGCGCATGTCAAACTTTTACTGTTTATCTTCCATACTTCAAACAGTAATGAGTAATGATACAATCAGGCATCTAAATCATTCAAATGCACAGAGCAACAAACTCGGACCCATTTTAGGAACGGGCTTGAAGCAAAATTCCATTTTCACATCAGGTTGCTAAAACATTTTGACGCCTGTGGCTGTGATGTGATACATACATGAATACATAGTGATAAAAGTTGTGTATTGTGTCAGTCATTTCTGGACAAAACAATTTGACTCTAATGTGCGCAAAATTTTGTATCTTTCGAAACTAAATCAAATTTTGATACCTAAATAAGCGTTTTGAAATTATAGTAATGCAGTGGCACGAAAATTTGAAACACAGAATACAAACATACAAACCTACACGACACGTACACATACGGAATTATTTACGCGCATGTCCCACTTTACTCTTATAAGAAGAGATTTCAAGAGCTCATATTTGTGAAGACCGAAATATATTTCATTTTTATTTCAATGATATCAGCAAATAGATTCATAATAATCGTCATCATACTATAAATAAAGTGTATTACATATTTCGCATGTGTATGTCTTGATACTCACTGCCATGGAACATTTTTGTTGAAATGCGCATCGCGTATACATAATTATTACGTAAAACAATTAGGCCTACAATAAGTCAACATTCGTGAATTTTCAAAGTAAACCAGTAGATAATATATATTTATTTGCCGAATACAATGACAACGTTTAAAATAAATAAATTACAATAATATCAACCAAACTGAAACGAGTGGCTTTACATAGTTTAAATATGAATTTATACAAGCAAGAAATGAGTCAAATGAAAATTCTAATACCGTATTTACACAGGACGTAAACAATCTCCAACGCAAATTTTTTAAAGAATTTATCAATATCAAATAAATTAAAGCTTTTCAACAGAATATTTTAAAAGAAATAAAATCTATAAATTACGCTTTCTTTCTTAGTTATACGTTGGAAACTATTGAATCTCTGGAAAATCTTTATAAATGGTAGTTTAGTAACAAAATCTACCCACTTGGCTATTTTAAGGTTGAAAAATAGTTTTTAAATTAACTTCTTTTCCATAAAAACTTGAATCCAGACAACTCGCCACTTCCATCTGATTGGAAAATGGCAATGAAAATGTGAACATTATGTAATGGCCTGATATCAAAATTCACATCATTATGATTTCCAGAGTACCTATGTGTATGTCCATAGAACAAAGAGATTTATATTTAGATATTTTAGCCAATAAACACAGCTCATTTTATGTCGATTTAAAATCACATGTAGATCAGTTCAAAGTGCACTTACGCATATTGGTCGTATTCAATTACTGTATTGTTTATCATCACCATTTCATTAGTTCTCCTATCGTTTTCGGTAAAAAAGGTCAATCTGTCATATCGAGCCTCGGTTATCAAATAATTCAAGTTCATGTAAATGGGAATCTGCATGGAAGTGATGACGAATGTTACAGTTTCATCAGAACTGTAGTGATGGGACGTTGTTGGGTAGGATACTTGACCTTCACTGCCTTCAAAATGGAAGTTGGTGAATCTTCTACTTTCACTCATTCGGGGTCCTCTGCCTTCAAATCTTAATTGAATACTGCCATTACTACAGTTCATCGGTAGTTCAGATACCTGAAGCGAGAGAACGACAAACACTAGAGGACTGTCCACGATGTGTTCTTCTCCGTCTGCGGGCAATCTATTTAAATGCATAAACATATACAGGGTGGTCGGAAATGAACTATGATTTTTTTCCTGTATATAAACAATAGAAATTGATTAACGCACGATCTATCTATCAATACTGTTTTGGAATAACAGATTACTACTTTTACACTACATTAAAGCGTTAAATAATCTAAATTACAACAATAAAGATTAAAACTGTATTAAATTCCTATCGCTTTTTGGTTAATAATCAAATAGGTTGTAGTGACTTACGGTTGTAGTGACTGATCTGTAACGTATTAAAATGGCTTTTACAGTATCTAGTACGATAATAATAAAATATATACTATAATCTCAATTATTTACATTTCAATTTTATAGGCGATCGGTGTCGCCGGGGTGGTGGGTGGAGTAAAAGGTCGAACCGACATCAATGTAATTGTACTTTCCAATTCGCAATCGTCGTCGGTAACTAAATGGAATGCCATCTTTGTTTTCTTATTTTTGTCTTCAATGGTCCATACGCATTTGATTGAGTCATTTAAGGATGCGTCGAAATTGTAATTAATAACTCCATTTTCTGCTACAATTACTCCTCCACAACTTCCATCTCAAAAAAAGCAATTTAAATTTAATTATTAAGCATCGGGTCATTTTGTGCAAATAATTAATTAAATACATACTCTTAGTGACTGCTGGCACCATTCCATTAGTGTCCCAATGTTTCAGCGTTCTATTCGCACTTGCTAAGCTCTGTAGGAAAGTTAAAATTACATCATTAAATAATTTGTTTGTTAAATATTATTGGTTTACAGGTTTCCATAAAAATAAATTCGGAAAAGAGGTCATCAAAAACGTGGAAAAGTTTAGTTCTTTCTTTTACAAACTCTTTTATAATAACTTTTTCTTAATTCAGAAAATGAACTTAATAATTGACATTTAATAGGATCATTTACCGTTTGTAAAAAGCAGTGGTAACCATCTCTTGTGGTATCTGAGCAGCATCTTCTCTTTCTACAGGTATCCGGATGTATTCCACCCCAGCCACAGTCGACCCTTTCTCCAACGAATTCAGAATAAAAGCACATAGTGTCAAAACCTACATAATATATTCCAAATGTCATAACAATTGGTACATAACAGTGAGTTTCCAACGAATGCTTGTACCACATCGCCTGGGATCTTCATCACTATGGTCACCGCAATCATCATCACCGTTACAGATATGGGTATATCTTACACATCGTCCGTTATTACAACGGAAATAGTTATTGTCAACGCAACCTAAGGGAACAAAGAGCAAATATTTTTTAAATGATGAATATTTATTTAAGGAAATGTTTTGCAGCTTTTTTATTTTTTACCATTGATATATTTTAATATTATATATGAATTGGAAAAAGCTTTTACAATTGAAAAATCCTTTCTAAAATATGATTAATTTCATTAGAAAAATGAGAAGTTTTAATAACCTGTAGCATTACCAAATCCCATGTTATCTGTCGTCACACCTGATATCTGTCCAGGAATCTGTGTGGTTAAAAATTTATTATTCCTTATTCCTTAGGCATATAATAGTAGTATTTTAGAATGTTTAAGTTTCATTAAAAATATTTTCACTTAGCTATACCAACAAAGTAATAACATAATTGTATTAATTAAAAAATCCATTATTACCATTCTAAAGTAACAACTTAAACCATTGGCAGTGGTTTCGTGACAACAATTTCTTTTATTACAGATGCGGGAATGAATTCCAGGCCAACCGCAATCCACCTTTCGTGAATGAACCAGATTTCGACCAGAGCATGTACCCCTGGAGCCTAAAAATTAATAATATGAATTAACAATATTGACAAATTATGTATGATCGATTAATATTCAAGTAATTTGACCCTGTATGTTATTTTTGATCGAAGTAAATAGTGTTTTAAAAAAGATAACAATTTACTGCAGCGTCTAGAATCTTCGTCACTGTTATCTCCGCAATCATTATTTCCGTTACACACATGTGAATTTGTTATACAGTTTCCATTGTTGCAGTAAAATAAGGTTCCATTAGCACAACGAACCGCTACAAAACAAACCAAATGTGTTACAGTACAGACCAGTTATCTAAAATGTGTTTAGATTTAAACTACGAGTATACATACACAGGGCACGGTTGGAGTAAGGCAGTAGTGGTTGCACAAATACCTATCAATGTTATTGTTTTAATTAGGTTAGGTTAGATCCCTCGAAAGCGGGTCCTGGCATGCCCTGTGTATTTCATGGCGCAATATTTTAAATTTGCAACCACTGTCTTACTTCAACCCAGGGCACAGGGTTACCCCTTTTTGGCTACAATTTTTTTAAATCCTCCTTTGTGATCACTCCTCCATGTCTGTTGTATGCTGTGCATACATTTTAGATGTATACAAAATATGATGTAGACAAAAGGTGTGAGGTGTCGCTATATGTGGATAGAGAGACAACAGGCAACCTACTCTTTTTGGTTTAATAGGTTAGAGAATCGATTTCATATTCCCCCAATATTTGCGATGTATCTTTTCAGTACTGTACTTTATACTGGATAAATCGGCTTTTAGTAACTACAGTAAGTTGCACAGAAAAGTAAACACAAAATTTGCTCGGAAATCATATCGATTTCCAACCAATCGATACCAACCTATTTTGCCAGAAATATGAGCGGTCTGGACTTCCACATAAGATACCCATAAATACATATTGTACTAAATCGAGTCATTTACCGCAATGTGGTAGTATTTCATCACTATTGTCCCCGCAATCATCGTCTCCATCGCAGGTGAAGGTTTTTGGTATGCACTTTCCATTAGTGCACCGAAATTTGTTGCTTTCCCTGCAGTCTAAACATGCAAATATAAAATGGGATCTATTATGAAGGCAAGGCATTTTTATTTATATACCAGTTTGCATTTATGCAATGGCAACCTCAAATCTCAACAAAATGTACAATATAGCTTCTTCTACGTTTAGGAACTTTTGTAGCAGCTGTTTTTGTTATTTCATTTATTGTATTTTAACTGGTCTGAATATATTTTCAGTTTTCTCTAATTTTCTCACCACAGTGATGTTGTAATTCGTCACTGTTGTCCCCGCAGTCGTTGTCCCGATCGCAGACATAATTTTTACTTATGCATTTACCATTATTGCAGCGGAAAAATAAGTCTTCGTTGCAACCTAAACGGATTCACCAGTGTTATTAATACTTTTAATGAAAATTTTTGTAATTATATTCCATGCTAGAAGTTAAAACATTATATTTATTTAATCTTAAAATTCATACTTGTAGCATTGAGAACTTCCTGTGTTGAGTTATCAGTAGCAATGGCGGAGATATTCTTAATAAATGAATAAAAATCAATGAAATTTTCCGTTTTATTGGTCATTTAGTACGTCTAATAGTAATGCGTTCTCAACATTGCAAAATAATATGCTTACCTTCATAAAACTACACTGTATGCCAACTGATGGAGATATTGGGCAGCATTTTCGTTTTAAACAGGTAACATCACTAATTCCGTGCCAGCCACATTCAATTTTATCGGAATTAGCAGACATGGCAATTGTACAAGTAGAATTGGAATCTAAATTAGATGCAATGCTTATAGTCAATCCAAAAGCGATTGCATTAATCGTTTTAGTATTGTGAATTGATATAACTGATTTATATGTAATTACTGCAACGTCGAGGATCCTCGTCGCTGTTGTCTCCACAGTCATTGTTTGAGTTGCAAAGGTTTTCATATTTTACGCACTTTCCATTATCGCAACGAAAATAGTCGCTTTCAGGACACTCTGTTAATAATATAAGAATAAAACATTTCATTGTGAAAAAAGTTTTAGTTGGATTTCATAATCTCCTTTACTGACCTCACATATAAGAAATGGTATAATACTAGTCACTAAAGGACATTTTCAACTCTTATTAATTTTTTATTATATCCTGCATTCTTCATTAAATTAGTTTAAGTGCTGTTGAATATAATATTATGATTTATACTTCAATAAAAAATTATTACTAACATAAACAGAAAATATATTATAAAAAGAGATTTGTACCTTTACGGGACAAGTCCATCATGATTGTGTTTGCCAATCTATCAACTTGTTGTGTTAAATTGGTGGAGTTTATAATATGACCATTGTTTATGTACTCCACCTTGCTGCTCAAATCCGATATCTAAAATGCATAATTGAATATTGTAACTAATTCTCCATAATATTACTACGATTTCTCTGAAATTGTCATTTGCTATACCTTTTTCTACAATTAAACTTTTTGTAAATCTGCAAAAGATTTCTACTATGGACCAAAATGATTTAAGGAAATAGGTTATCTACGGTGAATAGTTTCTTTCTAGGAAAGGAAATTTTAATCTATGGACTTTGTATATATTGACTATTATATTATTATGTACTTCATGTCGACGTCAGTTCGAATCTTGAATAAGTGATGGGGAAGAAGGTTGTTTAAGGCGAATGTTGGAATTGTAAATTAAATAAGAAAGATAATGCCAAAGTAACCTTAAATTTGCAAACCATAATACAGCTTTCACCATGCTATAGCAAAAAAGCAAAAAGGAACAAAAAATGTTCAAAAAGGCAACCAAATTCATCACTGCTCGCTATCTCGCGGGGGAATTAATTAAATACAATTTCAGTGTTGAAAGCATTGGTGCTAAGCCTGTAGAGACGCCTGTTCATCCTATATTATAATTCATGCATACTAAGCAATAAAAAATAATCCACCTTCAATAAACGTTTACGTATGCAAGCATTTTTCGCTTTGAGCAGGAAATATCCTAACCACTCTAACAAGCGTATGGAAATAAGCGCTTTCCGGCGCCAAACAAAAAATGGATATTGGCTATTTCCTGTAACAATCTAAAAGTCGATAGATGCTTTTTCCGTCCTTAAGGGACGATATATTGGCTATCCATACGTAAAACGTAAGCATAGCCAATGTATCTATTTGTTGACTAAACAGAAAATGGAAAAACCTGTCGCTCTGCGTTTTCGACTGCGTTGTGCCATAAAGTAGAAGTATTTTGATTTTCTTCCTTTAGTACTAATATTTCTTGATTTATATGCTCGAATTTAGCGGTTATATTATCCAACTGGAATTAAAAGTTACAATCAGGAATGAATTATAGCTTGTGGTAATAGAATCTCCCAACTGAAACCCAAATTAAAGCTAGTTGTATTTTAAGTAGTTTAACTTAACAGTATTTATGTAGATTACCTTTAATTCGACGTCTTCCATTTTTTCCACCAGCTCCGATATCATGGCTTCTTGAGTCTTAATTGGAGGACGCCTTAAATCAAGTCAATAATTGTAAATTGTAATTATAGCATTTAATTGGAATAGTAATTAATCGATTAATAGTGTATTGCTATTGGTGTCTAGAAAGCAAAGTCGTAAAAATTAATGACATTGAATTTGGACTTTCAGACTTGTAATTCATTGCCACCGTATATATATAATACACATATATATATATTTATCATATTATATTATGTTATTATATTATTATGTGTATTATATTATCTTCATCTGTGGTTTCGTTGCTTTAAAAATCTATACATCGGATGGTTTCGAGGAACCTAATTACCTAACCACATTGAAATCAATTTATTATCCATTTTACTTAACCCGAATTATTCACAATTGGGTTAAGTTTGGTCACTATCGAAGTATGCCACTTTATTCAGTCTTTCATTTTAGCCGCCGTTTTTTCATTACAAAGCCAGCATAGGCCATTTTATCCGGTTAAATTAGCTCGTGGCTTAAGTGACCATACCATATCGTTTCCTTAGCCACTGACTAAAATTTATTTTAGCCAGGTTAAAACCATTTTAGGCATTACCAATTTAGCCACTAGCCGGTAGATAGTCAAACACTGTTCTTGATTTATGTACTAGATTTGAGGGCAAAGCAGGAAACATAAACCTTAATTTCGGCTCATAAAAAGTTTCTCTATGGATTTATTATGTGCAACTCAATTTTTATTACTGACACTAAATAAACCACACCAGTTGACAAAAAATTTGACTTTTTGCGTGTAATATAATTTTGAATGAATTAAACAATGGAATAATATTCTTTACCTTTCACTGAGGTCGTCTTTGTTTGCCAAAGGTTCGGAATACACTGTTGTCATATACAGGCCGATAGAAAATATAAAGAGTAAATATTCCATCCTCGGATTGATTGTGTAAACCAAATATCTCCTATTGGTATAAAAACTGTAGAAATGATACAAAATAAATGAATACACAAATATTTAATTGCCTACATCAATAATTTTTATTAAAGCCCAAATGTATATAAGTTTAAATTTGGTCAATCAATATTATAATAATGGTTTAATCAATATGACCGGTAGACAATTTAACAATTAATATCGTTAAATATTAATTTAAGTTACGAATTAAAAGAGTTTATTTGGATGAACAAACTAGTTAAAGACTCCTTGCAGATTATTTTCAGCTCCAAATAAAAGTACTTACTTTGATTTACGACAACAGTTCAAAGTTACAACACACAAAATTTTTCAATAAAGGAGAATTGTAATAGTTGAGTGCAGTTCTGGCTTTTCCATACGAATACAAACTAATCAACTGTATCCAAATCCAGAAGCAGTTACCTTATATAGTATACCAAAGTCCATGGCCATAATAATATAATGTCTGCATGACACTTTTACGCGTTGATAATTCCCAATTACAAATGTAAGATATGAGATTTTCTCTAAGCTGCAGCATAGTATAGCATTGGGATATTTTTTGAGTCTAAGTTCTTAGAAATAAGCATAATGCAAGTAGTTGCTATGTTGATAGATAAATTATCGTCCGCTTTTAGACTGTCGTCATTTACTGCGAATAAAGGCAACTTGTGCGCAAATATATTTTTGGTTTCTTTTGTGTCACTGTTAATAACTAGAGGCCCCAGTATTGTAAGAATTATATAAGGCATACGGTACATATACAGTAATACATTGTACGTTTTGTTGACCTATTATAGTCTAGTATTAAATTTCTACGGGTACACATAAGATAGTAAATTTTTATATATAATGATTATATAAGTGTTATAGAAATGCTTATCTACTAAAAACTCGGTTTCTAAAACACAACATGTTTACCACATTCATACACACACATACACAAGTTTTCGCATTCTGCATAATCGTGATGACAACTTGACCACCTTTAACCATGCTAGCAAGATATTTTCTATTTTCATTGCCACGCTTCACAGTGCGCTTGTTGGGGATTAGCAAATGAAGTAAATGAAAAATACAATCCTATGTATTCTGTCGCTCGTTGTTTAAGTGATAAGAAAAGCATTTTGTGCTGGCTGTGACTGAATACGGTATATTGTACTTATATAATTG
The DNA here is from genome assembly GCA_020055645.1 of Tomocerus qinae. Classification (NCBI taxonomy): domain Eukaryota; kingdom Metazoa; phylum Arthropoda; class Collembola; order Entomobryomorpha; family Tomoceridae; genus Tomocerus; species Tomocerus qinae. Next base: position 44,565,829 of record CM034546.1, on the reverse strand, counting down.
CATGTAATGTGAATCATAATTTCATTTATCTAAAAACTGATATGATATAAGTTATTATGTTCTGTATGTGTATTACGTCTACTGCCCCACCAAGCAAACGGCGAACGTTCCCAATATTTCCTGCATTGTAGTGGTTCTATAAGCAACATTTAAGACTCTTATCAATAAACGGACAAAAGCGGTCGATACTAGAGGACAGTTTTTCTGCACGACTTTCCGATTTAGCCAAAGCAAAGTAAGAGCGTCTATTGGGAAGTTGTTCTCTCAGTGCTGGCCAATTGCAGTAGAAGTCACCTAGTCACCTGTTATTCCAATTTTTAGCCATGTATAAATATATACATGCATTTTTAAGCAATTGTAATTGACGACCTCATTTCTCTTATTTTGCTTCGATCCTACCCCTTATTGGTATATAAACTTTTTGACATAAAATAAAATAATCACCTTTTGGCATAAAAACCCACTTATTGGCATAAACTACTACATATAGAAGTAGGGTAAGTTAGGAGATAAGGAATTCTATTAGGCTTAAGCTATGAATGAATTAATATTGCAATATACTGTTGATCACTGATAAGAATGTTTCCAAAAAGTTCTAGTTACACTTTTCTTCTTCTCTTTAGTTGTTCGTTTAATTTCAGAAATTGCCTTCCGTTTTTTCAAAAATTAAAAACCAAATTACGAAACAGTTGGCATCATCGGAATAATTATTGGGAATGTCCATATTTTGGGCATATAAAAATCCTAACCTAAATAAAATAAACATTTGACAGATTATATTATAGTTTGTTATATCATTATAGTTTGTTATATTTAAAGACGGTGGAATGCCATTTCCCCCAAAGTTTCCCCCAAACCCAAGTTCCCCTGAGTATTTTCTAACTGTCTATGACTGAATTTATTATTTCCATTGACACTGCAAAATACATATAACCCATTTTGTGATTAAGTATTATGACAAATTGTTTGTTTGTTCAGGAAATTTATGCCGATAAAGTATGCCAATAAGTGTGTCGGAAAACACTATTTTATGCCAAAAAGTAAAAGCCAATTAGGGGCAGGCCCTTTCCATTTGGTTCGCACATAATACAATCATTTCTTATCATACACTGTATAAAAGCATAAAATTTTAAATAAATTGTACTTTAAATGCTGTGGAAATAGATAGCCGAAGAGTACTGAGGTCTGTCACAAAATACAATTTTTACAAAATAATACAAATCAAAGCAATTTCTGCAAAACCCCGACAGGTGGGTTTATTCCAATAATTTATTTAAGTAAAACAACTTTACTGTCAAAATTTTCACGGCGACATTCTGCTATATATTATCATATAACCAGAGCCAGAGCGTGTAGTGGGAATTTGTCCCCTCTGTGATGGCCAGCCGCAGCAATCGGTTTAAAAATAACGATTTGTTCCAATTTTTATTCATTCCGATATGGATATGAGTGAACATTAGCATATTTCAAAACTAAACAATGTTAATACACCTAATCATTTTTTTAATTCAGCAATACTACTGGGGGCTAGTGCATATATATTTATACATAAAACAATTAAGCCCACAAAATATTAAGATTAGCGATTTGTAAATTAAACCAAATGATAATGCTTTAATCATTTTGAAAATTAGTGACAGTAATTGTGGCTTTGTCTGATAATAAAAGCTGTAATACTCACAGATTTCAACCAATCTAATATTTGCATACGCGATTCCACAAATTAATATAATTATTTCTTAAATCTATTCATATTATACTTTTAAAAATTTAAATCTACAAACAAATTAAGCTGTTTTACTTATTTGGAGATTTTTAAGCCACAGAATAGTCCAATAATAAATTGTACCTAATACACTATTTTAAGTTTTGAAAATAGTTAAACTCTTGTCCATGAAAACTCGAATCCAGAATTCTCGCTGCTTCCATCTGATTGAAAAATGACCATGAAAATGTGAACACTATGTAGTGGCCTGATATCAATATCTTCGAGTACCCCAGAGTACCTATAAGTATGTCCACAGAACAAATAGAAGTTTACATTTAAATATACTAAGGCAATAATATAATTATAATAACAAATCATCTCATGTCGATTTTAGCCAATTATTTAAAATTATTTGTACATAGATAAGTTCAAAGTGCACTCACGCATATTGGTCGCCTTCAATTACTGTATTGTTCATAAACACAATTTCATTGGTACTTCGATCCTTTTCGGTAAAAAATGTCAATCTATCAAATCCAGGCTCGGTGTCCAAATAATTCAAATTAATGTAAATTGGAAACTGCATTGAAGTGATGACAAATGACACAGTTTCATCAGAACGGTATTTATTGGCAGCACCTGTTGGGTAGGATACTTGACCTTCATTGCCTTCAAAATGGAAATTGGAGAATCTTCTTTCACTCATTGTGTTTCCTCTGCCTTCAAATCTTAATTGAAAACCACCAATACTACAGTTCCTAGATATTTCAGATGCCTGAAGCGAGAGAACGACAAAGACAAGAGGACCCTCCACGATGTGCTCTTTGCCGTCTGCGGGCAATCTATTTACATACACAAACAGGAGTAAATGGAGTGTGAAAATTGATTATTACGCTATTAGATTGTCAGTATTTGGAATACCGTAACAATCGAAATAATAATTGTTTCAAACACATAAAAAAATTCCTGAAAATGCTAAAAATCTCGAAATAATTCCATCGGCCATTTTTCAAACAGTCAATGTTTAAATTTTTGATTGACTTTCGGTGCAAAAAATGAAAAAAGATTTAAAAAAAAATGTATGCAGATCTCATCATCTGAAGACGGTGAGATATCCATCGAATCAATTAGGTCGAGGTCAATGTCTTGTTCATCCGACGGCAGCAATATTCCTGGATCTAGGGCTCTTCCCTTTGCATGCCGCAGCATTTCACTCCCTTCATTACAATTTTTGCATCGACTGTTTTGAAGGCCGTAATTAAATTGCCCTGACTTCCATTAGTTCCATTCACATAATTTGTTAGCCTTGATTTTAGAATTTAAAATTTACTTTTACCTACATTTACATATCTCTTATCAAAATTTACAAGCATTTAATCTACATTAACGAGCATGCACAGGTATACATACGCGGAATTACTACTAATAACAGCCTAAACAGCGAAACAATAAAAAATTAAAAAACTGTATTAAATTCCTTTTGTTTTTTTGGTTGATAATAAGATAGGTTCTAGAACTGACTTACAAATTGTAAGAATAATGACCTGTAGTTTATTGAAAAGGCTTTTACCTATCTATTCTTTAGTGTAATAATAATAAAAATGTTACATTATATTTTCATTATTTACATTTCAGTTGTATAGTAGATCGGTGTCGTCGTCGCTGCAGTATAAGGTCGAACTGACATCAATGTAATTGTACTTTCCAATTCACAATCGTCGTCATTGTCAATAACCAAATGAAATGCAATCTTTGTTTTCTTATTTTTGTCTTGAATGGTCCATACGCATTTGGTTGAGTAATTTAAAGATGCATCGAAATTGTAATTAATAACTCCATTTTCTGCTTCTATTACTCCTCCACAACTTCCATCTCAAAAACATAAAAACAATTTAAAATTAATTAATAAACATCAGGTTACTTTGTGCAAATAATAAATTAAATACATACTCTTAGTGACTGCTGGTATCATTCCATTAGTGTCCCAATGCTTCAGTGTTCTATTCAACCTTGCTAAACTCTATGGGGTAATATATAACTAGTTCAACAAATAGTTTACATGATAAATTTAATTGGCTTACAGGTAAAAATGATATTGGAAAAAATGGTCATCGAAAACGTGGAAAAGTTTTTTTCTTTTCTATACGAACTGTTTTATATTTACTATTCCTTAATTAAGAAAGTGAAATCAATAATTGGCATTTAATAGGATGTTTTACCGTTTGTAAATAGCAGTGGTAACCATCTCTTGTGGCATCTGAGCAGCATCTTCTCTTTCTACAGGTATCCGGATGTATTCCACCCCAACCACAGTCGACCCTTTCTCCAACAAATTCAGAATAGAAGCAGGTAACATCAGAACCTACATTGTAGTAGGTAATACATTTCAATACAACACAAGTGTCAATATATTAAATCGTCAAATAATATTAATTGAGAATATTCAACAATTCTTTGTGATCGATTAGTTTGCTGTAAGCTGTATGTATTATAATAAAGATAATAATTTACTGCAGCGTGTAGGATCTTCGTCACTGTTATCACCGCAATCATTGTTTCCGTTACACATATTTGAATTTTTTATGCAATTTCCATTGTCGCAGTAAAATAAGGTTCTGTTAGCACAACCAACCGCTACCAAACAAACCAATGTGTTATAATATAGTTTAAAAGATTTTTAAACCACACAGGGCTAAACCCTTTTTGTCAACAATTTTTTAAATCACCCTTTGTCAACATAGCGTAGGCCATATGAGTGGTCTCGACTGCACATACGGTACCTATAAATGTATTATTATACTAAATCGATTCATTTACCGCATTGTGGTAGTAATTCATCACTATTGTCCCCGCAATCATTGTCTCCATCGCATTTGTAGTTATTTTTTATGCACTTTCCATTAGCGCACCGAAATTTGTTGATTTCCTTGCAGTCTAAACACCCAAATATATAAAATGGAATTTGTTATGCTTACAAGACGTTTTTAATTGACACTAATTAACACTCGAAAGCAAAGCCAACTTCAAACCTTAGCAATAAATGCATAATTCTTTTTAGTTTTAAGAACTCTTGTAGCCGCTGTTACAGTCGTTTATTGTATTTCAATAATTTTTTTCTAATTTCTTACCACAATGGTAGTGTAATTCGTCACTGTTGTCCCCGCAGTTGTTGTCTCGGTCGCACACATACGCTTTAGGTATGCATTTACCATTATTGCAACGGAAAAATGAGTATTCGTTGCAACCTAAACGAAAAACCGGGCTTCATAAAGTGAGGCTTAAGTATTAACATTATAGTATAACTCTAGAATGTTTAAAAAATGTTGTTATTTTATCACATAAATTGTTACGATGTATTTAGATTTATATGCTATAAAGAATATATAAATCTTTGCTAATCGTTTTTCTAATCTTGTTTCTAAACTACTAAAGGCAATCCATTTTTTATTTACTAAACGTAAACTTACCAATTTTTAATTTTTCGCCAGTTTTTGTGTAGTTCTGGAACTGCATTTCAATGGAGTTGTTAATAGATTTTATTGCTAGCTGCAAAATAATTGGAAAATATATTATTTAACATACTAACACATACAATAATCAAAATCTAAATTTTTACCTTAATGTTAACATCTACATTTTCCACTTTCGAGTTTTTGTCAATGTTTTCAATCTTTGTTACTAAGAGTTTGATCTTTCCCTTAAGTTTAGCATCTATTTTGTCTATCTTTTGAATTACAGCGTCCATTTGATCTCGTAGTTGAAGAAAGGCTCTAAGGATGTTCTCATCAATGTCTTTATTCCTTGCATCGTTTTGGTGAACCCTGAGAAATAATAGGAAACAAAACTATGAAATATTTTCCCCTAATCTTCCGGCTATACAAAATTATTTCCATATTTTATAAATGCTGAATTTCTCATTTTTTAGAGATGTTATCTACAATGTCTCTATTTGTATTAAATTAAAATTTGTATCGGATCTTATATATCCAAAGTTTGACAACATAAGAAAGCCGGAGTGATTGGATTTATAATAATAGGTAAACCAGATCCTACCCCTAATTGGCATACACTGTTTGGCATAAAATAAAAAAATCCCCTTTTGGCATGAAAACCCACTTATTGGCATAAACTACTACATCTAGAAGGGTAAAGTAAGGTAAGTTAGGAGGTAAGGTATTCTATGATATGCTTATGCTATAAATGAATTAATATTCCAATATGCTGTTGATGACTGATAAGAATGGTTCCAAAAAGTTCTAGTTACTCTTTTCTTCTTCTCTCCGATTGTTCGTTTCATTTCAAAAATTAGAAGTAAAAATACGAAAGAGTTAGCGAGGATTGGTATTATCGGAAATCGGAGTAATTATAAGAATGTTCCTATTTTGGGGATATAACAAACCTAACCCAAATAAAATAAACAATTGACAGGTTATTAGGTTAGCTGTTCGTTATAATATTCAAAGCAGGAGGAATGACATTTTCCCCCCAAGTTTCCCTCTTGAGCCATTTCCAACTGTCGATGACTGAATTCATTATTTCCATTGACACTGCAAAATATACATACCCATTTTGTGATTAAGTATTATGACTGATTATTTTGTTATTCATTGATTTTATGTCAAAAAGTGTATGCCAATTAGGGACAGTCCCTAAACCATTGCATAACGGAAATAACACAAAGCAGTTTATTCGGATCCCTCTTAATCAAAGTTAGTTGAGTTTAGAAGTGTCACACAGCTTGTCGGATGTCGAACAAGCTGTTATACGACAATACAGTATTGTATTTAGAAGTCGATTTCGACGGGGGTAATGCCATTAAACCCTGTATATTATTAGGAATTTTCCCGAAGCGCGCTAATTTTAAGATACTTTTGCCAAACATTTTAAAAAATAGCATATAATCGCGCGAAGCGCGATAATTTTAAGCTATTTTTGCCGAAAATAATTATAAAAGACAATTATAATCTCGCGAAGCACGTTAATTTTAACCTATTATTGCTGAAAATAGATAATAAATCTTATAATCGCACGAAGCTGGTTAATTTTAAATTTTGTTTGCCAATAATGGTCTAGAATTTCCTCATAAGCGTACGATGGGTGTTTATTTTCCCTAAAACGGCTTAAAGTTTCCAAACAATTGTGCGAACCATGAAAATGTTAGGTCCTTTTGTTGATAAAAGCCAATATATATTGTAGATTGATTAAGTTTTACCATTAATCGCTCGAAGCGCGAAATATTTTGTTATTTTCAGTCAAAATTTTCATTTTTCGTTCATAGTAGTCATTAAATTAGATATTTCTCAATTTTTTCTAAAAAACGGGACGCGTTTCTGAAAACGAGACACTTTCGGGACGCCAGGGCAGGTCATCAAAAACGGGATGATCCCGTTAAAAACGGGATGATACCTTTAAAAACGGGATGATCCCGTCAAAAACGGGACGGATGGTCAGCCTATATACGACCTTGTACCAGAGGTGGGCTTTATTGTACTTGCATACCCTATCTTACCATACTCTACTCGTAAAGGTACCATACCTTACCCTCCTACTATACTCGGCCCTTAAAGTAAGGGTCAAAAGACTATAGATAAATATAATAAATTCTGTTGTTTTACGTTAAGCTAATTTTTTGTAAATCCAATAATTATAAAATTAGTAAGCAAACCATTCTTCCAATGAATTACCTTTTACCTTTCTATTAATAGAATTTGTTATCAAACCAAAAGTGAACAAATAAGCTTGAAACTATAGTCATATACTGTACTTAATATTGCAACGTAACGAGCCATTTTATCATGGCTGCTACGAAGCAACAAGCCATTTTATGATGGCTGCGACAATGTAACAAACCACATCTCCTGATACAATGGTTGTACAATGTAACAAACCAAGTATCCAAAGCTTGAATAATATTCGTCTTATCGTAAATTATTATTATAACGACAAATTTTTGGTAGACAATAAGTACAATGGAAGGTTTACAGTTATAATTACTAACAATCCGAAGGGGGAAATGTTGGTTTTCACATTTTATAAGTTTTTAGTAATAAGGCTTGCGGTAATATTGTTTTTCTTGGAATGCCACGAACGCACGTAGGCGCTCATAAAGGCATTTTAGGCGATTGAATAAGCGAGTAATTAGGTTGATTGAGTGTATGGTTCCTCCCATCCTTCCCGTATTCATCAGAAATCCCTTCCACTTCAAGCTAGATTCAAGCCATACCTTACCCTTCCCTACAACACAAAACTCAGCTCAAGTCATAACCTACTCGTTCCTAATTACTTGGCACCTAAGGTTATCCCTTATTTCCCTTCTTACTCCATACTTCGGAATATAATGTAGAACAAAACATACCCTATACCCATCCCGTACTTGGTTTGAAAGTAACTACCCATTCCATCCCTACAATTACATAGAAGTAGGGGATGAGTATAGATATTATGGGTCATATTTGTGTGGCTAAAGTAGGGATGCCGCCCACCTCTGCCTTGCACGATAAATAGAAACGATGTCGATTTTCAGTTATTTTTTCAATTTTTCACCAAATTCCCGTATTACGTATATTATGCCAGGGAGGGAAAGTACAGGTGCCCATAAAAACAACAATTCCATTTTCTTATATACAATCATAAATTTAAGAATTTTTTGTTATAGCACTTACGTAGTAGTCAGTATAGTAGATTCAAATTGATGGATTATTGTCAGCACTTATGTTTATTGTTCATTATAAGGGTTTTTTAAATTCGTTTTTATTTAAGTGGAGCTTGTCATTACCAGAGAACTAGTTTCGGGTTTAGAAGTACATCGTGAGTGAGTTGTGAACGTCAGTGTTCATAGCTGCCCTTTTTTAGCTGCCCTTTCGCCGTTTTCATTCGTCAGTATTTATGATCCTATGGTTCATATAGATTCAAAATACTGACATAACATGTGTCCAAAGGCTATGGACACATGTTTTGTAATAAACCTTATATTCTACAACAAGGGCAAACGATATAAATATTACGTTTCTAAGATAGGATATAGATACATTAATTTACATTAATTTGGGTATTAGAAGGATGAATAGGTCAGTTCATTAGATATTAATAGACATTTCCCACAATTCCAGGATAACACAGGCAGGTACTGTAGTCATTTCAATACCTATTCATGTTAATTTAGTGACCGGTCACCAATTGTGGGAAACATCTATTGAGGCCAATTAAAAACTAATTAAGAATTGAGATAAAAATTCTTGGGTGGTAGTTTACAAGCCTTAAAAAAAAGATACAAATACTATAGTACAACTTTAGAGTAAATATTTGTATAGAATGTATGGTGGACCCCCAATATAGTTATTTAATTCTACAAAACATGTGTGCAAACTGGTACAAATAAATCAAGGGACAGTAAAAGTTAACACCAGGTCTACTAAAAATGCTAAATAAGTTTATGGATTTGTCGAAACAAAACTAATTTGGATTCGAAGTTTTAAAATGCTAATTTATACTAACATTACGAAATGGCCCATTATGGCTAATCATTTCCATTCAATCCCCAATAATCATGTAAATTATTATTATTATTATTATTGTTTTCATGTTTCAAGAAACGCTCATAATATTACTTTTGCAGTTGATGGAAGGAGGCGATGCCCAAAAGTGTTGCAGTTAGCTTTTGCGTTTCACATGGGGGAGTGGGTTTTGCGTTACGTATATGCAACTTTCCTAAGATCTCTTACCACACAAATATAGATAGGGTGAATGATTTCTTTAAGTCTACAACTATATTATAGAATACATACGTACCCGTTTTCACAGTTTTCTTCTTTTGTTCCTGAAGCGCAGCGTATACAAAAAATAATGCCACATAAAGAAAGGAAGAATTTTAACCTCATTTTCGTTTTGATTGGTAGCAGAGGGATTTTCTCTCGATAAAGGGATTTAAAAACAATGTGACCTTACTAATTTGAAAGCAATTACATGTATTTTATTAAACGAATTATATTCAATTCAATTCAGAAAGCCAATTTAGATTTCTTAAACAGATCGATAACAATTTAATATGACTTTTTCTTGTTACTAAGTAAAAAGCGGCGTGTCATATACGAAGTAGACTACTTTGGGGAAAATGTTGTGTAAACTTTAAAAGAAACTTTAAAGGAAAACAATGATGTCTTATTTCACAAACCAAGCTTTTATATAGGTAATTATAACATAATGTTTACAAACCACTTGGCGATTACTCGGTAAAATAGGACAAAGTAGATCATTGCATAAACTATTTTAAAAGCTGGTTACAAATAAACCATACAAAATTTATTTAATTATTTCCTTTTAAATTGCACTCAACATTGTCCCAAAATGAATCTACTTGGTATACGACACGACGCTTTTTACTTAGTATGCATAACAATCTAAGCCTAGCTTCTGTGTAATAACTGGTTTGTTTATCAAACAGTTGATTCGTGTAAAGGTATAGATTAGGAGTGATAGGGTTACTTTATACATACATAAACTATTTTAATTGATATATTTTAGTTTGGTTGATTTTTTACGTTTGCAAGCATTATAAATAGTAGCATAATATCCTATGTACATGAGTACGTATAAGTGCAATATATTAATTAGTACTGAGTAAACAAAGTACATGATTACTCTCGCTACTTCGTAGCAAAAAATGATTAAATATATCAGGAAACATTTTTTAGAAAAGTCTTTATATGTGTGTAAATCTGGTTATAAATGGTTCAATTTTCAACTAAGCCTTAAGAATAATATGCATTGCTAGGGTGACTAAATTCTAAAGTGATGCTTGGGAGCGGTCCGTCTCACCATATTACTGATGACAAACTGTCCTGCATTTAGAAATGGAAAACATTTCTATCCTTATTTCAATCCGACAATTAGTTGTGTAGATATTTATATAGGTAATCAATTTGAGCTCATATTAACGAGTGACAATGTGAATCTTAGTTTATTTCCGTTCTTGGATACTTAAATGCATATTATCATCATCTTTATAAATAAAGCTGATCGTAATACATATTATGTCACATATTTATTTATGTCTTTATGTACTATGCCATAAAAAGGTTTTTGTTGAAATGTGCAAGAGCGTATATAATGTATATTATTACATAAAACAATTAAATACACAAAGGTTAAGATTAGCAAGTAAATTAAACCAATGAATGTTAATACATAATCATTTTGAAAATCAGTAGCAATATTGGTGAACTAATTTGATTAAAAAACTGTAATACTTACCAATTTCTACCATTCTATTTGAAAAGGTGATACAACAAATTAACATATTTCTTAAATCTATTCCTCTCGGCATAATTATATTCCTATTACCAATTACAATGACAATGTTTAAAATTCATAAATCGTAGTAATATCAAACTGAAACTTATTGTTGTTTTACAAAGTCAGAAATCAGCAAAATTCTAATAATCGTATTTTCACACGATTTGAACAATCTACTTGTATGACAAGGTCGGCACATGCTTTTAACGATCCTGTGACCCTGGTTTTAACCGGTTAACAAAAACCTAGTAGGCAAAATTGGTTAAAAGAGGCTCAAACTCACGAATGTGACAAAACACAATTTGGTCATTATTTGTAACTGTTTAAAGTCACTTTTACCTAAAGGCCATAATATAAAACCCGGTCATATATTCTTGCCGACTTCTTTCTAACAGAAGTCAAATTTCGTTTCCACCGAAGTCTAACTTTGTCCATCCAAGCAGTCAAGATTAAAATGAACGGTTTTGATAATTTTAACTGCTTAGTTTTTCATATTGAAGTGAAGTATAGTATTATTCACTTTTTGCCTGGTTATAACCAGGTTTAAACCTGTTTCTGTCAATCGGCTGGCAGAAACAAAAATTCAACTAAACCGAAAACCCAACCCTGAATAGTTGAAATTAAACATTTTTTAAGAATGTATAAATATCAATTAAAAGCTTTTCTACAGAGTATTTTAGGAAAATAAAACATACGCCATACGCGTTCTTAATTACGTTGAAAACTTTTGAAGCACAAGAAAATGTTTAAAAAGTTGAATGAGAAATTATACTTACTAGGCTATGGCTATTCTAAGTTTGAAAAATAGTTTAATTTAACTTCTTTTCCATGAAAATTTGAATCCAGAAAACTCGCCACTTCCATCTGATTGGAAAATGGCAATGAAAATGTGAACGTTATGTAGTGGCTTGATATCAAAATTGACTTCATTAAATTGTCCAGTGTACCTATAATTATGTACATGCGACAGAAATAAATGCATTTAGATATATTAGCAAACAATATAATCAATAATGCAAATGTCGGATTTAGGAAATTATTTAAAATAACATAAATGAGTTCAAAGTGCACTCACTCATAATATATCTTGTCTTGAATTACTGCACTGTTCATCATCATAATTTCATTGGTACTTCGATCCTTTTCGGTAAAAAAGGTCAATCTGTCATATCCAGGCTCGGTGTCCAAATAATTCAAATTAATGTAAATTGGAAACTGCATTGAAGTGATGACGAATGACACAGTTTCATCAGAACGGTATTTACTGGCAGTATCTGTTGGGTAGGATACTTGACCTTCACTGCCTTCAAAATGAAAATTGGAGAATCTTCTTTTACTCATTGTGTTTCCTCTGCCTTCAAATCTTAATTGAAAACCACCAATACTACAGTTCCTAGATATTTCAGATGCCTGAAGCGAGAGAACGACAAACACAAGAGGACCCTCCACGATGTGCTCTTCGCCGTCTGCGGGCAATCTATTTACATACACAAACAGGAGTAAATGGAGTGTGAAAATTGATTATTACGCTTTTAGATTGTCAGTATTTGGAATACTGTAACAATCGAAATAATAATTATTATTTCAAGCACATAAAAAAATTCCTGAAAATGCCAAAAATGTCGAAATAATTCCGTCGGCCATTTTTCAAGCAGTCAATGTTTAAATTTTTGATTGACTTTCGGTGAAAAAAATTAAAAAAGATTTAAAAAAAAATGTATGCAGATCTCATCATCTGAAGACGGTGAGATATCCATCGAATCAATTAGGTCGAGGTCAATGTCTTGTTCATCCGACGGCAGTCATATTCCTGGATCTAGGGCTCTTCCCTTTGCATGCCGCAGCATTTCACTCCCTTCATTACAATTTTTGCATCGACTGTTTTGAAGGCCGTAATTAAATTGCCCTGACTTCCATTAGTTCCATTCACATAATTTGTTAGCCTTGATTTTAAAATTTAAAATTTACTTTCACCTACATTTACATATCTCTTATCAAAATTTAAATACATTTAATCTACATTAACGAGCATGAACAGGTATACTTACGCGGAATTACTACTAATAACAGCCTAAACAGTGAAACAATAAAAAATTAAAAACTGTATTAAATTCCTTTTGTTTTTAGGTTGATAATAAGATAGGTTCTAGAACTGACTTACAAATTGTAAGAATAATGACCTGTAGTTTATTGAAAAGTCTTTTACCTATCTATTCTTTAGTGTAATAATAATAAAAATGTTACATTATATCTTCATTATTTACATTTCAGTTGTATAGTACGGTGTCGCCGTCCTATAAGGTCGAACTGACATCAATGTAATTGTACTTTCCAATTCACAATCGTTGTCACTAACCAAATGGAATGCCATCTTTATATTCTTATTTTTGTCTTGAATGGTCCATACGCATTTGGTTGAGTAATTTAAAGATGCGTCGAAATTGTAATTAATAACTCCATTTTCTGCTTCTATTACTCCTCCACAACTTCCATCTCAAAAACAAAAAAATTATTTTAAGTTAATTATTAATCATCAGTTCAATTTGTGCAGATAATGAATTTAATAATTACTCTTAGTGACTGACGGTATCATTCCATTAGTGTCCCAATGTTTTAGCGTTCTATTTACTCTTGATAAACTCTAATAAGTTCAGCAAAATATTTCCATGTTAAATAATATTGGCTTAGAGGTATTCATCAAAATGAAATTCAAAAAAGTGGTAACCAAAAACGTGGGAAGAGTAATGTATTTAATTTTAATTTTCTTTGATTAATATCCTATACGGAATTCATATCCAACAATATTGAAAGCCTAATTGAGAAAACCAATTTGGAAATTGACATTAACAGGATCATTTACCGTTTGAAAAAAGCAATTGTGATCATTTCTTGTGGTATCTGAGCAGCATCTTCTCTTTCTGCAGGTATCGGGATGTATTGAACCCCAACCACACACTCTAAGAAAATTTCCGTCAAATTTGAGTAAACTGAACTCAACAACTGAGTAAAAAATGCGCCGACTGACATACTGAGTTCATTTTACTCAACCAGATAAGTAAAAGTAACTCTCAACATTGATTTAAAGTTTTAATCAATGTTGAGTAAAAAAGTGCAAAAAGTATAACCCAAGCCGAGAACCGAAGTCCTGCACCTTCGCTAAGCTATTAGCACACTTTACCACATACCTACATTTACTTGTTAACCAAATGGAAGGAATAGCATCTAGTTATTCCTAATATGCATGTACTCAATATGTTGAGTAGTATTAAATCGCCCATTGACTTATTAATTAGCAATGGTTGAGTAAAATATATTTAACCGTTGACGATAACAACGGTTTAATCAACCATTGCTAAAAGTTTATACACCAATGATTTAATATTCAGCAATGGTTGAGTAAATTATAGTTAACCGTTGACGGTATTTGTAATTTATTCAACCATTGCTAAAATTATATACAACAGTGGCACATTCCAACCCATTGGGTTGAATTTAAACAACAGATGTCTAAATTGCAATCAAGGTTGATCAAAAGACAATTTACTCAACTGCTTGTGCTTAATTTTTTTTAGAGTGCAGTTAACCCTTTCTCCAACGAATTCAGAATAGAAGCAGGTAACATCAGATCCTACATAATTTTAATACATTTTAATACATCACAAGTGTCAATATGTTAAATCATCATAGTAATTTGGCTTTTTTAAGTACCGCAACGCCTGGGATCTTCATCACTGTGGTCTCCGCAATCATCATTACCGTTACAGATATGGGTATATCTTACGCATCGTCCGTTATTACAATAGAAATAATTACTGTAACTGCAACCTTGTGAAACAAAGATTCATTAAACCGGACTATGACTATGACTAATTTTAACTAGTGCCAATATTTTTTTTCATATAAGGAATATTTATTTAGGGAAATGCCTTAACAGCATTATTTAGTAATTTTAATTTTTGAGTCAGCGGACTCTTCAAAATTATGAATTGTGAGAAGTTCTACTACTCGGGATAAAAATTTCTTAAATAATAATTACACTAGAAAAACTAACCGCTAGCCGTAACAAAAAGCTCCCCTAAATAAAATTTTTTTATACACATGTATCGTAGGAGAATAGTAGAATTAGAGTAAACGGTAATTCACGCTAAATTACCTACAAATGCTTAACAAATATGAAATTCAAAAGAACCTTAAAACATATTAGTATTGACTATTAAGATAAAAATAAATTACAATTTAATCATGATTGAATATGAAAATAAAAAGAAAATCAAAATACACTATTGATTATTAAAGTTATTAAAAAATGAAAATATATTAACTATCCAAATGAATAAGAAATCGAAAAATGTTAATTCGCCAATAAAATTGATCATATAAATGCTTAATAGATCTATTTCTGAGTAGCTCAGCAACAAATGGATCGATTTCCTCTGAATAAATCGTCAAAATAAAGGGATCGTCAGTAATTCTTAAGAATTGCATTCGAAAGTTATCCTGGGTACGGACGGACGGGAAGAGCTCGTCACGGGAAGATAAAAAGAAAAGTTGTACTTACCCGTAGCGTTGGTGAATTCCATATCATCTATCGCCACTCCAAGTATCTGTCGAGGTATAGTCAATTATGTAGGCATTGGAAGTATTGTAAAAGCGTTTCAGTTCGCTATACCGTTAAAAATGCTTCGACTCATGCAGGTAATAATGACATGAAAATAACTTAATCTTTCGTTTCAATTTGTGTATACCCTTTAAAAATATATTTATACCCTTTTAAAAAAGCAACTTGGACCATTGGCAGGGGTTTCATGACAACACTTTCTTCTGTTACAGATTTGGGGATGAATTCCAGACCAACCGCAATCAACTTTTTCTTCATGAACATGTTGGAAAGAGCATGTACTGCTGGAGTCTACAGATTAATAATATTAATTGAGAATATTCAACAATTTTTATGACCGATCCATTTTCAATTGCTGTAGCTGTATGTTTTTTCTAACCATAAAAATAAATAGTGTTATAATAAAAGATAATAATTTACTGCAGCGTCTTGGATCTTCGTCACTGTTATCACCGCAATCATTATTTCCGTTACACAAATTTGAATTTTTTATGCAATTTCCATTGTCGCAGTAAAATAAGGTTCCGTTAGCACAACGAACCGCTACAAAACAAACCAATGTGCTACAATATAGACTAACTATCTAAAATTTGTTTAGATTTTTTAAACCACACAGGGCCAACCCCTTTTTTTCAACAATTTTTTTAAATCACCCTTTGTCAAGGTAGGCCGTATGAAAGGTCTCTACTGCACATACGATACCTATAAATATATTATACTAAACCGATTCATTTACCGCAATGTGGTAGTAATTCATCACTATTGTCCCCGCAATCATCGTCTCCATTGCAGATGTAGGTTTTTGATATGCACTTTCCATTAGCGCACCGAAATTTGTTGCGCTCCTTGCAGTCTAAACACCCAAATATAAAATGGCATTTATTATGCTTACAAAACGTTTTTGTTTGATACTAATTTCCACTCGAAAGCAAAGCCAATTTCAAACCTTAATAATAAATGCATTTGGTTTTCGTTTCAAGAACTCTTTTAGCCGCTGTTCCAGTCGTTTATTGCATCTCAATTTATCTAAGTATTTTTGTCAATTATTTCTAATTTCTTACCACAATGGTTGGGTAATTCGTCACTGTTGTCCCCGCAGTTGTTTTCTTGGTCGCACACATGCTCTTTACATATGCATTTACCATTATTACAACGGAAAAATAGGTCTTCGTTGCAACCTAAACGGAAAGCCCGGTTTTATAAAATATGCCTCAAAGACGTTAATATTATTGTATTTAAACCTAGATCGTTTAAAAAATAAAGTTATTTTATCATGAAACTATTACTTGTAGCATTGTGGAGTGTCGAGTTATTAGTAGCAATGGCGGAGATATTCTTAATAAATAAAAATCAAATTAAAATTTTCGTTTTCTTCGACGTGTAATAATAACATTGCGGTATTAAACTTTTTCATTGTGTAACTATCTGTTTTATGAATTTTTGCATTTTACAATCAACAGAATTTAACCTTTTTAAATATTTTAAAACATCTAAAATTAACCTAAATACGTTTACCTTCTTAAAACTACACTCTATACCAACTGATGTGGATATTGGGCAGCATCTCCGTTTAAGACATGTATCATTACTGATTCCGTGCCACCCACATTCAATTCTCTCGGTTAAATAAGACTGGGCAGTGGTGCAAGTTGAATTAGAATCTAAATTAGAAGCAATAATTTATCAATGTAATTGCCATTAAAGTCTTCTTAAGATTGTGAATATAACTATTTATAAGTAATTACTCTTACTGCAACGTCGGGGATCTTCGTCACTGTTGTCTCCACAATCATCTTTTCTGTCACAAATGTTTGAATTGTTTATGCAATTCCCATTATTGCAGTAAAATAAGCTTCCATTGGCACAACGAACGGCTAAAAACAATCAGATATTTTACATTAGAGACCATTTGCGGAACAGGTGTTTATAATTATTATATTTGAAATGGAAATTATCTAAGAAGTTATGGTGCTCGGCTATCATTCGGGTAATTAATTTAAATGTATGAGTACAGAAAAGGTAGAAGGCAGAAGGAAATCGCTCTATTAGGTTGTATACAGCCGCATAATTCGCTGTGCTTCAATATAGCTCTATGGTTTTTATTTCCATAATATAGGTAGATAAATAAATATTTTATCTCTATTACTTTTTCTTATTTTGTGAACATATTGTATATTTAACTGGTTCTTTTGCCGCAAAGTGATAGTAATTCATCACTGTTGTCCCCACAATCATCCTCTCCATCACAGATGTATGATATCTGTATCCATATTCCATTAGTGCACTGAAATGCTTCCTTTCCTCTGCCGTCTAAACATAAAATATAATATTGGTTTTATTTGATTGATACACACATATCGTACTTTAAGAAATGAAAAAGCCAATAATCATTTTTTGTTTGGTTGTGGAAAAAGCCAATATCCATTTTTCGTTTGGTGAAGGAAATAGCCTAACTCCAATAACAAGCGTATGGATTTCCGCAACCAAACAAAAAATTGTTATTGGTATTTGCGTTCCTTAAAGGACGATATGCAATATCAAGTCTTATCAATAAATACATTTGTTTTAATAATTTTTTTGTTTGATCTCTTGTAGCTTGTGTTTCTGTATTCTCATCTGTGATTAACTTTAACTGGCTTTTTTACATTTTAGCCACGCGCCATTTTAGCCGGCTAAAATGGACTTCTGGCTGGCTGGGTAAAGAAGATTAGGGCCAGGTGCACAAAAAGTGGATTGAGGATATTTCGTGTAGAAAATTGGATTGAGGCTAAATCGTCTGTTATTAAAGGCACTATGCAATGTAGGCTTTTTGAAACAAAAAATGCATTTGGCTAGTTCGTGTACAAAACGAAGAGTGAATTGAGGCTAAATGGGTGGGTCAACAACGATTATCCTTTGCAATTTATTTATTTTTAAACAAATGTTACGATATTTTTGTATTTATATGCTATCTTGTTGGACATTATATACTAATGGGAATCCATTTTTTATTTAATAAACGTCAACTTACCAATTTTTAATTTTTCGCCAGTTGTTGTGTAGTTCTTGAACTGCATTTCAATGGAGTTGATAATGGATTTCATTGCATCTAGCTGCAAATTACTTAGACAATATATTTAATATGCGTAATTAACGTAATAACACCTACACTAATGAAAATGTAATTTTTTACCTTAATGTTGATATCTACATTTTCGGCTTTTCTATCTACATTTTCCGCTTTCGTGTTTTTGTCCATATTTTCAATCTTTTTTACGAGGAGTTTGATCTCCCCCTCAAGTTTAACATCTAGTTTGTCTATCTTTTGAATTACAGCGTCTGTTTGATCTCGCATTCGAAGAAAGGCGCTAACGATGTTCTCATTAATCTCTCTATTCCTTGCATCGCTTTGGTAGACGCTGAGAAATAATACGAAACAAAACTATGAAAAAGTTTCTCCCCCTTCCAGCTATAAAATTATCCTCATTCGGATCCCAATTCGCACATTTTTATAGATGTATCTATAAAAATTATATTTTTCGTACCTTATATGCAAAGTTTGACAACATAAGAATGCCTGATTAATTGTATTTATAAATGTTGCAAAACTTGCAAAACGAAAATAATTATAACACCACAAAGGTTTATTTGGGCCCTCCAAATCAAAGTTAGTTGAGTTTAGAAATGCCATACAGCCTTTCAGATGTTGCATATACATTAACTTCAAAACATTTGGTAGTATTTATTATCAAAAATACAAATTTTCTTGTTTAAACTACGTAGCATGACAACAATCAGGAATATATATATTATGTTGTGCAGTGCAGAGACAATAAATAAAAACTGTACGAGTGAATAGCCAGAGCCTCATTATTATATGGATGCCAAGTATAGGGAATGATATAGACGGATATAATAGAGAGAGCACAAGCTTATTTCTACTAAAAAACAAGCTTATTTCTATAAGAGAGTACTAGGCCAGGGCAGAAGCAAGACAGGTTATTTGATCAGGCTCGAGTGTGGCAGAGTCCACACAAAATGGAATGTCTTAGATAGAGTTTAAGATACTGGAGGAGAGTCTGGCTTATGATAGAGGACAGTCTAGCAAAAGTAGCACTAACATCGCTGATTAAAGCTGACC
Source organism: Tomocerus qinae (assembly GCA_020055645.1). Classification (NCBI taxonomy): domain Eukaryota; kingdom Metazoa; phylum Arthropoda; class Collembola; order Entomobryomorpha; family Tomoceridae; genus Tomocerus; species Tomocerus qinae. Next base: position 44,546,092 of record CM034546.1, on the reverse strand, counting down.
AGTCGGATAAAGAGGATTCAAAGTACAACTGGGCCACGCAAATTAGATTAGAATTACAAAAATATGAATGGCGATATATGGAAGGCACACATGACAGGAAATGATTACTTCAAAATAGTCTCGGAAATAGTCTCTTATGTTCCAATAATAACTCGGCATACCAGCATTTCAGCGTGCAAAAAGGCAAACCAGCAGTATATTTGAATCATCATAAAACACAAACATTAAACGGACATTATTTCAGAATAGATGGAAAGTTATGCAAAATAAGTAGAACACATAATTGCAGTTACTGAAACCTAAACGTACAGGATTCCATTTACCATATTGTATGCGAGTGCCCAATATTGAAAGCGAAGCAAATTTAGTGTTATGTTTAATGACTTGGTGCGATGTCTGTACAATACGTAACAAAAAAGGAAGGGGTGGTATAAGGCAAGCAGATCGAAGTGTGTTTAAGAACGAAAATCGAGTACGACGAGGAAGCCAGGAAATTTTAATGGGGTATATAACATAGACAAGGTAATTTTAAGAATAATAATAATAATAACGGTGCATAATTTTAAGATATAAGAAATCTAGAGCTAAGTATTTACATTAAGGATGAGTGTCTTAATAAATAAGCGGAGAGTAAGGGTAATTTGCATCAATGTGTGTAGAGATGAGATAGGATTTAGTGTTGATATGAATATATTTCTATTTTTTGCAGAATTAACGGAATAAGAGTTTTATTGCTGTTGTGCTGTCTGACCAGGATAAACAGCGATATAGATAAGAAGATTGCTGATATGAGAAATATTGTTGAGCAAGCTAAGAAAATGTTGGGGGAACCATATCGTCTGCCTAATATTACAACGTAACAAGCCATTTTATCATGACTGCTACAAAGTAACAAACCATTTTATCATGGCTGAGACAAAGTAACAAACCATTTTATCATGACCGCGACAATGTAACAAACCAATATATCAGGTTTGTTACATTGTCGTAGACATGATAAAATGGTTTGTATTATAGATATAATTATAGTTTAAATACATATAAGGTATATATAGGATATGTAAGCTATGTAAGATCTGTACTAAGGATATGCATTGTTACATGTATGTAACAATATTTTTAACGGGTCCATGGGCGAGAGCTCACAGGGACCGTCATAAATAAAATAAATAAAAATAAATAAAATATTGTGCAGTGCAATTTCACATTTATTAGTATAAGTATGCAAGGTTGTTTGCATTACGTATATGTAATATTTGCCAATATTCTGTAGGGTTAGTTGCAATCCCCAAAATAATATTTATATTCGTGTCTATTCAGTGTACGCCCTCACACTGTGAGGAAGGGAGAAATGCACTGTTAGAAATGGGAGGTGGGTGTGAATTAAGGAAGGTGGGAGAAACGGGAGAAAGGGTTATTTGGGGGTAATGTGGGCACCTAAAATCGCCCACTAAATTCAAATAAGTGGGGGCTTCTCCCATTTCTCACATTATTCACACCCTCCCGTTTCTCCCATTTCTAACAGGTGGGTGAGTGGGTGTGAATTAAACACGAAATGTGGGAAAAGGCGTACACTGTGTCTATTGTCACAGTACTATTACTTATTTTCAGACCGATTTTAAATATTTCTGCACCGTTAACGGTGACAAAAGTCGAATCAATGGTCCATTAAGTTACTCCATTTCATGTTTCATATAATAGCTGAGTTATAGGACGCATATTTAGATATTCTCGTACTTACTTATTTTCACTTCTTTCTCCTTCTGTTCCTGAAGTGTGGCTTCCACAAACAATAATGCAACATAGAGGAAGGAATAATTTTAACTTCATTTTCGTCTTGTTGAAGGCAGAGTTCACGGGTTCTTTATCGACTAAGACTCGAGAAGTAGTTGGACTAATTTAATTTGGTATATACTTTATTCAAATGAATTATATTTAGAAATCTTAACAAAATTTCTTGGACACATCGGTAGCTTTTAAATATATGGTTTCTTTCTTGGAAGTTACAAATGGCAAGTAAAATTTAAATTATCCATGTCTTATTTCAGAAATCCAGCATTTATATAATCTTAACTGACCTACTCCCAATTTGTCAACACTAAAATGTTTAAAAAAGCAAAACTTGTTGTCAATACTATTTTACTTTTTGCCAATAACCTGGTAATTTGCTTTTTGTTGACACCAGTTTTATATATAGTACTTTAAGGAACGAAAAAGCCAAAATCCATTTTTTTGGTGGACAAATAAGCGTCAATCCATTTTTCGTGAAATAGTCTAACTCCACTAACAAGCGTATAGATAAAGACTTTTTCCGCCACCAAACAAAAAATGGATTCTGGATTTTTCGTACACCAAACAAAAAATGGGTTTGGATTTTTCGTACACCAAACAAAAAATGGATTCTGGATTTTTCGTACACCAAACAAAAAATGGGTTTGGATTTTTCGTACACCAAACAAAAAATGGATTCTGGATTTTTCGGTGCAGAAATATTTAAAATCGGTCTGAAAATAAGTAATAGTACTGTGACAATAGACACAGTGTACGCCTTTCCCCACATTTCGTGTTTAATTCACACCCACTCACCCACCTGTTAGAAATGGGAGAAACGGGAGGGTGTGAATAATGTGAGAAATGGGAGAAGCCCCCACTTATTTGAATTTAGTGGGCGATTTTAGGTGCCCACATTACCCCCAAATAACCCTTTCTCCCGTTTCTCCCACCTTCCTTAATTCACACCCACCTCCCATTTCTAACAGTACACCAAACAAAAATGGGTTTTGGCTTTTTCGTTCCTTAAAGGGCGATAATATGATACATCCCAAAGCTAACTACAAGTCAAGATCTTTTGATTACGCTTGGAACCAAATACTGTAACAAAATGAAGTTGTTTGTGTTTAATTTGTTTTGCATCCGGGCTATACGTGGATTGTCTGCGACTTATTTCCGCCATCAAATTTTTCGTTTTCTACAACAGCAGCTCTTGGTATAGTAAAAAACAAAATTATCGGATAAAATACTGATCCATGGGTATGTAATATACAAATCATGTCTTACAGGTGTACAAATTTACATATCGTCCATTAAGGGACCATTTAGCATAAATCCATTTTTCGTTTGATGTACGAAATAGCCTCAAACCAATTACAGGAAAAGAGGCAAGTACTACATCAAACGAATATAGCGCACCTTAAGGTATCAAAAGCGCAATATGCATTTTCAGATTGGTAGTGAAAATGCGCAATATGCATTTTCAGGTTGGTAGTGAAAATGCGCAATATGCATTTTCAGGTTGGTAGTGAAAATGCGCAATATGCATTTTCAGGTTGGTAGTGAAAATGCGCAATATGCATCGGCGGCAATTTTACAGGAGAGAGCATGAGACACAAGTGATACAACATGTTTGGGTGGAAAAGGTGATTTTACAAATTCACTAGCTCAGCTCAAATAAAATTTAAAATTTGATCATCGTATATATAATTTTATGCTTTCTCATTTTATCGTAAAATCTCACTGTGCCCCGTATATGCATATTGCGCATTTTCACTACCAACCTGAAAATGCATATTGCGCATTTTCACTACCAGTCTGAAAATGCATATTGCGCTTTTGATACCTTAAGGTGCGATAGGCTATTTCGTACACCAAACGTAAAATGGATATAGGCTTTTTCGACCACAAAACGAAAAGTGAATTTAGACTAAATGGTTCTTTAGGGACGATATACACATGTTGACCAAAGATTATGTGTTGACAAAAAGTGATTTAAAAATAATTTGTTGACAAAAAGTGATTAAACAATAATGTGTGGACAAAAAGGTATTTAAAAATAATTTGTTCACAAAAAGTTATTTAAAAATAAATTGTTCACAAAAAGTGATTCAAAAACATTTTGTTGACAAAAAGATGTTGACAATTCGCCTCGCCATAGGCACTTATAATATAATGTTTTTAAACCACTTTGCGATTACTCGGTAAATAGGATATGTTCTACTCTACTCCTATAGCAGTACATAACATCCTAATACTCGAGTCTAAATTCTTGGAAATAAACATAGCGCAAGTGGTTGATATGTTGAACAACAAATTATCGTCCGCTTTAAGACTGACTTCCTTCGTTTACTAAGAATTGATTATGAAAGGAAGTTGTACGCAAAAACTTTTGTTTTCCTTTGCCACGCTATCATAACTTTGAAACGAAAGTTAAACTTTTGAATTTAGAATGTGAATAGAAGCCGTAGTAGTGGATTTTGGACATTTTCAGCTCTCTGCTTGGTTTTCCCAGTTACAGTTCAAAAACGACAGGTCAAATCCAATTAAAAGGACAGAAAGCCAATTTTCGCTTTTTATTTGTATTGCACCCTACTTTATGCTCTTTCAGTCCTAGTATGGGACTTAAAATTTTGAATCTGACTCACAAACTCGTGCTCTTTAAGTTGATGGTATTCTTGTTGCAATATCATTACTTGTTCTAGAATTATTAAAGGTGGAAGTCAAAAGTCCTAGTTCATTTCCGACCACCCTGTAGATATCTAATTTTTGAACATTAAAATTGAAACCGAAAATTGCTTTATTAGTATTTGGCTATTGGTTGTTATCATGTTTTGGCCTGATGGCATGATTTGGATGCATTGGCATGTAAATAGATTCTACTTTAAATTTATATTAACTGTATTATAATATAGTATTCCGAAGGCGCTTAGAACTAGATTAAAGCTAGAATGTACAGTCTGACAGAAAAATGTTGAATTATGTAATGTAATTATTCCATCATGTTCTTTTATGTAGAGAATGGTCTCTATCTCCTAGGTACGTATTTAATTTAAAATGGGTTGGGATAGCTACTTAAAGGATTAAAAGCGGACAAAAGACATGAAAATACTGAATTTTCAATTTTTTTAACAACTGTCGCCCGGTATTTTTTAAACAGGCGGGGCAGCCAGTAGGGGGGAAGGGGGTATGGGCCCCTCCCGAAATGAAAGAAAAGAATGTTTATCTTAAAACCAAAAAAAATTTCGCATGTTTTTAAATATCGGTGGTCGGGCGCCTCCCGAAATTTTTTTCTGGCTGCGGCCCTGCAGGTGACGTATATGGTTACGCGCATGTAACCCGGAGTCCTATTCCTTAAAGACTGGGAACTGTATGTTATGTCCCCCAACTTTCGGCTACGTTTAACTTTGCCTTTCGGGTCTAGAAAAAAAGGACCTTTCACGGGCTGTTTTCTGTGGTCTACATACAATAGAATCACAGAGTTTTTAAAAATTATGTTTTAGTTTTTTAATTATTATCACTGCTTCACCAGGTAGATAAGTCACAACGCATATATAGTTAAATGTAAATAAATCGAAATGTTAAGGTCCTGCTATAATGGAGTGAGTCTATCCTATAAATAAGACAATGTAATTAAATTTTAAAACACCTACAACAGGGTTATAAGGTTCCATCAGTCTCTCCTACCAAATGTTTGCAAATTCGTCTGTAAGTCTTATTATATGAGAGTATTAAGACACATCTAATCGTTCTTATCTAATTACTATGCTCCCAGTAAAATGCGACTAAATTTTGAATTCCATAGGCATCCAGTAACCATTAGCTGAATTTATCCATTATTATTCCACTATTTCCAGTCAAAATAAAGCCAGATTTTTAGGATAGTATACAGTAGAGGCCCTGCCATTAAATATGAGGTTTAGACATTTACATTTTTGATTTAATTTCGAAAGGTGATTAAACCGGAGTGCAGTTTAGTGTTTTATGTAATATCCTAGCAATTAGCATACAGTAATGTTCCAAATAGTAGCCCCCAGGCATTTTTCAGAAGTCACCACCCCCGGCCACTATTTAAGCCCCGGCTACTGTTTGGAACATTAGAGTACCCACTTAAGATTTAACTTTCCCTACCAGTCATATATAGATGCATATGTAGACTGATCGTCATTATGATATACAGATTATGTAAATGTATATAAAATATGTAGTAAATGACAATTTGACAATATTAATGTTTCATGTGAAATGGAAAATTGTAATAACCTCAATGTCTCATGCGAATGCTTTAGCAAAAGGACAAAAAGGCAAGACAAATGTGCCATTTTGCTATATAGCAAAAAGGTAAGGCAACCTTTTTTATACCCTGAACTTCATTAATATTGCTATAATTTTCAACGTTTGTTCCCAATTTTAGATTTGGCTTTCCCTACCAATTTAGTGGACATACATAGCTACATGTTATGTAGACTATAACTTCATTAATAATGACTATAGCGTGAAAGTAAACTGACGCAAGCGCATTGAATAGGTAACTCCGTAAACGTATATCCACATGTATGTCAGTATGTTTGTACCCATGAGAAAGTCTACATATTTCAAAATTTTTCTAGCAACTGTGGGTGCTAAGTTTCAGCCAGTGCGGTTATAATTTTACTAACCGGTCATAGGACCTTGGTTCTGTTATGTTATGTAAAAGCTAGCGTGTATTCTGGCTCAAATTACAACATTTTTAGTTTTTCTATTAAGCTATTAATTAATTTTTCACTGCGCAACTCGAACATCACGATTATACTATAGTGTAATAATTGTCATCGTTTGTTCTTTTAATTTGGAAAAGTTACATTTTAAAATGATTTTGTTATATGGCAAAACTTACTAAGCAAACAATATTATTAGTAAAGTGTTAAGGATTAAAATGCAATTTACCTGAGTCCATCACCATTTATTTCCCATGTCAAACTGAAAATCCGTTCCTTCTCTCTCATTCAGGACATTTAGGGTCTGTCCTTGTCAAAAATGTTTCCTATAATGTTTTTTGGAAATTTTTAAAAACTTATCAACCGACTTCCAACTTATGCAAAATTATTCTTACCCTGTCAGCCAATTTGGTAGAAACAAAGGATAATCAATTGGTACAGCGTTTGATAAAAATGCAGTTTCCTTTCTGCAGCTGAAATACAGATTAATTCGGTTACTTTTAGAATTATAAACCATAACTTGTATGTATAATTTGTATATATATGTATGTTATGCAAGAAATTGGGTTCAAAATTTAAGAATAGACTATAATGTGGTATTTAAATTTTCTGGTAAGTTTGTTGTCAAGATAATTACCTTAGTGATTATTATTGGCACTGGGATCAGGTAGGCTGGAAGTCAGAGGCAAAGGGCAAACAATTGAATTGTCTTTGTGACAAAACGTATCTGGTTTTAATGATTTTTACAAAAAAATTACTGTTTTAAACGATATATGGACTGGTTGTGTCACTTTTTGGTTTCCAATATCTTCCATCCCTTTTTCGTTTCAAGTAGTCTATATCCATTGTCCGTTTTAAACAGCCTATCTATTTCTATTTTTTTAAAACTAAAATCAAATTTTAAACATGGTACTAGCCTCAATCAATTTTTTGTTACTAGTACCACCGAAGTTATTGGGACGTATTGGCAACAATTTAATGGATATACGAGGACGGTAGGTCAATATGTCCCAAACAATACTCGACTGAGGCGAGGCAATTAGCTCAAAAAGTGGATTGATCGATTGATACTATTGCGTGTATCTACAAAACGAAAAGTGTATTGAGGCAAAATGGTTCCTTAAAGTAATGATTACCCATCTTCGAATTTTTAAACACATGTTTAGATACACTACGAATCAGTTAAAAATAGAAAAAATAAGCAGGGTGGCCAAGTTCCGTGAATATTGTAGTCTCCATGGTAATAATCAATTGTCTGGATCCCTATCTGTTATTGGGAATCGTGGATTTAGGCTATAGGGAATGGCTGTAAGGTAGTGACGTCTTGGGTTGCCTTTAACTACTAAGTATTTAGCACAGCCAGGTTAAGAGCATTTGCGCGAAAAATAGCCTTATACCTTACATCAGTCGTTACACTGTCTGTATCAATTATCATTGTCAATGCAGTTTTTATACATGGCAATTGATATGGTCGCTTTTAGCAACCCCGTACTGCATTTATATTGCTATTAAAAATAATAATAATATACCTGGACACACATTAATCACAACCCATTCTTTAATTATTAAACGTCAGCTTACCATTTTTTAAATTTTCGCCAATTATTGTATGGTTTTTCAATTGGTTTTCAATGGAATTGGTAGTGGATTTCACTGCATCCAGCTGCAAAATAATTTGAAAATACATATTTATTCGTAAAATTTTTAAAATGTAAATTTCTACATTAATTTTAATATATCCAATTTCCGCTTTCGTATTTCTGTCCAAGTTTTCAAACCTTTTTACCATGGAATTAATTTTTCCTTCGAATTTGGCATCCCCTTTGTCAATCTTTTGAATTACGGCGTCTATTTTATCTCGTAGTTGAAGAATGCCTATAAGGATGTTCTCATCAATGCCTCTCTTCCTTGCATCATTTTGGTTCACCCTAAGAAATAATAGGACACAAAGCTTCCCAGTTTCCCCGCACTTTCAGGCTATAAAATTATCCAACAGAATTACTAAGACAAGGTTATCGAAAAATCCAGAAACACTCCTGCAATATAATTAAAAACTAAGCCTTAACACATTTTAGTAATTAAAGTTCGTCATCAATTCAACAGAAGCCTGTGACATGTAATTACGATAAGAAATTCATTCCAAATACAAGCATACGACATACGATCTATAGTATACTTTATGTTTCCACCTTATTATTTGTCAATCATAAGTTTTGTAAAAATGTTTGTCGAAAACCCTCCGAAATCTATCTAACCTATAAAAATTTCGCAATCTAACTTAACCCTGCATTGGGATATAGTATGGCAAAGGCAACCATAGTAGTCAAAAAACATGCTAGTTCAGGTTCGACGAACCAATATATAATTCTCTTCATGCAGTCTTTCATAATAATAAAAATGTCCTAAAATCTTAAGTTCCACTTCCTGCGGCTCACAAAATTTTTTGTCTGTTTTTTATCCCAGTTTGGCTTTAATTTTGTGAATTTCGGGATGCTATGCTCGGTGGAAACATCATTCAATCATAATAGCAGACGCGACCAAAGTTCCGTCACTTATTTTCATTTTTATAGATGTTACTTTTAAAAAAGCATTTCATGAATTCTGTATGCATATATTTCCAACTTTCGGAGTGCTTCATGTGCGGGAAAATGTAAAATTTAGCCACTTACCTACATTGCATTAAAATTTGCCCAAGAATACTCACTAGCTTTATTATTTGTATAACAGGACCTAGGTTTTGTGACCGGCTAGTATTTAGATTTTCTCGTACTTACTTTTTTTCACAGCTGTCTTCTTTTGTTCCTGAAATGTGGCGTACGCGAACAATAATGCAATATAGAGAAAAGAAGAATTCCAACTTCATTTTACCCCTTTTGAAAGTAGAGTTAACAGGTTTTTCTTAATAAAGGACTCAACGAATTTATGTACAAATTTAAATACCTAAGTTGTCTTTCAAAAATCGGTAACTATTTAATGGTGTATTTTTCTCGGAAAGTTGCTAGAGTACAGATGTCAAGTGTGTCAAAATTTAAACGATGTCTTATTTCAGAAAGCCAGCATTTATATAATTATAAGTCCTACCTTCATTTTGTCAACACTGAAATGTTAATAGAGTTTTTGTCAACACTTATTTTACTTTTTACCAACAACCTCGTAAATTTCTTTTTTGTTGATACCAGTTTTATTTATGATACATACCAAAACCAAATCTGAGTTAAGAACTTGGAATAAGGCAGGGCATGAAAAAGATTGCCCATTCGCTTTTCACACGATTTTCATTTTCACGATATTTTCATTTTCTGTTTATTTCATAGCGTGTAACATACAAATTGAAATTTATTTAATTAATTTCTTACAACCAAAAAGGCACCTTTTTGCTAATTTCGCTGTGCAAAAAGGCAACTCAAAGTCAAAAAGTCACCCTTTTTCATGCCATGGAATAACGTTTGGCACCAAATACTTATAATAAAATGAAGTTGTGTGTGCTTAATTTGTTTTTCAACTGGGCTATTTGTGGAATGTTCGTCATTTAATCCCCCACAAAATTTTCCGTTTTCTTCGACAAAATTTGCCTCCTAGTATACTGAAAAAGCTAAATTGTCGCATAAAATTCTAATCCTTGGATGTAGAGTTAGTATAGTAGGTTTGCAAATTGAATTATAAATACAAATAGAAATTGTCTTGCAAGTTATACAACTTACATATGTACATGTTGACTGTTGACAAAACGATTTTTACGCGTTGGCAAAAAGTGATATCAAAAAATATGTTGACAAAAAGGTGTTGACAATTAGGCGTAGTACCTTATAATATAATGTTTTCAAACCACTTTACGATTACTCAAGAGTACAAGTATGGTGAATCATTGCACAACTATTGTAATAGATGGTTACATATCAAACACCCAACAATTATTTACTTATATAGTTCCTTTTAAAGGTTACTCAACATTTCCTCTACATTTGTCTACTTAGTAGATGATACTATGCTGGAAGATTAAAAGGTTCCATTTTAGGCTGAAGCTTATTTTTGGGAAGATTATGTTTAATTAGGTTTTGGTTTGTAGGGTTGGGCCAACTTTAGGGTGGGGCCTTTTAGTCTGGGCGATACTTTTAATTTCGTGTCAAACAATCTAAGAGCTGCTGTTAACAAGGCGCTCTGTATATTATGCTGTGGTTTTATGGGTTGAAGTAAAAAAAACCGTTGAAATACAAACTAGTAAAACTGCAGTTCCAGATTCAAACCCGGCAAAGATTGTAGTACTGGTAGAGATGTGCTTCTACTACAGCAATACAACCTAATTGATGATGCTTTATTAACCAACTATGAGATGTTCTTCATGTTGTCGGACGCAAAGAAATATATGTTGATATTGATGGACGTGTGTGTGTGTGTGTTAGTGGGAGAGTGTGTACAATACTATTGAGTAGCAAAGACACACTACCGCTCAAGCCGCGAGGACTTACTTGCAGTTGCTCCCTGAACAGCTTTACTGTTCGGAGAAGCCACTCATTCGTCCTGCAGACATACAAAATGAAAGCAGAGACGACAAGGGCAACCCCGGTAACTCATCCACGTGAACGAGAAACTTACTCAGGTGCTTGAATCTCAACTCGCTCAAAGCTGGGCATTCAGCCACATGGTGGACCGACGTCTCGACGCTTATTGCACACAATGGGCAGAGCGGAGACGAATGATTCCCCAATAGATTCTGATGCTTGGCCAAGGAGGAGAAACCAGTAATTAAATGAGTGAAGACCCTGAGCGTTCTTCTACTCAAACTTGTGAAATATATGCTTTTGATGTGTGAAGGTGAAGGCAAGAATAGTTTTGTATTTTTACAGTCCGTACGTTTTTTCCAATTTTGAATATTCAATTTGTTGAAATATTTTGAGATGACAGTTTTTGCACATTGTGCTGAAAAAGGCAGTATTGGTTCAGGACCAAACACTTCCATTTTTGTGGACTCTTTCGCTAGAGAATCCGCCTCTTCGTTTCCTATGATCCCAGTATGACTGGGAACCCATTGAAGGGTAACGGATGCGTTATTGGAAAGTATATGCAAGGCTTTGAAGCATTGAAGAATCAAGGCCGACTCTGTGTAATTAGCCTCAAGAGCTTTTAGAGAACTGAGAGAATCACTGTAGATGACTACTTCATCTCTCCAGTTCAGATCAGTGATTCGTAAGATAACCATTAGAATAGCTACCAGTTCCGCTTGAAACACAGTAGAATATTTTCCTAAGCATTGTTGTATGATGATGTGGCTGTCAGTGCTACGAACGATTGCAGCACATCCAGCGAAGTTGTCAATTTTAGACCCGTCAGTGTAACAGACCAGTCTTCGGTTTGAAGGTTGAAGAATGACAGGTTTATCTGTGTCCAAAACTGTAAAATTCTTACCCATGAGGGCGGTTGATGGAATTAAATCCATAGGAAATTCCAACTCAGGTAATTGTTTCAAAATATTCGTAATTATATCAACGTGTGTTAATCTTTTAAGGCTCCCTCTCCCGTGCCAGGGAAGCCATTTACCAGTACAACGCAGTCGATGCGCTGTAGTAATAGCTGTTTTGGTAAGAAATAATTCTATAGGCTCAATACCTACTATACATTCTAATGCTGCAGAGGGTGAACTATGCATAGCACTAGTAGTCATAAGACAGGCCAGTCGTTGAACACTGGCCAAAGCTTTCATTCTAGATTTATTGTGAACAGCCGTTAGCCACGAACAAGCTGCATATGATAAGGCCGGTCTAACTACCGTAGTGTAAAGCCACAGTGTGATTTTTGGGGAAAGGCCCCATGTTTGGCCAACAGCTCTTTTGCATTGCATAAGAGCTGCTTTTGCCTTGGCGCTTTTAACAATACAGTGAGTACACCAAGTCAGTCCATTATCCAAATGGACACCCAGGTACCGAACATTTTTGACAAATGCAATGTCCTTACCCCTTAGTCTAAGAGGTTTCATGTTGGGTTTTTTATGCCGTGTATGAAATATGATAATTTCTATTTTGTCAGGGTGGATAGAAAGATCCCGCTGACTGCACCAATTTTCGATGATATTGAGGGCTCTTTGCCCCAGAGCTCTTATTGTAGCTTCGTCTATGCCAACCTGAAGAAGGCCAAGATCATCAGCATATGCTTGTCTATAGATAGAACTGACGTTGGAGAGCTTCTCCAGAAGTTCGTGAATGACTAGATTCCATAATAATGGCGAGAGCACTCCCCCTTGAGGGCACCCTCGTTCCACATTAATGCATTGAGTGGCGCTACCAACAGTAACGTTAACGCTACGATCTCTTAGCATTCGTTCTATCCAACGAATAATGGTTACATTTATTCCCTCTCTTTCCAGAGCCAGGTGTATCGTTTTGAAGGTGGCATGACTAAAGGCCCCTTCGATATCTAAGAAGATGCCGAGAGCCATTTGATTACTCTTGAGAGCACATTCAGTGCGAGCAATGTATTGATGAAGAGCTGCATCAGTGGAAATACCACGTAAATATGCGAACTGTCCTGCATCTTTCATTTTATTTTCAAGCTCTGGAGTTTTGATACTCCAGTCAATAAGACGTTCAAGTATTTTCATGCAAGTCGAGATAAGTGATATTGGTCGCCACGAGTTAGCTTTTTGATAGCTACTCTTGCCTGGCTTTGGTATGAAGATTACTTTAGTTTGTCGCCATGCTATTGGAATATATCCAAAGTCGAGACTAGCCTTAAGAATATTACACAGATGAGGAGCTAATTCTCTCCTTGCCATTTGAAGCATAACTGGCATAACGCCATCGCAGCTACCAGCTTTATATGGTCCAAAAGAACTAATAGCCCTTTGGACTTTTTCTAACGTGATTAACTCTGCAATAGAGCTATCAGCACAGATGCTGTAATCTGGCGTAGTATTAACAATCTGATGATCATTTGGAAAATGTATTTTCAGAAGATGAATTAATGATTCATTCATGTCAGAAGTATAACTACCTTCGGCAGTTTCTATGGGACCCAATGTCCTACTTCTATCTTTGACCAGAATTTTTGCAAGCTTCGATGCCTGCTGAGTTTCCTCAATTTCGTTACAGAAGGTTCTCCAGGAGTCCCTTTTTGCTTTTCTCAATGTACTATTAAAAATTACACGAATGTTTCTTAGTTCCGTTTTGGATTCTAATGTTCTTTTAGATTTGTATTTCCTAAGAGCTACCTTTAATTGTTTTCGAAGTCTCGTAAGTTCCTGATTCCACCAAGGAGAAAGTTTACCACCAGTTCTGATGGTCTTTAGGGGACAGGCTTTATGAAAGGCGTTTATGATAATTTCATTGATTCTATTCACTTGTTCATCAATTTGGTCGATTGTGACAATTGGGAGACAAGATATTGTTGCTATGGTTTTCTGGACTGTCCTGCTATATAAGGACCAGTCGGCTTTCTTTGGATTTCTAAATTGAATCGGCTTGGGCGGTCTAATTTCTAGTTCATATGAAATATACATGTGATCTGAGAGCGAGACATCATTTTCAACTCTCCAATTGTGAATATGCTGGAAAAGGCTATCGGAACAAACTGTGATGTCTAGGACCTCTTCTCTGCCTAAACCATCACGAAAAGTTGGTTTATGTCCTTGATTTAGTATTTCAAGATTGGCTCCTACTACGAAGTCAAGTAGGGCCTCACCTCGGTCATTTGTATTTGTGCTACCCCATACTGTGTTGTGGGCATTGACATCCCCAGCAAATAGTATGGGTAAAGAATTTTGGTTGCAGAAGTGCACCAATCTATCGACTTCTTTTGAAATCGGATTCTTTTCCTTATCTGGTAGGTATGCTGATGTCAAGACAATGTCGACTTCATCGAATTTAATTTTAATGGCAACCAAATCTCTACTCCAAAAGGAGCAAAGAGGCCAGACTTCTAAATTATTAGATGTGATAATGCATGCCCTTGGATTCTCTGGACCCTCAAAAGCATGTATTTTTCCTTTTCGTGATAGGCCACATATTTTTCCCTTGTAGGCATGTGGTTCCTGAACAAAAATTACAAAATTGTTTCCTATCTGACGATTACTAATTAAAGCAGTTGCAGCTTTGCAGTGCTGCAAATTTATTTGCAAAAAACGAAGCTTAGTTGTAGAACCTTTGCCTAAATCTGCGTTATTTTTAACAATAGCCGCCGCGCTTTTTTTAATAGCCGGCGTATGCTCCTGTGTTATTGTACCAGGCATGTCAAGTTGAATATCTGCCGCCGCCTCGCCAAAACTTCAATTCGGCGAGTATCTTTAATGATAATTAGTGACGGTGTCCATAGCCAGAACCAAATTAAATTTGTAAAATAGATACTAACGAAATTAATTTGAAATGAGTGCATTATTCTACTAATTTGTTTTACAATAGAATAGGTAGAATTAAATTGTTGGATTATTTTGATTATTGAAATTAAAAAATAAATTTTCTTTTCGTGTAATTTTTTCAAATATTTGGAAATGGAAATAAATGGGATAATGAAATACATTAAAAATAATCTAGTTATAGTTATGTTTATAAATAAAGAAAACTGTGTAAACAGAATGAATACAGAAAGTAAAAATATTCTGGGCATAGTTACAGTATTATGCTTATGACTGTGCCCAAAATATATATGTTGTAATTTTGATGAAAAGGTAAAGTAGGACGAAAACTTCGACTTACCGTTTGAAGGGGTCCATTTACCTTTACCTTCCACCAGTTTTCGGTAAGTCTTCACCCCCAGGGGCTTGTAAAAATAATTAAATTTATGAAAATTCAGCCCGTGAATTTAACAGAAAGTCCATCCCGCTGCAAGAAGCGCGGGAGAATTTCAATATATTGATGGACGTGGTGGACATTATCTCTATCCTCTGACGAAAATTAAATTCCTTCGAAATAACTCATTAACTAAACTTATAATTTAATTTTGCCTTGAAATTACACAAAAATTTGACAGAAGTATTTAATATTGTATTTGAAAATAGTAGTTTGCATATTATAATAATTCTCCACGTGGGAAATTATAGAATATTTTAGACCAAATAAAGGTCTTCAAATGGGAGTTCCCCTGGTGGAACTAAATCGATTAATACCGTATATTAATTCTTACCTAAAAACTTGGTGGGGCTGAAAACATAATGCATCTATTTTCATAAAATTGTGGAACATACCAATAATTAGGTGACTGTCATCTATTACGTTCAATTAAACTTTATAACTACAAAAAACTAAAAGAGCCAATTTAGTTTCATAAAAGAAAGAAGGGAGTTTACACAAATGACCATTCATAAATGTATTCACAATTAGACGGTTTTAGTGTTAAGTTTTATACCTTTATGTTTTTACACATGAATTTTGATAATTAGTACCTATTTATACCAATTATTCATTATTTCATGCTAATGTTTATGGTTAATGAAACTGGTTTAGTTAATTACATTTTAGACATTCTTAGTTTTCAAAAACTGCTATACCCTTTCCACGTTGCTATTACAATGAAAAGATTATTATTGCAATTAGGTACTTAGTTACTAATTTACTATAGCCTTCAATTACCTTACATTAAATTGCATTTAAGTTGCAAAGTTATGTATAGAGCCATTAGGGAATTCTCTTCTGGAGAAATTGGTTTAATTAGTTAGAGTATAATTAATACTAGGGACCAAATCAGCGACTTTGTCCTTTGTCACTTCAAATGATATAATAATAGAAGCTATGGTAGCTACAACCAGAACCAGCGTAATTATTACCACTTTAGCATATCTTTGAGGCTTGGTCCCAATTTTTGATCGATCCATCTATATTTCAAATAAAAACAATATTATTAAAACTTTGCTACTATGTTACAAATAAACAATTATGCTGTACTATTAAAATAAGAAACATAATATTATAATAGATAATCGAAGTCTATTTTTGGACACTGGAAACGAAACCGAAAGTTACTTTATGATTATTTGACTGTTGGCTTTTGTTGTCTTATGAATAATGCCTTGGATGGCATAAAAATAAATTTGAATTTATATTAACAATGTTATAATATAGTATTCCGAAGGTGTTTATTTTGTACAGTTCCTAGAATGTACAATACAGTGTGCTAGAAAAATGTTGACTAATGAAATTCCTGTTTCAAAGCATAAAAAAAGTCATTTCATTAACATTTCGGAAGATCAACTGTCAACATCAAGTATACATTTAAAGTAATGTAATTTATTTTGTTTAAAGAATATGTAAAGCTAAATGACATTATTTTATTATCCTCACAATAATTCGTAAATTGGCACACCGACAGTCAGTAAAGTATGCAAACATACAAATATACAACTAAAATTATTTGAATCCAATTTTAAAATACTTGGACTACCAAAAAAGTATTAAGGTGACGCCGCGATTAGAAACTTTTATCAAGATTATTCAGCGACATGTCATTACGATTGTCAGCTTTATCTATAATCTATAATGGATGTCCTAATTTTATTACTTGACTGTTAATACAGCAGTTAATCGAAATAGTTGCAATGTTCTAATACATTATATCAATTTATGCACTCCTTTAAGGTATCATATGATTCCCTAAATGGTTATTGTTTACTTCCTTTTACTGATATTTACCATTTTTAATTTAATTTAGATTTAATTTTGACTAAACAATAATCAATCTATATTAACGCAATACTGCGTACTAGTTGTACTCCCTCTCATACGAACTTTTAAAAGTTCTCATTAGCATTTTATGTTACTGTGCATTTTACCCTTCGCCTTAGAACTATATTTTAATAACAACATGACGTCCTTAAACTCACTTATCTTTACAGTCCATTAGTATTAAACTTACATAATCACAGCGGCGCCGAACAATAGAGCTTTTGTCTCTGCGTCCATTTCAAGTGCGTATTGTAGCCCATGTTGGTATTTGACTGGGTTATCAGTAAATATGTACCCAAAGTTAGCCTTTATATTTCCCTCAATATCAAAAACTTCACAACTAGCATGAAAACTCGTACAGGAATGGCCAGGACATAATCGAACGATAAACTTATCTTGGTTAACTGCGTCCGCAATGACAAATTTCTTTAACCAGAAAGATGGAAATCCTTTTTTTCGAACACATCCAATGAAATCGTTGCCAACACTCACACTCAATGAGGTCTACATATAATAGAGTTAAAGAGTTTCAATTATTTTTATTTTTTATTAACTACTACCTCATAAACTAGATTAGCCACAAGGCATAGTTAAATGTAAATATATATAATATAAATAGAAATCCTAATAATATGACCTTGTTGCCTAATAAAACAGTGAGTCCATTACATAAATATGACAATGTAATTAATTTTTAAAACACTTACAACAGGATTAAATGGCTCCATCACAGTTTCTCCCACTATTAATACGTCTGTAAATCATATTATGTGGGTATTAAGACATATATACGTCCTAATTACTAGGCTCCCATAGTAAAATGTTACTAAATTTTGAAATGTATAGGCATACAGCAACCATTGGTTGAATTTATCAATTATTATTACCATTTGTAATTCTAAATAAAGTCAGATTTTGAATATACTATAGTAGCCGGTCACAGGGCCCAGGCCCTGTTATAAATAAAGCTAGTGTATATTCCTTGCAAGATGGATAGAATGTATTTCAGAAACTTATTTCCGTCACCCACCTGGTGCGTGAGGGGAAGCAGTTTATTTGCTTGGTCGGATAAAACAGAATAACACTTGGCAGCATAGGTGTAAGTTGTAGGTAAACATCCCATCCAATGCAAAAGATGGAACATCCAACCCCATCCATCCCATCATCACCAAACACACAAGAAAAGATCAACATCTTATCCAGCCCACCACCAATATTCAAATAAAGTAATCCATCTAATATAGCCCATCCCCAGTTTCCAAATAAAGTACCATTACAGCCATCACCAACACATCCCTTTCAGCCAATTCATACACATGGATGGGGATGTTGGGTATAATGGATGGATGGGATGCTTACATCTAAGCTTGGCAGTATGCGTAATGATGAGTCAGAGTAACGTAAACTTAACATTAAACCCCAAGTCAAAAATGTGACCATAATGGGTGACCAGAGTAAGTGCCGATAGTCACAATAAAATTCCAACACAAAAATATTGGCCATTGGTCGTAATAAGCTAAAGTTTTAGAAAATTATGTTTTTTTGATTTGAACTAATTACATATACTACCGTTGTATAGTGTCAATGCAAGGAAAATGTCAACTTCCATGACATTCATGACTATGACCAACGAAAATGGAATCACATTAAAGAAATATTCTATATTCATAAATATTCACCCACCTAAACTTTTTAAGGGCTACTTATACTCTTCCTAATCCTATCTTCATCACGATTTGTGACGTCATATTAGAAGTCATAATTTTATGATAATAAATCTCTTTAACACATAAGTGGCAGATTCAAAACGTACACATTTAAAATAAAAAATAGTTTACCACTTCATCCCGCTCTGAATATTTTCTATTTAAGAATGGACGTAAAACATTTTTAACCTCCTATTAGCTTAAAACCATTTGCGAATTGAAAAAAATATAGTTTTAATATGAATAGCCAAATTTTAAACTTTCCTGCGTATAAAATAAGGTCACGGCACGGTATATTAAATTGAAAGAAAGAGTTTCAACTACCACGTCTCACAACAGTGACTTTCATAATTTTATCACCGCGCAAGCGTGTATGCGTAAAACCAAGTTCTATCTGGATGGAATTTAGCATCTTCAACAAATAAACCAAATTGTGTTGTTAATACATTTTGAAATAACGGTACGGTGGCCGAGAAATAACATTCATAATTTCATAACATCCGTACACACAAACATACAACATACATACATTTCGATGACGTTTATTTTATAGAGTGACTATAGGCCACCAGAACTCCTATTGAATTTCAAAAGATTTGCGCGTTTACATTTGTTGGTTTCATTTCAAAACATTCTAATATTCCATAGTGCAGTTCATTGCAGGGTTGCGGTATTCGGATAGGGAGGTGTGGACAAATTAGATAAAATAGTTTTTGTTCACTGGAAAAACGATTTTTTCCGGATAAAATTAATTTCATCCGGACAAAACCAATTTCATACGAACAAAACGCAACACTTATTCATTGATTAATGCCATATACATCGCATAATCACTTGCGCATTTTGTCTTTACCTACCGCATAAACGTAGAAACATACATAAAAGTTTTTCCAAGTCTGTGGTTATATTATATAGTAACCCCCAGTACTGTTAGACCTTCATTATTGCTATTGGATTTTATACAAAAATTGAATCGCACAAAGAAATCTAGCGGTCAATAACAATTTATATTAGTATTATTACGCAACAACTCATTTCGTTGGTTTAGAGAAGGGGGGCATGCGCATTTTGCTTAAGGAACGTGCATATATTACGTGTGCCGTTGATGGGAGGAGGAGATACCCAGAAGTGTTGCGTTCAGCGCTTACACATGCACATGTTTTACACTTGAGAGAGGGGGTTTTAGGTTACGTAATATATGCAGGTTTCCTAGGCTGTCGTACCAAGACATAGATAGTCAGGTATTAGTGCGATTATATTATAGAATAGATAGATAGATGAAGGTTCCATACAGCAATCGCTAATCCCCTGATTTGCAGAACCCAACAATGTTAACACATACTAATCGTAACATTTAGCGTTTATCCGTAACAAGCTATGCAAATTAGTTGATTAGCTATTACTGGACATATCGGCTCTTAGTACTGTCATTGAATTTGAGGCTTTGCTATTATTTTTGATTTAACTTCGAAAGATGTTTAAACTAGAGTGCAGTTTAGTGTTTTATGTAATATCCTAGCAATTAGCATACGTTAATGCTTCAAATAGTAGCCCCCAGACACTATTTTTAAAATTTGTCACGTCCCTAGAGGCCATTAATTGAACCCAGCTACTATTTGAGCCCTTCCTACTGTTTCGAAACGGTACCCACTTACACTTTAGATTTGCTTTCCCTACCAGTTTAGCAGTCATACATTTTATGTAGACTATATAAACCTAGACTATAACTTCATTAATCATGACTATAGCATGAAAATAAACTGACGCAAGGCATTGAATAACTCCGTTCCGTATGTTTGTATGTCAGTATGTTTGTACCCATGAGAAGGTCCACATATTTCAAAATTTTTCTAGCATCTGTGCGAGCTAGGTTTCAGCTACTGCTGTTATAATTTTACTAGCCGGTCACAGGACCTAGGTCCTGTTATGACAAAGCTAGCGTGTATTCTGGCTCAAATTACAACACTTTTTTTCCACTAAGCTATTAGGTCATTGCTAATTGAGAAATATCATAAATTCAACATTATAATGTAAATCTTAAATTTTCTCGCACATGAAGTTATAGGAACCTTAAGCGCACTGAAAGCTGGAAATATTTGCATACAGAATGCATGGCTTTGTTATGAAATGTACGAATTTGTTGAGATTTGCCACATTTAGGTAAAGTATAAGATTGGGTTCTGCTTTGCTGTGTTATCAGATCGGCAGATTAACACACGATGATATAAACAAACATACCGACCTACGGAATCTTTCACTGCGCAACTCGAACGACACGATTATACTACAGTGTGATAATTTTCATCGTTTGTTTTTTTTAAATTTGGAAATGTTACATTTTAAAATGATTTTGTTATAATATGGTAAAGCTTACTAAGCAAACATTGTGTTAATAAAAAGTAAAAGATTAAAATACAGTTTACCTAAGTCCATCACCATTTATTTCCCACGTCAAACTGAAAAGACGTTCCGTTTCTTCATTTAGTACGTAATAACTATAGTAAACAGGTCTGTCCTTGCCAAACATTTTTCCTGTATTGGTTTTTAGGAAATTTAGAAAAATATAACAAAAAATTCTCAACCAAGTTTCAGTTTTATGCAAAATTATTCTTACCCGGTCGGCCAATATGGTAAAAGCAAAGGATATTCAATTGGTACAGCGTTTGATAAAAATGCAGTTTCCTTTCTGCAGCTGAAATACAGATGAATTTGGTTACCTTTAGCATTATAAATCATAACTTGTTATTTACAATGTATATTATGCACGAAATTGTGTTCAAAATTTAAGAATAGACTATAACGTGGTATTTAGATTTTCAGATAGGTCTGTTGTAATTGTAAGCATTTTTCCATTCATCAAAAATTACCCATTTTATTTTTTTGTTTGGCTCACAATTCTCAATCGTTTAGATTTAGAGCAAGATCAATATTAGTTTGGGGTGAGTAAAACGACATCATTTTAGTGATACGAATAATCATTTAAAAAATTTTAATCACCCGATCCTTTCATAACCATATTAAGACTATAAAAACATTGATCCAAAGACTGTTTCTCTTCCTCTGGAGATAATGGTTTCCATATTGTTTCCGCCACATGCTCGTTGCCAGTTTCTTTTAGGCAATTAATGAAATGATTGTAATTCTCATCCGATTTCCTTATAATAGTTGAACATAAGTCCACACATCTGTCGTAGTCACTGGGATGACTATTCTAAACAGTGCACAAAAATGACCATTCAAAGTCATAAATACTAGATAATTATATTACTACGATGGTATTATTGTCAATGTAATAAAACAAGTGAGAGTAGACAGTGTAATTCTTAAAATATATTTCAATTCCATGCAATTTCCCAAAATATATAATATTGGATCTGCATTTTACTACAATTTTCTATATATTTGTCACAAAATTTGCGATTGTTTAGTGGAAACAAAGAGGGAAATAAAAATTACTTAATCTGTCATAAATATTTTTAAACTGCAAGCAATCCAAAGATAATATTATGTGTACAAGAACAACTATATGAAGTTAAAGATTAAAATGCTCATAGAGTTATGATGTGCAAAACGCATTTTGGTCATTTCTTCGTCATTACGTCGTAGGAGGTAAAAGGTTTTGTAAACGATAAAAAGTTATACTTACAATGTTGTCTCTTTCTCGTAAATCAATAACACCTAAAGCTAAAAGTTTTACAAATAATTTTGGAAGACTTGATGTATTTTCGGCGATGTATGGTAGTCTGCACAAGATATGCTTTTTTGTGGTTGGCTTCATTGCGGAGTACAAAGATACAGATCCACCCAACACAGATGCATGAAATGATCTGATGCCATTAATTTGGACACAAATTGTTTAATGCTATCTAATCGCTTTCTTTTCTGGACAAATAAATATTCTGAACAATGGTAATTAATCTGTAGGACAACTTTAAAACAATCACATCAAACAACTGCGACAGTCTTTAATGTCGGTGATGAAAAATATGATCATGTCATATTTTGCAATAACATTTATATTGTTAAATCTAAAACTAAAATTATATCTAAAATTAAATCCTTTTAGAAGGGCCCATAAAAGTCCCTCTTAGAATTAGAAAGTATGCATAGGACATTCCAACCATTCACTAACAAATACTAATAGGTACCTCTTTGTTCTAGATTTGTTATAAAATTTTATTTTTGCCTACCAATTTCCGACCCAAATAGAATATTCTTGAAGCTGACTTAAATTAGATGAATACCGACAATACCACAAATGCTAACACAGGGATGTCATTGTTCTCGAAAACACCCTTTTACACTCAGCACATTACACATTCTATATTTAATAAATTGATGAATCAAACACATTCACTCACCAACTCACCAAATACTTTCAAACACCAACTCACTGCACAAACCAAGCAAACACTTAATCAGCTATTTTTGGTATTCGTGTCAATAAACTGTTTAGAAGTTTATTTAAGTAAGCCCCTTTTGACTTTAGAAGTTAGTTAAGATTTTGTTCTCGAACTACACTTGTCTCCGTTAAATAAAACTTATACTTGTTTCATCCGATTTCCTTAAGTTGATTTTATTCCAAATAATAATTCATTTATATTTCTGGAAATTTATTATTTTGGTACTTGAATCCCAACAAATCAGGTCCGTCATAAGTACGCCCATTTTTAAACATAACAAATTGGTGCCTACAACCCGGGAATTTCAAGTCAAACTACCCGTTTTTCATTTTTAATTTAAAATTTTACAAAAAGTAATCAACATTTTTATAAATCCATCTGTGTGAGTGTCTTCAACTCGTCTTGACGTTCTTCAGCTCTCCCTCTTCAAGCAAGGTCTAATAAGGTTACTAATCTTTTAAATCTTTTACTGTTTCTTATCATTTCTTTTGGTCAGTACTTTCTGGAGTATCCATAATCCTTTCATTCTTCTTATCCGTAGTTATTTACTCATTTTCCTGATAATCTGTCCTGAAAAAGTTTTACAATTTCATTAGAAACATAAATAAACAGTTAGAAAAATTCTATTTTTCAGTAATAAGTTCCAGTTCCGATTAACAATTTCAATATAGACAATCATTAATGAATTTTCTCTTACGATTGATACACTCACAGTGGAATAAGTATTCAAAGCAAGTATAAAAGTAATAATTTCTAAAAACGAACAAAATCTTGGCTCCGGCCGTCAATAAATTTGTAGAAGCTTTAAGCATATTGCAGTAAAGTTGTTCTAATTTGGTAGTAATTGCTGTCGTTCACAAGTGGCTTGACGATAGTAAAAATCGTTCACTTGTTCGACTAATTGAAAAGTAGATACGAGCTGCTAAACAGAAACGCACGTGCATGTGGCTTACTCAAATTACAGTTTCAAATTTGAGGATTTATAAGGGCAATTTAATCGTACGATTTGTAGAGACAGAATTCTCATTGAGGTAGACAGCTCTTCCACAGAATCTAGATTCCTTTTTACAGTTCCTATTAATAATCTATGGGAGAAGAGAAAAGGACTTCTCGCAGAATAAAAGGCCTAGAGTCAGAGAGAGTAGGAACTCCCCCTGAGCTCAGTGCTCATCCAAGGAAAAGGGCAGCAAAGGCTAGCCAGACAGATAAGAGTCACTTATCACGTACTAGTACCTCTCAGGATACAGAAACTCCCGTTGCTAGCAGTTCAGTTCACTTTGACACTCCTGTCAGACCCTTTAAACCAAAATTTTCCTCTACTCCGGAGTCTTTTTCCTCTCCTCAATTCTCTGAGTATAGAGATAGTTCGCAAGAACCCGATAGTGATTCAAGTAGTGAATCATCCTCAGATAGCGAAGGAACTATTAAGCAGCCAAACTCTCACGAAAATAGTACTGACTCCCCTTCTAATACTTCGCAATTCGCAAGTGTAGCGACAGGTGAAACAAACCCTGGGTCAAGTGCCATCCCCGTATCGATACCTATTACCATTACTGTTACACCTCCCTCACCGCCACCCGTAAACCCTCCATCGCCACCAACTCGATCAGCAACGCCACCACCACCTCCCCCGCCAACGACTCCTCCTCAGCCACCACCGTTTCCACCTCCATTTAGATTTGATTATCCACTGATAATACCCACAATGGCAGCCGGACTCCATCATTTCATCTCCCCGACTGCCCTCTCGCCTTTCGACCCCGACAAGCACGAAGTTGAACAATTCCTGGCCGATTATGACATTATTACAAATGCCCAACGCTACACACCTGACCAGAAGTCGAATCTGTTGCCCCTTTTACTAAGTACTGTTCCCAGAAATTGGTACGATCAATTTGTAAGGAATGCCGCAAACTCGGACTGGGCTGTCCTCCGTCCCGCCCTCCTCGCAGAATTTTCCCGTGGCGCTTCTTCTCAGCGAGCAGAAACAGCTCTCCGTAAACGTGAACAAGGCCCCGAAGAAAGTGTCGATACGTACTACTACGCAATCCTGAAGTTATGTGGTAAAGTTGATGCAGCGATGACGAATGCAAAGAAGCTCGAACACATTATGAGGGGACTCCGTCCATATTACTTCGACAAGACAATAACTGCAACTCTGGCCACTCCCGAAGATCTTTTAGCACACCTGAGACGTCTTGAAAATGCCCAGTTTGTTTATGGTAGCGAAGCCCCCTACTTTAAATCTCTGAACGGTAATAATAATACGACGAAAGACATCCAGAATCTAATGGAGAAATTAACAATTGCAACCAACGCACTTACGGCTCACACTCAACCCTCTCCCATGCGTCTACAAATCAGGTCCAATGACAACAAATGTTTCACTTGCGGTAAGGGTGGCCACTACAGTCGTAATTGTCCCGACAAGATCAATTCGCAAAATGGCAAGTCTTGCAAATACTGTAAAAAGAGTGGACATACAGTAGATGAGTGTTTTGCTCTAAAACGGCGCAATGAACGAGCAGAGAAACGAAAACAAGAAGAAGAAGCAGCAGCTAAAAACTCCGGGCAGGGAAACTAAATGGGACGGGGCGGATGTCCGTGCCCGTTTCCAACGTCTCCACCACATCCAGTCCACTAACCACTCCAGAAAACTCTGCCGCTGCTGCTGCCGCTCCTCCTCCCTCCACTCATACAGTACAACAGGCAACAACAACCACCGCACAGGTAGACAACAACACAACGCAACCAACTCAGCCTGAGGTAATACAAATTCCCACTCATTTCATTAGAACTACTGTTGACCCTAACGAGACTCCACTCAATGAAACTTTCATCTATGCACCAATTAATGTCATTGTATTAGATACAGAACAAAAAGATACAACATTCTGTAATACATTAAATTGTCACACTTCAGGAGTACCTACATGCAAAGGCAAAATAAATTCTCAGCCTGCAAACATTTTGATAGACCCTGGAAGTGCTAGGACATTAGTGAATGAGCGTTATGTAGCAGGACGAGTATTAAATACCACTCCCGTTCGTCTAATTACTGTATCTGGAGATCAAATAGCTCCAAAAGGATTTCTTGCTGTTGACCTAGAATTAGGGAACGAAAATTTTAATTTCAATGTACTAGCCATCAAAGGTCTCACTTATGACATGATAATTGGTAGTGATTTTCTAGCACAATTTAAAGGCAATATAGACTATGAGTCTTCAACTCTAAATCTTGGAAATTCGGCAAATAATCCATTAAAATTTCACTTAAATAGACCTGGCGAAGCCCCTGAACCTGACACACCAGCTAATAATATCGAATTTGAGTCTAAAAATATGGAACCATTCAAATGCATGAATTTTGAAAGAGTTACTATACCACCACAAAGTAGACAGTTAATTAAAACTTTCTTTTATCCGAAAAATAATAGATCAGGTTCATTTATATGTGAGGCAGATCCAAAACTTTTTGAACGTTATAATTTACTCTTACAACGAGGATTAGTAGAAATTACAGAGGGTCAACGAGAAATCCAGATATACATAGACAACATCACAAAACGGCCAATCACTCTTCCAAAGGGTGCAGTGGTAATACTGGCAGAACCCGTCGATGAAAGTGGTGGACCAGCCTGCTTCATTACGGTTGATAAAAATGCAGATGCAGATAATCCGGATGTTGAGGTTAGGGAACTAACGGATGAACAGTTAGAGAATTTGCATATAAATCCCAGACTACCAGAGAAAGAGAAAGTGAAGATTAAGAATTTATTACGCAAATACGGAGATCGTTTTGCGTATAACATGAAGGAAATAGGTCTCTGTAAAATAGACGAATTTAGAATTGACACTGGAGACTCAAAACCTATTCATTCGCGCCCATACAGACATTCATACGCTGAAAAACAGGAAGTCATAGAGCAGGTGAAAGATATGCTCGAATCAGGCATTATAGAACCAGCTGAAGGGCCTTGGAGTTTTCCCATTCTATTGGTCCCTAAAAAGAACGGTAAAATGCGATTATGCGTAGATTATAGGAAACTTAATTTTATCGTGAAGAAAATGGTTTATCCCCTCCCTAGAATAGACGATATTTTCGATAGTCTCTCTTTTGCAGAATTATTTACATCCCTTGATTTATTCTCGGGCTATATGCAATTTTTAATTGCCAAAGAAGATCGTGAGAAAACCGCTTTCGTAATCCCTTCTGGTATGTATCAATACGTACGTTTAAATTTCGGGCACTGTAACGCTCCCTCCTTTTTCCAGAAAGCCCTAAATACCGTATTTGCTGGCATGATCTATAATACCCTACTTATCTATTTAGATGATCTTATTATCCCAGCAAAATCGTATGATGATCACCTGAACAAGTTAGAACGGGTGCTTACCCGCCTTCGTAAACACAATCTCACATTAAATCCAGATAAATGCCACTTTGGATGCTTTGAAATAGATATCCTAGGGCACACTGTAGACAAAAACGGTATACACATGCAGGAAAGTAAGGTAGAAGCAATAAAAAAGTTTCCCACTCCCACCAGTACACAGGAAGCTCGTCGTATGTGGGGATTCTTCAATTATTATAGGCGTTTTGTTAAAGATTTTTCTAAATTAGCTAAACCAATTACCGAACTCTGGGGAAAATTAAAATCACAGGCTTTTTGTTGGCGTCCAGAACAGGAAGAATCAATGCGCAAATTACAAAAGAGTTTAATTCAATCTACTTCATTAGCGCATTACAACCCCGAACTACCTCATATCATAGAGACAGATGCCAGTCTAAAAGGAGTAGGTGCTTGTTTATCACAAGTAGATAATGGCCTAGAGAGACCAGTAGCCTTTGCCTCCCGAGTTCTTTCCGATGCTGAGTCTCGATACTCAAGCATAGAAAGGGAATGTTTAGGTTTAGTTTTTGCTGTCAGGTCATTTAGACCTTATATCCAAGGCCAGCATTTTCAAGTACGAACAGATGCACACGGATTATGTTGGCTAAACAACATAACCGATCCTTCCTCTAGATTAGCTAGTTACAGTGTCAAATTACAGCCCTATAGGTACACAGTGACTTATAAAAGTGGAAGATTACACGAAGCTCCCGACTGTTTAAGTAGAGCCCCTTTACCATTGAAACCAGGAGATGAGAAATTAGATAGTGAAATACCCGACGATTTTATTTCTCCTACAAACATTATCCCTATTGACGAAATTAGGGATATACAGCGTAATGATAAAAACATTTTACAATTGGTTAAACTCTTGAAATCCAAGGACAATGGTGAATTTTTGACAAAAACTGAAAAACGAATGATTAATAATTATTTTCTAAATGATGAAGTTCTCTATTTTCAAAAATTTAATCAATTGGAACCAGCACTAGCGATACCTAATACTATGAAAAACATCATTTTGGCTCAGTTTCATGATGAGCCCCTTGCGGGTCACCTTGGCTATATTAAAACTTTAGCCAAAATACAGGAAAGGTATTATTGGCCCAAAATGAGACAAGACATACTGGCGTATGTTTTGTCTTGTCAAAAATGTCAGTCAAGAAAATCAACCACTACGAAGGCCGCTGGCTTGCTTAATAGTATCCCAGTTACGGGAATTTTTGAGAGAATTGGAATTGACTTATGTGGACCTTTCCCCATAAGCGATTCTGGTAATAAGTATTTAGTAGTTGCTACAGAATATCTAACCAAGACAGCATTTATTAAGCCAATACCCACTAAGGAAACCGACGAAGTAGCTCATTTCCTATTTAGAGATATAATTTGTAAAATTGGTTGTTTTAAGATTTTACTTAGTGATCATGGTAAAGAATTTTCTTATTGCGTTATTGCAAACTTATGTAAGCAGATAGGTATAGAGAAACACCAAACCTCTCCCTTTCATCCAGCCACCAATGGCCAGTGTGAGCGATTAAATAGGACCCTAGCTGTTATGATTAGTATGTATGTCAACCCGAGTAACCATTCAAATTGGGATGAAAGAATTGAAGAATTGCAGTTTGCGTATAACACGAGTATACATAATACAACAGGCTTTACGCCTTTCTATCTACTCTACGGTATCAAACCGACTTTCCCTATTGATGCCTCCCTCTTACCTATCGGGCAACAAGAAGATCGACTTGTGCAATTAACCAACCTAGATGAAGCCCGCAGAATTGCAGCTGAGGCCATACGTATCTCCCAAAAGAAACAAAAAGAAAATTATGACAAGTTTCACCGTGATGTCAGTTATAAGCCAGGTGATACTGTCCGACTCCAGATACCAACTCGAAAGAAGAAACTATCCGACAAACTTCAACACCCATTCAAAGGTCCTTTCGTCATTACAAGGGAAGTCACCCCCGTCACATACGAAGCCAGACTACTGGAACCCAAGGGAAGAGAAAAGAGAGTTCGAATCCAACATGTATCACGTATCAAACCCAGCCCACAACGAGAAGAAATTGACGATGAAGAAGCCGAATCTGAAGATGATGAAGATTCTCCAGAAGAAGAAGCTGATAATCATGATACAATACAAAACTCTTCCTCACCCCCCAACAATGCAACTCCATCTTCCTCCGTAAACATTCCTACCTCTGATATTCCTACTCAACCACAACCTAACTCCAGTTCAGAAACACAAAAGAAATCTACTGAAATTTCACCTTTACGACGAATCACTCGATCCTTGACCAAAGGCTTATCAAAACTTTAATTGATTCATTACTCTTTTTATAGATGAATCCCCTACTGACTCTTATCTTCGCTACCCAATTATGCTGCGTGTTCTCTGCAGCCCCGAATCTTGTAAAATTAACAACCGGAGTTTATACTCGACAATTCAGCCCTATTGTTATTTACCACGCTTCTCTCCCCATAGTATACAACGTTAAGTTCGAGATCCCAGATGTCCATCACGTTACGTCATTCCTCCATGGATATTGTAAATCTGAACCTGACTCTGAAGACTGCATACTGCTATCTACTGCAGTAGCACAACTAGATGCCATTCGATCAACCCTTATTCGAATTGATGACTCCCTATTTCAAAATTCTGTCCACACAGAAACTCTTTTTGCTAAAGGACGATTTGCACGTGAAGTTAACTCACTAGAAGACTGTGAGTCTGACAATTCCCCTAAAACCTCCCGAAAAAGACGATTTGCTTTTATTGGCAGCCTTCTCTCCTATTGCTGTGATGTTGCCACTAAAACTGACATCAGTGACTTATATACGGATGAAGAAGGTATCAAATCTTTCATGGCTGACATCAAGAAATCTGTAATCGAAGACCACACCCATCTAATTAAAATGAAGGAAAAACTCATAACTTTCTCCTCTGATGTCACTAAATCCCTTAACACCTACCGAAACAAAATTGAAGAACTTGCAAAAATTCAAACTAAAATAAACGAAGGATACGCAAACGAAATTAATCGGATTGAGAGTATGGAACACAAGAACTCAATACTAGCCATACAAACTCTACAATACTTACGTTGGATGGCAGAAACGATGAAATTCTTCGATATTCAACAACACTGTAAAAACAATCTTATTCCTCCTAGTATTATTAATACCACTGAACTTATTACAGACTTATCCGTTATCCAAACCGAAGCCCTTGCTCACGGGTACAATTTAGCCATTCCAATCTCTGATGTAAGTAGTTATTTTCGTATTCCAATAGTCCAGTGCCTCTTTTCACCTGGTGAAACCGTCATAAAAATTAGTGTACCTATTCAGGAACATAATCATTGGGAACTATATGAATTATTACCTGTCCCATTTCGTTGGCAATCCACTACTTGTATAGTCAGATTGGAACAGACCTACGTAGCCATTAGTGAAAATAGTGTTATCCCCATATCAGGACCCAACCTTCATAACTGT
This sequence comes from Tomocerus qinae, assembly GCA_020055645.1. NCBI lineage: Eukaryota > Metazoa > Arthropoda > Collembola > Entomobryomorpha > Tomoceridae > Tomocerus > Tomocerus qinae. Next base: position 44,514,978 of record CM034546.1, on the reverse strand, counting down.
GAACCTTCGAAAGGTATTTGTTACGTGTCCCAATTTTTAGCTGATCCTCTGCGTGGCCCAGCCTGTCCTAGAAAATTATTTAATAAAAATACGATTGAACAATTAAATTCAGCATGCACATTAGAGTGCTCCCCTACGAAAGAACTCTTGATCACACAAATAGATTCATTTTTGTTTGTACTTACTTCAGTGCCACCAAATACTTATGTAATTTGTGGGAAAGATCAACACACCAAGACTTACCCTGTAGAAACCGACAGTGATACAGGTAGCATTGAACTTCACCTTCCATGTAACTGTACCCTGATGACCGGAACCAGAAGTATAATCAAACCACCATTCCCTTGTCCAACTGGATCAGAAGTTAATCCTATTATTCATTTCATTCTCCCTGTGGCCTGGGCTAAAATAGACAGTTTATTAATAGACATTAAAACCCAACATACAACCCATCCTTATACAAATTTATCTGATGTTCTTAATGCCAATTGGACATACGGAATTCCAGCGATAAATCTTACAATTCCGGAAAAACTATTATTGGAAAATCTAAAAATCCCTCACCTGATTCATCACTCCGCTATGATTTATCTACCAACATTTTCGGTACTTTGGACCCTTATACTCACAGTTGCTGTGGTGTACTTGTTCATTCGGATGAGAAGATTGAGGGCCGTCCCACTGATCGCGGCAGCTCAACATATACCTTTGGTTCAAGCGCAGGAAGTGCAAAATTATGAACATTTTCATTTTGTATATACAGCTATGAGTATAATTAACCTTATTTTAGCACTTGCTTTTGTTTCCTACGTAATATTTCGTATAGTACAGGTCGTTTATAAAATCTGTCAAGATGTACGGAGAACCAAGAAGGCCCAACGAGATGTAACCCTAAATAATATGAGCCCAAGACCAGCTCAAAGTTGCTCCAGAAATGTCCGCACTCAATCGGAGTACGAGTACGAATCAGCATGAAAAAGATCCATCCCATCTCTATCTCCAGTCTTGACCAGACAAAATAAAAATCTTACCCATTTTATGTAGACATAACATTCTAGTATTGTATGACCTTTAACTTTTAAATGTAATACCTAGTGTATTTTTAGCAAACATTCAGTTGGTGCGACATCATCTTGTGGCTTGTTTTTAGGATGGTAATTATTTTTATATGAGCCAAAAACAATGTTGATGACGAAACTGCTGTGTAAGAAAAGCATTGAGTTCACTCAATGTCAGAATATGCCCTCGGTATGTTGTGATGTTGACTGGAGTCTACGCATAGCAAATAGTTAGTATGTAACCTAGACTTATGATGTATCATCAGATTTTTGCTCTTCACATTATTCGACTAATCCGTAGGCTGTAGATCATGAAATTATTGTTTACTTCATTAGGATACGCAGATTTAATTGTAGCTTGTTATTTTTGTAGTATAAAAGTTTTACTGGGTTAGATTGTTATGTAAGTAAATACATGGAAGTATTTACGACAACTAAAGTTGGGAGTGTTAAATCTAAAACTAAAATTATATCTAAAATTAAATCCTTTTAGAAGGGCCCATAAAAGTCCCTCTTAGAATTAGAAAGTATGCATAGGACATTCCAACCATTCACTAACAAATACTAATAGGTACCTCTTTGTTCTAGATTTGTTATAAAATTTTATTTTTGCCTACCAATTTCCGACCCAAATAGAATATTCTTGAAGCTGACTTAAATTAGATGAATACCGACAATACCACAAATGCTAACACAGGGATGTCATTGTTCTCGAAAACACCCTTTTACACTCAGCACATTACACATTCTATATTTAATAAATTGATGAATCAAACACATTCACTCACCAACTCACCAAATACTTTCAAACACCAACTCACTGCACAAACCAAGCAAACACTTAATCAGCTATTTTTGGTATTCGTGTCAATAAACTGTTTAGAAGTTTATTTAAGTAAGCCCCTTTTGACTTTAGAAGTTAGTTAAGATTTTGTTCTCGAACTACACTTGTCTCCGTTAAATAAAACTTATACTTGTTTCATCCGATTTCCTTAAGTTGATTTTATTCCAAATAATAATTCATTTATATTTCTGGAAATTTATTATTTTGGTACTTGAATCCCAACAAATCAGGTCCGTCATAAGTACGCCCATTTTTAAACATAACAATATTAATAATAGAAACACATATGAGCATTGATTTTAAAGCATTGATATTACACAGGAAATAACTGATAGCGACATTGAATAAGTTGATAATATGAAAATAAACGAAGTTGTATCGAGTGAAATTGTTGATACTATATTCCATTACGATTACGATTAAACAAGCATCAAATAATAACTCAGTATCTCATGCATGATAAACATTTCACATTCACAAACATGATATTTATGATACGTTATTATAACTGATACAGTTTAATATAATGTACAATCATTTTATTATGTAAATAAACCACAAGCATCAGGAATACATTAAATGGTATTAATTACAATTAGCCGAACCAATCGATCACGTCAATTAGCAAGAAACAATCAGGACGATAAAAATATACTAAAGTCAATGAATCTGAAAGGGGCAACTCAAGATTTTGGTATTGACCTTTCTACTCATCAATTTAACGCAGAGCAAAATATTTTCCACAAATCGACATGGCTAAATGTATTTGTGTGAATTTCTTCACATAATTTAGATACCTTTTTCAATTTTACTCTTTTGGGTGAGTTACGCATTCCTTTTTTGAATTGCAGTTTTATATTTGTTGTTCCTTTTGGTACTGTTTCTTGGTACGTGTCTGAATAAAAAACTATCGCTGCAGAGAATAGCAATGTGTATGAGATTATGATGCATAGGTTGATTGGGAAATGATATGCCTTCAAAACTGAAATTTATTAGCTAAAAATCAAAAACTTACGATTTACATTTTCTTTTTACTACAATGCTAATCAATCATAAATCCAGAAAATGAGCTTGTATCATATCTGCTGATGGAAATATAAAACACTGTCAATGTCAACATAATGCTGTTTATACTGATCATCAAAATAAATTATAGTACAAAGTTAGCAATACAACGGTGCTAAAGAAAGCAATAGTCTCTTTCATTAAATTCTGAATTTTCATTCTGTAATACTAAAAACTCATACGCAACATCTTGTGAGTACAGAAAATACAGGAAAATGAATTCAATGCATTGGCTACAGAAAAACATCTGATAAACTGAAAAAATTTCTTACCACAAAGTAATAAGTATAGTTTTGTGCGTTTCTAACTGAGAAATAAAATTATTTTGTTATTTATTTTAAAAAAGGAACTGTAATTTTTATTCCAAATAATATAAATCGTTTACAACATCACTTGCATATATGTACTTGTCAGTTTTGCTGTCACAGCCTTGGATGACAGAAGCGATCCTTGCAGAGATTGTTGTGTTAATATTTTCTACCCTTACCTTTTCACTATTTGATACATAGCAAAAAGTAGTTCCGTTGAAATTTGATCCAGAATAAATGGTCCAGTTGGACCATCCACTACTGAAAAGCGACAATGGCCTGAATGGTATGAAGGAGTAAGCGGGAGTTGTTATTACTACTTCTTCACCCCTAATGTAGGTATTACTGTAGAAGGTTATTGAAGGTGTTTCCGAGCTTCTCGGTCCCAGGTAACGGACAGATTGGACTGCAGCTGTAGAAGAAATGCATCCTTCCGTTATAAATTGAGTATCGCCTGAATAATATGTAGTGTAGTTTACCAAATAATACGCCGCCCACCTGTTAAGCAGTAAGAAGATATTTACCCATTTTATTCTCTTAACGTTTGAAATCAGATTTAAAATGCCTGTATGATAAAAAACTGTCAAACTTGTATTTAATAAAAAAAACCTCAACATTTAAATATTTTGCATTACATAATAATGCATTTAAATTGACAAATTATTACAACTTACGATCCTTTTGCACACAATGTGTAAGCCCGTTCGGAAATGCCAGGAGCAAAATTCGTCAAATTGGGATATTTATCTGTCAATATTAGAGAATTTCCTACCATTTCTGTTTCGTTCCTTGTCTGAATTTCAATTTCAATGTTCAAAACTGCGACAGCATAGTAAACGCCAATTAATATCAAAAATAGTATCTTCATTTCAGAATTAGAATTACAAAACTGATCTAATATAATGTAAATTAATGTAAATGGTAATTTCAGGATATTCAAAATGGAATTTATTGTCACAAACAAGTGTTTGCAAAGTTTAATGGACAAATAATAATGCAGCCATGCATGTCTACTATCTTTAAAACCTAAGTATTCTATTTTTCAATTGGGTTGAATGTGATAAAAACCTGATTGTCATGAAAAGTTTATCTTAACGAAATGTAAATCATACAGAAAACAAAATTTGATTAATAAATATAATTATGTTATGTCAATTTTAGTAAAAAAGTAAACCTTTATCATTACATCGACGATTTTAGTTGACTCGTTGTTTGAATAGCCACCGGCCTGTGGGCAGCTGAAATGGCCATTTGGAAATGGCTAAAATAATAATTTTTCAATAGCATTTGTCTTTGGATCTAAAAGTAATATTACTGCCAAGTTTGGTCAGACATGAACTGACCTAGATTGGGTATGAGTCTATAATATGTACAGAACACGTTTGGAAAAGAACTGACATTATGGTTGAAGTAAGGCAGTAGTGGTAGAACAATTTAAAAATTGCACCATGAAATACACAGGGCATACCAGGGCCTAATTAATATAATAACATTGATGGGTGTATATTTGTTCAACCACTACCTTACTTCAGCTGACATTTTATATGACAATAAAGTATTTGAAAGATACTACCACCAAAATAGAAATCTTAAACCTGTTTGTTTGAAAATGGGTTAGGGAGCTATTTTCATAAAAAAGTTATTGGTCTCCTTGACGAAGCCTCTAGGACCTTTCAGGTGATCTCAATGTAAAATAATATTAACATTTTTGCAGTAAATATGCAATACATACAATCATGTTCGTTTGAAGATGTATTTACCGGTCGTTCAAGCTATTTCAAATTCTAGTATCCATTTCTTTTGAAAGTTCCGTACCATTTTACGAAATTTTAATAAAAACTATTATTTACCGTTATTGCTAATTAAATAACTTTCTGCTAATTTTTAGGTGGTGACATTTTAAGTTAAATATAATTAAAAACCGCTCACCACTGGTGAGTAGTATATGGTGTTTTGTACACTGACTAATTTGGTTGGCTCTCATTCCATATATCTGTAGTTTTCTGATTGTCTGCTGCGCAAAAAATTTTTTGCATTCGATTATGTATTTTTATCTTTGGTTTTATCTTTTTAGATTACGCCAATGTTTTAATGTCAGCATTAGGTTATGGTGATTGATTGTTTTTTCTGGATTTACACAACACATTTTAAGTTCGTTTCTTCCAGTTTGAATACAATTAAGTTTGCATATTGAATTAATTAATTTCACGATGGCTATAATTTTAGTATCATTGTGTTTAATTTGGGTATTTTGTCCGTGCAATGCCTATGTACAAGAATTAACGGTTTACGAAAATCCAGTAGCTCCATCGGAGACTGGAGCCAGAATAATTTTGAGAAGCAAGGAATCAGCATTAATGTCGGCAACAACAGGTTTCTCCAGATTTTTGGCCATTCACAAGTCATACTGCTACACAGGATTGTAAGAAATATTATCTCTTATTGTAATTTACCAAGTAAAACAATACAATTTTGTAAAATGTCTTTAAAGGGTAAGGCTTTAATTCTATTTGGATTGGAATATTTTTTAACAGTTGGAGATATTATAGCGAGAGCAACTACCAAGGGATAAGCTTAATGCATGCGACTTTGCCTGGCCTTTGTTATAGCAATAAAACTCTTCCATTTACTGGTTCACTTCGTCATTTGGGTCCACAGGATCTGAGTGTTGAGACCATTTCGTTTTATTCAGAATCAAATGCACAAGGAGAGGAGCTTGTGATCAGCGCTCGTGCATATGGCCACGTACAATTTCAACCACTTTCTGTTTTTAGCACTGGATGGTCCAACTGGACACTTTACTCTGGCAATAACTTTAACGGAGATGTTTTTTGTTACCAATCTACTGACGAATTTCATTTATTACTACAATTGAACGAATCTTTTCCCACTGTCGGTTCTGTCATCAAAGGCTGTTTGTCAAATTCGGCATCTTACTTCCGTCCATCAAGTTTAAATTAAAAATGCCTTGTCATCCTTGCTGTTATTATTGTTAATAAAATTTTACCGAAATATCCAATTAAATTGTCATACGAAAAAACACATTCTTACCAATTCTAATTCCCTAAATGGATTACTTTCTATTTTATTGACACGGCTTTGAGGGCTATAACTAGAACTACTATTAAACATGTTTAAAGGAGTCTGGTTGAATAACTATTTAGAATATTACTACTATAGTGTTAACCACTATAATATGAAAATAAGATTGCAATATAGATTTGACAGAACAGCATGTTATATAATGCTCTTTTATCTCCAATATTATAATTCACCTTCCTATACACTGCGTTCTTGTATTATTTACTCCAAGCACGTATACAGAACTGAGTTTGGGAGGGGGCTAAGACTTCCAATACAAGTTTTAACTATATATGAAAATTTTTGACCTTTTTTAACGAAAATGAGTCAAAAATGGCCTAAAAATGGCAAATAGCGAAATTTTTTGCTATTTTGAGAGAATACTTTCCCCTTTTCTTGGATTTCTGGGGGCGGGGGGGAGGGGCTTTAGCCTGTAAAGCCCATCCCTCTATACGTCCTTGATTTACTCTCATTTCGTATTTCTATATCGCTTGATTGCTTTCTATTTACTAATACTACAATAGTTTTTACAGCACTAAATGAGTGACCGCCCCACAGAAATTCCAATTATCAGCATAATATGTAGGTAAGCCACACATTTATATAGCTTAATTTCATACAAAATTCAGTTGTGGACTTCAGTAATCAGCGGCTGAAATGAATAAAAAACGAATTTGAGAATTCTTTACAAAACTATTGGCAGAAGCAATCACGTAGGCAGGGATTTGACCAAAGGGGCATATCAAAAATGTTAGTAAAAATGCAACTTATTTTCCTACCCCTTCAGCTCTCCCATTGGGGCAGTAGTAAACCAGATTATTTTTATGCTCAATGCTTAAGGTCAAACCAAATGTAAACCGAATCAAAAATAGCCTACCTATTTTTAACCCACTTTCGAGGTCCATCATATTTTTAAGAAAATAATTGGAATATCGTTTCTTTTTTAGGTTTTATTAGAATGAATTATTAACACACGTCGGAAAATTCGATTCTTTTTTAGTTTTTCCATATTTTGTTAGAAAACAATTGAAAATTTGGTACATTTTGTTGGAAGGAAACCGAAAATTCAGTTTTGAGGAGAGCATTAAAATATCGTAGTTTTAAAGGTGCTTATTCATTCATCATAGCAAAGAATTTGAAAATTCGTTTTTATTCATCTCAGTTATCAGGTAATATTGAACAAAATATAACGCAATTGATTGCCCATAAGAATTAAGGTTGCTAAATCTCTTGACCAAGACTGGAAAATTTTTTCTGATAAATCAATGACTACATTTTAGTTTGTCTATTAAGTCATAAAAATTTCCTTATAGGGTTTATTGATCGCTGATTTGATCATTAAGTATGCCAATATTATTTCAATCCATGGTCATAACGTTGCTGCTGTGAATATTTGTCAATGTTGAATGTGATGGTGAAAATAAAAGCATTTTGTATAGCAGGTGCTTGAAATAATAGTAAAATGGAGAAATCACAGCACAGCCATCCCATTGTATTGCATGATATTGCTCAAATGTAAAGTATAAGATAAAAAAACATGTTCAATAAATAAAACATTCAATTTTAATGTATTTCATTATAATAAAGTTTATTATGTAAACAAAATATTATTGTTATTATTGTTTATACAAAAATATATGTTATAATGTATATAGGGTAAAAATTATTTCGTAAATGTAAAATTACAAGGATTAGATTAGTATTTGTTTGGAGAAATTACGAAATTGTGGGCAATTATTTAAAACAAGAGGGGTTGTGTTGTAGGGAATTAATGGAATACAATGGAAGAAAAGGTAACATGCCATACTCGGTCCATAATGTATTGAAATTCATTTAGTATATATTAGTATACTCGTGATCGTCGTAGTTATTCCCTGCAGTTCGGAAGCTCTTTGGAATATGATGTCCAGGTCGAGGATGAGGCTTATGATACCAGCTCGGTGGAATCGGAGATCTTACGTATCGATATTTCGGTATTCTCCCTTTTAGCTCGAAAAAGTCGACTTAGGAAAACATCTTCAATATTAAATGAAGTTTCGTCCCCGGATGGATTTGGATTACAAGTTGCCTTGAAAGATACAAGTGCAATCACCAAGGCTACTAATGCAAAAATATTGAGAGAATTCATTTTCTTTGATTTTACAGAAAATAATATTTTGGTGCAAGTCCAAATCTAGTCCAAATCGAGAACCAGACTGTGCTCTTTCTTCTCCGATTTTCAATTTTATATTGTGATGGATTATAGAAATGTTGTCCTTCTTTAAAAGTATTTTAATCTATTTATCTTACGCCAATTTAAATTCCTTCTCATTAAGTTTAGAGATTACACACGTCTATGTAATATTATATAACAATCAAAACGAATGCCGCGATTTTTTACCTATTATTCCGTTTATTATTAAAGTTATTATTCCTACTGCATTAGTTAATAGATCATTGTATTTTGTCTTTATTATACAGTGGATTTCACATTCTTTAAACACTTTTATTTACTATTCTTTAGCTAATTATTTCCATTCAATCACCAATAATCATCTTATGTGAATTCGTATTATTGTTCTGATGTTATAATAATATGAAACAACTCAATTCGTTGGTTTAGAGGGAGGGGCATGCGCATTTTACTTTTGTGCTTTCAAGGAACGTGCATATATTACGTTGATAGTTAATGGGAGGAAGCGATGCCCAAAAGAGTCACAGCTAGCACTTGCGCTACACTTGAGAAAGGGGATTTTACGTTACGTAATGTATGCAGGTTTCCTAGGCGGTCGTACCAAGACATAGATAGTCAGGTATTAGTGCGATTATATTATAGAATTATACAGGGGGACACAAAAATTGAAAGGTAATGGAAAACTTCATGAATGTTCATATCAGTTCCGTTACCATTCATGCTGCGCCACCCTATATATCAATATATATCCCACATGCATACCATTTGCATCTCCTATCTAAAACCAAAATAGTTACTACAACATTGGGGGCATTTTATAGCATGTTTGCAGTTAACAATTTTGAAATATGTAGAAAAGCACAAATACATGCTTGGGGGCATGCCAATGCACTTCAGAAAGGGCATCCCCCTTAAAATCCCCTAAATTCAGTAATGATTTGTTATATAATAATGGGGCATGTTAAAATTTCATCTTTAAGAATACCACAGTGATCTTCAAATTGTGAATTATTGTAAACTTATTGCATGATATTAAATTTACTATAAGTTCATTAGGTTGATTTTTACTGACATAAATTAGAAACAATTGACTAAAATTACATGGAATCTTAAATCGCAGTAATTCGAATACTATCATACAGATTAAGAGTGTTTATGCGGGTATAAAAATGTATCAATTTCCAATCCTTCCACTATGCGAAATCCAATTCTTTATTTTCTCATCAGGGCAACACATAAAAGAAAATCTCTCCAAATCTAAGATTCTGCAGATTCTTTTTCTCGTCAGTTTTTAGTATTCATATATCATAAGTCATTCATTTTCCTTTTTAAGTAAAATTTCAAGTTTCCGATTTCCGAATTAAAATAATAATTATGAATTATGACAATAAACTTTTGATTCGATCTTTTCAATAATACTTTACATAGGGCATTGTAAGACGTAAAAACGACATTAGTTTATTTGTGCCCTGAAGACCCCGCGTAATTTGAATCAATTTGGTGTAAATCACAAAAATATTTAGCAAAAATATTATACAATTTCACGTTACTTTCTCTTGGGGCTTCGCAGAATAAAAATTCGTCGCTTCTTGGAAAGGTAGTTTGCTAAAATTTTTGTAAATAAATTATCATATTTTATTGTCTAAATTTATTTGGGTTTATTATTTAATATCCCCCAATAATGAATGCATCCTTCCAAGATTATATTATCTCTTTCTGTTAGTGTTAATCTGCTAATATTTTGTTTGTAAAATAACACAAAAAAATTTATATGAAATAAGTTTGATACTTTGCTTAAGTAAGATATTTAATCTGATGTAAATCTTGAATCTGGAAACCAAGTATAATAATTATATCAATTCAAATTCAATCAATATCTATATATTATAAATAGCCACACACTTAGAAAAACTTTTAACCTATGCATGTTTCTAACTTCTACCTAAATATGTGGTAGGTAAAGCCAAAATACAAAATGGGCAAGCGATTTGCATCTTGATGACATTTAATGTTGAGTTACATTTATATTTACCCAGGTATACTGCATAAATTGCAAGCCATTTCTGTCAAACCTACAGACTCTTCTTCACACTGGACAGAGACGGAGGGGACTAAAAATAGCTCAAAAAGTAAGAACAAATGGCCACAACGAAAAGCTGTATTCTGTGTTTCAATGAATTTGAAGAAGAGATCTCAAGATGTTACCCTTCCAAGATGCCTGAACTCTGTTGTAAATATTTTCATTCGTCACTGACTGATGAAATATCAAGCGAATCGAATACCGAAAACATGCCGTTCTGTCCGAAATGCTTGGAGTCTATGATGGAACTAAATGATCTTAATGACCAGTTGCAATTTTATAAAAAAAGAATTTCAGAATTAATATTTATTCGATCATTGGAAATTCTTCATCGTCGTGGAAAAGTTTCTGGCAGCAGTTTTGCCCAAAACAAACGAAACTATTCCAAACCTAGGAGACAGCTAATGGAATTTGACGTTTCTGCTTTGACAAATTGCGATTTTAGGAAACACGATTCTGACATCTTAGAGAAAGTTGCAACATCGGCGGAGGATTATAATTTTAACAGCCCGGAAGATATTTCTGACGAAGAATTTCAAGTTCAAGATCCGTTGCTCATTACTTCGTCTGCCAGGAATGCCATTGCAGAAACTGTGGATGTGACTTTTGAAAACATTAAAGTGGACAGTGGTGAAACTGATATTGATAATAGTCATGAAGGCAATAGTACAACAGAAGATATTGATGAAGATTTGTTTATAGAAAAGAAAAGGCAGAATTCAAAGATTTCTACAGGTGGTACTGGAAAAAACAAACAGAATCCTATCCTTAAAGCTCAAAGTAAGTGGCTACTTGGTTACTGTATATAATTACACATTTTCTAAGATTGAACTAAGAATTTTTTTTCTTGTGTAATGTCTTTTTAGAATTTGTCTGCTGCTTTTGCAAGTCCTCATTCAATCACCGACCATCGCTCCATCGGCACGTCAAAGTAGAGCATAACAAGTCAACGAAGATTCATACATGTCCCAGATGCAAGAAAACTTTTAAATATAAAGAAACATTTATTTCCCATATGAACGTCCATTTAGGTCATAAGCCGTACAAGTGTCAACTGTGTAATGAAACATTTTCGAGGTCAGGAAGTCGTGCCTACCATATGAAGAGCAAACATTAAAATTAATTATTTTTTCATTTTTATAAAATGTTTTTTTCTCATTAAATGATTCCTTCACAATGCTGCAAATTCGTGAATACGCCTTGTTTTATTAGTTTTTAGTAAATAAACACAATAATAACTGGCTATATATAGCATTTTTGTCATTATATCACTACACGATAACAATAACAAAAATAAGTATGGAATTTTAAAGGCAGTAGTAGCTTCAATGTGAATATACTTATACTGATCTCAATTGTCAAAAATGTCATGAAGTTAATTATGAATTCCTTCTATTGTTTGTAAAATATAATTAGCGCAGTAAAAGGCATTTTGATATCTTACTTACACATATATGTAGAGGGATAATAAATTCTAAGTATATCTAAGTCTTGGCATCTAGTTTATTTTTTAGCGTGTGACACGGCATATTATTATTCTTTACAATTTATTTTGGTGGTACATTCCGAACTCTGATAATAATGTAATTGTATTTAGTATTACCGAAAACCAGTAAATATGATTTGTGTTTAGAGAAAAAATGTAAAATTTTCCATGTGTGTATTTCTAAAATATATTGTAAGATATAGTACATTTAAGCGGGATTGCCTTAGACATACTAATATAATAATCATTTGCTGCCTTAACTTTTAGCGTTATTAAGTCGTACAGTCGTACACCCACTAAAAGTTGAAATTAAGGGTAAATATCCATTATCGCAGTAGTAGTTGCTTACCCCCTAATTACGCGGTGCACCGACCCGACAATTCTAATTTAGAATACAGGCAAATACATTTACAATTTCTAAATGCATACTTCAAAAATTAGTTATAATTTAAGTTACAGAGCATTTCATACATTTAAATGTTAGTAATATTTTAAAAGTTTAAAAGCTTCGGCAAAAGGAATCGGCCGATTCAGACAATTTATTTTGCCCGATTCAATACATGATACATCGGCAAAACATGTGTGTTTCATATCTAGCATATCAACATTGCTTAAATTTTTACGGTGCACATATGAAAAGCACAACTAGTAAGTGAGTAAGTAAGTGGTTTTATTGTGTTTCTTAGACAGTTGTCCATTTACACAGTTTCATGATACATATGAGAATTCTTTTATATGAAATAATTTTAACCTATTGTGACAAAGGTTTAAGTAGTGGATATTATATATATTGGATAAGCACTGCTATTGCATAACAATCAAACAAAAACTTTCTGCTAATCTTAGCTTGTATTAATGTAAATTTAATTACTACCCGTCAGATGATTACGTTAGTACCTAAACTATAGTATATTTAGGCATAATATTATTAGTAATTTAGCAATAATAATACATGAGCTACCCACAGAGTCCACAGTCAAATCCCACATTTTGCGGTAACCTACACATTGATTGGTAGGGAGTTACTCTCTTAGCAAGCAAGGCTAATTACACCACACGAATACGAGTAAATTAACTGGTCCTGTGAACAACTCACACTTAAATTTAAATTAAAGTAATCTATTAGAATCAAAAACCTTGAACATCCATGAACCAAATCAGCATATTTCCAATATTACCAGCTTTTACCTCTACTGATTGTGAATACCATACAAACCCAAAACCTAAGTCTTCTATGATTTTCCTGAGTTGAGAAACCCAGTTATACTTTTCGTTGGTTTTGTTAACATGGTCAAAGTAATATAAGCAGTCATATAGAATTCTGGTGTATCTACTACTATCCATCATTAATATTTTGAGCCATAAATTAACTGCAGCTTTAAAAACATGTAGCTTCACTTTTACTCTTCCTGTTTCCAATCTGACAGCATAATCTGGGGTGTTACGAGGTAATTTTAGTAGTTTCTTAAAGAAGGTGAGCTGGAGTTTTTCAATTATGTCTCCCTCAGTAAGAACCCAAATTGCACTTGTATAGAGTAAAGTTGATTGGGCAATAGAGTCAAAAATAGTAGTTCTAGAGTACCAATTGTCCATTTTAGACCTTGATATCATGTCCCACACCATACCGATCTGTGCCATGGCTCTCTTTTTAAAGTCCATTGCAGCTTTATGAAATAATCCTCATGTTGAGAACAAGACTCCGAGATATACAAAATCTCTTACAGTTTCAATGTTGTGGTTCTCGTATTTAAACTGGTGTTTAGTACAGTCTACCGGCTCGGTTAAAGACCATAACTTTTGTTTTTGCAATGTTGACCTTTAGATATCGTTCTTTGCAGTAACGGCTCAAGAGATTTAGTTTTAGTTGCAAAGACTTGTTATTAGAGGCTAGAATTAGTAAATCGTCGGCATACATCAGAAGATGTAACTCTTTATCTCGACCGACTTTAATTTTCGACAACGAGCTATCATTCATAAATTTTTCGAGGTCATGTATGTATAGGCTGAATAAAATCGGCGAGGTCAGCTCTCCCTGCATGATACCCTGAGTAAGATTTATTGGTTTTGTATGGCCTTCATACGTTCTAACTACCATTACTGCCTTTTTGTAAATGTCCTGCATCAGATTTGTGAACTTTGAGCTGACCCCTATGTTTTCCAGTGTCAACTATGAGCTTCAAATATAACGAAAAAATATTTTATTCAGGATACCATTTTGAAAATTAACATAAGAAACAGCATAAATCGGTTATAGGTATAATCTAATGATTACGCTCAGTAACCGACCGAACACAAATGTAATCTGGTATCAACCGTGAATATATTGATATAGCCGGCAAGACTAAACGGCACCCTCGGATAGGGCCTTTTTTAAATCTGACTGACCGCACTAAAGATACTTAAATCTTGATTAAATTATTTGATATAGGAAAATGCAAAACGTTTATCTTCTGTAGATATTTTTACTTACTATGTACTACTATATCTGTTTACTTTAATATCATAATCTATTATATTTGGTCAAAAAATTCAATTTTTGGTATTTCAGTGGCTATGTGAAATGATACCGAGAAATCGGAATATCAAATAACGCCGAAACTACGGGTCAATTTAGATTAAACTAGAAACGGAAGTCAACAGTCGCTATATATCGGGTGTTTTTTGAATTTGTGAAAAATTCGAATTTCTTCAGTTTCAAAACTACAAAATAAATTTCGAAATAAACAGTTCAAAAAAGGAATTGTTTCATCAAAATTCTGTCCGATTATAATTAAAGCCCTTATAAAGTTATGGTTTATATGGGGGAAACATTTCAAAACATTTGTTATTGCCAGAGGTCTAATTTTATTTTTCGTCAAAAAATGTCGATGTGGGGTGTCATTTTGAAACTAAAAAATTGTATAGGCCATTTAACAGGCTGTTTTTGCATCCGAGGTACCTATAAGGACGTCAGGGGTCATGTTTGGAAAATTTGGAATGATTGGTGTACATACATCGTAGGGGTATTAAGTAGCGCATCGGGTGTTTAATTGATTACTTATTAGTGTGACTAGTGTGACAACAGTCACAAAGATGAAAATATTATATTAAAGTGTAGATTAGATATTGTATATATACTGCGGTTCTGATTTGATATGCGTGAATACATGTATGTAATCCGTTGTGCATTTATATTCATGTTGCAAATGTATTTTACATTAACTAATGACATTGTAATCTAGTTGCACAAATAATTACTATAGAAGATGTTCAATGACAATTTGTTGCAATATCAATATAATTGCAAGCAATAAGTATCCTGTGCCAGTTATAAGTATTAAGATTTCTGTCATTTGCTATTCCTGCTATTTATTATCTGTTTTGGAATCCGTGTGTAATGTTAGCTTAAGAATGGGTGGCGGTCAACTTGGCAAAAGTCAGTTTTGGTAAATGCTTTTTGACCAGTTTGGCAAATTAATTCGGACAGTTAATCATTATCACATGTTAATTTTTAATCATGATCTTAATTATCACAAAGCCCTTTCTGTGCAATACCAATATTTCTTTCCTCTAGCAGTACTTATTAAGCTATAAAACAACCATTCTGGGCTAATTTATTTGTAACTTTGTGTTCTGGAAACGTATTTTAATGTGGACTCACCCGTTACTGAAAGACAACTGACGGAAAAACTCATAAGAGTTTTGATACTGAAAAGAGTGATAACAAGAGTTCAATGAATTTCCGACATTTTCATATATACACGCTAAGGACTAAAAATTATGTAATCAATTAAGCAAAGCAAGGAAGGGCATTGTAAATAACTGGGTGGTCCGGTTTCCGATTAGGCTTCGTAGTTCAGTCGACGTAGCCATACGAGATTGGAACGACTAGATCCCGAGCGCTAGATTGGAGGTCGGACCGTTCGCAGTTATAGTTATGTAATTAACAAATTTTGAATGTAACATTTTCTCCCATCCTAAGAATATTTGTAAATTTAGGCAATGTTTACTGTAATACTTAAGTTCATGGCAAGCTATAAGTTATGAGTTATGCAGTTACTATAAATGTAGGCATAGAGCAATAAGCTTCGTTGAGAAAAGTTTACAAATTGTTAGACAGTACGATGACGATAAGGGTAACGACTGTAAAATGATTAAGAATATAAGTGTATGGGTATACGGTATAAGTAATAGATAATAGATATAAGTAGCTATTAGTTTGGTAAGAAAGGTCGAAAGCCCTATTATGTCTATGGTCTAATGAATACCCACCATGTAAGCAGAAGCTTAGCTGTATCTGTTTGTAAAAGTAAACTAAGTATAAACTAGAATGGGGTATATGCAGAGACATGCAGTTTCTGTTATGTAAAGGGTCAGTAAAACAACTTCATGGAAATAATAATAGGTACGTTTAAGGTTAAGAAAGATGTCTCGATTAAGAAAGACAGGTTTTCTCAACCACTGCTACTAATTTTCTTTACAGACTATCTTAAATCGAAAAATTCAAAAACAATGGGTAATACTCGTATTTGGGAAATAGATACTATATGCATTGAAATGTTTCCCGACAGTTGGCAACGATTTCTGCAGTTTTACAAAAAATTATCTCAATCCGTTGTTACTCTCTTTGTAAATAATTTTGCCGGTTAAGGTAGGTTTTCCCTATAAACATGCAGGAAGGACGAATACATTAAAATTGCTTCCAGGGTTTTCCATTCTCAGTAGTCCAAATGGAGGACGGCAAATAAATAAGAGCCCGACATTCACAAAGTATTCATAATACCTTCCCAAATTGTTAATAATAATTTTATGTTCATTTATACACATACTCGTAGATTTGGAACCTTCGAGAGACCTACGGGATTAAGTCAGGTAAGTGTTATATTACCATGAATGCGGTTTAATAAAATAAATTTTCAGGCAAATATTCATAAGAAATAATTTTAAGGGAATAAATATAAATTGGTACATGGCCTAGGAATGCCATGATATTATTTAAGATGTGGAGTCAGGGAGACTAGAGTGCATGTGAGATAGGGACAAAATGTGTCCCATAATTGTTCTTAAAGTGTAAGCAATAAATAGCTGACCCATCATCCCTGCGTGACAAATACTTTCTTGGGTATTTGGATGACGCAGAGAGAGGATGAAAAGGGTCATCAAAAACACTTCTATGTGAATGTATGGTGTATGAGATAGTAAACGTAGAGGAGAGAAAAATAAAATGAGTCAGCCGAGGCCGAGCATTCAAAACAAGTATCTTATTGTTTTATTTGCTTCTCAAAAAACTTTGTCATAAACTCATTCATTTCCTTCAAAGATTCGTTTTGAATTTGTTCTTTAATAAGAACCCGGGCAGAACTCAGAAACTACCAGGTGCAGTCCATCAACTTGCATCGTCATCAATGGAGATTATTTATGGAAACCATTTGAAATGATAGAAAAAAGGAAAGAAAGTCATCTAGTATCTCATATACATAAAATTACAGATGAAACGGTAGCTTTATTCGTCCATAACAGTTGAAACCGTCATGTAGGATAAAGTATAGAAATTATTAGGTAATTTGAGTAGATTGCATCACTCTTTGGGAGAAGAGGAGAAAGAGACGTTGGAAAATAATGCAATCAACTCAGAGCTAAGCAAGGAAGCTTAGCGTAGGAAAGTAAATGTATAAATCCTTGAGGACTGTTAATAAAGCAGGATAGTAATTATTTGGTACACAAGGACGGAACTCCGTTCGGTTGCTCTTTACTTGTTGACTCGCTCAATTATCACATCAATAATAACTAATTAATTACCCTAGACATAAAACCAGTGCATAAACATCACATAGGGGCCTGACCGAATTGGCTTTTAATACCTTTTTTCGGCTTTTCGAAATTTTTTTTGTCGCAATTTTTCTTTTTGTCAAAATTTAAAATCGGTAAAATTAATATTCTGACATAAAACCAGTGCACAAACATCACAATATTGTGACGTTCGGTAGAGAACGTCCGATATTCGTATGATTAAGGAAAACAACAACGATAATCAGCCAAGGGCAGCCTTGGTGATAAAGGAAATAGTGTTGTTTATGGGAGAAATGGAAGGCGAAGGAAAACATGTTGTTTTCCTGGCTTAAGGAAAACGTAAATGTACACATAAATATGAGAAAGAGAAAAATAAAGGTAAATGTTGATTTGGACTCTGAATGGAACGGAACTCTACCATTCACTTTGCATAATTACACTAAAAGTCATAATTAAGTTGGATAGTCAAACCCTAGACATTGAGCATAATTAAATCGAGTACGAAAGATCACTGACCACTACCCCTAAACACCACAATATGTACACCTGCAGAGCCAATTTTACATTCACTAATATTTTTATCAATTTACAGGTCGCGATCCGAAATAATGATCAAAGAGATTCGTTTAAATCAAAGAAATTTTAAAGAAGAAGAGATATAAAGTAAAATGAACACAAGCAGACAATCTATTTCTTCTGGCCGGATTTTAAAGTAAGAAATGTTTTTTTAAATTATTTTAAATTAAATTTTAAAGTTTAATAGTAACTTATTTATAAATTTTACAGGGACAAGCCTACCAAGCTGTCAATGGCTTCGCCTCTCGGTTTCGGTTCATTGTCATCATTGAATAGATTGCATTAATAATTGGAGCCGTTGAAATTATTTACTAAATTTTCATTCTTTATCAGGCTCAAAACGAACAACAAAACTTTTTTAGTGGTTAAAGCCTGTGTACATTTATTTAGATTTTGAAGAAGATATTCCTCGGCTTTGTGTAATAAAATTTGACAAAGGATCGGTAATTTTTAATCTGATTTTAACCTTTCAAATTAGAGTTCTGTAAATACTACATACCTTAAATATTTTAAATCGAATTTAAGGCATTTGATATTTAGTTTAATTATTTTTAGTTACAGGAAAACCGAAAGTTATTCATAAACCAATGAATTCCCGCAAAACAGGACAGAAATATAAGACATAATATGTTTTCTTTATGTTTCATTAATATTATTATTAATTTTTGTATTCTAATTGAAACGATATTTAAAAAATAATAATTACAATAATTTTTGTAATTACAGGACGGATTCAAAGGCTTCCAACCTCCAGTGGAAATTATTTAACCAGCTAAGGCCGACTTCTTTTGTTAATTAAATTCTGCTCTTGAATTGACGCAGAAAGAAGGCTTTGACTTATTCAATGGAACAGTTTTTGCAAAAGATTCAACACTACATGAAATTGATATCAAAAATTTGTTTGTCCCCAATGAGAATGCCAAAGCTCACGTAGACATTTTGAAAGAATATGGCAATGAATCTTGTCATATTTCAAAACCAGGCACCAAAGTAGTAGAATTACAAGAGTAAGTAAGCAATTTCTTTTATTTTGCGTTTTAAGTTTTTCGTGACACCTTTGAGTCGAATAAGGACATATTGTATCCTTTAAATGAGCAATAGTCAGTTAATGAATTGAAAGCAATATTCAAGAAGGCATATGATCACGCCAAGACGGATCCTTTACCATTTGTAACTCAGTACGAAGGAAATCGGCCTACAAGACCACCTTTTGCACTAAAAGTACTTCGTATGTTAACTTTTTCAAAACGATAGACCTGATTAAAATGGCTGCAATTTTGAATAGCAACGACCTCGACCTTCCAGGAATAGCCACTGTATTTTATTCACTTAGTCAAAGACGTTTTTGGCCTACATGTAGGTATGGTAAATAAACAAGTTCATGATTAATATTTTCTTAATTTACAAAGGATGCATTTTTTCCGTCGATAAATTTGTTTACGTAGCACCGTCAGTTTATATCCTCTGTGGTATGCCTGAATTGATATTTACAATTATAAAGTCATTGTAGTAGAGGTGGTTATAATTGTCTCATGGTATTTTATAATATTGCTGTAAAGCTGATGGTGGCACCAATACGACTTGAATGCTTCCACGGCTACGCATTCAGGCGAAGGTGACGGCTTGCATTTTCCGCAAACTTCGACCTCGATTTAGAGAAATTATTGGGAAAAAACTGAAATTTAGAACAGGCGATGTACAAAGAATTTCCCGAAACTGGAATGAGATGCAACAAAGGAATACGCCATAAAGGATTTTTTTTACAAAACCAGCGTAAAAAAAACACGTTGCTAGACCGAAACAACACAAAATATCATTTCATTTTACAACGACCAGGGTAACGACCAGGTAGTACTGATATTTGTCCAAACTAATTTATTTACAGGTGTATACCTTATCGTGGAATGATCGCTTTGCATTGCCCAAAACGTGTTGATGGAAAACAACATCAACGATTTGATCGCCAAAGATTTCAACATCAAAGTTGTTCATTGACGAAAATTATTGGAGGAGGAGGTTTAAGGGTTTACAGGTTACAGGAGGCGTTAGAAGGAATTGTTTAGAAAACACCATTCGCTCCTTTCCTAGGGTTAGTAATGCCTATTATGTTTAAAGTAACCAATCTTGCTCAATTTATGAGCGCATATGGCTCATTTTGAGGCGGCTAAGAAGGTACTGAAGGAACGGAAGTAAAAAAAGTAACCATCCATACTGTGCTACGCTATAAGAAGGAAGGAGAAATAAAACTAAATGAGTTTTCTGACTCGGATTATGCAGGAAAATCCACAGGTGGATACGCGTTCTTCCTAGGAACAGCTTATTAACTTGGCAGAAACAAACAATAGTAACTTGCTCAAGTACCGAGGCAGAATATGTAGCCATCTTTCCTGAAAGAACTGCAGATACCATTAGTACTATCAGACTGGCAAACGACCCTGAATTTCATAGGCGCACAAAACACATTGATCTACGCCTCCATTACAAGGTAAACATGAATATAACACACTACAGCTTGGAATCAGGCCCATTCCTGAAACACAGATGGAGAAAATGGAAATCCACCAAAAGCCAAAATTTCTGAAAATAAATTGAGAACTGCTATGCGAACCATATTGTGTCTGAACATGCTATTTGTCACAGTTATATCGAGACTAACCATTACTCCAATCACTGAAGATTATAATGAGTTATAAGACTTATTGTTGACACAAAGAAGAAGTGTATGGAGCTGTACGGAGGAAATGCCATTATGTTAAAGGGTACGTACTTAATTTTAATGGGTCTTGGCCAGAAATAATCTTAGAAAAGTAGTGGCTATCAGCAAATGCTGCATAAAGTGCATAAGATTACACAAGTGTGCAGCGATGCCCCTTAATGTTTCATTTTATGTTAAGCTATGCATATTTGCATCTATGAATGTACTTTTTTAAATATTATGTGAAGCATTGAATCAGCACTGAGTTTTCTTTTAAATGTTGTACTGATAACATCTCTAACTTTAAGTCTCCAAAACGATCATATTTATTATAACTGGAGGGGATGAAGTAATTGTTTTACTATATAACTTGACAGCGCCAAACCCCTCTTTGGAGTAATATATACTCTATAAGGTAAGGCTACATAACTCATTACGGAAAAGAGTAGGTAAATAATTGCATATAGTCTATGTTTGTTGATTAAAATGGAAATTATTTAATTTGAGTTAAATAATTTCAATTTCAATAATGTCATTTCATTTTAATTAAATAAGGAAATATAATGGGACAGAGATGAACTTTATTGGCCAACCGATAACACTGAACATGAATACGACCATGGAACTTATTTCCCTTTCTTCAAATGCTGATTTTACACCATTTTATAACTGAACATTAAAACTTCCATGTGTGAATGTACAATAAATTATACCATGTACACTTAGAAAATAGCACAGAGATGAACTCTGTCGGCATATTCCACTCCTCCACCGATAACACTAACACGATTTAATGGATGTGAAAACGACAATGAAATTTATTTCTCCAATAAATTCTAATAGTATGATTTCATTTCTTGAAATTTGATATTACAGTACTATTTAATAATTGAAAACTATAACTCTGTGTGAGTGTACAATAAATTATACCATGTATTCTTAGAAAAGGGCACAAAGGTGAACCCTGTCGGCACATCTTCCTCTTTCGGAGATGAAACTGAACAAGATTTGCCAATAAATCGGAATGCACCTTACTCAAATGTTGATGGTAGGATTTCATCTCTTGTGATTCAATTTTACAGTACCATCGAATAATTAAAAAATTACAAGTCGTGATCCATAATTTTTTCATTGCAAGACTTTAAAGAACCAAAGGTTCGAAATACACCAAAGACCCAAGATCAATTGAAACGAGAATTATAGGAACTTAAAAAAGTCATGAGGTAACTTGTATTTTATTAATAATAGTATCACCAGTCTTGCAAATAACTAGTAGTCTAAGAAGCATTTCGACATAACCCCGAGCATTCAGGAAATGCAGAAATGTAATGGAGATAAAAAAGACTATGGGAAATGTACCGGGAACGACAAAGAATTGTACGGGAGAAATGTAATGTCGGAGTTGTTTTAGCAATATAAATTGATTTTCTCTAACTAAAACTGACTGATTACTAAAAATGTATTTGTTGTAGGGCTTAACCACCCCTTTTGAACTAAATGTTCAAATTTATAAAAGTGAGTTGAATATTGAAAGAAGCCAATAAGTAATTAACATATAATTTAACCATAACAATGACATTAGGCATGTATATACTACGTGTATAACATGATGTCAGCGAAAGAAGAGGAAACAGTCAAAATAGGAATATTTGAGAGAAATTAGAAAGATACAATTAATGGAACAAAACGCTATGAGGCATCATTTCAGAATCTATATAATCGTAATTAATGTAGAGAATCTATTTTTTATGACTATTTGCAGGTTGTTCCACGAGCGTAAAACGTAGTTAACAGCAATACCATGAAAACTGAGGAAGACGATGGAAGGCTTTATGTTGCACGTAGAGTTATGGACAAATAAAAACGTATTAGATTTGGGCGCCCAAGACCTATTTGCCCGAACAAAATGAAGAAAATGAAGGAGCAAGTTATGTCAGATCTGAAAGCAGCATCAAACAATTGCGAATTTGATCTTAAACGGTAGGGCAAAATTAGAGTGCCGTTAGAATATTGTGTATATGGAAGTAGTGTATGATTATAATAATAATAATACTAAGGGAAGTCAATACGAAAATCTACAATACTTCCAACGCTGATTACGTTTGCCCTGACAAACCTTACTAAAAGGATTTGTATTGATGTCAATAAAATCCATAGAATCAGCAGTAAGAAAATGCGAAAAGCGAAGCGGAATCCACTTAGAAATTGGTGAGTTAAATTCCTTTAAGAATTTTAAGAATAAGAATTAAATTAAGAATTAAGTTGCCTAGGATATTGAGATTAACACATTTGCTGCTTTTTATTTTCAGACGCAACCGGATCTATCGTCAAATATAAAGCTAACAGATTAAAATTAAATTAGTTAATTAAATTAGTACATGAAATGATGAAATATTATGTATTCGGTACAATGACTAATGACACCTGCATGCAAAATACCTATATTGTATTAAATGCCGAAGTGTACCAACGGACACACTTCGGTTCCTGCATGAAATGCTATTAATTGCGAACGTTGCAGATTCTCCGAGTATGCAACGTTTGCAAAGAATTTTAGCATTGAAATCTATAAATCAGGGTATGCAGAATGCCAAGCATCACTGCATGCCCTGCATAAATAAACAAAGTGTTACAATGTAGGAGCCCTTGCTCTTCTTCAGTATGTATCTCGTCTGTTTATATTATTCTTATCTGAAATAAAGTCTGTTAAAAAAAGTGTCAATTATACACTCACTCAATTAATAAGGAAAATCTACATCTTCGCTTCTTTCGATCAGTCCCGTTACAAAGTTTTCAAGAAAAGAAGATAGTTAAATAGTTAAAAATGATTTATGTTTTTACTGTTTATAAAATATCGAGAGCGGATAAAGGTTAAGTGACATCTATTAAAGAAACAACTCAAAAGTCGTGTGAAAAAACAGATAACCATTTAAAGGAAGAAAGTTTGGAAGACGTTCTGAAAAATCCGAAAGCACAAAAGATTGCTGTTGACACTGCTACTGACTAAGCCAAGTAGCGCAAACAATTTAGATGAAAATTATGACCCTAACATTACACAAAAGCATACTGAAATTGAAAATTTGCTAAGGGAAGGCAGCCAGTTCTGCGATAACTTTGGTGATGAATAACATATTTTCATCATTTTAGGGAGGATTAAAAAACAGAAAACAGTTATTAGAACCTACAGTTTAACTAGACGTTAGGTAATGGCTATGTGGCTAAGGGTCAAGAGTGGCAAATAGGCAAACGGGGCAAATGTCAAAATGGGGCTAAAAGATACGCCAGAGGATGCAAAACTTTGAATATTGGGTACTTTTGCCACTTTTTCCCACTGCCCATTTTGACCTATTTACCCGGCTAGGTGGGTAAATGTAATTTTAGCCAGATAAACCGAACTCCTGTTAGAATTGACGCAAGCGAGTACGTCAATAGAAGCAGTACTACTACAGATTGAGGAATTCGTACATAGCAAAGGAGAAAAAATTATGTGCTAATTCAAAGCTCAAGCAGAACTTTACGGCCAAATGAAAAGAAGTGGCATATTCACGAAATGAAACTCTTAGCAATCTTGGCAATTAGCTATAGCTTGGAAATATTTCGACTTACGTCTCATTCAAACCTTTTACCGACGGTTTACAGGCAACATACTTGCATGATAATAAAAACCCTATAAAAACAAGGTTAGCCAGATGGGCCATGAAATTTTGTGCTTTCAAACAATGCAAAGTGGTTTACAAACCAGTCAGAAATATTTTCTTGGCTGATTTTCACAGTCGATTCCCTAATCCTCAATTATTAGATACCCGCGCCATTATTGAAATACGAACATTAAAGTTGGAAAAACGGACAGAGAGGTAAAATGTTAAAGAGATAAAAAGGCAGTTAGCACAATTCGAAAGAAAAATGGGGATAGACTTTGTAATACATCATTAAAGAGACGATTGGTGCTTGTATGTGACAGAAAATAGAAGAAACACTGATAAATAATTTTACAGTAACTAGGGCATATTATGGTGCTTAGGTCAGAATGGTCCACATATTGCAGTTTCCCTAGTTTTGAGAGGAATTCTCTTATACTTATATCATTGGACAAGGGAGAATGAAAACCATACTACAGATAAAGTTTCACTGGCCGGGATTGCAAAAACATACTGCAAATTACGTAACTGGCAGGCTGCATATACCGATTAGGAAAATTTTCGGCAAGAGGCTGTGGAAACAGGAACAAGCTCTCTTCGTTCTATTATCTCTAGGATAGGCGAAGCAGACTCGCGAGTTGTAGAAAAGTCTCGCGGATTTATAACACTGAAATAAATAATTACGGCACTAAGATTTTGATAAATAAAAATTAAAAGAATATCATATATATTAAAGTCTAGTGATATTGGAGAAATAAAGAAGTTTACAAAAAAATTCCTTGATTATTGAATCTAGTCAAATGTAGATATTAAATAAGCTAGTGAACAGTACATTGAAAGAAGGACACTAAATGCACAAAAAATATATATTGTCGATTTAGAAATTAAAGGAAAGGACAATCATAGTCTTCCTAATGAGGTCTGTAAAACAAGCAAGACCAACAATCGGCATTGGTCCACTTCAGCCATGAGAACTACGTTAGGCCATTCCAAGTGTCCCCTGCTAACTCAAGGAAAGGCTCAATAGGAAAAGTTTTGCTTACCCTAGCTATTGATCGTTGAACAGTTTTGAGATAAGGTTGTTAATAATTACAGTAATTCCTTGTTGGAAGTTGCAAAAGCCGAGCTTAGCGATAGCTGGTCCCTGTCTTCAGTGCGTCCTTATTTGTACGCTGGGGGCCTGAGAGACCATGATCATGGGATTTAATCTTAACTATATACCACCTGTAATTAGATCAGATTTGAAGGGTTGTAATGATGATGATGAAGTGAACTGACATGAAAAATTTGAAGTATTATGTAAACATCACTATAACCATAATGTAGCCACAATTATCTTATAGGTTGTGCACAGTCCTTAAGACCTATCGGAATTAAATGATCCAAGCATAAAGTGAACGAACTAACTTTATGAACGAACTGTATTGCTTGCCGCTAATGAAAAAATTAAATTAGGCTTGAAATTCATATTATATTTTCCAATCCTAATTTACTAATACTTTTATTTTATTATAAATCTGACTGATTATACCTTCTGTCCTCTGATATAAAATTAAACAATGAACTAAACTATAGCCTTTTGAATTAGCTCCAACACCTCTGAATGTATCGTTTTTTCACTTGCTGTTGTATGTTATCGCTAGCCAACCAACCCTACTGCACGACCTAATTTCCTGACTACGTATATGTAGTTTTTCTTTATTCACTGGTCATTTGATAAATATAGCTTATTACTAACTGATCCGTCACCTATCCTTCCATTTATATCTATCCTCCAAGTGTCCGTTGCAGATCTCGCTATGGCCACGTATCTTCATACAGACTTTACAGCCAGGTGTAAAATTTCGAGGCTCATTTATAAAGCCATCAAACGTAATAATTAGCGCCTACTACCTATGACCCCCAGCCCCCAGAAACAAAGACAAAAAGATCCTGGCAGAGCAGGCTCTGGCTTGGTTTGCCAGATCAAACCATGGCATTAAACGCCTTTACAAACAAACAAAAAACTTACCACAGTAGACTGGACCCAATTCCACTCCAAACTCCGAGTGTCTATGCCGAGCTGGATACAGCCAGACTCTAATAAAACAGTCCCTAAAATAGAACACCAAACAAACACCTTTTCAATCGTTAATACCGAACTTATCAAAACCACCCCATCAATAATACAACGAGAAACAATCGATGAAAGCTGTGACAAACAGTCACAATTTCATCGATTTGTCACCAGTGATCCCACAAAATATCAACAACATGTAAAAAACAAGCAACTTTTCTATTACAATTCAGATACACCCCCTTACCACCACAAAATACGAATATGACAAAAGACCTACTCCCAATCAACTATAAACTACCAGATCCCCGCCACGACCAAACCCGCGGAGGGTTCCCTAATAGGAACTTCCGAGGCAGAGGTAGAGGCAGGGGCCGAGGTAGATATAACCCCCCACAATTTACACCAGACAATGACAAAAACCAACTAACCTCTTGACAGCCAACAATTAACACTAGAAACGATACTAGGAGAGGAGGAACCACCGCCTCCTCCTCAGCCTCCACCCGACCACCAACAAAGTTAACTCATTTACGTTTACCAAAAGACGACAAATACAAAAGGATTTAACTATACCATCAGACGAAGAACCCCTCTCAGAAGACGGAAACCGACACAATAATACAATAATAGAAGGATCATTTCCCCCAGACCTCTCCACGAATCTAGACCATGCGTTTGGATAAAATCCCGATGGACACCAACTCATCAGACAAAAAAACTCACCCCCACCCAAACAAGCTAAGAAAGCTAGAACGGCATCAAACTAAGAAACACCTAAAGAATTATCACAAATAACGAAAAAACCCCACACACAATTACATAAAACAAACTCCATAAAATCATTTAGCTATTACTCATCATAAATCATCCATTATAATAAAACATAATAGTAAACTCAAAGTAAAAAAATATCAATAATATAATTAAGCACAGTTACTACATAGACAATACTTAGTTAAATATACTCACTTTAAAAACCCTTTTACAGGTTCCAACCCCTCACACACACAGAAAGTTCCGCAACGTAAGAAAATTATTTCCCACTATTCTTAACCCCGATAGAACGACACAGAGCACACAGCTCCACCTAAACAAATTAACTCTCCTCACTCCCAACAGCTTACATAATCTAACCAACATCATTATTTCAAACGAAATAAAAGTCCTAATTTTTGCAGGGAATACTTTCAACTTCGAAACCCTTTACACAAAAAAACAGCTACAGTTAGAAATCCTAAATAATTTACATAAAATCAGTTGGAAGATCTTTTTCCAAAATAGAGATACACAAACAAACTACGGACCGCTAGAACAGCTATCTACAAAATATAAGAAACTGACTAATACAAACTACATTTCACCTGCCCCAAACCTCCCCATCTTATTTCCAGATCACAACCAATTCATCCAAAACACTTTCACACAGTCACAACAACGAAAATATAGACTAAAGAACCCCTTTACTAACCACTTACTAAACTACTTAGAGAAATTCATATTTGAACATAATATAATAATTAAACCTGCCGACAAGAATGCAGGAATCACCATCCTCAAATACATAGACTATAGACAGGAAGCGCTTTCCCGATTACAAAACACAGAATTCTACACACCATCATCCCGTGAAGAATTCCAAGCAACAGCAATACAAAATATTAATAGAGTCAATAACACAGCTTTAGCACTTTTAAATCCCAATGACATCCTATTTAAATTTCTACCCGACCTAAATACTATCAAACCCGGAAAATTCTACCTTCTAATGAAGGTACATAAACCCTTTATAGGCATTCCAAAAGGTAGACCCATCTTGGCACCCCTACCCAAGGACTGGCGATGTTTTTAGATAAACTCCTCATTCAAATAATGATTTTAATGCCTGACATTATCATCGATACCCCTCACTTAATTCACCAATTACAAAATACTACACTACTCCCAGATAACAGTTACACACTAACCACTGCTGATATTACAGGCATGTATACTAATAAACCCATCATAGAATGTACACAAATAATTACAAGCCTCTATGCTACTTATGTGCACACATTAACTAATGAATACAACCAATACCCCCCCGAAACCATATATGATTTACTATATACAATCCTTAATACCAACTTCCTTCAATTCGAGAATATGATATACAAACAAATAAAAGGGATTGCAATGGGGTCTAACTGCTCTGTCATCATAGCAAACCTCATTGCAGCAGAGACACTTAGAAATAGCTTAAGACACATCAGACACACAATACCGATAGCCGGTAGATTATTAGATGACATTTTAATTATTCACAACAAAAATCACAACCTCAAATTTGAAGATATACTTCAAGACCCATTCTTCACATTTACCACAGAAAATGGGGACTCTCTCACATTCCTTGATCTCCAAATCACTATCCTAGAAAATGAAATCTCATACAGAAACTATACTAAACCCATCAACAAACACGAGTTTGTACATGCCCTATCATTTCTAAGCATCTACTCAAATCCATCCCTTATAGCCAAACACTTAGAAATGTAGAAATAACTCAAATCTACAGAACACAAAACTTCAACTTATAGACCTATATAAAAAATTCATACGGAGACATTATGACAAAGTCAGCTTAGTTATAGACATGCAAAAAGCTTATACAATATCTATCGAGAGCCCTCTTAAACCAAAAACCTGGCTACTCATCAAATATTTATCCATTCATAATTTAGAAATCTTACAGAAACACAATATCACAGACATACCTCCAGCATTTGAGATCACAAATATCACATACCTACCCATCACATATACAGAGCACCCTTAATTAACAGAAATCTTAAAAGATACATATACTCACATACCAATACAACTACAGAAAACATGCCCATAGTAATTAGTAATAAAGTTACAAATAAAACATCCAAATACATAAATATAATCCAGAACAAATACATTAGTATGTTAGAAACAGACATAAACTACATTTAAAAAATTTCCCCCCCTAACCTAACCTAAATTAAATAAACCTAAAATAAATTTTAACCTCATCACATAACCTCACATCACTAGATAATTTATTAACCTCATCTCAACACCGATACACTAACCCCAATAAACAAAAAGACCCCCCCTAACCTAACCTAACCAAACCTAGATAGATAGCTACTGTTTTAGCCCAAAAAAACGGACGTTTAACCTGGCGAAGCCGCCGAATAACAAATGATGTTCGTTTTCTCAAGCGGGCGGGTCTAAAACACGCCGCTTATCAGATAGAGAAAAAGTACGACGCTACATACTACCTATCGATTGGTAAACAGGTAACTATTACTCTTATATCTATAATAGACAAACGAAAGATACAGCTCACCAAGTAATTGCCCATTTTCTAAATTACAGACTGGTATCCTTATGGCTCCTTGGTTCCGCTATTTATCAAGACAACCAACGTCCTCTTCATCATCATCCTCTTCCTCCTTTCAAAACGTCCCCACCAACAGAAAGCAGTCCAATTCCTGTTTGACAAGTTCCAAATCCAGTGGTTCCAGTGCCATACAACCAAGAGAGATTCCGCAGCACACTCCCAACAAGTAACAACAATAATTTTAGACAGTAATTTCCCAATCGACATTTATACCATGTATTGTGATTGTTAATTAACATAAATTTTTGAAACAGAAATAAAAATTTTGGAAAATAAAATGCAAATTAAAATGCTGTTGAAAATAATAACAGAACTAGCCGTTTCCGAGATTTTGTAGTCCCGCTCTCCTGCTTCACTGTACTTTAACTTCATTTCGGATGAGTATCGTACGTAATGTCCAAAGTTTTCAAATTTTCGAACCAATCCCGTCCACTTCTACCTACTTCTAGGTCCACTCTAAACCCCCATGTGATGTTATTGGTGGAACTATGATTTTCTCAGGGATTGCTACACTATGATCAATATCTAGGGTGATTATTATCTAACTCTAACTATAACTAAGAGTCCAAGATGCACTCTAAAATGACTAGAATGTGTAATGAGTATGACTAGCAGAGTTCTGCTCAGTTTTAAGTCCAATTCAACATTACTTTATTATTATTGCTTTCTCATATTTATACCTTCGTTGTGTTTTCCTTAAACCAGGATAAAAATATGTTTTCCTTAAACCAGGAAAACAATATGTTTTCCTTCGCCTTCTCACTCTCCAAAACGACACTATTTCCTTTATCACCAAGGCTGGCCTTGATGACGCACACTCATATTTTCCTTTTAATCCCAACGATATTTGGACGTTCATCACCGAACGTTACAATATGAATATAGTCAATTTGTCTATGCATTTTACCTTCTATGCATTTGATTGCTTTGATCACTGGTGGTGACCATTGCCAATAATTTGGGACAAGTAAATAATTTCATGGAAATCTGTTGTTTTGTTTTAGACCTCCTTTTTCTTTGGGTCATAACTTGTTTGTCCGGGGAGGATTATGATGGATTATGTTATTGTATATCAGTACGAACAAGAAGTAATTCATGAGGATATAATTGTTTTGACTATGTTCCACAGTCAGGTAAGTACATCGCGGGAAGGAAAGGTCTCAATGACTATGTGGTCTAAAATAGAATTAGTATTGAATATTTGGGTTATAATCAGATCGACAATAATATTTAAAGCAGAATCAGTATAGTTATTCTACCATTCCTAAAACTAAGATAACTATTGCCCCTCTAGCGTTGAGTTTGTTTTAGGGAAGAAGTCCTTACTACTGGCGCAAGTGAATAAACCTGAGCAAGGTATTTCAGCCTAAGAAGTAAAGCTGTATCCAGAGATCACGCCGAAGTGATCGTGTACAGCTGTGCACTTCCTTGAAATTCCCTGCCCTTTTACTCCTCTTTAAATGATTTAACAAAAGGATTTAATTCAACTTAAAACGTTACGTAAAATAGAAATTCATTCTTAAACTTGGGCAATTAAAAACCAAGCAGTACCATGGAAAGCCTAGATAATTATTCTTTGGCAGAGTCAAAAATTTTACTTCGTTCTTGCCATACAGCTTCCCACTACCAATTTTCAAATTATTAAACATCAATTGTGAGTTATTGAGTATTTTGCATGTCATTTTATAATGACCCCATACATATACATCAATAGAAATTTCGAAACGTCTTATTAACACATTTGCAACCAAAGAACGTGCCCCTTCCCCGAAATCGAATCAGCTGATAAAAGGTAAGTAGGCTACAAACAGCCTAGTTACCGAAACCGTCTAAACAGAAGAAAACTGATAAACACAGAAAGGAGGAGTTAGAAGCAGAAGTAAAGAATTCAAAAATAAATGGAAAGAAATTTTGCCACATATTAACAACGCAACGGGATGATTTACAAACAATACTCAATGAAAAATGAACATTTATGGTATTTAGATTTATTTAGCTTTAACAAAAATTTCCTCATGCTTAAAGGGCATTTTGATTGACACGTATCAAGGTACAAATTCTGTCCGCACTTAGTTTGCCTGAAGACATTACTGACTATGAAGGAGATGTACCAAAGCCAATCGTTTTGCAGAATGATGGAGTCCCAAAGCGGGTTCCTTTATTTCTTGGGTCATTTTAGTTCCATTTCCACCCTTCTCTCTTCATCAGTGTCTCCTCAGTGTAAACTTACGTTGTAACATGATATTTATTTACAGTTGCATTAAAGTCAGCCACGGCAGAAGAAGTAGGAATATTTTTGTTTAATAAGCGTTATTTTTGTCCTAGGGCATCTGATACTACCTTTACATATTGTGACGTTTTGATAAGAACGTCCAACATTCGTGAGTCCGATTTTGGCAACCGAGTGAAATTGTGACCAAAGCCAGCTTTAGAAAAGATGAAAGAAGGGACATAAAAACAACAAAGCGTTTATAACGTGTGTTGTGTATGCATGTAAATAAGGGTATGCATATGTATCATATGGTATGCGTATGTATGTATATTTATTCCTTCATTTGCATAGTAAAGCAACTTTCGACGTCATTTCGATCAACTTCAAGTTTGAAACTGTTACTATTTTGGGCGCTTTACTACCGTTACATTTTAATAAATATAACCCTAGACGTAAAGCTAATCCTAAACATCACAATAAAACGGGACATGCTTTCGCTCGAAATTATAGGAGCAATTGCCTTATCACTATCAGTTAGATATTATTCAGACATTAACTTGTCCGTATACACTCTCAAAAAATGGGGCAACCGAAAGGTTTAAAAGTTTAGTAGACTTGAAGGTTTAAAAAAATGGGAAATTCATTTATCCATTCTTAAATGGACATATAATAATCCCTACTACATTAGGTTATTTGGATTGGACGAGATGCCGAATCTCCACTCGATTTGTCCATTAATCTTCCTAGTAATTCCCTACCGGCATTTATGGGTAGATTGCAAGTACAGTTTAAATATGCCATATCAGAGACTAGGCAAAATAAAAGTTTCAATAAAAAACTCAAGGAACTAAAATTGAGGATTAATAAATTGGTATTTTATGAAGTACCCTCTGTAAAGAAAACGTATCCCTCTAAATTTCAGCTCAAAATGATGAAACTAATAAAGGTACCGTACTTTATAATTAGCATTCTAGGTGATATAACATTGGTCATATCCCCTTGTAGGATACTCACTAGGGAAACATAGTTAACAATAGTGTTAGATATAGGCGACGTAGTACAAGGTCAAAACAACGGGGGAACAACAATGAGTTCAAATGAATCAACTGAAATCAATGTTGTGTATAAAGCATGACCAACTAAATTATAAATAGTTCGCAATATAAAACTTTACAATGCAACTGTTTGTAGGCGGGAAGAGCCACAGTTCTGTAAATAATTCCATCTGAATGCACTATATTAGGAACTTTTTAAAGTTTATTTGGATATAGTAATGAAACCTGTATACTGAGGTTCCTGGCAAGTTTTGTAAAAAAACAGAATCAGAAAGATGCCAATTAATATTAACATAAGCATGAAGTTACTGTGCTAGACTGAGAACCTTACACCAAATGAGGTCACCGTTGATACACTTTTTACTGTATCTTTGGCCGGAGTCAGCTACAGCATAGTAGTCAGGAATTCAGCCATATCCAAGAGATAATTGTTGCATAAGGTAGCATGGATACAATCTCAACAGGCCTTCCCGCTCATCTGTATATCGTCAGCTTTCACGCTGCTGTCTAAACGAATTTCCCTTTAAAATTTCTTTTTCTAAAAACCAAATTTTGTCACAGTGGAAAAGGTCACCTAAAACTTAGCACAGCACTGCATTTTGAGTCGCAAAACAGTCCTTACAGATTTAACTGCTGACGCAGAACTCTGATACCGGACTATTTCTATGCCAAGTAACTCGAGGGCCTTCTTCCCAATTTTCAAATTATTTAATATCTAGAGTTATTGAGTCTGTTGCATGTCATTTTATGATGACCCCATACATTATATACCTCATTAGAAATTTTGAAAGGTCTTATTAACACATTTGAAACCAAAGAACGTGCCCTCTCCCCCGAAATCGAGAAAAATAATAAAAATGCTATTGTCGCTCGGTGCCACGGTTAAGCATGTATCCGGTAGAGGGCGGGGGCGCAGCGCACCCCTTAAATCTAAGAAAAAGGGGATTTTTTCCAAACATGGCAAAAAATTTTCGACCTTCGCGCGAATATGACTTATTTCTGACATTACTTTTGGTTGCGGCCCCCCTTCACCAAATTTCTGTACACGTGCCTGGATCTGTCTATGCCCAATGTCATCAAAATTTAATTTCTTTCCTAATCCGGTCCAATTTGGACCAGGGTTTAGCATTATTCAGTAAAAATTGTTTAAGGGTTAATGATTTTGTGGCTGTAAAAGAAGTAACTTTGGCAGTAAAATAAAGTCTTTTGGGCAAGGGTACTATAGGCAGTACGTTTAATTTTTCAGGGCTGTAAAATAAAGCTTGTAGGAGAATTCGTCAATACAGTTTCGACAATTGACAAAGGAGATTTCGACAAGAAAAAGTTTAATATCGACAATGGTAAAGGATTATTCGACAATGACAATGGAGATATCGACAAATCAAAAATTTTTTTTATTCACACAAAATGTCATACCATGTAAACAATAATAGGCAAAATAACAGTATTAGAGTTGTACTTACTTTTAAAATGCCGTAGTCAATATGTCAATATTCTGTTTATTACATCTTTATAATTCTATTTATGATAATCATAATGGCCATAACTTATATTATTGCAGCATTCTCATCACCTTCTGTGTCAGACGCTTCTTCAATCATTCTGTTTCTTCTTATAATCTTTTTAACACTACTGTCTAATAAGTGGGATATAACAGCTTAGCAGCACAATATCCTGCAGTGTCAATGGTATTGTAAGTTCCAATGACTTATGAAAATAATATTATGAGTTATGAAAACCCTCCTGGTTATTAGTAGTACGCGGAATCCCTGATAAACTACGCTGGTAGCAATTTCACATATCTGGAGAGAAAGTTAGTTGACTTGTCCAAGTGCCTATCCAATTCTTTTCAACATATTGAGTGAATGGAGTAAGAATTGATGGGAAAGTAATCCAGATTTCTAAAAAACGAATCCTTATTTCATTCTGTGGTACTGTGGTACAAATGCTAATGCTATCTTGGACCTGACATTCAAGCTATTGGGTCAATATACCCTTTTCCCAATGCCAATAACTCACAGCAGTCACAGCACCGACATTATTTGATCTAATGTAAACGTAACCTCCGTAGGCCAACTTTTGACTACCTCTTTGAGATTCGACAAAAGTAGCACCACTCATTTTGAAGATTCCAGAGGTCAACTTCTACAGTTCAACTAAAGTGTAGTTTAAGTATTACATTAGTTGAGCAATGTTGACTTCAACTTACACAAATGACTAATTTTATTATCTTCGACTAAAGGCGATTACGAGAGAAGAAACCAAATGAGGAGTACTAATTTACGCCTTATCAAGTAGCAAATAATACACTACAGACAATATCACAGAATTACAGAGTACAACATTAGTATATTCCTATTCATTGTCGAATTCTCCATTGACATTATCGATATCTCCTTTAACATTATCGGAATCACCTTTTACCTATTGTCGGAATCACCATTGTCAATTGTCGAAATTTTATTGACGAAATCTCCGGATACCAAAATAAAGTACGAAAGGCAGTATTACTAATAGTAGTGGCTGTGACAAAAATGATTTTCATTTAGTCAAAATTAAATCACAATTAGTTCAAAATTAAATCAGCGGGGAAATCAGTGTCGTTTTTGAAAATTTTGTGGATCAAAATTGATGGTTTTACTAGGGCTTTAGCTACACCTCGAGGTCTTCCTGCTTAGAGTTTTATAGCGATTGGTATCTGTTTAGCACTGGGGGAATTAAGTAGTAGTATTAAATAGTAGGAGTATTAAATTTTAAAAGTTTCCAGTTGATTTTAGTATTTTTTGTGGTATTGATACTATTTTCAATTTCTGAATGTGTCCGAATTGGAATAATAAGCAAGTTGGGAAGCAATTTTCCACTAAAACTCATCTACTAAGTAAACTCAGTAAAGTATACGAATCGAGTCTACGATTAGTCTGAGTCTCAGAATTAATGGAAATTTTATTACTAACCACCGACAACTCCAACGAAATAATGAATTACCTTAAATTTCTTATCTGATGTAAAATATATAGCAAGCTATCACTGCATCGCAATACGTCAAGTTAAAATGCATTCATTTGTATGCTCAAGGACAAGGAGTATTCAAAGCCTTAAGTCTTCTTAATGCTAATTTTTGTGCTACAGCCACTGGTACCCACCCGTACTACTGCCTTTCGTACTTTATATTATTGCTGTCAATACTCAGTTTTAATGCCTTTTGTACCCTTGCCCAAAAGACTTTATTTTACTTCTTTTAAAGCCCTGTAAATCCCTACCCATTGTTTACTAGGCACACACTGGATTGTATAATGTATTTTAATTTGCAGTATTAATACCTGTAAGGAATTAAATCACGGGACAGGGATTTCTGTGGACTGGTTTCCTAGAATCGACTGGCACTATAAACTTTCCAATCCATTTCGTATTAGATAGGTAATTAAATTAGGGCTTAATTAATCAGCGTGAACTCGTTGTTCCTTACCCAAGTCTAAGAAAGAAGAAATGAGACGGAAGACATTAGCAAAGATATCTATATAGATTTAACTTATTAGTTAACTTTCCATTGTACTGTCTTTAACACGTTTGGGTGAAAAGGATAGAATAAGTTGGGGACTATGGTGACTATGGAGGCAACTGGTGCATGCAACGAGACCTTGCTGATTAAAATTCAGCCATATTTGTTTGCCCAAACACTAATTGATCTATAAGTTAATAAATACTTATTAATATTTCACAAACCCACAATCAAGTATGTAAAGTATATTTAGCAGTCGATAAATGAAAAATTTTATTGGCCTTTGTAGTCTTCAAAGTGTCTTCTATTGTATACCAGGATAAGGTGCTGTTGGGCAATGAGAATTTTGATTTTCGACTTCAGAAAAGTGAGGATTGTAGGAAAATTGTGGTGGAATATCTGCAAAACATAATAGGTTTTTAGTTATTACTATTGTCAATACGATGGAATGTTATGTTTTTCTATTTTATGCTGGCAAAGTACAAATAAACAGGGTAATTAAATAATCTTACTGGGATGCATATTTTGATTTGGCATTGGCATAGAGTATGCTGAAGTCTGACCCGCCTGATACTGATTCGGAAGATTTTGCTGTTCTGGTCCATAATATTGTTGCTGTGGTTGCTGAGTGTTAAAAACTGGAGGAGCATTGAAATTCCCATGAACAGTGCAAGGTGCATGTATATTGTTATAATGGTTTGTAATATTAACGGGAGCGCCTTGAGGAGGTGGTACGTTAGTTGTTGTCGTCGTCGTCACGGTTATGGTGGAGGGTAATGCAGTTCTTATGTTGGCATTGGGGTTTGTATTTCCATTTGTTACCAAAGCTGCAAATAGTGCAAAACGTTTTAAAGACAGATAACCAAACATTATTTGAATTCCATTATTGGCCTTGGACCTTGACCCAATTAATCTCTGGCATCTCTATAATGAGTATAATGTAACCATATAAATAGTAAGAATGAGTCCTAGCCAATAAATTTTTCTCAACTTATTAAAGGAAAAAGCCAAATTATATTTCGATATCTTGTCTTAAATACAATGATGAACACAAAATAATCATAAAATGTCGTTTAATATTTGTTTTTAACCAGAAACTCAAAAGTATTTTATGATTATTTTAAAGTATTTTTGTACTGTATTAATTCAGAATAGATATGTGAGTTCATTTTCCACTCTGGACCGTATAAAATATATTCATTTGCATTAGTCTTCCCTGACAACGCCCTTTCACTAGTTCCTCTTTTCCTGTAAATTGGAATTTTTATTCAGTCAAAAACAAATGCTTCTTATCTGCACTTTTGATTAGAAGTTATTTAAACCAGTCAAGTATTAATAAAAATAAAAAAATTGAAAAGATCAGGATTTTTAAGGTTTGGAAATCGGATAAATCAAAATCTGGATTAAATCATACTTTTGCTCTAAATTAAAGAACAAGGAAAAGGAAACCAATACAAAAATATCAACCAAGGCTAAGGCTGGCAGTCAGGGCTCCCCCTACCACCAAAATCGAAGAAAAAAAAGGAATTTTTACTTTGTAACCCAAAAAGTTTTCATTTTCCCTCATATTTTGTTTCCCCCCCCCTCCCGAAATATTTTTGTCTGGCTGCGGCCCTCAACTACTCAATTATTATATTATGAAACCATTTACTAGTCCATTTGACATTGGAGCCTTTACTATTGCTGTAGAATAGATGAATGACTCCGCCCAATAAGTAATTAGACTACATGGGTGCCGCAAATGACACTTATTCCATTGATCTGCTATCAGGCACACTGAAGGGATTCTCAGGGTTGTTTTAACTTTTAACATGACCCATGGATGAACTTAGTCATTTATCAGCGGAAATGTATTATGAGGAATGGGAACTCGTAAAGTTACTTCATTAGGATAAGATAAGATTCATTCTTGGCAAAAATAAAAAACCCCGACGTCACTTCATCACAAAAATTAGCCTCCCTTTCATGAGACCTCACATAAAAACTCTAGCGATCCTTCAACTACCCAACTCACATTTAAATACCACAATGCTTATATGGCATTGTACTATGTACAAATATAAAGTGATTAGAAAACCATTTAAGTTGTCATTATGAGTAAAGAATCGAATATCGAGAATCAAGTCTGATTTGGAAAGAAATAAAAGACCTAATAAGTAGAATTTGTGGAATATAATTATTTACAAAGTTGAACTGTTGTGCCTTCAAGTTAACTGCTACATTGGTTTAATGAAGGCCAACAAAAAAACAATTGTTCTTAATAATTCCGATCAGGCATTACAATTCATAGTAAATGTTTATAAACAGAATAATAGAATTTTTAGGTACGTTAATTGTATAGGTAACTTACTTTGGTAAACCGATCCAGTTCCTCGTTGCCTCATTTTTGCAATACAGCATTTTGGATGGTAGAAACAAGCCCAACAGGTAACGCCAAAAATTGCCAAGATAAAAATCCCTGCAGTAATGGAAAAGTACATTTAAAATTGGCCTCATTTAAAAAGACATACAAACTGAATGCTCAAATACAATTTTGGCGTAGTGCTTAATTATTGATTTTGTTTAAGTCATGACTGGTGTCAACCAGTCCGGCGGAAAAAAATTTAAAATTACAAATGCAGTTTTGTGGTTT
Source organism: Tomocerus qinae (assembly GCA_020055645.1). Classification (NCBI taxonomy): domain Eukaryota; kingdom Metazoa; phylum Arthropoda; class Collembola; order Entomobryomorpha; family Tomoceridae; genus Tomocerus; species Tomocerus qinae. The sequence goes on along the minus strand of CM034546.1, from coordinate 44,475,333 downwards.
CCATTTTTGCATCCTAGTACTTTAATTAACGAAATCATGAACTTTATCTAAATTTTTAATTAATTATGTTATTCATTCAATATGTATACCATTTGGAAGGGGAAATTTTATGAGGAAAGCCGGGACTACAAAAATCATAAGTAATTCTTAATGAATATAGTAGTGCCTCTACAATGTATATATAATGTACTGACAAAGATGATATATACTTCAAGTGGATTTATTTGTTGTGAAAAGTGAAAATGTTTGAGAATTAACCTACCTGGAGGGGCCCATATCTCAGGCTTCGTTGGTGTAGTTGATGGCGTTGTTGTGATATATTCCAAGTAACTATTTTTGGGCAGGAAAGTCTCTGACGTATTTTGTTGTTGTGTGTTGTTGCTTTGGTTTTTGATGTTAGCCCAGGGCCATTTTATTTGTTGGGAGAATTCAGAGTGGGGGGCTGAATTCACTTCGATGATTAATATTATCAAAATCCAAACATAAACTGACAAAATGGAAATCCCTCCACACAAATTGTTGCTTTTGTGTTGAAACTTGTGTAACTTCGATTGGTAGGACATTTTTGATAACATAATGTTTTCAGATAGGCCGTTGAAACCACAATATAGATTAATATTCTACTGTGATTCAAAGTTAAAAGATATTTGAATTGCAATTATTGTGAGTAAATTTATCGCTACCTAATGTCCTATGAGCTGAAATAAATAATTTTGCCATTTAAACAGCATTGTTCTTTGTTCTCTATTTTGATAGGTATAAATGTGTATAAACAAATGGGAAATAAATTCAATTACATACCGACAATTAAAGACAATGCATGAAATGAGCACAGAAACGAGATTTTACAAAAAATTCTTGATTTGAAGCTGATTTTTAAAGCTACACGTTTTCTAGTAGGAAATAATTGGGTATAGATATTTAAGACGAAAATGATGTGTACAACTAAAGAGCAAGCCTCGCTTATTGCTTTGCAACAATCAGTTCTGTTCAAGTAATGTATGGTCAATTTTATCCTCTAGCTATGCAGAGTTTTGGCTTTGTTGAGTCACACCGTGTTACTCACACGATATTATTTTTATCACCCAGCAATGCCAGTGTTTTGATTTGGAAAATTTATTGACTGTGTCACTTAGCGTAAAATTTTAAACCCCAGTCAACATAAACGTTTTCGTTGAACTATATCATTTACTAAATAGCGGTAGTAAAAAATGACTCAATGAAAATGAAAAGTTTTCAGAAATTCTGCCTGCTTTCCTGTTCTCCGAATTTGTCCAGATCCACAATTTTTTTTCCCGAATCGTTATAAACAGAAATTACTTGATATATGAAAACCAAACATCAGACTTATAGTTTCGGAGTTATTTCCTGATCTGATGTTTTGGTGTTACTCTCTGAAATACTGTAAAATGAATTTTTTTGACTAAAGATGTTAGTCAACAACATTAAATGAACAGACAAATGTAACTAAAATGCAAAGATCTGATTTTTTTGACTTTTCTAATATCAAATAATTTCTATCAATGAGAACAGGACCGCAGCCAGAAAACTATTTTGGTGGGGCGTACCGAGAAAAAATATCACATGAAAATTTTAGCGATGTTTTGCGGTTTTAGACAAAAATTTTTAAATTTTCTGGATTTTGGTGGGAGGGAGCACTACCTCGGTGTCCCCCCTCCGCTGGCGTCCCCTGTACAGGAATCGCATCAGTGGTTTTTTTACTTTTTGTACTTTTTTGTTTATTTTGCATGCAGTTCTTGAGCAAAAGGAAGTGAAGTGAAATGCACATCAATTTGTCTTAATCTCAAATTATTTTATATTTCCTCATGCAGCGAAAACTATTTTGCCAATATACCTATCTACAATTTTCTCGTGCCAAATTCATTAAAAATTAAATTGTACAGACGTTTCGTCTAAATGTATTGACTTATTTTCCTAATGATGTGTTTAGGACCCATGTATGGGAATATTTGGGCTTTTCCATGGAGGTTCGAAACCCTGCTCAATGAATATTCACTCAATGGAGTCAAAAAGATGAAGTACCTAACACAGTAATCCTATGCAGACATAAAATAGTGTATATGGATATTTACTTTCAATATTCTACATAAGAGAATAGATAGCATTGTGTTGTTTATCCAGAAGAATTTATCTCCTCTGTACAATAAAGGTTTACCATGTCGGTTGAAACGAAAATATGTCAAAGTGCCGTCGTCAAATCGTATTCCTTTGACTTTGTTCATTCATTTGGGTTGCTTAGCGGTTTCCTTCCTGTTAAGAGAGCAAGTCAAAATAAATAATAGAAAAGAGTAAAGAAAGTTAACTCAAATAACTTTAAAAAGAATTGCGTTCAATTATTGTACTTCAATAAAGTTGAAGTTGTGTATTTTTAATGATGTTGCTACTTAGTATTACTTAGTGTTATGCATTGATAATCATAAAATTGATTGTATTTTGTCTAAATTTTGGAGAAAAGCTTTATTTTAATATCCTTTTTAATTATATTACGTTATGAACATTTATTTTAAAAAGATGAACAAAATTATTACTATAATCATTTACATGCATCCGCAGGTTTTAATAGTGAATATATGTTAAGACTTGCTTTTCCACAGCGGATGTGCTGTGTACTTAAAGATTATAATATTTTTTACTCTCGCTATTAATAATACAAACAATGGAGTTAAATATGCAGTGTAAGCTTTGCTTGGCTATGCTACATGGAAATGTTTTCCATTAATAGACTTTTGCACTCCTTATCACTACTAATACTCACTCTTGACTTGGCTGTCAATATAGCATTATTTATACCATGACCAATATTTATCATACTCTGCTTTTATTTATATTGAAGGGAATATCAGGCTGGATAGTGTCTGTACGCGATAAGAAAATTCCTTTCACAGTCCCAGCAAAAATGACTCACTCCTTTCACGAAATCAGTATACATGACAAGGACAAGCATACAAAGAGGATTCGTGCGAGTAAACAAACCTATAAAAATGTTCTGGTTTGTGTGGAGCATTATAACAAAAGTCGCCATTCGACTAGACTTACTATATAGAAACTCCCATATAACCACACTTAAAGCTGACTTAATGAAAGTGTACCTAAACTCGATCTTTATTAAGCATATTTTTAATGACAGCGCACAAATTTTACTTGGATGTCTGACTTAGATTTTTAAGTTTGTATCATCTAAAATCAAATCATTATTATAGGATTTTTAATCACTTTGCTTAATGAATCTGAGTAATATTATTTATTATACATCATGCAATCATTTTTATGTATTCTCTTTCCCGTTATGTTTTTACCTTTTTACCACTAACATGCATGCAACTATTACATTCATCTCTGTTAAATATATATATATATATATCAGCTATATAATAGATCAGCTCTGTATATATCACTCACTTTATGGTATTGTATTGCAAAATTTGCACCGTGGACATTTTCGTAGACAAAGATTTAACGATTATTTATCAAAAGTCTGTCATTTAATCGTTAAATTTATGTTATTTATGCAATCAAACAATCTCAGGTCAGATAGATTGAATTCAGGGTCTACCAACGACCAACATCATATAAAACATAAAACGTTGTAATATCGTTAGCTGACTGGCACTCTAAATTAACAGCTTAAAATAATGTAAGAGCCAAATAAGTCATAATAATATTATAATCCTATGCAGTAAATGCAGATGTATACCCACCTACACAATTATCAGGGTTAGGGTTGTGGGTCGGGTTTTTATGGGAAGGGATTTTTGGCAAAAAACCCACTCCGCTCACTTAAAAATCCCTGAGTTTATTAGCGGGTTTTGGGGTTTTTTTTACAAAACATACAATAATGTGCACTAAAGCTCCACCTATATAAACAAAACAAACCAATTTTCTCACATTTCTATTCAAAAATGTAAACAAATTTATAATCAGGTGGAAACAAAATATAACTTTTATACTTTAACACTAGCAATTCTTATTGTATCGTGGCGCCTATATATTTGTTTTATGTTTATTTTAATCGTTGTAAAAATTAATATAACTGTTGTATATATAATTTTTACTTATGGGGCAAAGGAATTCTTTCGGTTACATTTAATTGTGTTGCATTTAATTATTCACTTGCAATATTCATTGCTGTACTGCTTTACAATTAAAGCTCCACATTAAGGAAGGAATTAATCAGTAAAATATAATGCATACTTTTCACTATATGAATATGTATAGGCCTAATATATCCATTTAGATACAGGAAATTTTGCCATAACTCCTCTAACAAGCGTATGGATATAGGCTTTTTACGCCACCAAACAAAAAATGGATATTGACTTTTTCGTTTCTTAACGGACGATATTATTAAACTCATTTTACACCATCCATCTGATGTTTCATGCTAAATGATAGTAATAAATGGTTCCACACTGAACTATACATGTAGCCATTATATCTTGGTATATATGTCTTGAGTATTCGTCATTCGTGTCTAAATTTAATGTTCCATATAGTTTTGTATAATGTCTGCCCTAGTTAGAGGCCATGAAGTAGTTCAGGACTTTTGTTGAGACAATAATACCGTGAATGTCAAAAGCGCTTCTGGTTTTGTTATTTATAAATCTTTCCGTTTACCGGTTGACGCTTCTACACACAAGTGTGATGCAATCGTAAATTGTATCACAATGTCTTTATTTGCTGTTATCTCCGTTCCTTTAAGACAAATAACATCCATCTTTCAGGTACTTGTCATGAATATTTTTGCAATTTCTAAAAGTTACCTCAGGTTGTTTGGAGGAGATGGTGGAAAAACTATATGACAAAGTCTTCATTAAAATGAGAGTATCCAATGGGATACAATAAATGTACAACAAATGGTTTCTAACCGGGGGTAGTACAATTGTACCACAGTTGGAAACTGCCATGTAAGTTAATGTAAGCGAGAAAAAAGTGATAAACAGTGAGTTTAAGGACTTTAAAACATAATTTTCCAAAATCGGTATTTAAAACTTTTTATTTCCATTTCAATCCTCTTACGCAGGCTTAAAGATTAAGATAAATCACCCAACCACAGTTGGGACTTATTGGCTAGACCTCACCTACCTCACCTCATATTAAGTGTTCACTTTGAGGACCTCACGTGCCTCACCTCATGTTGCGTTCTTCCTCTGAAGCCCTCACCCACCTCACCTCATGCCGAGTTCCCCCTCTGAAGCACTCATTCACCTCACCTCTTGTCGGTTTCTAACTCTAAGGAGCTCACGTACCTCATCTCATGTTGGGGTTTCCCACTGATGCACTCAACCACCTCTCCTCATGTCAGGCTTACCCTCTGGGGCACTCACGTACCTCACCTCATTGACTTATCATCCATTTGAGCACTCACCTCACTTCACTTTAACCTCACTTTTTGTTCCTTGTTGATAATTCCGGGGTTTGTGTTTCTAAAAATATCTGTCTTAATGCCGTCACGTGACCAGGAGCCTATTACACCAATATTTTGCACTTTGAAAAAATTTTGTCCAGGAACTGGGCGCAATGGGATAAATTTTGGAAGCACAACTGACCCCAAAAATTCAATTTGCACTTTGCATCAGTTTGCATAACCTCAAGAGGTTTTGAAATTGAGTTATAGAAATTGAGTAAAAAGTGCGTGTGCAAGTGCAAATTGCAATGCGACGGTGTAATGGGCCCCAGGTTTGTGTTTTTATGCTCCTTTTGTATTACAAACATCCTGGTCTTTCCTAAATAACATCTTATCAATGATCTCTCTCTCACATTATGTTAGAAAGCCAAGGGTAGCCTTACCCCATGTGAGCTAAAATTTCTGGAAACTTGAGATATTATTAAGTATAAAGATATTATTATTATATTAATAAAGTACCTTAGCTTTAAAGTAAAGACTTTACCTCAGCCTCACTCTTTGTGCAGTGCACGTGGCCGACCTCACCTTAACCTCACTCTTTGTTTAATACAAGTGAGTGACCTCACAGAAACCTCACTTTCCCATCTACATACATAAAGTCCTCACCTTACATCACTATTTGTAAAAATATAAACGCTTAACCTCACATCACCTCAGTAAAATCTTCCCAATGAGGTGAGGTCTGAGGGTGAGGTTCCGAATATGAGGTAGATATGAGTGAGGGTGCAACTGTGCACCCAACTGACACAGTCAAGGACAGCTTTCCTCTGCCTTCCACTTTTAAGGCCTGTTTAGTTAAAGTACGTTTACACTTTTGCTCATTTCTAAAAATATTCTAATTTGGTTTTCAATCCTTCATTTTTGACACAAATACCGAGGGCTCGGTATATTGAAATATATTGTAGTATATATTTTAAAATATCAAATATTAATCTTTGGAGTAGGAATTTACACAGCTCACATTATATAGCCCAGTTTTTCTTTCACTTTCTATGCCCACGCCTCTCCCCGGTTTTAAAAGTAGAGTTTAGACATTGTTCTATTCATTTACAGGGAATAATGATAATTTAGGTCCATCTTCTAACACTATTTCTCTGCATTACATCTTTTAAAATGTCAACCAAAAGCTATGCAAAGATCCGTCTACACTTATAAATAATAGGGAAGTTGATAAATGTTAATAATCATGAGAGCTATTTGGAATTTCATGGTATTAATGGTTTATGATTTGAGGTGATAGTTGACAGTCGCTGGTTGCTGTTTTGATCTTAACTGCCATCCTTGACTACTTCGTTGGTGCCTCACTGGCCAGGTATACAAAATGTAGAGCGAAGTACTTTCTTTATTTTAGTTTGGATTTTTTGGATCGCTCAGTAGAAAAAGGTAATTCGTATTAAAATGTATTCCATGTATTTAATTGTACCATGTTTAGTTTCTCTTATCATAAACAACGTCAACTGCTTTCGAAATTTGTCGTTTTATAGTAATTGTGACTTTAACATGATTACTTTCCATCAATCCGAATGGCAGACAGATTTTATCCTGTCTAACCAAAACGGCCAACCTTGGACCTTGGCAACATCAGAATATAATAAAACTCTCTTCGGTCGCCATGAAAATAATCCACGGGATCTCTCTAAAAGTTTCTGCACTGTAAATATTCTAATGGAGCCAGACCCTAATTTGACAAATCTCAACACGACTTTTGGGAAAGAAATAAATCGTCGCGATTCGAGATTCATAATCGTCATCAAAGATGAATTCAAATGGATGAATCCAGAGTGGCGATCAAACCTCACTCAAGATTTGGTGGCTCCTCTCTTTATATTGGCAATGAAAGTTGGAAACGAATATTCGATTTACGCGACAATTCTCTACAATTCGAAGGGTGAGTCTTTAACTCTTCATCTAATTAAAACAGAAAATTCCGAAGATGAATGGGAAAGAGTTTGGAATACTTTAAACGGGAATCTTCATGGGATTCAAATTGGTGGAATATGGATGGACTTGTCTTTTGATAATACTGGAGCAATGCCAGAGTGTAATATGGAGCTCTATTCAGTAGTAAAAACTAATCGTTTAAATGAAGAATGTCCTAATACAGTGAGAGCTGTTGAATTGTTGGCTGAAAGATTCAACTTTACTGCCACATATGCATTCCGATATGATGATCTAAAAGAAGAACATCGTCGATGTGGAGCCATAGAGATGTTACTGTTTTTCTCAGAAACCTATATTTTGGAATGGTATGAAACTCTGTTCATTGAATACTTTCAAGATTTGATTCCATATTACTGTGAAGCCAACCCTCGATTGGAGGACATCCCTTTGACAGTTCTGATTCAAAATACATTTGATGATTATTGCTGGTGGCTGATATTTTCGCTATTCCCGATTTCATTTTATGCTTTAGGCTTTAGAATTTCTACTTTCTACAAGAAATTAGAGTTTATTTTTGTATCCACAATAGCCGTCCTTTTAAATCAGGATGTTTCCAATAAAAGGAGAAACATTTTGTATTTGGTAATTGTGTCCATGGGATTTGTAATTGCTACTCAATATGAAACGTGGATAACAAGCGAGATTATTGCTCCGCCAGACAGAAAGCAATTCAAAGACTTTAAAGATCTCGTAGAAAATGGATATACGATGTTGGTGCAAAAAGACAGTCGGCGGGAATTGGATAATAACAAATGGGTAATGCAATTTTTCGAAAAATATAAAATTGCGGACAAGATAAATTCAAGTATCGTCATTTTTGATTGGGAATCCGATGCAACATCTGAATACACTGTTATGGACTCCTGGATATTGGAAATGAAAATGTTGAACAACTTCACAATGAAACTATTGAACACATATCCAAAAGAGGAAAGTCAATACACTGTGCCCTTAATACCATCTAGAGTTTCTTCTGACGGAATTTGCATGACTGTAAAGGAAACAGATTTTGCTATTCCAGAGTCTTATAAATTCTATGATTGCTATCGATATAAATTCAAATCATATTTTCAAATCATGCAAGAGAGAGGTTTTCTAAACTATTTCAAGGAACAATACGATCTCCTTGACCATTTGGAAGATATAATACACCATTCAAAACTGAAATATGACGAATCTCAGACAATGCCTATTAGTCTGATCATGAAAGTTCGTACTATTTTCTTCGTTTGTGGATACTTTCTACTTGGATCATTCATCACTTTTCTTCTTGAATGGCTGTGGCACTCTAGATTGATGCTGAAAATAAGCGTCGTCATTCTATTTAGTAAGCTAAAAACCATCTCTAAAGATATTCGAAGAGGATTTCGCGTGTGTCTACGGCGGAGGATGTAAATAACGACTTCGTAAGGAAATACTAATATTGATTGATATTGATGCAAATTATAACCGTTAGATTTATTTTGGTATAATTTAATTATTAACTAGTAGAAGTAGAATTGAGATTGCACTGTGTAATTATATAGTTAAAATGTATTGAATTATTCAATACGATAATAATAAATCATTTTCGTTATTTTTATCCGATTAGAAAAGAATGACTATTGTCTCAGTTCATTTAATACCTTGAATTTCAAAACCAATTGCCCTGGTTCTACTCCGTATTAATCGAATTAATTCTCCGTATTAAAAAAATTGTGCTCCCCTTGGTTAATTATTCCGATTTTTGTCGTGTTGAAGAGCAAAATAATAGCATTTGAGACATAATACTTCATATCGGAATAATTCACCATTCCATTCTAAGTTTCAGTAGAGCAGGTCAGGTAGTAGGTATATTTATTATTATTATTTGTATTGTTTTTAATTTTAGTCAGTTTCCTATTTTTGCTGTTTTCAATTTTAAGGAATAACTTAATAAACATTAAATGTTTCCAAAATAATTCTCCATATCGAAATAATTCACCACCCTGGTTAATTATACAGATTTTCATCAATGAAGCAATAACAACCTGAAGAATTATTTGGATTAATACGGTATTTATAAATCTACTTCGTCACTAGTCGTTTTACTTCCAAAGTCACCACACAATAAACCTATTTTTATTTCGTTTTTATTTCATTTTCAGCAACCTGATGGAGATTTGAAGATAAGTCACAAAATGGACAAAGTTTATTGAGTGCCTTTGCCATTGACGACTACAAAAAGAGAAATCTGTTTTTGTAAAAAAAAATATATTACATTCGGCTTTTTTCAGTGTTCATTATTGTGCATATTGTGCAAGTAAATGTAGTACCTAAAGTATATCCAGGAAAATTCAGAATCTCAAATATAGTGATTAGTAGATTTTAGCAGTAAATAAATTTTATTTCGTCTATTATTATAACTTATTATTTTAATTGCTTTGTTATGATTCTTTTTAATGTGATATCTACAGTAAATAGGTCGAGAAAACTAATAAAACTTGTTAACTTTGAGTAGCAACAAGGAAAACTGATGGAATTTTTAATGGTGATCGACTGATCGCTGCTTATCATGCAATTATTGGAAAATAATAAAGAACTCCTTGAACACTTATTTAATTACGTACTACTAAAAATTTGAATTTCCATTTCCACACGACACGAAATCTTCAAATTATTAATATAGAGCCGCAGGGGATCATCAGCGAGAGCAACAAGGACAAGTGAAAATAAAAATGCTTTACAAGTATTAAGTTTTAATTTAAATCCATAGAACATAGTGATACAAATACTAAATGCAGGATAGATAGAATATGGAATTTTTCTTGTACCAATTATAAAATGGATAGAGGCTTTTTCCTGTAAAAAACATAAAAGTCGATAGAGCCTTTTTCCGTTCTTAAGGAACGATATGCATTAAGTGTAAGCTTTGCTCGGCTATGCTACTTGAAAATGTTTTCCATAAATAGACTTCTGCACTCCTTCACACTACAAATACACTTGCCCTGGCTATCAATGTAGCAACATTTATACCATGACCAATATTCATCATGCTTTTCGCTTAACCTTTTACTATTGAAGAGAATATCAGGCTGGAGAAGTGTCTGACCGCAATAAGAAAATTCCTTCAACAGTCACGGCACAAATGAGTCACGAGAAATCAATATAAATGACATGCATACGAGGAGGATCCGTGTAAGTAAACAAACCTATAAAAATGTTCTGAGTTTGTGTGGAGCAATATTATAACAAAAGTCAAGGTTCTGTTACACTTACTAAGAGCCAAATAAGAAAATGCAGATTAATAATAATAAAATACTATGCAGAAAATGCAGATCTACACAATTATTAATATTCATTCGTGTGAATTGACGTATATTCGTGGAAGTAAGCTTAAGTTGAAGCAATGATTTTATATCTCAGAAGTTCAATTGAATTCTGTTGTTTGCATTATGCAAGTCTAGTTTTGCATCTTACATAAGTAGAGTGTAACTCCAAGGAATATTCATCTTATAGGAAGGCAGAAACCGAGTTTCGAGACAATTTCTTGAGGCAACAATCTCGTAAGAATCTCTTTGAACTTTATAATACGACTAGTGAACCCAGCTAAGGCGCAAGCCTTGCACTCAAGAGAAATTCGGCAGGCTACGGAACATGGTAATTTATAAAACAATTTCGAACAGTTCCCGTATAGTTAATTGTGTTAACATTGTAATTACAAAGTATATTTAAATTAATATACTTTTATTTCCTACAGTGGTTGGAAAAATTTGCTGCAGCCCTAACTTCCTGATAAAAAGGAATTTCCTACACCAAAATAATAACTGTAGATCGTAGCATCAAATGCAGAAAACAGTTGAAAGATACATTTTTGAAAAAAATCCACAAAGTCATCAAAAAGCTCCCTTTTAAAATCAGAAAAATAAGAATCCCATAAGTACAGCTTACCAATAAATATTTTTAAAGAATAAATAATGGCTCCCAGTACAGATATTTAAATACACAAAAATGTGTGGCAACTGGCACAAAGGAATCAAGAGGGTAGTAAAAAATTAATTCCAACTCTACTAACAATGTTAAATAAGTTTGTCCATATAACAGAACCAATAGACGTTTCCCACAGTTCCTGGATAACACAGACAGGTATTGGAGTCATTTCAATACGTATTCATGTTAATTTGACCGGTCACCAATTGTGGGAAACCTATATTGGGATTAGAAGTTTTAAAATGCTATTTAATACACACATTACTATCATTACGAAATTTCAATGTCCCCTTTCGCTTCCATTCAATGACCACTCACCATTAAGCCTTCTTATGTAAATTTCTATTATTTTGATGTAATAATAATATGAAACGATGCATATATCATGTGTGCAACTGATGGGAGGAGAAGGCAATCAAAAGTGTTACAGTCTTCACTGGCGTTAGACACGGGGGAGTGGGTTTTGCGTTACGTAATATGTGCAGGTACCCTAAGCTCTCCTACCAGACATAGATAGATATATAGACAGATAGGTAGGTAAATTTATTGCGTTATCTCAGTCTGTGGTTATATATTAGAATTTTTAGTATTATCAATTTTAAATACATTAATTACAATTACAACCTCATCGTTTTCTATGTTAATTTCAATAATTGTAGCATACAGCCCAAAATTTGTCTTAGTTTCATGTTGCTTAACCCTACCTAATTTTATTATTGCAGTTTGATATTCACAGAGACTCGCGTACTGAGTTAATATCATCAATATGCGGCAGAAGCTTGTGACAATCATTTTGCTTCTCATGATTGTTTATTGTAAGTGAACAACTTAGCGACAATCTTTACAAAACATTTTTTTAAAATTAACTCCGTGTTAAATTCACTAAAACTATAATTTGAAACAGGTATGGATTTTGTGGCTGGGGATTGGTACATTACATGTTACCTTCCTTGTTGTGCAGGATGTAATTGCCTACGAAATGCGGCTGCAAGAGCTGTTTGCTACGCAAACTGCATGGCACGATGTGCTCCTTAGGTTGATAGAAAGCGATAGAATGCTTTCCAGATAACTGTATCACACTTTAATTCTATTTTCAATCTTTTTAACTATTATTACCACTCAATGGTGGATTTTCTGACTACAAACTTATTTTCATCAATTTAACAAATAAAACCTTCTATATATGTCGTACTCTCAAATTATTTTTAATTTCTGATAACAACTATTTATCTAAAGATATATAATATGTCTATGAGTGTAATGAAAGCAAAATGTTTGCTAAAATTATTTTATATGTATTCAAGTGTAGGGACTGCAAAATGCGTTATTATTTGACAAAAATTTTGGCATACGCATCATTAGTTAGGTTAGTTAAGTTAGCTTGCACGGTGTAAAATAGAGTGGTTGTGCAAATCTGTGTGACATTGACAATGCATTCAACTATTTTTTAACTCCAGGACAAATAAAATTAAGGGTTTCAATATATTTCATCTATATCTCATCCAAACCAATTTTGAAAAAATGGAGGGTTAAAATGAAAACAGAAAGTTGTCTTTTTGCATAATTATCTTTGTATTGCATAAAAATACCACTGGGGTAAAAAATATCAGTATGGGAATTATAAAAAAAGTTACACGCGTAAGTAATGGAATTTATGGCATGATACTAAGTGGCTGTAGTATTCAGCAGTTTATGCAAAACGTAGGAAAGCATCAAATAGTGCTTCAATCACCTGCCTGAGAACTTTTTCTATTACTAAATTTAATTTCGGAATAAGAATATCCAAACAGTAATAAACTTTTCATTTTCCAGTTTGATTTTATTGGCCGAAATAACTGCCCTGGTTGCAAATTGTTTATTTTGATAAACGGCAATAAATATTTGTGAAATTTAGTTTTAAATAGGCCAACAGAGTACCAGTAAAATATAATTATTTTAAATTTTGTTGCGAAATTACAATTCCCGTTCGAAATGACAGATCCACACTTAATACATAAATAGATATATTTATAATTGGGATTAACATATTAATAGCTGCTTCACTCCAAAAGCTATTTTGATTTTACATTAAAGCATTCAGATTTGAGTACACGGAAGTTATTCATTTGTGTGAATTAGCATATTGTCGTATAAGCCTAGCACTCACTAATCCTAATTCACTATGAGATAAAGCATCTAATCCTCGATGAAATCGTAGTATGTATTAGATATGGGAATTACGTTAGCACGCAATCTAACGGCGAATCAGCCATGGCGGTTGAGATTTATTATTCGCACATCGGCTAATCTTTTAAGCTTCTTGGATTTAATATTGAGTTTTGTGATATATTGAGTGGCAGCTGTCCGGAAGAAATTAACTTCCGTTTATAAACGAATTCAACTTAGTTATAACAGTAGCACAAATACAAATCAAAAAGTTGTCACCAATTTTTGAAAGTAAGTGCAGTCATCATAAGTTATAAAATAAGTACCGAAAGGCGTTTTGTTATCGAATATGGAATATTTATCAAATATTATCAATAATATTTATCAAAATTTATTATCGAATAAGGATCGAAGAACTAATTTTAGATACCAATATATACTATTAAACTTTTTTAACATATACATCTTATTTATTACCATTTACTATAAATAATATATTTAACGTTATATATTCGTTGCACAGAACTTAATAATTGATAATCTTATTAACGATTGTGCTGCGTGTTCTTAGTCATTTACAACTGATTTTATCATTGTGGTCTGGTCCTATGTTACAGAAAAATTGCACACGAATATCGTCAACATGCGAAAGAAGATTCTGATGGTGTTGGTATTACTCCTAATGGTGGTTGTCTGTAAGTTCCGTAATCAAAAATAAAGCTTTATTCAAAAATATAGGTTACCTATGCCTAATACGAGATATTAATTTTTTATTGAGTGTCTAATTTCTCTAATATAACAATTGTTTTAAAAGGTGTTGAGTTTGTGACGGGGGATTGGTACACTACATGCTACACTCCTTGTTGTGCAAGATGCAAACAAATACATACAAATACTGCTGGAAAATCTATTTGTTACGGGTCATGTATGCTGCAATGTGCCCCTAAGATTGGAAGCAAAGATTTATAATCTTATTCTGTACCAAACCACTGTATTGGATATAGAAATTTTCTATCTCCAATAATACTATGAAGAACCTTTGCAACTATAATCTACCAGATTTTCTGTAGGTACTTAAAATTTAATGGAATTCTATTAATTGATGTTATTTTTAATCGATACTACAAAAATGAATTTTTAATATTAGTGTAATAAAATCAATTCTAGAATATTTTGAGTTTAGCATTTGAGACCACAAACTTTGATCAACCCAAAACGTAATTCCAGACTAGAGCTTTTTGTTTGTTACAATTACATATACTATAAAAATGAATTGCTATTATTAAGCTATACATATTTTCATCGCTGTTACAGAAAACATAAAAGGATATACGTAAATAACTCACTAGTAGACAGAAACAGGTGCCTTTTTCGTTATTGCACAGTTGAAAATGTTTACATGTGACATGATATGGCATTTATTTGTTGACATCAAAGAAATTTTTCACCAGGGAAGGTTCAATATAACGAATTAGCCTGCCCAAGAATATTTTCCTAGGCCACTTGCAGATATTTTCAGGAAAGAATGGTTTCCTCAATAGACAGAAGTATACCCATTTCACAGAAATTTAACTTTCATTTAATTATGCTTTAGCCAACTACATTAGAGAATTAGTGTTTACTCTAATTAAAATTTGGATAGTTAAGGTAAAATTATTCCCTTTGGCAGGCATTTATATACATTGAAATATATTTGTTAGTGTTTTATTCAAAATTATTAAATTTGTGCTCCATAGGTAAAAGATCATAAATTATAGTAATGACGAACAGATGCTTTCCAAAGTAGACATGTCCACGGGTATTGCATGCACGTAACTAAAATTCATTATGCGTCTTCTAGGCTCAGACAATATTATTGTCTAAGGTACTATAGTTGAAGGTCAGTCCTGATTCTAATATCTTCGATCTGTTTTCCTTATAAGTAAGATCAAATTCGCAATCTCAAATGCTTCAAAATGAAAAGAAATATGAAATAAATGCTAATCTACAGAAAAATGGTTTTGCTTTTTTAGGCAGACAAAATGTTTGATGGATAAGGTATAGCATAATACTTTTAATACTTTAAACCTTTATAATTAAACTTTCCTAACACTTCATTTTTTACGGATAAAGGCTATAATTATATTTATTCAAAATATATCCTCCAAGCTATAAGCAGTCAAAAACTTGGAGGATATTTTGAATAAATATAATTTATAGCCTATTGACTTAGTCACTTCGTATTTTGTAGAGAAACCGATTGAGGTCAGCAAACTTCTTTAGTTCTCAGGAGCACCAACCTGCCGAGTAAATACGCGCACACACAAGTATGGTTATAATATGAATATTTGATGATAGCCTAGATACTTCTGTCAGAAACATTGTTTATAGAATTTCTTCACAATAATAAAGAAGGGATATCGGTGAAGGAGGAAGGAAATTAATTCTGTAAAGACTTCTCGTATTATAGTTAACAGGTTAGATTATCATAAATACTGAAGAGCATTGATTTAATTGAGATCTGATAAACTAATTCCTCACAAGCCTTTCCCATTTATTGCAAATGAATATTCACATTACTAAACTCATTTTACACCATACATCTGATACTTTTATGCTTAATGATAGTAATAAATGGCTCCACACTGAACTTTACACGCAGCCATTATATCTTGGTATATATGTCTTGAGTATTCGTGTCTCAATTTCATGTTCCATATAGTTTTGTATAATTTCTGCCCTAGTTAGAGGTCATGAAGTAGTTCAGGTCTTTTGATGAGACAATAATACCATGAATGTAAAAATCGCCCTGTACTCTAGTTTAGTTATTTATAAATCTTCCCGGTTAACCATTCTACACTCAAGTGTTGTGCAATCGTAAATTGTACCACAATGCCTTTATTTGCTGTTAAGACAAATTAATAACATCCATCTCTCAGGTACTGTCATGAATATTTTTGCAATTTCTAAAAGCACCTGAGATTATTGGAGGATTTGGAGGAGATGTCGGAAAAATAATGACAAAGTCTTCATTAAAATGAGAGCAGTGTACAAAATACCACTTACCAGGGTTTTGAAAAAGTGGTTTTACATGGTATTTAACGTTGTTTACCACTACCTAAAAACTGGTGGTAAATGGTATAATTGGTAAGAAATGGTAAAAAATAGTTTTATTTAAATTTCGCACATAATTTTGAATAAAATTCGCCGCTATACTTAAATTACTTTTGCAACTGACGATTGTTGTCACAAATTGTCTACCCAACTTAATTCTCAAAAACGAAAAAAACTAATTGGGAAAAAATCGTCCTTATTTACTTATATTGAATAATTAATTTCAATTAAATAACATTTTTTTCTAATTTAATGAAAGCTGGTTGTACCAAGCATATAAATTTTCGTTTAAATTATTATCGCTTTTTATTTGTTTCGCACCCTACCTTATGCAGTTACAATCCCAATATGGGACTCAAAATTTCGAATCTGACTAAGAAACGCATGCTCTTTAAGATGTTGGTATTCTTGATGTAATATAATTACCTGTTCCAGAATTATTAAAGGTGGAAGTCAAAAGCCTAGTTCATTTCCGACCACCCTGTACAATCCAATTTTAAGGCCTGTTTTGCTAAAGTGTGTTTACACTTTCAATAGGCTCATTTCTAAAAATATAATTTGGTTTCCAATCATCGGGTTGTGATACAAATACCGAGGGGTCGGTATTTTGAATTATTTTTTAATA
This sequence comes from Tomocerus qinae, assembly GCA_020055645.1. Taxonomy (NCBI): domain Eukaryota; kingdom Metazoa; phylum Arthropoda; class Collembola; order Entomobryomorpha; family Tomoceridae; genus Tomocerus; species Tomocerus qinae. Next base: position 44,458,156 of record CM034546.1, on the reverse strand, counting down.
TATATTTTAAAATATCAAATATTAATCGTTTGGAGTAACACGGCTCACATTATACAGCCCAGTTTTTAAAATAGTTAACGACATATTAAGTTTCCTCAAACCCCTAAAGTCTTTCCTCTATTTATAAAATCATTTATGACTTTTTATGCCCACGTCTCTCCCTCCCCCTGATTTTAAAAGTAGAGTTTAGATACTGTTCTATTCATTTAAGGGATTGATAAGAGCCAATGACATGAAAATATAACATAAAGGTGCCAAACTGACTTTATTATTGCCACCAATGACATCAAAGCAAGTCAATCACTGAAGCTTTTTCAAGCAAAAAATATGCCAATGACTTCCCAAAGAGACAGAAAGTGAAGTAAAACCTGGCGGAGGTTATAAAAAGCAATTCTTCAATTGGCATAGCGGAAGGACATTCCATCCATCACATGTGGTAAAATTCATAAAACATGTTAACAATTGATGAATTGTGACAGTAAATATGTCGTCTGCTTAATATTACAACGTAACAAGCCATTTTATCATGGCTGCGCACAAACCACATTTCCTGATACAATTTTTTGTTACAATTAGTACATTGTCGCAGCCCTGATAAAATGGCTTGTTACGCTGTAATATTAAGCAGACGATGTCATTTTTGTAATTCAATGGGTTTAAAACTTTTAATAATCTTAATATCGTTATTTTTTACTATCCATAATATTGTTATCCATTTGTTCCAGTTTTTTTAATTTTAGTTTTTAAAAGCATTGCATTTAAAATTATTACCACAAAGTATCGTGATAATTTCATATTTTTAGAAAGAAAGAGAGAAAGATAACTTTCGGGTCCATCTTCTAAAACTATTTCTCCGCATTGCATCTTTTAAAATGTCAAACCGCAATTTTTGCATATATGTAGACCCGTATATTATTAACAGGGAATAGGGAAGTTGATGAATGTTAATGATCATAAGAGCTATTTGGAATTTCATGGTATATGGTTTATAATTTGAGGTGACAGTTGATGGACGCTGGTTACTGTTTTGATGTTAACTGCCAGCCTTGACTACTTTGTTGGTGCCTCACTGGGCAGGTATACTAAATGTAGAGCGACGTACGTTCTTCATCTTAGTTTAGATTGTTTGGTTCGTTCACTAGAAAAGACATAAGTCAGCAAAAGTCTGGTTAACATGTATTCGACGTATCTAATTGTACCCTTTTTAATTTCTATAATTATAAGAAACATCAACTGCTTTCGAAATTTTTCGTTCTATAGTAATTGTGATTTTAACTTGATTACTTTCAATCAATCTGAATGGCAGGCAGATTTTATCCTGTCTAACCAAAATGGCCAACCATGGACCTTGGCAACATCAGACTATAATAAAACTCTCTTCGGTCGTCATGAAGATAATCCACGGGATCTCTCTAGAAGTTTCTGCACTGTGAATATTCTAATGGAGCCAGACCCTAATTTCAAAAATCTGAATGCGACTTTTGGCAAAGAAATAAATCGTCGCCATTCGAGATTCATAATCGTCATCAAAGATGAATTCAAATGGATGAATCCAGAGTGGCAATCAAGACTCATTAAAGATTTGGTGGCTCCCCTCTTTATATTGGCAATGAAAGTTGGAAACGAATATTCGATTTACACGACAATTCTCTACAATCCGAAGCGTGAGTTTTTATCACTTCATCCAATTAAAACAGAAGACTCCGAAGAAGAATGGGAAAGAGTTTGGAATACTTTAAACGGGAATCTTCATGGCATTCAAATTGGTGGATTATGGATGCACTTATCGTTTGATAATACTCAGTGTACAAAATTTACCACTTTTTTGCCTTTTTTACCATCACAGTGGTAAAAATGCACTTAATGGTAAAAATGCATTTAATGGTAAAAATGGTAAATTTTAGCGATTGATTAGACAGCTGAGTACAGATACACTAGACTTCCTAAAATATAAGTTTTAAAACTTTATTTTTCTATGAAATATTTCCAATCAGCCCCTTAATCAATTAAATTAATCATATTTATTTGATTGTACACCAAAATTTATAAAAAAAATGAAGAAAGAAAGATTGTATTTGGTATCGCCCATTTAAAATTGATGCTAATTTAACCACAATTAATTTCTCAATCGGCAAGGGTTGTTAGCGCCCCATTGGTTGAATCCTACTCTGATTGACGAACACTTATATCAATTTGTAACAACAATGATCATCTGCTAAGCTATTTCATACTTTGGCACCGAATTTTATTCAAAATTCAAACACGAAATTTAAATGAAACTATATTTTACCATTTTTACCATTTATACCACTTTTTAGGTAGTGGTATTTAACGTTAAATACCATTAAAAACCACTTACCACTGGTAAGTGGTAAATGGTATTTTGTACACTGATAATACTGGAGCAATGCCAGAATGTAATATGGAGCACTATTCAGTAGTAAAAACTAATCGTCTAAATCCAAGTTGTCCAGATACTGTGAGAGCTGTTGAATTGATGGCTGAAAGATTGAACTTCACTGTAATATATGTATTCCGATACGAAGATCTAAAAGAAGAACATCGTCTATGTGGAGCCATAGATATGTTAGAATTTAACTTTGAAATCTATATTGAAAAATGGGATGAAACCCTTTTCATTGAATACTTTCAAGAGTGGATTCCATTTTACTGCGAAGCCAACCCTCGATTCGCGGACATCCCTTTGTCAGTTCTGATTCAAAATACATTTGATGATTATTGCTGGTGGCTGATATTTTCGCTATTCCCGATTTCATTTTATGCTTTAGGCTTTAGAATTTCTACTTTCTACAAGAAATTAGAGTTTATTTTTGTATCCACAATAGCCGTCCTTTTAAATCAGGATGTTTCCAATAAAAGGAGAAACATTTTGTATTTGGTAATTGTGTCCATGGGATTTGTAATCGCTAATCTATATGAAACGTGGATAACAAGCGAAATTATTTCTCCACCAGACAGAAAGCAATTTAAAGACTTTAAAGATCTCGTTGATAATGGATTCAAGTTGTTCTTGCAGAGAGACATGAGGCGGGCAATGGACGAAAACGGATGGGGAGGGCAATTTTTCGCAAAATATAAAATTCTGGACAAGATGAATTCAAGTGTCATCAAATTTGACTGGGAATTTAATGCAACATCTGAACACATTAAAATGGACTACTGGACATTTGAAAGGGTAATGTTGACCAACTTCACAATGAAACTATTTAGTGCATATACTAAAGAGGATAGTCAATACACTGTGCCCTTAATACCATCTAAAGTTTCTTCTGACGGAATTTGCATGACTGTAGAAGAAGCAAATTTCGCTGTTCCAACGTCTTATAAATTTGTAAATTGCTATCGTTATAAATTCCAATCATATTTTGAAATCATGCAAGAGAAAGGTTTTCTAAAATACTTTAAGGAACAATGGAATTTCATATGTAGTTTAGAAGATATAAAATCTCATTCAAATCTGAAGCATAAAGAATCTCAGACAACCCCTATTAGTCTGATAATGAAAATCCACGCTATTTTCTTCGTTTGGGGTTACTTTCTACTTGGATCATTTATCACTCTTCTTCTGGAAACGTTGTGGCATTCTAGATTGATGCTGAAAATAAAGGTCGTCATTCTTTTAAGTCAACTAAAAATCATCGCTAAAGATATTCGAAGAGGATTTCGCGTGTGTCTCCGGCGGACGATGTAAATATCGACTTCATTAGGAATAATAATTTTGACGTAAATTTTAAGCGTTACATTTATTTCGGTATACCTTTATTAGTAACTAGTAAAAGTAGAACTAGATCGCACTCTATAGGGATAATTATATAATTATAATATATTGAATTTGGAAGTCGATTTTGGAGATGTCAAGGAAGTCAAAAAGCCATATTTATTAGGCATATTCGCTCGACGCGTGAAAAATTTAGGCTATTTTCTTTTATAAATTCGGGGGGTGTATTTGGCACCAATGAACCCCCCCCCCCCAATACCAATTACCCGCCGGAGGGAAATTCAGAACCTCAAATATAGCGATTGGTGAATTGTAGCAGTAAATGCATTTTGTTCCGTCTGTTATTACAACTTATTATTTTAATTGTTAAGCTATGATTCTTTTTAATATATGTGCTATCTACAGTATAGGCCGAGGAAACTTACTTTGAGTAGCAACAACCAAAACTGATGGTATTTTGAATTTTTTAATAGTGACCGTACTACGGACGGGAAATTATCGACAATGCTTACTCATAATAACACCAAATCCAAACATTTTACCAAAAAGTAAAATTTTTTCTAAAGTTGCTGTTTGAAGTCCTTTTATCACCTGCACAGTATTTGGTTTAATTTCAAAATATTATAATTATTCTTGCACCTGCGTTGGTTCATAATCATCATAATTGTTCATCAATCAGAGTTAGATTCACCCAATGGGGGCACTAATCGTCCTTATTTGCTAATTGAGAAATTAATTGCAATTTAATTGCCACATTCATATCAATTTTAATTTGGCGTGCCAAATGCAATCTTGGTTTTAGTAGCAATTTTGACAACTTTCGGTGAACTATCAAGTAAATAGGATTAATTCGATGATTAAATCTGGGGCTATTAAAAATGTTTCATAGAAAATAAAATTTAAAAACTTGTATTTTAGTAAATCTTGTGTATCTGTACTAATATGAATAATCAGTATAAAATTTACCATTTTTAACATTAAATGTATTTTTACCATTAAGTGGTTTTTTACCACTGTGATGGTAAACTAGCCTAAAAGGTGGTAAATTTGGTACACTGAATACTATGAAGAAAATGCAGATGTATACATGAAAGTGGGTTTCGAGACAATTTCTTTAGGCAAGCATCTCATAAGAATATCTTTGAACTTTGAACTTTATAATACGATTTTTAGTATTACCAATTTTAAATACATTAATTATAATTACAACCTCATCGTTTTCTATATCATCAATTTCAATAACTGTAGCATACAGCCCAAAGTTTTTCTTATTTGCATCTTACTTAACCATACCTTATTTTGTTATTGCGGTTTGATATTCACAAAGACTCACGTACTGAGTTAATATCATCAATATGCGGCAAAAGCTTGTGACAATCATTTTCCTTCTCATGATTGTATACTATAAGTGAACAATTTAGGAAACCTCTTTCCAAAACATTTTTTTTAACTCCATGATAAATTTACTAAAATTATAATTTGAAACAGGTATGGATTTTGTGGCTGGGGATTGGTACATTACATGTTACTTTCCTTGTTGTGCAGGTTGTAATCGCCTACCACATCCGACTGCAAGATCTGCTTGCTACGCAGCCGGCATGGCACGATGTGCTCCCTAAAGGCTCATAGAAAGCCATACAATGCTTTCCAGATAACTGCAGCACACATGAACATTATTCAATCATTTTAACTATTATTACTAATCAATGTGGATATTCTGGCAACAAACTACAGTACAAACAAATAAAACCTCTATGTCGTGGACTCTCATTTTTAATTTCTGATAACAATTATTGATCTAAACATATAGTACATGTCTATGTGTATAATGAAAGCACAGTGTTTGTTAAAATTATTTTATATGTATTCAAATGTAAGGACTGCAAAATACGTTATTATTTGACAAAAATATTGATATACGTATCATTAGTTAGGTTAGTTAAGTTTGGTTGCACGGGGTCAAATAGAGTGGTTGGACAAATCTGTGTGACATTGGCATTGCATTCAAGTATTTTTTAACTCAAGGACAAATGAAATTAGGGGTTTCAATATATTTCATGTATTTATCTCTTACCAATTTTGCAAAAATGGAGGGTTAAAATACAATTAGAAAGTTGTCTTTTTCCATAATTATCTTTGAATTGCATAAAAATACCACTGGGGTAAAAAATAAATCAGTATTGGAATTTTAAAATAATTACACGCCCAAGTAACGGCATGATTCTACTCTATGTGGCTGTAGTATTTAGCAGTTTATGCAAAAAGTAGGAAAGGATCAATTAATATATGCTTCAACCACCTGCCTGAGAAATTTTTCTGTTACCAAATTTAATTTCGGATTAATAATATCCAAACAGTAATAAACTTTTCAGTTTCCTCGCTCAGGCTCAGTACACCTAAACTGCTAGTATTTATCATCGGTATGGAGTGAAATAACTGCACAAAGGATAGAACAATAAGATTTGCACACAGACAAAGTAGTAATTTATTACAATTGAAATATGACACGATATACTCTAAAATCCCTAAAACCCGACAATGACTGACTGACGACAACGACGAGGGTTCACGACCAACTGGCGAGAGATTCTCCGTCTCCTTGAGTATAAGGAGTCGTTGTGGGTGAAACTGGGATAGGGAGGTTAATTAGAATATTAGAGAGGTGATGTTAATGAGGGTGGTAGAGTGGGTGATGAGGAGCCTCCTCACAGTATGGTGATATGAATATTTGATGTCAGCCTAGGCCTAGATACTTCGTCAGAAACATTGTCTATAGAATTTCTTCACAATAATAAAGAAGGGTTATTAGTGAAGGAGGAAGGAATATTTATTCTGTAAAAGACATCTCGTATTGTAGTTAAAAGGTTAGATCATAAATACTGAAGAGTACTGATTTAACTGAGATCTGATAAACTAATTCCTCACAAGCTTTCTGCCTTCATTGGAAATGAATATTCATATTATTTAACTCATTTTACACCATCCATCTGATGTTTTATGCTAAATGATGTAATTAATGGTTCCACACTGAGCTATATACACGTAGTCATTATATATCTTGGATGTCTTGAGTATTCGTTTCTGAATTTCATGTTCCATATAGTTTTGTATAATTTCTGCCCTAGTTAGAGGCCATGAAGTAGTTCAAGCCGTTTGTTGGTGAAAATAATACCGTGAATGGCAAAATCGCCCTGCACTGTGGTTTTGTTATTTATAAATCTTCCCGTTTACCGGTTAACCCTTCTACACACAAGTGTGGTACAATTGTAAATTGTACCACAATGCTTTTATTTGTTGCTATCTCCGTTCCTTTAAGACAAATAACATCCATCTTCCAGGTGCTTGTTATGGATATTTTTGCAATTTCTAAAATTTACCTCAGGTTGTTTGGAGGAGATGTCGGAAAAAGTATGACAAAGTCTTCATTAACATAAGAGTATCCAATGTGAAACAATGAATGTACCACAAAAGGTTTCTAACCTGGGATAATATACAATTGTACCACAGTTGGAAACTGCCAATTAAGTTAACGTGATTCACTCCCAAATTGTCAACCCCTAATGTCAACAAGTTTCCAAAAATGGTATTTTAGAGTTTTTCTTGTCATTTCAATCCTCCTATGGAGGTTTAAAGATTAAGATAAATCACCCAGCTGACCCAGCCAAGGAGTATACAGTTCTGCTTTTTTCAATCCACTTTTAAGGTCTGTTTAGCTAAAACACGTTTACACTTTCAATAGGCTCATTTATAAAAATATTCTAATTAGGTTTTCAATCCTCTCGCCTCGGATTCTGACACAAATACTGAGGGCTCCGTAGTTTTAAGTATAATATTATAATATATATTTTAAACTATCAAATATTAATCGTTTGGAGTAGAAATTTACACGACTCATATTATACAGCCCAGTTTTTAAAATAGTTAACGACATAAGTTAACGACACAAACCTGCAGTATATGCCCCCTAAATTCTTTCCTCTATTTTAGAATATCATTATTGTCTTTCTATGCCCACGACTCTCTTCCCCCCGATTTTAAAAGTAGAGTTTAGATATTGTCCTATTCATTTAAGGGAATGATAAGAATCAATGAGATGAAAATATTACCTAAAGTTGCCAAACAGTCTTTTCCAGGGAACAAAAAAGGTACTCCTTTTTTACAAAAAAGGTAAATAGTACTACTTTTTCTATAAAAGCAGTCCTTTTTACCTTTTTTACCTTATTTACATGTAAAGTGGAAGTAAATGGGGCAAGTTGCTACATTGAAAAAGGTAAAAAGGCAAAAAAGGACTGCTTTTTTAAAATCGTACTCCTACCTTTTTTATAAAAAAGGCAAAAAAGGTAAAAGGCAAAAAAGGTCCTTTTTTGTTCACTGGTCTTTTCCAAGCAAAAAATATGCCAATGACTTTCCAGAGAGACAAGTAGATGAAGTAAAACCTGACGGAGGTTATAAAAAGCAATTCTTCAATTGACATAGCGGAAGGACATCTTCGGTGTTGTTGTGGTTATAAAACCCATAAAAATGTTAAAAATTGATGAGTTGTGACAATAAATATATTTTCATTTGTCATTTTTGTAATTTAATGCATTTAAAGGTTTTATTTATTTTGATATTGTTATCTTTTATTACGCTTAATGTTATCCATTTGTTCCACTTTTTTTAATTTAAATTTTTAAAAGCATACATTTAAAGTTACAGCAAAGTACCGGGATAATTTTATATTTTTAGAAATCGGTTTTATTACAATAAGAGGATATTACTACTTACATATTTATTATCTGTGGATTGTATGGAATAGGAAAATCAAATGTTGACATCTATAACCAAGCACGTATCCAGTAGGGGGCGGGGAAATCTGAGAAAAAGAGAAATTTTTTCACAACATACAAAATTTTTTTGCTCTGCTGCAAATATGTCTTATTTTTTATTATTTTTGGTTACGCCACCCTTGAACAAACTTCTAGATACATACCTGCCTATAACCACTTATCTAGTGCTTGTAGTTATAAACATATTTGCAGTCTTTTAATTATTCTGCTGATTTTGTGGTTTTCAATTAATGTTTTTAGAACACCAATTTTTGCATTTCTTAGGGAAATTGTATTACAGCCATAAAAAATGTAAGCACCAAATGGACTAAACAAATACGTACTACTAGAGTAGAGAGATAACTTTTGGGTCTATCTTCTAAAACTATTTCTCTGCATTGCATCTTTTAAAATGTCAAACCGCAATTTATGCATATAAATGTAGAGCCGTCTATAATTAACAAGGAAGTTGATAAATGTTAATCTCTATATAATAAAATTATTTCTTCCTATGTTGCAGGTAACTATCTATGTATCTATCTATGCCATGGACAATGCGGCATTTTGTTGCAATGCACATGCGCGTATACAATACATGTTTCATAAAGCAAGGAAGTCCAATATGGGTTAACATTAGCTTATTTCGAAATTAGACAATGATAATATGCATAATCATTTTGAAATTCAGCAATGTTGTTGTAGTTTAGTAAAATCCTTTTTATCAGGAAGTTGGAACTGCTGTTAATTTTTCCAACCACTGTAGAAACTAAAACTATATTTAAATTATTGTATTTACAAATATAATAACCTAAGGGAAATACCGATGATTTTTCGGAATTGATTTTAATACTGTGATCGCGCCCCTTAGCTGGGTTCACTAGTAAATCATAAGCGCTATTTGGAATTTCATGGTTTAAGGTTTATAATTTGAGGTGACAGTTGATGGACGTTGGTTGCTGTTTTGCTCTTAACTGTCAGCCTTGACTACTTCGTTGGTGCCTCACTGGCTAGGTATACAAATTGTAGAACGACGTACTTTCTTTATCTTAGTTTGGATTGTTTGGTCGTTCACTAGAAAAGACATAAGTCAGCAAAATTCGTATTATAATGTATTCCAAGAATCTAATTGTACCCTCTTTAATTTCTATAATTATCAACATCAACTGCTTTCGAAATTTGTCGTTCTATAGTAATTGTGATTTTAACTTGATTACTTTCAATCAATCTGAATGGCAGGCAGATTTCATCCTGTCTAACCAAAATGGCCAACCATGGACCTTGGCAACATCAGACTATAATAAAACTCTCTTCGGTCGCCATGAAGATCATCCACGGGATCTCTCTAGAAGTTCCTGCACTGTAAATATTTTAATGGATCCAGATCCTCATTTGACAAATCTCAACACGACTTTTGGTAAAGAAATAAATCGTCGCGATTCGAGATTCATAATCGTCATCAAAGATGAATTCAAATGGATGAATCCAGAGTGGCGATCAAACCTCACTCAAGATTTGGTGGCTCCTCTCTTTATATTGGCAATGAAAGTGGGAAACGAATATTCGATTTACACGGCAAGTCTCTACAATCCGAAGGGTGAGTCTTTAACATTTCATCCAATTAAAATAGAAGACTCCGAAGAAGAATGGGAAAGAAGTTGGAATACTTTAAACGGGAATCTTCACAGCATTCAAATTGGTGGATTATGGATGTACTTGTGGTTGGATAATACTGGAACTATGCCAGAATGTAATATGGAGCACTATTCAGTAATAAAAACTAATCGTTTAAATCCAAGTTGTCCTAATACTGTGAGAGCTGTTGAATTGATGGCGGAAAGATTGAACTTCACTGCTATATATGCAATCCGATATGAAGATATAAAAGAAGAACATCGGCGATGTGGAGTCATAGATATGTTAGACTTTTTCTCAGAAACCTATATTGAAGAATGGTCTGAAACCCTTTTCATTGAATACTTTCAAGAGAGTATTCCGTATTACTGTGAAGCCAAGCCTCGATTGACGGATGTCCCTATGACAGTTCTGATTCAAAATACATTTGATGATTATTGCTGGTGGCTGATATTTTCGCTATTCCCGATTTCATTTTATGCTTTAGGCTTTAGAATTTCTACTTTCTACAAGAAATTAGAGTTTATTTTTGTATCCACAATAGCCGTCCTTTTAAATCAGGATGTTTCCAATAAAAGGAGAAACATTTTGTATTTGGTAATTGTGTCCATGGGATTTGTAATCGCTAATCTATATGAAACGTGGATAACAAGCGAAATTATTTCTCCACCAGACAGAAAGCAATTTAAAGACTTTAAAGATCTCGTCGAAAATGGATATAAGTTGTTGTTGTTGACAAACAGACAGCGGGATGTTGACGAAACCGAATGGGGAATCGCATTTTTCGCAAAATATAAAATTGTGGACAAGGTGAATTCAAGTGTCTACATATTTGATTGGGAATCTAATGCAACATCTGAACTCATTAAAATGGACTTCTGGACATATGAAACGGTAATGTTGACCAACCTTACAATGAAACTATTTTGTACATATCCTAAAGAGAGAAGTCAATACACTGTGCCCTTAATACCATCTAAAGTTTCTTCTGACGGAATTTGCATGACCGTAAAAGAAACAAACTTCGCTTATCCAAAGTCTTATAAATTCTATAATTGCTACCGTCATAAATTTAAATCATATTTTGAAGTCATGCAAGAGAGAGGTTTTCTAAACTATTTCAAAGAACAATACGATTTTATTTATAGTTTGGAAGATATAATATCCTATTCAAAGCTGAAATATGACGAATCTCAGACAATGCCTATTAGTCTGTCCATGAAAATTCATACTATTTTCTTCGCTTGTGGATACTTTCTATTTGGATCATTAATCATTTTTCTTCTAGAATGGCTGTGGCATTGTAGATTGATTTTGAAAATAAACGTCGTCATTCTTTTTAGTAAACCAACAACCATCATTAAATATATTCGAAGAGGATTTCGCGTGTGTCTCCGGCGGACGATTTAAATATCGACTTCGTTAGGAATACTTATGTTGACGTAAATTTAGGATAATCCAAGTGATGAAAAAATATTATGTGGATTAAATAAGAACAACTCCTACAGTTACACTTAGAAATATTTCGGTATAACTTTATTAGTAATTAGTAGTAGAACTAAGATCGTACTGTATACGGATAATTATATAATTATATTGTATTGAATTATTAATTATGGTAATATTAAATCATTTTCGTTATTTTTATCCGATTATCAAAGCGTGACTGTTGTCTCAGCTCACAATTATACCTTGAATTGCAAAACCAATTGCCCTGATTCTACTACGGTATTAATCGAATTAACTTCCCGTATTGAAATAGTGCTCTCCCTGTTTAACTATCCGACTTTTATCGTTTTCAAGAGCAAAATTACAGCCTTTGAGACATAATTCTCCATATCGAAATAATTCACCACCCTGGTTAACTATATCGATTTTCATCAATGAAGCATCCACAACCCGGAGAATTAATTCGATTAATACTGTATTTATAAATCTACTTCGTCACTGGTTGGTTTACTTACAAAGTCACCAACCACCTACAATAAACCTATTATTTATTTCGTTTTTATTTCATTTTCAGCAACCTAATGGAGATTTAAAGATAAGTCACAAAATGGACAAAGTTTGTTGAGTGGCATTGGCATTGGCGACTACGGAAAGAACAATCTGTTTTTGTATAAAAAATATTACTCCGCAGGTTAAACTATTTTGTCTCATTTTAGAAAAAAATGTTGAAAAAAAAACTCACTAGTAGACAGAAACAGGTGCCTTTTTCGTTATTGCACAGTTGAAAATGTTTACATGTGACATGATATGGCATTTATTTGTTGATATCAAAGAAATTATTCACCAGGGAAGGTTCAATATAACGAATTAGTCTACCCAAGAATATTTTCCTGGGCCACATGTAGATAATTTTAATTATATTAATTCAAAATATCCTCCAAACTATTAGCAGTCAAGAGCTTGGAGGATATTTTGAATACATATAATTGTAGCCTATTGACTTTCGTCTTGAAACTTACCCGTGAATAGCTACATACAGTATCTACCTGTACTAGTAGTCACTTCGTATTTTGTAGAGAAACAAATTGAGGTCAGCAAACTTCTTTATTTCTCAGGAGTACCAACCTGCCGAGTAAATACACGCTCACACAAGTATGGTTATAATATGAATTTTTGATGATAGCCTAGATACTTCTGTCTGAAACACTGTCTATAGAATTATAAATAAAGAAGGGCTATCGGTGAAGTAGTAGGAAGGAATATTTATTCTGTAAAGACATCTCGTATTGTAGTTAACAGGTGAGATCATAAACACTAATACTGAAGAGTACTGATTTAACTGAGATCAGATAAACTAATTCCTCACAAGCCTTTCCCATTTATTATTAATTGAATATCCATATTATTAAAGTCATTTTACCCCATCCATCTGATGTTTTATGCTTAATTAATTATAGTAATAAATGGTTCTACATTCCCTACTAATCATTACACGTAGCCAATATTATGTTGGTATACATGTCTTGAGTATTCGTGTCTGAATTTCATGTTCCATAGTTTTGTGTAATGTCTGCCCTAGTTAGAGGCCATGAAGTAGTTCAGGTCTTTTATTGACACAATAAATACCGTGAATGTTAAAATCGCCTCTGGTTTCGTTATTTATAAATCTTCCCGTTTACCAGTTAACACTTCAAAACACAAGTGTGTGGTACAATTGTAAATTGTTCCACAAGGCTTTTATTTGCTGTTATTTTCATTCCCTTAAGACAAATAACATCCATCGTTCAGGTATTTGTCATGTATATTTTAGTCATTTCTAAAAGTTACCTGAAGTTATTTTGAGGATTTGGAGGAGATGTCGGAAAAACTGCAAACAAATTCTTCATTAACATGACAGTATGCAATGGGATACAATAAATGTACAACAAATGGTTTCTAACCGGGGATAGTACAATTGTACCACAGTAGGAAACTGCCATGTATGTTAATGTAAGCGAGAAAAAAGTGGTAAAAAGTTAGCTTAAGGACTTTAAAACATAATTTTCCAATAAGGTATTTAAAACTTTTTATTTCCATTTCAATTCTCCTTTGCAGGCTTAAAGTTTAAGATTAATCATCCAGCTGACACAGTCAATGAATTTACAGCTCTGCTCTTCAATCCACTTTTAAGGCCTGTTTAGCTAAAGTAAGTTTACACTTTCATTAGGCTCTCATATTCTAATTTGGTATTTGGTATCCAATCCTCGGTTTCTGACAAAAATAGCGAAGGCTCGGTATTTTGATATATATTATACATATTTTAAAATATCAAATATTAATCGTTTGGAGTAGGAATTTACTCATTATATTTACAGCTCACATTATACAGCCCAGTTTTTAAAAAATAGTTAGCGACATAAGTTTTCACAAACCTGCAATACATTCCCTCGAAATTCTTTCCTCTATTTTATAAGATCATTTTTGACTTTCTAGGCCCGCAACTCTCCCTTCCCTCGATTTTAGTTTAGATGTTGTCCTATTCATTTACAGGGAATGATAAGAGTCAATAAGGTGAAAATATTACCTAAAGGTTCCAAACTGACTTCATTATTGCCACCAATAACATCAAAGCAAGTCCATCGCTAAAGCTTTTTCAGCCAAAAAATATGCCAATGGCTTTCCAGAGAGACAGGAAGATGAAAGTAAAACCTGACAGAGGTTATAAAAAGGAATTAATTATTTTATTATATTTATTTTTTATTATGAATAATAATATCGATTTGTTCCACTTTATTAAATTTTAATTCTTCAAAGCATGCATTCAAAATTACAACAAAGTATAGTGATAATTTCATATTTTTAGAAATCATTTTCATTAATATGATAATTGTAATAGAGGATATTGCTATTTAAATATTATCTGTGTATTGTAGGGGATAGGAGAATCAAATATTGACATCTATAATCCCTTATCTAGTAGTGCTTGTAGAAATGAAAATATTTGCGGTCTTCTAACATGATGTGAAGATGTGAACCGCAAATGGACTAAATATAATAAATGCGAATACTACTAAAGTAGAGAGATAACTTTTGGATCCATCTCCTAAAACTAATTCTCTGCATTGCATCTTTTAAAATGTCAAACCACAATTTATGCATATATGTAGAGCTGTCTATAATTAACAGGGAAGTTGATAAATGTTAATAATCATGAGAACTATTTTGAATTTAATGGTACAAAGGTTTATAATTTGAGGTTACAGTTGACAGTCGCTGGTTGCTGTTTTGCTCTTAACTGTCAGCCTTGACTACTTCGTTGGTGCCTCACTGGCCAGGTATACAAAATGTAGTGCAACGTACTTTCTTTATCGTAGTTTGGAGTGTTTGCATCGTTCACTAGAAAAGACATAAGTCAGCAAAATTCGTATTATAATGTATTCCAAGAATCTAATTGTACCCTCTTTAATTTCTATAATTATCAACAACATCAACTGTTTTCGAAATTTGTCGTTCTATAGTAATTGTGATTTTAACTTGATTACTTTCAATCAATCTGAATGCCAGACAGATTTTATCCTGTCCAACCAAAATGGCCAACTATGGACCTTGGCAACATCAAACTATAATAAAACTCTCTTCGGTCGCCATGAAGATAATCCAAGGGATCTCTCTAGAAGTTTCTGCACTGTGAACACTCTAATGGAGCCAGATCCTCATTTGACAAATCTCAACACGACTTTTGGTAAAGAAATAAATCGTCGCGATTCGAGATTCATAATCGTCATCAAAGATGAATTCAAATGGATGAATCCAGAGTGGCGATCAAACCTCACTCAAGATTTGGTGGCTCCACTTTTTATATTGGCAATGAAAGTGGGAAACGAATATTCGATTTACACGGCAAGTCTCTACAATCCGAAGGGTGAGTCTTTAACATTTCATCCAATTAAAATAGAAGACTCCGAAGAAGAATGGGAAAGAAGTTGGAATACTTTAAACGGGAATCTTCATGGTATTCAAATTGGCGGTCTTCCTAGCACATTTGAGCTTGATAGTCCCACTGAGCTACCAGAGTGTAAATTGGAGCTCTATTCTGTTGTAAAAAATAACCGTTTAAATGACAATTGTGATAATTCAGTGAGAGCTGTTGAATTGATGGCTGAAAGATTCAACTTCACTGTCACATATGCATTCCGATATGACGATCTAAAAGAAGAACATCGGCGATGTGGAGCCATAGAGATGTTACTGTTTTTCTCAGAAACCTATATTGTAGAATGGGATGAAACTCTTTTCATTGAGTACTTTCAAGAGTTGATTCCATTTTACTGCGAAGCCAACCCTCGATTGGTGGACATCCCTTTGACAGTTCTGATTCAAAATACATTTGATGATTATTGCTGGTGGATGATATTTTCGCTATTCCCGATTTCATTTTATGCTTTAGGCTTTAGAATTTCTACTTTCTACAAGAAATTAGAGTTTATTTTTGTATCCACAATAGCCGTCCTTTTATATCAGGAAGTTGCCAATAAAAAGAGAAACATTTTGTATTTGGTAATTGTGTCCATGGGATTTCTAATTGCTACTCAATATGAAACGTGGATAACAAGCGAGATTATTGCTCCGCCAGATAGAAAGCAATTTGTGGGAGTGCAGAGAAGGATGAGTCTCTCGTTAGTCGTAGCCTCTCAGTATTATAAAAGGCCAAAGGCAGTGCACACTACCCGAATTTCCATTGTAATTACACCCTACAACCCACATAAATTCGATGAATCATTTTGGAAAAAATCATTATGTATGTAAATTAGCCTACAGATTTCAAAATCGAACACTATGCTTGTGCCCCTACAACCGCTATAGCGGAATGGGGTCATCCACTATATCGGAAACTTTAAACTTTGTAATTAAATTCTATAAAAGCGGATTCAGATGTTATTGAGTATACTGATTCCAAAATTGGACACCAATTTCATATCCCATCAACCGCTATAGCGGAATGGGGTCATCCACTATATCGGAAACTTTAAACTTTGTAATTAAATTCTATAAAAGCGGATTTAGACGTAATTGAGTATGCTGATTTCAAAATTGGACACCAATTTCATATCCCATCAACCGCTATAGCGGAATGGGGTCATCCACTATATCAGAAACTTTAAACTTTGTAATTAAATTCTATAAAAGCGGATTTAGATGTAATTGAGTATGCTGATTTCAAAATTGGACACCAATTTTATATCCCATCAACCGCTATAGCGGAATGGGGTCATCCACTATATCGGAAACTTTAAACTTTGTAATTAAATTCTATAAAAGCGGATTTAGATGTAATTGAGAATGCTGATTTCAAAATTGGACACCAATTATATATCCCATCAACCGCTATAGCAGAATGGGGTCATCCACTATATCGGAAACATTAAACTTTGTAATTAAATTCTATAAAAGCGGATTTAGATGTAATTGAGAATGCTGATTTCAAAATTGGACACCAATTATATATCCCATCAACCGCTATAGCGGAATGGGGTCATCCACTATATCGGAAACTTTAAACTTTGTAATTAAATTCTATAAAAGCGGATTTAGATGTAATTGAGTATGCTGATTTCAAAATTGGACACCAACTTCATATCCCATCAACCGCTATAGCGGAATGGGGTCATCCACTATATCGGAAACATTTAACTTTTGTAACTAAATTCTATAAAAGCGGATTTAGATGTAATTGAGTATGCTGATTTCAAAATTGGACACCAATTTTATATCCCATCAACCGCTATAGCGGAATGCGGTCATCCACTATATCGGAAACTTTAAACTTTGTAATTAAATTCTATAAAAGCGGATTTAGACGTAATTGAGTATGCTGATTTCAAAATTGGACACCAATTTCATATCCCATCAACCGCTATAGCGGAATGGAGTCATCCACTATATCGGAAACATTTAACTTTTGTAATTAAATTGTATAAAAGCGGATTTAGATGTAATTGAGTATGCTGATTTCAAAATTGGACACCAATTTTATATCCCATCAACCGCTATAGCGGAATGGGGTCATCCACTATATCGGAAACTTTAAACTTTGTAATTAAATTCTATAAAAGCGGATTTAGACGTAATTAAGTATGCTGATTTCAAAATAGCGGTTGATGGGATATGAAATTGGTGTCCAAATTTGAAATCAGCATACTCAATAACATCTAAATCCGCTTTTATAGAATTTAATTACAAAGTTTAAAGTTTCCGATATAGTGGATGACCCCATTCCGCTATAGCGGTTGATGGGATATATAATTGGTGTCCAATTTTGAAATCAGCATTCTCAATTACATCTAAATCCGCTTTTATAGAATTTAATTACAAAGTTTAATGTTTCCGATATAGTGGATGACCCCATTCTGCTATAGCGGTTGATGGGATATATAATTGGTGTCCAATTTTGAAATCAGCATTCTCAATTACATCTAAATCCGCTTTTATAGAATTTAATTACAAAGTTTAAAGTTTCCGATATAGTGGATGACCCCATTCCGCTATAGCGGTTGATGGGATATAAAATTGGTGTCCAATTTTGAAATCAGCATACTCAATTACATCTAAATCCGCTTTTATAGAATTTAATTACAAAGTTTAAAGTTTCTGATATAGTGGATGACCCCATTCCGCTATAGCGGTTGATGGGATATGAAATTGGTGTCCAATTTTGAAATCAGCATACTCAATTACGTCTAAATCCGCTTTTATAGAATTTAATTACAAAGTTTAAAGTTTCCGATATAGTGGATGACCCCATTCCGCTATAGCGGTTGATGGGATATGAAATTGGTGTCCAATTTTGGAATCAGTATACTCAATAACATCTGAATCCGCTTTTATAGAATTTAATTACAAAGTTTAAAGTTTCCGATATAGTGGATGACCCCATTCCGCTATAGCGGTTGTAGGGGCACAAGCATAGTGTTCGATTTTGAAATCTGTAGGCTAATTTACATACATAATGATTTTTTCCAAAATGATTCATCGAATTTATGTGGGTTGTAGGGTGTAATTACAATGGAAATTCGGGTAGTGTGCACTGCCTTTGGCCTTTTATAATACTGAGAGGCTACGACTAACGAGAGACTCATCCTTCTCTGCACTCCCACATTTGTGGACTTTAAAGATCTCGTCGATAATGGTATAAGCTGTTGTTGCAGAGAGACAGACGGCAGGAGATGGACGAACAGGGCGACGAATTCTTTGAAAAATATAAAATTGTGGACAAGATGAATTCAAGTGTCTTCATATTTGATTGGGAATTTAATGCAACATCTGAACACATTAAAATGGACTACTGGACATTTGAAAGGGTAATGTTAACCAACTTCACAATGAAACTATTTAATGTATATTTTACAGAGAAAAGTCAACACACTGTGCCCTTAATACCATCTAAAGTTTCTTCTGACGGAATTTGCATGACTGTAAAGGAAACAGCTAATGTCATTATTCCATGGTCTTATAAATTCTATGATTGCTATCGGTATAAATTCCAATCATATTTCCAAGTCATGCAAGAGGGAGGTTTTCTAAAATATTTCAAGGAACAATACGATTTCATTGCTCATTTGGAAAATATAATATCTCATTCAAAACTGAAGCATAAAGAATCTCAGACAACCCCTATTAGTCTGATAATGAAAATCCATGCTATTTTCTTCGTTTGTGGATATTTTCTACTTGGATCATTTATCACTCTTCTTCTGGAATTGTTATGGCACTCTAGATTGATGCTGAAAATAAAGGTCGTCATTCTTTTAAGTCAACTAAAAACCATCGCTAAAGATATTCGAAGAGGATTTCGCGTGTGTCTCCGGCGGACGATGTAAATATCGACTTCGTTAGGAATACTAATGTTGACGTAAATTTTAAGAGTTACATTTACAAATATTTCGGTATAACTTTATTAGTAACTAGTAGAAGTAGAACTAAGATCGTACTGTATACGAATAATTATATAATTATAATGTATTGAATTATTAATTATTGTAATATTAAATCATTTTCGTTATTTTTATCCGATTAGCAAAGCGTGACTATTGTCTTCACAATCAGTATACCGTATTTTTAAGTGCATGTGTGTAGCATGCAGTGCACATTGCATGCTACACTGTTTGTTGTGCAAGATGCAAACGAATACATACAAATACTGCTGGAAAATCTATTTGCTACGGGTCATGTATTCTGCAATGTGCTTCTAAGGATGGAAAAGAAATATTTGTGGTCTTGGTCTTATTGTTCCAAACAACTGTATTGGACATATACATTTTCTATCGTCACTGCTAGCTATGAAAAACTTTTGTAACTAAAATCTACCAATTATATTAAATTTTGTGTTTAGCATTTGAGACTGCAAGCTTTAATTAACACAACATATCATTCCAGACTAGACGTTTTTGTTTATTACAATTACATATTTTATCATAAAATTAACTGATATATTTTAATTACCTATTTTAATCGTTGTACACAAAATACAAAATATACGTAAATAACTCACTCGTAGACAGAAACAGGAACCTTTTTCGTTATTGTACAGTTGAAAATGTTTACATGTGACATGAAATGGCATTTATTTGTTGACACCAAAAAAAGTTTTCACCATGGCAGGTTCAATACAACGAATCAGCCTGCCCAAGAGTATTTTCCTGAGTGACTTGTATTGATAATTTCAGGATAGAGTGGCTTCCCCAACAGACAAAAATTTTCACTTCACAGAAAAACTTTCATTTAATTTTTCCTTAGCCAACAAAATTATTATATGTGCATAGAATTAGTGTTTCCTTTAATTATGGATAATTTGGGTAAAATTATTTCCTATGGCAGGCATTCATGTAGATTATAATGTATTTGTTAGTGTTTTATTTAAAATTATTAAATTTGTAATCTTTTGTTAAAGGGTCATAAATAGAATTGACGAGCAGATGCTTTCCAAAGCAGATATGTCCATGGGTATTGCATGTACGTAAATAAAATCCATTATGCGTCATTGATATATTGTGTTACACAGTTTCGCATAATATAGATAAATCCACGGCATCGTTATATTTCAAATGATTTAAATCCTTTGAAGAATTTAACAATGAATTCATTTCCGAGTGTAATTTCAATCGCGTGGAGCTACCTTGGCCACCAAATAAATATTATCTATAAATAGTAGATGAGTTGTGACCTTATAATCAGAGTTACAATATTAACTGTTTAACGAAACGAAGCCAAAAATATTTCTTGCAAAATGATATTGAAAAACGTTAACGTGTTAATTTGGTTGCTGGTGGCAATATCGGTAAATAATTAATTTCTCTACTTTTGGTTTTAGTTCTGTTAATATTATAATCTAATTTGTCTTTTCAATTTTAGTCATTCCCTTCAGGAAGCAGTGAAGAAACTGCTACTGCAAGTGCAGCATCCGACGCTGCTGTGGAAACCGCCACTGCAAGTGTAGCATCCGACGCTGCTGGGGAAACCGCCACGGAAAGCACTAGCTCAAACTCGACTGAAAATTTAGCAACTTTTGCCGCAGGATGTTTTTGGGGAGTTGAACATAAATTCAAGCAAAAATTTGGAAAAGGTTTGATTTCTCACAAATGTGGCTATACCGGTGGAAATAAGACAGAACCAACATACAAAGATGTCTCCTCCGGAGCTACTGGTCATGCTGAAGCTGTTCAGCTTCAATATGATCCCAAGGAAATTTCATACGAAGAGTTGGTCCTCTTTTTCTGGAGACTTCACAATCCTACTACATTAAACCAGTAATTGATTTCCCATAATTTCTATTTAACTACCAACTGTAAAAATATTGGATTCATAATTTGTTCCATTTATTAACAGACAAGGAAACGATCACGGAACTTGTTATCGATCGGCCGTGTTTTATCACTCACCCGCTCAGAAGGAGATTGCAGAGAGAGTTATAGAAGTAGTCAAGCCCAAATTCAAGGATCCTATTGTTACGGAAATAACTTCTGCAACTACATTCTGGCCCGCTGAAGACTATCATCAAAACTATTTAGAGAAAAATCCAAATGGATATTGCAATCACAGAATGTACTGGTAACTCACCTAGAATACCAATAACCCTATAAGTAATTAAAATATGATATTACTTGTTACCTGTTGGAAAATGAGGATGTAAAATACTTATAACTTGTCATACTACGATTGTTTGTGATTTCTCATCCAAATGTACCATCTAATGAATTTTGATAAACACTTTGAAAAAAGAAAATAGACTGGTAATACTGCCGTTTCAAGTTTTAAATAAATTTATCATTTTCTCACTGAGATATTTGTAAGCTACTACTTATTACGATTTCTCACCTGCCAAATTGCATGGCAACGAGGATGTAGTTCTTGGGTATTGGGTAATATTAAATTAGCAATAGCAACTGTGAGAACACAAACATCTCCATTAGGGATATAGACTCAGAGATAGGAATGATTAGGAATAATTTTGAATAGATGGATAGGTAAGGTAGTCAAATGAGGACGAATAGGACTAAAAAGTTATCACACACGGCTAGTATCGAAGCTAGCACCTCTCGCAATCCGGGCAAGTATTCTAACCATTAAACTACATGTGCGTATAGGAAATTAGGAAGGAATTAGGAAGAGTCATTCTAATGTGAATACAGGTATTCACATTATCTTTCTTACACAACGTTAACATGAGGAGGAAGTTAATCAACATGCATCATGTGCATACATGCTAATTTAGGTGAGAGAGCCGAGCCACTGGCCTCCAATAACACTGAGCGAGCAGAGCAGAGCCATTCAAAAAAATTTCAAGCCACCAGAGCCGGGTCTATGGCTCGGCTCACTAAAAATCGAGCCACTAAAGGTTAAGAAGCCTGTGGGTTTGAAATAAAAATGGCAGGAAAATTTTTGAGCTGGCCGAGCCGAACCACTCCATCCAGTAGGGCGAGCCAAGCCGAGATAGTCCTTTAAAATAATTTAAACAAGCCGAGGTAGGTCCATCAAAAAATTTTGTTCGAGCCAGAAACTAGCATGGGTGATCTTGTGTAGGTATTTTCATATACTTTAAATAGGTGATGATTGACATAGCGATAATACAACTCAAAATATGGCAAATTATATAAATCTACCTATATGGAAAATTATATAAATCTATATGGCAAATTTATAATCCGGCTCGGTCCAGCCATAGACAGTATCGTCGACAAAAAAATGGTATAGCCTATCTTATGTATAATATTAAGGCTCAACTGTTTATAAGTGCAAAAATTATTAGTATTCCAGATTTCTACCAGTCAATAATACTTTGTTGAGTGCCAAAACTATTTTAGATTTATTAGAAACAACGTTTAGTACGTTTTCACTAGTTTTTATTATAACCATAACAATATTATACATTACAACCTGACGCAAAGACCCCCCCCCTCATTTTATTAATACTACATTGATTTGAACAATAAAATCTTAGTACTTTATTTTTTATCAAAATTTCTCCGGAGTCAGGACTTCAATTTCTCAAACTTAGTTTATTATTTATTGCTTACTTTTCAACTTTAGTTCATGTATTAAGTAGTATTGAATACCATATAATTAAGTAAAGTATATATTATATCAAGTGGAAGTAGTGATAGTAACATTTGACAACTCATTCGATAATGTTTTTGGATATTTACCTTTAAATTGAAATCTTAGACGAATATCTTTAAAGACATAAGTTAACATTGTTGTCCTGTACTTACTGCTCATTGATACATAAACAAAAAAAGAAGCGGAGCAACTCAAGTATTCGAAAAGTTCGAATAAAGGTTGGACTGGGTAAATACACTCATCATTAAAATCCACAGACCACATCACAGTAGTATAAATTTCACTTGGTAATTCAGTCACCAAAAAAATTATTAGAATGAATAAAACCATTTTGATTGTTTTATCCGTTGCTCTATTAGAAATTTCACTATTATGGTTCCGCATTTTAGAGCTAGATTTAGTAAATCTCCTCCAGTGTTTGCTAGTTTTTATGAGGCTCCACACCAGGCCAACTGTAAAAACGGATAAAAATGCACACGGTATCCACTTATGGATCAATCTGTAAGGAGAAATTAAATTAATGAATTATATTGAATGTGCGATGTTGACTAGCCATTACTTTGTAGGAAAATTAAAAATGATTTGGAATACAAATAAAATAAAATTTTAATTCCTTTTTGGATAACAAAATAGCAAAAAATAGAAATTACTTACGAAATAATGAACACTATTAGTTTGTAATGGTCACTGTCAGATTTGAAATACAACACCGTTGAAAATGTTTTGTTTTCTAAAGTCAATATTGAAAGCTTGTCACTTCCATCCAGATCCTCCATATGTCCAATTGGTTTAACCAAGAGATACATTATTTGAAATAGAACAACACCGACAATTGTAACAAAAATTGACCATTTGGCATTCCTTTTTGTTAAGAGTTCTATGCTTTTTAGAGGAAATGCAATGCCCAGGAACTTCCAACCAGCAACCAATGCTGTCATATAGGTTGCCAAGATGTGAAACGTCTAATACATTATAATTAAATATATTGTTAAATAAATTGCAAATTAAAATCTTACGTATTACGTTAAGCATAGGTATAGAAAAGTGTCCACTTAAAAATAATTCTTAAAATAAATTTTTGATTTATTTAAGTTTTGTTTTTAAGAAGAATTATTTTTAACTATGAACCTTACCAAGTAACACATTTTGTCTACTAGTATCTCCAACTGATTTTGTGTCCCACATCTAAAATGCTTCCTGTAGGTTGCAACGCTACTTTTTACAAGTCCGGTCAACACAAATAAGAAATCACTGACAGCTAGCACTGCCAAAATGATATACAGTGGATTGATCACAATAGTCCTTCTTGTTAGAACGGTAAAGTTGATAATATTTGTCAAACATCCAACTAAGCAAATTATTCCAAGAAAATAATTGTGATAATGATTATATTCTATCCAAACATCCTGCCAATCTTCTTTACAGTAAACGTACGGTTCTAAAATTCGTATAAAAAGTCATTATATTATTCACCCTCTATTATATCCATAATATAATCAATAAATGCAAGTTGGGAGTACATATTACGTTTTGTACAGGAAAAGACGGACAAATTAAAATTTTTATTATAATTATTGTCCTTGACACAACTGGGTAACTGAAGATTCGTTTTCTCTTTATCATTGGATACGCTAAACTTTCCCTGGATACTCGTAGAATTAAAATCTGGTTTATATTTGCATTTGTACTTTGCAATAATGAAGCCAACTTCCAATTTATACTTGTGTGTATAATTAATACATTCTTCAGCATCAGGTTCTATGTCCTATATTTACGTGTGAAAAGCATTCAGAATTTTTAAATATTTTATTTGCATAATATATTGAAATATGCTAGGAGTTAAATTAAATCTATTATAATCATTATATTAAATTATTACATTAAAAATTAATAAATAAAAATTAAATCATTGTGTAAAATTAAAACCTCTGGCAATTCCATAAAATTTGTAGTTGTTTCAGTATCATTCATGTAGGAACTCATCACCGGTGTGGAAATAAACGTCAATAATATTAGTAACAGTTTATAGGAGTTCAGATGCATTTTTCCAGTCAAAAAAGCACTAATATTTACACATTACATTAAAATAATAGTGTAGAAATGTTTTCCACTTTTCTTAACTTCGATAAATATTCGATCACTTTTAACAACATTTGACTAATTTTTATTAGAATTTAATAAGGAATATTGGTTTTACTTAATATTGCTTATACACAGAAAATATATTATTAAACAGTATAGTTACCTATCCCTCATTTAATCGTTATAATTTTTATTTTGTGACAGTATACATGTAATACTATAATTTCTTTATTGTCAAGCCCAGTACAAGTTCAATGTCACATGAAACTGATTTTTAACAGAGAGGACTGACGTTATATTTTTCTATTCAGAACTTTAATTTATTACAAATCAGTAAAAGACACAAACAGAAGATGACAAAAGCATTATTATATGAAACAGACAAATCTACGTCGTAAAGGTTATAAGCATAGACCGGATAAGTAGGTTATCAAAAAATGATTTAAAGCCAATAGTGTAAATTACTTAGATAATTTAGTTAGGCATTTGGAGTATAAATTCGGCATGCAGTGTATTGTTTTTGTCTTTATATTTATTTACTAGGTTATGTTTGATGGATGGAACCTTGGAAATATTGCTCTTAACATTTATTTTATATAGTGAACCCAGCTAAGGGGCAAATCTAGCAATCGAGAGAAATTCAGCAAGCCACACATCACAGTAATAAAGACAATTTCGAAAACATCCCATTAGGTTATTATGTTAACTTTGTAACTACAAAGTATATTTAAATTAATATACTTTTATTTACTACAGTGGTTGGAAAAATTAGCTGCAGCTACAAATTCCTGATAAACAGGAATTTCCTCTCAGGATAAAAAAGACTCTATTTTCGAAAAAGCTCGCACAAAGTTACCAAAAAGTTACCTTTGAAAATCAAAAAAATTCGATTCCCCGTGGAATTTTGGAAAAACATACAAATTCCATGAGTACAATTTACGAATAAATATTTTTAAAGAATAAATAGTGGTACCCGGTACTGTTATTTAATTCTACAAAATGATGTCCCAACTGGCACAAAGTAATCAAGAGGGTAGTAAAAAGTAAACCCAGCTCTACTAAAAAATGTTGAATAAGTTTGTCGATGTAGCAGAACCAATTTGGATTAGAATTTTTTGAAATGCTATTTAATACGCACATTACTATCATTACGAAATGCTTCCTTTCTCTAATCATTTCCATTCAATCACCCCTCAGCATTTAACCTTCCTATGTAAATTTCTATTATTATTTCGATGTTATAATAATAATATGAAACGACTCATTTCGGTGGTTTAGAGGAATTGGGCTTGCGCATTTTGCTTTTTTGCTTTTAAGGAGCCTGCATATATTACGTGTGCAGTTGATGGGAGGAGGAGGTACTCAAAAGTGTTGCAGTCAGCGCTTACGTTACAAATGGGCTGGGGGAGTGCGTTTTTGCGTTACGTAATATATGCAGGTTTCCTAGGTTCTCCCTACCACACGTACAGACATATATAGACAGGTAAATTTTCTACAATTACAATTATATATAGAGATAATGTTTTTGTGGTCAATGTCATAAATTAAGCAGATACATCGTTTTAACAGACAAGGAATCAAGTATTTTACTAGGTCGTACTTATACTTATTACACAGTGCCAATTGTGACATAGGGAGTGGCTGGGTGTCAATAATACTGTCAAGTTTAAAAAAATTAAATTATTATGTAATAATGTAAAATTGTTTCGCTCTGTTGGTTTCGCGAATTTCTTGTGTATAAAATGGCTTGCTTTCCGTTTACATTTGAATAGGCGTCTATTTTCCGATCTTTGACAATGTGGGAAGTATAGGTATGCATATAATTACAAAAGAGCTCCAAGCATAACAACCACCATCAGAATATCCCTACAAGTTTTTATTCATTGTAATAAGTCAATTATTATTGATAATGAATGACCACAATCCTCACAATGTGCAGTAGAACTATTTATTGAGTTTAGTTTTATTCTGAGTATATTCTATTGGCAAATAAAAATACACATTCTATTTCATGCAACATTTTAATTTTGCATGCATTAATTTGACATGCATCTAGATGACTATGACTTGTATTGTTGCTACCAAAACAGGTTTACTCATTTACTCAATCTACGAGCCACAAAAATTGATCCTTTAATCATATAACATAATTTTTTGTGGATATAATATGTATATTAAGATTAATATTTATGAAACGAATATATATTCTACGCGAAAAGCAATAGAATCACATTTAGTACCAATTCTAGAAGTTATTAACTTCAATCTTTATTGTTCCTTGCTTCCGTTTAATGTTGATTTTGATACTTGATACTTTTCATAAGCAGAGAATACAATAATCTAAACAGTTTCCATTTATATGTACTACAGATTTATATTAGAACATAATATAATAATAAAGTGCCTTTTCCACACAGAAAGAAATGAAGCTGAAACAAAGAACGACGCCAAAGATATAAAAAAAGGAAATGGTATGCTGCAGTGTAAATATAACCTTTGCCTTTGTAGTTTCCATATTTGTAAAATTGATTTTTTGTATCTCCTGTTTGTATTGATACTCTTGTAAAATATCTATCCATCGCTGAAATAACCCGATAATGCCCGTTGTCATCAGAATTTGAGTTTTTCGGTAAAGAACTTTAGAAAAGGCTACGTTGGGAATGGCGATGATTGTTTCTTGGTGAAAAAGCTCATCTTTACCATATATGAATTTCTGTTCATCAAATAGATGCGTTCCATAGATTGATAATTTACTTTTTCTATCTGCATAAGCTCTGTAGTCACAAGGCTCCAAGAATTTTAATACTCTTTCAAAGAATTTCGAATCCGCAGATTTACTTTGTGTGTGCTGCAACTTATTTTTGCATCTAAACTCAGATCTGCCTAATAGAAATTTATTCGGAATTCTAAAGAAATCGTCCGATTTAGGAAAATAGGCGGAAGCTATATCTGAATCAAGAAATTTAGTCACCATATTCCAAATCCATTCTGATGTTTCGTGATCAAGGAGGTTTATACGACGAAATTCATTTTCATACTCATCCCATCGTATAGGTAAATTTCGGCTCGGGTCGTTGGTTTTATTTTCTTTACAATTTAAGGACATTTTGACAGCTCCACAGGAATCATTAAAATGATCATTTATACACATCAATAATGATTTAATTTGTAACGCCTTTGATGACCCAATTTTTATACCAGCGTATTTAAAAGCCTCACTAGCCATGCTATCCCAAATGACTGTGTCTGATGTAATTATTGCAAAACGATCAAGATCTTGAAATGATTCTATTACACTTTTAATCGGGATTTGTGACGTCAGATCTCGGACAATAATTCCCTTATAGGAATTACTAAATACGATGCCAAACATAATCCACGGAATAAATGTGACACAAATTATCAAACGTCCATGTTTATTATGTCTTGAAATCATATTGCAGCTATCAACTCCTTGGTCTAGAATGGACGATAGAAATACAAACAAATTTTCCATAAAAATCCGAAAATATGTCTTTGCTGCTTCCAATTTTGAATTTTCGTAGTACTTTTCGCCTCTTTTGTTCACTTTAAAATAAATTGGTACGGAAAATACGACAACAAAGAAAATCCAACAGAAAATTAAGCAAGCCCAAGTGGTATGATCATATGGTTCAGTATACATCTCCAAAGATAATTTTTGATGAACTCCAGCACACGTCACAAACTTATAGCTATCTAATCCCAGTATTACAAATTTTTTAAAATCAGCAAGGGCGATTCTTCTTAAGGTATAATCTGTTCCGACTTGGATCAGGAATCGTTTAATATTATTATCACTGAAGGTTTTCAACGATAACTCTTCACCTTTAGTGAAACCAGATAAGTTTTCCCATATGAAATTATTAATTACAAGTTCTAGCTGCAGATTTTGTTTGTCTAGTGGTTTGAATGGAGAGAACCATGAATTATTTATTGCATCATTCTTGATGTAGCTTTTATTAGTTTTACTTTCCAAGTAAGTCGAAGGAGTTCCGTTCAAATGAATTTCTTTTAAGGTCCCCAGCAATTGTTCCATCGATGTTGAAATGGAATTTTTGATATCAGATGATATTCTTTTAGTGATTTCTATCCTTTGAGCACAAATTATTTGACATAACAATTGAATGGATGTTACATTGTATTTTGTGACCTTTTTTAGCGATGGAGAAGTGGATAGGCGTGAACTTATCTTCTGAATTTTGATGAACAGGTTGTTATAGGAATATAGAGAAATGACATTATTGGACGATACTAAAGCAAAGTAACCATCTTGTTCACTACAACCTTTAGGCGCCAGTAACATTGTATATTTCGATCCACAAAAATGAGCATTTAAAGCATCTGCTTTGTTACCAGTAAGAAAAAATCCTACTCTAAAATACCACAGTATCCATTTTCTCCGGACTGGCACAAACTTAAAGAAATTCACATGGAGAATGGTAATCGGCATTTTTGGAGCTCGTTCCAACACTGGGAGCATTTTGTCGTAAATAATTGTTACTGAACAATTAATGCAGGAATCGATTATTTCATGTAAATTTTCAATTTCGACCCATTCAGTATATTCATTTGAAGGATAGCCATCAGACAAATAGATGACCTGAGCCAATAAGAGAACACTTGCTAAAAATAATGGAGATCTCATTTTGTTTATTAGATATACTGTTTTAGTCCACAGAATTTTATCTTCCTTTTAGTTTATGTTATCTTAAAGAGTTTAGCCTATTATTGTAAAAGCTTTAAAAGCTAAATATAATTTATAACCAAGAATGATTAAAAATTTGGTCGCTGTGAATACTTAGCTAGACAAAAAGGAATATCATGTATTGTATGTGGTATTAATACATGTTATATAATTTTCGTGGTTATTACTCTGCACGTTTAAAATTATACTGTGTCCACTAAAAACAATTCTTTGCAACTATATATTTCAAAGCTGACATGTATAATTACTGACGGAAAGATAATTGCTCTACAGATATTAACTTTGTGCATAATGATACTGATCGTAACATTTAGCAACAGGAACCAAAGCAATTGAATTTGGGTACCTGTATACTATGTAGCAATACTTTTATAGCTGCACAATATACCAATCATTCCATCCAAACCATAGTAGGAGACGGGGTCAGTATATTATGGTAGTATTTGAGGTATATACAATTACCGTGTTAATGGAAATAGTTCTCCGGGTTGTTATTGTTTCATTGGCATTTTTCTAGCTCTTGAAAACGATAAAAATCGGAATAGTTACCCAGGGGAGCACTATTTCAATAGGGAGAATTAATTCGATTAATACGGTATATAATTATTATACTAAATTACGTGACATTCTGTCATTATTTGAAGAAATAAACTTTCTCAACTGTGTCAACTTTGTTCAAAACTGTATAATTAACTGTTTTGACATTTACAAAGTTAGCAATTAGTCACCCCAATTTGGATATTTTTGGGAAGAGGAAACATTTTAAATAGACTAAAGAATTGGATGTATCGTTTAATAGTGTGTAATTATAATACGTTTTCTCAGAAAAAATACAATTACATGAAAAATAATTATACTCGTTCTGATATCGAAAAAATATTGAGGGCGATGGTAAGCAAAGTGAAGTATACAATATAATACATGGTACTCAGTCTTCCAAAAAGAGCCAGCAGCAGTTTGCGTAATAATTCCACATTGTTTATTCTTTCACGAAGTGAAAACGGAATCTATAATCCAAGTTTTGTAAAACAATTGAGCAACAATATTTGCATTGTTATGTAGGTGTGCCCATAAGAGTTTTGGCAAAATTTTTTGACCAGTTTTGGCAAAACGCTATGACCAGCTTGGCAAATGTTTTTGACCAATTTTGGCAAAACGCAATGACCATAGCTTGTCAAAGGTTTTTGACCAATTTTGGCAAAACGCTATGACCTGTCTGGCAAAAGTTTTTTGACCTGTCTGGCGAAAGTTTTTTGACCAGTCTGGCAAAACGCTATGATCAGCTTGGCAAAAGTTTTTGATCAGTTTGGAAAAACGCTAGGACCGCAGCTTGGCAAAAGTTTTTGACTAGTTTGGCAAAACGCTGACCAGTTTGGCAAAAGCGATATTTTGCATTTGACCAGTTAGCAGTTTAGCAAATCAATTCGGACAGTTTCAGTTTGTTATAATTAAAAATAGCATAGCAAATAATATTATACTGAGTCATCAAAGTCATCACATCATTTTATATTGATTGCAAGTAAATTATCTTTATAAATTTAGCAAATTGAAATCGTTTTTTATATTTTCTAACTAGGTTATGGAAGTATGTAGCTTATTTTAACATACAGTGATTTATTAAACACTCATTTGGAAGGTATTATTGGTTACGTAACAGACCGTTTTCCGTTCTTTGCTGTTATTTTTACATAACTAACATGAATCTCCAAAGGGATGGCCCTTCGCAGCCCATTTTTAGTAGAAAGCGATATGCCCGTATCTATAAAAACAACAAAATGGTACCCTATGTATCTGGGTACCTTGACCTTTACAATTTCAGGGTACCAATAATGGTTAACTAAATACGTGTTAGGGGTTACCACTAAACAGAATACTCTAAATATTGAAAACCAAAATTGCTGTGTTCTGTGGTATATATACAAGTCATGCTGATTTCGACTTGCTGCAGAGTAGCCATTGTAAACATTGCAAAATGTGGGGTATACCAATCATGATTAAAATTTGTGTTTAATTATACTTAACGGCTTTGCCATTAACAATCATAGCGAGATAATTAAGTCTTTTGTCTGCAGTCAGAAATGAGCTACAAAAATATAACGATATTAAGTAATAGTAGTAAGGACGCTAACGAATAATTAATAGTGTTGTGGGTTTCTCTGAAACAATTATCTTAGCAATCTGTTTATCTTCCTAAATTCTCAATTCTCAACCAAGCAGGTAGTTGCACATTATTGTCGCCATGTCGCATATTACCCGTACATAAACCATACATAATAAAACACCACCAAGTATAAAATTGTGCGGCCTGTATTACTCTGTTTCTTTTCGCTGACATTTCTTTCCTGACACAGTTTGGTGATTGGGGATTCAATTTTTCAATTAATTAGTGCTAAATGTTCAATGGAAAAATAATTCCACCAAACAAATCAAATTCCTTCTCGCCTAAAAAAGGGTAATATTTCCCGACTTATCTTTAGTATAAGGTAATATAAATTTTTTCAATCTACCTATATAAGTTTATATTATTACCAAATATATTTGGCAATTAACCTTCACCATTCACATTACGTAGCTTTAAGATGAAATGTATTGTTCAAGTAACTAAATGATAATAATCTTGGAAACAGGTTGACTATCTGTAGGTCTCATTTTCCTGATGGGAACCGATTCCAATTCATACTAACAAGTAACCATTTCATCATTCTATGAAATACAAAAAATACTACTTTTATAAGTGTGGAGTTTAAAGTCAAGTTTGGAAGTTTGGTAAAACGTTTGTTTTGTTATTAACTTTATATATTAAATAGTAACAGCTATCAATTAGTATACTACAACATAGTGAGAGCATTATTATTGATGTATCTAATCGTAATTTTATTATATTATTATTAGTATACCTAATAGAAAAGTCAAAATGAGTAAGAAAGGAAATGGACGACCAAGGAAATTTGCGGTATTGAAACAACTGTCAAAATCTCCATCTAATCAATTTGGAATTACTGCTATAAAAACAGCAGGCTATTTTCCATGGTAATCGATTGTCATTTTATATCATAAATTCTTAACCCAAATCTTGCCAATGTCCGATATTTGTATACATGGTTTAATAATGATACGTGGATGAATGCATAGGAATGCAAAACTATCTGTTACTGTAGAAAAATCAACCCACACACCGCCTGAAAATGACAAATCAGAACGTTGTAACTTCGTATTTTCTAATGGCAAGAATAAGAGCAAAATTGATGCTGTTTCTTTTGGTGACGTTGGAAAAGAAAATTATGACTTACTTAAGGTATTTTTATATCATTTGTAAACCTATTAGCACTAACAAATATTAGTTGTGACTTAACACTAGTGTTTAAGGTCACAGCATCTATAAATGCACTATCTTTTTACAAAAATAGAAAGGAAACACGTATGTAATTCAAGGAAATATTGAAGCACAAAAACGAAACATGAAGCTCACTGCATCAAGTCTGTCTACTTCAAAATTTTCACTGATACTGAGAAAAATATCCATTGAGCAAGAATTGACGCACCAAGGAAATGCTACATCGGTGAACACTTCTCTAAAAGAAGGTAAGCTGTTATCTTGGATATATATTTGTTGTAGTCTGGGAGTCCCTCTACGACTAGACTGGGAGGGATAACTCTGTACCGAACCATGAGGTTTCAGTCTGGGATATGTGTGCTTTATACTTAATATTTATGAATTATAGAAAATAATTATTACAGTGAATAAAAAATTTAAGAGTAACGTAAAATCTGCGATATTTGTGGCACTTATACACATAGTATCATTCATATTAATCCTTATTACGACAGTCTCCTTTCCCTCCCAGACTACAACATATATACCTACGTAGATAATACTTTATATACTCTATACAGTTATATTATGCTCTAAAATACCAATTACCGTCTATTATCCTCTCATTGGTTTTCATTACTTGCCTATTAATATGAATTTTTTTGTAGTAAAGCAAAAACTGCAGAAGGGTAGAAAATTTAACCAAGAATTTCATAACCTGACAATCAAGAGTGGTCAATTGTATCGATACTTAGGTTGTGAGACTTGTACTGCAAAGGTAACGTTTTAGTTTCTGATAAATTTAATTCACATAATAGTGTGACACTGCTAGTGTCAGGTACCATACAAATACAAATATATTGCATTATAAAATTCGTAATTACAGATTCAATTTCGTGATGGAATGGGAAAGTTTGTCTGCCCAAATTGTCCCAAAAAAGATAGAACGGTAAACAGAAAAATGTGTATGATGCTAAAGGTAATGACTAAATTGAAGTAATAATATTTATTGCAAAATCTACCAAAATTTCGTTTTGATATGTTATAATATCAATCTTAATTTAATTTATTCTTCAGCATATCGTGCTGTCTGACGATTCGGGAAATGAACTGGAGAATGTGTTATGCTTCAACAAAGACTGTGTAAAACTTATTGGTAAACAGGCTGCAGAGTTTGAGCATGATTTACAAGCTAAAGTTCTGTTTGAAGACCTCATTGGAGCTAAAATAAGTGGAATATTACGACTTGTAATGGAAAAGGTTATTGCACTATTTTACAGCATCGTAGCAGTAAAGTATCATTAAATGAGAGTTTTAATAATTTTAATTTATTACTAGACAAGTTCAGCAACAGCTTGTGTTAACTCTTGGAAAATAATTGCAACATCCATTACTATGGAGCCCAAAAATGATAAAAAAGGGGACGACGACGAAATTGACGACGTATTTTATACAGATTCTCTTATACTGATACAGAAGACATGGAAGATGATATCATAGATCAAGTCGCAAGGCTAGATGTTAATGTTCGAAGGGAAAATAATGCTCAAACATTGACGGTATTTTGGAATAAATATTTGTTTAAGGCAAGGTCATGGATAAATGTAATTAATGTTACAATTTCTTTCTACTAGATTGAAAAAATATAAAATAACAAAGAAACCGCCAGGTCTTGCTTTGATCATTAATAATAACTTTTTTCCTGAGCGGAAAAAGAACAAAGAACGTCTCGGGTCGGATAAAGATGTTCATAACATAACGAATTACTCAATGCATTTGGTTATGAGATTTTTCAAAAAACGTTCACTGATGTTAAATCAAAGGTGAGAAAATCGACAATTCTATCTTGTTCTAGATAATCCAATATTGCAACAAATAAAGTACGGACAGTATTTCGTTGGCTATATTACGCTTAGAGATTAGACAAGGTATTTCAAAAATACCTAATAGGAAATTCTGCTCAGCTTAAAAAGTAAAAATCACGCACGTATCCAGAAATTTCCGTAACCAAAAATAATGGCAAAACAGCACTAAGAGCGAAATCTTTTCAACTTTTACCCTTTTTTGGGAAAAAACTCTTATTTTTCTCAGATTTAGGGTGCGCTGCACACCTCCCACCCCTTACTGGATACGAGATTGGATGTAATTAATGGTTTTCAGCATAAATGCTGCAGAGCTAACAATTTATGAAATAAAGTAGTTATATACTTTTGTCAAATAGGATTTAGGCTGATCTGCGCATTTAACTGTTGCCATTACTATTTTATTGTTGATTTTTACAGCAACTTCCAAAAATTATCAGTCATTTCAAAAATGCACTTATGGAGAGTGATGTGGAATCATTTGTATTTGTCATCATGAGCCACGGCAATACACACGAAATTGAAATGGTGAATGGAGAATCAATTAATTTGTATGTGGACATTCTCACACTGTTTTCTGAAGAAGAATTTCCAGAGTTTACCGGAAAGCCAAAAATCTTTATAATTGAAGCATGCCAGGACTTTTACTTGTCTCATCGGTCAATCAAAAGCAAACCTCCAGACGTTGTGTTTTCGGACATGTTGGTATGTCTGCCAGCACTTCCTGGGTATAATGCTTACCGCCGCAAGTCTTTAGGGTCTATATTTATACAATCATTAGTTCAAGTATTCATGGAAAACGCTTGTAACAAGGACATTGAAAAGATTTTGAAAATGGTAAACCAACGTAGTTTAACTATTTGAGCCTTTTATACGATCAACTTGCTATCTCGTATCCAGGACGTATCCAGATATTTTTAAAGCATTGTTACTCAGGCCGACGAAATGTTATGAAATTTAAAACAGCCGAATCCCCTGGTGGAAATACCTCTTGCCTGATTCAAATTATCAGTTCAATAGGAGATTTATTAAGAAAGAACGGAGAACGAAAGTTTATTAGTGAGAACTACCCACAGCAATCTTTTTTTCATACCCCATTCTAACAAAATATTGAAACTGTGTAAAATATG
Organism: Tomocerus qinae; assembly: GCA_020055645.1. NCBI lineage: Eukaryota > Metazoa > Arthropoda > Collembola > Entomobryomorpha > Tomoceridae > Tomocerus > Tomocerus qinae. The sequence continues at coordinate 44,421,823 of CM034546.1, read as the reverse complement.
AGCTTAAATTCCGTTTCTTTATGTAAATCCAGCGGGTTAATGGTTTTAAATCCACTTGTAAAAGATTTAAAAACATTAACCCACTAGGTTCCAATTCCAATGGAATTTAGAGCGGATTGGGCATTTTTAGATGAGTATTAGATGGCATTTGTAACTGTACATTGTAAAAATATGTTTGTACTACAGTATTTAAAATTAAGTGAATCTATATATTTTAATTACATAAAGAAATGGAATTTAAGTACATATTTTACAGTTGGTAAGGTTGCTGTGGGCAGTTCTCATTAATAAACTTTCGTTCTTCGTTTCTTCCTTTATAAATCTCCTATTGAACTGATAATTTGAATCAGGCAAAAGGTATTTCCACCAGGGGATTCGGCTGTTTTAAATTTCATAACATTTCGTCGGCCTGAGTAACAATGCTTTAAAAATATCTGGATACCCCTTGGATACGAGATAGCAAGTTGATCTTATAAAAGGCTCATTTATATTTTAGACTAGAATGTAGCCATAAAAACTCAGGTCTCTTATTTAACAAATTTTAATAGGTTCAAAAGGATCTAAGGAAATATTTACATTGCGAGACTAGCACCGGAAAGATAAAACGACGAAATCAGATATCAACTTATTTTCCATTGAACTTCAGCAACGATTTTTTCTTTCGGATTGATTAATGTTTGAAAACTGTATAATATATGTTTATTTATCATTTATTTTATAATATGTAAATATTATATAGATATTTGATTTTATTTCTCATAATTGTCAATCCATAACATATTATGTTAAAAACCAATAACCCCAAAATCCAACTGTTAAAAAAGACCTATTTTATTTAACGTACTGGCCACACTAGTGAAAGAGGTTGTGGTGCATTTTTTCACCAAATTCTCGACTGTCTGAGCAAGCGGCCTGACTAAAATTTTCAATTTCCACCCATTCAGTGTATTTATTTGAAGGAAAACGCGAGAGAAATAGGTGACTTGAACCGTTAAGAGAACACTCGCTAAAATAAATGGATGTCTCATTTTGTTTATTGGATATACTATCTAAGTCCTCAGAATTTTATCTTACTTTTAATTTATATTATTTTAAAGAGCTTCGGCTATTATCTTAAAAGGTTTAAACCTAAAAGGTTTAAGTTTTAAATTATATTGTGTCCACTAAAAATTTTATTTTGTAACTATGTATTTCAAAGGAGAAATTATGTTAATCTGCCATCAAGATCGAAAGATAAAATTCCTCCATAAATATTAACTTTGTTTATGATGATACTGATCGTAACATTTAAAAAAAATTGCAAGTGGGTACCTATATACTTAGTAATATTTTTATAGTTGCACAATATGCCAATCAATATATCCACACCCTCTGGCAGGAGAGGGGGTCAGTGTATCCTAGTAGTATTAATTGAAGTATGTACGACTATTATTATAATAGATCGCATGTCATTCTGTCATTATTCAAAGAAATAAACTTTTCCAAGTGTGTCAATTTTGTTCAAAACTTTCTGTATAATTAACTGTTTTGACAATTACTAAGTTAGCAATTAGTCACCTCAATTTGGATATTAGGAAGAGGAAACATTTTAAATGGACTAAAGAATTGGATAAAAGTTTTTAGTAGTATGTAATTATAATACGTTTTCTTAGAACAAAATTACGTAGAAAATAATAATTTACTCGTCCATATGAAGAAAATATTGAAGGCGATGGTTAATAAGTAAAGTACTACTACTACTACATGCTACTTAGTCTTCGATAAACAAGCCGCACCAAGCAATTTGCCTAATTTCACATTTTTATAGTTTCACGAAGTGAGAAACGGAACCAATAGTTCAAACTTGGTCAAATAAATGGGCAACAATAATGCATTGTCATGTAGGTGTGAACAAAAGACGAGTTTTATTACAACTGAAAATAATACCATCATATTATTCAGAATCCAATTACAATAAAATCGAATAAGTTATATTAAGGCTACCTCGCCCGAAACGCACTAATAACTTTTGAGCTCATTTCAAAAATAGCCAAATTGCTTTCAATTTAGTTGTTAAACCAAAAATTTTACCAATTCTAATGTATAATTTATCTAATTAATTTTCAAACAAATTAAAATTTGACACCTATTTTAGTTTAGTTTTAGCACAAATCCACAACATATAATATGTAACTAACATCTACCATTAAATCTCATTTATTTTTAGACGATTTAAATTCTTCAAGCATGAATGGCATTTATAATTAACATTTTAATTATCCGATCGTATTCAGCCATGTCATTCTGATTTGATGTCAACGCAATTAACATTTGGAATGGAAATTTTGTGATTACCTGATGGAAGTTACTTTTACAATTGCTTGAATAACATCCGAATCAAATTGATACAATGTGCACCTGCAGCATAGATTTTAAATATCATTTATGATTCCATTTCATCTTTTCTTGAGAGTAGATCTTGAGAGTTACTCCCATATTTTAAATTGAGATTAATGTCAATTAAATGTATACTTTTAAGCTTGATTTTCACACAGTACACTCAAAGGTTTCCACTAACTAATTTTTTTTGCTGTAATGATTTCACAATAATCAGCATAATATATTTAAACAGACAGCAATAATTCCCACAACATATAACACGACTATCACTATTAACACACATTTAAATATATAGAGACTAGACAATTCAAATGATTTAATAAGTAATGACATTACTATAATTATCAAGTTAGATGGTCATACATTACTTCAGCGATGTAATTCTCACGTGAATAAATTGTCATTAACGTGATTCACCTTTGGAATAATTTGTTTGGGATATTTTGGTAAAAGTTCCTTTTACAATTGCCCGAATGTCATCCAAATCAGAATAATACAATGTGCACATGCACTAGAGATGGTCAATATTATTCTATAGTATCAATTCTTGAGAGTAAGATCTTAACTTCCACATTAACAAGTTTAATGTGACAGAAATGTTTACTTCAGCTACGTTTTACATACTTAGTTTATCCTACAATACATTTAAAGCTTAACATTCAATTTTATATGCTGAAATGATTTTTCATTTTAATCAGCATACTAATTAAATCTACAACACTTAATTTCACACAAATTGTAAGTTACTACAAGTATTCACTATTAACATCCATTTAATTCTAGACAATATGATGTTTTGATATAAGTTCCTTTTACAAAGGATTAAATATCATCCAAATCAGAATAATACAATGTGCACCTGCACTATAGATGTTCAATATTATTCAATAGTATTAATTCTTGAGTGTAGATCTTAAGGTTCCATTTTTGAAATCTTAAAATTGTAATTTTACATACAAATCCATACTTTACGCATTTAATTTCCACACAACGCAATCAAGTATTACATTCATTTTAATTGCTACATTGATTCAGCACATTTAAAGCCACAATAGTTAATTTCGCACCACATACAGGAATAATACATGTAACACCAAGACTATTATATGTAACATTGATTTCCAGATATTTTAAGCTAAAGTAATAGTATTCCAAGGATACTATTAATATTTGAACTGTTCTGTTTTTTGTGATAACTTCCAAGAACTTCCTTTCATAATGTGCAGAATTTGGATACTTTACGTACTTAATTTGCACTTCAAAGATTTACACCAATTTTATTTGGAAGAAATTCATTTGACAATATGCAGAATATCCTCCAACTCCGAATGTAACAATGTACCATCATCATACTCAATAATCAACTCTCTTGAATGTAAGATCTAACTTCCATCTTAAAAATTCTGTCATATACAAATGCATGTTTAGTTTTCACACAAATACACTAAAAATTGTATTTTATATGCTGAAATGATTTTTCATTTCAGTGAAAGCACAGTTTAAATCCACGCCATCACAATTGGCACATCAATAAAACTTTTGATGCATAACTAGCAACTATCATTAATTTCCTATCATATCATTAATAATATCATAGCAACTATTAAACATTAATTTCCAGTTTCGGATGACTTAATTTTAATTTCTAATTACTAGTATAACAAAACAAATAATATAAATCAATTTTCAAATTATTTAATTAAGTTAAGCATCCATACAATTGTCACATTACCGCAAACTGTCATTGTCCCATAATGGAAATACAATACAAAAATTAGAACTAAAAATGTACTTGAAGTAAAGTAATTATTTGAATGTAAGAGCTAGCCTACTTAATGAATTTTACACTCATACATACAATTCACGAAACTTACAATTCACGTATTTAGTGTTGACACAATAGACTGAATAGAATGAACAGACTTAACATTTAGTGGCCAAGATGATTTTTCCATTTCAGCCAGAAGATTTAATTCATCAGCAGTACTTGGCACAATAACAGACAATGATAACTCTATGGTATAACATTCATTTTCTAATTTCTACGTAGTAATGACATTTAGAATTTAAATTAATTCTAAATTAGCATGTCAACCCTGTTGGTTTTATATTTGGAATGATTGATCCAAATATGCATTGAATATTTTGTGATTAAGTCAACGCCTTATTTGTTATTTAAACTAAATTGTCAAAACAACATGAAGTAATAATGACATTTCAAAAATTACTAAAGATATTTAATGATAAGAGATCTCTTTGTTTACAGTTTTGAACTATTACTGAAGATTGCAAAACGATTGCACATAAGTCTTAAGGAAAATAATAATACTGGTTACCAGGTAATTGTAGTTAGCAGGTATTCATTTGCGACTAGGAAGTCATTGATCTGAGTAATGGAGGTCAAATTACATCTTTTTTAAGGAATAGTTTTTCCCATTGTGTATTCCAGGAAAAAAGGACCATAGGTTAGGTATTTGTTCTGATAACTAAAAATCTGGTGAAATTATTAAAATTATTCAAACTATTTACATAAGAAACTCATCTATTTTTGTACTTGCGAAGTTAAAAAACATTTAGAAATAATAGTAAAATAATAAAATAAAATAAATAAATATTTTAACGCCCTTTGGATGTACCCTGTTCCCATTGATTTTTGTGTGTGGTTAAAATCCAAAAAAGCCAAATAATTAGATACGTTTGTGATGGAAAATGTCTTTATAGATTTTCATATTAAATATATTAAACGTAATATAAATTAATTAACGTATTCAACTCCTCAGCATGTCTAACAAAATGTTAAGCATTTTTTGACAAGTTAAAAAGATAATGGTTTTGGCATTATATTATAATGGTACCTAAAAACTTAAAATTTGTTAGTGAAGTTAACTGCTTCAAAATAATCACCAAGAAAATTATTTACAATTCAATCTACAGTCTGTGGACAAATTAGAAAAATTTCTTTAAAAAAGACGTATCTTTGACCTCTCTGGCGTTACTAACAATCTCCAAAACTCTACCTACTTTTCTAAAATATAATTACCAGACTTTAGTTTCGGCCAGTCTTCGATATAATATATGTTAATATGTGAGAACGTAAATATATAATGTCATAAGTAAATATATATAAAGTCACAGTTGAAAATAAAGTTTCTGAAATAGTTACCGGTTGTTTCTGCAGTTGTTGTTATTTTAACAGTAAAGATGATTAGGGATAAGAAATAACGAAATACATGATAACTTCGTCATCTATTCTGTTCTCGAAAATGGGAGGATAGTTTGGAGGGATAGCGTTGCTTTTGGGAAATTTTTTTATCCAGAATTTTGCGATCTTCAAAGGATTTGTATTGTATTGATTTGATGACCAATACTCCTTTCATGACAGTGAACACCTTAAAATACAAAATTATTTAAAATTATTGAGCATATAGATGTACATAATTGTATTTAATTATTAACTACATTATTTATTAGTAATGCATATGTATATACATGCATGTATATATACGTAGTCTCGACAGGGGGAAATAACCAACCCCATTTGCCCCTGATAATAAATTAAATGTTATGAGAAATATTATCAAATGACTTACAGAGTAATGGTCTTCGGTTGGATATTTACAAATCCAACCCTGAGATTTCTTAAACTATGGTAATTCCAGGAAATTTTCCATGCTTGGCGATGTTGACGATGGTGTAGATGATTGTGTTGACGACGAAGGTAATTCGCGGACAGAGACCACAGCCGAAACATTTTGGACTGAGACGGATGGTCGATCAGATTCGTCGTCGCTACTTTCGATTTGTATAACTTCGTCGGCAGCTCTCGCAGCAGGACCTTGACATTCAGCGATGGTAATACGGACTTCGGATTCCGACAGAAAATCATGCGGCGGTATGGTTGGAGGTCTCCAAACCACGTCTACAGATGCAGACTCTTCAGATGAAGATGTTGGATGGAATGGTTGAAATTCCGAATCAGAATCCTCTTTTGGCTCTCCTGGCTCTGCTACCAAATTATTTCGCAGATTAGCAGTAGACTCCACGACTTCTGCCTCTGAATCATTACTGTCACTCTCGAGGTCAATCAATGGGGCTTCATCGTTATTTTCCACAATAGCTGCCGATGGTCCTGGGTTGTTTGATTCCATTTCATTTTCCTCCCCAGAACTAGAACACTCATCATCTGCATATTCGGTTTCTTTGTCAGGGTTAAGCAATTTTCTTGGTGGTTTGGGACCGACTTTAATGTCCAATTCTTCATCTGAATCATTTGATTCCGATCCAGATGGGGATCCAACCGGTTTTATACGCTTAGCTTTTGGTGGTGCCTGTGTATCATAGTCTTCCATATCGGATGCCGACAATTGTTCCGCATTGGCAGCGCGCTTTAACACATTGGGATCCAAAACCTCATTTGGAGTTTCATCATTGGATTTTGCTGCTGCTGCTGATGTTGATGGTTGAACACTTTTAGTAGTACCTTTGGTTTGTTTCTTTGGCAAGATGACAGCTTTTTTCTTCGGAACCGCTTTTGAATTTTTAGTCCTTGGCTTTCGGATGACTGGGGGAGTTTTCTTTCCAGCTGCTTTGACTGACGACCGGGTCACCTGCCATTTTAAAAACAATAACGAGCCCAATATTTAGCACCAAATTGGAAAATATCGAATTAATTATCAAAAATCTATATATTTTATATTATACCCTTCTGTCATCACAAGAATTTGATCTCAAAACTTTCTTTTCCATTCCAACTTCTCGTGTATTCGATCTTTTGCGATTCATGGCTGAAGAACTACTGTCAGTAGCTGAAACTGTCCCGGATAGTAATAATCCTTCACACTCCAAATTTTTCCAAAATGTCAACTAGGAAGCTCAGCAAAGTGCGTAGGTGTGTAGTACGTGAATGAACTGCAAACACAGAGAAACACAGCTGAGGCTACCTGATCTCTTCTTCTTCCTCTACTCACCTAAAACTTATGAGCGTCGAATCGATAAATCAAGGACGACATCCTTGTACACAGTAGTTCCAGGTGGCCCCAGTGATTATTATTATTTTACTTTGTTTACCCGACATGCGATACCCGAATTGACCCGAATATAAGTAACTTATGATGAATGATAATTATGAAACTTGATTTCAGTTAGAATACAAACTGAATGCCAGTTAAAACTAGATACTCGTTATTTTCTATCTCGCCGCAGCCACGAAAAATTTGGGGAAGGGCGGAGAAATTATAAGTGCGAAAATATTGTTTTAAAGCAAAATTTTCTTTTCAACGACTTCGATGGGGCTCACCCCTCGGCTTCCCATCTCTGTGTCCCTCTCTCGTCTACAAATTACTAACGCATATTTACAAGCATAAATATATTTTTGAAAAACGTACAACTATAAATACAAAAAATTGCATTAAAAGGAAAAACAAATTTTGATAATATTGAGATTGTTTGAATTTTTGCTTATAAACGGGGATAAAAAATCAAAAAACCTTTCTACATGTATTTCCCTACTCCAAATTTTCAAATTGAATATTTGCCAAAATATTTTACGGATCTAGAGAATACGATTATACTCACTGTGTTTACTTCCTTTACTCAGTTTGTAGGAGACTAAATGAAATTTTAGAATAAAATGTCTTTATTTTTTAAACATGCTGCTAGCCAAGAATGCCGACGGCTAATTTCAACTACATGTGGCATTAACCATTTTATTCAATTAAGGTTTTTAATTATATACTCCAAAGCATTTACTTTAGGGTAGGCTTCAAAAAGCCTATGCAAAGACATCCGACAACTACTCTCATCCTTCACAAACGCAAACCCTTTCTAAACCCACGCCTTAATATCCAAATTATGAACAAATTAAGGTTTTCCAAAAAATATAAATACTGCCAACTGCAAACCTAATGTACCTAATGACAGACGAATTTCTATCGTACCCCAAACTTAGCTCAATGGACTTTGACGAAATCCTAGCGTACCCAAAACGTATATAGCTCAATGGACTTGGACGAAGTCCTAGCGTACCCAATTCGTACTTACAAAATTAAAAACCTTAATAGATAAATGCCGTCGAAAGTTTCCCACTGCTGCTGAGCGAAATTTTTTTCATAAAAATAGTCTTTAGGGTAATATTGCCTGTTAAAAAATTAGGCTCCCGTATCTTGGAGAACAATAAAAAGATTATATAACGTCTTTGAAATTTTTAAAATTTTTAACTTACTCACTTTCTGTCCGCGCACTTTGCTACTTTGAGATTTTGTAACATAGTTTCACAAAGTGCGGAAGCCCACGTCGCCCACGTGATGAAAGCGCAGCCTCATTGGTTGAATGTAGTGAGGGTCGAAGTCGAATTGCTGACCTGCGGATTTATCTGAAGAAAATCTGTGCAGATTTAATCCAAAACGGTTTATTCGACGTCCACCAAACGTAACGTGCTTTTGTGGGGTGCATTCCGAAGTTACCCGACAGAGGCACTTTGATAATAGTGGACTTCGGGTGAACTGTTTTGGGGTACATTATTAAAAACATTAATAATTACCACACGATATGAATAGTACAGTAGTTCGAAGTTGAAAGTAACAAAATATTCCCAGGGGTAGTTCACGTCACGCTCATCACTTGGTTGTGCAGCCGATGACGCGATTTCAGTCTGCGGATCTAACGAAGTAACAAACTGCGAAAATGAGTGGATTACCTTTAGGGAAATGAAATATTAGGCCAACTCAACCTACTCGCAGAATTGCAGAAATGCAGAAACGCAGTCAGTTTGCGCATGATCAGAAACATTTGCCTCATTTTTGCAACAACCTGCTTGAGTTGATTTTGCAACTAAAAATAGCAAATTTGCATTAGCATTTCCTATTTACCTGTGATAAAAGTTGCATTATTCATCTCCGGAGATTTAAACTGCTGAAATCATTAAGCAAAAGAAAACTCGTCGACTCAATTGCCAAAAATACCTGACTAGGTTATTATTATTGATGTTTACTTTTTGGTAGTAGCTATTTAAATAAAATTTTACCTCTTTTGCCTTCTAACTTTAATCGATTCTTTCAAAAACGAAAGAATTGATTTCACTCGGACACCACTTTTGTTGACCTCTTGTTTGTTAGGTATTTTTGGAAGTAGTAGGTTGTACATTTTTTAGTTTTTGGGGATGTGTTGTCAATCGTTCAGGAATCAATTGTAGGTAAAAGAAACTTGTGTAATTTTAAAACACACGATAGATAGTTCACATATGTGAATGTACTAGTAATTCTAGCTGCTGCGAAAGCAAGGTGCAGAGTAAAACATGCCTTTTTGCTGCGCAATTCTGCTCAGAGTTTGCAAACGTATCAGCCAATGAAATGATTGGATTCGGTTCGAAATGAATCCCGCGTTCGCAGTTGTTCGCAGTTCTTCAACTCTGCGTATCTGCATCAGAGATCGGCACCGGCCGGCCATTAAATGCCAATAATTGCGGCCGGGCCGGGCCGGGCCGCGTCGGCCACTATTAGTTTTGGTTAGTGGCCGGACGCTTTCCGGCCGACCGACAAAGACTACTATTTGTACATTTTCATATTACAAAATTTTAAGCATTTTCATTGATGGCCGGCCGGCGGTTCCTCATGACCTATACTGGCCGGCCGAAGGCCGGCCGGAAAAGCTATATAAACATTACTGGCCGGCCGAAGGCCAGCACGAAAAGCAATGTGATCATTACTGGCCGGCCGCAGGCCGCCCGGAAAAGTAATGTGAACATTACTGCCGGCCGAAGGCCGGCCGGAAAAGCAATATGAACATTACTGGCCGGCCGAAGGCCGGCACCGAGACAGCGTTTAAGTAATTACTGGCCGGCCGCTGGCCGGCCGATAAAACGATGAAGTAATTACTGGCCGGCCGCAGGCCGGCCGGTTCTATTTATGCTTTTACAGGCCGGTAGACTATCCTATAATATAGTTTATGGCCCTTTCTTCTATTCCATAATGGCTGCAGTATGTATACTTACGAATGTATATTTATTTATTTATGTATAATTATATATATATGGATACCGTATTCCATCGCAACCTCCAAAAATAACGCCCTTTCGTTGAATGTTTGCTTTTGCTACTCGCATTTTAGGTACTAAAGATTTCTCATACAAACAAAATATGATAATTAACCTTTCTTTGCATAAACGAGATGACGGGCCATTACCTAATTTTGCCACGGCTTTCAAGGTACAAGCATTCATATGATTGTTGTGATAGCATGTGAAATTTGTGCTGTCCGAGAGATTGATTTTAATCAGGAATGCCACGCATCTTGGTTAAAATTATTAAAATTTATTTTACTTTGTATGTACTTTATATGTTGAACAGAAATAAACATTGGAAAGGTACAAAAGTTATTTCAAGATATTTATTTACATCATATTATAAGTATTTGCTTCAGAGGAACCAGTCAGACTGGTTTCTATTTTTAAATTAATTAAGATGAAAGCACATCAATTATTGGTGAGGGCTAGTCGGACTGCTAACTAATAGGAAAGCACATCTTACTAAAATATGAGTTTGTATTTTCGTCATCATGTTGGCATATTATCTTCTTCGAAGTCAGTTTCTGAGTCTGAATCGATTACCCTGTAAAAATGAGAAAAACTTAATAATACCAAATTATTTTTCATCATATTCCAAGTCAATAAATTAAAAATGGAATTCAATGTCATCACTGACTTATATTCAGAGGTTGTCATGGATCGATTGTCTGTCTCTTCAACAGAACAGATGATTAACTTTTTTATTTGGACTTCCTTCGACTGATGTTCGTCACTTTTCCTTTTTAAACATTCTGGATTTTTGGTAACACATCTATCGAATTTCATTAAAGGGTTAAGAAATTTCAAAAAAATATTTCATGGTTCACAATTTGACTAAGAGTCAAATTTAAAAAAGTATATTGCATAAGTAATGTATATATAAGGCTTGCCTTTCACGATCAAGTTCAATCCCTGGATCCGAATCGGGGGCATTGCTGGTGTCAACTGCCAAGCTAGAAGTCTCTGATAATGTAGAATTATTTTTCATAGCTTCTGCCTTGCTTAAAATCCAGCTGTCTGCTGAAAGTCCACGTTCTTCGGGATATTCTTCTTCCACACTGCATAGTGAAATAAATATGGTAGTATCTAGTAGTTACTAATTTTATTATATAATATTTGGCAAAATCACTGAATAGAATGGGAATTATTATTAACTATTAACTACCTGAAAATTTTAGAACGTAATTCATTCAAAACCAAGTCAACTGCATGCACAAGCAACAGATCAGTCAATCGCACGGGAGTGGGATTTTCATCTCTAGTATCCGGTTCAACTTTGGGGTAAAGTATTTCGAACAGCGCGTCCCAAATTTTTTTCGTTTCTGTTTTTTCTCTTCGTTATTTGTATCCATGATAAACAATAATGTTTTATTTAAATTCAGTTAATTGTGTTTCATTTAATTCAGTGTCATTCGCCAGATTAATACTACAACAAATCCAACTAACCTATTATATCGCGAATCACAACGAGGATATTTTTAAAAGGTTCTGGTCAGACCAGAACCTTCTATTTTCCTCTACTTATATTTTGTAATGAATAAGCAAACGACAAAATGGTTTCGTAATATTCAAAATTCGAATAAGTTAATTTTTTGGCTTTTTTAATACTCTTGACTTGACCTTGCCGACTGAGCTTGACTGCGTTGTGCGTTAGTGCTCTTGTACCGTATACGATCTACGATACCAGTAGTGTTTTGGTAAACTGAGTACTGAGTGAGTACAGAAAGACGGTGACATTGTGTGCGGTGCTTCTGCTTAGTGCTTGGAGGCATTACAGTGAGTGAGTTGCTGAGTGGTACTCGACTTCATTTGTCATTCCGATGTGCCATTGCGAATCTTTAAATTCAAACTTCATATTTCATATTACCTTCCTGTTTCTACTTCCTACCTGCTGTTTGAGCAAATTTCTGACGTCAATAATAAACAAGTTCACATTTTGGATTTAACTCGTTAACTCACCACACCAGTTCGAGGTTCACAGGAAGCTGAAATTTAATTGGTTCTTCTAAGACGTAAGTTTACTATAATTCATCAACTATTGACTTCAACGGCCAAAGTTTAATTGCCTATAAAATGATCTAATTGGCCCCAATTTCATTGTGCATAGTGCATAGTGCTGGGTATATCGCAACAGCATGCTTAAACCAAAATTTTAATATTAAAATGTATGGCTGGACTGTGGATGCTGTAAAAAGAATTCAAAATTCAGAAAAAATTTGTCTAATTCCGATACTTGCTGTTAATATTTTTCATCCACTAATTACTTACATTTAATTACTTTCCTCCAGTCGAGATTGCATCATATCTACAAGATATGGAAGGAGGGACATGTGGATCTGGTCCGACCAGATCCAATAAAAAGTTGACGATGAGAGACATCCAAAAAATCCAGGAGAAATATGGGGTATCAGTTTTGCCAAAGGACCTTAGCCGGGAAATGAAAAGATTAAGCGAAAAACGGAACGAGACATCAAGTAAGTCGGTTGGTTCATTAATTACGTTGCATAAAGAGATAAATTAAGTAGAGTTGTGTTGTATGACTAAACGATGTGTAAATTATTTTTAGCATACGGAACGGCTAAGCACACAAAAAGTTGAAAACGGAGAAATGAAAAAGTAGAAGTCACGATGTGGAGACCGAACAATTCAATGGTATCCTTCAGCAATTCTCTTCCAAGCCTGGATTTAGATAAGAAGCAAGAATATTTAATTGTACAATGTAACAAGACGTATTGGGAGATGCACTTGCACTTGAAAAATCAGGATGAGATAGGCGTAGATTTAGAACAGAGTCTTAAAAGCCATATTGATAGAATAGGTCTTATACAAATAAGTAGTAAGGAAAAAAACTTTTTGGTTGATACATTTGCTGTTCCAATGGAGTGTCGTGACAATTTAAAGAAAGTTCTTGAAGATTGTACTATTTTAAAAATAGTTGTAGATTTGAAGAACGATTTTATGGCTCTCCAGAGAGATTTTGGTATTAACATGTGGCCAGTTGTAGATTTACAGTATGCAAATTTCGTAATAGAAAAGAGTCAAACATGTTTCAGTTTCTCCCAATTTAGGATTAATGGCATTAACAAAAAAGTACTTGAAACTCGATATTACCAAAAGGGCCACAGCTGGCGGACTACTGTATCAGACCAATATCAGAAATGCATTCTGATGTACTTGATTACGCTGTTAAGGACAGTCTTTTACTTCCACACATTTGGAATACGGTCAAAGAGAAATTGACAGTTTTGGTTCTGGTCGGACCAGAGCCATATATAATCAAATATTTGACCGCATGAAAGATGTTGTGTGTACAACGGTTTTTCCAATTAAATCTTATCCTCGTTGGGATCAAGAAAAATTAATTGAGAAAAAGAGTCAACCACCGATAGTTACAAGTCTTTCTCCAGAATGTCATTCTAGTTTTGCAAGTATACATAAGCTAAGATTTGACAAGTCAAAGAAGGACGACGTTCCTCCTCAAAAGTTTTATCCAATAAATTATTAATTGACCACGCAAAAAGGGGTACCATTCCAACAGGTCTCAAGCAAATTTCGGTAACTAATACTGACATTCAATGTTTTCATTGTTTGAACTATGGACATACCGCCAATAAATGTATATCAGAGGAAAAATTAAAAAAATGCGATGCTTCAAAAAAGTATTACGAAAATCACCCATCAAAGTTAGATTTAGAAAAGGAGAGGTTGAAGCTTAAGAGACAGAAGAAGACAATTGGAAGCTTTGTACAGAAAGGGCATAATGAAATGAAGTGTATGAAAAGTTCAAAGGTATTCTAGGTTCTTAAAGTTTAGCTGCTAAATAATGTAAGTTGTAATTGCATTTTAATTTGTGAATTGATTTAATTGTTTTTAATAAATATATTCTGCTTTATATGAATGAGTGCTTTAATGTTTTAAACCAATTAAATAATAAAATAGGCCCAATAACCTATGAAGTGCATTATCAATAAATATTGGTCATAATAACAACCACATTTCAATATTTTTCTTCCACTGAATCCACACGGTTATTTGTTTCTAATGTATTAATGTTTCTTGTTAACTTGTTTTTGTTAATTTAATTTACTGATTTTATAGATTATTACTGATTCAATTAATCGACTGTCATTTTCATTCATCAATCATAATCACGTGGTATGCTAAATATACACAGTCCAACGTCTCTCTTTAAATTGCGCGGTATAAAGGTTCTGGTCGGACCAGAACCTTGTATTTCTGCCTCTTATTCTACTGTCTACAACACTCTACACTCAAGCAGTGCAGTATACTGTACGTGTACACTATAATATAACAGGATAACTGAGCTGGCTTTTGTTTACAGACGTTAGACTCCTTACTCGCATTCGTCATAATTTAATTCAATAGGTTTTTGTTTTGCTAATATAACACTAACAAAATTTCATTGGATTTGAGTACATTGAATAGTAATTTTGAGTATGAATTGATTTCATTTAAAATTGTGAATTTCACTCTAAAATATTCTTCTGTTCTCCTTCAAGAAAACCGGTCACCAATTACCAATTATCCAAGGACCAAGGATCAAGGAATGTATTTGGCATAGGTACGAGGTACGAGTATGGTATTTTGGAGAGCGTTATAAATTAAAAGTTATATAGTTATTTTATCAATATCAATTTAAAATCAAAACATTATTAAAAAATGATTTAAAAGTTAAATGGCAGTTTATTAACTTATTTCCTAATTCAGTTGGTGATCTATTTACTAATGTATTAAGATTGTAAATTCATTATTATTATTGTGGTCAGGCTCTACAAGAGGAAACCAACTGTTACCATGGAAGCCAACGATAACGACGCCGATCATAAAAAGAAAGACAACGATTTAGTTAGCCAAGAAAACAGACTTTCCGGCAATATTGATGGAGTGATTGAGCAAGAATTTAGTGTCAATGCTATTAACGTTGTAGATGTAAATATGCTAGCGGAAGATGATTCATTAGCTCAATCAAATGGGCCAGAAATATCTACAGTCGAAAGTTCTTTAAAGTCAAATTGCACCAGTCTGACTGGTGCATATAAAAAACTTCCAAAAAAAACCGAAAGGAAACCCCACATTAAAAACATCGTTTTCTCAGTATCCAGACCCATTAAGTTTAAAGTTAATGGAGAATTACAACATGCCCATCGATTTGAAAGAAACCAAGATTCTCAGTTACATTGGAAGTGAGGAATCTGGGCACGGAAGAAGTCATTTTTTAAAATGTGAAACCTGTGATATTGATGAAAAGAAAAAGCGCTTCAGTATCATTAAAATGTCAGGAAACACTAGCAGCCATGCAAGACGCCATATGCGGGTTGGTTTTATCTCATAAAACTTTAAGAAACCTCCTTTAAACTAAGTTAGTTAGTGAGTTAAAAGACTATATTTATAATATTTATGGTTTCAATGTTGTTTCAGGTGCATCACGGTGTAAATCTTACTAAAGATGAGAAACATCAGTCCCAAACCAGTATTACGTCATTTCTAAAGCAAAATCAGACACTGAATACATCCAATGTGCCTAAAGATATCACACGGTTGCGGGCAAATAAGGCAATTCTGGACTTTGTGATAGTTGATGGCCTCCCATTGCAAACAGTGGATCGTGTCGGATTTAAAAATATGATGGCAAAATTGGACGTCAAAGTTCCCTCAGCAAGAACTTTAAAGCGGAAGTTGGAGTACGCAGTGAAATCCGAATGCATACCACAATTACAAGGATTAATTGTCAATCAACCTAAACGAACAATAAATCTGATTCTTGATATGTGGACGGATCGTAGCCAAAAAAGTATAATTGGTTACAAAATCCAATTTATTGATGACTATTGGCAGCTAGTTTGTAAAACTCTAGCTTATAAAACAATGGATGGACCATGTACAGGAGAAAATATTAAAATGATGACAGAAAATGTGATGAATGATTTCGGCATATCGAAGGATCAACTTTTTTGTATAATGGCGGATAATGGGGCAAATATTACTAAAGCATTTGGTTCTGATTTCATGGTTTCTGACAATGATGAAGTGGGCTTTTTGATGACGATGACAATAATACTCTAAATAATGATGATGAGGACATCCTTTTTGGAACTAGTCAGACTAGTTCCAATTCTAATGAGGAAGGTTTTGCTCCTGTTTCCGGCGAAGCAAATTCAGAACAGCTATCCGACATGTCCGACGATGAAGCCAACATTGAATCATGCTTATATGAAGAAGAAAATATTGACTACGCCCAATTTTTGGAAACTGAATCTGCTTTCCCACAAGGAATTAGTCCAAATGAGATCCGCCGAAGATGCCTTTCACATACTCTTCAGCTTGCAATCAATGACACTATCAAGGGAGATTCATTAGCTTCAAATTTGGTGGATCGGGTTAAGGATCTTGTCGGATTCTTTAGAAAATCTAATTTGTGGCATAACAAATTAAAATCAATGACAAAAAATAATAAGGGCCTATTGGGAGTTAATGTAACGCGATGGAACTCAACTTTTTTTGCTTTAGAGCGATTAGCTATGGTAATCATTATTACGTTTGAAGGCATTGGTCCGACCAATGCCTCATACTATTTTGAAACTATATCAATATTTATTTCTTTTAACTAATTGTAATTAGATTTGTTTATCGCATTTTAGATTGATGTATTCAACAATGTCAGCAAAGTACTACTGCATTACAATGAGCAAGCTCCAGAGAGAAGACAACGATGGATTCCGACGTATCAAGATAGACATCACATTCAGGCGTTGTGTGAAATGTTGAAACCTTGTCAGGTAGCTACGGACCGATTCCAGCAAAATGGACCATCATCATGTTCAGTCATTTGGACCATTTGCATCACGTACGAGAAAATCAAAACATATGAGACGAGTTACTTCCGAGAATTTCAAATGCAATTACTATCCAATATCAAGCGCCGATTTACCGATTCGGTGGACGATCGTGTATTTCGACTTTCTGCAGCATTTGATCCCCGACAGAAGTTAAAGGGTTTCACAGACAAAAATCGGGATAAATTTAAACTGCTGTGGACGATCCCAACTAAAGCTGAAGTGGAAAATTTGATAGTTGAGGAATGTTTGGGACATCTTAATCAAAAAGAAAATGACAAGAACGTTACTATTACTGGTGTTGTAAAAAAGCCAAGGGAAAATAAAGAACTCTGTTTTTCTGACTTTTTCAGCGATGATTCAGAAAGCGAAACAGATGACAGCGATTTAAATCCAGCTCTTCATGAGATAAAAGAATATTTAAAAGAATCACGGCTGAACGATGATGATGATATTTTGAAATACTGGAAAAATAAGCAGCATAAGTGGCCTACACTTTCTTCATTGGCAAGAATCTTTTTAGCGGTGCCAGCAAGTTCTGGAGATGTAGAACGGTTATTTTCCATCGCGGGTTCTTTGCAAAGAGCTAGACGATCACGTCTTCAATCTTCCACTTTAGAGAATTTGTTGCTCTACACAGACAATAGGAAGCCATCCTGATTGCAGCAGCAAAGTCAACGGTCTGACCGTTGCCTAAATTATGATTGTAATGCGGATAAAATATTTACCAAGTTAGAAACTGTCATTTTTATTATGTTGTCACTGACTATTGTTGTATAGGCAGCAGTCCACCGTTGCCAAAGTTTTAAATTTAAAGAACGAAAAGGTTGGATACCAAATTTACCAAAAGTCAGTCATTGGAGTCATTATTACCATTCATTTAATTTTGGTGGCATTTCACTTACTTTAGAATATAAAGGAATTAATTGTACCAGTATTTAAACTGTATTATTTTAAAGCTGGCATGTTGCTAAAACCATTATGTATAACGAAATCTGAGTTCAAAATCATAATATATAATTAGTATTTTCTGATTTGGGAAGTTATTGGTGATTGATGATATGTCATGATGTTTAGACCATTGTTTAATTAATTATTAGTTAAGAATCGTGTGGTGGGGTTGTTCAAGAGTTTATTTTATGTAAGTAAATATTCGTTAATAGTAATAGCTTTTCAAAACTATATATAATTAAATTATTAACTCGATTTAAACTAATTAATTTTCTCTTGCATGTTTTCCTGGTAATTTAGTAACAAATACTGGCGTGACTATGAATTATAATGAAATACAAAAATAAAATGCATAAAAATACTTTAAGGAAACATTTCTTGTACCTTATTGGTAAATGCTTTAAAATTTCATTTCAAAATAATTTCATTTTTTAAAAACTTGGTACTGGCCTGCCGACCTTATTGTCATGTAACTACTGGCCGGCCGCAGGCCGGCCGACATTACTGTCATTAGGTATTGGCCGGCCGCAGGCCGGCCGATATTACTGTGTCCTAGATACTGGCCGGCCGCAGGCCGGCCGACATCATTGTTATGTAGCTAATGGCCGGCCGCAGGCCGGCCGGCATTACTGTCTTTTAGGAACTGGCCGGCCGCAGGCCGGCCGACATCACTGTTATGTAGCTACTGGCCGGCCGCAGGCCGGCCGACATTATTGTCAAGTACCTTATGGCCGGCCGCAGGCCGGCCGAAATTTTTTTACAACTTCAATGGCCGGCCGAAGGCCGGCCGGCCAAAATGTTATCAAAAAAATTCCTTCAAAAGGCCGGGCCGGGCCGGGCCGGAAATATCGATGCCGATCTCTGATCTGCATATCTGCAACTAGTTGGTTGAGTTGGCTTATTATGTGTTTTCTGCTGTGCGAAGATCCGTGAATCCTGGGCTCCACCCAAAAGACACGTGGTAAAGAGACCCCGCCAGATATATGTACGCAAAATGTAAGTTGAAATATTATTTAGTTGATTGATAGTGTCAGACTTCAGACTTAAATCTAAGTCATAAGTTGTGCTTTTAAACAAAGTTCTGATTTTATCATGAAAACCTTGAAAGTTAACAAATTTCAACTCCTTAATCATATGGACAGCCAATAATACGATCACAGGTTACCTTAAGATCATTAATGTAGTCATGTAGTACTGTAAACTACTGTACCAGTAGTATAAGTCAAAATTATGAACGAATTGGATTTAAATTTGGAATTGTCATTTGGATTATTTCATATTTTGGATTTCACAACAAACCAATTTATAATGTAATTTTGGCTTTATGCCAATTCAAATTTCTTAATCCAAATTTCTTTTATTATTTTTATTATTTTTTTCTTTTATTTCATAGTAATACTTCCAGCGTCAACGAAATATTTAAGAAAAATGTCAAGTGTTTTGATTCTGGTCGTTGACATTGACATATCTATTTGCCTCTTCTGTCTTTCTCATATAATTCAAAAATGTTATGTCATATGTTAAATGTTTTGTTGTTAAACATATAAATGGTTGATTTAAAATAATTGTGTAATTTTTATAGTTAATGTCTCATCCGTTCCGACCCACCTTAAATAGATGAGTTTATTTTTTTTATTGTGTGCTTTATTTAATTTAGATCTGTACATAGAGGTGTATGTCTTTCTCACTGACTGATGGGCAGCTGTTTCTTGCATTTCTTGGTAGATTGACTCATTGACTGTGTTCAGTGTCCGTGGATTAATGTAATATACATAAAACTAATGTTATTTTCAATAGACCGTTTATGGTTTAAAGGATTACTAATCGTGGTTTAATTTATTCCGAAAAGGTACCTATAATTTTGGCCATCCACTAATTCTGGAGGGAGTAATTTCTAACTGATTCCAGATTGTTATGCATTTGTGACAAGAAATATTTGAAAATCATGTATTCAACCCTGGAGGATTCTTGCATTTTATGCAGCAGCCAAGAAAATCTCACTGCTCAAAGCCATTCTAATTTAAGATCGTTGAATATGGTTATAATTTGCAATAAGTATTTATCGGAAGAATTAACTGGTCCATTCAACAAAGAATTGATTTCAAATAACAAAACATGGTCAACTTTCTGCAGCACATGTTTTGAAAATTCTCAGACATTGACCAGCTTAAATGAAGAGCTAGAATCTATTAAATCTAAAATTCAAAATCACATTAAAGAAATGAAACGCATCATCACTACTAATCAAATTAACGCACTCCGTGCAAACAAAGTTAAGGGCGAATGTTTTATAACGGTTGACAATATTCCGTCATTTTCAAATTCCGTTGAAATACCTATGTCAATTCAACCAGGAAGTAATAACATCTCCGTCGAACAAAGTCTTTCAAGTGTTAAATCAAACTTTGGTAGTTGTATTGAAAAGGATAAGCCAAGGAAAAGCTTTGAGTTGCCATTTACTGTGAATAGACATAATAGTGTGAAAGCTCATCTAACTGCGACCATGAAACCTGCTGCTACAGTAAAACCTGCAGAGGCAAGAAAAGAAGAACAAGGCAGAGTACGACCTTTAATTTTGAGATCCCCACGCGTGAAACGGGTAACTCCGGATCAGAAAAATAAATACAATTGTAAGAAATGCGGGGAGTCATTTGAAAAGTCATCTCAATTAATAATGCACAGTGTAAATGTCCACACAAAAGAAAAAACATTCCAATGTGACATCTGTCCACTTTGGTTTTCATCAGCAACAAAAGTTAAAATGCACAAACACAATGCTCATACAGTAAGCAAATACAAATGTAATTTTTGCGACAAATATTTTGAATTTTATGTTAATCTAGAACATCACTTAGAGAAACATATAGAAATCAATCCTAAGATTATAAATGTACCTTACTTACCACAAGAGAATAATACAATTGATGTAAATACATCTCCTTTGTATAAAACTAGTAAGCGTAGTTCAACAGTCACTTCGAGCCACTCCAATGACAACAATAAATACTTGTTAGGAATGGAAAGTTGCTATCAGGATGAGGAAACTGGTGACAATATGGAAATCGAAATTAAACCTAATGTGAAAATTGAAGTATGGTCACCAACAATGGTTGCAAATACCGAAGAAAGTGATTAACAAAAATGTTTCTTCGCTCAATCTAAATACACAACTTTTCTAAAACAATCTGGGTTTTAATGTGCGACCTTGTTTATATGTTCAATGTTTATAAACTTGTACAACAATTATAATCGTTCACATCTTAATTGTTGCATACCTGTTTGAAGATTGGCACAGGAATGTGAAAACAAAAAGTTTTATCAATGAAAATGAGGTCAGTATATATTGACACTGTTTGATTTATTGTTCGCATCGTAATTATTGTGGTTGACACTTTCTAAATCGACTGAAATGGGGATAATAGATTTTAATTAACTGTTAATTAATTTATTCAAATTTTTGTCACACTCGCGCACTTCGGCATTTTTTAGTTTTTTACCTAATGATATTTTTAGAAAATGGTCGGAAAAATCAAGCACAAAATGAATGTTTGTATGAGGCTTTAAAGTCAATATATGCAGTTAAAATGTATGTTGTAATCGATACATCTAATTTATTCTGCTACTATAACTGATACCTTAAACCGCCATAACTTCTGAACGAGGCATTTAAAAAAAGGATATTTCTGAAAAATCTTATCTTAAAAAGTACTTTCAGCCCCCTAAGTGGGACCCCCCCGCCCCCCATCGTGAAAATTTTTTCCCTACCTTCGAGGTATCAGATATAGTAACAGAAGTACGTATCCAGTAGAAGGGCGGGGGTGCGGAGCGCTCCCCCTAAATCTGAGAAAAAGGGAAGTTTTTGCTCAAAAAAGACAAAAATTGCAAAATTTTTACTTGTCGCTGTTTAACCAACCGCAACCTGTTCATAGTTCATATCATAATAAATATTCATAAATTACTATAATAATAATATTGATTTTTAATTAAGTTACTAAACATCTCAATCTCACTATGTCAGTCACTCAACTTCGCAAGGTACATATTTTTAGCCGTGGGAATTTACATTTAGTGTTACTCACGTGGATACGATACCCGCCGAAACCAATCTTTACGAATATTCTACTTTTCAATTGTGTTTGTTTGTGTGAAAACTCATTACAAAATATTGCTCAATAAAATTGTTCGTTCGTAAGTCCGTAAAACTGTACTCATTAAAGCTACCTAAACCGTTTAATGGAGTAACTGATCTTACAAATATCAAGCTAAGGTAACATTACGACAGAGACAGACGTCTTATGTATTGTTATTGTTTACAACTTCTGCTTTAGATTTCAATAAAAAAATATAATATTTCAAATTCAAAATTTGTGGGCAAAATGGTCCTAATGCTAATTGTATCTAAATAATTTATCACATTGATTAGCCAAAGGATATTGATTCTTGTCGGAGTCAAAAGTCAAAAGTATGCTCATTTTCATTGAAGTGCACATCTTACACATGTTTGTCATTTGTGTGCAAACAGCAAAACGGAAGTATCTCAATTTTATTGGAATATTGAATATAGTATAGTTTAGTTTAGCGCAAGTTCCATTAGCTTAATTCAGGATTGACCTATCACAAGTAAACAACCACGTATCTAGTAGGGGGCGGGGTGCATCGCCCTCTTTCTGAGAAAAAGAGAAGTTTTTTCTCAAAAAGGCTAAACACTTTAAAATTTTTTCCTTAGTTTTGTCATTATTTTTGGTTGCGCCCCCACCTTAACCAAATTTCTAGATACGTGCCTGCAGGCCAAATCCAGTTGTCATTGATCCTACCAAAACCCCGGCCAATACAAAATCTATTTTCATATATCTTATTATATTATTATATCTTTATATACTTTTTAACCGCTGCTGAACAGCTCTGTTGATTGAGTTGAGCTAAATAAAATTAAGAATTGTACTAATTTTCTTTTATTTTTTGAATAGGACCGACAATTTCGATTACCAACTATTGATTCGGGAATTTCATCTTCAAGTGGAAATGCGTTCATGTTAAGAAATATCCAAAAATCATGAATTCGACCTTGGAAGATGTCTGCATTTTGTGCAGCAGCCAAGAAAGTCTCTCCGCTCAAAGCCATTCCACATTGAGATCGCTGAATTTGGGTTCAATTTGCAATAAGTATTTGTCTGAAGAATTAACTGGTCCGTTTAACAAAGAATTAATGTCAAGCGAGAAAACATGGTCAGCGTTTTGCAGTACTTGTTTTGATAATTATCAGACATTGTGCAAGTTGTCTGAAGAGTTGGAAATTATTAAATTCAAAATCAAAACGCACACTACTGAAATGAAACAGTTTATAACTAAAAATCGAATTGAAGCTCTCCGTGCAAACAAAAATAAATCTGAATGTGTTATAACTATTGATGATGATGATGATCCATTGAATTCCGAAGAAGTTCCCATTGCACTTACACCAGGAACTAATATCATCTCTGTTGAACAAGGTTTTTTAAATCCTGTTTCAGAATTAAATCTTGATACCAGTGATAACAACGACGAAAAACGCAAAACTGCTGTCTTGGCATCAATTTTGGAAAGACATAGATTGAAAATCCAACAAGCTACATTAAATATGAAACCTGATGAACCTAAAATAAAACCTGCAGAGCCAAAACAAGATTTAGAGAAAGTGCAACCTATACCGGATGATAATTTTCAATCTGCAGCTACAAGTAAACCAATAGTAACGACATCAGCGACGACACATTTGAACCGGGTAACTTCAAACAAAGGAGGCAAAAATAAGTGTAAGAAATGCGGAGAGTCTTTTGCGAGATCATCTGAATTAATCATCCACAAAGTAGATGTGCACGGCAAAGAAAAGAATTACCAATGCAATATCTGTCAGCAATGGTTTTCCACTTTTAGAAAACTAACAAAGCATACAGAAACTAATCATAGCATCTTTAAATGTAAGTTTTGCGGCAAAATTTTCCATTATTTTGTCAATCTAGAGCATCACTTAAAAAAACACACAATAAACCCTAAAATTGTAAGTGTAGTTTCTGTCGTACCTTCCGTTGCAAAAACAAGTGAAATCACTAATAGACCTCCAAAAGTGTACTCAAACAAACGTAAAAGTAATCCAAACGAGGCCTCAAGCAATACTTCTGAATTAACCAACTGGAACGATGAAAAGGAAGAACTATTATTAGGAATGGACAGTTGTTACCAGAATGAAGAAACTGATGATATTTTAGAAATTGTCATTAAACCTGAAATAAAAATCGAAGAATGGCCAGAAACGATGGTTGAAACAACAGAAAATTTTAGTTAAGAAAAATATTCTCCTAATTCAAATTTATATTATATTTGTCCAATTCACCACCTTTCCAAAACAACTTATGGTCCTCAATGAATTATGTCTTGTATTATCTGCACCTGATTTACATATGTTTATACAACGTGTACAAGTTGTACATTACAATCGACTGATTTTGAATGTTTATAAGTTATTTTGCTGTTCTGATATGGTTAATTAATATTTATAGAATGTCCCATGAATGTTTTAGTTTTCCAATATTTATGAGCAAAAAATTTAATAAACATTTGTTTGATTGCAGATTTTACTTTTAATTTTCGTCGGTGTAATTTACTAATTTGGCAAAAGCTTTTCCAAAAGAAAATTTTATATGCGTAACACTGTAAAAAGCACATTTGAACTTATAGATAGGCTATCTATTTTTAAGTTATTTCATAGCAATAAGAGATTTTAATAATATAACCGTCAAAATATTCAAGGGCAAATAGTACAAATGACCAATGCAATGATTATTGCATTATGATACACCCAATGTTATATCGAATTCCACTTGGAAATAGTGTGTTTTCATTTAGTACAAGTTTTTGTTTTGGTTCATAAATTTACGTTCGTTGTGGATTATCTTTCATTATATGTACATGTTTTTTATGGATACGTATTCACACTTCTTGTGAACTAAATATTTAATTTCTGCGCAGTTGTCAAAGTTGTCATTTTATTCCACTTTTTGGCCAAAATATGATCAAATAGGGTTTATAACTGACGGATTTAGATTAGGAACCGATGTTTGAATTGTGGTGTAACGGAATTGTAATAAACAATTGTTTAGCACCAGTTTCTCCATCAATAGCTGATTCATTTCCATTTTGTTTATCCAGCAAATCATTATATAATAGTATTATTGTTCTACTGTTTGTTTTTGTTTTCGCTATATATATGTAGGTAAGTAGGTACTTGTATTATTCAACCTAACAACACAAAATATTTTTTATTACGCTGATATTTAGAATTCAATAAAAAATTCAGTACAGTGTTCATATTGTGAGCAGTTCTAGTGACCCAAAAAAATGCAATAAATAAGAAATTTTTCTTATTTATTGTATGATTGCCGATTGTCTAGACTATGTGCATCTACAACTCTTGAAAAAGTGCCCGAATGGTTCAGATATAAAATGTTATTTTTCTCCAGACTAATTTTGATTGGCTTACTTGTGTTTGCTGGCAGCATAAGAATTAACGGCGAATCACGGTAAGTTGTAAATTTTGATTGCTATCGAAATAGTCTTCTATCTGAAATTGAAGCAGTGTTGAAAACAAGCAAGTGTTTTATTATTTTTTAGATATATTATAAAAATTATTTAAGGCTGTATCATTGTACAATGTATGTTTTCAGTGATAAAAGAGGTACAGCCGGAAAAAAATGCGGTGATAAAGTTATAAATGGGGAGGACGCAAAAAAAGGAGAATTTCCAATGATTGTTTCCGTAAATAGAGAGGAGGGCGAAGACGACCGGAAACAATATTGTGGGGGCATTATCGTTCATAAAGACTACATTCTTAGGTAAAGTTGGTATCTGGCTTTTTAAAGACAATTATATATGGAATGCCAATTCTAACATTGTTAATCATTTTAATTTTATAACAGAATATCGTTTATGAAAAAAACATTGGCTGCATTTAAAATTTAATTTTAAAGTGAAAAATAGACAATAGTAGTAATCAAAAGTAGAATCCAATCCGATTTGATTTAATTTTTTGCATCAAAACTGCGTCTGCTCATGCGCGAACAAGAAAATCGTATCGTTCTCATCGGAATTTTTTGAATCGTCTCCTGGGACGATTTAGATTCGGATTAGAAAGATTTTGGTTGGAAAATCGTAGGTTGTAGTGTTAAAGTGCGGAATCAGCCTAACACTTTTTAGCTAAGCTCAAGGTGAGTGAAATTGTTATGGGGACAATTACCATGGCAATTTCACTCACCTTGGCGAAGCTGTAGAATATCATTACTTTTGTTATTGAATCGACATAGTTGTCAAATTATTTTAATCAGATCACTCAAAAGCTATGTTGGATTTGATCCATTTTCTTCAATCTGAATCTAAATCAAATCCGATTCGATTTTACTTTTGATTACTACTAATCTTAGGAACAACATGAATTATAAATATTATTATCCTCAATAATTAATTGTGTTAACGTAAATGACATTTCAGCTCGTTGTGGCTATAAGACTAGAGAAGGAAAGAAATGGAAAAAATTTAACGAATCCGAAGTGTTTGTTAACGCTGGGGATTTTAATCTTCATTCCACTGATTCTGATTTACAAAAAATCAAAGTAGAAAAATTCATTTGGAATCCGGACTGGGATGAGAAAACTAGAAAAACTGGTGATGTTATGCTTTGGAAGTTAAAAGAATCTATAAAGATAAAGAAAAAAGTCGCAGAAGTGGCAATTTTGGATGATGATACAGCTGGGCCTCAGCCACGAGGTATGAATATGAATTATCATGTCATGTATTCCCAAAGATAGTGTATGTAGGCCGTGAGAGGAAAATAGGTTTCACCGTGACAGCCTATAGGCTACGAGAGGGACCCTTCATAGCCTAGGTTTTAAGAGGACGGCATGGCAGACTCTGAGAGGACGGTTAGTTCGGATGAAAATGAGACAACATGACACATTCTTAGTGTGTAACCTGCAACTGTAACTTGAAATAACTTATTTATATTAGTCAAAACAAAATTATCATTATTAACAGTTTACGTTGTTGCTTGATATTCAGATTATATCATTAAAAGTGTCAGAAGTTAAGACTTTGAACGCATTATTTCAGTATTTCAGGGCAAATATATTCAATCACCAATTAGTCGTTATCTTTTCAGGATATACCCACGTGACAATTTGTTCCACGTGGAACATTTGATAGGACAGATCTAACACTATGGTTCTGTTACATATTATTCCTCAGGTTCTATTGTAAATGAAAATCAGTTGATGCTCTTGTAAGAAAAATAATGTTGTATGTAGAAAACATATAATAGTGGGTGCATGTGCATTAATTCTGTAAAAATAGCGACTAATTAGTGATTGAATATTTTTGCCTTGCTATTTCTTTCTATGGAATACTGAAATAAAGAATAAACTGAACAAGGTATTACACTATTTTGTAGGATGAATAGAACGGAATTTACCTCAATTTTTGGGTTTTTACCCACTTTTCCTGCTATGGTATGACTGTAACTCACATAATAGTGTTCTCTAAATCTTTCTGAATTTCAAAGTAGGTATAACACGACATTGTACGACGCGCACAAAATGGAAGTTATGTGAATTTGCATTTTTTTAATCCCTCCCCCCTAATGCTCCTATAGTAATTAAACGTTTTTGGGCGAGAATTATTACAAATCAGTTGCAACGTTGCAAGAGGATGTGTCAAAAAATTCAGTCAGGCAGGGCGAGGGGGACGCATGAAATCAATTCAAACTATTAAAATTGTGACATTGTTGTACAGAATTTTCATTTACGTTTGATCAGAATGCGAATTATGAATTTCTGCGATTTATTTTAAGAAGAACACCTTTTCTCGGTTTTAGAAGGTTAAGTTGCATCAGATTGTAGAATATTCATGTCTTCAATCTGAGATTAAGGTAATTATTGAAAGCTTTTCTCAAAATTTTTTAATACCACATTTTGACGTTATTATGATATTGGTTACAGCAAAAGGTTACTTTGCGGGTTGGGGTCTGAAGAAAAAAAATCCACCTGTGGAAACTGACATCTTACAAGTAGCTGATGTGGCTGCTGAAAATTGTTGGGATGCTGACAAAGTGAAAAACGTTTTTTGCGGAGTGAATCGGGGTGCTCTTGGTTTAGTGATTTATAAAACTTTGTGTGATGGGGATGAAGGTATTTTCAATAAACAATTTCGTAAATTATGTTAATATCTTTATTATAAGTAAATCTTTAACATTTAGTACTGTCAGTTTTTCAACACTAAAAAATATCTCATTAAATACCGATAATGTTGTAGTACATAATATAGATGCAAATATAAATAAAATTTTAATACAATTTTATTTACTTAAGATTAAAATTATAGATTATTATAAGAGGCTTAATAGTTTTAATACCAAATCTATTTTTAATTATTTAGGGGGTCCTTTCCTGTGTGGTAAAAGAGGAGATAAGCATCCTGAAGTATGCGGGGTTGTTAGCCGTAATGCTGATGAAAAAACCTGTGGCGAAACTGGAATTTACACTGCTGTTGGTCCATATTCAGAATGGATAGCAAAAACAACATCTGCTGCTTAATGTCTAACTAATATTACGATCATATTTATATAAAAGTTTATTTTAGTTTGTGATTCATTTGAATGTCTTAATTGGTTATACAGTCGTTAAACACTCATTTTTATTAATTACTAGAAATAAGCCCGTCCTACGGACAGGGAATACTATGATACTTATCGAATCGACATTATCGACATAATAATAGTGTATCAAATTCATCATAATTTAACAAATAGTCAAATTATTTTAATACCCTCGGTGTTTGATTCATTATGTTGTTTCAATTAAGTCCACGTATAATCATAGTTATTATTTTAGTTCAACTTACTGCTTTAATCACCCCTTTTATTTTAATTAATTCCACTATTTTAATGATCTTCGTTATTTAGTTTATAGACTACCCCGTTACTTTAATTAACCGACTTATTGTAATTACCCCCTGTATTTTAATTGACCTAATTATTTTGTTTTAAATCATGAATGATTTGAAAGATTTTTAAAGGTGAAAGCTGCACAGTACCAAAAATCTACAGTCAACCCTAAAAATAATTGCTGTAGTAGATTTATTCACTGCCAAATGGTATTTCAGATGGATGCCGGAAAGTGTGGAGTGAGATGTATTTTCGTAACCCTTCTGCTGTGCCAAAATTTGACTTTCTTTAACTATTTGCTTCTTTTCTGAACTAACCTAATAAACGTTAAACATCATTATTGATTAATTTTTAAATTAACAGCAACAACAGTGGAAACTGTAATTGTAAGTATGGGAATAGAAATTTTAATTATTCCTGGAGCCTGGATAGTCTGCAATTGGTTCCAGATACAAAGAACAGCAATCAGTAAGCCACTCTTAAAATAAGTAGGAGTAAGCTAGACATGGAGAGAGTGGTAGGTAGGTTGTGGAAAAACCAAATAAACTCGAGAGGTTTTGATTGTCTATAAATTTAGTATATGTAGCCTTCAGAAAAATAATGACATTTCTGTTACAAATAAAACTGTTTAAGGCACCAAATGCTGATATGAAATTATTAAAACAGATTTAACAAGTTTATTTATCACAAACTTCTGGCTCGTCCGAATATTGTTTACATTACAATTTCCAAACTATCTTCATGCATACTACACACTTTAATTTTCCATTTGATTTCTTTTATCTTTCTTTTTCACTTTCTTATGGGAATCCATGTGCATTTTTCACACAAATTACGAATATATACCAAGCGATTCCACTCTTACGTCGAATTTTAACATAATCTTGGTTGACCGTATTTTGAGTTTCGGATTTAAGACCTAAAAATGATTTTAGTTTATACAGTTTAATTTCCTAAACCATTAATATTGTAATGACCATGGGCTACTTACACATGTATTTAGTCAGTAATAAAGCACTATTATAACACACTATCACATACACATCCGGAGACTCAAAGACTGCAGAGAACCAACATAAAGATCGGAGAGCCACGACTAATAACAGGGAGCCAAGGAGCGAGAGAGTCTTAGAAGTAGACCTGACAGCGAGCGAACTACGGAGTCGAGAACGAGCTTCGAGACAACGCAGACAATAGCACACAACTTAATAAAGTAATAAAAGAAAAATAATAAAACTTACAAAATCACATCTAAATCCATTTATTTAAGTAACAAATCCGCAAACAAAAGGTAGAAACTACTTCGGTCTAACCCTACAAGGACGACACATCCCAGTGTAGGGAATATTTTTATCACATTCTAACCTTAACGAGACCGACGACCTTCACATGGCGCGGACTGTAGGATTAAGAGAACGAATTGTCTCGCACTCTTGTGGGTAAAGTTTGGTATGTTAAGCCTTCTGCGGATGATTTGCAAGACCTTACTCGCTTATCTCGCCAACTGGAATAGCTTAGTGGAGATAGCCCTGGGTTTTGTATATTAGAAATCGCTTCTGAACCTAATGTTTTCTCAGTGGCATGTCCTTCTACTGTAGTTTCTGGTCTGCAGATACCGGTTACTGTTAGCTATGTAAAAAGACATGATAAGTGTAACGTTGTGGTTACCGAGTCAAAGCATGAGGTAACTAGTTATGAAAATTTTTGGCTGTTACTTCAATGACGGTAAACAGGGTAGTCCCCAATTATAAAAATGCTAGCGGATGCTACATTGCTCTATCACAATGACCCAAAATTGAATATAGAAATACATACTGCGGCATGCGACTACGCAGTAGCTGCAGTGCTCATACAAGTACGGAAGTCGAAACCGATTACTGATAGTGGAGAAACCAAAAGAATAGAAGAACCTTTACAATACATTAGCCTAGTACTGACAGGAACCAACTTAAGTGGTCAATTCCAGAGAAGGGATGTTTAGCACTAATGCTAAGTTTAGACGCATTTCGTACATACATTGCCTTGAAACATTTTACAGGACCTACTGATCACCTCTTTCTTACTTACAGACAGTAAAAGACCAGTTGAAATTACGAATAGGCCGATAGGGACTAACTAAACATTTGTGATATAATCCATAAGTCAAGAATAACCAATTGTTTGCCGGATGCACTTTCGAGAAATCCATTTGATAAGCCCCTCGACATTAACAAGAGTCTACACATGCAAACTTATTCCTTAAGAACCACCAAAGGAAACACCATAGATAAGGACACGCGCCTGGCAATCGCAGTTGCTAAGTGAGCAGTGTAATGAAATCCTTCTTGATATTGATAAACATCCCACTTACTCATTTGAAGAAAACTATCTATACCACAACTCTAATAAGAGCAACAAGAAAATTCTTGTTCCAGTGGCATTAAGAGGAATGCCTCTTATTCGAACTCTTCCACGACTCAGCATGGACAGGTCACCTTGGCCATTTAAAAACAATTTTCCGCATTAAGGATAGATGATTTTGGCCAGGAATGACTAAAGACATTAAAACATGACATGAGCTGCGAGACAACGCAGACACTAGCACACAACTTTAAAAAGCAATAAAGGCAAAATAATAAAACTTCCAAAATCACATCTAAATCCATTTATTTAAGGAAGACGACACACCCCAGTGTAGGGAATATTTTTATCATATTCTTACCTTACCAGACCGACTCTAACAATATTAGTGTGTTAGGGGTATATGGTTTCCAGCCTTTCTACTGCCTTACAACAGACTTCCGGGACCCTTGATGTCGGCTACCTTACCTTCTCTGTGTTCTCTAAAAGCAAGGATAAATAAACTCTGTCATTGTGGGAACACAGAGAGAGACGTTGAACTTTATTCTAGCTGTACTATACCGTTTATTGCAAATTACACACATCAATCGCTCTATGAAATAATTCTGTATTCTAATCACTGTGCTTATTCTTCTTGCTTTCTTTTTAGATTCAAAACCACTTATGTGCAATAAACAAATTTTTTGTGAGCCGTGTCTGGTTCAGTAATGCGAATGGGAGGATGGAGTATGCCGTCGTCACTCGGGAGACTTCCTCATTGCTGTAGATTGCCCTGTGTGTGCTAAGTAATGGTGGTATAGAACCATAATGATGTCTTACAGGGGACTTTCGGGTCCCCTGATGTCGGCTACCTTCCTCTCTCTTAGTTCCCCCCAATAAGCAAGGTTCTCCAAAATTGCGGGAACTCAGAGAGAGGAAGTTTAGAGTTGCAAATTGCTCTGTGTAGGATCTCTTTCAGCTTTATCATTTCTCTTTGACATCACAGCACATGTGCGATAAATTCATTTTTTGCGAGGTCTGTGTGGCTCACTTATGCCAATGGGAGAACGGAGAGTGCCGACGTCATTCTGAGGACTTCCCTAATCCTGGGGATTGCCAGGTCCTCACAACAACCGCTTCATCAACATGTTGTCAACATAATTCTTACAGGAAAGGCAAGATCAAGGGACAGCCATGAAGCAACCGCTGCTAAACGAATCCTCAGAGGATTTATTTCCAGAGTTGGGCGCTGGAAGTGGTGGGTTTGGAAAAACCAATTCAATATCTCTGGACGATCGTTGTCCTTTTAGTTGATATTGTCTAATAGATAATATTATTTTATGTAAAATGTACGTTTATTGTCATAGAAAGCATAAAAAAGTCCAATCCGCTTAATTGTTTTAGGATTATAAGTTATGATCTAGGGCCTTTTAATTTTAACTCTACAGAAATACAGAGGAATAGCTAAGCCAACTAGAGGTTTTGCCGTACCAGACATACGCTCCTCAAAACCCAGCTTAATTCCTATAGTTTGCAATTGAAATTGTACTTGAAAATAAAATTGAAAATGGAAAAAAATGACAACTTTTATATAAAATAAATACAGACATTAATCTATTTTCTGTTTATACTACAATAATAAGTAAATTAAAAATACTTACCAATACGTACTTTCCTACAAGCTACTACTGATGGGTTCGGTATACATGACAAAATGACTTATGAGTTCCATATCCTTCAAGTTATGTCATTAAACATTTTGTTATTCAGATTATAATATTGAGAAACGAGAAAAATTACTAGCCCAAATAGAGGAATAGGGTTTTATATCTGAAAGTTACATATGATTTAAGAATAAGTTATGTTGGATTTGATCCATTTTCTCTTAAATCTGAATCAAATCTAAATCAAATCCGATTTTATTTTACTTTGATTGCTACTAATAAAACAACAATTTGTAACTTTTGTTTGAATTTCTAGAATTCACCGCGTACTGATCAGGTGATCTGTACATTATTCTGTAATATTTATCTCTGTACTGAGTTTAGACTTACACGTCTTTAAATGAATTCTTTAAGTTTTTTTTGAAGCCAAACTGTAATGACAGAACTTACATTTCTGTCTCAATCGTCCAGTGCATCTCAGATAGCAACGGTAAGCTGCATGGTAATTGAGATGCTTTTGCACTACAAATAAAATATTTGTTTGTTAGTTTTACTTAGATTTGGTTTATAATAAAAAATTTAGAACTTACAGCCTTGACTACATTTGTGGCTGTAAACTGATTTCCTCGGCATTCGAATGGTACAGGTGTACTTTTTCTTCCTCATTTCCATATTATCTGGTTCAGAGGATAGTAACGGAACTGTGTATGTACTGTCAATAGCAACTGTTGTAGGGGTTGTATCATTACTTCCAGATGAGGTTGGCTCTTCCTCATCTACAAAATTCACCTGTGCATTGTTTTCAGCATCAGCAGGAAAAGAGCTGTCGTTTTCATCTTCATCCATCAAGTCTACTAGTTTTTGTAAAAGATCTTCTTCATCTGAAGAGTCTTCTTCCGTTAATTGAACAATTTCTTCCCTATACTGCGCTGGAAAAATTCTTTTGCGTTGTTTAGAAGTTGGATATTAACATATCCAGATTTACAAGGAGATGTTGAATCCAAGCTCTTCATCTCCCTGACACGGTTTGCTACTGACAAAGCAATTTGGTCGTATCCAGCTTTGGTTACTTGTCTCTTTTCTATTCCTTTTAATTTAGGCTGCATTTGGGAACTCTCAAAACTCCCTGACGATTCCCACTTCTCCCCGCTCTCCAATTACCTACACTCCAACAACTTCTTTTCCTACTACCACAGAACGGATGGCTACAATTGCTGCCAGTACCACGGTGCAGACCAGGTTTCCAGGTAAATAAAATAGGAAATAATCTAGAGGTAAATAACTAAAAATAGGAATTAATAATATTATCATTTTGCAGATTGGACTACTAAACCAGTACCTACTCCGACCTCTTCTACATCAAGTCCTACCGAATGGACTGCTTTCGAGAGTACTACAGGTACTATGCATAAATTTTTATTAGCGAAGACAATGCAAGTTATTCAATTGATATTTTCATTTGTATTGCAAATGAGACTACTACACTACTGCCTACTCTGACACCTTCCACATCAACTTCTACCGAAAGAGCACTACAGGTAAAACTTAAGCGATAAATTTTTAATAACAAAAAATCCAAGTTAATGAATTAATGTTATCACTTGTATTGCAGATAGGACTACTCACTCCATGCCTTTTCTTACGTCTCCTACATCAATTTCTACTACAGAATGGAAGAATACTGATAGTATTACAGGTAAAACTTAAGCAATAAAATGTTTTAATAAATTTTTATTAACAAAAACAAACCAAGTTAATGAATTATGTTATCATTAGTATTGCAGATGGGACTACAAACTCCATACATTTTCTTACGTCTCCTACATTAATCACTACTACAGAATGAAAGACTACCGATAGTATTACAGGTAAAATTCAAGCAATAAAATGTTTCATTAAATTTGTAATAACAAAAACAATCCAAGTTAATGAATTATTGTTATCATTTGTATTGCAGATAGGACTACAAACTCCCTGCCTTCCTTTACAACTCCTACTGCTGAAAGTACTACAGAGTCAACTAAAACAACTCAACCCAACCCTTCTACAAGGACCACACCAGCTACTGCAAAAAAAATCTTCTACCAATTTACCACACTTACCTACCATTTCGAGATACAATAAAACAACCTTGGTGATTTCTACCCCAGTAAGTGTATCTCCTAAATTCAAAGGACATGACTCTTATTTAAGATTAATTTAATAAGAAATGTCATTAAATCCATGTGTGACGTTTTTAATACTGTTAACACCTATAAACGAAATAAGATACTCCCTCCAAATACCCGTAGGTATTTCAATAAATGGAATAAATTGTGCCCGGTTAGAATGTACAGATGTAAAAAAATGATTAAAAAAGCAACTTTAAATGATTTTATTACTAACGCCTAATTAAGCGCATTACAGTACAACTTGTTATTTAGAATTAGAGATAATGACTCAGGAAACTAGAAGTAAATTAAATGCATGGAATGTTTTGAATCCAATCCAATCTCAGGATCAATGTATACACACAAAAAAGTTTTTTCCAGGTGCGAATAATTATTCTTCTCGTGATGTTGAACCGAATGGAATCCTGTTTAAATACCCAGGCTCATGAAATTCACTGTAAATAATAATAATATATATGCAAATAAGGCAATATAATGTTAATTAATTATATTAGATTATTACCCATGAAAAATGTCTACTTTTTCCCAGCAGCAATTTGAATTCGTAAACAAGATTTGCAAATGAATTTGCAATTAAATAAACTGAAAAGAATAGATTTTTCATCATAACGCCAATCATGCCTGCACAATAGACATTTGTTTAACTGCATTTCGTAAAACTCTTTTTTATTAAGTAGTTTAGTATAACACTGTTCGCAAATTATGGAACAATCTTTTTTAAAACAATAAAAGTGCTTAAAAGCAAATGTCGAAAACATTTTCACAAATGCCACAAAATAATGCATTGTAAGCTTCGTTTTTATCGGAGCAAATTGTGTAATTGAAAGCCATGGCTGCTAATTAATTAATGAGTAAGAAGTTATGTGGTTATGTAGCTAGAGTCTAGGAGGAAATGTATGTCGATGTTTATCTACATATGTATGCATTACTCCCATGTAATTGTTTAATTATGTCAATAAAATGATAATACAAATTATTTGTTTATGTTAAAACCTCATTTTATTTCAGATAAAGACCTTTATTTACATGAATTCCTGTTATGAAAGCATTAAGTATTTCCCTTTTCCTAAATACGAATATATTTAAGTTAGTATTCTGCATCTTAAACCTTACACTCATCTGGTGTAACCAATCCAGGTTAGTAGGGATGTTTCGAAATGTATCCTTTAGAGGACACATAACACAAGCATTCCCATTTTTACGCCAGAAGACAAAGGGTATTTTTCGAACAGTCAGGAAAATTCGAGTTCAGATTCTTAGCCGCATTCATCATATCCTCCACAACCGAAGGAGTATATTCCCAGTTTTCTATTTACCTAAAATAGATAAAGTCTCCAACATTACTCAATCCATTAAGCAGTCGTTCACAACGTCCTCTTTGTCGGTGATTAAACAGCTTAAGAACAAAAGCTATCGATCTTCTTCTTCTTGTAGCTCGTCTCGTTCGCTACTATTATTATATCTACCTACCGAAACTAGCTTGTATAATTTAGCCATAATTACAAACAACGCTTCCAAGTCAGATTTATTTGCTTTTTAAGTAGCTTAATACGAGCTGTACGCTTGGCATGGAAGTCTGTATTCAACCCCTCCATGATTCACTTTGGGTAGGTAGCATTTATGCTCGTTTCACGCAAATTCTTTGCAAAACTGTTTTGCACAAATAACATTACTCCACAGTTTTTGAGGTGGCTAGCGGCATAAAGTTTACTAAGTAATCATTATGACGCTTGCTAAATAATTGCATGCAGTCATCGAAAACAATGATGCAATCTGATAAATCCATCCCCGTCTTCTATTTCATTTCGCATATCATCAATAGAGTTAGTAAATTCAATTGAAGATCATCAACAGTATTATACGCTTACTGCCACATTTGGTATACATAATACACTTTCTTAATACGGACAAAATACACCTCATTTCTTCTACGGAGTAATTCTAATATAGTGTGTGTCTTTCCACTGAAAATGCAAACTATATTAAAAATTTATGATTATAATCAGAAACTACCTAATCAAAATAGCAAATGTTACCTGAAATAATGAGACTATATGGAATTCTCAGATTTGTATCAAAGATATCCATTTTAAATCACTATAGCTTCGTCCTCAATCTTCTCGTTGTCTTCAAAAAGCACCTCGTGATAAATTTGCTTATCAATTTGTTCCTCCAACGAATGAATGAATGAATGGCAAGGAATTTTGCCGATCAGAGGTTAAATACCGATGTGCAGAGAATAATGAGAACGAGTTTTCCTAACAACCATTGTGAGAATACGCTGACGTTCACTTCATCTTACAATACTTTTTCCTACCGTTGAAAACAACTTAATGCTTAATTTCTTCATAAACCGAGATATTAGCTATGGAACAAGATAAGAAGCTTGGGTAAAAATATTATTATCAAATTCAATATAGTTAGTGTCTAAACATAAATCCAACAAAATCTTGAAACTTCTTTCATCTATATCTATTGGTTGCTTAATTAGATAATTGGTACTTTGTAAAATAATTAATACAATCCTTGCATTTAGATACCTGTAGATTTGTGTAAAGAGCAACGATGTCTATAGTTACTAAAGTAAACTGACAATTTGGATCTAATTTAATATTTTCCAATAATATTAGTAAATGTTTAGTATCCAGTAACAAGTCTGGTATAAACAGGCTAAAAGGCTGAAGGTACAAATCTATTAATTTACTAATTGGCCTATTGTGAGTCTTTAGTGTACTGCAGATTGGTCTTATTGTTGGAAAAGTTGAATTAGCTTTGTGTAATTTTAGTAGACCGTAAAAATTAGCTGGTTGAGGATGGATACAGGGTCTCCATCATCCTCAATATCTGAGTCCTCAATATTATAAATATCTCCATCATCTTCCTCACCTTCTGAAGCATCAGAAACTTCAATATATTCTGGTCCCTCACTAGCACCTTTACGTCTATAAAGTCATCAAACTCAATTTGCAACAGCTCATTTTCTGTATCAGGTTTCGATAGTGCCTAACATTAACACGGTCCCTTAATCGCAGGGCTTGAGGATTAAATCTAGTTGCGATGCAGTATGCAAAGCAAGGATCATCATTGTTTTTTATGTTACGAAGACCTCTTCGTTTTTTTAATTAAGAAGGGGTTGGAATGGAACCATTTGCTTTCATAGGCACATATTTGGTCATTGAAAGATCAAAAAAGTTGAATCCAGCAATGGTGCAATCACTGCCTTCTACTCCAACAAATAAATACCACATTGGTACACACTATTAATAAAAGACTTTGAAGGAGTAGGAAAGTGCTCATCTCTATAGATATTATCTTTTAAATTGTGTAACTTAGCTACAAAATTAACTTTCATGCCCCTATCTCCTAAGTAATATTCTAATATCCTATATACAGATAATTTTAAGTATTCGAACATACCAGGAATATCTAAAATAATTCCGAGTTCGTTGCAGCGGAGCGTTGTGAGACGACTGTAATGTGCCGTGGCAAATAGCACACGAGTGAATACTACGATAATTACTAGTACAGCAATTTACAATATACATACTTGGAAAATTGTTATATATTAACTTATCTCTGGCTACTACATAATAACTAATTTTAAATCTATTACTAACACTTTAAACTTCTTCAAGAGCCATTTTTAACAAGCAAAACAGGATTGACTCCCATGAACGCCTGTCTTAATTTTTTGTCGTAAACAGGGACAAACCACTGCCAAGGTTTTTGGATGACTTTGCCTTGGAAAATGATGGTGCTGTTTTTAAAATGCGAATACTTGTCTTTCAAAAAAGCAATCATTCTCCTGTAATAGAATCAGAAAGGCTGTATAAATAATATGCACTGAAAATTAACATTTGTCAAGAGGATATCGAGCAGCTTTATAACTGCTGTTGAATGCTGTTAAATACAGCAGGTGTGAGAACGTGTCTCTGACAAATGTACAAGGCGTCTTTTATTTCAATTTTAAAAGGAGTTGCATTGTTAACTTTTGGAACCGCAGTCCACAATACAAAATCATCCAAAGCTCGGATGAGCTTTATTTTCACGTCACAGTTATTTAGAATGTACCGAGGTTGCATTGCAAGATCCAACGACGGCCCACATAGTTCCACAACTCCACTCTCTTTTACCAAGCTTTACGAGACTCGTTCCCAGTATTGTCAGCAGTGAAGTCATCTCCTTCAGTATCTTCGTAATAACCAACACATTGACCTTGAGTTTCCTTGAAAGCTTTACTATATCCCAAATAAGATTGGATGTATGCCTTATAGGCGTACATACTTGAGAGACTGGTGATTGAAAAATCATTGATAGATAAACCAACACTTATATAGAGAGTGCATGGTATTGTTTATCACGGATACAACTGTTCCAGCTGCGACAGGAGTTCTGCTTCAGTATTCTGAGACGCAACCAGAGAAGGCTGTTTTTAAGGTCAATGAATGAAAGAATGTTGAACTGTATTGTAGCGTATCTCTGCTAAAGAGTTAAGGGGAAAAATTTTTTGCTGCTATGAATGAGAAACACCAACGTCACTGATGGGATTGGAAAACAAATCCAGTTCCGAACGAACATTTTCCACCAATTTGAACCAAAGGTTTGCGACGACGGCGTTTAAGTTTCTTGCCACCACCAATCTGAGCAAAAGATGTTGCTTTCTTCCGTCTCCTTTTAACACTGACAGATTTTCGAGAAGACTCTTCCTTATTAGAAAAAGGATATGAATAAGAGCTACTGTCAGGACCCAAACCCCCTCCAACTTGAACAAATTCCATGGTTAGTACTTTTTACGACGGAAATGAAGTTTCACGTAACACGGCAAATTTACAATAAGGTTTCCAGATATTCATCCAGTATTTGTACAGAAATTTCTTTCAACTCTGAGACAGAAACAGGACAGTACTCTTTTATTATGGGTAGGTATCTTCTTCCAAAGAACTGATTCTTTGTAACATTGGTGAGTACTACTACACGTCTAGGTCCTAATTGACTATGGTCGACGTCATTAAGGAATACTGATTCTCCAAATAAGGGAACTTAGGGAAACACCCATGACTAGCCCCATGTCCCATATAATAATGCACACTTGGGTGCAATGGCCCGACACCATCAGGTGTTTTTATTGTAAATTTGATTGGTTATCTGCCATTCATTATCTGTCATCGACAGCGAAACTCGACTGCCGGTGTTGCATTCCCTGGAGGGAACTGAACACAATTGCGAATTCTGTCAGGAGAAGAAAGCTGAAGAGGGAGTGTACTTCTACACTCTCGACGAAATGGAGTAAGTCCTAATTTGTTTCCTTCTTTTGCATATTAATAATTATTAACTGTAAATAGGTACGATTACCTGGATCCGGCATTCCCATGGCCGGATACTCAAACACGAGGGAGTAGGGCGCACTTTACTCTTACCACAAGAAAATGTAAAAGCCTTACATTAGTTTTGTCTAGATTTTAACTTTTTTTGTTTTGTTTACAGCAACTACCAGGGGGATGAGGTTGCCCTGGAATGGAGGGAACAGGAAAATCCCGAAGAATTTGAAAGTCCTCCAATGGCTGCCCCACCAACAACACCAACTGCTTCAGCAAGAGCTCCTAAGAGAGCCTTGCTGCATTCTACACCCCTCAGGGGAGCTGAAGTAAGTAAATCTTTCTCTCTCTCTCTCTCTCTGTCTCAATAAATATAAATCATAATTATTATTTATTTGCAGGCTTCATCGTCATGGACCCCTATGATGATGTTTGAGGGAGAACCAGTGTCTCCAGTCAACGAAGATGTCACAAGGAAACCTTCAGCTTGAAAACTTGTGAAAACATATTTTAAATTGTTGTAAAAAAAAGAAAAGAAAATCTATTTGAACATATTATTCACATGATTTTTTGGAGT
Organism: Tomocerus qinae; assembly: GCA_020055645.1. NCBI lineage: Eukaryota > Metazoa > Arthropoda > Collembola > Entomobryomorpha > Tomoceridae > Tomocerus > Tomocerus qinae. The sequence continues at coordinate 44,380,568 of CM034546.1, read as the reverse complement.
TAGGTTGAAAGAGTCAAAGAGTAAACATCAATTTAGCTTCAGTGTAAATTAAATAAAGTTAAAATTAATTAATAACGAGTAATATCTATCGTCAAATGGCAAAATTTATACTGGTAAATTCAGTTCAATCTAATTAGTTTACATAACGCATTAATTAAACTTGATATAAGGGTCAATGTAATCATCAAGAGAAATAAAATCAATAATAACAATAATAAATAAATGTTCATATGATTATTGATAACATAATATTACGCATTGAAATTATATAAATGTAGTCAATTGTAGTTACAAACAACAATTGCATATGAAAATAAAATATATAATTAACTAATTTAACCACCATTCATGCAGGAATTCCAGTAAAAATCGGAAAAATGGAATTCACCCTCATATCAGTCACTGAACCATACACCCCAGTTCTAAACCAATGCCTATTGTCCAGAAATAATCAATACAGCTAGTCTGCTTGTTTAAATCGCGGACAAACTGAAATAGGTAGTATAGGCGAGATTGCATGCCCACAAGAGCAAGATGCTAAAACTGTGAGCCACAATCTTGGTCTGGTACGAACCATACCTACCCAAGACGGGGTCCGCTGTGTAGCAGACCTTGTAGACCCTGAAAAGGTTTTAGCTGAAAATCGGCTACCATTAAAATTGGAGAATGGTATGTTAATGCTGACTCAGGCAATATCAGTTTTCTCTCATCCTCGACTTCAGCTCTAGAAATTCAAATGACTACCAACGATCTCCAAATTACGAAAGAAATCCAATATGTCTCTTGCTCTGTTGAGATAATATCCTTATCAGGTAGCTTAAATTGTTTGCAATCAGCTGAATTAATTTTGGTTGGTAAAGTTGACACCGGATCTGAAATCGGTACATTAGAATGTCCAGACGCTGGATTTTTTAGCCCTGTACCATTGACGGATCAATTTACAAAACACCAAATTATAATGAAATTATCTCAAATGTGCATATGAATTGTACGTTCAAATGCGCAACATGTTATTCCATTGACCATCACAGGTCATTTACATTATTCAGAATATGTGGATGTCAGAAATAAAATTACAGACACGTCGTTCACATTATTCCTAGATACGAAAAAAACGAGTCAACAACCTCTGGTTTCAGTTAGGATAATTTAGGATTAAATTGGGCCAACCTTAAGTCAGTTCTCCAACTGCCATTTAATATTGGTTCCTTTTTATCCTCGATCTTTTCCTCATGTATTTTAAAAATAATAGTATTCATTATTATTATTATTATTACCTGTTTAGCTGGGATATGCCTATGCTCACAAAGGCTGGTAAAGAAAATGATTTAACAATTTATAGAAAATACGAACATAATATACTAAAAGTAAGCTCATTGGGATAGAAAAACCTAATATACGTACTATAAAATAGTCTAGAACATAGGTACCTAATGTATTTAGCAAAAGTAGTAAATATGCTGGAATCAAAATTCCCATTATATATAATAATAAATATCAATAGATTTCCGCTCTATAAAAACAAGTCAAGAGACAAACTAAATTAAGAAATATTTTCCGTTCCATTAAAAACTGGTATACTAGCACAACGATTTAATTTTAAAAGTTTTCCTTTGCAGAATAGTTAACTTCAATAAATACATGTAACTATAGCAGGGTCACCGAAAATATATATAAGCAATTAAAATTAGCTGTTATTTTTATTACTAAGTAGTTGAGTTGTATTAGTGAATCCCGACTACTGTCAACCTATAGTATGGATACTCCATCACCTTTCTTCAACGGGACTATTGATTATGTTTCCGCACATGTTTTCATAACAACGCACTGAAATAGCACGCATAAAAATCTATAATATTAAGAAGTGCCATACTGCTCCATAATAACTTTAAGTATAGGTAGTTTCTTGTAAGTTTACTTATTGCACGAAAATAAAACAACCACTTGTAAAACGTATTTCCAAGCAGAGGAGCAGCTGAGATCTATGCTTTTATTTTTCATAAAGGTTTATTAAATTTGAAAACAAAAAGAAAACAGTCCCCTCCGAAGAAAGTACGGACTGGAAGGCCCAAATTAGCACACGCCGCAATCAATTAACATAGGACATACTTTCCAGTTTCATATGCCGTAGTGCCTGTAATGGAAGTTGAATAAGCCTAAATGTGAATTATAATTTGTACAGTACTTATCTAAATACCTCATAACGTGTTCAAATATTTCATAAAATATTATGTGATATTATTAATATCAAGATCTACTATTCAATGATTCCCACTTTTCAGACAGTTACTCGATTCGCTTTCCAAATACTACTATTTTAGGACATTTACCTTCACTCAGACTCATGCCTCAGACTATTCAGCTTTTAACTACACTCTTTTCCACTTTCCACTACCCCTGATAGTACCACAGTGCAGTCCATAGATTAGACCAAGGCAACTAGGTTTCCAGGAAAATAACTCAAAATAGGAAACAAATGAGAATTTGTAGTAAATTACTGAAAATGATAATTACTAATATTATCATCTGTTTTGCAAATATGATTACTAAATCTCTCACAATGAAACTGATAAAGCCTAAATCAACCGATTATTTACGCTTTGGAAATTTGCTTCGCACAGGTGTTTGCAATACATATGGCTTTATTTTATATTATTGATTAAAAACAACTTGTTTATCTCTGTGCACCACCACAATGAGATATTATATCTGCAACTTTGATTGGTTAAAAGATGGAGGAAAAACGTTATGCACACAATGGAAGAATCGAGATATGTGCTGAATGTTTGAACAAGGAGACAGAGAAAGGAGTGATTAACTGAAATATAGCTGACCACGAGAGATATCCTATGAAATTCAAATAATTTGGCGCTGGAAACCACCGTCACCTGTCTTACTATTTCCTAGTCATTGGAATTTTTCCAACCTAATTATCCCACCACCCATTTTTCCCATTGTTCAGAACACTGATCCGAACAGCACAAACACCAGCGCCAAACTCAAATTCTAGGGGATCGGCTGGAGCCCATGTATTTCCCCTACGTCGCATCAAATGTTGAGAGTTATTTTTATACGTCTGTTTGAGTAAAATGAACTCAGTATGTCAGTCAGCGAATTTTATACAGTTGTTGAGTAAGTTTACTCAAATTTGACTTAAATTTTGCAATTTGAGTGCAAGTGCTGCCTGTAACACTTTTGGACACCACCTCCTCCTTCCCTAACAACTACACACCTCGTCTAAACCACCGAAATGAAATGAGTTGTTTCGTAAATTATTAGATTAACAAGATGTTTCCAACTATGTTTCATGTATGTATGTATGTCTCTATGTGACTGTATTTTATGCCATGGACTTTGCGGCCTTTTGTGGCAATGCGCAAGCGCGTATGCATAACAAGAAGTCCTCCACGGGTTAACAGTAAACAGTTATATAATAGGTTATTTCGAAATTAACTAATACATATGATTATGCTGGATGCCTACCTTTCGAAATAGAGTCACGCATGCTGGGGGCTACTATCTCTATATTATAATCGTAGACTTGATAAGGTAATAAATTTACCTGTCTATATGTCTGTACGTGTGGTAGGGAGTTGGGAGAACCTAGGAAACCTGCATATGTAGTAGACTGGGAGGGATATAATGTCCCTCTAAGACTAGACTGGGAGGGATAGCTCTGTACCACTAGCGGTACCGAACCATGAGGTTTCAGTCTGGAAGAGGTAGGTTGTAAAGGATTGATAAGAATGATCCTAGAAAAATGCAAAGCTACTCTCAGGGTAAAATACGGAAACGCCTTTTTCTGTTCATTTTCGTTTTTGAATTGTAGGGTATATCGATTGACCAGAAAATACCACTACTGGGATATGTAGATGCCAAATAAATGCAGTGGGTAATGAAAATGAAGCCAATTAAAAAATTAAATATTTTGACCTTACCCCTATACTATGTTTCTCACACTATTTCCCACAACTTTCCTGTCGGCCAACAACATAGGGTAAGGAATAGGGTTATTCGAAACTCTGGACCAGAATAAAATTAACCGGTATTTAAATTAATTATTAGCGTTTCAAATTGCTTTAAAACTAGTTTAATATATTTAACCACCTGAAATTTAATTCCATTAGGTCTCACAGACAACAGGTTACTGTAAACTCACAGAAACTCAAGTGGTGCAAAGAATTTGACAAGAGGTACAGAGACCTGACCCTTCATACACAAAAGCGATACTCGTGTACAAAACTGCTTTAAGACTTCTCAAATTCTTCATACACCACGAGGTCTTATGTTCCTATAGGGGAACGTCTAACTAGCCAAAGAGAAACTAAAAATAAACTTAACCATATACCAACCAGATTTAGCCACCCTAACCTAACATAAATCAACAGAATTAAACTTTGGTAAATCTACTCTTTACTCTCACGCCCTTTTTCGGGTCGGCTGGTCTTCACTGTGTGTAAAATGGCTTGCTTCCAAAAAAACCAGCCTATTTTCATGTATGTTGATGTTAAAAAAATTCTGATATTTACACTATAGTTTTCCTTCATTACACTAATTGGATTTCCAGCTATGCAGAATTTCTGTTCAATTCCAAAGAATGTTCACCTTGAAGTAGGTATCCATAAGGTTGAATGTTGAAAAGAGTGATGAGACGGAATTTGTAACAGGGATTTGGACTAAAAGGAACACTTGTTATTGTTGTTATTGTATGTTGATATTAGTTCTTTCGAAAATCTGCAAAATCCCAGAATGAATTTACATAAGTACTTTTTTGACATTTTAAAAATATATTTGAAAATAAAATGTAAATACCTTCTAACTGTTTTGATTGAGGCGGGCATTTAGGCATCAGGTACATTCTCACTTTATCTACATTCCAGCCTGAGATTTGTAGGGCAACCAACTGCCAGAATTAAGTTAAGTGGCCAAATGTCGTCGGTGATATAAATCATCTGCCTCGTCTGCCTGTAATTAATTATAGTAAGCATAATAGTCATACACTTTCAATATTAGCTCACAATTATTTTGCGAAATTGTAAACTGTATAAATAGAAACACAACTTGCCTTTTCAATTTTTCATAATTTGATAATGGTTGGTGAGTTAAAATCGCTTTGCTTTATTTTCCTTGTATCAGTTACTTTAAGACAAACAATTTTCCAGCGGGTCACCACCTTGAAAAACACATTGCACTAGTTATTTAGTTAAAAACACAGCCGCTAAATATTATAACTGTTATCACTCAATTTGCTTAAACACTCAAAGATGTAATAAACCATTGCAAAAGGGAAGTATAATAGCAAAGGAGTTTGTCTGAGACAAAACCACGTGATCCCGATCTGTGTCGTGCGACCTCTGATTGACATTTGGTTGACATTGACCAGTTGGAGTGACTTTGACCTAGTTAGTTCTATACGGCCTATGAACTTTTTTTAATCGAACAAATAATTATTAATTTGCACCATATACGTTTGATTTTTTATCCCACTCCAAGTGGGTAAGGCTGGTTTTGTCTATTTACAAACACTGATTCTGATTGAAATGAAAATTTAAACATTCTAGCTCAAACCATTCGTTAAGTTATCTTGCGTAAATATTTCCAGGCAAGACCTACCCTCCCTCGAAATCGCAGAAAATAAAGAAATTTTTGCCTGATTTGAATAAATAAACAAAGCTCCAAATCCAAAAACGGTTTAATTTGTGTTTATTCACTTCATGTCAGATTAGGCTATTTTCGACCTGTCGATGTGCCAGTTAGCTGAAATATTCATTGAGCAAACACTTAATTGTATAAAGGCTGTTTTTCAGAGCCGCATGCGAGATGCGGGGCAAGCGACCTTCCTCATCTCTTCCGAAACCAAGGAAAAGAAAGACAATTTTGTCTTAAACCCAAAAAATGGTATATATTTTCACTTAAAGTTCATCGGGAACCTCCCGAAATTTATTTTCTAGCAGTGGTCCTTTTTATTACAAAATCTCAATTACCCCTGCCAACCCTTTTAAATAGAACACGAACAATAAAATTAAGAAACACTAGCAATTGTAATATGACGAATTTTGGGCCGCTTTTTGAAAATGGAAACTGTACAATTTATTAATTAAATAGAAATGGGGAAAATGGTTTTCTCATCAATAATATGTTGCAGTAATAAGCATAATATAATAAATTCCTGCTTTATAAAATGTTATAAATATGATTTTATTGTGCCAGGAAATAAATAATTGTATTAGCTGATCAATAATTTTTCTTACTTCAATTTCGTTTTCTGGAATCCGGACCACAGCTTCTTAAATCAAGAAATCCGGATTTCTTTGAATAATGGAATTAAAAGTGACTTTGATGACTGAAACTGTGAAAGCACTTTTTAAAAATTTCGAGGCTCCACTTCACAACAGACTGAATTATTCAAATGTGTATTATAAAGCCGCAGACGAATGTGCTCAATATTGTGCAACGGCCCAGTAAGTTTTAGCTTCCTGTCCAGGGTTGGAGATTCAATTCTGAATAAAACTTAATCCACGAAAGCTTTTTCTTCCTTTATTCTTCCGATTGTCAGAAATAATAACAATTGAACAAAGTCTAGTACAAAGTTTGTAGTACTCAGTAATCATTTAACTTATAAAAATATAACTTGGACATAAGAATCTTAAAAGTAAACCAATTGCAGATTATTTTTAGTATAAATATTTAATTTCTTTTTCTGTCGACAGTAAGTATATTCGAATGTTTTATAATTAGATTATTCTGCCCAACTTCCGCTTATCCAACGTCAACCCTGGTTGGGTATTCTTATAGTAGAAGTACCTAAGTATATTCACGATATTAATGAATAGAGAGAATTGTATGTCGTAAATATATTTGGTAGCATAACTAATCAGTGTCAAACTATCGCTATATTATGTTTGTCTTTGTGGCCGGAAATAACAAAGCGAAGAAATTATTCAATGTACATAAGATCAATGGACAATACCAATATGCCTTAAATAGAGCATTCATACATACAGTACAGTACATATTACATACTGTCACTCTTGTTTTTGTATTGTATATTATACTAGTAAATATTGTCTGCTATCTCTTTTGCCTCTTCTGTCGGATTACGTTGTCATATTATACTTACAGAGAACTTCTATTATGTGTAGTGTACTGTAATAAAAACAGTATACCTAGCCCAACTAATCGGAAACGAACATTCCTGGTAGAGACGAGACGAAGGTCTATTGGGAAGGAAAATAGATTATATACTCATGAGTGCATTCGGTTCATATATAATGTCCTTGAATAGTTCAACCGTTATCACCAACTGTCATTTTCCCAGGCTTGTAAAAATATTAATAAACATTTCTCTCTACACCTCACACTGCAAAAATTTATTTCTCATGTCAAAAATTACCAGCATCAATTAACAATGGTAGACAGTTTAAATAACCATGTAGTTAATAGCCGTATCAAACGAAAATATAGATAATGTTTAATGTGTAATGTAATGTGTATTATGTATATTACGTTTTACATAATGTTATAAAATTATGTATATTTCTCTATCATATTAATGCATTGTACGGATAAAAATTATTACCAATTGTGTTTGATTTAATTTCTTACCAATTTGCACTCTGATTGTTTGAATGCATTATTGCAGAAAGTCATCTTAATCTTCTTAACCAATGAATAAATACAAAAAGCGATTACTATCGGTATATAGTAATTGAGCTATAACTTATAATTATCAAATATGCTAAAATCGTTCCAGTCCTTAATGTAATGAAACTTTCTTTGATTGACATGACATATCAAACCCAAATGTAAACTTCTTAACGTTTCCTTGAACTCAATATCTGTACACTAGGCAGTTCTTATACATGTAGTGGGAGTAAAATAATACTATTTACGCGCGTACATCTACATTTACTATATTTATATTTTAGATGCTAAGAATCCAGGGTTTTTATTAGAGACCCAGCGTATAGCGGTTATTAGAGACCCGGTGTTTATTATAGTTTTATTAATAATTAAGTATTTTTATTCTACGTTTTAAGGATACCTGAAACAAATTCGAAGAAACAAACTAAAACTTATTCTATTACAAGAAATTGTGTCCCTTACGGTATCAAAAGCACAATTTTGCATGCATCTTTCAGGCTGACACCCCAATAGCGTAGCAAATTTGAATGCAGAATACATTTTATTCCTAAACTACAGAAGTTGAGTGTAGTTAAAAATTGCCAGTAAGCCTAACATTTATGACAAGACATTTATGACAGACCTTGCATTTATTTCAGACCTGGCATTAATCCTAACCTTGGAATTTATCACAGCCAGGCGCAGGCGTTAAGGGAGGGAGAATTAATTTTATTCGAGTGTTCATTACAAACCCGATGCGTTTAATAGATGTTTCACGGTACGACCGGTTTGGTAGCAAAACTAATCGGTATAGAACATCCGTTGTATGTTTATCTTCAGCAGCAAGTAGTCAAACGAAGAGAAATAATAGATACAACAATTATTGGCATTTCCTATCTCTATCTTCAAGTGTCGTTAAACGGAGTCCACATCATCAAATACTATAAAGTATATTATTATGCTTAAAAGGTATTAGGATATTCATTTTAGTTTTCTGAATAGACCTCGAGAACAATAGGATTAAAAGATAACAACACAATGAAAGCTCTCGCTCGACTCGGCTCACCGAGGTATATGCGTACCTAGTGAAAGAGTGCACACTGTGTCTAATCAAGTGGACTAGCGGACATAATGGCGCAATGTATTGAGTAATGACTAAGGACTAGGAGATGGTTGAAGAGCATGAATTAAACATTGTAAAGTAGCACACAAATAAATAACAAAACACTCGAAAATTAAACAATTAAAATTTATTTTTAAATCAGCAGTCTTAAAAATTATAAAAGCGATTTGCTTCGACAAACTTGCAAAAAAACGACCTTTTCGTATAAATGCGAGTTGCGTCGACAAACTCGCACAAAAAATGGCATTTTCGTATAAGTTTGAGTTGCTTCAACAAACTCGCACAAAAAATGACATTTTCGTATAAGTGCGAGTTGCGTCGACAAACTCGCACAAAAAATGACATTTTCGTATAAGTGCGAGTTGCGTCGACAACTCGCACAAAAAATGACATTTTCGTATAAGTGCGAGTTGCGTCGACAAACTCGCACTAAAAATGACATTTTCGTATAACTGCGAGTTGCGTCGACAAACTTGCACAAAAAATGACATTTTCGTATAACTGCGAGTTGCATCGACAAACTCGCACAGAAAATGACATTTTCGTATAACTGCGAGTTGCGTCGACAAACTCGCACAAAAAATGACATTTTCGTAAAACTGCGAGTTGCTTCGACAAACTCGCACTAAAAACTGACATTTTCGTATAAGTGCGAGTTGCGTCGACAAACTCGAACTAAAAACTGACATTTTCGTATAAGTGCGAGTTGCGTCGACAAACTCGCACTAAATATTGACATTTTGCTTGCAACCATCTCCTAGTCCTTAGTCATTACTCAATACACTGCGCCATTATGTCCGCTAGTCCACTTGATTAGACACAGTGTGCACTCTTTCACTAGGTACGCATATACCTCGGTGAGCCGAGTCGAGCGAGAGCTTTCATTGTGTTGTTATCTTTTAATCCTATTGTTCTCGAGGTCTATTCAGAAAACTAAAATGAATATCCTAATACTTCAAACTAAAATAAAATTATAAATTACCCTCAACATTCAATTGCTTTAATTCAAATGTATGACTTTACGAAAAACCATACTATGTTAATACATACTATGTTAGTTAAATTTACTGTTTAAAATCGGATTTAACTGAACAATCCAACATTTTAAATAACACTTTATTTATAATCCAATTGATACCATAATATCTAGCTTGACACATTGTAGTCATCGCGCTATATTTTATAATTTGCTCCTGCACAGATATGTCGATAAAAGTAAAAATCATTTGATGTCTCCAGAATTATTTGACTCTGTTTATATTACTATATGCACAGCATAATAAAAGAATAAAGTTTGTGAGACAATTTATACTGCTACTTGTGTACAGACCAGTTATGGCTTTAAATTACGCAGCGCAGGTAGAAATAATCCTAAGAGGTACTCAAATGTCAATTTCGTAATTGGTATACATTATCAATAACTCGATATCAGCAAAAGCATTATATCAAACTTTATTTGAAGTTAATAATGAAATTATAAAGTAGATACTTACAGTATATTATCATGACTGACATGATCAAAATAACCTACTCAGCATAAATATACTCAGTTACATATTTGTGCTAATTTAGTGTACCTACTTTGTATATAACACTTAACAAGACATAAGTTAGACTCAGTCTGTATTCATTCAGTAAAATTTGAGATGTGTTTGCAATTGAATATACTTAGAAATAGTGATTTAAATTTATTTATTTATTTAAATTGGGTGATAAATATTAAAAATATTAATAGTTTGCAAATAGCATTTTAAATTAGATACTTTTTACATACCTATAAAGTTTTTTGAGCAATCAATTTTAAAAAATGTCAAATCAAATAATGAGATCATTGTTTGTCTTCATCTCTATTACCAACATTGCGAGATTAATACTACTACATCTCAATGGTAACAATAGTAATGGATCTTAGTATAGTTTTATGGTACTTTTATATCAGCAGAAACGATACCCAAACATGCCGATTTATGGTAACAGCCTACAGACGCACAAAACAGCATAAAACATAATTTTAAATTGCATACTTTTAACGTATGTAGAATACTAAAGTAGTTGGTAGTAATGCACATGTTAACGGCAATAAGGAAATTCAGGCATTAAGCTTAATGCCTAGAGAGGCAATAAGTAAAATTTTTGAAGAATTCTATTTTTTAGTATTTAAAATTTAGAAGTCCATTTATATAGTCCAATTATTGGTATTGGTATTGGTATTGGTTTTATTTTCAGAACAGTCGTAGGCAGCTTTACATTATCACACATACAAGTACATATTACAATACTCAGCTGAAATTACAACCTATAAGTACAAAAATGATAGGATAGATTAAAGACAAATTCATAATCACTGGTATATTGTATAACTATTCATAGTAGCAATAATACAGATGGCGAATTTAAGAACAAAATAGGGAAAGATCTTTAAGTAAGGAATGCAGCCGACAACCCGCGCAACTTGCAGCAGGAGCTAACATTCACCTTACAATCTATTCGAAGAACATTTGCTTAATAAACTTTAAATTTATATACTCGTAATGCAATTACAGTATGTATTAGGCCAGATTAACTTACGCTATATAGTATATATTTTACCTTCGCCCAAACTAATGTTGGGGGAGCCGAGTCGTTGTGTTTTAGAATAAGTTGGTGGTGTACGAGACATAACATGAATAAGTACGTTTGTGTTATAGAAGAAAGGTTGTTATGCGGTAAAGTAAGATGTGTGGAATCTGTATATTGAGAAAAACTGACACGTTCACTTACTCACGTTCATTCGATTTGCATATCCTTTGCATGTTTTGACGGTCCCCCTCCGGTCTGGTTTTCAGTATCAACGCCATTTTACACACAATCCAAAGCATGCCAAATTCCTGTTTTTCCCGATTTTTTGGAAAGACACTGACCTTTTGAATAGACGACCACCAGTCCAGGTAGCTCTTCTCAAGGGGAAATTTTGGACCCAAAATTCAGGTACGCAGCTGCACTTTGACACCCGAAAAACGATGATTTAGGTGGAGAGAAACAACAAACGTACCTACCTCGACCGACACAACGACTCGACTCTATTATATTCTTTTTCCTAAATAAGGACATCATAAGTAGTTCAAAATGCCGCATATGAATAGCGTGCGACTAAGACTTAAGAAGTTGTAGTGTTTTTTATGAAAAAGTTTTAAGGTCTATAACTCGCTCCTTATTCATGACACAGTAAACATCCTTACCTTTTTGGTCTTCTAAAATTGTTCTTATTCACATACAAGTACGAAATAATGGTATATGAATGTTCGTTCAAATTTTAAGTACGAAAAACTAAAATGTTTCAAAATTACACTTAATGCCTAGGCATTAAGCCTAATGCCAGAATTTACCAATTGCCGTTAACACACACAAGATACATAAATAGTATAAGGTCACATGCTTAGGTCATCATTTCCTGTCGTTCCAGAAAGATCACAAAATAAAATTACGCTTCTCTTTTAAACTACTATTAAGCCAGGGAACAAAAAATGGACTTTTTCAAAAATTTTAACCCGTTTTTACCCGTTTTAAAAGATGAATTTGTTTTAACTACAGTCAATACCAAAGATAAGCCAATATGATTGCTACTCCGCTTGGCAAATTTTTGCCTCGAAATGTTAAAAATAATTACGCCAAATTATGAGATCTAGTCATTGCGCCTTAAATCAACCAATGTGGACATGTGGAAAAAATAAGACAAAAATGTTATACTATGCAATATTCACATTGACGAATAACAATTTTGCCCAATGAAAGCTGTCAAAATTAATAATAATAAACTAACCAAGTAAAACACTGACTAAAATGGTATACATACATCCAAATACCTATGTTGCCTGAATTATTTGCAAATAATGTTGACACATTGTACGATAAAAATATTAGATAAGTGCTTGTAGAGTTAATTTATCCTGTCAGTGAAATTTAATAATCTTTGTTTGTTATCGCTACAATCCTCAAGGTACTCATATTTTCCGTATGAGTACAACAAATGGCTTTCAATATTAACTTCAGTTTTAAGTACATCTACTTCTTGTCAGTGCACATTTTCCTTACGTTTTATTAATAATTTATAAATAAAAGTGACAGTAGATAAAATAGTCAAAGACATAAGCTTATCCTACTACATTCTAGTTTTGAGCAACATGATGTAGACAATAACGCAAAAAGTCTAAAACGGTATTTCATCCATAATTTTAGTTTAAACATTATTTCACATTAAATATCTTCAGCAAAATAAGCTGTTTGGTAGTAATTTTTAATAAAGGCAACTTTAGTAGTAGTGCTTCATGTATATAACGTTATTCTAAAACATAAATGACTGGAAAGGAATACATGTAAGTGACCAGTTTCCTTTGCTATTTTTTATCGTGTTTTGACCAAAAAAGGAAAATATTTTACTTTTACTTAACTGTACGGCGCTCTCATTCAATGCAAATTACATGAAATCAGTTTTTATTTATTTATACTGAAAAATTGGAATCTTTTTGTATCTTTCGAATGATTAAGACGATTATTCTAAAGCTGAAGATAGGATGCAATGGTATTTCAATTTTGCTACTCTGCTATACGCAAATCACAGTGATGGAGTTTTTTGTAAATCTGAGCGATTTTTGTCAAAAATAACTTATTCATATTATATACTTTTATAACGTAAGAGCCGTTGAAAAACCATTTAAATACAAAATCTCAAAAAGCATACTCCCAAAAGGCACTTGTTTATTGTCGATAATTAGTAGTGTATTGGCTCTCGTTATTATACAAATATTATATTGTACTATATAGACAACAGCAATGTAGCATTGTAATCGCTAAAATGCTAGTAAAGTATTTATTCACATCTCAATAGTACAGCAACTAGTACTCAAATACCTTGTTTAGAAACTGTATGTATAAATAAAATATTTCAAAACAGTTTATTTGAGTACTCCTAAGAGTTTAGAAGTGCCACACAGCTTATTGCCGGTCGAAAATCCTATGATACGACGTTGTAGGATAACTAGAACTGAAGTTATGTCGTTTTTTAGTAATTTTTGAACCCCGCCCGCCCCCAGTCAGAGGGTGTGACCGATCTTGTCGTACAGACAGACAGTCAGACATACAGACAGAAAGGGTAAACGTATACAATGCAAATAAACTGCTTTGAATAATAATGTCTAACTAATCTATAATATAATTCTAACCAATCTAATTATAACCAGTTTTTGTCGTCTTTTTCTAATGCAGAGTGCTTTAGATAGATAGATTTATTCATAACAAATTCCTTTTTGCAAAGGCAGTTGATTTGCTACATAATTTTGTTCATAATATAGTAATTAATAGATCAATTGAGTTCTGGATTACATAATTTAGTAAAAAGTTTTGGTATTCTATTAAGTGAAATTTTGTTACTTAACTTCGTAAGATAAGCTTGCTACTTCATTTATGGTTTCATCGTACAATGAAAAGTCACTAATATTATAATTATTATCATCAGATTCTTTTTCTTGAAGTTCAAGAAGATAGGATAGTACACTTTTTTTAAATGTTTTTATATTATTACAGTCTTTGATATTTTGTGGTAATCTTAGCCACTCAATGGCTAATTGATTAGAGAACGATCTATTTCCAAAATTACTTTTGCCATTATTTATTGAGTATGTATATGAAATATTTCTTGTGGTTTTTGTACTAACATTTTCGATTTCAGAGTACTCAATAAAATATGGGGGGCAATTAATGTTATTTATGAATGTATATGCTAATTTTAATAGCTCATATTTATATAAATAATCTGGGAATAACCATCGCACATCTGTGGAAATAGAGCGTTTTACATTTTCATACTTACTTCTACATAGTAACATATCGCCCCGAATCGTTTGTTTTTTGCCACAACTAATGCCCTTTACTGCTTATACAGAGAAAAGATCAATTAAAAACCAGATGAAAAATATTAAAATGTATTGATTAGCTGACGGTTTACATTAACAATGAAACGGTTGAAAACGACTTCTAATTATTTAATAAGTAAGGAGAAAATAGGAATTTGTATGGCACACACATGACTTTTGTATGGGAGAGCTAAAAATAGATAGTGTGACTTTGTATGGCAGTTTATGACTTTGTATGGCGGTTTATGACTTTGTATGGAACTTTATGACTTTGTATGGTAAGTTAATTTATGGCTTGACGAAGAGCTATAAGAGCTATGTTTGTTTGAACTTCCAGGATAGTAAACCTTCAGAGTTAATGTCAATTTCAGTCCATGTCTGCTGCACCCTTCCCTTTTTTGTTTTGTTTTCAACTTCACTATAATCAGTGTCACTGTCACTGTCCGTTTTGTATTCCAAACTTACAAATTTTCTTGACCCCGCCATTGTACTTCTTGTGTTTACTCAGATGAAATTTGTAACGAAATAAATCAAACACGAAAGCAGCAGAGCAGAAATATACTGATTGGAAAAATTCTGATAACATGCTAATTGGGAGATAACGTCAGAGCTAAGAGTATTGACTTCACTTCACTTTATCTATCCACATAGCTAGCTATCCATGCTTTATGCTTGGATATGCAGTTTCTACCTGGGTTTTATCATTCTACTATAAATATATTCTTAGACTTAAATAAATTTATCAACCTTTGGTAATATATATCGTGCATCGGTATACTATGCATTTTTATATAAAACTATCACCATACATAGTAATTATTTCCTTACAAATTCATTAGGTAAGTCATAACATACCATACAAAGTCAGACTAAATGTCAAAAAATCCTCCATACAAAAGTCATGTGTGTGCCATACAAATTAATTGGCACCCATAAGTAAGCAGTCCGTGCAACTCCCTTCCATACTATTAGCAGTAGAAATACTTATAAGTAATTAAAAACGGGTAAACGATTTACAGGTGTCCTTTGTTACAATGCATTAATGATATGGGATGTTCTTGTTACTGTGCCGTTGTTGTAATCGACCAATACGAGAATGATGCTACTTTACTTGTTACTGTTACATAACGCCGCATTGTCACAGTATATTAGAAACGTTAAATATATCCATTTTGAGTGTTCTCCTCTCAATTGCACGCGAAATAGTAATATACCAAAGCCAGGGCAGCAGCCAGAAAAAAATTTCGGGAGGGGCCCGACAAATAATAATTGAAAAATAATACTATATTCGCGCGGAGCGCAAAAAATTTTTGGGTTTTAAGGCAAAAATTCCTTTCTTTTCTTCGATTTCAGGGGGGGCCCGGGCCCCACCCTCGCTGTGACCAAAGCACATTTCTGTCTGCCATTTTATTTGCCTTAAGGTGCTCCAGGCAAAGTTTATCAAAATTTTATATTGGCAAAACATCTAAAATAAAAAGTAAAAATGTAAATTAAAATGTTCCTTTTATTATAGTTAACAGTGTCGTCAACCAATTATAATGAGTTGGAGGAAAAATGATAAAGGGGGCCCATGTGACGATGACGACTCATTGGAAAATTGGCGTAAAACGCCCCGTTACGTCCCACCTCAGCATCGTTTGTCCGTGCAACCTAATGACATTTACAACAGCACAGTTGTTAGTCTTGTTAGTAGCAGAGAAGTTGGCGGAGGAAGAGGATTTGACAGAGGCAGAGGATTTGATCGAGGCAGAGGATTTGGCCGAGGCAGCGAATTTGACCGAGGCAGAGGGTCTGGTTTGCGTGGTTATGGAGGAAATGCTGCATTAAGGTTTGGGATCTGTTAATATTCAAATTTCCATGGTCCATTTAATTATTTTACAATTTTTTGAGCATAATTTTTTAGTAAAATTTGATTTGCATACGTAAGAAAAAGTTATAAAAACTATTTTTAATTTGTTTATAATCTACTAAATAACAGAAACTCGCGTTCAAGACTCAGCCTCAGATCTTTATCAGAAATGCTAAAGGAGGATGCGGATAAAGTAATTATGGAGCTCTATGAAAATGTGGAAAATTTTTCAAACAGTCTAATTGAAAGTTCACTAACCTCAGAAGAGACTAGAATGCTTATCAAAGTTATCAGCCAAAAGCTTTGTGCAGATACAACTCTAACCGAAATCCGTAATATACTTTTAATGAAAGTTTGTTGCGATGATTTTTTGAAGCAGTTGAAGAGTTTTACATTTGAAATACAACTGAAGGCGTCCGAAATCACTGATTCAGCTAAACTGAGGTAAAAATTGTTATGGTAATATTTTTGGGTTAATTTGATAACAATAATTTATTTTCAGTAATTCAGAAACTGAAGATATTCTGGAAACATTCAATGACCTTTTGACATACTACACTTTTGTTTGGACAACAATGCCTAACACTGGTTTGGATCGTTTTCTGCCTTTAGTTAAAACAGCAGAAGTCACAATGGTTGCTGTTATGGCAACATTAAATTCTTTGTCTCCGGATTTCGAAACTACAAAAGCCAAATTTCAAAATCTTCATACAAATATCACGACTTATAAAACAAGAAGAAATGAGGAATTAAATGCTAAAATCATTTTCAAAAACCGCTTAACGAGCGGAAGAGACATGAGAATATACTTGGAGAATCCACCAAACGATTTCAAAACAATGTCAATTTTTCCACAAATCGATGAGCTATTGGATAGAAGCATACCTTATTTACGACCAAACATTGTCAAGGGACATTACCCTTCTGCTGAGGTCTATTTAGATGTTCAGTTCCGCTTACTCAGAGAAGATTTTGTTGGTCCTTTGAGAGATGCTGTTGGCTACTACGTCGATAAGAAGTAAGTAACATTTATGAGGATAAACATCTTATAAAATAAAAATTTACTCATACTCATTGCTATAAATAATTTTACTTAATTTCTCAGCAAAATGGTTTTTCTTCGAGAATTATTAATAAATGTATATGCTAAACCTATAGATTTATATTTAAACTAATTTAAAAAGTTGAAAATGATTACAAATCTTATTTCGAATTTAATAATTAAACATCGTAAGGCAAAATCCCATAAAACATAATTTTCGTGTAAAACTAAAGTATATATTGAAAACGGCCATTGGGTAAATATCTGTCAAAAGGTAAAATCTTTTAACGTAATGTTGAGGGTACCAGTAAATCAAGCATGGCTTAGAATATCGGAATCGTTTATATGAGCTTAGTGATTTTGCTGACCTCACCTATTAGAAATCTGAAATGAGTAAATAAAAAATAATTTACATAATTTCTTAAAGTTATGCCGGAAACTTCTTCCAGGCCTTGTAAGTCAACAATTTTGTCCTGAATCGATACCTATATTACACAATCACACCTGTAGAGCGTTATGTAGCCCAATTTGTAAGAATTCCAAATGGTAACTAGGTTACCCTGGAAATGTTAACGTTGAAATTAGAAAATTCGGTATGCATGACGTCTTGTTTGTTACGTGCACATCTTACCATATATACCTTATTATATTATTATTATTTACCTTACTTTTCGGTTACCATTGACTGGACTGAAACCATGTTCATTAGCGATCGGCTTATACAGCCACAGAGCCACACTGCCATAATAAGACATATTATTTTAATTTAATTAATTTGTAACATCTCATTAATTTTTTTAAAATATTCATTGCAGAAATGGCACGAACAACTCAAAACGACCAAAAAGTTATGCAAATGTCTATCGAGATGTTCGAATATCCAATGTAAATTTTGACGGTGAAATGACTGTTTATACCCTGCAGTTTTCTACTGGAAGGAGACGAATCAATTGGGAAAAATCTAAAAGGTAGTATTTATTCAATACATCTACCGCATGCATCAAACAAAATGTTTTTGTTTCGAATCTGATATTCCCACCGGCTTCTTCGCTTGTTTTGATTTCTCTTTCCAGAATTTCAACAATGGATTTTATACTATACATAGGATATATTTTGAGAGATATTTTAAAAAGGGTGCCAATTAATTTGTATGGCAAACACATGACTTTTGTATGGAGGATTTTTTGACATTTAGTGTGACTTTGTATGGTATGTTGTGACTTAACCAATGAATTTGTATGGAAATAATTACTATGTATGGTGATAGTTTTAAATAAACATGCATAGCATACCAATGCACGATTTACATCACCACAGGTTGGTAAATTTAAGTCTAAGAATATATAAATAGTAGAATGATAATACCCAGGTAGAAACTGCATATCCAAGCACTAAGCATGGATAGTTAGCTATGTGGATAAAGTGAAGGGAAGTCAATACTCTTAGCTCTGACGTTAACTCCCAATTAGCATGTTATCAGAATTTTTCCAATCAGTATATTTCTGCTCTGCTGCCTTCGTGTTTGCTTTATTTCGTTACAAATTGCATCTGAGTGAACAAAAGAAGTACAATGGCCGGGTCAAGAAAATTTGTAAGTTTGGAATACAAAATGGACAGTGACAGTGACACTGATGATAGTGAAAATAAAGAAAACGAAATAAATAAGGCAAGGGTGCAGCAGACATGGTCTGAAATTGACATTAACTCTGAAGATTTACTATCCTGGAAGTTCAAACAAAAAGTTCTTAAAGCTCTTCGTCAAGCCATAAAATAACTTACCATACAAAGTCATAAAGTTCCATACAAAGTCATAAACTGCCATACAAAGTCACACTATCTATTTTTAGCTCTCCCATACAAAAGTCATGTGTGTGCCATACAAATTCCTATTTTCCCTTTTAAAAAGATAAAATATTTCAGAATGCTTGCTGGAAATTTGCTTTGTCTTACGGCGGATGATTTTGCAACTACTTATTATGGGACAATAGTTTCTCGGAAAGTAGATAAGTTGAAAAATGGGTTGGTTGATGTAATATGGGAAACAGGAAATTCCCCCAGCTAATCGGCCAAAAGAGAAGAAACGAAATAGCTTTATCATGTTGGAGTGTGATGTTTACTTTGAAGCTTATAGGTAATTTACTTCCAATTATTACATTCCATCGCCAAAACATTAACTTGTCAAAAAATTGTATATTCACCACTTTGTTTATAGACACACTTTGAAAGCTTTGCAAGAGATGATAATCAGCGACCAATGTCCCCTCACGACTTATATACTTGGCAATGAAGATAAAGAAACATATCCACCAGAGTATTTGTACAAGGCAGACATTGACCAACATCTATACTTTGATATAGATCGTCCAGATTATATTGATGAAATTTCTGACACTGAAGACGAACTTAAAAGACCAAAAATGAAAGTATTGGCCAGTGAAACAAATGATTCCGATGGAAATGAAATACCTGATCAAGGGGACTCATCTGGTGATCAATCAGATTTAGGCAGTGATAATATATCGGAAGACACAGAAAATCAAAAATCGTCACATGTGGATGTAATGGATGTAATACGTGCCAAAAAATTCAGAGCAAAGCCTTTGGCATTTAGTCGTTGGCCATCTGCCTCTCAATTAGGCATGGATGATTCTCAATATGCTGCTTTTCGTGGAGCAGTAAAAAATGATCTAGCTATTATTCAAGGACCGCCTGGTACAGGAAAAACCTATATAGGTAATACAAATTTATTTATTAAATAGCGGAGATGCTTTATGGGTAAGCCAAATCTGTCGGTTTGTCTTTGAGACAGGATATCTCAAAAAGGGATTGGAATAAGGCATTCAGATTTCCAGGATATTATGATTTTAGGGTAAAAAAGAAAGTAAAATTTGCTAATGGGTTAAATCAGTCTCAATTTCTGACCAGGGGATAGTTTGAAGGCTAAAAATTGACACAATTTTTGTGTATCTCATGGTAGAAAGTTGTGTATTAAAATACTCGATATTAGAAAGGTTCAGTGACACGAATAATTGGTTTATTATATACCTACACTCCCCCTGGTTGAGGTAGTGGGTAAAATTTGGTGTAAAATCCGCTACTTTTTACATGATTTTGACATGTTTTATTATCGAATTGTAATAATTTTTGAAATAATAATTTTTTAGGTTTGCAACTTGCCAAACTAATAGTGATGAATCCATGGATTTATAAAAGTGGTTCTCCAACTCTTGTCGTTTGCTATACAAATCATGCATTGGATCAATTTCTAGAGGGGATAATAGAAGTCATGGAAACTTTAAATATAGAACCATATGAAAATTTAATCCGTATTGGTAGTAGATCAAGTTCAGAGAAATTGCAAAAATTAGGAATTTATGAAAGACGGATGGAGGCTTTGAAGAGGGGTGAGTTTCCATTAGAATACAAGCGCACAAGAGGGTATATTATGTCTTCACTTAACCATTTGCAACACATTCGACAAAGTATGATGGAAGAACTGCGCGAGATGAAAAATGAAATGACTGGTATTTTTAGCTTCAGAAATTTCAAAGGACTAGATATGCCGGAATTAAAAGAATTTCGTTTTCTTACACAAATTAACGAAAAATCCCTTGGAATTAAAGACTTGGATTTTGAGGATTACAACTATTCTTCTATAATACACCTAAGAACCTTTTTCAAAAAAATTTGTAAACAATCATCGGATATGCCATGGAGACGTGTCAATAATACTGCCCAGGTTTTACATCAAAGCAATGCAGTTACTAAAGATACAGCTGAAAATGATGGCATAGGAGTCGAGGAGGATTACAATCGAGATGAGCTGCTTAATCGTCGAATGGATATCATGGAAGAATTGAAAAACGTCTCTAGAGCAAGCCAAAGAGATGCCATATTATCCCCTTATTCGTTTTCAGTTACCGGCATTGACGATGAAATCAAAAGACATCAAAAGGATATCAAATTATGGAATGAAGAACTACTGAACCAAGATGACAAACCTAAGCCAGTGGAAATGAAAAAATCAAGGTTTGGTCCACTATTAACAGAGAAATTATCAGTTAACGTAATACAAGATAAAATAAATCAGGCCAAAAAGAAGATTCAAGTGCTATACAATAAGCAGCTGTTCTTGCAATCTTTATTCGAAAATTTCTATTCGGGGAATCTTATTTTACCAGCAATTACCGATATCGCTGATTCAATCAAGGACGATGTCTCTATGATTAAACATTTACCTTATGATAAAAGATGGGCACTTTATTTCCATTTTATTTCCTTGTTGGAATTCCCATACTTAAATGCAATTGCTCGTTTGGAAAATGAAATTGTTGAGGAGCAAAAAAAACTTCAACAAATGAATAGAAAAGGAGAAAGCTACTTGCTGAATAAAGCAACTTTTGTCGGCATGACAACAACAGGTGCAGCGAAGTACAACTCTCTACTGCGTCTAATGAAATCTCCAATTGGTAGATTTAAATTGTTATTCCAAATTTAATTCAATACACGAAAAAATATTTAAATTGGTAGAGAAATTCTTATTGTTTTCAAAATTGATTTGATTTCAGTGATAGTAGAAGAAGCTGGCGAAGTTTTGGAATCCCACATTGTCACGGCAATTACAGAACACTGTCAACATTTAATTTTGATTGGTAAAAACAAATATCATTATATGGATGTTTTGAATAGTGTATAGATATTTATTTTTTGGTTTACAGGTGACCATAAACAATTAAGACCGTCAATTAATTTTCATAAACTGTCAACATCTTTTAATATGGACATTTCCTTGTTCGAAAGAATGATTAACAATGGAGTTCGTTGTTTTCAACTAGAAGTGAGAAGTACATTTAAACAAATAATATTTCTGCCCTTTAATTACTTATCAAATTGAAATTTTTCGCCAGGTCCAACATAGGATGAGACCAAATATTTGCGGCTTACTAGTACCTACAATTTATGCAAGGCTATCCAATCATCAATCGGTTTTTGAATACCCACCAACTATTCTCGGCCTTTCCAAGACGCTTTATTTTGTTGACCATAATAATTTTGAAGATGCGGTAATTTGTATACGAAAAAATTGGTATTCGTGCAATGAAGCAAAATGTGTAATGCAATGTAATAATATAATTGATAAATTAAGGATGATGATTCTGCAACAAAAACCAACCCATACGAAGCAGAATTTTTAATTAAACTTTGTCGATACTTAATACTTCAAGGCTATAATCCTGCTGCAATTACAATATTGACAACATACGTAGGACAAATGTTCCTTCTAAAAAACGTAAGAAAGTTAGCAATTTTAAAATTTATATTTAACTAGAACAAATATTAAATTGATAATGTTTTATAGCTTCAACGGGCAGATGGAGACATTTGTGCCAAAGTCCGAATTACACCCGTTGACAATTTTCAAGGAGAAGAGAATGATATTATTCTGCTTTCTTTAGTTAGAAGTAATCCAGAGAATAAAATTGGATTTCTGAAAACCGACAATCGAATTTGTGTCGCCCTCTCTAGAGCAAAGTAAATCTGAATAATACTAATACTTTACTAATGCTTTAAGTATCTAAAAATGAATAAATATTAAAATAAATATTTTAAACAGACATGGCTTTTTCGTTGTGGGAAATATGCAAGCATTAACAGCTTCTGGCTCTTCCACTTGGAAAAGCATTAAATTGCATTTGGAAAATGAAGACTCTTTCGGAGACGCATTGCCCTTGAAATGTGAAGTCCATGGGGACATAACATTAGTCCGAAATGGAGAAGATTTTCATAAAGTTCCTGAAGGAGGCTGTTCAAAAATGTGCCTGGAGAAACTAGCTTGCGAACATACTTGTCCACGTGTTTGTCATCCCATTGACAGAGAGCATAAAGAATACGATTGCGTCATTCCATGTTCAAGGAAATGCGAAAGAGATCATTTGTGCCAACAACCTTGTTATCAGACTTGCAAATGTCAGATCTTGATTGATAAATCACTACAATGTGGCCACATTGCCAACATTCCATGCTACGAATACGATAAACCGTATGAATGTCTGGAAAGAGTGGATAAAATGCTACCCTGTGAACACACTCAAAAAGCGTTTTGCTTTGAAAGCGAAGAATCCGTCAAATGTTTAACAAATGTGTCGAAGGAACATCCACAGTGTGAACACAGCGTAAGTTTTTAAATGCTTAAGAGTAGAGAGCGTAAAGTTGAAAGTTTGCTTGTGAGGCTATACTATAAGAAAATATTCACAAAACTTCTAAACCGAATAATATATCAATTTTTGCCTGAAAACCTAAATAAAAGTTTGTAAGACCTCTACGGAAATAATTTTCTGGAAATTATATTACCATTAAACTTGTAGGTTCTTTATTTTTGTTTCCACTTTAGGTTTATAAGTTTTAAGTGAATATAGAGTTTACATACATCATAATATATTTGTTACACAGTCGGGAAACTAAATTAAACTGTCTAAAAATTCCAATTAGACATTTTTGGATGTATAATAAAGTTGTAGCGTTTAATTGATAATCTAGGTTGAAATTCAATGCTATATATCAGAATGGAAATGCGAAACGCAATGTGACACCAGATTAAAATGTGGTCACGCATGTTCATGGAAATGCCATTTGGACAGAGATCAAGACCACAAAAAGCACAAATGTAAAGAGCAATGTCAACGAGAATGTCGATTTGGACATCGTTGTCAAGGAATGCATGAGTGTCGCTATGATTGTCCACCTTGCGATATAAAAAGTAACAAACTACTTCCATGTGGTCATGAAAGACTTATAGAATGCAATGTAGATCTTAATAAAGTCAAATGTACTCAGCCGTGCGAAAAATTATTACCCTGTGATCACAAATGCCAACAAAAATGTCACGAAAAATGTATTTGCGAGGTAAGCCAAGCTAAAAGATTTTATGAACTGAAATTTTTTATTTTTAAAACTAAGTCTAATATATTTTACAATATACAAGCTCTATAATTATGTCATATCTTTCAAGATTAAATCGTAATTTTTTAACTTTAACCTCCCTCTTAACTAGCCAAAATAGCGATATAAGTCAGAAATAAAAAATAACTGAAAATGATTATAGGTGGTGGAAACAAAGCCATCGATAGATTGTAATCACCAAGTCAAAGTTTGTTGTGGTGTTGTACCAGTGAGAGAATATTGTGATGAAACAATTGAGTCACCAGTACTTTCTGCATGTGGTCATATTGTTAATATCCCGTGTAAAATGGCCACTAAAGGTAAGAATAATAAGGATTTTTTTCTATCAGAAAATCGTGAAATATTTTTAAATGAAACATTAGAACGAACTAGTAATCGAAAATATCTGGCTGGCTTTTCTTAATAGTTTTAACTTATCTATTGATTTAATTTTACAAGTTTTAATATTTAAAGTAAAAAATATTCGTAATTTTGAAAGTTGTCTTCTTGCAATGATCTTTTCAAAATACTTAACCCTAAAATACATGATTTCCACGACAATCAGTATTCTTGTAATAGTTGGCCTAATAACGGGCTAATGGTGTGGCGAGATGAGGCAAGGAGCCGTTAGAATTTTTTAAGACTTAATTTGTTCATTGCATTTACTTTCCCCCAAAATACAAAGTTGTACAAAAACGGATTTTACCTTAGTCAATGTTTGTTTAGCAACTGCAGAGAATATTCTTCCTTATTGCAACGAGCCGTGCAATCAACTTTTAGGGGATACCGCAGAAGATTGTGGGCATCTTTGCAAAGGAAATTGCTTTTCTTGTTCCCAAGGGAGAATCCATCAAAAGTGTGAGGAGGCATGCGGCAGGACACTGGTTTGTGGGCACATGTAAACAAAAACAGTACTTTTAATTGCATTTTTCATTTTTATCTTTCATTTTAAATAAATAATTTAAAATTTTTTTATTACATTAATTTAGTTGCAAGTATCCTTGTTCACTACTTTGTCCACCATGTGAAGAAAAGTGCGAATGTCAATGTGTGCATACTAAATGCAAAGAAAAATGTGGCGTTCCATGCGTAGATTGCAAAGTAGGTATAGTACGGTTACAATACAGTTACAGTTATGTCATTGATGAAGTGAAGTAGATTTCAACGGTTATTATGATCTAATTCCGTCCTTATTCCGCTACTCCTGCTGTTTTATCAAAAATAAATAAACCACAACTGGCATTTTTAATAAGAATAACTTGAGGTTCTAGACTACATGATGGAATTTTTCTTTATAATTTACCGCTAATCAGTAGAACATAATTAAATGTTACTATATAATATTGATGTTAATTGCAGATGCCTTGTAAGTCTGAATGTCAGCACGGTAAATGTGAAAAGCTATGTAGCGAAGAGTGCAGTCGTGAACCATGTCAGTATCTTCATTTCTAAACTAATAATAATAATATTAAAATGGCATTAGAATGTATTTTAGAAATTCGTAAAGCAAAATCTGCTCAGATGTTGATTATGAATTTTGTGCTTTTTTATTTGCAAAATACTAGGTTCACTTCCTTGTGAAAAGGTGTTAAAATGCAAGCATATTTGTATTGGTTTATGTGGGGAAGTTTGTCCTCCATTCTGTAGAGTTTGTGACAAAGAAACAGTCGAAGAATTTATTATTACGAATGAAATCGATGCCAATTCAAGGTAAAATTTGATATTGAATACGAGTTATGTTACACTAATATGTAAATATATCACCCGGAAAGATTATCAGGTTGTGGAATTTTTTTTAGATTTATATACTTGCCAGAATGTCAACATGTTATCGAAGTTGAAGATATGGATTCATGGATGGAAACAGAGGTTGATGCTGGACTAATAGTACCCAAACGATGTCCACGTTGCCAGACTATTATTAAAACGTGTGGTCGATACAAATCCATTTTCAAAAAGAAGTTGAACGATATTGTGGCTGTTAAGAAACAAATATTTGGAAGGACAAAAGGAATGGAGGATAAGTTGTGGGAAATAGTCACCGAGTTACATCGAGCTCGAAATTGTGACGTTTTTCAAAATTTTAGGGATTTTCTACAAAATAAAACTTACACAGTTGAGCACAATAACAATCAACAAGGAAAAAATGAAAATAAATTTGAAACGAAAACGGTAATTGTCCCCTTCAGAAATGTCTATCTATTTTAAGCAACTATTTCAATAATTTCATATATGAATTTATTTTTTTCTCCCACTGTTTAAAAATCGCAAACATTAAAATATTTTCTTCACAATTGTGTTATTATAATACCTGTACATGAATATGAAATGACAGGTATACCCTGAAACTTTTCATAGGGGGTATCCAAGCCGAATTTCGCCCAAAAATCACGGTGGGGGGGTAATACCATAGTAGGCATTTTAGATATATCCTATTAATACACGTAGTTAATGGCGAGGGGCATTCAAGATTTCGGGGTATGATGGCAGAACATTTTTTCCAATGCCTTATTATTTCAACCTCCTTTGAAAAAAATGCTTTGAATAGAATATGATTAATTGGGTCGTGTTGGAAACGTTAAAAATAAGTTACATGCAATTATTTTGATTCTAGCTGGACCAATACCAATTTGAATCTGTGCAGCACATGTTTTCATGGTGGTCTACAGCCAGGAAAAACATCCTACAATTTAACACTTCATACAGATCAAGTAAAAAAAGTATACTGGAAAGTATGATCAACGAACTTTTTCAAAATCTGTCAAAAAGGCATTTTCCCTTGAGCAATAGGGAAATAACAGAATTTGCAAGAGAATTTAATAAAGCAACTCATTACTACGAACTGTGTAGAAGAGCTGACGTTATTATTAGTTTTCGAATCAAAGATGACAAAATTCTCAAAGCTTACCACAATGCAAAACACTACATGAAGAAAATCATTTCGCAGCCTTATGTTGATTCAAGGAAAAATGAATTTTTGAAAACTATTAAGGTCAACAATTATATTAAGAAAAGAACAGCTGAAAAATAGCATATTTCAAAAATTGGATTTTTTAAATATAATCACTAACCATTCACGTTAGTTTGCAGTACTTTTAGTCAACACATTTAATATACATAGTCAATTTTATTATTATCGGTTATATAATAGTAATTTTAACTTGGAAAACAATAGCACTCTGCTTTACCGAAATGTTCAGTGGTTTTAATAATTATATTGTATATGTGAATGTGTCCAAATATTTAATTTGATTATTCTGTAGGATTTGAATGCATTGATTTTACCAGTTGTAAAATCCGAAGAATTCTTAGAAAATGGAAAGATAGAAATACAGGAAATTGTCAAAGCGGTTGGTTTTGGTGCAAACCATTGGTACAAATGTCCTGAAGGTAATGTTTCTTACAATTGCTTTAAAATTGTTGTTATTAATGTATTCTCTGTCCCATAAAGCGGGGTGGATATTAAAAGACATTTGCATGGAACTCAAGTTCTCAGGGGCAAGAGCGTGCTTAGGTTGAATACTGATAAACAATAGTAAAACATGGATTTTACTACGTACACGTAAATACATGTTACAAATTATCTCTATATTATAATCGTAGACTTGATAAAGCAATAAATTTACCTATCTATATATCTATGTATGTATGTTTGTATGTATGTCTGGTAGGGTGATCGTAAAAGCAAAATGTCATGAAATTTGGAAATGAGTGTTGAAAGTGGAATAAGCTGCTGCCCTAGCAGCATACCAAAATTCAAATAGAATTGTTTCATAATATGTACATTTGTACAATGCAACTGTAAGAAGCGTCAACTGCGTGAAAAGTGTTTTTTACTGTACTATTTACATTTTGCACTTTCAATTCATTTTTTGCTGATTTTTGACGAAAACACGAGTTACCAAATTCTCTTCTGCCTGCTATCAAAAGGAATACTCATCTTTCTGATCTGAAAATTAGCAACTGTGAATCTATACCTACACATTGTCCTCAAAACTGAAACTGCTGCTGATTTAAATGAATATAAGGCTCATTCATTGTAACTGTAAGTGATTAAACGTATTATGGTAAAATTTTAATTTAATACACTTTTAATAAGATTTGGAAAATGAGGTTTCATGTTGCTTATTTGAAACCAATTGTTAATTTTAGCTTATAATAATCTCCTTTGTATTTGAATAATATTTTCTGCATTTAAAAGTCGAAGTGTATTTTCTGTTCAATCAAGAAGTTTCAATGTGTTTACCATTGGCTAATGACTTTCCAACAAATGGTCCAATAATTATAAATAATATATAATAATTATAATTTTATATATATTGTCCAACTCCAACATGGTTGGACGATAAATAATGTTACCATATTATTGTAAAACATTGGGTAATAGCAAAAGGAAAAGTCACAATATTACTGATTACCGAGTAAAAAGCGAAGATCTTATACACATAAATATATTATTATATATAGAGATACCTAACCAATAATTTGTGATTACGGTTACATGTAGGATTTTTAATTTAATAGTTGTGCTAGATTCATTTCTTTGCTGGGTTCACTAGTACCTTATATTTTCTGAATATTTATTTGGAAGGTCATTCAAGATTCAAATTTCGAAAATTTGGTAACAAGTAGCATTTAGCTCGTAATTTTTCTCGTAGATTAGCAGTAGTAATGGATAGTGGACGAAGTGGAACAAGTTATTAAAATTAAGATTCACTTAAAATGAAATTATTTGATTTCCTAACTGGAATACATATTTGGTGTGAGATAGTAACAAAACTGAGTGCTCAAATACTTAAAATAACTACTAATTTATTTTAAAATGGTGGAAAAGTGTTTTTGTGCGACATTCTTAACACGCTCCTTAATCTTAGGCTTTTATTTTTACCAGTCGGATATTATATGTTCATTTTATAATAACTATTTTCTATTTTAGGACATTACTATGTAATAGCAGATTGTGGACAGCCTAATGAAACAGCAAAATGTCCTGAATGCCAATCTTTAATTGGTGCAGCTGGATATCATATTCTTGCTCAAGGAAATGCCAGTGCAGGATCCGAATTGGTTGACACGAAAGCTTATCAGGCTAAAATTCTTAAAGAAGTTGATTTTCTTTCCAATATAGATAACGAATAATGTCTCTTTAAGAATTTTGATGACCTCTTGTTGATTGCTTTTGAGTGAATAAATAAGTTCTACGCTTACCATTTAGTTAAAAATAAAATAGTTTAGCATGTTTTAAATTGCTAGACAAGTAGTATAAAATTGATTTAATCTTTCTGCATAAACCCCTAAATAAAATCAGTACTTCTAACTGAATTAGTAAGACCTAAATAAAACCAGAGCCTCTAAATAAACTATCGTAAACATTGATTTTAATTTTAACTAATTTGTATTTCTGATTCTTTACATACACTATTGTATAATTGTAAGCTTAATTTATGCATATTAGATTCCTAGATCTACATGAGTTGCTTGTTATTATATTCAGACTGTTGCAAACCCCAGTATGCGGCCCATAGTTAGTAGACGAGGCTGGACACTAAATATACTGAGTGTTGTGTGTGCATGAATATGTGCTATTACTATCAACACTCGGTATATTTAGTGTCAAGCTTCGCCTACTTTTTATTGTCCCATGCTGGGGTTTGGTACAGTCTGAAGTTTAAATTATAGATGCTAAAAAAGAAAAAAAGTGAATCAACTACAAACTATTTCGAAAACGGATGTGTACATCATACCTGAATATTATTATGTCGTTGTGAAGAAAATACAATCATTTTTACTTTAGCACTTCAAAGATTTCTGAAGCCAATACTGTGAACAAACAAATGAGCAAATTAAAACTTATTTCGATTACAAAATATGGATTTAGTAAGATCTTCATGACATCATGGCACATTGAGCATAACTAACAACAACTACACAGAATACAATTAATTATTAAGTAGAAAAGTTGATATTATAATGTAGTATTACTAGTAGTAGAATGAAAGATATTTAAGACGAATACTGTCTCGGCTTGGGGAATCATACGTGCAGCTTTGTTTGAACTTTAGAACAACGTCCATCGTTTTATATACAATTTATGGATATTCTAAACTATCATCACATGTTACATAACAATAGGCGTGACATTTATAATTAACAATTCAATTCAGTACAGTTTTGGTTAGCAAGGCAATAATACTTGTTTAATTATTATTAGGCCCCGTTTAAATGTGCAGGCCATGGTTGGATCCAAATACAATCCGGATTTAGGGGTAAATTCCTGGAAGTGCCATTGGTGTTATTTTTGAACTGTGGTTTTTTTGGAAGTGGACTTAAGTAAGAGTCGCCTTCACAGCCACCGTAAAAAGCAACTTTTGGTATAGAACTAGACATGTCAGTTATTTTGAATGAATTTAAAGTAGGAATCTTTAACTTTGCTTGTCTATAGTATTGAATACAAGATGTCATTAAACTCATACCAAACCACATGCGAGAAACTACAAATTGTTCAGCAATGTGAATATAAGTCAATTCATCTCCAGCTGTTTCAAAAGTGTTTAATAAGCTGCCAATGACATTATTCCCTCCAATTGTTTTATAATAAAAGAAAAGAGACTTGAGCAGAGGGAACGGATTTCCTAAATTACTATCCTTAAACGTAAAATAGTTCCCTGTGGTTTCACCATAAACAATTTTTAAGTTTTCAAGCTTTTCCATTCTTGGAAAATGGGGAAAATACCAATGTAAAGGTTTGATACATTGACACACAACTGAAATAGTTAACTTTTTCAAACATTTACTCTGACTTTTCAAAAACTCCCAAAGCAAATGAAATTTTCTGGACAAATCACTATTGTCTTCTTCCCAAATCCAAAATTCTACAAAAATAGTATCAAGTTTCATTCCTTTTTTGCTAAATTCTGACAACACTTGAAAAACTGACTCGTTTATCCCAGAGTCGGAATTTTTATACATACAAACATGGTCGATGGACAGATATTTAAGATTGCGGTAACTCTCTGTAGCTAATAGTTTCGAAATTTCAACAGTTAATGGTGAATTAATTTCGCAGTGAACTAAGGATTTTGTTTGTGATACTAATTTGCCAATAGTATCTGTAAGAACGTGTATTTCATCTTTTGTGGCTTGGTTTAATCGATACGTGAATGAGAAATATTTTAATTTAGTTATACGCTGACAATAATCTACTGCTCTTTGTAGGTCAATATCTTTAAAGTTACTTTTTTCATCCGAAAATAAAGTCAATTTCAAAGACTCTATCTGAGGTGCGTAACAACCAATAACAGAAAGACACTCGAAAAGGTCAACAATAGGATCTTGTCTCCCAACTAGTTTAATCTTCAATTCTCTCATCTTGCTACCGTTTGTTTTGAAAAATTTTTGTAATACTGAAGAGCGCCAAGAAATATTTGTTCCCTGGAATTTAAAAGCTGTAAAAGGTATCTCCGACGTGTGATTCTTCATCGTCATTTCATAATTCCAAAGCTGGTTTAACAATGATGAATCATTTCTATAACCCTCCCACTCATCTTCGGTCTTAGTAACCAGAAAAAATATCTGCACCTGCCTCTTAAAAATTGGGTCCATAGTGTCCCTCCAATTTTTACAAACCTGTCGACACGTTTTTAATAAGGGCAGGTCCATAACACTGAACAAATTACGAAGGACCTAAACACAAACACAAAATTGTGACACAATTAATACTCTCTTCGTTTTAGTAATAATAATGCATCATTGTGACATATATTTCATTTCAACATTGATGTTTGAAACAAGAATCGCAGTTCTCACTTGTTAGAAAAATATTATGTAAAAACCGGAGCTGAGTGAGTTATGTTTCAGCTGATAATATGTTAGCTTAAGCTCATGTTTTCTAGTAGCTCAAATATTACAAGAGCAGTTCTTGGAAGAAAAGTTACTCTTTAAATGTAATCGCTGTGAAATCGAAATGACTTTCTCTCAAATTTTGGGGTTAGTTTTCTGAGTACTATATTCATAATCACCATGTGGCTACAGCTTGAAATGCGCGTGTGTGTGTATACTACTCAGAAAACTAACTGGAAAATTTGTGCGAAAATCACAGCGATTAAATTTTGAGAGTAGGTTTAAAATCTGGGACTCAAAATTATATAAACGTTATCTATTATGATTTCTGCCAAACAACGTTTGTAGCCATGAGTCAAAATACTTTATTTTTTTGTCATCAACGAAAAACCATTATAGATAATGAAATGACGGTGTACACTACAAACAATAAGAAATTTGAGAGAATATAATTTTGGTAAACTCAAAGTTAGCTGTCAAATATTGAATTTGTCATTGGATTACAGATTATGTCTTATGTAACTGTCATATGTCAGAACTATCTCTGATGTCAAATAATTTCAAAAATTGAATTCATTGACTAAACCGAAGAACAATCTAAAAAAATTCTACAATTACAGATAATAATATAACCGAACACTGATAGCATATAGCAATATTGCTAATAAATTAGTAATATCCATTACCACGTCATTGTTGAGGGGTCCGTTTTCAAAACTGTTGCCTTCCATTAAACTTTTAAATAAACAAGATTACGAACATCGGCAGTTAATGACTGATGACGATCAGATGTTTTTGTCGACTAGTGACTATCAACTATAGTGGCTTAAGATGATAGAGAATAGAGACTGTATTTATCTGCAAGAAATTAATGACATTTAAATTTGATGATTATACCTTCAATTATGTTTGAAATATCAACGGTGACCGTGAACAACATTTTCTTGTGCATTAATTTGTGTCATAAAAGTAACTGAGTTTTCTTTCATCGTTAGTTATTTCTTACCTTTTACCATAAAAAGAAAATTCTACGGTACGGTGGTCACAGGCAGATGTGATTTACAGTTAACGTCAAAATTGATCACAAAGGTCGTTCGAAATGCCAAAATATGAAATAATAGAGCTTTGATTTTGAATTTCGTCTTTAGTAAATAGCGGAAATAGAAAATCCACAAAGAAAAACAAAAACAACTTTCAATTGTTTACGTTTAGAGAGCGCGAGACTGGAGAGACAGAGGAATAGGGACTGAAACTGAGCTGAATTGATTCGTGCTTTCTTCGGACAGTATTCAATTCAAAGTTGGCGCACTTTATAAGAACATCTTACATATTGATTTTTCGTCTTTCATTATTGATCCAACCGAAAAAGTCCGGACAGTCCTAAGTAGGTCAAACTGATTATGAAATGAGAAGAAACGGCCCTCCCCTAAATGACAGACGCTTGATGCGCCTGATACGAGCACTAAATATTCAGCAACTCATCTGTCGCCTGTCACCTACTCATTATTGTGTGCCGAGTGCTGAGGCTGACTGCTACTCTCGGCAAACTCAGCCGACGTCTCTATATTTAGACATCCGAAATAGATTTCATTGCTTTGATGATAATAATGTGATGGGCAATCCGGAAAGTATACAAAAAGGTATCCGTAAGCATAGCATTGTTTACTTACACCAAGTGTGCCCTATAATGTGCTAGTAAATTAGCAATCAGTAAGAAATATTTTAGTTCCGCAAGAAAACTACTATAAAGGATTTTCACGTATTTTATTCGCTAAGTTGGGTTATTGTAGTAGTCGGACGTCGGGTACAAATTGATTAAATTCAATTTACAGTATTTTCGTTCCCTGTAACTACACGAAAAAGCGGACGCGAGAATGTTTAGTTGCCATTCTTGTACTGTAGAAAAATTAAGGCACTAATCATACTATATATAAGACTAATCTAGCCCTTCGAAAGTATAAACTACTGAGTCTTTTGGAAGTGAATATATATCAAAGCATTATATCCAAGGGCGTATCCAGAAATCAAATTAAGGGGGTTGCTTAAACATACCAGCAGATTTTTCTTATGTGTACAACTACTTTTTATCAAATTTTGAGAATTATCTAGTGTGTTTTTGGGAAATTTAGCGGGTGCTTATATAAGCATATTATCACTATATAATTTCGAGATATATTTTGTCAAATATTCAATTTGAAAAATTTTAAGTTGGGAAATATACGTAAGAAATGTATTGTAAATTTTTAATTCCCGTTTGTAAATACAAATTTTAAAAAATCTCATAATTGTCATAACTTTTCTCCTTTTGACATTTTTATATCTGTACGATTTTCAAGAAATATCTCTGACTTTTTAATGTTCATCTTTTTAAATTAGACAGGGCCGCAGGGAGGGGGGAGGGCAGCCCCCCGACAAAATCGAAGAAAAGAAAGAAATGTTTGCTTTAAAACCCAAAATGTTTTCGCAATTATAATTTCTCCGCCCTTCCCCGAAATTTTTTTTGGCTGCGGCCCTGAAACGGGATGTAAAAAATCAAGAAAATCGCCAGTATATTCTAGTTTCAACTGGTTTTTATTTTCTATTCTAACTGAAATCAAGTATCATAATTCATTCATTCATTCAGCTTACTTGATATTCGGGTGTCGGGTAAACAAAGCAAAATAATATAATATCAGGGGCCACTTGGAACTACTACTGTGTTGTGTACAAGGATGTCGCCCTTGATTTGTTGATTCGACGCTCATAAGTTTCCGATGAGTAGAGGAAGAAGAAGAGATCAGAACAGGTAAGCTCAGCCTCAGCTGTGTTTCTCTGTGTTTCCAGACTTTCCAGTTCATTGACGTACTACGCACCTACGCAGTTTGCTTCCTAGTCCCTAGTTGACATTTTGGAAAATTTTGGAGTGTGAAGGATTATTACTATCGGAGACAGTTCCAGCTACTTTAAGTAGTTCTTCAGCCATGAATCGCAAAAGATCGAATGCAGGAGAAATTGGAATGGAGAAGAAAGTTTTAAGATCCAATTCCGGTGGTGACAAAAGGGTATAATATAAAATATATAGATTATTAATATTTTTGATGATTAATTCCGTATTTTCCATCTTGGTACTGACTATTTGGGCTCGTATTTCTGTTTTTAACATGGCAGGTGACCAGGTCATCAGCAAAATCAGGTGGAAAGAAAACTCCTCCAGTCAGCCGAAAGCCAATGACTAAAAAATTAAAACCTGCTGCAAAGAAAAAAATTCTCAACTCGCCAAAGAAACAAACCAAAGGTACTACAAACTGTGTTCAAACACCAACATCAGCAGCAAAATCTAAAGATGAAACTCCAGATCGGTGTTTGGATCTCAGTGTGTTAAAGCGCGCTGCCAATACGGAACAATTGTCGGTATCCGATTTGGAAGATTACGAAACACAGGCACCTCCTAAAGAGAAGCGTATAAAATCGGTTGGTTCACCATCAAGATCGGAGTCAAATGATTCAGATGACGATTTGGACATGATTGAAGGCGAAACCAAATCGCCTAGAAAATTGCTTAACCCTGACAAAGAAACTGAATATGCAGATGATGAATGTTCTAGTTTTGGGGAACAAAATGAAATGGAATCAAACAACCCAGGACCATCGGAGGCTATGAAGGAAAATAAAAATAAAACACCTCTGATTCTGCTCGACAGCGACAGTAACGGATCAGAAGCAGAAATGGTGGAGTCTACTGCTAAACTGCGCAGTTATTTGATTGAGCCAGAAGAGCCACAGGAGGATTCCGATTCAGAATTTCAACCATTCCATCCAAGATCTTCATCTGAAGAGCCCGTATCCGTAGATACTATTTGGAGACCCCCATCCGCACCGCGAGGGTTTTTGTCTACATCCGAAGTCCGTATTACCATAGCTGAATGCCGAGGTCCTGCTATGAAACCTATCCAGGAAGAAGTAATAGAAATCCCAAGCAGCGAGGATGAATCTGATTCTGAACGACCTCCAGTCCCAGTCCCAAATAGACCAGCTGCGCTCATTGTCCGCAAATTACCTACAGTGCAAGTACCTGATGCTCAAATACAGGTTCAAGTTGATGAGAACCTGGAAGAATATCATAAACTCCAGAATTCATGGCCCGAGTGTGATAATGTTACGTTGAATATTTCGGATTACGCAAGCTCTGTATATTGCGTTGACTACCATCATGGGTCATACAAATCAGAAAAATTTCCTGGAGTTACTACAACTTCCATCGCAAATTTTAGAAATACCAGCATTGGGTTTCTAAAAATCGAACCGAGGACCATTAAACCTGTGGAAAGACTTGAACGTATTAGCTCTGTAAGTCATTTGGTATTATTTCTCATAACATTCCTTTTATTATCTGGACAAGCGGTTAATAATTTTTATTATTATTGTGCAAATTTTGTCGATACTCCATAAATGCCACGACACGTTTCATTAATATTAAAATAATGTACTTATTATGTAAACATAAAAATTGTATATCTATATACTCAATAATTTCAATTCTGTTTTTAAGGTGTACACTCTGATGAAAGGAGTATTGGTCGTCAAATCAATCCAATACAAATACGTTGAAACTACCAAGGTTCTGGAGAAAATTTTTTTGACCAAAGGAAGCGCATTGACCATCCCTCCTAACCATCCTTTCATTTTTGAGAACAGAACAGATGACGAAGCTATCCTGCACTACGTTGTTACTCAACACTAATCATCTTCACTGATAAAAATGAGAACAACTGCTACAAACAACCGGTGACTATTTCAGAAACTTTATTTTCTACTGAATTTACAAATATTTATTTATATTTTTACGTTCCCACATATTAACATATATATCTAAGACTGGTCGAAACTAAAGTCTGGTAATTAAATTTTAGAAAAGTAGGTAGAGTTTTGGAGATTGTTAGTAACGCCAGAGGGGTCAAAGATACATCTTTTTTAAAGATTTTTTTTAATTGTTACGCAGACAAACTTAACATTGAATTGTAAATCATTTTCTTGGTGATAAAGAAATTCATTTGACTGACAAATCTCAAGTTATACTCAAGATATTTTCCATTACAATTATATTTAATTATTTGCCTTTTTTGGATTTCAACCACAAACCAAAAACAAAAGGAACAGGGTACTTTCAAATGGCGTTAAAATATTTAACAGCCATTTATTTCACTTTTCCGTTATAAAATTTTAGTCTTAAAGCCGTTTTAGATTCTTTAATTTTGCAAATAAACAAATAGATTGGTTTCTTATGTTAATAGTTTTAATAATTTTAATTTTAATTTAGATTTTATTAATCACCAGACTAAATACCT
This sequence comes from Tomocerus qinae, assembly GCA_020055645.1. Classification (NCBI taxonomy): domain Eukaryota; kingdom Metazoa; phylum Arthropoda; class Collembola; order Entomobryomorpha; family Tomoceridae; genus Tomocerus; species Tomocerus qinae. The sequence goes on along the minus strand of CM034546.1, from coordinate 44,342,941 downwards.
TCATTAAAAAGATGTAATTTGACCTCCATTACTCAGATTAATGACTTCCTAGTCGTAAATGAATACCTGCTAACCACAATTACCTGGTAACCAGTATTATTATTTTCCTTAAAAGACTTATGTGCAATCGTTTTGCAATCTTCAGTAATAGTTCAAAACTGTAAACATAGAGATCTCTTATCAATACATATATTTAGTATTTTTTTTGAAATGTCATTGTTACTTCATGTTGTTTTGACAATTTACTTTAATGACAATTGAGGAGTTGACTTAATCACAAAATAACAATCAATGCATATTTGGATCAATCATTCCAAATATAAAACCAACAGGGTGAACCTGTTAATTCAAAAATTAATTCAAATTCTAAATATCGTTACTACGTAGATATTAAGTAAATGAATGCTAAATCATAAAATTATCACTGTTTGTTATTGTGCCAAGTACTGCTGCTGAATGAAATCTGAGTGAAATGGAAAATCATTTTGGCAACTAAACATTAAGTCTATTGTGTCAACACTAAAATACGTGAATTGTAAGTTTCGTGAATTGTATCTGTGAGTATAACAAAATAAGTGTAAAATAATTAAGTGCGCTCTCTTACATTCAAATTAATTGAAGTACATTTTTGTATTTTTTTATTTTATATTTTATTTATTAATCTTTTCATTTAAGTAAAAAAATGTTTTCCATTATAATGACAATTTAGCAATGTGAAAATTCCATTGGTAAATTTAATTAAATAATTTAAACAGCTAATTTAAAAATTGATTTATATTCTTTTCTTTATTATACTAGTAATTAGAAATTAGATTGAATTATCCGAAAGTTAATGTATAATGTTAATGATAGTTACTAGTTATTTATCATAGTGTTATTGGTGTGCCAAATTTGGTATTGTGGATCTAAATTGTGCTCACTGAAATGAAAAATCATTTCAGCGAATGAAATAAGAATACAATTTTGAGTGTAATGTGTGAAAACTGTGTATGAATTTGCATGTAACAAAATTTGTAAGATGAAAGTTAGATCTTACACTCAAGAGTTGATTGTTGAATATGATGTTGGTACATTGTTACATTCGGAGTTGGAGGATATTCAGCACATTGTGAAAGGAATTTACTCCAAATAAAATAAGTGTAAATCTTTGAGTGTCATGTGCAAATTGAATACGTAAAGTATGCAAATTTAGCACATTATAAAGGAAGTTCTTCCACATTATTACAAAAACGTACCTAAAACGTATGTTTTCTTAATTTTGTATATAGTCATGCGGCAAACTTTAATGACAATGATTATTCAATTGAGAATTAAATTAATTTAAAATTATTTGACAAAATAATTCAAATTAACTCATGAATACCATTAACTAACATTATCTAGAAACTAATGTTTTATGATAGTCTTGGTGTTACATGTATTCGTATATGTAGTGCAAAATTAACTATTGTGGCTTTAAATGTGCTGAATGGTTTCAGCAAATAAATTAACTTGATTGTGTTGTGTGGAAATTAAATACGTGAAGTATGGATTTGTATGTGACATTAAGATTTAAAAAATTGAAGGTTAAGATCTTACACTCAAAAATTGCTACTATTGAATAATATTGAACATCTATAGTGCATGTGCACATTGTATTATTCTGATTTGGATGATATATAATCCTTTGTAAAAGGAACTTCTATCAAAATATCACATTGTCTAGAATTAAATGGATGTTAATAGTAAATACTTGTAGTAACTTACAATTTGTGTAAAATTAAGTGTTGTGGATTTAATTAGTATGCTGATGAAAATGAAAAATCATTTCAGCATCTAAAATTGAATCTTAAGCTTTAAATGTATTGTAGGAATAACTAAGTATGTGAAGTAAACATTTCTGTCACATTAAACTTGTTAATGTGGAAGTTAAGATCTCAAGAATTAATATTATTGAATAATATTGAACATCTATAGTGCATGTGCACATTGTATTATTCTGATTTGGTTGATATTTTAATCTTTGTAAAAGATGCTTTTACAAAATATCCCAAACAATCAAGATTTGATGGCAAATTACTCAAGGGAGAATTCATGGCTGAAGTAATGTTCGACCATTTCACTTGATGTGTATATAGTAATGTTATTACGTATTAAAACATTTAAATTGTCTAGTCTCTAATATTTAAATGTATGTTAATAGTGAATACTTGTAACTTATATTATATGTTGTAAGGAATTAGATGTTGTATGTTTAAATATATTATGCTGATTAATGTGAAATCATTACAGCAAAAAAAATTAGTTAGTGTTGTAAACCTTTGAGTGTATTGTGTCAAAATCTAGTTTAAGAGTATACATTTAATTGTAACATTTATCTCTTTAAAATATGGGAGTTAAGTAAGATCCACTCTCAACAATAGATGAAATTGATTCATATTGATACTAAACATCTATACTGCATTAGTGCACATAGTATCAATCTTATTCTGATAACATTGTAAAAGTAACTTCTACCAAATAATCACAAAATATCTATTACAAATGTTAATTGCGTTGACATCAACTCAAAATGGCATGACTGAATTAATTTACGACCAGATAATTCAAATATTGACTATTCTATAAATGCCAATGAATATCTAAAAATTTAATCGTCTAAAAATAATTGAGATTTAATGGTAATTGTTACTTACATAGTATAAGGTGTGAAAAATTAACTGTTGTGGTGGACTTGTGCTAAAACTAAAATGTATTCAGTAACTAAAATTTAGGTGTCAAATTTAAAATGTATTGTGTAAAAACTAAATATAAAATATGTATTAGAATGTACCATTTTTGGTTTAAGATGGAAGTTAAAATCTACACTCAAGAATTGATACTATTGAATCATAATGAATTGAACTACTGAACACTACTGAGGTATGTGCACTTTGTATCGCTCTGAATGAAATGATATTCAACACATTGCAAAAGAAGGAGGAACAGAAAAAGAATGAACAAATCAACACAAAATATCGTAGCCACAATTACTTTCTCAAAATGTTTGTATTCAAACACCAAGCTGAAAGCTGAAATTATGATGATAATATGAAAATGAGAACTACATGGCTAAACTATTCAACACGACAATTGAAATATGAATTCGATTCTATAAATATCATTACATCTTTAAAAGCTTTAATTGTCTAGAAATAAATTTTAATGTTATTAGTAAATATTTGTCCTATATGTTGTGTGTAATTAAATGTTGTGGATATAAATATTATGCTGATTAACATCATTTCAGCAAATAAAAATAAGTGTTAAGCTTTAACTGTATTGTTGTAAAAACTAAATGGGTAAAGTAAACATTTCTGTGGCATTACATTTTTTTAAGTGGAAGTTAAGATCTTACACTCAAGAGTTGGTAATATTGAATCATGATATTCAATACTAATGATGTATATGTGCACTTTGTATCATTCTGAAGTGGATGAAAAATACCATCGCTATGCACAACTACTATATCACAAAAACCAATTCAAACGTATTTTTTCTTAATTTTTTTTATTTATTGTTTTTTTTAAATTAGTATTGTGGTGATTTATTGAAGTGAGATTTACATAGCTTTAATTTAAATAGTATAATTGAAATTCTATACCTTTCCTTCATTAATTCAATTTTTCTAGAAATAAGTGTTTAGTGTTGTTGTCTTTATATTAAATGTTACTTACATCTCTATATATTGTGCAAAATTATGTGTTTAAAGCGACAATTAAGTTCTTAAAGGTGAAAGTCAAGAGACCTGCATTCAAGAGTCTATGATAATATTGAATATTTAACAGCCATGTGTCTAATGTCCATACATAATATCAAAGGGGCTTAGGCCCATATTTTTAATGACTCGACTCTCACTCTCACGCACTTTTTACGCACTTTTTCGAGAGTGAAATGTACGTCAATACGTACCTTACATTTTTAAAGAGTGGAGATTAGAGTGGGAGTGTTTATCAAAAATATGGGCCTGTAGGGCTTAGAATCACATGAAAACTATTCTACATAGGCATTTTTACCATTAAATCGCAAAAAGTCTTACTTGAACCTAAATTAATCTTTTATTAATATTCATATTCATTGAATCGCATAAAGTGCGAATGAATCGATCTTGTTAAGTGGCTATTAAATGTCTGAATTTAATTAAATCATTTAACTAGGTAGTTTTAAATATTATTGTATATCTAAAAATTGTCTTTATTTAATTGGTTATATTAGGTAATTAAGTTTTGTTATATTTTGTGTTGTAAACTTAATAAAATATTACTATAATGTTGTGAAATTAGGTGTTGTGGATTAAAATGAGCTGATTAAAATTAACATCATTTCAGCAAAAAATAAATGTGAAATTTGTGGTGTATTGTGAGAAAAATAAATTTGGAAAATGCATTTTTGTGTGTAACTGTACAGTTTTTAATATACAAGGTGTCCGAAAAACATGTGACATTTATACCCCTAACAATAACCTGAAAATTTCGCATGTTTCGCGGACACCCTGTAGTAGTTAAGACTATAAGACGTATAGACATAGATTCAAGGCCTTCAGGACGGGCCTGTAGGTTTGTACAACGTTAATCATTGTCACAGCTTTCAGCATTTCCCAAAATCTAGAGTAAGTTTACTTTCTAATAAATACAGATGTGCATATTAAGTAGCGGAGCTGCTGTTTAGGAATGCCCGATCTGTCTGTCCGTTTGTCTATCTGATAGCACGAAAACTCAAGCACAAAACTAAAAAATTGTGTAACTTTAGTCTCCACATTGTAGAACGTCGTTTGAAAGGTTATTCGTTAGGTCAAGTAAAGGTTATGTCAAAGTCATATTGGACAAAAGGTTAAAGGTCAATGGAAAAATGCCCTAAAATATCTTGTAACGTAGCAAAGCCTGATTACTACGGCTTACTGTTTTACATCCAATTGACAGTTTAATACTTATATAGCTCAGAACCTATATCAAAGCCGAGGGAAACTAGAATTGCATTCAGATGTAAGTAAAAGTTATAAATTTTTCCAAGAATAACAAGGCTATTGCTTTTTACGAAATGTTAACATGGTCTCCATAGTGCCAACACTAACAGAATAGATGAATTTGATGATTTTGCTCTTTCTTATGATAGAGAATCTCCCAATTACAATTGGGCATGGCCGACAAGATTTTCTGAATTTTCGAAATACTTTTTTGTCGGATTCAGACGAAATAGGAATTGGACCAAATCTCCATGACTCGAGACATGTATTAGAGGTCTCGAAAGCAAAGGAAGTGGTAATTAGTACTAGTAACCAAATGGTGCCCATTAGTGCAGCAAATAACGCCACCCCCAAGGATTTCATATATCCCATGTCAGAATGGTGAAAAATGAGCAGGTAGTTAGCCAAGTACAATTGTCTTTTGAAGATGAAATTGAAAACAAAAAGTAAACCAGAGTATACATTATTGCCTTGGCCAACTATTAGTTGACACACTCTGAACTTCTTGGGTATTGTTGTGAGTTCTCGAAATGCATTACCAGTTCGGTACAATTTTCTCCCGAAACTTGATTGGCGCGGGCGTTTGAACCAGGCACATCTGGGTTTTTACCGTGTCCGTCGATTGAAGAAAATGCCTGGAAATTCCTATTTTTAGGATTTTCCAGGCATTTTCAAAAGTGTAAAACTGTAAGGCTGTACCTCAGGTAAGTGGTCCAACTTGTGGTTTTACTTTATCGTATTTAATTTACCATTAATTGTGCAGTGAAGAAAACAAATTTTTTTCGTTTTATTAGGTTCATGGTCATTGCTGGGAACTTCGGCACTGCGCCATCTCGGGGGGCACTCAGAGTAATGTGCTACTTGTTGACAGTGACCACAAGATGTCGCAGGGCCGCCTTTCTGGAATGAAACATAACCAACATTTTTCTCAAGTTGTTCATGTATCAACATCATGAACTCGAGACTGTGTTGTGTGTGTGATGTTGGGCATGAGACGATGATGCATTGCGCCACTGCACTCTGCCCATAATTCATACACCCAACCTCATGCACGGTAAAAATTTTATTCGTTTTTAATTGATGCGGGTGGATTTTAATGGGGGTGTCGGGTGGTGCTACTCGGGATTGTGGGCGTGGTCATGCGGGGGACTGCCGCGGATTGGGGAGTCTGTACCGGGGTCTCACATTGGCTCTTTCCCCGGGGTGCCTTACCATACCGCCGTGTATAGCCGCCGCCTGGCCTCTCTCTTGGTTTCGGGTGGGGCTATTTGATGGCTCCCATTGAAATCCTAGGACACATGTCAACCGTGTCCAGGAATCAGTACTCAGAAATGAGGACTGCATGAAAGAGATGGGGAGCTGCAGAGCCAACCTGTCTCAACGTACTCCATTTACGTGCGTAAGTGGGGATCATATTTTATGAGTAACCACTTCCCAAAGCAGCAGGTATACTGCCGACGTGGCAGCAAGAACTGCCAGAACCGGAGAATAGGGGGCTAAAAGGAACCCTAGAATCCCAATCCCCCTGGACCGCAAGATGAGGTAGGTGGGGCGGGGTGCCCAATTTCGTTCTTTTCTTATTTTATTTTGTGGTGGCAGGTGCTGCTGCTAAAACGCCATATCTAAGCACTGGTATGGTGTGGCAGAGCCTGCCGGGAATCAAAGTTGTCGCCAGGGGAGTTGGCAATAGGCCCGTACAGGCGGCCTGCGCCCTTGTCGTCAGTTCTACTCAATAGGCTGATGACAACCCCTTATAATACATACATACATACATACATACATCTCCCGAAACTAAAGAAATGAAATAAATCAAATTACTAATTGCTGATAGATAATGAATATATCGTCCTTTAAGGAACGAAAAAGCCAAAATCCATTTTTTTTGTTTGGTGCACGAATAAGCCAAAATCCATTTGTTGTTTGGTGGCGGAAAAAGCCTATATCCATACGTTTGTTAGTGGAGTTAAGCTACTTCCTGCACCAAACGAAAAATGGATTTTGGCTTTTTCGTTCCTTAAAGGACGATATATACATATAAAAATATTGATTTTCAAAATTACCATAATTCGTCAAAGAAGAGTTTGTTAGTCATACAGGACACTATTGCACTTGAAACATGACTCATACCATTAGAAAATATACAGATGCAAAGCCAGAAATGCAAGACAGCCATAAACATGAATAGAATAGGGTTGTAGTCGTTTGGATCCAGCAGTGATGTCATGAATATCGGATCGAAAGGTAATATAAATATTCCTCCTCCAACTCCAAGAGGATATATGGTAGCCACCAAATACGACAAAACAAGACATCCGTCATATATCTCGAATTGTTTCTGATATTCCTTCTTGAAATGTTGTTCTATGGCAATTGTGAATTAAGACGTGAAAGAATGAATAATTTAAATACGATTTGTCACTTGCAGGCAGTATGTTGTTGATAAATATTATAAGATTAAAAAATCATCGTAAACACTATGCGTAAAATATACTTTGGGTGCCTCTATGGGAGTATAAATTTACATGCATGGGTAGGATTAGGATTAATATACATTCGCGCCATGAGTCTCTCTGGAATGTTCTAACACATCAAAAATGCATATGATACTCAGCAAATGGAATTAGACAAAAGTTTTGTTCACGTTTTGAATATAGTAGTCAAATTAAAGTTGGAAAGCTTTGAAAATATTCTTCACCTTTTGATAATACTCGGAAAGTATTATCAAAAGGAAAGGCTTGTGGATGTTTGATTACCTACTATGTTCGGAAAACGTGCAAATATAACAAAAATTACAAAACAGCATAAAAGAAATGAAGCGAGAATAATTATCTTCTTTAAACCGAAATTATATTTGTCTGAAGTCCACACTTTCTTCTGCAATTTATAATATCTCAAAAAATTACTTACTTCGCCATTTATAGAATATTGCCACTAAATTATTTCCATCTCTTTCAATCGCTTCTTTCTTGAATATAGTAACGTAGATTGTAGTTATTGGAATCCCCATAGCCAAAACGCAGAAGTAACTCATGCAGGAAGAAACTGTGTCACCGTACAGAGTTGCATTCAGGGCTCTCCCCAAAAAATACAGACCATATATGTGGGCGTAGACAACAAAGAGGTACCACTTGAACAAGAGCCATTTACTTGTTGCCCATTCCATATATTTTCCACGCCCGTTGGGATTCCATACACACGGCAAACCTCCCCAGAAGGATCCCCATTTCGTCGTCTCTTCCATTATGTTTATAGTATAACCAGACACCATGTCGGAGGAAAAATACTCTAATGGTTTTGTTGAATACCTAAGCCAAAAAATAACAACGATTTCAAGCTTAGTTTAACATTAAATCATCTTTCCACAAATCCTATTCAGAAGTAAGGCTCGCCACTTCTTGAAATAAGTCAAAAGAGGTGTTATGTATACATTTTTTAATTTGGTTGGATAACAATATTACGAACAGGCTTGGATAAAAGTTCACACTTAACGAACAAAAATTTAAAGTTTAGTTTGTTATAGAGGAAGAATTGCATGTGGTTTGATTGATTATGAAAAAATAGAATCACTACTATTAGTATGTTTGTACTTCCGTGTGTTGATTTGCCGTAATTCTAAAACGCAGCCAAGCACATAATAACGCGCATAATGAGGCAAATTCCAACATGTCCAAAGCAGAACAATTGCACAGTGTCCACTTTCATAATCAGTTTGTGACAAAAGGGTAATGTGAGACTGAACGAAGTTTACCGCTAAAAAAATTCATCTAATTTTTAAACATGGTTCCCTAATGCCGACAAATACAATATTCCAATGACTTACGGCATTTAGCCTTAAAAAATTTTTCAAAAAATAAAATGATGATTAAAGTGTCCCTCCGCTGAGTTTGACGAGGTCAAAATTCGGAGAAAACCACTTTTAAGGTCACGAATCTCAGCCACCGATAAATTTCGGTCAAAACTGTTTTCAGCGAAAGAATCTTAAGGTCCACATGTACTTACGAAATAAAAATCAGTCCCCCGAACGTTGGAGAACAAAGATAAAAAGCTCTTTTTAATTCCTTATGGAAAATCCCATATAAACCGTTTTTAAGGCTACATTCACTGGTAGTTTTATGCAACTTGGGGTATCTGAAATCGCATACCATTTTAAAACCCGGGGTTTTAGACATTTCTTTGTCTTTTAAAAAGAAAACAACTCATCTAATCACAGAAACATTTATGGGACTTTTGTCACAAATTGAACAAAGGAAGTGTACACTGTGAATTGGTGGCACTATACACAATTATGCACTGCGCGGTCTATAGTCTCCTACGACTTACAAGGCACAAAAAATTTATAAACAGGAACAATGCATGCATTCTGTATAAAAAAATTTCCAGGTTTCAGGGCACTGAAGGTTTCTATTACTTCATGTGCGGGAAAATTCAATTTGACCATTTACATTGATGTTTTAAATTTTGAATTGGTTTAATAAAAGTTAGATTCCCAAAAAAGTGAGTCAGTTTTCTATTCTGTAAAGCAAATTTTGTACCGTTTAAGGCAGTGGTGCAGATTTTAAAAAACTGTTTTTGCCACAAGTAGGGACGCTGCTAGGTAACCAGCAAAAATTATCATAGAGGGTGAATGGGAATCGCGAAAATTCGTACTTTTTTGGGAATGTCCTAAAGGATCTGAGATTACTGGTCCTCCATCCATGTAGTAAGTGTAAAAAAGATTCTTCAAAACTTATTCTAGAGGTTATACTTTGAAAACTTCACATTTTTGTCTCCGGCTTGAAGATATCATCGTTTGAAACTTGAAATTGATACATATTTCTGCGTATTTGCATTTTGTGATCCGTGTATCTTCCAATCAAAGACAAAATTGTGAAATTTTTAAAATATAACACTCTAGAATAAGTTCCGATGAATCTTTATTGAATTTACTTTATGGGTGTTAGATCAGTAATCTCGGATCCTTTAGCACTTTCCCAAAAAAAGTTAATGAGGATGAGGATAATGAGGAATATGATAGTCAAGAGATCATTTACGTTTGTATGCGCCAGGACTTTAAGCTCCCGGTACCTCAGATTTGGAAATCTCTGATGATCATCAAAATACATGTAAAAATTGATTTACAACTATTGGAATTCTGTCTAAAGTTCTTAATCGATTTTCTTGTGTGGTAAATTTTTGGAATCCTGAATATAATGTCGACCATCACAACGTATAAAATATACAATATACCATATACGGTATAATAGTATGCTCAATTAGTTACTCCAATAGTCAAAAAATATTCTAAAATTTCATCTTATTACTACTTATAGGGTCAATAGACATGGAAAAAATTTTAATTTCCAGTGTAACAGGCCCCGCGCACTGGACAATTTCCACACTTTAGCTCCGCCAATTAGCAAGGCCCCCGAATGGATCGTGAAATTCTATTGGCTGAGAACACGTAAGCTCCTCCTACTTTGGGGGCGGGGCGAGGGCCGATTTCCACAGCAACCATGCAGGTTGCAAGAGATTTTCGGTATACCTGAGTCATTGTGTTTGTATTAAAATAGCATATTGACGATCGGTAACATACTCTGGCCACCCACTAGGGTCAGATTTTTAACCTGGGGTATAAGGTAACGTTACTTTGAGAGGGGCGCTGCACCCCCTCCACCACTGGATACGTGCAAGCACGCACGCACGTTCAAATTTTACTCTTTTTCGAGTACGAGTAAACTAAAAGTAAACCTACAGCAAGCCGTAACAGAAGCTCGCCTGAGTAAGGGCGACCAATGTGCACATTTTTGGTAGAATGATAGTAGAAATAGGATTGATTACCAAGCACGTATCCAGTAGGGGTGGAGGGGGGGGGGCCAGCGCCCACTAAATCTGAGAAAAAGGGGATTTTTCCCAAAAATTGAAAAAAAATTTCGCACTTCGCGCGAATGTTTTATTTTATTATTTTTAACATCATTTTTGGTTGCCCCCCCTTAACCAAATTTCTAGATACATATCTGTTGATTACTAAATTCTACAGTAATTCAAGTTAGATCAATATTGATCATAATTGACTATCAAAATCAAAAAGTTTTAAAATAAGTTATATTTGACTATCAAAATAAATCTTAAATTTGGTAGGAATGGAGTGAAATATTTTCCGCAAACAATTTATAGGAAACGCTATTGAACTTTTTAACACCCATTTTCTACTTAAAATGAAACAAAGTGAGCGCGCGGTAACTCAGCAATCATTGGACCGATTTGTCCCAAAATCAATAGGGATCTTCAGTGGTCCATATAGGCATCATTTTTGCCAAGTTTGGTCAATATCCGTCTTTGCATTCGAAAGTTATAGTGGGGACAGAAGGACGGACGTACGGACAGACTGTGGGGTCTATAACCTCGCTTCCTCAGGCGATGAGCTAAAATTACAATAAAAAACACTCAATTTTCTAATTCATCGCTTGACGCCACATTGCTAATTAACGCTAACTTGGCCAGTGCATTGTCCATTGATGGCAGTATGTATAATGGTGATTAAAAGTATCCGAATCAAAAAATAAATGTGATCATGGTGGGTAACTGGAGTAATTTGCCAATATCCAAATTCTCTTTCTAAACAAAAGGTTTACCCTAGGCCGTACTAAGGCGAAGTTTTGGAATATTTTTTGACTATATCAATGTAACGTAAAATCTGTACCTCTGGCCCTGGCCCACCTAATGACAAAGCATGAAAAGGTCAATTGGAATTAACATAAAAATCTATGTATCTGAAAGACATTCTACCCATCGTACAATATTGCTCCGGAATGCACACTAGATTTATTTATAACAGGACTTAAGTCCTGTGACTGGTACATTATATTAGTGATGAACCCAATTGAATACCGATGTAATTGGCCTACTAGAAACCATAATTCTTACAAAATTGTTTGTAGATGCACTAGCCCCATGTACTACAGGACCTGGGTCCTGTGACCGCCTAGTTAATAATAAACAAATAAATAATATTACCTTTTTATGTATTTTTGTAAGATTTATCAAGTCGCTTTAAAATGCTCTTTATATGCCCCTTTTTAAGTCTCAATCCCTTAGATTTACTGTTTTGTAGCAAAGAGTTTTCTCCTGCCACTAACCATTCTCCTGTTTATTGCCGTACTACTACTATTTCAGTATTATAAGTAACTATTACAATTACAGCCACTACACATCCATTTGGCTTAAATTTGACTTTAAGGTAAGTCGATGTAGATGAAATTGATGTCTTTAATGTGAAAGCTTATCATATTAAAAGAAAATGTTATGTTGGAGAGTATATAATGTAAAGGCGGAGAGGCAATGAATTATAAATAATGTTTTCTAAACTGTATGCCGAAAGTCAATATACGGTGTTTTGAATATGGAATTTAAGATAGGAATAATCTTTTATTCTTTCAGCTAAATAAGTCCAAAACCCGACAGTCTCGATTGTTTACCACAGCAAACAACTTAATAAGTTAATGTGTATACCTTAATATCTAAGTTAGATCCAGACCATAGGGAGTTACCAATTCAGCTTAGGTTCAACAGAAAATTAAGATTAAGCTACATAGTTAATCGAAAACTCCTTTTACATGTACAGTTTGCGTCAGGGGCATGTAATCGCGACAAAAATAAGAACGAAGTTAACAAATATCTATAGACTTTCAAGTTAACCTTTATTCATGCCAAATGATGGAACGATGTAAATACTGTAGTAGTCATGCGATGATAGTTTTAACAACATCAGAAAGGTTGTAAGGCTTTCAGTCAAGGTGTCGAGTGCGCCGTATTACTATCGTCATTTTCCATCTCATTTTAATCCAACTAATTGCTCTTCTGTTTTCGGCTGGCTAAAAAGTGAGCTATGCGAAAGAATCGTGACAGGAGAAGAATGGGCAACGCAATTATCTTGGTTGATGGTCTTTTGATTTTCAGTCATTTTAGCTCACTACTTCGAAATCCCACGAAACATTAAGATTAAAAATGAGCTGGTAAAGATCACTGAATGCACTAATAAATTCCGCATGCTGCAGTTGCCGCAATTGTCAGAATGTATTGGGTATATTGTAAATTAAAATCGCCAAAAATCGACTTTAATGCTTCTCAAAAACTATATTTTTCCAGATACAAATAGAAAGTAGAAATTATAATTATGACAGATTTTCCAAGAATATCAAGCAATTATTATTATTGATTTTAGAATTTGATGATCTTGCTTCTTCTTACTATGGAGTACCCACCAATTAAAATTGGGCATGGCGGACAAGACATTTTCGAAATACTTTTTTGTTGAAAGCTGATGACTTTTGTATTGGACCATATCTCTATGACTCCAGGCATGCATTACAGGTCTCAAAGGCGGTATTGGGAATTTCCACATCTAAAGTTTTGCATCTATGGGAAGTACCTGGTTGTAAAAACTTCACTACCCATAAATATAAAACTTTCCTCCTCATACACCTCAACTTGACACACAATGTGACAATGCATTCCCATAAATTACGCTGTCATTGTCGTGTCACTAGTAAATAAAGTGAAAGATATTAAGAAAAGCCGTATTGTTATTACATAAAAATTATTATTGTAAAATCTTTTAAGTCTTGAGAGTGTTTAAAGTGACTAGTTTTAACTAGTTTTTAAAGGTAAATATTCAGAGGAGTTTACTCCGATGTATGCGTTTACACTTTCTGTCTGTCTGTCCGTCCGTCCGTCCGTCTGTCCGTCCGTCCTTATGTGCGATAACTTTCGAACGGTTTAAGTTAGACAATTCAAATTTTCAGGATACATCATTAAAGTAAAATGTAGGTCTGAGTTCGTATATGAGCAGGATCGGTCACATCCCCTGATTGGGGGAAAGGGTTGAAAATATCAATTGGCGATAACTTTGAAACGGTTATACCTAAGCTACTCAAATTTTCAGAGCACAATATTGAGGTAATATGTAGGTCTGAGTTTGTATATGAGCAGGATCGGTCACATCCCCTGATTGGGGGAAAGGGTTGAAAATTTCAATTGGCAATAACTTTGGAACGGTTATACCTAAACTACTCAAATAAATTTCAATTGGTGATACTTTGGAATTAATAAACCGTTTTGCAACGGTTTATTAATATTTCTTAGTCATTGAAGCGCATAAAGTGCAAAGGGATTGATCTTGTTATGTTACTGTACATGAACATTCCTATTACCCATTATCCGTACAGATCAAAAATCTGAGGTACACATTGCATATTACAATTAAATTTGATTGACATTAAGTAATCTTTAAACTATGAAAATAAAAACATACATCTATGAAAAAATAATATCAAACTCAAGGAAATGGAATCAATGTTTTTCAGATGCAAGTAAAAGTTATAACATTTTTAAAGAATAACAAAGCTATTGATTTTAACGAAAGGTCAACATGGTCTCCATAGTGCCAACACTAACAGAATAGACGAATTTGATGATTTTGCTCCTTCTTATGACAGAGAATCGACCAATTACAACTGGGCATGGCCGACACGACTTTCTGAATTTTCGAAATACTTTTCTGTTGGATTCAGATGAAACAGGGATTGGACCATATCTACATGACTCGAGACATGCTTTAGAGGTCTCAAAGACATAGGAAGTGGTAATTAGCACTAGTATCCAAATGATACCCATTAGTGCAGCAAATAGCGCCACCCCCAAGGATTTCATATATCCCAATTCAGAATGGTAAAAAATGAGCAGGTAGTTAGCCAAGTACAATTGTCTTTTAAAGAGGAAATTGAAAACAAAAAGTAAACCCGAGTATATGGTATTGCCTTGGGCAACTATTAGTTGGCAAACTCTGAACTTTTGGGGTACTGTTGTGAGTTCTCGAAATGCGTTACCATGCAGTTCGGTACAATTTCCTTCCGAAACTAAAGACATCAAATGAATCATCATTAATTATTGTTGATAAATAATGAATATAAATACAAATAATATTGATTTTCAAAATTACCATAATTCATCAAAGAAGAGTTTGTTAGTCATACAGCAAAATGCTGCACACGAAACATGGAACATTCCATTAGAAAATACACACATGCAAAGCCAGAAATGCAAGACAGCCATAAACATGAATAGAATAGGGTTGCAGTCGTTTGGATCCAGTAGCGATGTCATGAATATCGGATCGAAAGGTAGTATAAATATTCCTCCTCCAATTGCAATTGGATATGTGACAGCAACCAAATAAGAGAGAACAAGACATACGTCATATACCTCGAATTTTTTCTGATATTCCTTCTTGAAATGATGTTCTATGGGAATTAAAACACGTTAATTAAATTAAATTCATCATATATTAACCAAAAGTAATGTGTGTGAAAAAATGAATTATTCAAATATGATTTGTACACGGAAGTATATATATACAAAGGTGAAATCATGATGTGGATGAGACGGGGAGTTCTCAATGACACTAGATCTGAATTTTCCAATTAACTTTCCATATTAAAAAAGGTAACTTACTTCGCCATTTATAGAATGTCGCCACCATTTTATTGCCATCTCTTTCAATCGCCTCTCTCTTGAATCTAGTAATGTGGATTGTAGTTATTGGAATCCCCATAGCCAGAACGCAGAAGTAACTCATGCAGGCAGAAACTGTGCCACCGTGTAGAGTTGCATTTAGTGCTCTCCCCAAAAAATAGAGCAGATACATATGTACATATACTGCAAAGAGGTACCACTTGACCAAGATCCATTTGCTGGTTTGTGGTGGTTGCATGTACCTTCCACGTCCATTGGGATTCCAAACAAATGGTAATCCTCCCCAGAAGGATCCCCATTGCAACATCTCTTCCATTATGTTTATGGTATATCTTATTCTTATTCTTATTCAATCTTATTGTCCAAAGTTATTTGGTGGTCATAGTATATGTAAATTGCACCCTGAAAATTTGAACACACTAGCTCAAACTCTTCGAAAGTTATCCTACACAAGGATAACTGGACAGACATACAGACAGAAATAGTTTTCACACACGGAGAAGACAAACCTCACTGAATAACTGTCTCTATAGAATGCATGGTAAGCAGGTTGTGACAATATTGAAAATAATATACTGTTAAATATATATAATTCACTCTGACAGCTCTCAACTTTGTTTTGTAGTAAATATGTATGTCTCATTTCGCAGTACTCCTAGTAGTAAATCCCTATCACTTGTTAATGATAATGCTAAATGCGCGGATTATCTCGGGGCTATAGTATAATCGTTATGTGACACATTCGCATCGACTTCTTTATGATGCTATTATTTATGAACTCAACAAAAAGTGAATTAAGGCTTATTTATGGGACGCTTCAATAATTTATTATGTAGTACGTAGGCAAAATAAACTTTGTAGGGGAACCTAAGAAAAATTGTAGGGATGTTTTCCGTTTTAAGACAAAAATTTTTACCCTCTTGACTTAGAATGGGCATTTTAAAGGTTTTAAACATTTACGGTGTATGCAGAAAAATAGATAAAACAAACCAACTTTGTTTATTCATAATACAGTTAAGCATGTTTTTCACTTGCAACAAAAATACCTGATTATCAAAACATTTCATGTCGATGTGCAGACAACACCAATACCATTCACTTATTTTAATTTTACGCTTAGATATTGTCGTAGATCTATGAAACCCTAAGTAGCTATGTTACAGATTTTCATCCTGCATTTAGTGAGTCGCTTATATTATTGGTATTCTTTAATTAATCACTATTAACGACAATTATTAAATATTAACGATAATTCCATGATCATCGAATATAAATGAGATACATCAGGAAAATTGTCACGACAGTAAAAATCAGAGAAATGGGTTCCTTGCTTGGAAATCCAGGTAAATATAATTTCATAAAAGAACATCCACCTGCTGTAAAATAGATTACATCAATATCTAAATGCAAACTCTATTCAAATCTTAGATATAACATTTCTTAGTTTACTACTAAACTTACAATTTTTTGGCTGCTTTAATTGTTTTAAATCTTCATATCTCTGTATGGGAAATATACTAGCTTGTAAAAAATTAACCGTAGAATTGGATAATAAGTGAAAAACGTCTTCGCCATCTCCTCTTCGAATATCGTTTGGATGATGTATGCATCGATTGAGACTGAGTACATGACTGTGTACTTGGAGTTCATTTTCAGCTCCGTCGTCCATTGGATTTAAGTACAGAAGTTTTTCTAACGTATTCCTTAGTTCCTCGTCTCTAACAGAACTAAAATTAGCAGCGCAGCCGAAAACAAATCCAAATAAATTCGGAATTTGAAAAGAACCCTGAGAATAATATCCTTCTCCGGTTTCTCCGAACAAAGGCTCATTGTAAATTGGTGCTTTTGACGCTGCAATCCCTTCTAGTTGTGCAAAATTTACCAGTCCATAAAAACAAAATGGATTATTCCCCGAACAACTGTAAATCCTTTCGTAAATATCAAAGAAACTTATATTTTTCCCTTCCAAACTAGAAAACTGGACCACTCCATTGGCTTTTGCGTCTTGTAGCACAAATAGAGAAAATGGGGATTTAAATTTTTCGTCTGTAATAGTTTGAAAATATTTATCCGTTCCGTTATCCGTAGACCTAACGTAGGCAATTCCATTAAGATAAATAGCTTCTCCCAATCCAGAGAGTGAACCAATTGCACCCGCCCCGAACCCAAAAGGTCCTGTGCTTCTAACAGACCAAATACTTTCTTCGACGGAAGGAGTAACTCGTCCTTGAAGCACATCGTTAACATCTCCAATTATTCCAAGCCTTGTGAGTCCATCTGGTTCAGGAATGAAGTGGAATCCAGGTGATATGTGAGACGAGTCACCAGTACAAAGGTTACGGTGATTGCTATGGGAAACTGCTGCGACTTTAATGCTGTTAATTAAAACACAGAAGAACACTGTCAAAACAGGTATAAATCCAAATGTACCCATTTCTTAACTTTTAGAATTCACAAATATAGTTAAAATTGCAATCGCACAGACTGGCATGTTCTACAAACCGTGCAAAAAATAAAAACAAATTACTGAGTGCTTACTAATAAACGAACGTAACATATGTATAACAATAAAGCATTGATTTGATACAAAAGAATAATATTGGCATCAGTAATGGCACTAATAGTATCTCTCAGTGTATTCCATATTATTCCACATGTGGTATCTGCAGTTGTTTGTTCACATTAATATGATAAGCGATTGCCATCGTTGGAAATGACGATGCACAATGCCTATTCAAGTGCAACTAAAGCTGAGTTAAAGGTTAAATTGGAGTATGTGGATTATTGGTCCTAACAAACACGTATATGGAAGTACTAGTTGAAACCTAGCACATAAAGTGTACTGGAAAAATGTTGAAATAAGTTAATTTCTAGCGACTGCGCATTTGCCTGAAATTCATAGACCGTTGATTATTTAGTAGCCCAATTTTTGATGCCTAAGCGTGTTGAAATGTAAAACAAAATCAGTACTGGTAGTCTAATCCTTCCTCATTACAAAGCGATACGCACATACCAACAAACCTTTACACAAGAATACAGAAAGAATTCCATGCGCACATCCCACTCTACGTTTATGTAGAGTAAATATTTTGTGGTCTGCTACATAATGTAAGATTTGTTGAAAGGCTACGTCAGTATTTTCTTCCTCCTTCAAAACGTTTAAATAAACTGCTAGAGAGAGAGGGAGAGTCTTTTTGAATTAAACATATCCACTCAGAATTATTTTATTGAAGTTTTCCAAATTTCAAAATTCCGTGTATACCCTCAGTCAGACCCTCAAGTCTCAGGTATTTATGTAAGATTTAACATTTAAAAATTAGAATTTCAAAAAATAAAAATTTACATTTAAAATTAAAAGATACAAAAATATTTTAGGAAATACGGTGTTTGTTGGTTGGTCATCTAGGTATAAGAGACTTTTGTCTCCCGAAACTCAGCCTTAACTGACAGAATAAATGTATGAGGATATTTCGTTCAATTATGTAGATTAGATTACAGTGAATTTAATCCAGCTTAACTGCATATGCCAACAACGCTAAATATTTTGTATACTTGGTACGTGTATTACATTGTTAATTCTCGGTAAACAGATTATGTCGCCATGATGCACGTCTCCATAATATTATGGTACTTGTACTTTACAATGAATATAAAATACTAGCCGGTAACAGGACCCAGGTCCTGTTATAACCAAAGCTAGTGACTTGAAAAAGAACAATGATTAAAAGCTGTTTTCCAGTACATTGTCATTTTTCGATATCATAAGTTTAAGCTCGAAAAGAGGCATTTAAAATTGTTCATTTACTTTTCGTAATTCGAAAAGTTTGCTCCCGTATAAGAATATTAGGCCAACTTTTCCTATGACTTTGCACTTTCCATATTTTCCAATGCAAGTCATTCTCATATCTTATGTGTTATACAATCGTTGGGTTATAATAGGTTTGACAAATATTGTGGAAAAATGTTGGAAGAAAATCAATAATAGATATTTTATAAATGTTTTTGTGGTAACATGGGAAACCAAACTTAAACTTTGGTCTAAAGGTTCCAGTAACAACTAACAGGTCGAGTAAGATGCCAATAAGGTACACACACGGTTGCCGAATAATAACTATTAGTTTTCTAAAAAATGTATTTTTGCAAACTATGTGTATACAGTTAATAGTTGACATTCAGGGAAAAGATAATTGTAGACTGAAAATATTGCCGCGTATGTTTTCTAATTTAAAAAACAATTTGAACAGTTTGTGATAGCTTGGAATAAAGAAAATCAATATAAAAATTTTGGAAATTGTATTTAAATGAAATATTAGTATTTTCTCACTGGCGTCCTCCCTAGAATTGCATGAAAACCTTCGACGAAGATCAGTTTTTAACGCTTTAGAAGATGTAGAAGGATTTAGGGTGGAACATTCAAATGAAAATTTTTAATTAATATTTTAGTGCAAGGAGAAATAATTTATTAAATCGTTTGGGGTAATATGAAACTCGGTACGTAACCTATAGCCTAGAAATGTTTATTGCCAACCATCAGAACCGGTAAGTTGCCAATTAATTTCCATAAAAAGAACAAAATTGGTACTTTAATGCTAATCCTTATTTTTAATATAAATAAGTTTTTACATAATATTTATATATATTATGTGCATGTCCTAACCTCGCGTTTATATTATAGTATTACTACAGCAGCACATAATATAAAGTAATCTCCAATCTATATAAAATACACAAGCTAGGCTACAATAATGCAAACAATACGCAGCAGATTCAACTTAGTCCGTCCGGCTCTAAGCCTCATCTATATTCTATATATTATTATCCGCGTTGTGAGCTAATAAGAACATGAATGGATGAATGGCAGCCAGGCATATTTTAATTACATAATATTACTATTGCAAAATGCTTCAAAGTATATAGGTAATACAATAAGAACTGAACATTTGGGTGTATGATTATTACGAATTTGATCTGAAAGTTTTAACTTTTTATTTTTGTAATTTTGAAAATTAACAATTTATAACGCTTTACTACAGATATATAAATAGGTCATTAGATATGTTATTTTAAATTTAAAATTTTCTCAAAATAAATATCAACATGCTATAATAAACGTGCAGTACCGATTCACTCAACGGCCCAAGTTATAATCTCTCGGATCACATTTAGTAGTTTATGGTACATGGTGGTGGTAACTATTTGTTAATTATGAATTTTTCATTGCATATTTGGCAAGTTTATTATTGCTAGAATACCTCTCCTTAATATGTACATTATGCAGTCAATAATTATCATTAATTATACAAAATATAATAATATGTTTTTAAGTAACATTTATTCATAAGTCAGATGCATTATTCATGCAGTTCAGCCCTACGTTTTTTATCATTTATCATTTCGTTGTAAAACGTTTGCAACTTTCAAAGAAGGAGAAAAAAATGACTAAAAGGCAAGGTAACTTTCTAGGTACATAATACAATACTAACGTTTATAAAATATTACAACTATAACCCTAAAATGATGTTTTACTATGTGTCAGTTTATTTGCCAAAAAACAACCAATTGTGGTTGTTAGTTTGGAGTGTGAAGTGTTATTAAGTTTTGTTCTTGTAATGAAATTGCACTCAAGACATTTTCTAGTCAATCCTTTATCATGCCAAATTAAAAAAAATTTAAGTATAAATGTACTAATTAAGTGTACAAATAAAATGGCAAGAGCTACATACCATTAATGCATGAAGTAGAATACATATTATACATACAATGTGGTTAATGTGTGGTGAGTGGTTACCATTATGGCACAGATAGACATGTGCAAATTATGACGTGTGCATTTTTATCTTTCAAAAATGCATGCTTGTTTACCAAGATCACACAAGACGATTCAAGGCTGACATTTACTAAGCATAATATATGATGCATCATTTATATACAATATTATGCAAATCTAAAGTGAGAAAATCAAAATTGTGATTTAATTAAATTAAGACAGAAATGGCACATTATACAAGCGTTAATTTAGGGTTGAACGTGCAAAGTCGTTTAAGAGACAAATAATATTAGCTACAGTTCGGATTGAGATAAAAGAAGATTATTCGCTTAGAAATTTAAAACCATAAAGTGACCACGGTTTTTATTTTGTAGTCTTGAATGTAATAATTTCATTAATTTGGCTACAGTTCAAAAATGGACAATCCAAATAATGTAGCCAAGCTATTATTTCAACTATACAGCTACTTAATAAGCTTGAATTGCTAACCGTATAAAATAAGAAAAGGAAGAATAAACGCATTTCAAATCAACACTTGAAGTTGATTGCTGTCCAATCCAAAAGAATATTATAAATACACAGCGAACGTGAATGTCTAACCACAAGTAAAATCAAAACATTAGTATTAATACATTTTTTGGTTGATACATAAACAGACATTATTCAAATACTTGTATTAAATGGCTAAAGCAAAAGTGATTCACATCTTGGAGGTTTTTCTGGCATTAACTGTCTTAGCTAATCAATTAATGACATTTTCCTTTGGAAGTGACGACGTTTTTGAGGAGTTACATTTAGCTCAAGAATGTTTCCCTACAAAAATATCCAATACTACTCCAGAATGCAAATTTTTTGTGTCGCAAAATGCTACAAGTGAATTGACGTCAAACTGTATTAGAAATACTAGATCGAAGACGCCAGCTCTTCACATTCTTGGAGAATTTCATATTCTCAAAATTACTTGCACAGCTTTATTTCCAATAGATTTTCGATACCATGGGATACAAGTAAGTAGCAGCGCCAAATGTTTTTAATTTATAATAATATTAAATATCATTGCATTTTTGTGTTATACATGATGAAGGAATTATCAAAGTTGTACTACAAGCTACTATAACAGTAGCAAATTATAATCAAATTATCATTGATGTAATTTTAATTTAACAGCCAACAGAAGCTATATTAGTTGAATGGTACAAGAAAATCCAAAGTGGCAAAAGAAATCAAAAATTTACTGTGGAAATAAAAGTTTTTAGCGTCCAAGCCCTATTTGACTTTTACAATAATCCTAACAACAGTTATTATCAAAACCCAGAAGGTTTTCTTTCTCTTCAGACAGTACATAACTATTCACGTACAGGAAGTTATGAGTTTTATGGAATATTCAATGGAAACCTTGGAACTTCGTTTTATCTATTTCTCGAAGGTAAATCATTTAAAACATAGATAATCATTTTTTAATTAAATTACTAAAATTACTGAACATAATCGATGATTTTTGGTGATTATTATCAAGATTCGGTCAAGCCTTCATTTCTACGAAATCAGAAAACGTATCCTAAAATATCAGAATCTAATTTTGTTCTTCCGTGCGCGTCATCACATTTTGATTCTAAAGTCGAACTAACAAATCAACCATTGACAACCTCTCAGTTTGTTATAAAAAGTCCGTTGGATGGTTTCATCTTTAAAATCATTGATAATGATGTAAAACGATTCTTTGGGAATTATAAATGCAAATTGATACACAATAGTATGGAGGTGGACACTATAGATTTTACATTTGACAATGTGACATCCGTTTCAGGTCCAATCTTATGAAACAAAATTTGATTTGATTATTTTCTTATTTTATTTTTGTTAATTCAAATTGTTAATTTGTTTAGCCAAAAATTTTGGTTTAGAAAACCATGATTATAAAGGAGGAGATCTAGATGTTTCCGGAGTACCTATTTTCGAAGGCGAATATGTAAAATATATCGAACCATTTTGCAAAACTGGAAGTCCAAGTGACAAAGTGGATTTGGCACAACTGAAATTAATTTCCATTCCGGTTCACAATTTTGGATACATGAGACTTGTACAGCAATTTGTACTGCCGGTAAGTCTTTCTGAACGGTAATGAATGAAATTTCAAAGTCTTCTCGAGAAACGCTTAGCTTAGATTTTTTAACAAGACAAACGGTTAGTCACTACGAGTCCCGCAGATTTTGAGACAAAGTGCCTTTGTCAATTTTTAAACAGAATTTTGCAATATAAATTTTAATATTTTCATTAAAGAGTTTTATTCCTGATGTTGGGATTGTTTGGAAATGTGATTATCCATAGAAATATTTCAACCAAAGTTACACGGCCCGAATGGTAAACAATGTAACTGGTGAATGGAGGACACTCACAAGACGAATAAAACAACCTTATGGAACTAATCTGAAAACTGGTACTGCATACTGTACAACGGGCTATTCCCAAAAAATAGTTGATTATGGATCTTCTTTAAGAGGATTAGTTAATGCTTTTGATTATGGAGAAGGTGAAATGTACTTAATATTAAATAAAATATACTTAATATTTTTAATTGATAGTTCGTATAAAAAATTTAACTATAAAATGCTTTGCAGATTGGGCCACATTCGATCGAAAAACAAATGATATAAAAACTCATTTTGGATTGGATTTGTTAAACAAGTCTTTTCCTCTATATGCCGGTAAAATAATTGCATTTGAATGCAGAATAAATATTCCAGTTGTAGTTAAGCCGGTCGTTTGGTATACCGAAAGAGGAGACGGTACGAGAGTCGAAGGTAAATAATTTAGCAAACACGTTTCACACAGTTTTATATTGCCATTATTTTACATCAGCGTTCGAATTAAAACACATATTTTTAATTTCAGAAAAGATTGACTATGATTTGGTCGGTGACATTGCTACGTGGTACGCAAACTTTACAGTGGATGTCCGCAAGGTGATTTGCTCAGCATCATACTGGTATGCTGACTGGTGGAGAGAAATATCTTTAAATATTACATTACAAGGTACCTTTTCAAACATTTTTAAAATTTAAAAAATTTTACTAGCTGCCCATACTTAGTTAACAATTAAGAAGTTATTGTTCTACTTCTGCATGATACTCTACAGTAAATTTGGAGTAGATGCTTTTGATTTGGTTTCTTACATTGTATAAGATTTACTTTTATTCCTTAGAAATAACAAAACCAGTAATAAACAATGACGTGACTACCAAAACTTTTCAACCTGGTTCTCAGGGAGCAACTTTGGAATGTTTGGCATGGGGGAATCCAAAACCGAATGTTTATTTTGAGAAAGATGGACTGGTGACTAAGTTTTTGCATTAATATTTTATTTAACCACATACACTATAACAGCAAAAAATTACTTTGTTTTACTTAACTTTTATTACTTACTCTTAATTTTCAGAGACTTTTTAGTTTGGAATCAGAAAATGGAACGGTGTTAATTTTTAAAAGAATTGACAACAGCAACATAGGAAAATATACTTGTGTGGCCAATAACGGGATTGAAACACGTCGAGATTTCTTCATCAATGTGGAATCTAATGATTTCGGTCACATAAAATATTTCTATACTATTTTCCATTTCCATCTAAACAAATAGAAACTTAACCTTGTTAATATTTTTAAATGTAGGTATTTTACTAACCATTGCAATTCCTCTTCTTGTGTTCGTACTCACCGTCTCTGTATTTTCTATATACATCAAATGCTTTCGCTCCAAAAAGGTAGTCAGAATAGCATGTTCTTTCGGTCGGATTTTTAATAAATATCCTTATATTGTACAAGTAAAATTAAGTTACGATTTTTGATATAAATAGAAGGGTTTGACAAAAGAAGAGATTGAAGAATTTCTGCAGGGAATGAAAAAGGAACAAATTGCAAAGGAAGACGAAAACTACGCCCATGGATTTGCTACAATGAACCCATATGCCAAAGAATATGAAGTTGATCCAGATCGATTTGTCATTTGTAAGATCATCTTAACTTGTGTAAAATATATTGTTGTTTAGTTTTTATATTATTAAGTGTACATATTATTATGTTTCATTTTGCTGTCATAGATGAAAAGAAGGTGCTGGGGCGTGGAGCATTTGGTATTGTGACAATGGGTAAAGTTGATGACAAACCAGTTGCAGTTAAGACGACTCAAAAGAATGCAGAAAAGCAATATCTCAAAGCTTTACTTTCTGAGTTGAAAATCATGATTTACCTTGGCAGCCACCCAAATTTGGTTAAAATTTTAGGAGCCTACACCAAAGATTTAGTTAAAGGTTATTAAAAATAACATTAACTTAACTATTACATTATTTTGTTTGGTTATGTACCAATTCTTTTAGCATAAAAAATGGATTTGCCATCTCTGGGTATTTGTGTTTGTGATTTTTTGCAAATTTTTAACTCCCCAAATACAGTTCGTGGTACTGTAAAGCAAATTTATACTTTGACTTTAGTATTATCAAAAATTGAAAGAAATCGGATAAAAAACAGACTGAAAAATCAATTTAACAATGAACACTTGACCAGTGAGTAACATGTCAAAAGTAAAACTAAGGCATCACAATATTTCTAACTTTTCTCCATTCCATTATACAAATTTAGGAGTCGTTTACATATTCGTGGAATACGTTGATCTTGGTAATTTGGGAGATTACTTGAGAAAAAACAGAAGTGTACCGACACTAACAACACCAACTGATGTCTCCACGCTGTAAGAATTTACTTATTTGATTTTTTATTCTTGCACAAAATTAAGACTAAACTATATGATAATTCAAATAATCTTTAGTTTAATAACTAATCGAAAACTAGTTAAAAAATCCACTCTTAACCATGAAAGAATGAAAGCATGTAATTACATAACATTCGTATTCAAGTCAAATTTATTTTAAAAATTGCAGAAAAGGGTATGTCACATTTGCAGAGTTTATTGGTGATGACCATGAATACAAAAATGTAACCGGTTTCAATGAAAAGCAATTATTACTTTGGGCGAAGCAAATTGCAGACGGGATGGAGTATCTGGAATTTAAAAAGGTCATTATTTATGCACACACTATATGAAGTTTAGCTTTGGAGGAACTTATCGCAATATGTGATTTCTCACTATCATCATTATAATAATATATCTTAGGTCATTCATGGTGACCTTGCTACAAGGAATGTCCTTCTAGATGGAAAATTGAATGTGAAAATAACAGACTTTGGCTTATCTAGACAACTATATGACTACCATGATTACGTGAAGAAACAACAGGTATACACCGTGAGTCAGAACTATGTACACAAAGTCTAGGCCTTATAGCTCCTAAACGGAGGCTGCTACGGAAATGAGGCGATCACCATTGGAAAGAGGGATAACCTAGAAATGAAATGGGCTATAAGAATATTTTTATTGAGCTGCATTTTGCAATTTAAAAATCAAAAAGTCGAAGGCCAAAATTCAATGTTACATTTTCCAAATAAACATAAAATTCCTTTTAATTAATTAAATCTGTTCATCGGTTTTCGGCGATTGTTTGCAAAGATTTCCAAACGATTTGCAAGAGGAGTTCATTAAAAATCTTTTGGGAAGAAAGAAGGGAATGAAGGAATTCCATTGAAAAACGTCTTGAAGATTTCAGCTCGTTAAAACTGCGCATTTAAAGACGAGACAAAGATGTTTTCAAGGGAAATCCTTCATTTTCTTGAAATTCGAAAACGAATTCATTTTCTCGTCATTCTTAAAGGAATTTAAACGTTACTTTGCAGGTTGATTCTTTAAGTTGGTCTCTTTCGCTCCCAAAGGTCAATATGGTGTTTAACTCATGAGAAGGTTAAAAGTTTAAGTAAAGTGGCCACTAAACTTCAAGAAGACAGTCGCAAAAGAGTTTTAATGAATTCCTCTTGCAATTCGGCTTGCAAATCGTTTGGAAGGCGTTGCAAAAAATCAAAGAAAGACGACGAACAAATTTAATAATTAAAGGGAATTTAGCACTGAATTTTGGCCTTCGAATTCTTCATTTTTAATTTGCAAAACGCAGCTCAATAAAATATTCTTATAGCCCATTTTAATTTTAGGTTATCCCTCTTTCCAATGGTGGTCGTCTCATTTCCGTAGCAGCCTCCGTTTAGGAGCTATAAGGCCTAGACTTTGTGTACATAGTTCTGGCCCACCCTGTATATATTGAGTTAATAAACTATACCAAACGGGTGTAAAAAGTAGCGGAGAAATGATAAAGCGCCATCAAACGTTTAAGACATTTTTCGTAGATTTTTCAATGAACTTTTGACGCTACAAGACCTGACCATGACTTTGTTTGACAAACAAAATTATACGAATTATCTATTTCAAAACTTTCTACGATGGATAGAATTAAAGTGACATTGATTTATGATTTTTAAACTCCACTTAAAAGCGAGTGCTGTGCTAGAGTTTGACCATTTTTAAAATGAACATTGCTCATGTCCTCTAAATTATGTACAGGATGTTCGAACTGATTGTCTCAACCCGTTTTTGAGTTATCTGGTTTACCATTGGCTTACAGACGGACAGACAGAAATATTGGACATTACCATAAAATAGCTACTTTATACATCACAAAATAAAAATAATAATATGCATACTAATAAACATTGATAAACTTAATTTTAGGAACCCCTTCCTTGGAGATGGATGGTCTGTGGAGTAGGCAGGATAGGGAATTTAAAGGCACTCACAGGACAACGCAGGGCATAGTGCCACAGACAGGGAACATTGGGCAATAGTGTGCGATTTCATTAGTCTCAGCTTAGAGGTCAGGTTTTTAAAAGTCATAACAAATCTTGTACCGTAGTACAGTGATCTGTGATTTGGGTAAAGGTGCGACATTAATTTTAGTCAGTGGGCTCCAAGCAAGAGTAACCAAGTTGCACTTTATTGCGCAATATGTCCTGGAACTGCGCTTACGATCTGATTTTTGCTCTGTAAGTGCCCTTAAATGCCATTGTGTGCCCTGTGCTGCCGACTCGCCATCATCTATGTGCTTGCACGTAGGCTCTGGAGTCTTTGAAGTATATGACATTTTCTTCAGCTTCGGATGTATGGGCATTTGGGATTACAGTCTGGGAGATTTTCACTTTAGGAGAACTCCCGTATCCAGGATTTACTTGGAGTCTAGATTTTGTGGATGAACTGGGGAGAGGATTACGGTTAGGAAAACCACGATATGGATCCGAACAACTGTAATACATTTTAATCTACGGACTATAAAAAATAATAGTCATGACGACAGATAAAATTTTATTGCAAAATTTTTATTGCAGATTTTCAATTATTGGTAAGTGTTGGCACGAGGAACCCAAAAATCGACCTAATTTTAAAATACTCCAAAAGCAGCTAGGCGAAATATTGACTGATTGTACATGACTAGCAGTCATTCAAAATAACCTTGTAATGTAAATTATACGTTTCAATTGTACATTATTAAGAGAATCAATAAACACCAAATATCACCATGATTTTACGAACATTAATGTTACATCTGAAAAACTATTCCTCGTTAAAATATTTTATTTTGATTTTTCTTGATTTTTCCAGATAAAATAATTTTACAATTTATTTCTATTTTATTGTAAACAAGATAAGGTTAATATATTCTAGTTCAATTTGTCAAAATACATTTTGGCAAAACAGTTTTTTGGGGATAATTCGGCAAAAGGCATGTGGATAGAATGGCAAATCGATGGGAATAGTTTGGCAAAGAGTGTTAATAATGTTCGGGTGGAGTCATCATTACTGCACACTGTTAAACACTTTGTATTACATAATCAATAAGGTTCATTATTCATTACATCATAGTCAAGTCTTAATTCCAAAATTAAATAGACGCACTATAAATGCAGTCAAATCCATTCATTATGTCAGTAAGGGTCGTTACAATATTAAGTTAAGTAGTGAAAGTGTAATTTCAAATTCTGTATAATGTTTATGAATTAGTAGGTTGCAAAACTATTTATCTATATCAAAAGTTTAAAATCCAACTGAACCCATAGATTCAAAGACTGTAATGTTTGTACTTTCTACAAGGTTTTGGTGAAGATGTGGTGCTTTCAGAAGTAACATCTGTCGTTGTAAACGATGTTGTTGGTACAAACGTTGTTAAAGACTGTGTCGAGCTTAAGGTACTGGGCATGATTGGTGAAGTTGGTATTATTTCAGATGTGGTGGTAGTATCTAATGTTGTTTCACCTTCTGCAGTTGCCCATGCAAATAAAAAGAATATACATACCTGTCTTTATAATGCACAGTAAAATATTATGGTTCCGAATTATTACATACAAGCATTAAATAATTATATTATATTACGTCAAAAAAGCATAAATAGTGTTTGGGTTTAAATTATAATCTTTTTGGTATGTTTTATAATAAGACAATACTATTTAACGAAGTACCTAATGATGATTAGTTCATAATCATGAAATAAATGTCGTAATATTTAGCAAGGATAATAGCAGCATATTATTATTATTAACTTCAATAGAAACAAACCTGGACATGGTCCGAATATACATGCTTGATATTCTGCATCGTAGTGCCCTCCAGCTGCACATTGGAAAAGGAAGTAGTACCATTCATTGTCATAATAAATGCATTGGAAATACATAGTGCTGAAAATTTTAATTTTTTTGTTTTAATAGACCATGAAGCATTGACTACGTTGAGACGTTATATTGACACAACATTTGTACAATTGTTTATTAGCTATATATACTAAGAAATCACTTTTACCAGTCATGCTCATAAGGAAACAATCCTTCAGCAGTACATTCTTCAGAATCCGATGTCTTATTTAACACAAGATTTATTGCCAAGGAGTCATAATTTATAGAGTCTCGGTCTTGAAATGCTGGGGTACTTTTAGTCACTAAAACGACCTAATTCAAACAAAATAATTGATTTCTCAAAACACTTTTTTCATTACTTGTACTGATGTTTCTATTAGAAAATCATAAACTACTAAAACTAACTGTTTACAGCAGAATAATAATCACTATGACTTTTAGTTGAAGAACTACAGAATTACTATAATGAAAGATGAAACTCCTAAAATAAATAACCCTAAAATAATTAGAATTGCTTGTTATTAATAAATTTCTATGAATTATGGTCAAATAAAAGTAAATAGGTTAATCAACTACTTACAAATCCAAGTATTATAGAAAATATAGTGCCCAGCCCCATAATTATTATTGGTAGCAATTGGTAATATTATTTGGAATAACACCAAACGGAGATATTTGAAGTGTAAACTTATAATTGAAATAGTTTTTGAAATATTTGGGATATTTGATAGCTTGCGAACACTTTCGTCTTCAATTACTTTCTGATGTCAACTTTACTCCCATCGTTGAAATGTTTAGCAAAACAATGCCATTTATTGTTAAATGGTTTCCTGTTTTGTATTTTGATAGGCTCTGGCTATACTAGACATTGCAATTATTGATGTCACGGAAATAATCTCTACGTTAAAAAGATTCACTCTTAGTATATTTGCGTAGTTACATGGAACAGGCTGTATACTAATTGTTTAACAAATAATATTTGTATAACAATTAAATATAAACAACGATGTTTTCCTGTGAACAAACATCACAAATTGGACAATGCCGGCGTTTAGGTTTTTAGCTTTATCATTAAATTTTCAATAATCCATTTCCCATTATTGAAGTCACAAGTGGCGTTTTTCACAGATAATTAGCAAAAGCAGAAGATGTAATCCCAATGCATTGAGCAATAAAGTATATTACTATAACCACAGCCATGATAAGGCAATAAATTTAACTATCTATGTATATATTATTATATAGGATGTTTGTCTGGTAGGGAATGCCAAAATGCAAAAGCTTCATTATAATAAGCCTGCTTGCATACCGTTTGAAGTGAGTCACCATTGCTGGGGCCTATAATAGCATTGTATAATAATTTGAAAGCGATGTTATTTGTAAGCAGTCAGTAGTAAAGTAATCAGATAAGTAAATAAGATAAATGACGGGGAATTTTCACCTTTTCGGAGATGTATTACGTCAATTCCTATTAGATATGCCTACCAAAATGGCATGTTTTCCATACCAATCAATAATATTCGGCGTATGCAGAATTATTTTGATGCTATAACTATATCGATATTTACGGCATTATGTTTAATCATAATATACATGGAATATTAAGGAAAATTGTCTACACAATTACAACAATTCTTGCAATAACGCTATACGTTGGTAATTAACAACAAAGTTTTTTAGAAAATTTATTTATATTAGAACAAATAGAATATTGCTTTAGTCGCTACTGCCAGTTTTATGACCGGTGAATAATTTATCATATTATTTATTGCTTGATGGCTTGCTGAATTTTTACCTAACACTACACTATACCAGTACTGTGGCACTGTATAGAGGCTAACCCAAAGTGTATAATACATGTTGAATGTGAAAATATGAGGTGGACAAAAAGTATGTATTATACTTACATTGTAGAGGTAAGGTGCATCAAAGTATTATTTTCAGTACAAACCGAATGGAAATAAGCCACGTCAACCAACTTCCTATATGGCCTACCTTTGTCTCCAGAGTTGGTTCTGTTTTCTATAAATTCAATAACAAGTTAAAATATACATGGCCTTTTACTTATATAATTCGATTTACTGCGAATGCATGATATAATGTAAGTTTGACGCAACTCAGGCAATGGATTTTATATAGTGACATTGACAGTGCGCCCTGCTTTACTATATTCACTCACTTACTCCTTTCATTCTAGTCTACTAGTTACTAGACTCGAGAACCATAATTTACTCTCAATTTAGATGTAAAAGAATGTAAAAAATGCACTATTTTTGAGGTATCAATTCACATAAGTGTTTTAAATGGCAATAGTAGGGTGTCAGATGCATTTGCTACCTTGGCAGATGTCAAATTAATAGAAGGTCATTATTTAGCAAATAGTATTTATAAATATTTGTTCGTCTCAATAGATCAGTTAACCCAACGGCCCACAGATTCTGTGATACCACCTGAAATTAATATTGTGAACACATTCATTTGTGACGATGGTAACAGCCATTTCTAGGACAATAATTTCATGGTATGTAAAGTGGGGAAATTTTTGGGGAGGTGTACCTCTTCATTGGAATGCTGGACAAGAATTGGAGTGGTCTACAAACAAATGGATTAGATTGAAGTGGTATCTTTTTGTATTGTATACACACATTTATTGGTTTTATCTACTGGCCAGAGCTGTATATGAGACATTTCACGGTGACACCATTTCTACTTGCATTAGCTACGTTCTTGTTTTGGGAATTGCCCTGACGGTGGTTACTATTCACGTAACCATATTCAAGGGAGACAGGATCGTAACATTAAACGTTATGATTAGGATCTTGTCCAAATGGCGCAGTAAGTTAACAACTTAAATTATTATAATTATACATCATGACATGTAAACTAATAATTATCACAATGTTATAATAATATATTTATTAACAATGTATGATTTACCTTTTTCAGAGGAATATTTTAAAAGGGAATATCGAAACAGAATTGAAGCAGTGGACGTCTATCTCTTACTGGGGTTTCTGTTTGCCGTTACTTATCCAATCATATTTGGGGGTGTGATATTCATAATTCCATTCAATCCAATGTTTATGACATCACTTCTTGACCCTACTAACTTCAGCTATTTCTACTTCACGCTTTTGGCGGCACTCAATATGTGGTGCGCATTTTGTGGATTTGGATTGACATTGTTTCATGTGGCAGTGACAATACTTTGTTGTCCCAATTTCAAAGCTTTCTTTGACGAATTGAGGTAATTTTAAATTAATCAAATTAAATTAATTATTTGACCCACATAGGTAATATATTGTAAAACCTAAAATAATTCCATTGTAATTGTAGTTTCGGCAGAAAAATGTATAAAACGGAAGATACATTTAGAGACTCTAGAAATATATCCCAGACCTATCGATTATTGCAGCTAATCGTCTACGATGCTAATAGTGGCTATAGTGTATGTTTATACGCTTTCAACCACTTATTCAAAAGACAACTGTACTTGGCTAACTACCTGCTCATTCTGCACCATTCTCATATAGATACTACTATGTTTGTACTATGTCTGCTATGGACTATCGTAGTGTTATTGGCGTGGTTAATGATACTCTCCACAACTTCCATGATATTTGAATCGTCACTTTCATGCATCCAGTCTTGGAAATACTCTTCACTTCCTTATCGCTCTAATCACGAAAAAGCCATTTTCAAGAAATTTGGTAAATCCTGTTCAACATGTAAATTCTGTATCGGGCGATATTCGATTGTAAGGAAAAACAAAATGATCAAATTCATACATGCAATTAGTTTAGGTACAATGGAGGCTATTTTAACATTCCGCTAAGGTTCCTATTTAAAGTATTATATTTGGGTTTTTTACAAATGCTTTAAATGGATTTTATATGTAAATATAGTGTAATTTGTGCTAAACCTTAAAATCCAAGTCCCACTCCAATCCATCTCCCTTACAATCACCAATTTTCTCCACCCACTTGTGTCGGTCACTTTGTTAATATTTATTTCGTGCGCTAAAATAAATAAAGTAGATAACTACTTTTATTACACTTTCAGTAAATGCATTAAAGTTCTACATCTAATTTTTCAAAATGTTTATTAGTACCCAAGCTGTCTACTAATATTTTAGTACATATCTACAAAACGCGTTTGGCAAAGAGTACATCAGTAAGGATTTGTTAAGGATTCCTCATAAAACACGCAAAATCTAAAATTATCCATTTAACCAGCATGTTGTCTTTTGGTGGTAGGATTTTAGAACCCAAACTTAATAAAATTAAAAATCCTAAGTGTCTACACTCTTTGTACTTCCCGGGCAGAAAAGATAAACAGGGGTCTGCAGGCTGCACACCCTTCTTTTCGCAAGAAAATTGTATTGTTTCCACCTTTTCTAGACTACTGGGAACCTTTTTGAACGGTAGGAATCTTGACCTATTTGACACCCCTTGAATCCTGCTGTTTTGATATGTTACAACAGTTTATTTTTATTATGTAGGTCGGAAAAAAGGCAAAATACGAATGTGCAGCTAAAAAGTGAATTTATAGTTCTTAAAACTGAAGCTTTTATTTCCTAGTGGCGTAACCGTTGCAACCAGTCAATGGTAGAGGAGTAGTGGGGCTCCTTTAATAAATTCCTTTCAAATATTTGGGCACCTTTAATAGGAATGCCATAATGAAAGCGATTTTATAATGCTACTAGGTCCTTAGTACTTCTATTGAATTTAAAAAGATTATTATTTCAATTTGGAAACATTCGAATATTATCATGCTGCATGAATGTTGCATTCTTATCCGAGATTGTAGTTCATTATTTTATGTATTGCCCATGTCTCTTATAAGCGCTTTTGCGCATTTAGGCTGTCCCTACCGGACAAAAATAGAAAAATAGATAGATACATAGTTATATAGATAGAATTGTAAATTTATTGCTTTATCTCAGACTATGTTTAATGGCCACTGTGAAAAGGATCCGACGCTAGGAATGAAAATATATTTTATCAACTAAAATGTCTCTGTTGGTTGCACCCTGTTGGTATAAATATATCGTGTACTATTCTGTTGTTCCAAACCATTTGAGTCAATTCATCACCTTAATGTTCGACGGATGGCTGACTTGGATTTAAACTACAGAAATTAGACGGCTTCTGTGAAAACTTTCGGTTGATAAAATTTTCAACGGAATCCTGTTCATATTTTTTGCCCGGGTTGGCTCGATTTCCCACGTTTCATGTAAAGCAAGCCTATACAAGTACTTTTTTCAAAATGTCATTATTCAATTTTTTTGTTTTGACTAACCCATCACAATAAGCATTTAAGTTAGTACTTCTTAAAATGGTATATTACAAAGGCTAACATTAAAATGAAATACTCTTCACAGTCTAAACCATATATTGCCCATCAAAGAGATTCATCTAGCCGTCATACTACGTTTGCAAGCAGAATTGGTTTTGTAATGTTAAACAATAAACAAGAAGACCTTTTACTTGGAAAAATTCATGTAGATTTATTTTGCTGCATTCACCGAACTTTGACTTAATTCAAATAATGGATTTCTTTGGTAAAGGATACTCATATGTGAACCGCCATTTAAGGCTTAAGTCCAAACAACTTCATATGAGCCATGAATATCCAACAACAGCAACTAGCCGGGAAGTTGTCATTGCTGTAGGATAATTGGAAGTTATGGCAAGTAAAGTATATATAAGTATCATTTTAATACATGAAAGAGTAGAACTATGACTGACGGGCTATTAAAATATTCACAGGTTGGTAAAAACATCCTTTAGCGTTTAAACTGCAAAGCAAAATATTGTAAGGCTATTCTGCTTAAATGCGGATTTCTTTTCTTCAAATATTCCCATTTGAACAGTATGAAAGTTTCACCTTTATATACAGTGACACTTAGTTTAATGAATTTAAGACAGCATTGTGCGCTTATGGTATTATAGCAGAAAATCAAAGTAATGTCGGGGTATATCTGCCAACGACGCCAGTTTCCTGAGTCCCTGAGAATTCTCATATTTTATTTAGCGCCAACAGTTCCAAGCCAGCAGTGAACGGTTACTAGAGTGTGTATAATATATTGTAATGTATAACACTGCATTTACATAATTTAGGCCTTTCCCTGCAGTTTATAAACAAAAAATAGCAAGTTGGTAAGTAAGCAATGTAGATTTAATGTCAATATTGACTATTTTTGCAATCTAATATGGTATACAGAATCTACAATATACTTTTGCAAATAATGGCACTCATGTATTACGGAAATTGATGCATGCTTTTGGTAGAATTTTGTCTATTTAGAATAGCAGAAAGACAGTGTCCATATACGCGGAACGGAACAAAGATTGTCATATAATAGCGATAGACATGTTATTGTTTGATTTATGTTTAAAGTTATCAAAAGCAACCAATGCTGATCATCATAATGCTACGCCAGCTACTCTAATGTGATTAACCATTTTTTATGTACATATTATGCATATCCGGTATTCGTAGATAGAGGTGAAGAAAGATATCCAAGACTACCCTCTGCAACGGATCTATAAAGGAGAAGCAAATGATATGAGTCCTGAACAAACAGATCCAAACAATTTAAAGGGTTTGTTATGGTAATTACTCTATATAAATAAAAGAGCACAGAGATGTAGTAAAAAGTATTAGCAATAAGTAGGATATCAGGGAAGAATGTTTACGACCAGTTGATGAGGATTACAGATTACCTTTGCCTTTAATCTTTTGAAATTGCAGTTCTAGAATTAATTACCCTATTGCAAAATTAACAGAAGAGTGTCTAAGAAAAAAATAAAAAATATTATAGTACCACAATTTAATTATTACTATTATTGTTTGATTTGTATTATATAGTTATCAGAAGCAAACCTTAGGATATCTAATGCTTATAAGGAAGCTTCTACATTAATGTGATTACTTTATCGATTGTTTACCGAAAAGGAATGACTTGCAAATAAATCTCAATTTAAAAGTGGCACAAAGAGAAAAGTTTAAAAAACGAAACCTTCATCTGTTAAAACTAAATATTAGCAGGTAAGAAATGGATTTAATCAGAACTAAGCGTATTAATTTAACTTAAGCAACATGATGTCTAATTGATATTTGACTTGCAATTGAAATCTATTCTGCTGAGGGGGCTGCGTTATGCCTTCCGCAAAAGTGTTTCTTCAATAGTCTTCTTTAAATATTTTTTTAGAATATATCTGGTCAATGTATTGGTACATCAAGACGTTAGAAATGCAAATTTTATTTGGATTTGGATTTAAATTGATTTATTTATTTGGAAAGTCGTGCTCCGTGGGAAATAGGAAAACCTAAGACGAATAAATTATATTGTAAGTATTTTGTACTATTTATTTAATTCGGTTTTGTAATATTTTAACTGCAATACGGTATGACGGTATCACTAGTAGTGCTGTACTGACTAAAACAAAAAAGGCAATCTTTTCATTTTCATATGTGTTATTTACTTGAGTCGTTGACTGGTTGGCACTACAGATCCTACAAATTGTACAATATGCAACAATTACATCAACATCGGGAATACTAAGAATACTCTACGTTGATAATGAACTTTTTATATGTGTATATAAAAATTACTTAATAATAATTAGTGATTGACTTATTTTAACGACTCAATGTTTCGTTGTTTTGTTTTAGCAGTAGAATGTCGGGGCTTATCAATGACAAGTACGCCAAGTAGTCGAGTCTCTCGATAAATTCCACTTGCAATAGTTTCACCGCAGTGCAGTGCAGTCCTACTACTACAGTAGTGTCTATAGTAATATATGATATTGTATACGTCAGTATATAATGCTACATGATTAAGGCTTTCCCTACGTTTATAAATAATAAATTGTTTATAAGTTGAAAAGTAAGTAATAAAGATGATTGCCATAAATGTAATGGCAACTAAAACCGTAAAACATAGTTTAAAAACAACATTTTATGACTGTATAGCATAACGTGAAATACAGTTTAGCAAATAGTCTCACTTGACGCATTGTGCCAATTGCGGTTTGGGACTGAGACTGAACGTTCTCAAATAGCATATTATTCCCTATAATGGACTCAGAATGTTGACTGAAAAAATGTGAAAAGTTTTATTCATTTGTCATAGATAGTCAGAAGCTTAACTTTATTCAATTTACAGCAATTTGAGTAAGTGATACA
Organism: Tomocerus qinae; assembly: GCA_020055645.1. Lineage (NCBI taxonomy): Eukaryota > Metazoa > Arthropoda > Collembola > Entomobryomorpha > Tomoceridae > Tomocerus > Tomocerus qinae. Next base: position 44,304,878 of record CM034546.1, on the reverse strand, counting down.
GTTAAGTATAATTACTTTCAGCGAACGGAGTTTCCTCTTGTTACACTTAACAGAATTAAATAGCTATTACAACTGAACGTCATAAATATACTGTCAGCAGCTTAGTACGACTTTGTTGCTTGTAACTTTGTCACTTTTATGCTTCGTTCCTTTACGGAATTGTTAGTATTTTGAAAATATTAGCCAACTTGTTTAATGACGGAATGTATAGCCCCTTCAGCCTCGTTATAGATCTCAAGTATTGTAAAGTTAATATAATTTCTTCCTCTCAATCTTTATTTTCCATTGCACAACTGGAAACTGCAAAAACCTGGCATATTTAAATAATTTGATACGGCCATCAAAACAGAATAAAAAGGTACCTTCTATTGTAAAGTAAACGAACAAAATTATAACTTTGTAAATGTGAACTCGTAAGACGACATCAAGGAAAAGAAAGTTATCTTCCTCGCTCGTGACGATGATTATGCATGGCTTCTTGTTAGAATGACGCAATATTATTTCAGGAGAACTAATTGCATGTAAGTTTTACATTATAAATATCATTCTAATTTTCACGCGAATCAATGAAAATGGTTTTCAGTCCCAAAATGTTGGTTTTGACCTTTTAAAAGCTTTTAAGTAATAAGGCTCGCGGTGACATTGTTTTTCTTGGAATATCACAGACGTAGGCCCTCATATATTTTAGGCGATTGGATAAGTAAGTGGATTGAGTGTATATTTCCTGTCAACCTTCCTGTATTCATCTCTACCACTTCAAGCCAGACTGAAGCCAATCTTACCCATCCTTTCCACACAAAGCTCAGCCTTAGTCATACCATGCTCTTTCGTGACTACTTACTTGACAGCTTGATACTAGGGCTATCCATCCTTACTGCATCTGCATACTTCGGAATATAAATGTAAAGTTAAAAATACCGTACTCATTTCGTACTTTGTTTGAAAGTAATTACCAATCCCTACAATGACGCATAAAAGTAGGGGATGAGTATGGTCATAGTCATATTTGAATGGCTAAAGTAGGGAATAGTAGGGACGACGTCTTGGTTTGCTGTAGACACAACGAGCAGCGGATATATATAATCAATTAATCAAATCAAAACTAACAAAACGTATTCTAGGTATGAAAATTAATGTTGGCATTGAAAACAATGTCGGACGCGCTCTGCCTGTAGATGAGATTCAAAAACTAAAACTCGGTATAACTTTAATTCTGCATATTGTAGAACTTCATGACATAGTTCGTTGATGACCCATAGATGACAGAAACCAATCAATACGATAACAGCCCAGCTTACAGATAACAGGTGAGCAGAACAATTTAACCATTGGATGAACAATTTTAAAATGTTTTTACTTACTTCTACTCATTTGTTTTAGTGCACCACTTTTCTACCAAATGACCATTGAAAATTAGCAAGACAGTTTCCTATGTCTATTGGTAATCCTATTAAAATCATTTCTAAATAATATGCTATAATTGTGCATTTTTAAATTAATACTACATAAACATCAGGAATATCAATACAACGACAGTTGGACAAATCTTATTACAAAATTGAATCTTTAGGGAAAAATGGCTACAGACAAAGCTTTGAAAGCTTTTGACACGTTCTTTTCGTTCTACGGTGCCATAAAAGCTGAACCATTTCACTGGAACAAAAAACAAAAGTTACTTTCAGCAAACGTGGATAAATTAACCAGATTACATGTCTACTGTGCGTGGTCATTTGGATGGGTGGTTTGTATTTACGGCGTTTTACGTCTCTTAAAAGAGATGTACATCCCGGATGAGAACTTTAAGCCCTATCAAATCATAATGTTTATATTCTACAATCTTATAATATTTGGTTCTTGCTGTGTGAGTACCATTTTCACATTTAAAGTCGATGCCGTTACAAAAGGGGTAAACTTGGCCGTGCACTGGGATCGATCTTTCAGAGGTAGATTATTGAGTTTTAAATTAAATTAATAAATGTTATACCCTTAATTGATTTGGGTTTTACTATTAAGAAACGTACTGCTGGAACGGAAAGAAAAAGAAGGGAGAAACAAAAACAACATGGAATGAAAAGGCTATGAATATGTTGCTGCCAGCTTCATTTATTGGATCTACGTGTGCAGGACTCCTATCCTTCGCATCTCCTCTAGACCCACTGCAAAGGTTCGCCTTGGATTTCTTTCCTCAGATCTACGAGGAATACAAGCTGTACATAAAATGTGTCAGTTTTATCGCCATCATTATTTGCGGTTGTTACATTTGGGCTCCAATGTTATTAGCATGTATGCTTGCTTTCCTGTACACTTCTGCCATTTATTTCTGGCTCAAGGTTCTCACAGGCAGCAGCGATACTGAAGACGGACGACTGGCACAGGAATACATTAAAGACAACCCGGACAGAAACTTGATGCTATACAAAACAATCTACATAACAAATACTGCTGTAAACAAGGATGTTGCATTCTATATTCTGCCAATGGTTTATGGAATTGCAGCAGTGGCTGCCATCTTCACGGATTTCGCTACAGTAACGATGCACGAAATCATCCCAATGCCTGCCTACCTTCTCATGCCCTTGATCTCTGTCATGGTACATGGATCATTTTTCATGGTTGTTCCAAAGGCTGCAGATTTCTATTTACGGTCTTTGAAGTATTTGCATCTGAAAGGGAACATCCATGATCCTTATTTGCAAAGGGTGTTCAGGGCATGCAGACCAATTGAATTGCACGTTGGGCCTTTTTTTAAATACGATCAAGACTCAACATTAGCTGTCAATAGATTTGTCGTTGATTATGCTACTGATTTAATCATGTCGATAGATCTTAACCCTTCAGAGCCCAGAAAAAAGTAACCATGCTATTGTAACCAAAATCTCAGGGTGGTAATATCAGAATTTTATTAGTGTGCCAACCGAGTTTTAAATTTTTAAATTCACGGGTACCGAAGATACTACCCGTATCATATATGATACGCTAGGGTGGAGATATTTAATTATTTAATTGACTTTTGTGAAAATGTAAGTTTTATGATGCAATTACAGAACAACACATATTAGCGATCAAGCACGTATCCAGTATTAGGGGCAGTCCCCCCCCCCCCCCCCAAATCTGAGAAAGAGAGAGGATTTTTTCCAAAAAAGGCCAAAAATTGCAAAAAATTTTCGCGCTTCGCGCAGATATGTCCTATTTTTAACATTATTTTTGGTTTTTGGCCCCCTTGACAAAATTTCTGATACGTCCTTGTTAGCGATAATAAAATGTGTCAAAACACTTGACACAGAGTCCAACGTTACATTTTTTACAAGATGACCTTGCCAGTGTTACACAATTTTCCGCTGCGCATCTTCTCCTTTTACCATTCGGTATTTGACAGTGTGGGACATTCTGTCGTATCTAATGCCATCTGAAATCCGCAGTTTTGTTACACTTTCAAATTATCTTCGAATTCTTCCTGGACCTCTTGATTGCACACCAAAAATCAAATATTCATCCACAATTGCAGATTTGTGCAAAATCCAGGCATTTTGTAAACATGCATCTATAAGCGAAGGAAATAGTGACCACCATCATTTTTGCTTCTTATTTCAAGCCGGTATCTACCGAAAATTTGATCCATTATATCTGTGCCTCCCATATATTTATTATATTCACCGATGAGAAAAGGTCGAGGTACCTGAATTTTAGATTTCGATGCTTGAGAATATCTTGAGGCTTTGGAAATTGGGATTACTCCAAGACTATTTGAAGTTACGGCAGCGTTATCCTTCCAAGATACAATGATGTTTCCTCCTTTTGCATCACATTGGTAATAGTAGGCACCTCTTTCAGCTTTTATCAGGTTAGTACTACCCCCCAATGACCATTCTTTGGGTATTCGATCTTTTCGTAGAGTTGCAGTACATCCATAACTTCGGATTTTTATTTCGGATAGTAAACTAATGCTGTTGAATAAATTGTCCACAAAAAAATTGAAATGGCAACTTCTTCACATCATCATTTGTCAGGTAAACAATTATAACCAGATATAGTAAGCATAATTGCTATCAATACTTTGATATCTTCAGTAGTTATGTAGGGGTCCTATTCCATTTTGAAGACAGAGTAACTCTTGGGTTCGGTTTTGATGAGTACCATTACCTCTGAATCAAAAAACTGTTCGAATAATTGAACAGCACTTAGATTATTATACGAACTGTAGTCTGAGGGGGGGAAAGTAACCCCAGACCTAATTTGGGACAAGTCAGTTACATTCCAGACAGAAGGCAAGGCAGCCATTGTAATTCCTTTTTGTGATATTTTTGGATTCGGAGGTTTCTTGGGTTTTTTGCTGGAGTTTGTGCGGCTTTTTTAGCTGGGGCATTTTCCCTGGTCTTTTGGAGGAGGAGCTAGGCGAAACAGTGACAACTGTCTGTGGTACAGTGACTGTTGATGATAGGCCATCAACATCTTCATTATATCATCAACCGGATCATCAGTATATCTGTTCAATTTGAAGTGTCCCATGGCTCTCAGCTGGTTACTGGACAAGTTGTCAATAAGTCCCCCTTCATCTTCATCGGCAGAATCTTCTTCAGAGTCCACATTTGGGTCAGGAGTTCAATGTAAATTCCATCTATGTCTGGAAAATCATCATTTTCGAGCATGTCAACTAATTCGGCCACCATTAGGACCCTAGAGCAAGTAATTGTGAAATAATTATTATCGGGTCATTCCTACCGTAACATATATGATACGGAATTGGATTTTCACTTCCGGAACCGAGGAGTATGACATTGGGACAAACACGACATTTTTATGGCAATCTTCAACCAATTTTGTACTGAAATAAAACAAAAAATTAAAGTGCAAAATTTTTTGAAAGTATTTAAAAAATTTTCAAAAATTTACCTGCTCCGCGCTGACATATTTTTTCGTGGGTCCGAATTCCGAAATCCGATATCTCGGAAACGGGAAGTCTAAACTCAAATCTGAAATTTTTGGTATATATCTTGAAAGTGTCTTGTACTACCCGCGTAAACTTACTATTTTGCATTGCCTCAATGTGAGAGTGATAACAGAATTTAGTTGTATATCTTATATGATACCGTAGGCTCTGAAGGGTTAATGCGTAGTCCTTACAGGTGAAAAATAAAGGCCTAGATAGAGAAGGGCTTATAGGACCTGTGAAGACCTCAATAAGTTTCTAGAAACTTCATATCTCCAATACAACCTGGAATGTAAATAATGTATAGGTAATCATATTATTTTAAGTTAGACTCCATATCTGAAATCCAACATTTAAAAGAGTCAAATGTTAAGCGGAAAAGTAGTTGCGAAATAGCTCTCATGGAATTCCCTATGGAGCGATCAAAAACGTGGCTATGACAAACGCTGTAGTCACGTTGTTGCTGTTCTCGTCTCAACATTTACGGAAAATAAACAATACATTGCTTTAATCAACTTTGAGTGGTTTAAAAAATCAGTAAGTAGTAGCAACGACCAATATTGTACATGGCTTAATGTTTCTAATACAATTATACGTATACATAAAACGTGTTACTTATACTTGCTTGATGTAAAGCATATCTAACACATGACATACGTCTTTTACATTGGCATAGATTTAGTTTTGTACATATTGTGTACTGCCTATGATATTTTAATATTATTTTTTTCATTACATTAAGTATTATTTTATATCCAAAAGAGCTGTGTCATTTATATAAAGGATTGAAGAGCAGCCTGGTACGAAGTAGAGAAGATATTTTTTGGATTCGATGTTTGTTTGATATGAAGAATGAACTAGTAATAAATCAAAACCTATTCTACCCCAATTATTGTTGAAATTATTTGAACTCTAATAATAACTTAACATTAACTTTAAACACTTTTAACAAAAGTTGTTATCTATAAAACTTTTCAGAATAATTATATTAAGTACATGTAATTTGACTAATAATGGTTTACTAATTTAAGGGGTGAAGGTGTATATGCATTTTCATTGTCTTTATCTTCGAAAGTATAAACTTCTGTTACTAATAACTTTTTGTACGTGATGTAGAGATAAAAATTGAGGTCGAGTTTGAAAATGGACAAAATTGGAAACACCCCCTGTGGGCGTGGTGTGAAAATTGATATCACATTAGTTATTAACATAACCGTCTTGAGATTAACGTCCCAGCCTGATTATCTCCGCTACGTTTTTACATTCATTTGACATAGTTTATTACGCTTACATAACTGTATGTCCTTTACCAATATATTTTAATTTCTAATTAAAATGAAGAGTTTGTCTAACTATTACCTAAGTATATATATAATAAGAATATAATTAAGCATAACACAATATAGCTTTTTTGACAGTCATAATAATCTAGTGTTACCATTTAAATTTTGGATATCTTATTTACAAATTCATACATACAAAGCAACTTTTATTTGTATGGTACAGAAACTTTTGATTAAGGCGATTTTATAATTTTAGCATCGTGTTAGCAATATTTAAATCTATATGAATATTAACTTAATTATGCCAAAGTGTCTATTTGATTGTAAGAAGCAGCGTCGTTAGGAAGGAAATTAGACGATCGTAGAAGTCAAATATCCTTTCCGGTTTTACATTCCTCAGGGGCCCGATTTGGCAGCCGAAAGGTTTGAGTGAGCTCAAAATTTTTCTATGTTCAATTGCCGTTCTATTCCTTTTTTCTGCAGAATCCGCAATTATTCTCAACGATTTAGAAGTCGTCTTCCAAACAGATGCCAACCCCAACAAAAGAAGTGTCAATGTCAAAGAAAATCCTATAAACCCAGCTGGAAATGTTGCATAAGTTGTCGAGTCCAGTTTTCCAAAAAATCGAATAGAAGCAAAGCTACAAAATACGGATATCGATGACAATATGAGAATAGCCATTGGCTTTGCTATTTCCAGGAATATATCTTCGTATGCTTTGTTCAGTATTTGCATGCTGTTGTACATTTTTATTTTGTATTCAAACGTTCCATTGGCCAATCTGAAATTTAATAATTATATGTAATTAACAGATTATTGTAATTTTACGACAAGTATTCTATTTCTATTATTGCTGCTTTTAGTTGGTAAAATGGTAAATTAATGCATTCCATTATTACCTTATTTGGTACATCCAATAAGAATTGCGAATGAAGTAGATGAAAACGAAGAAGATACACAAAGAGATGTGAAATGATGAGCTAATCAGTATCATTGCTTGGAAAATTTTGATTCCAAAAAGATACATCGACGAGTCTGGAAAAAGGGAGTCGAGCCAGAAATGTTTTCTTTTTTGAAAGAATAAGAAGTTGATGACTATAAATGTCCCTCGAATTTGAATAATTGGAGCAACCCATTTTGCTATCCATCTCTCAATTTTTAAGTGTTTCGTTTCTATTTTAGTAAGCCCCAAACAAAAATTATCTATTTTAAAAAACCTAAGCCATTAATTTAAGCATTATAAAAAATGTCTAACCGCTCTTGTAGGACATGTATTCTAAATAGTAGCAGTTCAGAATCGACTTGATATTTTCCCCTCTCAAAGCGAGATTAACCAAGATGTTGGAATATGTTAGATGGATATTCATAATAAGTGAATTCTTCATGAGTAAAGTCACTGCTGAATTTGCATCCTCGTTCTGTATTGTAGTTATATTTTGTATTATGGCCAGAATAGCGAATATTCCATTTAAAGCAGTCAAAATTTTTGCACCATTATGACGTGACTTGGTCATGACAAACTTTTCTGTATTATAATCCCAGAAAAATGGGAATCCTCCTATTGAGTACGATATGTTGACATAAAATCCAAACATATGAAAATGATTGGCAGTTATTTTCGCACTCAATTCAGTCACTGTTATTTTTAATTTTCAAAATAAGAAGTAAGAACCATTCCAATTAATTTATAAGTAAAACTGAATAAATTGTTTTATATAATATAAAACTGTGTTACCTATGCGAAACATGACTTCAGAATGTTGGGTACTACTTTCAATTCTTGTTTTTCGTTTCGTTCACCATCGTTCACCTAAATTAATAAGTAATAATGATATCTCTACGTATGTATAATAGTATGATCAATTCTTGAATGCGTTATAAACGGAAATAAAAACAAAAATTATCCAGTTGTCTCAGTAGTTACTTATTTAAAATATCCAATTGATACAATGCCTAATAGTTTGACTCCTGCTGTGCTTCAACAATGTATCGCATTTCCATCCAAATGCTTAATTGCTGCTGAATATTTCTGTGAGTGACTGCCGACTGTTGCCAAATTAATTGTCAGAAATTCTGAGACTGCACCAACTATTTTAAAAAAATAGGAGATTAAAAAACGTATTTGAAATGTATTTGAAATAATATAAATTTTGTAGCTTAGAGTGCAGGTAAAAAATACTAATAAAAATAATATTTAATAGAATGTAATGTTTAGTCACAAATGGCAGATATTCAAAGAGTTACTCGGAGTCAACAAATATTTTAAAACCTAGGGTAAACTTTTTTGTAACAAAATAATATTTGTGGCCTGTGGCCTTTTGGCTATGGACTATTCACCCACCAGTGTCACACTCGTGACATAAAACTATAACATAAACTCTTCACTTTAAGCTCAAGGCGCAAAGCAATAGTGAAATATTCCTTCTTACTGTCATTCAGACATAGCTCTGAATTCAAATACTTAGTTTGTCTCAAGTTCAGTGTCAGTTCGGTCTTTAACTTTCCGGGAGACACATTAGTAATGCCGCATTACTGCCATTTATGACAGTTAAAGTAATTACTCACTCTACAAACTACTTATTAAAACTGGCTGAAATGAGATAAATGTACCTACAAATACTAAAATAACACTTAACACTCGTGTGTAATGAATCACATTACATATTAATAACAATTTACCAGTCTTATTTGTTTCTTAATTGAATATTCGAAGTTGAATAACATCTTTGGCAGTTCATAATTAAAATCTAAACTTAGCCAAGAGAATTAACCCCATAGTATGCAAATAGATACTGAAGTAATCTGCATAGGGATATAGTTTTCAAGACCTCAAATCATTACGGCAATAATTTCAAATTTCTAAGTCATTATAAATAGTATATAGATCTAAGTAGTTTAAAGCCTAAATCGAGGGTACAATTCAACAAGCAATTACATATACCTAGCTATGAAATATAGATCGTATGCACATACGATTTGTCCACACCTGGTCTTTGTCACCTTTGTCAATTTGGCACGCGTTCAATAAATAAGATTATCGCTATCCTTAAAATTCAACATTTAAAAGAGAGTTGAGAAATGATTCTCATGTAATTCCCTCCAGCATCTAGGGCAATCAAGCATGTGAGCTTGAAATACAAACTCATGTTTCACCATGCATTGCGAAGCTATGACAAGACAAACGCTATTGTCACGTTGTTGCTGTTCTCGTCTCAACAATTCGAGGAAAATATTCAATACATTGCATAACTCAGCTTTAAGTGATTTAAAAGAGACAGTCAACAGTAAGTAGTTTATTAGCTACGACCAATATGTGTACATGGCTTTATATTTCTAACACTTATAAACGAATACATAAAGCTTACTATACTTGCTTGACATAAACATGTTTAACACATGACAATACGTCTTATACGTTGACATAGACTTAGCTTTTCACATATTATGTACTACCTACGATATTTTCACATTATTTTTTCCATTATATTAAGTATTATTTATTCAACAGACCTATGTTATTTATATAAAGGCGTAGCAAGAGTAGCCTCGTGCCAAGTCGGTAAAATATATTTAGTTAGCCAACAACATAGGCCATTTTTGGCAGGAAATATTTTAACAGCCGAGTACCTTAGAAAAGTTTCGTCTACTAATCCTACGTGTATTTACAAAGTGACTGTTGTATAGTAAGGTGCTAACGTATACTCTCCTTTAATGATGACTATAGTCATGGCAGATTTAAAGTTACATCTTTAGACTATATATAATCATGGCAGATGGAAAGTTACATCTTATGTCTAATCATGGCAGATGGAAAATTGCACGCTGGCAGCCACGCGTAAGATAAATAAGATTATACTTAAAATCTAACATTTAAAGAAGTGTTTAGTGGAAAAGTAGTTGACAAATGGTCCTCATGGAATTCCCTATGGACCATCAAACACATGGCTATGACAAACGCTGTAGTCAAGTTGTTGCTTTTCTCGTCTCAAAAATTCAAAGAAAATAGTCAATACATTGATTTAATCAACTTTAAGTGATTTATAAAAAACAGTAAGTAGTTCACTAGCAACGACTAATATTATACATGGCTTTTTCCTAATACAATTATATGTAGGTATACATAAAACTAACGTGTTACATATACTTGCTTTATATAAAACATATCTAACACATGAAATGCGTCTTTTACATTGGCATAGACCTAGTTTTGTACATATTGTGTACTACCTATGATATTTTCATATTATTTTTTTCATTACGTTAAGTATAATTTTATATTCAAAAGTGCTGTGTCATTTATATAAAGGATTGAAGAGCAGCCTCGTACAAACTCGTACAAACGCCCCGAAGTCCGTAAAATAATTTAGTTAGCCAACGACATAGGCCTTTTTGCCAAGAAATATTTTAACAGCCGAGCACCGTAAAAAGGTGTCGTCTACTAATCCTACGTGTATTTACGAAGGTGACTGTTGTATAATAATGTGCTAACACCTATACTCTCCTCTTAAATCAAATTTGTGGTAACATTATCAAACAAAAAAATACTTGGTAGAAAAAAGCAAAAATATGAGCACTGAGCTATTAAAATCAGCTCTGGAATTATATTTTATTATTTGCGATAAAGTAAGGCACGGTCCGTATACTTTCAATGCCTTAAAAAACCAAATAGAAATAGTGAAAAATCCATATCGTATTCTTGTGTGGTACTTGTACAATATCATCACATTAATAGGTATCATTTATTTCCTTGTGCTTCTCCTGGTCCAACTGATGCATGTGCCTACAATTTACGGAATAATTCTAACTGTTGTCGTCATTATGTTAATGTTTATTTTTGCTGTGACATTCTTCCTAAATCTGGGCTCAATGATTTCATTGGAAGACAGTCAATTCATTTACAATGTCTACCTACAATTTGACGAAAAATATTCAAGTAAGTACTCAACTATGAATTTTCTTATTATAAATTTAGAATAAGTGAAATAATAAATTTAAAAATGTTATACTTTTGCAGAAATCTTTAGAAAGGAACTGGAGCAGAGTAGAACTAATATTGATTATACACTCTTAAAAATAAACGTCAAATTGTGCTAACGTGGTCTTCACAATGTCATTTGTAACATTAATGAATGTAAAAATGACATTAAAATAATGTTAAACGATTTTAAAATGACAACTTTATCAATGTCAAAATATTGACAAAATTGACTGTTAAAATAACAAGAAATAATAATGTAGATATTTTGGAAGCTGCGAACAGAATATATATCGTCAAAAGTCTACCCTCAGTGCATAAAGCATTGGTAGCAGTGGCATTAGACGGGTTTAAAATGGATGGATACACAAGTGTACGTATGTGGTTCAAACCTCTGTCACGGTACAAGTTTTTGCTTTGATGACATTTTGTCACGTTATTTTTTCACATGAGTTCATGTTATGGATACGTGATCTACTGTTAAAAGCTGACATTAAGTAAAGTTAGAAAATTGACAGTCTTAAATCATGTCATTTTAACGGGAAAAAATGTAAGTCCAAAAAAACAGGATAAATAACTGGGAATAATGTTAAAAATGACAGGAATGACTGTTGTCATTTTTAAGAGTGTATTGGAATGGGAGTCTACTTTATTATTTATGGAACAATTGCCGTCGCTTCTGTTTCTCCTTCAATGATTTTTATACTCGAAGAGCACCCATTTCAACCTATACTCGACTTTTTGTATCCGTCTATAAGCCAACACATTTTAGCCAAATTACTTTTCATAACCTGTGTAATGATTTATGCTCCATTTGCAGCTTTATCATGTTTGCTCACCTTTATTTTCATGGCCTTCTATTTCACCTCCTTTAACAAGCTAACAGGATTTATGGCCTGCAGTCGTCATAAAAAGCAAATTAGGTTTCGTTTTTACAAACGACATCATCTAAAAATTAATTCTGCTGTAAAAATGTATCCAATCTTCTATTTAACTAGTGTGATAGGAAATAAAATGATCTATATTATTGGCCCAACACTTAAATTAAGTGGAATTTTTCTACACACATTAGCAAACTATGCAACATTTCGAATGTATTCTAAAATGGGAATGCCATTTTATCTCATGATGCCTTTAATAGCAATAACAATCACCGTAGTGGAAATTACGGCGTTAAACACAGCTGCTGTGTCACATGAAAACTCGGTTGAGTTCATCAAATATTGGTATTCCTATTTGAGAGGAAATTCCGTGTCAAGGAGGGTAATAAAATCCTTCAGAACGATTAGGATTGAAATCGGACCCTTTTTTCATTTTAAGCGATCCACATTTTCTACTTTCATGTCAATTATTGTAAATCAAACTATAAACTTACTCATGAATTTAAAAATATAGCAATATGTTAAATTGCTTATGTAAGATAGCTTCGACATCTTCAATTTTTGTACTTATGTAAATATGTAAATATTAAGCTTAAAACAATTCCTTGACAAAATTTGCGCTTTCTAAGGACAGGCAACTATTATTGTAAATTGAATAGGCCCTCTTTAATTACCTGCTGCTTTATAAAAGTCGCTATTTAAAAAAACCTATATTGTATATTTAATTTAATTAGTCATGGCTTAATAATTGAAGAAATGAATGCATATTATTATAATCCTCAACGGCTAATGTAGTAATAATAATTAAGGTCACCTTATAGAATTTTTTGTGTGTACATGTACATTTATAGCCTTTATAATATTGTGTAAGTATAAAACGTTCTCAATCTTTGGGGCAAAGACATATACGTCAAAAGAGTTTTATAAAAGGTAATTAGACATCATTTCATGACAACATTAAATAACAATTTTGCGGAATCTTCAATCCAATATGTCAAGAATTGCTAATTAATAATAATTTATTAACCTAGTTAGTGTGATTTTATTAACCCGATTATAAGGTATCTATCGTTAATCACACTAATTGACATTTGTAAACATGTATTACATAACAACACATAGGTACAAGTTAATAAATCTGGCTTCTGCAAGAACCGCCTGTTAAAAGCACTTGCTATTGTTGAATTATTTTACTGTGCCTTAAAGCAATCTCAGTTTGAGACAGAAATAAATATTAGTATTATCGGTAAAAGTTATTATTTTGGACACCCTTTGATATCCGATCCAACAGAATGGTCCATTTATATAACATTTCTTGTCCATTTGGACTTAATGGTAGTATAATCAGTGTTCCATTTCAGTCGGCTGAAAACAACTTTGGCCAGCCGGTTAAAATGGCCAAAAATCATGATTTTTTAAATTTCCTAGAAAACCAAGGATAATTCAGTTCACGTAGCCCCATTTTGCTTTTTTTGGCCACTTTAGCCATTTTGGCCACTGTGTAACAAAGAATTTCAACCATACTTACCATACACCATTTAGCCAACCATTTTAGCCGACCAGCCGGCTGGTCATTGAAAACTGTGTGACATTGTAGTAGTATTATAGTACCTATAAGTTAATAGTAGTATATTTAAATTGTTACACTGCCGTGCCTGGACTTATCGAGCCAATGAGAGTTCGAGTTTGAATCGCGAACTCTCGATGCTTCGAGAAGGACATGCGGCAGCAGTAGTAGTTAGTGGTAGTGCGCCAGAAAGATTCAGTCTGGCTTGGGATTTTAGTCTGGTGCGGTGTGGGCAGCCTGACTTGCACTATTGGGTTTGGGCCTTCGGGCTTGGACAGAGTCTGGCTTTCGTATTGGGACAAGAACTTAAATAAATCGGAGTCTAGAGAAGATTTGTTGGTGGTTCACTGGGCATTTCATTGGCATTCCGGATCCGGGCATTGTTGCATCCCGAATAAACCGTACCTAGCACTGGCATTTGAGCTAAAACCATCCCTAGAACATCCTCCTATTTGACAACTGAGTATAATAATATAAATGTATGTATTACTGATTACTGACCACTATTTATTTCAATGCATTACAGTACATTACCCATCAGGTACAAGCAGAACTTTCTCCTTTCTACTTGGTTTTAACACTAACAGTTGATACTATAATATCCATTATTAATAACTTGGCTTATGTTTCTGCTTGCTGGTAAGTAAAAGCTTAATGCACAATTAACTGACATTATTGATTTATTTCATATTATTATTTGGATATTGAATGAAAGAATTCATTTGCTGCAACCAGCAAAGTATAGAACGTATTAGAACGGAATCTAAGTACTAATCTGGTATGTATTATCAGAATTTGCATTATGCTCCATCTTTCAGGCGTTTATTGCACACCTAGAGCTCCGCAAAGCAAACTAAGTTTTCCATAATATGGTTGAAGTGTGTATATGAAACCTGGAATTTCATGTTATAGATTTATATGAGTACTAGCTGAAAACCTAGTATTATGTGCTATAGAATGACGTTAAAATATAAACTTTTAGCGATTGTACATGTCCCGAAATTCATCGACAGACCGATGATTATCAACAGCATAAGAGTTACATGTATTCCCTGTACCTGCGTACCAACACGATTACAATTTATAAAGCTGTTTTGAAACAAGACATATAATACATTTATTAGTGCGATCTGGAATTTCAATAACGACTTTTATATTGAAAACAAGCTTAATTTACACGATGTTGTAGGATGAATAAAAACAAATAGTTGCGACGATTTTAAGTTATTTTTAATTTTGGAATTCTTCCTCCACTCAGGGGGTCAGGGGTACTGCCCACTCACGAACTTGGCCTCCATATTTACATGTAGATTGTGCCCTAAAAATTTGAACAGTCTAGTTCAATTTGAGCGAGACTGTTTAAATTTTCAACTGTTTGAGCTGCTCAAACCGCTTGAAAGTTATCATGAACAGGGATTCTCAAATAGAGAGAAGGAGTAAAACTATATATACAATCAGATAAATTGTTTTGAATAATCCTAACATGTGATACAAGACTCAAGACACGGTATACTTAATCTAAGGAAGAAGTTGTGCAATAAGATGTGAGTAGTAACTAGTAACTCACATCAAGATTCAGTCACGACTCTTCACTTGACTGAAGCTCAAGGCGCAAAGCCTAATAGTGAAGTGCTGCTTCTCACTGTCTTGTCACTCAGACATAGCTATGGATTCAAATACTAAAGTTTGTCTCAAGTTCAGTCTGAGTTGAGCTTTAACTCTCCAGGAGACGCATTAGTAATTCCGCATTACTGCCTACTGCCATTTATTTATGACAGTTAAAATAACTACATACTCTACAAACTACTTATTAAAACTTAAAACTGACAGAAATGAGATAAATATGATAAAGATAAATGTTAATTGTACTAACACTTAACACGTATGTGTAATGAATCACATTACATTAATTACAATTTACCCGTCTTCTCTTTTTTAATTTCATGTTGGAAGTTGAATAACATCTTTGGCAGTTCAGAATTAAAATCTAAATTTAGGCAAGGCAATTAACCCCAGTTTGTAAATAGATACTGGAGGAAATTAACAAATCGGCCTTAGGCATATAGTTTTCAACATCTCAAATTGTTATGGCAATAATTTTCAAGTCATTATAAATGGTTTATAGTAGGGGGTACTCACAATTACATATACTTGGCTATGAAATTATATAAACCGCATTTTCTGATAGAATTTTATAATAGAAATCCAAAATGTTAATGTCAAATGTCATGCTATATAGAAGAAATATGAACTTCTCTATGAAAAATTGCCTTTTTCTTTTTCATAACAATTTTCTCTATTTACTTTCCGATTAAAAGAACAAAAACGACTGCTTTAATTTAAAGTAGCATTTTGCTTTTTTGTTCCCTTGTAAGAGGCAAGTTGAAAAATAGAAAAATTAATGCATTACCAGATGCTTATTACAGACTACTGGTTGCAAGTGACTGTTTTATATCTAGCTTTCCCCATTTGGATGATTGGATGTTGTACGAATAAACTCGAATGCCATTAGTTGGATCATAAGCAATTGTTTATTGATTCGGAAGGCAATACTGATAAGTTTAGAGTTTACCCTACTTATTGACAAAGGCCTTC
The DNA here is from genome assembly GCA_020055645.1 of Tomocerus qinae. Classification (NCBI taxonomy): domain Eukaryota; kingdom Metazoa; phylum Arthropoda; class Collembola; order Entomobryomorpha; family Tomoceridae; genus Tomocerus; species Tomocerus qinae. Next base: position 44,288,649 of record CM034546.1, on the reverse strand, counting down.
GAACTCTATCTATTTCGGACCACTGCATTTATTTTTAGGGGTCCATCGATATTACAATACCAGATATTCGAGGAGTGTTTGTTTGTTCTCGGTAGCGATAATTACTTCCAAGAATTCCTTGTTGAATTGTTTAAATTTTAATTATCTATCAAACAAAAGTCTTTATAGTACAAAATATCAAGGAATACAAGGACCTTCGTATTTGTCATGATGTCTTCAGCCACAGTTCTAAATTTCTTTGTACTACGTACTACGTTACAACAAAATACTGTCACATTATAGAAATCCGTTTCCTCATTTTTTCACTGTCATTCTATTTTCTCTCATGATGACTGTATTCATGGCAGACGGAAAGTTACATCTTAATATAATCATGGCAGATGAAAAATTGCACGCTAGCAGGCACGCGTACGATAAATAAGCTTATCGCTATATTTAAAATCCAACATTTAAAAGAGTCGAGTGATGCGAAATGACTCTCTGGAATTCCCTATAGAACAATCAAACACCTGAAACACAAACACATGTTTGACCATGCACTACGAACCTATGACAAACGCTGTAGTAATAACGTTCACGTTGTTACATTACTGTTCTCGTCTCAACAATTCAAGGAAAAGAAGTTAAATCGCTTCAATCAGCTTTAAGGGATTTAAAAGAAGCAGTAAGTAGTTTATAGACTAGCTAAGACCAATATTTATACGCTTACTATAGCTATACTTGCTTGACATTAAACATATTTAACGGATCCAGGAATTTTCCCATCTAAAGTTATACATCCTGGGGTAGTGAAGTTTTACAACCAGCCACTGCAGTTTTACAACCAGCTAATGAAGTTTTACAACTAGCCACTGCAGTTTTACAACCACAAACGGCAGTTTTACAACCTTACAAATGCCACAGTGTGGTATATCCTTTCGATCGGGGCCCACTCTATGAAAATGGTGAAAACCATTAAAAACTGTGGTAGGGGATGTGAAAATGTGTTAGCATACGATTTTGAGCCAATATAAAAAATGGGGGGCGAGCTACACCCCTTTGGGGCTATCTCAGCCCCCTGTGGTAGGAATTGTTTGAAACTTAAAAGAAACCTTTCTCACATTTGTTAAAACTTATCTGCAAAGTTTCATGAAAATATTCCCTTTACTTTTTGAAATATTTAACTTCAAAGACAATTTTTTGTCATTTTGGGACCCTTTTTGGACGCATATAACTCGAAAGTTGGTATAGTTTTTGCAGACTTTTTAATTTTTAGCATGCACTCCACATGTCGGTGCATCACTCTGATAAGAAATCTCGGTGGGAACAAGCTGATTTCTTAAGATATAAGGCTCAACAGCTAAGAGAGTATTGGGTATCTTTTTTCAGGCGAAACCGTTCTCCAGTGCATATGTACTTCGGTTCCGCTGTACAGTTTCGCCGGAAAAATGATACCCAATACTATCTCAACTTTGGAGCCTTATATCTCAAAAAATCGGCTTGTTCCCACCGAGATTTCTTATCAGAGTGATGCACCGACATGTGGAGTGCATGCTAAAAATTAAAAAGTCTGCAAAAACTATACCAACTTTCGAGTTATATGCGTCCAAAAAGGGTCCCAAAATGACAAAAAATTGTCTTTGAAGTTAAATATTTCAAAAAGTAAAGGGAATATTTTCATGAAACTTTGCAGATAAGTTTTAACAAATGTGAGAAAGGTTTCTTTTAAGTTTCAAACAATTCCTACCACAGGGGGCTGAGATAGCCCCAAAGGGGGGTAGCTCGCCCCCCATTTTTTATATTGGCTCAAAATCGTATGCTAACACATTTTCACATCCCCTACCACAGTTTTTAATGGTTTTCACCATTTTCATAGAGTGGGCCCCGATCGAAAGGATATACCACACTGTGAATGAACTCAAGTTTGGTAAAACCTAAATAAATGCTTAATAGTTATATTCAGACTAAGTTTGGTTAATAACCGAAGGAATGGTGCATTATGATAAATGCTCCATTCAAATGTAAAAGGTAGGTAGAGATTATGATTGTATTTACATACAATGAAAGTAAACTTGTAGAAGAGAAATCGGAACTGAAGTGCAGTACAGATTAGACATTTGTCGCAAGCGGTAGCAGTTTTGTAAAAGCAGCATGGCTAGTTTTGTAAAATCAGTTACAATGATCCTACCTCATACATCAGTTTTCAAGTCAGATCCCTTTTGGCCCTATCGTTTGTTCCACCATATTTGATGTACAGGCAAGATTTGCTGACTTGAGATTAAAGTTACATGATTCACTAAAACCTTTCGTCCAATATGTCGAACAAACTGGGATAGGAACGTGAGACAGACCTTCAATTTTCCCAATATCAATGTGGAATGTTAATAGTCGAGTGGATGAAAACATCGCGAGACCAACTAACAGTTTAGAAGGCTATCACAACTCTTTGAAGGCAAGATTTCGTTGTTATCATCCCACATTTTGGAAGTTTATGGGCCACTTGAGAAATGAAGCAACGTACTGGCGTCAAAATTTAATACTGAATGACTCTCATCAATGGAAAGCGTCTGCACTAGTATACGTAGACACAAGGAAAATAGACGTAGACATAGATGATAGGTTGAAAAAGACCATGGCAATATACAATACAGTGGACATCGTAATTTACTGCCGTTAAATTGCTCATTTGCTGAAAAATCACCACAAAAACAAAGAAAAAAGAAATTCCCAGCAGCAAATTCTACAACTAATGAAATGTCCCCTGCTAAAGAATCAGGCTACATATCAGAGAAAGAAAACATAAAACGTCGTAAGTTATAAGACTGAATTAACGTTTACATATTACTTAACCTTATTTGACATTGACCATGTTTTCATTTTTCATTGACTGTTTTCTTTACTTTAAATGCATCAAACAACCGTTCAGCAATATAACCTTATCACTTTGTCTTAATATAATTATTAAGCATTTATTTCGGTTTTACCAAACTTTGAGTTCATTACATTTGTAAGGTTGTAAAACTGCAGTGGCTGGTTGTAAAACTGCAGTGGCTGGTTGTAAAACTTCAGTAGCTGGTTGTAAAACTGCAGTGCATGGTTGTAAAACTGCAGTGGCTGGTTGTAAAACTTCACTACCCCAGGATGTAAAACTTTAGATGTAAAAATTCCCAATACCATATTTAACAGGACAATACGTCTTATACGTTGGAATAGACTTAGCTTTCCACGTATTGTGTACTACCTATGATATTTTCACATTATTTTTTTTCATTATGATAAGTATTATTTATTCAACAGAGGGATGTGATTTATATAAAGGCACGAGGCTGCAGAAAGAGTGGCCTCGTGCCAAGTAGCGCCCCGAAGTTCCTAAAATATATTTAGTTAGCCAACGACATAAGCCTTTTGTGGCAAGAAATATTTTAACAGCCGAGCACAGTGAAAATGTACGGTTTACCAATCTTACGTGTTTTCACGAAGTGATTGTTGTTATAGTTATGTGCTAACGTCGTGTCGTCGTGTCATTTATTGACCACAGCACTTGTAGCTTTTCTGAGATGATAGCACCGTTCAAAACTAAGGGCCTTCTTGTAGTACCTTCAGTACTTTGTAAAATCGTGATTTTTTATTTCTTGGTCTTTTTGTCATCATGGTTGCAACTTGCAACTGCCCAAAGTACTACCGGATCCTTTTGATGAAGGACCCACAATATGTCCTATTAACTCAGGCTTTGCAATCTACATATCTACATATTTACGTATCTACGATATTATGTTAATCATTTGGTTTTTGCAATTATCACTATTTGACTGAGTAAATCAAACTAATAAGATTTTGAGCATAAATAAAGTATAATCATATCATTATAAAGTAGCATAATTGTCTAATTAACTCAGCCTTTGCAATGCATTTAAGCGTGGAACAGTTGTACTGAAACCCCGAGGGTCGGTTATCCTAGTTTAACTCCCTACGCACAGTTATACTAGTACAATGGCGCCCTTGCACATGGGGTACAGTTATACTACCACATATATACAGGTTAATAGCAAGGCAACGTTTATTTAGTCAGTATCATTTGGTTGTGGATTGAATAGGCTGAGTTGACTTGGCATAGGATTGCAATGGTCTCGACTAAATTTGATAATGTAAGTTTGTATATTCACTATCTCTTCCCACAGTTTTCCACCGATTAGTATGAAACGTTTTGAGGAGCTGCTAATGTTCCAAACTTAGAGCCTGTCGGGATTCGTTTTTCAATTTTTTGTTTTTAATAATTTTGAAAATTATTTCAAAATTTTACATGTATACGGAATCTAAGAACAGAGTGCATAATTACTCGCAAAGGTATCCCAGACCCAGACAATAGTCCTACGTTTGGGGTTTCGAGAATTGAACATTGGTTTCAATAAACATGGTGTGAAACTGGACTTTTTGGTACTATGCAGCTTTCATCTTTGAATGTCTGTCAAGTCATTCATGAGTTAAATAAGAAAAAGTATTTGGGTCAATATATATATTAATTTCAATATGTATATATAGGCTAATTAAGGTAAGGGGGTAGACTAAAACTAAATAACGGGGACGATCAAAATAGTGGAGTTAATTAACATGAAAGGGCTGATTAAAGTAGAAGTAGCTTATTTGAAACAAAATGATAGATTAAAAATTGAGAGGATTAAAGCAAAGGGGTTAAAATATAAATTAACATATAAAGGGTAATTAAAATTACGGGGTTATTTAAAACTACGGAATTATTTAAAATTAGGGGGTTATTTAAAATTAGGGGTTATATTTAAAACTAGGGGTTATATTTAAAATCATGGGTTATATTTAAAATTAGGGGGTTATTTAAAATTAAGTGGCTATTTAAAATTACGGGGTTATTCAAAATGACGTCTATTTACAATTATGAGGTAATATAAATTGACAGGTGATATAAAATGACGGGGTGAATTATAATAATGTAATATGTTCATATAATATTATTAATATAATGAAAATCAGGGGCTGATAAAAGGTTTTAAATCATTTACTTTAATTTCGCTGTTTGGTTAAATGATGATGAATTCGGTACACTATATTATTACGATGATTCGATAAGTGTTGTATTTATTTTCTTTCTGTATGGATGTTATAGCAATGTAAAAAAGCAATTTCTTAAACATTTTAACCTGTTAATTTGCATCCTTTTTTAACGCATAATGCAAACTCATGATCAACCGTCCCCATTAAGGAATCACCCACTTCCCGTTCGGAAAACGGGCCTATTACTAGTATAACTAAATTTCTGAATTATATCTGTCGATTTCAACATGCTTTTGTTGCTGTAATAAAGTTTAGACTAGAGATGCAAAAAAGCTTTAGAGCTCTAGAGATGCAAAATTAATAATATTATAGATTTTCCGGTGAGAATGGTTTGCTAAAATCAAAAATACCTTACTTAATAATCGCTTTCACACCAATTTGTATTTCTGTACTCTGATATGAACTAATAGATACAGTAATTACAATATGTACCAAATCAGCCCCATTAATCACATTCTCAAATGATTTAAGATCATCATCAAAACTGACCTTTTCAATTGATTTTAGGAATACTTTGTGTTGTAGATATTATTTACATACTGAAAATTGGTTATTAATTTTCCAAAAGATTGGAATAAATTTAGAGATTTGGGGACAATAAGAGATAGTCTTTCGTTTTAAGGTCAAAAACGTAATTAACAGTAAACAACTATTTAGACTATTAAAATTTAAAATTGGAAAACCCTTAATTATGTAAGTTTCTCGTCAGCTTACTTTGTCCTCAGATTTGGTGGCATAAAGAAATATGTATTGAGGTCATGTCAAAAATGCATAATAAGTACATCTTATGGTTAATTCCATCCATCATCGAATACAATAATATTATTGCGCCCTACTCATTAAAACCTGACCTTGACATTGTCCTAAATTACCCATCAAATAGGTAGTCATAAAAAGATCAACTAACAGAATATTAATACCTTTTCTCAGCATTACATTTTAACTTCCAATTCATGAGTATTCATTTCACGTTTCAGATTCAAGTATAAAATAGGGCACAACTTTCATTGTATCACCACTCATTACTTTTCGCTCGGCATTGAATCACCGAATTAAGTAGTAAGTTTTTATATACTTTTTGATAGCAAACATTTTAAAACAGTCATTTACACATTTAATTAAAAATTTGTTGTAAAATTATAGATGCGAAAATAACTATTTAATACTCAAATATTATTTAAAATATTATTTATATCATATTATTATTGTCTCTATAAAAAGACCGCTTGAAAGACTTGGAAAATATAATTTCCATAAAAATTACACCCGTAAAATAAAGACATCTATATAATCTTGTGTTATACACATGTACACAAGAACTGCTTTTTTTAAAACTTACTCCCAACTTTCTCATAAAAAAGGCAAAAAATGTGGTTTTTTGTTCCCTGGTGTGATCAATCTTCGAACCTCAAACTAAACGTCAGTGAGCCTATCATTACCGTCATCAGGCCTAGTAACACTGATGTAGTATTCATTAGTTGTATAGTGAGCTTACCGCATATCTACTATTATGTTAATTTTTATTTATTTGTGCTTTTCAGATTTCTAAGAAATACATTATAGTCGGTAGAGATGGCTTCCAAAGGACCTTTTCTCTTCCTTGCCGTTGTCATTCTAGCTATGTTTAGCGCTACTGAAGCCAAACAAGTCTGCAAATGTTTGACCAATATTTTAGGAGGCATAAGCAATATACCGTCCAACAGAGCTAGTTCCGATTGCATAGGAGATTTGGGTTTGTACTCCTACAAATGGTACAGCAACACAGTCGCCGAAACGGAAGACTCTGGCCCTTTCACAGAATGCTGCACTAATAAGGGCTATTTGTTTACATGCTTCAACATCTAAGATTAAGAATTTCAATATGCATTACAAAAACATGAGCCAATTGATCACAAAATATCTTAATACACTTAGATGTTTACCAGCATGTAACTAAATTTCTGAATTATATGTACTTGTCAATTTCAACATTTTTGTGTTACTATAATAAATTTTAAATGTGCCCAAAATTTATAAATGTAGATTTTCCAGTGAGAATGTTTTGCATAAATTAACATACTTCACATTTGCTGCTATGGTTTTGGAAGACTGGAATAAATTTCAAAAAATATTTACAGACAAATGTGTACCAAAGTCCGCTTTTACTCTAATTTTTAAAAAATGTTGGCTGAACTATCAATTATAATCATTAATTTTTTGAAACAGATTCTTAGAAAACGTAATAGTTTTTCACGAAAACTAGAGCATTTCTTGTCACAACTTAAATATTCTACACATAAACAGCTGTCAACATCAATTACTTAATAATAGGATTTGACTGATTTTGTTTAACGAGAGTGATTTTCTTTAAATGAAACCGTTTTTCTTTCGTTTTGACGTAAATGTGACCTATTTTATATTTTTGTAATTGATTTTTCATTCCCTCTACACTCAAAAACATATGAACAAAAGTCATATTTCTAATCTGTGTAACAATTTGTAGGTCGAAAACCTAATTAAGAGTAAACGACTATTTAGACAATTAAGAATTAAAGGCGGAAAGCCCTTAATTGTGTGATTTTCTTGTCAGCTGATTTTGTGTTCAAATTTTGGTTCCATATAGAAACATCTACCGTAAAATCCAAATTAATTGACCAGGATAAACCATTTTTTAAACGTCGTCATTTGTGCGAAAATAAATAGTTGAACCCAGAGGGGTAAATTAAAACGATAGGAGTGAACTATTTTTTCAAGGTAAATTTTTAATTTCTAAAATTGCAGTGTGGCAAGTGGTTTCGGAGGTGACATAATAATATTTTTTACAGAAAACTGGAAAATTTGCTAATTATATTAGGGTTAGTTTCGCTATTTACTCAGGAGGGGTTTCTCACCCAAAAAATGACCACCTTCAAGCCCGAAATCAATTTCAAATCGTGTGAAACGAATCAATGTACAACAATTGTCTTTTCCATCGTATTATTAGACTATGTGCAACATTAAATTGTGTTGCTACTTTGTGTATGGAATTTCTTTTTTCAGCTAAATTATATTGCTTTATTTTAATTTTTGCCGAATGACATTGTATTTTAATGGTCCATTAGGAGTCTGGCTGGATACGAAATTCTGAGAGATACATTTCCAGTGAAATGATAACATTTCGAGCTAAGCTGGAGCTATTGCTGATCATAATCGTAAAATCTAAGTAAATCCCTATCTCCAATACAGTAGCAACTATTGCCATCCCACTAACTCACATACTTATACAAAAAAAGGTTGAATTATTTCGATAAGAGTCAACTAATATTTTTTTAAAACTTGTTATCGTAAAAATATAATTTAGTTCACCCGGAGGGGGTCAACTATTTTAAACGGGGCTGAATCGACTATAGAATAATAATATTATAGTGCACGACTATTTATTAAAACCAGACTTGACACTACACACTGCATAGTTGGCAGTTAGTACAGCAACACAGTCACCGAAACGGAAAATCTTGTTATACATTTAATTAGATGTTTACCAGCATATAACTAAATTTCTGAATTATATCTGTCAATTTCAACATGCTTTTGTTGCTGTAATAAAGTTTAGACTAGAGATGCAAAATTAATAATATTATAGATTTTCCGGTGAGAATGGTTTGCTAAAATCAAAAATACCTTACTTAATAATCGCTTTCACACCAATTTGTATTTCTGTACTCTGATATGAACTAATAGATACAGTAATTACAATATGTACCAAATCAGCCCCATTAATCACATTCTCAAATGATTTAAGATCATCATCAAAACTGACCTTTTCAATTGATTTTAGGAATACTTTGTGTTGTAGATATTATTTACATACTGAAAATTGGTTATTAATTTTCCAAAAGATTGGAATAAATTTAGAGATTTGGGGACAATAAGAGATAGTCTTTCGTTTTAAGGTCAAAAACGTAATTAACAGTAAACAACTATTTAGACTATTAAAATTTAAAATTGGAAAACCCTTAATTATGTAAGTTTCTCGTCAGCTTACTTTGTCCTCAGATTTGGTGGCATAAAGAAATATGTATTGAGGTCATGTCAAAAATGCATAATAAGTACATCTTATGGTTAATTCCATCCATCATCGAATACAATAATATTATTGCGCCCTACTCATTAAAACCTGACCTTGACATTGTCCTAAATTACCCATCAAATAGGTAGTCATAAAAAGATCAACTAACAGAATATTAATACCTTTTCTCAGCATTACATTTTAACTTCCAATTCATGAGTATTCATTTCACGTTTCAGATTCAAGTATAAAATAGGGCACAACTTTCATTGTATCACCACTCATTACTTTTCGCTCGGCATTGAATCACCGAATTAAGTAGTAAGTTTTTATATACTTTTTGATAGCAAACATTTTAAAACAGTCATTTACACATTTAATTAAAAATTTGTTGTAAAATTATAGATGCGAAAATAACTATTTAATACTCAAATATTATTTAAAATATTATTTATATCATATTATTATTGTCTCTATAAAAAGACCGCTTGAAAGACTTGGAAAATATAATTTCCATAAAAATTACACCCGTAAAATAAAGACATCTATATAATCTTGTGTTATACACATGTACACAAGAACTGCTTTTTTTAAAACTTACTCCCAACTTTCTCATAAAAAAGGCAAAAAATGTGGTTTTTTGTTCCCTGGTGTGATCAATCTTCGAACCTCAAACTAAACGTCAGTGAGCCTATCATTACCGTCATCAGGCCTAGTAACACTGATGTAGTATTCATTAGTTGTATAGTGAGCTTACCGCATATCTACTATTATGTTAATTTTTATTTATTTGTGCTTTTCAGATTTCTAAGAAATACATTATAGTCGGTAGAGATGGCTTCCAAAGGACCTTTTCTCTTCCTTGCCGTTGTCATTCTAGCTATGTTTAGCGCTACTGAAGCCAAACAAGTCTGCAAATGTTTGACCAATATTTTAGGAGGCATAAGCAATATACCGTCCAACAGAGCTAGTTCCGATTGCATAGGAGATTTGGGTTTGTACTCCTACAAATGGTACAGCAACACAGTCGCCGAAACGGAAGACTCTGGCCCTTTCACAGAATGCTGCACTAATAAGGGCTATTTGTTTACATGCTTCAACATCTAAGATTAAGAATTTCAATATGCATTACAAAAACATGAGCCAATTGATCACAAAATATCTTAATACACTTAGATGTTTACCAGCATGTAACTAAATTTCTGAATTATATGTACTTGTCAATTTCAACATTTTTGTGTTACTATAATAAATTTTAAATGTGCCCAAAATTTATAAATGTAGATTTTCCAGTGAGAATGTTTTGCATAAATTAACATACTTCACATTTGCTGCTATGGTTTTGGAAGACTGGAATAAATTTCAAAAAATATTTACAGACAAATGTGTACCAAAGTCCGCTTTTACTCTAATTTTTAAAAAATGTTGGCTGAACTATCAATTATAATCATTAATTTTTTGAAACAGATTCTTAGAAAACGTAATAGTTTTTCACGAAAACTAGAGCATTTCTTGTCACAACTTAAATATTCTACACATAAACAGCTGTCAACATCAATTACTTAATAATAGGATTTGACTGATTTTGTTTAACGAGAGTGATTTTCTTTAAATGAAACCGTTTTTCTTTCGTTTTGACGTAAATGTGACCTATTTTATATTTTTGTAATTGATTTTTCATTCCCTCTACACTCAAAAACATATGAACAAAAGTCATATTTCTAATCTGTGTAACAATTTGTAGGTCGAAAACCTAATTAAGAGTAAACGACTATTTAGACAATTAAGAATTAAAGGCGGAAAGCCCTTAATTGTGTGATTTTCTTGTCAGCTGATTTTGTGTTCAAATTTTGGTTCCATATAGAAACATCTACCGTAAAATCCAAATTAATTGACCAGGATAAACCATTTTTTAAACGTCGTCATTTGTGCGAAAATAAATAGTTGAACCCAGAGGGGTAAATTAAAACGATAGGAGTGAACTATTTTTTCAAGGTAAATTTTTAATTTCTAAAATTGCAGTGTGGCAAGTGGTTTCGGAGGTGACATAATAATATTTTTTACAGAAAACTGGAAAATTTGCTAATTATATTAGGGTTAGTTTCGCTATTTACTCAGGAGGGGTTTCTCACCCAAAAAATGACCACCTTCAAGCCCGAAATCAATTTCAAATCGTGTGAAACGAATCAATGTACAACAATTGTCTTTTCCATCGTATTATTAGACTATGTGCAACATTAAATTGTGTTGCTACTTTGTGTATGGAATTTCTTTTTTCAGCTAAATTATATTGCTTTATTTTAATTTTTGCCGAATGACATTGTATTTTAATGGTCCATTAGGAGTCTGGCTGGATACGAAATTCTGAGAGATACATTTCCAGTGAAATGATAACATTTCGAGCTAAGCTGGAGCTATTGCTGATCATAATCGTAAAATCTAAGTAAATCCTTATCTCCAATACAGTAGCAACTATTGCCATCCCACTAACTCACATACTTATACAAAAAAGGTTGAATTATTTCGATAAGAGTCAACTAATATTTTTTTAAAACTTGTTATCGTAAAAATATAATTTAGTTCACCCGGAGGGGGTCAACTATTTTAAACGGGGCTGAATCGACTATAGAATAATAATATTATAGTGCACGACTATTTATTAAAACCAGACTTGACACTACACACTGCATAGTTGGCAGTTAGTACAGCAACACAGTCACCGAAACGGAAAATCTTGTTATACATTTAATTAGATGTTTACCAGCATATAACTAAATTTCTGAATTATATCTGTCAATTTCAACATGCTTTTGTTGCTGTAATAAAGTTTAGACTAGAGATGCAAAATTAATAATATTATAGATTTTCCGGTGAGAATGGTTTGCTAAAATCAAAAATACCTTACTTAATAATCGCTTTCACACCAATTTGTATTTCTGTACTCTGATATGAACTAATAGATACAGTAATTACAATATGTACCAAATCAGCCCCATTAATCACATTCTCAAATGATTTAAGATCATCATCAAAACTGACCTTTTCAATTGATTTTAGGAATACTTTGTGTTGTAGATATTATTTACATACTGAAAATTGGTTATTAATTTTCCAAAAGATTGGAATAAATTTAGAGATTTGGGGACAATAAGAGATAGTCTTTCGTTTTAAGGTCAAAAACGTAATTAACAGTAAACAACTATTTAGACTATTAAAATTTAAAATTGGAAAACCCTTAATTATGTAAGTTTCTCGTCAGCTTACTTTGTCCTCAGATTTGGTGGCATAAAGAAATATGTATTGAGGTCATGTCAAAAATGCATAATAAGTACATCTTATGGTTAATTCCATCCATCATCGAATACAATAATATTATTGCGCCCTACTCATTAAAACCTGACCTTGACATTGTCCTAAATTACCCATCAAATAGGTAGTCATAAAAAGATCAACTAACAGAATATTAATACCTTTTCTCAGCATTACATTTTAACTTCCAATTCATGAGTATTCATTTCACGTTTCAGATTCAAGTATAAAATAGGGCACAACTTTCATTGTATCACCACTCATTACTTTTCGCTCGGCATTGAATCACCGAATTAAGTAGTAAGTTTTTATATACTTTTTGATAGCAAACATTTTAAAACAGTCATTTACACATTTAATTAAAAATTTGTTGTAAAATTATAGATGCGAAAATAACTATTTAATACTCAAATATTATTTAAAATATTATTTATATCATATTATTATTGTCTCTATAAAAAGACCGCTTGAAAGACTTGGAAAATATAATTTCCATAAAAATTACACCCGTAAAATAAAGACATCTATATAATCTTGTGTTATACACATGTACACAAGAACTGCTTTTTTTAAAACTTACTCCCAACTTTCTCATAAAAAAGGCAAAAAATGTGGTTTTTTGTTCCCTGGTGTGATCAATCTTCGAACCTCAAACTAAACGTCAGTGAGCCTATCATTACCGTCATCAGGCCTAGTAACACTGATGTAGTATTCATTAGTTGTATAGTGAGCTTACCGCATATCTACTATTATGTTAATTTTTATTTATTTGTGCTTTTCAGATTTCTAAGAAATACATTATAGTCGGTAGAGATGGCTTCCAAAGGACCTTTTCTCTTCCTTGCCGTTGTCATTCTAGCTATGTTTAGCGCTACTGAAGCCAAACAAGTCTGCAAATGTTTGACCAATATTTTAGGAGGCATAAGCAATATACCGTCCAACAGAGCTAGTTCCGATTGCATAGGAGATTTGGGTTTGTACTCCTACAAATGGTACAGCAACACAGTCGCCGAAACGGAAGACTCTGGCCCTTTCACAGAATGCTGCACTAATAAGGGCTATTTGTTTACATGCTTCAACATCTAAGATTAAGAATTTCAATATGCATTACAAAAACATGAGCCAATTGATCACAAAATATCTTAATACACTTAGATGTTTACCAGCATGTAACTAAATTTCTGAATTATATGTACTTGTCAATTTCAACATTTTTGTGTTACTATAATAAATTTTAAATGTGCCCAAAATTTATAAATGTAGATTTTCCAGTGAGAATGTTTTGCATAAATTAACATACTTCACATTTGCTGCTATGGTTTTGGAAGACTGGAATAAATTTCAAAAAATATTTACAGACAAATGTGTACCAAAGTCCGCTTTTACTCTAATTTTTAAAAAATGTTGGCTGAACTATCAATTATAATCATTAATTTTTTGAAACAGATTCTTAGAAAACGTAATAGTTTTTCACGAAAACTAGAGCATTTCTTGTCACAACTTAAATATTCTACACATAAACAGCTGTCAACATCAATTACTTAATAATAGGATTTGACTGATTTTGTTTAACGAGAGTGATTTTCTTTAAATGAAACCGTTTTTCTTTCGTTTTGACGTAAATGTGACCTATTTTATATTTTTGTAATTGATTTTTCATTCCCTCTACACTCAAAAACATATGAACAAAAGTCATATTTCTAATCTGTGTAACAATTTGTAGGTCGAAAACCTAATTAAGAGTAAACGACTATTTAGACAATTAAGAATTAAAGGCGGAAAGCCCTTAATTGTGTGATTTTCTTGTCAGCTGATTTTGTGTTCAAATTTTGGTTCCATATAGAAACATCTACCGTAAAATCCAAATTAATTGACCAGGATAAACCATTTTTTAAACGTCGTCATTTGTGCGAAAATAAATAGTTGAACCCAGAGGGGTAAATTAAAACGATAGGAGTGAACTATTTTTTCAAGGTAAATTTTTAATTTCTAAAATTGCAGTGTGGCAAGTGGTTTCGGAGGTGACATAATAATATTTTTTACAGAAAACTGGAAAATTTGCTAATTATATTAGGGTTAGTTTCGCTATTTACTCAGGAGGGGTTTCTCACCCAAAAAATGACCACCTTCAAGCCCGAAATCAATTTCAAATCGTGTGAAACGAATCAATGTACAACAATTGTCTTTTCCATCGTATTATTAGACTATGTGCAACATTAAATTGTGTTGCTACTTTGTGTATGGAATTTCTTTTTCAGCTAAATTATATTGCTTTATTTTAATTTTTGCCGAATGACATTGTATTTTAATGGTCCATTAGGAGTCTGGCTGGATACGAAATTCTGAGAGATACATTTCCAGTGAAATGATAACATTTCGAGCTAAGCTGGAGCTATTGCTGATCATAATCGTAAAATCTAAGTAAATCCTTATCTCCAATACAGTAGCAACTATTGCCATCCCACTAACTCACATACTTATACAAAAAAAGGTTGAATTATTTCGATAAGAGTCAACTAATATTTTTTTAAAACTTGTTATCGTAAAAATATAATTTAGTTCACCCGGAGGGGGTCAACTATTTTAAACGGGGCTGAATCGACTATAGAATAATAATATTATAGTGCACGACTATTTATTAAAACCAGACTTGACACTACACACTGCATAGTTGGCAGTTAGTACAGCAACACAGTCACCGAAACGGAAAATCTTGTTATACATTTAATTAGATGTTTACCAGCATATAACTAAATTTCTGAATTATATCTGTCAATTTCAACATGCTTTTGTTGCTGTAATAAAGTTTAGACTAGAGATGCAAAATTAATAATATTATAGATTTTCCGGTGAGAATGGTTTGCTAAAATCAAAAATACCTTACTTAATAATCGCTTTCACACCAATTTGTATTTCTGTACTCTGATATGAACTAATAGATACAGTAATTACAATATGTACCAAATCAGCCCCATTAATCACATTCTCAAATGATTTAAGATCATCATCAAAACTGACCTTTTCAATTGATTTTAGGAATACTTTGTGTTGTAGATATTATTTACATACTGAAAATTGGTTATTAATTTTCCAAAAGATTGGAATAAATTTAGAGATTTGGGGACAATAAGAGATAGTCTTTCGTTTTAAGGTCAAAAACGTAATTAACAGTAAACAACTATTTAGACTATTAAAATTTAAAATTGGAAAACCCTTAATTATGTAAGTTTCTCGTCAGCTTACTTTGTCCTCAGATTTGGTGGCATAAAGAAATATGTATTGAGGTCATGTCAAAAATGCATAATAAGTACATCTTATGGTTAATTCCATCCATCATCGAATACAATAATATTATTGCGCCCTACTCATTAAAACCTGACCTTGACATTGTCCTAAATTACCCATCAAATAGGTAGTCATAAAAAGATCAACTAACAGAATATTAATACCTTTTCTCAGCATTACATTTTAACTTCCAATTCATGAGTATTCATTTCACGTTTCAGATTCAAGTATAAAATAGGGCACAACTTTCATTGTATCACCACTCATTACTTTTCGCTCGGCATTGAATCACCGAATTAAGTAGTAAGTTTTTATATACTTTTTGATAGCAAACATTTTAAAACAGTCATTTACACATTTAATTAAAAATTTGTTGTAAAATTATAGATGCGAAAATAACTATTTAATACTCAAATATTATTTAAAATATTATTTATATCATATTATTATTGTCTCTATAAAAAGACCGCTTGAAAGACTTGGAAAATATAATTTCCATAAAAATTACACCCGTAAAATAAAGACATCTATATAATCTTGTGTTATACACATGTACACAAGAACTGCTTTTTTTAAAACTTACTCCCAACTTTCTCATAAAAAAGGCAAAAAATGTGGTTTTTTGTTCCCTGGTGTGATCAATCTTCGAACCTCAAACTAAACGTCAGTGAGCCTATCATTACCGTCATCAGGCCTAGTAACACTGATGTAGTATTCATTAGTTGTATAGTGAGCTTACCGCATATCTACTATTATGTTAATTTTTATTTATTTGTGCTTTTCAGATTTCTAAGAAATACATTATAGTCGGTAGAGATGGCTTCCAAAGGACCTTTTCTCTTCCTTGCCGTTGTCATTCTAGCTATGTTTAGCGCTACTGAAGCCAAACAAGTCTGCAAATGTTTGACCAATATTTTAGGAGGCATAAGCAATATACCGTCCAACAGAGCTAGTTCCGATTGCATAGGAGATTTGGGTTTGTACTCCTACAAATGGTACAGCAACACAGTCGCCGAAACGGAAGACTCTGGCCCTTTCACAGAATGCTGCACTAATAAGGGCTATTTGTTTACATGCTTCAACATCTAAGATTAAGAATTTCAATATGCATTACAAAAACATGAGCCAATTGATCACAAAATATCTTAATACACTTAGATGTTTACCAGCATGTAACTAAATTTCTGAATTATATGTACTTGTCAATTTCAACATTTTTGTGTTACTATAATAAATTTTAAATGTGCCCAAAATTTATAAATGTAGATTTTCCAGTGAGAATGTTTTGCATAAATTAACATACTTCACATTTGCTGCTATGGTTTTGGAAGACTGGAATAAATTTCAAAAAATATTTACAGACAAATGTGTACCAAAGTCCGCTTTTACTCTAATTTTTAAAAAATGTTGGCTGAACTATCAATTATAATCATTAATTTTTTGAAACAGATTCTTAGAAAACGTAATAGTTTTTCACGAAAACTAGAGCATTTCTTGTCACAACTTAAATATTCTACACATAAACAGCTGTCAACATCAATTACTTAATAATAGGATTTGACTGATTTTGTTTAACGAGAGTGATTTTCTTTAAATGAAACCGTTTTTCTTTCGTTTTGACGTAAATGTGACCTATTTTATATTTTTGTAATTGATTTTTCATTCCCTCTACACTCAAAAACATATGAACAAAAGTCATATTTCTAATCTGTGTAACAATTTGTAGGTCGAAAACCTAATTAAGAGTAAACGACTATTTAGACAATTAAGAATTAAAGGCGGAAAGCCCTTAATTGTGTGATTTTCTTGTCAGCTGATTTTGTGTTCAAATTTTGGTTCCATATAGAAACATCTACCGTAAAATCCAAATTAATTGACCAGGATAAACCATTTTTTAAACGTCGTCATTTGTGCGAAAATAAATAGTTGAACCCAGAGGGGTAAATTAAAACGATAGGAGTGAACTATTTTTTTCAAGGTAAATTTTTAATTTCTAAAATTGCAGTGTGGCAAGTGGTTTCGGAGGTGACATAATAATATTTTTTACAGAAAACTGGAAAATTTGCTAATTATATTAGGGTTAGTTTCGCTATTTACTCAGGAGGGGTTTCTCACCCAAAAAATGACCACCTTCAAGCCCGAAATCAATTTCAAATCGTGTGAAACGAATCAATGTACAACAATTGTCTTTTCCATCGTATTATTAGACTATGTGCAACATTAAATTGTGTTGCTACTTTGTGTATGGAATTTCTTTTTTCAGCTAAATTATATTGCTTTATTTTAATTTTTGCCGAATGACATTGTATTTTAATGGTCCATTAGGAGTCTGGCTGGATACGAAATTCTGAGAGATACATTTCCAGTGAAATGATAACATTTCGAGCTAAGCTGGAGCTATTGCTGATCATAATCGTAAAATCTAAGTAAATCCTTATCTCCAATACAGTAGCAACTATTGCCATCCCACTAACTCACATACTTATACAAAAAAAGGTTGAATTATTTCGATAAGAGTCAACTAATATTTTTAAAACTTGTTATCGTAAAAATATAATTTAGTTCACCCGGAGGGGGTCAACTATTTTAAACGGGGCTGAATCGACTATAGAATAATAATATTATAGTGCACGACTATTTATTAAAACCAGACTTGACACTACACACTGCATAGTTGGCAGTTAGTACAGCAACACAGTCACCGAAACGGAAAATCTTGTTATACATTTAATTAGATGTTTACCAGCATATAACTAAATTTCTGAATTATATCTGTCAATTTCAACATGCTTTTGTTGCTGTAATAAAGTTTAGACTAGAGATGCAAAATTAATAATATTATAGATTTTCCGGTGAGAATGGTTTGCTAAAATCAAAAATACCTTACTTAATAATCGCTTTCACACCAATTTGTATTTCTGTACTCTGATATGAACTAATAGATACAGTAATTACAATATGTACCAAATCAGCCCCATTAATCACATTCTCAAATGATTTAAGATCATCATCAAAACTGACCTTTTCAATTGATTTTAGGAATACTTTGTGTTGTAGATATTATTTACATACTGAAAATTGGTTATTAATTTTCCAAAAGATTGGAATAAATTTAGAGATTTGGGGACAATAAGAGATAGTCTTTCGTTTTAAGGTCAAAAAACGTAATTAACAGTAAACAACTATTTAGACTATTAAAATTTAAAATTGGAAAACCCTTAATTATGTAAGTTTCTCGTCAGCTTACTTTGTCCTCAGATTTGGTGGCATAAAGAAATATGTATTGAGGTCATGTCAAAAATGCATAATAAGTACATCTTATGGTTAATTCCATCCATCATCGAATACAATAATATTATTGCGCCCTACTCATTAAAACCTGACCTTGACATTGTCCTAAATTACCCATCAAATAGGTAGTCATAAAAAGATCAACTAACAGAATATTAATACCTTTTCTCAGCATTACATTTTAACTTCCAATTCATGAGTATTCATTTCACGTTTCAGATTCAAGTATAAAATAGGGCACAACTTTCATTGTATCACCACTCATTACTTTTCGCTCGGCATTGAATCACCGAATTAAGTAGTAAGTTTTTATATACTTTTTGATAGCAAACATTTTAAAACAGTCATTTACACATTTAATTAAAAATTTGTTGTAAAATTATAGATGCGAAAATAACTATTTAATACTCAAATATTATTTAAAATATTATTTATATCATATTATTATTGTCTCTATAAAAAGACCGCTTGAAAGACTTGGAAAATATAATTTCCATAAAAATTACACCCGTAAAATAAAGACATCTATATAATCTTGTGTTATACACATGTACACAAGAACTGCTTTTTTTAAAACTTACTCCCAACTTTCTCATAAAAAAGGCAAAAAATGTGGTTTTTTGTTCCCTGGTGTGATCAATCTTCGAACCTCAAACTAAACGTCAGTGAGCCTATCATTACCGTCATCAGGCCTAGTAACACTGATGTAGTATTCATTAGTTGTATAGTGAGCTTACCGCATATCTACTATTATGTTAATTTTTATTTATTTGTGCTTTTCAGATTTCTAAGAAATACATTATAGTCGGTAGAGATGGCTTCCAAAGGACCTTTTCTCTTCCTTGCCGTTGTCATTCTAGCTATGTTTAGCGCTACTGAAGCCAAACAAGTCTGCAAATGTTTGACCAATATTTTAGGAGGCATAAGCAATATACCGTCCAACAGAGCTAGTTCCGATTGCATAGGAGATTTGGGTTTGTACTCCTACAAATGGTACAGCAACACAGTCGCCGAAACGGAAGACTCTGGCCCTTTCACAGAATGCTGCACTAATAAGGGCTATTTGTTTACATGCTTCAACATCTAAGATTAAGAATTTCAATATGCATTACAAAAACATGAGCCAATTGATCACAAAATATCTTAATACACTTAGATGTTTACCAGCATGTAACTAAATTTCTGAATTATATGTACTTGTCAATTTCAACATTTTTGTGTTACTATAATAAATTTTAAATGTGCCCAAAATTTATAAATGTAGATTTTCCAGTGAGAATGTTTTGCATAAATTAACATACTTCACATTTGCTGCTATGGTTTTGGAAGACTGGAATAAATTTCAAAAAATATTTACAGACAAATGTGTACCAAAGTCCGCTTTTACTCTAATTTTTAAAAAATGTTGGCTGAACTATCAATTATAATCATTAATTTTTTGAAACAGATTCTTAGAAAACGTAATAGTTTTTCACGAAAACTAGAGCATTTCTTGTCACAACTTAAATATTCTACACATAAACAGCTGTCAACATCAATTACTTAATAATAGGATTTGACTGATTTTGTTTAACGAGAGTGATTTTCTTTAAATGAAACCGTTTTTCTTTCGTTTTGACGTAAATGTGACCTATTTTATATTTTTGTAATTGATTTTTCATTCCCTCTACACTCAAAAACATATGAACAAAAGTCATATTTCTAATCTGTGTAACAATTTGTAGGTCGAAAACCTAATTAAGAGTAAACGACTATTTAGACAATTAAGAATTAAAGGCGGAAAGCCCTTAATTGTGTGATTTTCTTGTCAGCTGATTTTGTGTTCAAATTTTGGTTCCATATAGAAACATCTACCGTAAAATCCAAATTAATTGACCAGGATAAACCATTTTTTAAACGTCGTCATTTGTGCGAAAATAAATAGTTGAACCCAGAGGGGTAAATTAAAACGATAGGAGTGAACTATTTTTTCAAGGTAAATTTTTAATTTCTAAAATTGCAGTGTGGCAAGTGGTTTCGGAGGTGACATAATAATATTTTTTACAGAAAACTGGAAAATTTGCTAATTATATTAGGGTTAGTTTCGCTATTTACTCAGGAGGGGTTTCTCACCCAAAAAATGACCACCTTCAAGCCCGAAATCAATTTCAAATCGTGTGAAACGAATCAATGTACAACAATTGTCTTTTCCATCGTATTATTAGACTATGTGCAACATTAAATTGTGTTGCTACTTTGTGTATGGAATTTCTTTTTCAGCTAAATTATATTGCTTTATTTTAATTTTTGCCGAATGACATTGTATTTTAATGGTCCATTAGGAGTCTGGCTGGATACGAAATTCTGAGAGATACATTTCCAGTGAAATGATAACATTTTGAGCTAAGCTGGAGCTATTGCTGATCATAATCGTAAAATCTAAGTAAATCCTTATCTCCAATACAGTAGCAACTATTGCCATCCCACTAACTCACATACTTATACAAAAAAAGGTTGAATTATTTCGATAAGAGTCAACTAATATTTTTTAAAACTTGTTATCGTAAAAATATAATTTAGTTCACCCGGAGGGGGTCAACTATTTTAAACGGGGCTGAATCGACTATAGAATAATAATATTATAGTGCACGACTATTTATTAAAACCAGACTTGACACTACACACTGCATAGTTGGCAGTTAGTACAGCAACACAGTCACCGAAACGGAAAATCTTGTTATACATTTAATTAGATGTTTACCAGCATATAACTAAATTTCTGAATTATATCTGTCAATTTCAACATGCTTTTGTTGCTGTAATAAAGTTTAGACTAGAGATGCAAAATTAATAATATTATAGATTTTCCGGTGAGAATGGTTTGCTAAAATCAAAAATACCTTACTTAATAATCGCTTTCACACCAATTTGTATTTCTGTACTCTGATATGAACTAATAGATACAGTAATTACAATATGTACCAAATCAGCCCCATTAATCACATTCTCAAATGATTTAAGATCATCATCAAAACTGACCTTTTCAATTGATTTTAGGAATACTTTGTGTTGTAGATATTATTTACATACTGAAAATTGGTTATTAATTTTCCAAAAGATTGGAATAAATTTAGAGATTTGGGGACAATAAGAGATAGTCTTTCGTTTTAAGGTCAAAAACGTAATTAACAGTAAACAACTATTTAGACTATTAAAATTTAAAATTGGAAAACCCTTAATTATGTAAGTTTCTCGTCAGCTTACTTTGTCCTCAGATTTGGTGGCATAAAGAAATATGTATTGAGGTCATGTCAAAAATGCATAATAAGTACATCTTATGGTTAATTCCATCCATCATCGAATACAATAATATTATTGCGCCCTACTCATTAAAACCTGACCTTGACATTGTCCTAAATTACCCATCAAATAGGTAGTCATAAAAAGATCAACTAACAGAATATTAATACCTTTTCTCAGCATTACATTTTAACTTCCAATTCATGAGTATTCATTTCACGTTTCAGATTCAAGTATAAAATAGGGCACAACTTTCATTGTATCACCACTCATTACTTTTCGCTCGGCATTGAATCACCGAATTAAGTAGTAAGTTTTTATATACTTTTTGATAGCAAACATTTTAAAACAGTCATTTACACATTTAATTAAAAATTTGTTGTAAAATTATAGATGCGAAAATAACTATTTAATACTCAAATATTATTTAAAATATTATTTATATCATATTATTATTGTCTCTATAAAAAGACCGCTTGAAAGACTTGGAAAATATAATTTCCATAAAAATTACACCCGTAAAATAAAGACATCTATATAATCTTGTGTTATACACATGTACACAAGAACTGCTTTTTTAAAACTTACTCCCAACTTTCTCATAAAAAAGGCAAAAAATGTGGTTTTTTGTTCCCTGGTGTGATCAATCTTCGAACCTCAAACTAAACGTCAGTGAGCCTATCATTACCGTCATCAGGCCTAGTAACACTGATGTAGTATTCATTAGTTGTATAGTGAGCTTACCGCATATCTACTATTATGTTAATTTTTATTTATTTGTGCTTTTCAGATTTCTAAGAAATACATTATAGTCGGTAGAGATGGCTTCCAAAGGACCTTTTCTCTTCCTTGCCGTTGTCATTCTAGCTATGTTTAGCGCTACTGAAGCCAAACAAGTCTGCAAATGTTTGACCAATATTTTAGGAGGCATAAGCAATATACCGTCCAACAGAGCTAGTTCCGATTGCATAGGAGATTTGGGTTTGTACTCCTACAAATGGTACAGCAACACAGTCGCCGAAACGGAAGACTCTGGCCCTTTCACAGAATGCTGCACTAATAAGGGCTATTTGTTTACATGCTTCAACATCTAAGATTAAGAATTTCAATATGCATTACAAAAACATGAGCCAATTGATCACAAAATATCTTAATACACTTAGATGTTTACCAGCATGTAACTAAATTTCTGAATTATATGTACTTGTCAATTTCAACATTTTTGTGTTACTATAATAAATTTTAAATGTGCCCAAAATTTATAAATGTAGATTTTCCAGTGAGAATGTTTTGCATAAATTAACATACTTCACATTTGCTGCTATGGTTTTGGAAGACTGGAATAAATTTCAAAAAATATTTACAGACAAATGTGTACCAAAGTCCGCTTTTACTCTAATTTTTAAAAAATGTTGGCTGAACTATCAATTATAATCATTAATTTTTTGAAACAGATTCTTAGAAAACGTAATAGTTTTTCACGAAAACTAGAGCATTTCTTGTCACAACTTAAATATTCTACACATAAACAGCTGTCAACATCAATTACTTAATAATAGGATTTGACTGATTTTGTTTAACGAGAGTGATTTTCTTTAAATGAAACCGTTTTTCTTTCGTTTTGACGTAAATGTGACCTATTTTATATTTTTGTAATTGATTTTTCATTCCCTCTACACTCAAAAACATATGAACAAAAGTCATATTTCTAATCTGTGTAACAATTTGTAGGTCGAAAACCTAATTAAGAGTAAACGACTATTTAGACAATTAAGAATTAAAGGCGGAAAGCCCTTAATTGTGTGATTTTCTTGTCAGCTGATTTTGTGTTCAAATTTTGGTTCCATATAGAAACATCTACCGTAAAATCCAAATTAATTGACCAGGATAAACCATTTTTTAAACGTCGTCATTTGTGCGAAAATAAATAGTTGAACCCAGAGGGGTAAATTAAAACGATAGGAGTGAACTATTTTTTCAAGGTAAATTTTTAATTTCTAAAATTGCAGTGTGGCAAGTGGTTTCGGAGGTGACATAATAATATTTTTTACAGAAAACTGGAAAATTTGCTAATTATATTAGGGTTAGTTTCGCTATTTACTCAGGAGGGGTTTCTCACCCAAAAAATGACCACCTTCAAGCCCGAAATCAATTTCAAATCGTGTGAAACGAATCAATGTACAACAATTGTCTTTTCCATCGTATTATTAGACTATGTGCAACATTAAATTGTGTTGCTACTTTGTGTATGGAATTTCTTTTTTCAGCTAAATTATATTGCTTTATTTTAATTTTTGCCGAATGACATTGTATTTTAATGGTCCATTAGGAGTCTGGCTGGATACGAAATTCTGAGAGATACATTTCCAGTGAAATGATAACATTTCGAGCTAAGCTGGAGCTATTGCTGATCATAATCGTAAAATCTAAGTAAATCCTTATCTCCAATACAGTAGCAACTATTGCCATCCCACTAACTCACATACTTATACAAAAAAAGGTTGAATTATTTCGATAAGAGTCAACTAATATTTTTTTTTAAACTTGTTATCGTAAAAATATAATTTAGTTCACCCGGAGGGGGTCAACTATTTTAAACGGGGCTGAATCGACTATAGAATAATAATATTATAGTGCACGACTATTTATTAAAACCAGACTTGACACTACACACTGCATAGTTGGCAGTTAGTACAGCAACACAGTCACCGAAACGGAAAATCTTGTTATACATTTAATTAGATGTTTACCAGCATATAACTAAATTTCTGAATTATATCTGTCAATTTCAACATGCTTTTGTTGCTGTAATAAAGTTTAGACTAGAGATGCAAAATTAATAATATTATAGATTTTCCGGTGAGAATGGTTTGCTAAAATCAAAAATACCTTACTTAATAATCGCTTTCACACCAATTTGTATTTCTGTACTCTGATATGAACTAATAGATACAGTAATTACAATATGTACCAAATCAGCCCCATTAATCACATTCTCAAATGATTTAAGATCATCATCAAAACTGACCTTTTCAATTGATTTTAGGAATACTTTGTGTTGTAGATATTATTTACATACTGAAAATTGGTTATTAATTTTCCAAAAGATTGGAATAAATTTAGAGATTTGGGGACAATAAGAGATAGTCTTTCGTTTTAAGGTCAAAAACGTAATTAACAGTAAACAACTATTTAGACTATTAAAATTTAAAATTGGAAAACCCTTAATTATGTAAGTTTCTCGTCAGCTTACTTTGTCCTCAGATTTGGTGGCATAAAGAAATATGTATTGAGGTCATGTCAAAAATGCATAATAAGTACATCTTATGGTTAATTCCATCCATCATCGAATACAATAATATTATTGCGCCCTACTCATTAAAACCTGACCTTGACATTGTCCTAAATTACCCATCAAATAGGTAGTCATAAAAAGATCAACTAACAGAATATTAATACCTTTTCTCAGCATTACATTTTAACTTCCAATTCATGAGTATTCATTTCACGTTTCAGATTCAAGTATAAAATAGGGCACAACTTTCATTGTATCACCACTCATTACTTTTCGCTCGGCATTGAATCACCGAATTAAGTAGTAAGTTTTTATATACTTTTTGATAGCAAACATTTTAAAACAGTCATTTACACATTTAATTAAAAATTTGTTGTAAAATTATAGATGCGAAAATAACTATTTAATACTCAAATATTATTTAAAATATTATTTATATCATATTATTATTGTCTCTATAAAAAGACCGCTTGAAAGACTTGGAAAATATAATTTCCATAAAAATTACACCCGTAAAATAAAGACATCTATATAATCTTGTGTTATACACATGTACACAAGAACTGCTTTTTTAAAACTTACTCCCAACTTTCTCATAAAAAAGGCAAAAAATGTGGTTTTTTGTTCCCTGGTGTGATCAATCTTCGAACCTCAAACTAAACGTCAGTGAGCCTATCATTACCGTCATCAGGCCTAGTAACACTGATGTAGTATTCATTAGTTGTATAGTGAGCTTACCGCATATCTACTATTATGTTAATTTTTATTTATTTGTGCTTTTCAGATTTCTAAGAAATACATTATAGTCGGTAGAGATGGCTTCCAAAGGACCTTTTCTCTTCCTTGCCGTTGTCATTCTAGCTATGTTTAGCGCTACTGAAGCCAAACAAGTCTGCAAATGTTTGACCAATATTTTAGGAGGCATAAGCAATATACCGTCCAACAGAGCTAGTTCCGATTGCATAGGAGATTTGGGTTTGTACTCCTACAAATGGTACAGCAACACAGTCGCCGAAACGGAAGACTCTGGCCCTTTCACAGAATGCTGCACTAATAAGGGCTATTTGTTTACATGCTTCAACATCTAAGATTAAGAATTTCAATATGCATTACAAAAACATGAGCCAATTGATCACAAAATATCTTAATACACTTAGATGTTTACCAGCATGTAACTAAATTTCTGAATTATATGTACTTGTCAATTTCAACATTTTTGTGTTACTATAATAAATTTTAAATGTGCCCAAAATTTATAAATGTAGATTTTCCAGTGAGAATGTTTTGCATAAATTAACATACTTCACATTTGCTGCTATGGTTTTGGAAGACTGGAATAAATTTCAAAAAATATTTACAGACAAATGTGTACCAAAGTCCGCTTTTACTCTAATTTTTAAAAAATGTTGGCTGAACTATCAATTATAATCATTAATTTTTTGAAACAGATTCTTAGAAAACGTAATAGTTTTTCACGAAAACTAGAGCATTTCTTGTCACAACTTAAATATTCTACACATAAACAGCTGTCAACATCAATTACTTAATAATAGGATTTGACTGATTTTGTTTAACGAGAGTGATTTTCTTTAAATGAAACCGTTTTTCTTTCGTTTTGACGTAAATGTGACCTATTTTATATTTTTGTAATTGATTTTTCATTCCCTCTACACTCAAAAACATATGAACAAAAGTCATATTTCTAATCTGTGTAACAATTTGTAGGTCGAAAACCTAATTAAGAGTAAACGACTATTTAGACAATTAAGAATTAAAGGCGGAAAGCCCTTAATTGTGTGATTTTCTTGTCAGCTGATTTTGTGTTCAAATTTTGGTTCCATATAGAAACATCTACCGTAAAATCCAAATTAATTGACCAGGATAAACCATTTTTTAAACGTCGTCATTTGTGCGAAAATAAATAGTTGAACCCAGAGGGGTAAATTAAAACGATAGGAGTGAACTATTTTTTCAAGGTAAATTTTTAATTTCTAAAATTGCAGTGTGGCAAGTGGTTTCGGAGGTGACATAATAATATTTTTTACAGAAAACTGGAAAATTTGCTAATTATATTAGGGTTAGTTTCGCTATTTACTCAGGAGGGGTTTCTCACCCAAAAAATGACCACCTTCAAGCCCGAAATCAATTTCAAATCGTGTGAAACGAATCAATGTACAACAATTGTCTTTTCCATCGTATTATTAGACTATGTGCAACATTAAATTGTGTTGCTACTTTGTGTATGGAATTTCTTTTTTCAGCTAAATTATATTGCTTTATTTTAATTTTTGCCGAATGACATTGTATTTTAATGGTCCATTAGGAGTCTGGCTGGATACGAAATTCTGAGAGATACATTTCCAGTGAAATGATAACATTTCGAGCTAAGCTGGAGCTATTGCTGATCATAATCGTAAAATCTAAGTAAATCCTTATCTCCAATACAGTAGCAACTATTGCCATCCCACTAACTCACATACTTATACAAAAAAAGGTTGAATTATTTCGATAAGAGTCAACTAATATTTTTTTAAAACTTGTTATCGTAAAAATATAATTTAGTTCACCCGGAGGGGGTCAACTATTTTAAACGGGGCTGAATCGACTATAGAATAATAATATTATAGTGCACGACTATTTATTAAAACCAGACTTGACACTACACACTGCATAGTTGGCAGTTAGTACAGCAACACAGTCACCGAAACGGAAAATCTTGTTATACATTTAATTAGATGTTTACCAGCATATAACTAAATTTCTGAATTATATCTGTCAATTTCAACATGCTTTTGTTGCTGTAATAAAGTTTAGACTAGAGATGCAAAATTAATAATATTATAGATTTTCCGGTGAGAATGGTTTGCTAAAATCAAAATACCTTACTTAATAATCGCTTTCACACCAATTTGTATTTCTGTACTCTGATATGAACTAATAGATACAGTAATTACAATATGTACCAAATCAGCCCCATTAATCACATTCTCAAATGATTTAAGATCATCATCAAAACTGACCTTTTCAATTGATTTTAGGAATACTTTGTGTTGTAGATATTATTTACATACTGAAAATTGGTTATTAATTTTCCAAAAAGATTGGAATAAATTTAGAGATTTGGGGACAATAAGAGATAGTCTTTCGTTTTAAGGTCAAAAACGTAATTAACAGTAAACAACTATTTAGACTATTAAAATTTAAAATTGGAAAACCCTTAATTATGTAAGTTTCTCGTCAGCTTACTTTGTCCTCAGATTTGGTGGCATAAAGAAATATGTATTGAGGTCATGTCAAAAATGCATAATAAGTACATCTTATGGTTAATTCCATCCATCATCGAATACAATAATATTATTGCGCCCTACTCATTAAAACCTGACCTTGACATTGTCCTAAATTACCCATCAAATAGGTAGTCATAAAAAGATCAACTAACAGAATATTAATACCTTTTCTCAGCATTACATTTTAACTTCCAATTCATGAGTATTCATTTCACGTTTCAGATTCAAGTATAAAATAGGGCACAACTTTCATTGTATCACCACTCATTACTTTTCGCTCGGCATTGAATCACCGAATTAAGTAGTAAGTTTTTATATACTTTTTGATAGCAAACATTTTAAAACAGTCATTTACACATTTAATTAAAAATTTGTTGTAAAATTATAGATGCGAAAATAACTATTTAATACTCAAATATTATTTAAAATATTATTTATATCATATTATTATTGTCTCTATAAAAAGACCGCTTGAAAGACTTGGAAAATATAATTTCCATAAAAATTACACCCGTAAAATAAAGACATCTATATAATCTTGTGTTATACACATGTACACAAGAACTGCTTTTTTTAAAACTTACTCCCAACTTTCTCATAAAAAAGGCAAAAAATGTGGTTTTTTGTTCCTGGTGTGATCAATCTTCGAACCTCAAACTAAACGTCAGTGAGCCTATCATTACCGTCATCAGGCCTAGTAACACTGATGTAGTATTCATTAGTTGTATAGTGAGCTTACCGCATATCTACTATTATGTTAATTTTTATTTATTTGTGCTTTTCAGATTTCTAAGAAATACATTATAGTCGGTAGAGATGGCTTCCAAAGGACCTTTTCTCTTCCTTGCCGTTGTCATTCTAGCTATGTTTAGCGCTACTGAAGCCAAACAAGTCTGCAAATGTTTGACCAATATTTTAGGAGGCATAAGCAATATACCGTCCAACAGAGCTAGTTCCGATTGCATAGGAGATTTGGGTTTGTACTCCTACAAATGGTACAGCAACACAGTCGCCGAAACGGAAGACTCTGGCCCTTTCACAGAATGCTGCACTAATAAGGGCTATTTGTTTACATGCTTCAACATCTAAGATTAAGAATTTCAATATGCATTACAAAAACATGAGCCAATTGATCACAAAATATCTTAATACACTTAGATGTTTACCAGCATGTAACTAAATTTCTGAATTATATGTACTTGTCAATTTCAACATTTTTGTGTTACTATAATAAATTTTAAATGTGCCCAAAATTTATAAATGTAGATTTTCCAGTGAGAATGTTTTGCATAAATTAACATACTTCACATTTGCTGCTATGGTTTTGGAAGACTGGAATAAATTTCAAAAAATATTTACAGACAAATGTGTACCAAAGTCCGCTTTTACTCTAATTTTTAAAAAATGTTGGCTGAACTATCAATTATAATCATTAATTTTTTGAAACAGATTCTTAGAAAACGTAATAGTTTTTCACGAAAACTAGAGCATTTCTTGTCACAACTTAAATATTCTACACATAAACAGCTGTCAACATCAATTACTTAATAATAGGATTTGACTGATTTTGTTTAACGAGAGTGATTTTCTTTAAATGAAACCGTTTTTCTTTCGTTTTGACGTAAATGTGACCTATTTTATATTTTTGTAATTGATTTTTCATTCCCTCTACACTCAAAAAACATATGAACAAAAAGTCATATTTCTAATCTGTGTAACAATTTGTAGGTCGAAAACCTAATTAAGAGTAAACGACTATTTAGACAATTAAGAATTAAAGGCGGAAAGCCCTTAATTGTGTGATTTTCTTGTCAGCTGATTTTGTGTTCAAAT
This sequence comes from Tomocerus qinae, assembly GCA_020055645.1. Classification (NCBI taxonomy): domain Eukaryota; kingdom Metazoa; phylum Arthropoda; class Collembola; order Entomobryomorpha; family Tomoceridae; genus Tomocerus; species Tomocerus qinae. The sequence goes on along the minus strand of CM034546.1, from coordinate 44,257,979 downwards.
TTTGGTTCCATATAGAAACATCTACCGTAAAATCCAAATTAATTGACCAGGATAAACCATTTTTTAAACGTCGTCATTTGTGCGAAAATAAATAGTTGAACCCAGAGGGTAAATTAAAACGATAGGAGTGAACTATTTTTTCAAGGTAAATTTTTAATTTCTAAAATTGCAGTGTGGCAAGTGGTTTCGGAGGTGACATAATAATATTTTTTACAGAAAACTGGAAAATTTGCTAATTATATTAGGGTTAGTTTCGCTATTTACTCAGGAGGGGTTTCTCACCCAAAAAATGACCACCTTCAAGCCCGAAATCAATTTCAAATCGTGTGAAACGAATCAATGTACAACAATTGTCTTTTCCATCGTATTATTAGACTATGTGCAACATTAAATTGTGTTGCTACTTTGTGTATGGAATTTCTTTTTTCAGCTAAATTATATTGCTTTATTTTAATTTTTGCCGAATGACATTGTATTTTAATGGTCCATTAGGAGTCTGGCTGGATACGAAATTCTGAGAGATACATTTCCAGTGAAATGATAACATTTCGAGCTAAGCTGGAGCTATTGCTGATCATAATCGTAAAATCTAAGTAAATCCTTATCTCCAATACAGTAGCAACTATTGCCATCCCACTAACTCACATACTTATACAAAAAAAGGTTGAATTATTTCGATAAGAGTCAACTAATATTTTTTTTAAACTTGTTATCGTAAAAATATAATTTAGTTCACCCGGAGGGGGTCAACTATTTTAAACGGGGCTGAATCGACTATAGAATAATAATATTATAGTGCACGACTATTTATTAAAACCAGACTTGACACTACACACTGCATAGTTGGCAGTTAGTACAGCAACACAGTCACCGAAACGGAAAATCTTGTTATACATTTAATTAGATGTTTACCAGCATATAACTAAATTTCTGAATTATATCTGTCAATTTCAACATGCTTTTGTTGCTGTAATAAAGTTTAGACTAGAGATGCAAAATTAATAATATTATAGATTTTCCGGTGAGAATGGTTTGCTAAAATCAAAAATACCTTACTTAATAATCGCTTTCACACCAATTTGTATTTCTGTACTCTGATATGAACTAATAGATACAGTAATTACAATATGTACCAAATCAGCCCCATTAATCACATTCTCAAATGATTTAAGATCATCATCAAAACTGACCTTTTCAATTGATTTTAGGAATACTTTGTGTTGTAGATATTATTTACATACTGAAAATTGGTTATTAATTTTCCAAAAGATTGGAATAAATTTAGAGATTTGGGGACAATAAGAGATAGTCTTTCGTTTTAAGGTCAAAAACGTAATTAACAGTAAACAACTATTTAGACTATTAAAATTTAAAATTGGAAAACCCTTAATTATGTAAGTTTCTCGTCAGCTTACTTTGTCCTCAGATTTGGTGGCATAAAGAAATATGTATTGAGGTCATGTCAAAAATGCATAATAAGTACATCTTATGGTTAATTCCATCCATCATCGAATACAATAATATTATTGCGCCCTACTCATTAAAACCTGACCTTGACATTGTCCTAAATTACCCATCAAATAGGTAGTCATAAAAAGATCAACTAACAGAATATTAATACCTTTTCTCAGCATTACATTTTAACTTCCAATTCATGAGTATTCATTTCACGTTTCAGATTCAAGTATAAAATAGGGCACAACTTTCATTGTATCACCACTCATTACTTTTCGCTCGGCATTGAATCACCGAATTAAGTAGTAAGTTTTTATATACTTTTTGATAGCAAACATTTTAAAACAGTCATTTACACATTTAATTAAAAATTTGTTGTAAAATTATAGATGCGAAAATAACTATTTAATACTCAAATATTATTTAAAATATTATTTATATCATATTATTATTGTCTCTATAAAAAGACCGCTTGAAAGACTTGGAAAATATAATTTCCATAAAAATTACACCCGTAAAATAAAGACATCTATATAATCTTGTGTTATACACATGTACACAAGAACTGCTTTTTTTAAAACTTACTCCCAACTTTCTCATAAAAAAGGCAAAAAATGTGGTTTTTTGTTCCCTGGTGTGATCAATCTTCGAACCTCAAACTAAACGTCAGTGAGCCTATCATTACCGTCATCAGGCCTAGTAACACTGATGTAGTATTCATTAGTTGTATAGTGAGCTTACCGCATATCTACTATTATGTTAATTTTTATTTATTTGTGCTTTTCAGATTTCTAAGAAATACATTATAGTCGGTAGAGATGGCTTCCAAAGGACCTTTTCTCTTCCTTGCCGTTGTCATTCTAGCTATGTTTAGCGCTACTGAAGCCAAACAAGTCTGCAAATGTTTGACCAATATTTTAGGAGGCATAAGCAATATACCGTCCAACAGAGCTAGTTCCGATTGCATAGGAGATTTGGGTTTGTACTCCTACAAATGGTACAGCAACACAGTCGCCGAAACGGAAGACTCTGGCCCTTTCACAGAATGCTGCACTAATAAGGGCTATTTGTTTACATGCTTCAACATCTAAGATTAAGAATTTCAATATGCATTACAAAAACATGAGCCAATTGATCACAAAATATCTTAATACACTTAGATGTTTACCAGCATGTAACTAAATTTCTGAATTATATGTACTTGTCAATTTCAACATTTTTGTGTTACTATAATAAATTTTAAATGTGCCCAAAATTTATAAATGTAGATTTTCCAGTGAGAATGTTTTGCATAAATTAACATACTTCACATTTGCTGCTATGGTTTTGGAAGACTGGAATAAATTTCAAAAAATATTTACAGACAAATGTGTACCAAAGTCCGCTTTTACTCTAATTTTTAAAAAATGTTGGCTGAACTATCAATTATAATCATTAATTTTTTGAAACAGATTCTTAGAAAACGTAATAGTTTTTCACGAAAACTAGAGCATTTCTTGTCACAACTTAAATATTCTACACATAAACAGCTGTCAACATCAATTACTTAATAATAGGATTTGACTGATTTTGTTTAACGAGAGTGATTTTCTTTAAATGAAACCGTTTTTCTTTCGTTTTGACGTAAATGTGACCTATTTTATATTTTTGTAATTGATTTTTCATTCCCTCTACACTCAAAAACATATGAACAAAAGTCATATTTCTAATCTGTGTAACAATTTGTAGGTCGAAAACCTAATTAAGAGTAAACGACTATTTAGACAATTAAGAATTAAAGGCGGAAAGCCCTTAATTGTGTGATTTTCTTGTCAGCTGATTTTGTGTTCAAATTTTGGTTCCATATAGAAACATCTACCGTAAAATCCAAATTAATTGACCAGGATAAACCATTTTTTAAACGTCGTCATTTGTGCGAAAATAAATAGTTGAACCCAGAGGGGTAAATTAAAACGATAGGAGTGAACTATTTTTTCAAGGTAAATTTTTAATTTCTAAAATTGCAGTGTGGCAAGTGGTTTCGGAGGTGACATAATAATATTTTTTACAGAAAACTGGAAAATTTGCTAATTATATTAGGGTTAGTTTCGCTATTTACTCAGGAGGGGTTTCTCACCCAAAAAATGACCACCTTCAAGCCCGAAATCAATTTCAAATCGTGTGAAACGAATCAATGTACAACAATTGTCTTTTCCATCGTATTATTAGACTATGTGCAACATTAAATTGTGTTGCTACTTTGTGTATGGAATTTCTTTTTCAGCTAAATTATATTGCTTTATTTTAATTTTTGCCGAATGACATTGTATTTTAATGGTCCATTAGGAGTCTGGCTGGATACGAAATTCTGAGAGATACATTTCCAGTGAAATGATAACATTTTGAGCTAAGCTGGAGCTATTGCTGATCATAATCGTAAAATCTAAGTAAATCCTTATCTCCAATACAGTAGCAACTATTGCCATCCCACTAACTCACATACTTATACAAAAAAAGGTTGAATTATTTCGATAAGAGTCAACTAATATTTTTTTAAAACTTGTTATCGTAAAAATATAATTTAGTTCACCCGGAGGGGGTCAACTATTTTAAACGGGGCTGAATCGACTATAGAATAATAATATTATAGTGCACGACTATTTATTAAAACCAGACTTGACACTACACACTGCATAGTTGGCAGTTAGTACAGCAACACAGTCACCGAAACGGAAAATCTTGTTATACATTTAATTAGATGTTTACCAGCATATAACTAAATTTCTGAATTATATCTGTCAATTTCAACATGCTTTTGTTGCTGTAATAAAGTTTAGACTAGAGATGCAAAATTAATAATATTATAGATTTTCCGGTGAGAATGGTTTGCTAAAATCAAAAATACCTTACTTAATAATCGCTTTCACACCAATTTGTATTTCTGTACTCTGATATGAACTAATAGATACAGTAATTACAATATGTACCAAATCAGCCCCATTAATCACATTCTCAAATGATTTAAGATCATCATCAAAACTGACCTTTTCAATTGATTTTAGGAATACTTTGTGTTGTAGATATTATTTACATACTGAAAATTGGTTATTAATTTTCCAAAAGATTGGAATAAATTTAGAGATTTGGGGACAATAAGAGATAGTCTTTCGTTTTAAGGTCAAAAACGTAATTAACAGTAAACAACTATTTAGACTATTAAAATTTAAAATTGGAAAACCCTTAATTATGTAAGTTTCTCGTCAGCTTACTTTGTCCTCAGATTTGGTGGCATAAAGAAATATGTATTGAGGTCATGTCAAAAATGCATAATAAGTACATCTTATGGTTAATTCCATCCATCATCGAATACAATAATATTATTGCGCCCTACTCATTAAAACCTGACCTTGACATTGTCCTAAATTACCCATCAAATAGGTAGTCATAAAAAGATCAACTAACAGAATATTAATACCTTTTCTCAGCATTACATTTTAACTTCCAATTCATGAGTATTCATTTCACGTTTCAGATTCAAGTATAAAATAGGGCACAACTTTCATTGTATCACCACTCATTACTTTTCGCTCGGCATTGAATCACCGAATTAAGTAGTAAGTTTTTATATACTTTTTGATAGCAAACATTTTAAAACAGTCATTTACACATTTAATTAAAAATTTGTTGTAAAATTATAGATGCGAAAATAACTATTTAATACTCAAATATTATTTAAAATATTATTTATATCATATTATTATTGTCTCTATAAAAAGACCGCTTGAAAGACTTGGAAAATATAATTTCCATAAAAATTACACCCGTAAAATAAAGACATCTATATAATCTTGTGTTATACACATGTACACAAGAACTGCTTTTTTTAAAACTTACTCCCAACTTTCTCATAAAAAAGGCAAAAAATGTGGTTTTTTGTTCCCTGGTGTGATCAATCTTCGAACCTCAAACTAAACGTCAGTGAGCCTATCATTACCGTCATCAGGCCTAGTAACACTGATGTAGTATTCATTAGTTGTATAGTGAGCTTACCGCATATCTACTATTATGTTAATTTTTATTTATTTGTGCTTTTCAGATTTCTAAGAAATACATTATAGTCGGTAGAGATGGCTTCCAAAGGACCTTTTCTCTTCCTTGCCGTTGTCATTCTAGCTATGTTTAGCGCTACTGAAGCCAAACAAGTCTGCAAATGTTTGACCAATATTTTAGGAGGCATAAGCAATATACCGTCCAACAGAGCTAGTTCCGATTGCATAGGAGATTTGGGTTTGTACTCCTACAAATGGTACAGCAACACAGTCGCCGAAACGGAAGACTCTGGCCCTTTCACAGAATGCTGCACTAATAAGGGCTATTTGTTTACATGCTTCAACATCTAAGATTAAGAATTTCAATATGCATTACAAAAACATGAGCCAATTGTTCACAAAATATCTTAATACACTTAGATGTTTACCAGCATGTAACTAAATTTCTGAATTATATGTACTTGTCAATTTCAACATTTTTGTGTTACTATAATAAATTTTAAATGTGCCCAAAATTTATAAATGTAGATTTTCCAGTGAGAATGTTTTGCATAAATTAACATTCTTCACATTTGCTGCTATGGTTTTGGAAGACTGGAATAAATTTCAAAAAATATTTACAGACAAATGTGTACCAAAGTCCGCTTTACTCTAATTTTTAAAAAAATGTTGGCTGAACTATCAATTATAATCATTAATTTTTTGAAACAGATTCTTAGAAAACGTAATAGTTTTTCACGAAAACTAGAGCATTTCTTGTCACAACTTAAATATTCTACACATAAACAGCTGTCAACATCAATTACTTAATAATAGGATTTGACTGATTTTGTTTAACGAGAGTGATTTTCTTTAAATGAAACCGTTTTTCTTTCGTTTTGACGTAAATGTGACCTATTTTATATTTTTGTAATTGATTTTTCATTCCCTCTACACTCAAAAACATATGAACAAAAGTCATATTTCTAATCTGTGTAACAATTTGTAGGTCGAAAACCTAATTAAGAGTAAACGACTATTTAGACAATTAAGAATTAAAGGCGGAAAGCCCTTAATTGTGTGATTTTCTTGTCAGCTGATTTTGTGTTCAAATTTTGGTTCCATATAGAAACATCTACCGTAAAATCCAAATTAATTGACCAGGATAAACCATTTTTTAAACGTCGTCATTTGTGCGAAAATAAATAGTTGAACCCAGAGGGGTAAATTAAAACGATAGGAGTGAACTATTTTTCAAGGTAAATTTTTAATTTCTAAAATTGCAGTGTGGCAAGTGGTTTCGGAGGTGACATAATAATATTTTTTACAGAAAACTGGAAAATTTGCTAATTATATTAGGGTTAGTTTCGCTATTTACTCAGGAGGGGTTTCTCACCCAAAAAATGACCACCTTCAAGCCCGAAATCAATTTCAAATCGTGTGAAACGAATCAATGTACAACAATTGTCTTTTCCATCGTATTATTAGACTATGTGCAACATTAAATTGTGTTGCTACTTTGTGTATGGAATTTCTTTTTTCAGCTAAATTATATTGCTTTATTTTAATTTTTGCCGAATGACATTGTATTTTAATGGTCCATTAGGAGTCTGGCTGGCTACGAAATTCTGAGAGATACATTTCCAGTGAAATGATAACATTTCGAGCTAAGCTGGAGCTATTGCTGATCATAATCGTAAAATCTAAAGTAAATCCCTATCTCCAATACAGTAGCAACTATTGCCATCCCACTAACTCACATACTTATACAAACAAAGGTTGAATTATTTCGATAAGAGTCAACTAATATTTTTTAAAACTTGTTATCGTAAAAATATAATTTAGTTCACCCGGAGGGGGTCAACTATTTTAAACGGGGCTGAATCGACTATAGAATAATAATATTATAGTGCACGACTATTTATTAAAACCAGACTTGACACTACACACTGCATAGTTGGCAGTTAGTACAGCAACACAGTCACCGAAACGGAAAATCTTGTTATACATTTAATTAGATGTTTACCAGCATATAACTAAATTTCTGAATTATATCTGTCAATTTCAACATGCTTTTGTTGCTGTAATAAAGTTTAGACTAGAGATGCAAAATTAATAATATTATAGATTTTCCGGTGAGAATGGTTTGCTAAAATCAAAAATACCTTACTTAATAATCGCTTTCACACCAATTTGTATTTCTGTACTCTGATATGAACTAATAGATACAGTAATTACAATATGTACCAAATCAGCCCCATTAATCACATTCTCAAATGATTTAAGATCATCATCAAAACTGACCTTTTCAATTGATTTTAGGAATACTTTGTGTTGTAGATATTATTTACATACTGAAAATTGGTTATTAATTTTCCAAAAGATTGGAATAAATTTAGAGATTTGGGGACAATAAGAGATAGTCTTTCGTTTTAAGGTCAAAAACGTAATTAACAGTAAACAACTATTTAGACTATTAAAATTTAAAATTGGAAAACCCTTAATTATGTAAGTTTCTCGTCAGCTTACTTTGTCCTCAGATTTGGTGGCATAAAGAAATATGTATTGAGGTCATGTCAAAAATGCATAATAAGTACATCTTATGGTTAATTCCATCCATCATCGAATACAATAATATTATTGCGCCCTACTCATTAAAACCTGACCTTGACATTGTCCTAAATTACCCATCAAATAGGTAGTCATAAAAAGATCAACTAACAGAATATTAATACCTTTTCTCAGCATTACATTTTAACTTCCAATTCATGAGTATTCATTTCACGTTTCAGATTCAAGTATAAAATAGGGCACAACTTTCATTGTATCACCACTCATTACTTTTCGCTCGGCATTGAATCACCGAATTAAGTAGTAAGTTTTTATATACTTTTTGATAGCAAACATTTTAAAACAGTCATTTACACATTTAATTAAAAATTTGTTGTAAAATTATAGATGCGAAAATAACTATTTAATACTCAAATATTATTTAAAATATTATTTATATCATATTATTATTGTCTCTATAAAAAGACCGCTTGAAAGACTTGGAAAATATAATTTCCATAAAAATTACACCCGTAAAATAAAGACATCTATATAATCTTGTGTTATACACATGTACACAAGAACTGCTTTTTTTAAAACTTACTCCCAACTTTCTCATAAAAAAGGCAAAAAATGTGGTTTTTTGTTCCCTGGTGTGATCAATCTTCGAACCTCAAACTAAACGTCAGTGAGCCTATCATTACCGTCATCAGGCCTAGTAACACTGATGTAGTATTCATTAGTTGTATAGTGAGCTTACCGCATATCTACTATTATGTTAATTTTTATTTATTTGTGCTTTTCAGATTTCTAAGAAATACATTATAGTCGGTAGAGATGGCTTCCAAAGGACCTTTTCTCTTCCTTGCCGTTGTCATTCTAGCTATGTTTAGCGCTACTGAAGCCAAACAAGTCTGCAAATGTTTGACCAATATTTTAGGAGGCATAAGCAATATACCGTCCAACAGAGCTAGTTCCGATTGCATAGGAGATTTGGGTTTGTACTCCTACAAATGGTACAGCAACACAGTCGCCGAAACGGAAGACTCTGGCCCTTTCACAGAATGCTGCACTAATAAGGGCTATTTGTTTACATGCTTCAACATCTAAGATTAAGAATTTCAATATGCATTACAAAAACATGAGCCAATTGATCACAAAATATCTTAATACACTTAGATGTTTACCAGCATGTAACTAAATTTCTGAATTATATGTACTTGTCAATTTCAACATTTTTGTGTTACTATAATAAATTTTAAATGTGCCCAAAATTTATAAATGTAGATTTTCCAGTGAGAATGTTTTGCATAAATTAACATTCTTCACATTTGCTGCTATGGTTTTGGAAGACTGGAATAAATTTCAAAAAATATTTACAGACAAATGTGTACCAAAGTCCGCTTTTACTCTAATTTTTAAAAAATGTTGGCTGAACTATCAATTATAATCATTAATTTTTTGAAACAGATTCTTAGAAAACGTAATAGTTTTTCACGAAAACTAGAGCATTTCTTGTCACAACTTAAATATTCTACACATAAACAGCTGTCAACATCAATTACTTAATAATAGGATTTGACTGATTTTGTTTAACGAGAGTGATTTTCTTTAAATGAAACCGTTTTTCTTTCGTTTTGACGTAAATGTGACCTATTTTATATTTTTGTAATTGATTTTTCATTCCCTCTACACTCAAAAACATATGAACAAAAGTCATATTTCTAATCTGTGTAACAATTTGTAGGTCGAAAACCTAATTAAGAGTAAACGACTATTTAGACAATTAAGAATTAAAGGCGGAAAGCCCTTAATTGTGTGATTTTCTTGTCAGCTGATTTTGTGTTCAAATTTTGGTTCCATATAGAAACATCTACCGTAAAATCCAAATTAATTGACCAGGATAAACCATTTTTTAAACGTCGTCATTTGTGCGAAAATAAATAGTTGAACCCAGAGGGGTAAATTAAAACGATAGGAGTGAACTATTTTTTCAAGGTAAATTTTTAATTTCTAAAATTGCAGTGTGGCAAGTGGTTTCGGAGGTGACATAATAATATTTTTTACAGAAAACTGGAAAATTTGCTAATTATATTAGGGTTAGTTTCGCTATTTACTCAGGAGGGGTTTCTCACCCAAAAAATGACCACCTTCAAGCCCGAAATCAATTTCAAATCGTGTGAAACGAATCAATGTACAACAATTGTCTTTTCCATCGTATTATTAGACTATGTGCAACATTAAATTGTGTTGCTACTTTGTGTATGGAATTTCTTTTTTCAGCTAAATTATATTGCTTTATTTTAATTTTTGCCGAATGACATTGTATTTTAATGGTCCATTAGGAGTCTGGCTGGCTACGAAATTCTGAGAGATACATTTCCAGTGAAATGATAACATTTCGAGCTAAGCTGGAGCTATTGCTGATCATAATCGTAAAATCTAAGTAAATCCCTATCTCCAATACAGTAGCAACTATTGCCATCCCACTAACTCACATACTTATACAAAAAAAGGTTGAATTATTTCGATAAGAGTCAACTAATATTTTTTTAAAACTTGTTATCGTAAAAATATAATTTAGTTCACCCGGAGGGGGTCAACTATTTTAAACGGGGCTGAATCGACTATAGAATAATAATATTATAGTGCACGACTATTTATTAAAACCAGACTTGACACTACACACTGCATAGTTGGCAGTTAGTACAGCAACACAGTCACCGAAACGGAAAATCTTGTTATACATTTAATTAGATGTTTACCAGCATATAACTAAATTTCTGAATTATATCTGTCAATTTCAACATGCTTTTGTTGCTGTAATAAAGTTTAGACTAGAGATGCAAAATTAATAATATTATAGATTTTCCGGTGAGAATGGTTTGCTAAAATCAAAAATACCTTACTTAATAATCGCTTTCACACCAATTTGTATTTCTGTACTCTGATATGAACTAATAGATACAGTAATTACAATATGTACCAAATCAGCCCCATTAATCACATTCTCAAATGATTTAAGATCATCATCAAAACTGACCTTTTCAATTGATTTTAGGAATACTTTGTGTTGTAGATATTATTTACATACTGAAAATTGGTTATTAATTTTCCAAAAGATTGGAATAAATTTAGAGATTTGGGGACAATAAGAGATAGTCTTTCGTTTTAAGGTCAAAAACGTAATTAACAGTAAACAACTATTTAGACTATTAAAATTTAAAATTGGAAAACCCTTAATTATGTAAGTTTCTCGTCAGCTTACTTTGTCCTCAGATTTGGTGGCATAAAGAAATATGTATTGAGGTCATGTCAAAAATGCATAATAAGTACATCTTATGGTTAATTCCATCCATCATCGAATACAATAATATTATTGCGCCCTACTCATTAAAACCTGACCTTGACATTGTCCTAAATTACCCATCAAATAGGTAGTCATAAAAAGATCAACTAACAGAATATTAATACCTTTTCTCAGCATTACATTTTAACTTCCAATTCATGAGTATTCATTTCACGTTTCAGATTCAAGTATAAAATAGGGCACAACTTTCATTGTATCACCACTCATTACTTTTCGCTCGGCATTGAATCACCGAATTAAGTAGTAAGTTTTTATATACTTTTTGATAGCAAACATTTTAAAACAGTCATTTACACATTTAATTAAAAATTTGTTGTAAAATTATAGATGCGAAAATAACTATTTAATACTCAAATATTATTTAAAATATTATTTATATCATATTATTATTGTCTCTATAAAAAGACCGCTTGAAAGACTTGGAAAATATAATTTCCATAAAAATTACACCCGTAAAATAAAGACATCTATATAATCTTGTGTTATACACATGTACACAAGAACTGCTTTTTTTAAAACTTACTCCCAACTTTCTCATAAAAAAGGCAAAAAATGTGGTTTTTTGTTCCCTGGTGTGATCAATCTTCGAACCTCAAACTAAACGTCAGTGAGCCTATCATTACCGTCATCAGGCCTAGTAACACTGATGTAGTATTCATTAGTTGTATAGTGAGCTTACCGCATATCTACTATTATGTTAATTTTTATTTATTTGTGCTTTTCAGATTTCTAAGAAATACATTATAGTCGGTAGAGATGGCTTCCAAAGGACCTTTTCTCTTCCTTGCCGTTGTCATTCTAGCTATGTTTAGCGCTACTGAAGCCAAACAAGTCTGCAAATGTTTGACCAATATTTTAGGAGGCATAAGCAATATACCGTCCAACAGAGCTAGTTCCGATTGCATAGGAGATTTGGGTTTGTACTCCTACAAATGGTACAGCAACACAGTCGCCGAAACGGGAAGACTCTGGCCCTTTCACAGAATGCTGCACTAATAAGGGCTATTTGTTTACATGCTTCAACATCTAAGATTAAGAATTTCAATATGCATTACAAAAACATGAGCCAATTGTTCACAAAATATCTTAATACACTTAGATGTTTACCAGCATGTAACTAAATTTCTGAATTATATGTACTTGTCAATTTCAACATTTTTGTGTTACTATAATAAATTTTAAATGTGCCCAAAATTTATAAATGTAGATTTTCCAGTGAGAATGTTTTGCATAAATTAACATTCTTCACATTTGCTGCTATGGTTTTGGAAGACTGGAATAAATTTCAAAAAATATTTACAGACAAATGTGTACCAAAGTCCGCTTTTACTCTAATTTTTAAAAAATGTTGGCTGAACTATCAATTATAATCATTAATTTTTTGAAACAGATTCTTAGAAAACGTAATAGTTTTTCACGAAAACTAGAGCATTTCTTGTCACAACTTAAATATTCTACACATAAACAGCTGTCAACATCAATTACTTAATAATAGGATTTGACTGATTTTGTTTAACGAGAGTGATTTTCTTTAAATGAAACCGTTTTTCTTTCGTTTTGACGTAAATGTGACCTATTTTATATTTTTGTAATTGATTTTTCATTCCCTCTACACTCAAAAACATATGAACAAAAGTCATATTTCTAATCTGTGTAACAATTTGTAGGTCGAAAAACCTAATTAAGAGTAAACGACTATTTAGACAATTAAGAATTAAAGGCGGAAAGCCCTTAATTGTGTGATTTTCTTGTCAGCTGATTTTGTGTTCAAATTTTGGTTCCATATAGAAACATCTACCGTAAAATCCAAATTAATTGACCAGGATAAACCATTTTTTAAACGTCGTCATTTGTGCGAAAATAAATAGTTGAACCCAGAGGGGTAAATTAAAACGATAGGAGTGAACTATTTTTCAAGGTAAATTTTTAATTTCTAAAATTGCAGTGTGGCAAGTGGTTTCGGAGGTGACATAATAATATTTTTTACAGAAAACTGGAAAATTTGCTAATTATATTAGGGTTAGTTTCGCTATTTACTCAGGAGGGGTTTCTCACCCAAAAAATGACCACCTTCAAGCCCGAAATCAATTTCAAATCGTGTGAAACGAATCAATGTACAACAATTGTCTTTTCCATCGTATTATTAGACTATGTGCAACATTAAATTGTGTTGCTACTTTGTGTATGGAATTTCTTTTTTCAGCTAAATTATATTGCTTTATTTTAATTTTTGCCGAATGACATTGTATTTTAATGGTCCATTAGGAGTCTGGCTGGCTACGAAATTCTGAGAGATACATTTCCAGTGAAATGATAACATTTCGAGCTAAGCTGGAGCTATTGCTGATCATAATCGTAAAATCTAAGTAAATCCCTATCTCCAATACAGTAGCAACTATTGCCATCCCACTAACTCACATACTTATACAAAAAAAGGTTGAATTATTTCGATAAGAGTCAACTAATATTTTTTTAAAACTTGTTATCGTAAAAATATAATTTAGTTCACCCGGAGGGGTCAACTATTTTAAACGGGGCTGAATCGACTATAGAATAATAATATTATAGTGCACGACTATTTATTAAAACCAGACTTGACACTACACACTGCATAGTTGGCAGTTAGTACAGCAACACAGTCACCGAAACGGAAAATCTTGTTATACATTTAATTAGATGTTTACCAGCATATAACTAAATTTCTGAATTATATCTGTCAATTTCAACATGCTTTTGTTGCTGTAATAAAGTTTAGACTAGAGATGCAAAATTAATAATATTATAGATTTTCCGGTGAGAATGGTTTGCTAAAATCAAAAATACCTTACTTAATAATCGCTTTCACACCAATTTGTATTTCTGTACTCTGATATGAACTAATAGATACAGTAATTACAATATGTACCAAATCAGCCCCATTAATCACATTCTCAAATGATTTAAGATCATCATCAAAACTGACCTTTTCAATTGATTTTAGGAATACTTTGTGTTGTAGATATTATTTACATACTGAAAATTGGTTATTAATTTTCCAAAAGATTGGAATAAATTTAGAGATTTGGGGACAATAAGAGATAGTCTTTCGTTTTAAGGTCAAAAACGTAATTAACAGTAAACAACTATTTAGACTATTAAAATTTAAAATTGGAAAACCCTTAATTATGTAAGTTTCTCGTCAGCTTACTTTGTCCTCAGATTTGGTGGCATAAAGAAATATGTATTGAGGTCATGTCAAAAATGCATAATAAGTACATCTTATGGTTAATTCCATCCATCATCGAATACAATAATATTATTGCGCCCTACTCATTAAAACCTGACCTTGACATTGTCCTAAATTACCCATCAAATAGGTAGTCATAAAAAGATCAACTAACAGAATATTAATACCTTTTCTCAGCATTACATTTTAACTTCCAATTCATGAGTATTCATTTCACGTTTCAGATTCAAGTATAAAATAGGGCACAACTTTCATTGTATCACCACTCATTACTTTTCGCTCGGCATTGAATCACCGAATTAAGTAGTAAGTTTTTATATACTTTTTGATAGCAAACATTTTAAAACAGTCATTTACACATTTAATTAAAAATTTGTTGTAAAATTATAGATGCGAAAATAACTATTTAATACTCAAATATTATTTAAAATATTATTTATATCATATTATTATTGTCTCTATAAAAAGACCGCTTGAAAGACTTGGAAAATATAATTTCCATAAAAATTACACCCGTAAAATAAAGACATCTATATAATCTTGTGTTATACACATGTACACAAGAACTGCTTTTTTTAAAACTTACTCCCAACTTTCTCATAAAAAAGGCAAAAAATGTGGTTTTTTGTTCCCTGGTGTGATCAATCTTCGAACCTCAAACTAAACGTCAGTGAGCCTATCATTACCGTCATCAGGCCTAGTAACACTGATGTAGTATTCATTAGTTGTATAGTGAGCTTACCGCATATCTACTATTATGTTAATTTTTATTTATTTGTGCTTTTCAGATTTCTAAGAAATACATTATAGTCGGTAGAGATGGCTTCCAAAGGACCTTTTCTCTTCCTTGCCGTTGTCATTCTAGCTATGTTTAGCGCTACTGAAGCCAAACAAGTCTGCAAATGTTTGACCAATATTTTAGGAGGCATAAGCAATATACCGTCCAACAGAGCTAGTTCCGATTGCATAGGAGATTTGGGTTTGTACTCCTACAAATGGTACAGCAACACAGTCGCCGAAACGGAAGACTCTGGCCCTTTCACAGAATGCTGCACTAATAAGGGCTATTTGTTTACATGCTTCAACATCTAAGATTAAGAATTTCAATATGCATTACAAAAACATGAGCCAATTGTTCACAAAATATCTTAATACACTTAGATGTTTACCAGCATGTAACTAAATTTCTGAATTATATGTACTTGTCAATTTCAACATTTTTGTGTTACTATAATAAATTTTAAATGTGCCCAAAATTTATAAATGTAGATTTTCCAGTGAGAATGTTTTGCATAAATTAACATTCTTCACATTTGCTGCTATGGTTTTGGAAGACTGGAATAAATTTCAAAAAATATTTACAGACAAATGTGTACCAAAGTCCGCTTTTACTCTAATTTTTAAAAAATGTTGGCTGAACTATCAATTATAATCATTAATTTTTTGAAACAGATTCTTAGAAAACGTAATAGTTTTTCACGAAAACTAGAGCATTTCTTGTCACAACTTAAATATTCTACACATAAACAGCTGTCAACATCAATTACTTAATAATAGGATTTGACTGATTTTGTTTAACGAGAGTGATTTTCTTTAAATGAAACCGTTTTTCTTTCTGTTTTGACGTAAATGTGACCTATTTTATATTTTTGTAATTGATTTTTCATTCCCTCTACACTCAAAAACATATGAACAAAAGTCATATTTCTAATCTGTGTAACAATTTGTAGGTCGAAAACCTAATTAAGAGTAAACGACTATTTAGACAATTAAGAATTAAAGGCGGAAAGCCCTTAATTGTGTGATTTTCTTGTCAGCTGATTTTGTGTTCAAATTTTGGTTCCATATAGAAACATCTACCGTAAAATCCAAATTAATTGACCAGGATAAACCATTTTTTAAACGTCGTCATTTGTGCGAAAATAAATAGTTGAACCCAGAGGGGTAAATTAAAACGATAGGAGTGAACTATTTTTTCAAGGTAAATTTTTAATTTCTAAAATTGCAGTGTGGCAAGTGGTTTCGGAGGTGACATAATAATATTTTTTACAGAAAACTGGAAAATTTGCTAATTATATTAGGGTTAGTTTCGCTATTTACTCAGGAGGGGTTTCTCACCCAAAAAATGACCACCTTCAAGCCCGAAATCAATTTCAAATCGTGTGAAACGAATCAATGTACAACAATTGTCTTTTCCATCGTATTATTAGACTATGTGCAATATTAAATTGTGTTGCTACTTTGTGTATGGAATTTCTTTTTTCAGCTAAATTATATTGCTTTATTTTAATTTTTGCCGAATGACATTGTATTTTAATGGTCCATTAGGAGTCTGGCTGGCTACGAAATTCTGAGAGATACATTTCCAGTGAAATGATAACATTTCGAGCTAAGCTGGAGCTATTGCTGATCATAATCGTAAAATCTAAGTAAATCCCTATCTCCAATACAGTAGCAACTATTGCCATCCCACTAACTCACATACTTATACAAAAAAAGGTTGAATTATTTCGATAAGAGTCAACTAATATTTTTTTAAAACTTGTTATCGTAAAAATATAATTTAGTTCACCCGGAGGGGGTCAACTATTTTAAACGGGGCTGAATCGACTATAGAATAATAATATTATAGTGCACGACTATTTATTAAAACCAGACTTGACACTACACACTGCATAGTTGGCAGTTAGTACAGCAACACAGTCACCGAAACGGAAAATCTTGTTATACATTTAATTAGATGTTTACCAGCATATAACTAAATTTCTGAATTATATCTGTCAATTTCAACATGCTTTTGTTGCTGTAATAAAGTTTAGACTAGAGATGCAAAATTAATAATATTATAGATTTTCCGGTGAGAATGGTTTGCTAAAATCAAAAATACCTTACTTAATAATCGCTTTCACACCAATTTGTATTTCTGTACTCTGATATGAACTAATAGATACAGTAATTACAATATGTACCAAATCAGCCCCATTAATCACATTCTCAAATGATTTAAGATCATCATCAAAACTGACCTTTTCAATTGATTTTAGGAATACTTTGTGTTGTAGATATTATTTACATACTGAAAATTGGTTATTAATTTTCCAAAAGATTGGAATAAATTTAGAGATTTGGGGACAATAAGAGATAGTCTTTCGTTTTAAGGTCAAAAACGTAATTAACAGTAAACAACTATTTAGACTATTAAAATTTAAAATTGGAAAACCCTTAATTATGTAAGTTTCTCGTCAGCTTACTTTGTCCTCAGATTTGGTGGCATAAAGAAATATGTATTGAGGTCATGTCAAAAATGCATAATAAGTACATCTTATGGTTAATTCCATCCATCATCGAATACAATAATATTATTGCGCCCTACTCATTAAAACCTGACCTTGACATTGTCCTAAATTACCCATCAAATAGGTAGTCATAAAAAGATCAACTAACAGAATATTAATACCTTTTCTCAGCATTACATTTTAACTTCCAATTCATGAGTAT
This sequence comes from Tomocerus qinae, assembly GCA_020055645.1. Classification (NCBI taxonomy): domain Eukaryota; kingdom Metazoa; phylum Arthropoda; class Collembola; order Entomobryomorpha; family Tomoceridae; genus Tomocerus; species Tomocerus qinae. The sequence goes on along the minus strand of CM034546.1, from coordinate 44,239,873 downwards.
TCATTTCACGTTTCAGATTCAAGTATAAAATAGGGCACAACTTTCATTGTATCACCACTCATTACTTTTCGCTCGGCATTGAATCACCGAATTAAGTAGTAAGTTTTTATATACTTTTTGATAGCAAACATTTTAAAACAGTCATTTACACATTTAATTAAAAATTTGTTGTAAAATTATAGATGCGAAAATAACTATTTAATACTCAAATATTATTTAAAATATTATTTATATCATATTATTATTGTCTCTATAAAAAGACCGCTTGAAAGACTTGGAAAATATAATTTCCATAAAAATTACACCCGTAAAATAAAGACATCTATATAATCTTGTGTTATACACATGTACACAAGAACTGCTTTTTTAAAACTTACTCCCAACTTTCTCATAAAAAAGGCAAAAAATGTGGTTTTTTGTTCCCTGGTGTGATCAATCTTCGAACCTCAAACTAAACGTCAGTGAGCCTATCATTACCGTCATCAGGCCTAGTAACACTGATGTAGTATTCATTAGTTGTATAGTGAGCTTACCGCATATCTACTATTATGTTAATTTTTATTTATTTGTGCTTTTCAGATTTCTAAGAAATACATTATAGTCGGTAGAGATGGCTTCCAAAGGACCTTTTCTCTTCCTTGCCGTTGTCATTCTAGCTATGTTTAGCGCTACTGAAGCCAAACAAGTCTGCAAATGTTTGACCAATATTTTAGGAGGCATAAGCAATATACCGTCCAACAGAGCTAGTTCCGATTGCATAGGAGATTTGGGTTTGTACTCCTACAAATGGTACAGCAACACAGTCGCCGAAACGGAAGACTCTGGCCCTTTCACAGAATGCTGCACTAATAAGGGCTATTTGTTTACATGCTTCAACATCTAAGATTAAGAATTTCAATATGCATTACAAAAATATGAGCCAATTGTTCACAAAATATCTTAATACACTTAGATGTTTACCAGCATGTAACTAAATTTCTGAATTATATGTACTTGTCAATTTCAACATTTTTGTGTTACTATAATAAATTTTAAATGTGCCCAAAATTTATAAATGTAGATTTTCCAGTGAGAATGTTTTGCATAAATTAACATTCTTCACATTTGCTGCTATGGTTTTGGAAGACTGGAATAAATTTCAAAAATATTTACAGACAAATGTGTACCAAAGTCCGCTTTTACTCTAATTTTTAAAAAATGTTGGGTGAACTATCAAATATAATCATTAATTTTTTTGAAACAGATTCTTAGAAAACGTAATAGTTTTTCACGAAAACTAGAGCATTTCTTGTCACAACTTAAATATTCTACACATAAACAGCTGTCAACATCAATTACTTAATAATAGGATTTGACTGATTTTGTTTAACGAGAGTGATTTTCTTTAAATGAAACCGTTTTTCTTTCGTTTTGACGTAAATGTGACCTATTTTATATTTTTGTAATTGATTTTTCATTCCCTCTACACTCAAAAACATATGAACAAAAGTCATATTTCTAATCTGTGTAACAATTTGTAGGTCGAAAACCTAATTAAGAGTAAACGACTATTTAGACAATTAAGAATTAAAGGCGGAAAGCCCTTAATTGTGTGATTTTCTTGTCAGCTGATTTTGTGTTCAAATTTTGGTTCCATATAGAAACATCTACCGTAAAATCCAAATTAATTGACCAGGATAAACCATTTTTTAAACGTCGTCATTTGTGCGAAAATAAATAGTTGAACCCAGAGGGGTAAATTAAAACGATAGGAGTGAACTATTTTTTCAAGGTAAATTTTTAATTTCTAAAATTGCAGTGTGGCAAGTGGTTTCGGAGGTGACATAATAATATTTTTTACAGAAAACTGGAAAATTTGCTAATTATATTAGGGTTAGTTTCGCTATTTACTCAGGAGGGGTTTCTCACCCAAAAAATGACCACCTTCAAGCCCGAAATCAATTTCAAATCGTGTGAAACGAATCAATGTACAACAATTGTCTTTTCCATCGTATTATTAGACTATGTGCAACATTAAATTGTGTTGCTACTTTGTGTATGGAATTTCTTTTTTCAGCTAAATTATATTGCTTTATTTTAATTTTTGCCGAATGACATTGTATTTTAATGGTCCATTAGGAGTCTGGCTGGATACGAAATTCTGAGAGATACATTTCCAGTGAAATGATAACATTTCGAGCTAAGCTGGAGCTATTGCTGATCATAATCGTAAAATCTAAGTAAATCCCTATCTCCAATACAGTAGCAACTATTGCCATCCCACTAACTCACATACTTATACAAAAAAGGTTGAATTATTTCGATAAGAGTCAACTAATATTTTTTTAAAACTTGTTATCGTAAAAATATAATTTAGTTCACCCGGAGGGGGTCAACTATTTTAAACGGGGCTGAATCGACTACAGAATAATAATATTATAGTGCACGACTATTTATTAAAACCAGACTTGACACTACACACTGCATAGTTGGCAGTTAGTACAGCAACACAGTCACCGAAACGGAAAATCTTGTTATACATTTAATTAGATGTTTACCAGCATATAACTAAATTTCTGAATTATATCTGTCAATTTCAACATGCTTTTGTTGCTGTAATAAAGTTTAGACTAGAGATGCAAAATTAATAATATTATAGATTTTCCGGTGAGAATGGTTTGCTAAAATCAAAAATACCTTACTTAATAATCGCTTTCACACCAATTTGTATTTCTGTACTCTGATATGAACTAATAGATACAGTAATTACAATATGTACCAAATCAGCCCCATTAATCACATTCTCAAATGATTTAAGATCATCATCAAAACTGACCTTTTCAATTGATTTTAGGAATACTTTGTGTTGTAGATATTATTTACATACTGAAAATTGGTTATTAATTTTCCAAAAGATTGGAATAAATTTAGAGATTTGGGGACAATAAGAGATAGTCTTTCGTTTTAAGGTCAAAAACGTAATTAACAGTAAACAACTATTTAGACTATTAAAATTTAAAATTGGAAAACCCTTAATTATGTAAGTTTCTCGTCAGCTTACTTTGTCCTCAGATTTGGTGGCATAAAGAAATATGTATTGAGGTCATGTCAAAAATGCATAATAAGTACATCTTATGGTTAATTCCATCCATCATCGAATACAATAATATTATTGCGCCCTACTCATTAAAACCTGACCTTGACATTGTCCTAAATTACCCATCAAATAGGTAGTCATAAAAAGATCAACTAACAGAATATTAATACCTTTTCTCAGCATTACATTTTAACTTCCAATTCATGAGTATTCATTTCACGTTTCAGATTCAAGTATAAAATAGGGCACAACTTTCATTGTATCACCACTCATTACTTTTCGCTCGGCATTGAATCACCGAATTAAGTAGTAAGTTTTTATATACTTTTTGATAGCAAACATTTTAAAACAGTCATTTACACATTTAATTAAAAATTTGTTGTAAAATTATAGATGCGAAAATAACTATTTAATACTCAAATATTATTTAAAATATTATTTATATCATATTATTATTGTCTCTATAAAAAGACCGCTTGAAAGACTTGGAAAATATAATTTCCATAAAAATTACACCCGTAAAATAAAGACATCTATATAATCTTGTGTTATACACATGTACACAAGAACTGCTTTTTTAAAACTTACTCCCAACTTTCTCATAAAAAAGGCAAAAAATGTGGTTTTTTGTTCCCTGGTGTGATCAATCTTCGAACCTCAAACTAAACGTCAGTGAGCCTATCATTACCGTCATCAGGCCTAGTAACACTGATGTAGTATTCATTAGTTGTATAGTGAGCTTACCGCATATCTACTATTATGTTAATTTTTATTTATTTGTGCTTTTCAGATTTCTAAGAAATACATTATAGTCGGTAGAGATGGCTTCCAAAGGACCTTTTCTCTTCCTTGCCGTTGTCATTCTAGCTATGTTTAGCGCTACTGAAGCCAAACAAGTCTGCAAATGTTTGACCAATATTTTAGGAGGCATAAGCAATATACCGTCCAACAGAGCTAGTTCCGATTGCATAGGAGATTTGGGTTTGTACTCCTACAAATGGTACAGCAACACAGTCGCCGAAACGGAAGACTCTGGCCCTTTCACAGAATGCTGCACTAATAAGGGCTATTTGTTTACATGCTTCAACATCTAAGATTAAGAATTTCAATATGCATTACAAAAATATGAGCCAATTGTTCACAAAATATCTTAATACACTTAGATGTTTACCAGCATGTAACTAAATTTCTGAATTATATGTACTTGTCAATTTCAACATTTTTGTGTTACTATAATAAATTTTAAATGTGCCCAAAATTTATAAATGTAGATTTTCCAGTGAGAATGTTTTGCATAAATTAACATTCTTCACATTTGCTGCTATGGTTTTGGAAGACTGGAATAAATTTCAAAAAATATTTACAGACAAATGTGTACCAAAGTCCGCTTTTACTCTAATTTTTAAAAAATGTTGGCTGAACTATCAATTATAATCATTAATTTTTTGAAACAGATTCTTAGAAAACGTAATAGTTTTTCACGAAAACTAGAGCATTTCTTGTCACAACTTAAATATTCTACACATAAACAGCTGTCAACATCAATTACTTAATAATAGGATTTGACTGATTTTGTTTAACGAGAGTGATTTTCTTTAAATGAAACCGTTTTTCTTTCGTTTTGACGTAAATGTGACCTATTTTATATTTTTGTAATTGATTTTTCATTCCCTCTACACTCAAAAACATATGAACAAAAGTCATATTTCTAATCTGTGTAACAATTTGTAGGTCGAAAACCTAATTAAGAGTAAACGACTATTTAGACAATTAAGAATTAAAGGCGGAAAGCCCTTAATTGTGTGATTTTCTTGTCAGCTGATTTTGTGTTCAAATTTTGGTTCCATATAGAAACATCTACCGTAAAATCCAAATTAATTGACCAGGATAAACCATTTTTTAAACGTCGTCATTTGTGCGAAAATAAATAGTTGAACCCAGAGGGGTAAATTAAAACGATAGGAGTGAACTATTTTTTCAAGGTAAATTTTTAATTTCTAAAATTGCAGTGTGGCAAGTGGTTTCGGAGGTGACATAATAATATTTTTTACAGAAAACTGGAAAATTTGCTAATTATATTAGGGTTAGTTTCGCTATTTACTCAGGAGGGGTTTCTCACCCAAAAAATGACCACCTTCAAGCCCGAAATCAATTTCAAATCGTGTGAAACGAATCAATGTACAACAATTGTCTTTTCCATCGTATTATTAGACTATGTGCAACATTAAATTGTGTTGCTACTTTGTGTATGGAATTTCTTTTTTCAGCTAAATTATATTGCTTTATTTTAATTTTTGCCGAATGACATTGTATTTTAATGGTCCATTAGGAGTCTGGCTGGATACGAAATTCTGAGAGATACATTTCCAGTGAAATGATAACATTTCGAGCTAAGCTGGAGCTATTGCTGATCATAATCGTAAAATCTAAGTAAATCCCTATCTCCAATACAGTAGCAACTATTGCCATCCCACTAACTCACATACTTATACAAAAAAAGGTTGAATTATTTCGATAAGAGTCAACTAATATTTTTTTAAAACTTGTTATCGTAAAAATATAATTTAGTTCACCCGGAGGGGGTCAACTATTTTAAACGGGGCGAATTATTTCGAATTTTACGGCATTTAGGTCATTTCCAAAATGCACAAAAAAAGTATCTGATATTTAACTTAATCGACTATAGAATAATAATATTATAGTGCACGACTATTTATTAAAACCAGACTTGACACTACACACTGCATAGTTGGCAGTTGGTACAGCAACAGTCACCGAAACGGAAAATCTTGTTATACATTTAATTAGATGTTTACCAGCATCATTATAATAATAGCTGCACAAATGTTCTTTAACATCAACATACGACTTTTGAGTTTTTACTGCATAGACACATCATAGTTAGAACCCCAAATTTCGAATTTCAAAACGATATCTTTCATAGAAATCGTTTTATGATTTTTTGAATTTCCAATTTTAACATTGAAGGAGTGGGAGAAAACGCTCCGATCTGTCACGCTTTGTCCAGATACTCCTCCTACAGTTTTCATCCGATCTTTACCAAACTTTTTCATTACCTACTCGACTTAATAAAGAAGACGGTAGCCATCCCAGTTTTTTATTTTTTTAGTAGAAAATATTGACAAATATTAAAATTTGAAAAAAAAGTCCTACTCTTTAAGCAGGCAGGCCTCCGCCATGTATAGGGATTAGTGTCCCTTTCACTTCGAACGTGGCGACCACAGCGGAGTCAAACTATTAATCAATAATATTTAGTGACTGAATTCTTTTAATGACTCAATGTTTCCTTTTTTTATTTTAGCAGAAGATTGTCGGGGCTTATCAATGTCAAGTACGCCAAGTGGTTTAGTCTCCAATAAATCGCACTTACAATAGTTTCACCGCAGTGCAGTGCTATACTATACATGTTTATAATGTATGTATGTATTGTATGGCATTTACTCTGAAAAGAGACTGGCAACTTTACAGTTGAAGTAGACTCCATATAATTGATGGACATATTGTTTAACTTAACTTACTTATCGTATTTTTCCCTGGCCATACTACATAAATATATTACATTGTATTCGTCAGTATATAATACTACATGATTAAGGTTTTCCCATATAAATAATAAATTGTACATAAGTTGGTAAGTAAGTCATATAGATGGATTGCCATAAATATACTGGCTACTAAAACGTAGTTTATAAACAATAATATTATGACTGGATATAGTTAAGCGTGACGTATTTTGTCATATGCGGTTTGGGGCTGAACGTCGAACACTTATAATATAATGGACTCAGAATAATGGACTTAGAATGGTGACCGGAAAAATGTGAGAAGGTTTATTCGTTATAGTTTGTAAATAGCTTAGCTTTATTCAAATGATAGCAATTTGAGTAAGTGACACAGATAAGTATATAACTTTCAGCGAACTGTCTTCCTCTTTTCATTAAACACTTAGCAGAATTAAATAGTTATTAAAACTGATCATCATAAATATACTCTCAGCAGCTTAGTACATAACTTTGTTGCTTGCAGGTTTGTTACTTGTATGCGCCGTTCCTTTACGGAATTGATAGTGTTTTGAAAATATTAACGAACTTGTTTTTAATGACGGAATTTATTCTAGACCCTAAAGCCTCGTGATAGTTTTCGAGTATTGAAGTGTCCATATAATGTCTTCATTTCCATCTTTATTTTCCATTCCACAACTGGAAACTGCAACAACCTGGCATATTTAATTAATTTAATACGACCATCAAAACCTAATAATATTAAAAAACATTAAAATTGTAACATTCTCTTGCAACCCTGAAAGAAAATTTGGACTTATCTTCTTTATAACATTTACCATCTCATCAATTTAGCCAATCAAAAACTTTGTGAACTCGTGAGGCGACATCAAGGAAAGGAAAGTAATCTTCCTCGCTCGCTCGTATACTGGCATGGCTTCCCATTAGAATGACGCAATATTATTTCAGGAGAACTATTAAAACGCATGTAAGTTTAACATTTCCGCCATCCCTTTAATTCTCTCGCGAATCAATGAAAATTTTTTCGGTCACTAAAATGGATTTAAAATCATGATAGTTGTAATTTACAAAATTGTTTATCATTACAAATTACTATCATTCCTCCAATATATTCTGACAATGAGTAGACAATAGAAGCAAATTTTTGACAAAATGAGCCTTATGGGATCCAGGACCAGGGTTACCAGGTATACTTAAATGGCAAGTATAATACTTAAATTGGGCCCTATACTTAAAATACTTGCAAGTATTTTAAAATACTTAAATTATACTTAAATATACTTAAATCAGCTAAAATCTTAAACAGTGAAGTAACTTAATGCCCTTTAATATTAGAACACACTTTGTTATCGTTCAGATACGTTTACTAATTGAAATTTTTTCGCGCTTCGCGCGAATTTAAGTATGTCAAAATTGTCTTCCAATTTCGAAGGACTACATTAACAACTTATCAAGGTGGAATCAATAACAAACTTCTCGTCCTCAACTATGTCACTAATCACTAAACCATTAAAGCTAAATCACTCAAGATTCGTTAAGTCTTTACTGACCAGTTTTGAAGTTGAATTTAAAAAATTTCTCGCGCTTCGCGCGAATCGGTATTTACTCCTGATTTCCTCCTTCATATATGAAGTACTATGTAAGAATATTTATTTCAAGATACGTAATTTACTTATTAATATATAATATATTAAGTTACTCAAAAAACCGTAAATTTGTCAGCTGCGCTCATATGATAGCGCCGAATATGGATGTATGACATTTGTAACCATTTTACCAAGACGCGCTCGAAGGGCGCGGGTTGGTAGATGGTTATTGTTGGCCAGGATACTTAAATTCGCTGAAGAAAATCTGGTAACCCTGTCCAGGACATTTCCAGAGATGCTCCAGATATTGCGAACATAGGACATCAACCTCATTATAAGTTTTCCTCTCTAAACATTGTTGAATGGTTACTGGTGAACAATGACTACTTTCGGAGAACGCCTGTGTTGCAAGGCATATTACTACTTATAGTAAGTCACTTTTAGATTTTCTGCTCAAAACTGTAGATAAAGTATCGTTTACCTGTTTAATGGAAATGCCCAATTAGTCTGTCTCGGGGAACAAAAAAGGTACCCTTTTTTACAAAAAAGGTAAAATGTACTACTTTTACTAAAAAGCAGTCCTTTTTACAAAAAAAAAGTTAAAAAGTACCACTTTTACTAAAAAAGCAGTCCTTTTTACCTTTTTTACCTTATTTACATGTAAAGTAGAAGTAAATGGGGCACGCTGCTATCAAAAAAGGACTCCCTTTTTTAAATGTTACTCCTACCTTTTTTATAAAAAAGCCAAAGGTCCTTTTTTGTTCCCTGGTCTGTCTATAGATACAGTAGACACGACGAGCAGCAGATACATAAAATATAATCAATTGAAACTGATAAAACTTATTCTAGGGATGAAAAATAATGTCAGCATTGAAAACAGACAATATCGGCAGCACTTTGCCTGTGGATGACCATTAAAAGTTAATAAAACGGCTTTCTATTTCCACTGGTAATTTAACTAAAATCTTTGCTAAATAACATACTATGATTGTGCAGTTTTAAATTAATACAACATAAACATCAGATCAGGACAGTGGGACACATCTTATCACAAAATTGAATTTCTTTAGGGAAAAATGGCGACAGACAAAGCTTTGAAAGCTCTCGACACGTACTTTTCGTTCTACGGTGCCATAAAAGCTGAACCATTTCACTGGAACAAAAAACAAAAGTTACTTTCAGCAAACGTGGATAAATTAACCAGATTACATGTCTACTGTGCGTGGTCATTTGGATGGGCGGTAGGTATTTACGGCATTTTACGTCTCTTAAAAGAGATGTACATTCCGGATGAGAACTTCAAGCCCTATCAAATCATCATGTTTATATTCTACAATCTGATCATTCTTGGTTCTTGCGGTGTGAGTACCATTTTCACATTTAAAGTCGACTCCGTTACAAAAGGGGTAAACTTGGCCGTGCATTGGGATCGATTATGCAGAGGTAGTAGATTATTGAGGTTTTATTTAAGGGTAAATAAATAATGTTAATTTATTTGGATTTTACTATTTAGAAACGTATTGCTGGAACGGAAAGAAAAGGAAGGGAGAAACAAAAACAACATGGAATGAAAAAGCTATGAATTACTGCCGGCTTCATTTATTGGATCTATTTGCGCAGGACTCCTATCCTTCGCATCTCCTCTAGACCCACTCCAAAGGTTCACCTTGGATTTCTTTCCTCAGATCTACGAGGAATACAAGCTGTATATAAAATGTGTCAGCTTTATCGCCATCATCATTTGCGGTTGTTATATTTGGGCTCCAATGTTAATAGCCCTCATGTTTGCTTTCATGTACACTTCAGCCTTGTATTTTTGGCTCAAGGTTCTCACAGATAACAGCGATACTGAAGAAGGACGACTGGCACAGGAATACATTAAAGACAACCCGGACCGAAACTTGATGCTATACAAAACAATCTACATAACAAATACTGTTGTCAACAAGGATGTTGCATTCTATATTCTACCAATGGTTTATGGAATTGCAGCTGTGGTTGTCATCTTCACGGATTTCGCTACAGTGACGATGCACGAAATCATCCCAATGCCCGCCTACCTTCTCATGCCCTTGATCTCTGTCTTGGTACATGGGTCCTTTTTCATGATTATTCCAAAGGCTGCAGATTTCTATTTACGGTCTTTGATGCTTTTGCACCAGAAAAGGAACATCAACGACCCTTACTTGCTAAGGATGTTCAGAGCATGCAGACCAATTGAATTGCACGTAGGGCCTTTTTTTAAATACGATAAAGACTCAACGTTAGCTGTCAATAGATTTGTCGTTGATTATGCTACTGATTTAATCATGTCGATAGATCTTAATGCGTAGGCCTTACAGATGAAAAATTAGGGCCTAGATAGAGGAGGGTTTAGCAGCTGAAAACTTCAATAAATTTCCAACAAACTGGATATCTCCAACACAACCTGGAAAGTAAATAATGTAAAGTAATCATATTATTTAATTATTTTAAGTTTGACTCCATTCGTTGGATCGAACAATAGAATGTAGGACATGGCTGATAAATCACGTACGTACACTCGTACTCGTAAGTTTACATATGTAAATCTACTAATTTTGTCCATTGTTTCACGTAACCTAACGCCATTAGCTTTATGTACATGCTGTATAATATATTAGGAGTAGACCCTGTTACAAGCTAGAAACTTTTATACACGTTGTGTAACTATGATAGTTCTCTACAGCTTTATACGATAATGCAATAGCATCATTATTATTATGTAGGTACTATACTAATAATATTATTAGGAACAGGTAGTAAGAAATGGTTTATATAAAAGAAGAAAATTTTTACCACTTCTATAATAAAATATATAATAAAATCTTTTAAATTAATATTTAAAAATAAATGTCATCATTCATCATGTAACCGTTGCGTGGTCGTGCACGTACAATAAAATTCAACAAAAATGCAACTTACTCCGGTCACCTACCCAAATCACATCATCTTTTACTTTAAATAGTAATGATACAGTCAGTCATTGAAAACATTCAAAAGCAAAACAAGTAGCAAAAATATTCTGCTTAAATGTAGATTTCTTTTCTACAAATATTTGAGCAGTATGAAAGTTTCACCTTTACATTGACATTTAGTTGTAATTAATTTAATTGCAAGGCAGCATTGTACATTTAAAAGAGTCGGAGTGAAGTGGAAAAGTAGTTGCGAAATTGTTTTCATTGAATATGGAGCAATCAAACACGTGGCCATGACAAACGCTGCTGTCACGTTGTTGCTATTTAAGCTTTAAGTGATTTAAAAGAACAATAAGTAGTTCACTAGCAACGACAAATATTATAATATGGTTTTATATTTACAATCCATTTATACGCATACATAAGGCTTGCTGTACTTGCTTGACATAAAACATGTTTAACACATGACAATACGTCGTATACATTGGCATAGACTTACTTTTGTACATATTGTGTACTTCCTATGGTATTTTCATATTATTTTTTTCATTGCATTAAGTATTATTTTATATTCAAAAGAGCTGTGTCATTTATATAAAGGATTGAAGGTTATAGCAAGAGCAGCCTCGTGCCAAGTAACGCCCGGCGCTCCGAAGTCCGTAAATTACATTTAGTTAGCCAACAACATTAGGCAGTTTATGGCAAGAAATATTTTAACAGCCGAGCGCAGTGAAAGTGCCGTCTACCAAACCTACGTGTATTCACGAAGTGACTGTTGTATAGCAATTTATAGAAATGTGCTATGCTAACATCTACTCTTCTCTTATGATGGTTATAGTCATGAGTCATGGCAGAAAGAAAGTTAAATCTTATGTCTAATCATGGCAGATGGAAAGTTACATCTTACATATCTTAAATGTCTAATCATGGCAGATGGAAAATTGCACGCTGGCAGCCACGCGTACGATAAATAAGACTATACTAAAAACCAACATTTAAAAGAGTCAAGTGTTAAGTCGAAAAACAGTTGCGAAATAGTTCTCATGGAATTGGAATTCCTTATGGAGCAATGAAAAACGTGGCTATGACAAACGATGTAGTCACGTTGTTACTGTAATGCGTCTCAACATTTCAAAGAAAATAGTCAACACATTCCTTTAATCAGCTTTAAGTGGTTTAAAAAAATTAGTAGCAACGACAAATATTATACATGGCTTTATATTTCTAATACAATTATACGTACAGATAAAACTAACGTGTTACATATACTTGCTTGATATAAAACATATCTAACACATGACACGTCTTTTACATTGACATAGACTTACTTTTGTACATATTGTGTACTTCCTATGGTATTTTCATACTATTTTTTTCATTACATTAAAGTATTAGGTTAGGTTAGGTTAAATCTGTGTTAAAGGCTTCAAAAAGCTGCGTGTCTTTTATATTAAGGATTGAAGAGCAGCCTCGTACGAAGTAACGCCCCGAAGCCTGTAAAATATATTTAGTATTTAGCTTTAATTTATTTAGCCAACGACACAGGCCCTTTTTGGCAAGAAATGTTTTAACAGCCGAGCGCAGTGAAAAGATATTTACATGGTGAAAAGGTACCAATCCTACGTGTATTCACGAAGTGACTGTTGTATAGTAATGTGCTAACATCTATACTCTCCTCTTAAAACGAATTTGTAGAAAAAGTTAAAAAACAAAATATGTGTACACGGAGCTATTAAAGTCAGCTCTGGAATTATATTTTGTAATTTGCGATAAAGTAAGGCACTTTCAATGCCTTAAAAAAGCAAATAGAAATAGTGAAAAATCCATATTGTATTCTTATGTGGTACTTGTACAATATCGTCACAGTAATAGGTCACATCATTCTCTCTCTTCAAGAAATTCTGTATCAAGGAGGACAATATCGTCTGCCTAATATTACAATGTAACAAGCCATTTGATCATGGCTGCTACAAAGTAACAAACCATTTCATCATGGCTGAGACAAGGTAACAAATCTAACTCCTGATACAGTGGTTTGTTACTTTGTCGCGGTCATGATAAAATCAGAGTTCAACTAGCCGGTGGGTAGTGGCTAGGTGGCTAGGGGGCAAAAGTGGCTAGTGGGCGGGTAAGTTGATAGGTGGCTAGTGGGCAAAAGGGGCAAAAGTGGGCAAAAGTCAAAATGGGGCTAATAAATACACTAAAGGATGTAAAAATTGGCGCAAAATTTTGAATATTAGGTACTTTTGCCCCTTTTGCCCACTACCCACTTTGCCCCTTTTACCCGGGTGGGTGGGCAAATGTAGTTTTAGCCGGCTAAAACTGAACTCTGGATAAAATGGTTTGTTACTTTGTCTCAGCCATGATGAAATGGTTTGTTACTTTGTAGCAGCCATGATCAAATGGCTTGTTACATTGTAATATTAGGCAGACGATATAATCCTTCTGAACGATTAGGATGGAAATTGGACCTTTTTTTATTTTAAACGATCCACATTTTCCACTTTCATGTCAATTATTGTAAATCAAACTACAAATTTACACATGAATTTAAAAATATAGCATGTTAAATTGCTTATTATGTAAAGTTAAAGATAGTTTGAACATCCTCAATTTTTGTACTTTGTAAAAATGTGAATTTAATATTAAGCTTAAAACAATTCCTTAACCAAACTTGCGCTTTCTAAGAACAGGAAACTATTATTGTAATTCAAGATGTCAAGAATTGGTAATTAATAGTAGCTGTCAGTTTGAGACAGAAATAAATATTAATATTAGCATTTATATAACGCTTCCTGCCCATTTGGTAATTTGCCATTGGTATAATATAATAATATTTTATTATGTATGTATCACTGACCACTATTCATTTCAATGTATTACACTAGCTTTATTTATAACAGGACTTGGGTCCTGTGACTGTGTCCTGCTATATTAGTAATGAACCCAATTGAATGCCGGTGTAATTGGTCTACTAGAAACCATAATTTTACAAAATTGTTTGTGGATGTACTAGCCCCATGTACTACAGGACCTGGGTCCTGTGACCGCCTATTGTTAATTAATGGCAGTATGTATAATGGTGGTTCAGAGTGACGTTGACCCTTAGCCAAGTGATCATGGTGGGTGACGGGAGAACAAATCATGCCCACATTTCAATTTAAAAACAAAAGTTGGTTGAAGTACGACAGTAGTTGCACAAATACCTATCACAGTCACTTTCTTACTTCAACCCATAAAGTTGATTCGGTCTTAGTAAGGCGTAGTTTTGGAATAATTTTTGACTCTCTATCAACGTTAATCTCTACCTCTGGCCCACTAAATTAGAAACCGTGAAACGGTCAATTGGAATTAATGTAAAACATCTATGCATCTGAATTACATTCTACTTAAATCGTACAATACTGCCCCGGAATACACACTAGCTTTATTTCTAATAGGGCCTGGGCCCTGTGACCGCCTAGTTAAGAATAAACAAGTTGACGAAATGAAGTATTTATTACTTTTATGTTGATACTTGAAATATATCATGCTAGAATGTACATAAGCATTATAAAATAAAATTACACAATAAGACAAAAACAAAACTTTTAATCACACAAATTCGTATTTTGATATTGGATAAAACTGAACTGGCTGGAAGGAAGAATAAAAGTTCAATATTTCCGCCGCCCATATTAACTATGTATCAACCCGCCCCTATAACTTTACAAGCAAAGCTGCAAGAGGATAGAGGCCTAATAGAGGTCCACAAAACGAAAAATGGATTTAGGCTATTTCGTACACAAAACGAAAAGTGGAGATAGGCTATTTGGTTCCTTAAAGGACGATATGCTTATTCGTCTACCAAACAAAAAATGGATTTAGGCTAATTCGTCCACCAAACAAAAAATGGATATAGGTTTATTCCGGTACCAATCTGAAAGTGGATAACGGCTTTTTCGATCCTTAAGGGACGATTGGCTTTTTCGTTCCTTAAAGGGAGATAATTATATGTTTTTATCCAAAGATGAAGAAATTTTTTTAATGTTGTATTTTCATTTCATGTAAAAATATTCGTCGTTTATTTCGTTCGTACATTAATGTGTACTTTGTGTACACGAATGAAAAGATGAGATATTAAAGTAAAGTCAATAAATGTGGAATAAAAGGACATTTATGCCATCTAGCTAACAGTCAAAAATAAATATTCATGTAATGAGTATTGTTGTTAAATCTCAAAATTTATTTGCAATTATATGCAGGTTGAAAAATACGCAAATATTTTTAATCACAAAGTTGCATTGTATATTCATATTAAACATCAATATTCATAATATTACAAATTATGTCAATTTGTGTTGCAGAAGAGAATACTAAGTAACAAATAACGGTTGTATTGAGATTATCATGTTTCGCTTTAAGACACGACCATAACTGCTGCATCCATTAAGTTTGCACTTCATATTAGTTGAGTATTAAATTATTGATATGTTTAAGACGAAGCAAACCCGCCTCACCCACGCTACAAACCTAAGTTAATTTATCATACTCTTACCTAATCTAGGCCTTTTAGTCTTGTGGTTATCGAAACGTCGAAACCCATTCTTAACATACTCGTGTGTTTTCTTTCCTTTCGGTTGCAAAATATAATTTTGAGTACCATGTTACATTGGTTCATGATTCAATTCTCTTTATTGAAAAATATGCAACCAAATAACTATGTAGGGATCTCAACAGAAAGAAGTAAAGTCACACTGTAATCAGGGTTACCAGATTTTCTTTAGCCAATTTAAGTATCCTGACCAACAAAAGCCATTTACCAACCCGCGCCCTTTGAGCGCGTCTTATTAAATGCTTTCAAATGTCATAAACCGCATTTGGCGCTATCATAAGTGCGCATTTAACAAATTTACGGTTTCTTGAAAAAAATGAAACAAAAATGACGTAAATAATGAATTTTGAAATTACCATTCGTTCGTGCGTATTAATACTGTATTACAGAGATAAATGAGGATACCGGAAGAAGGTACAAAGTCGCGCGAAGCGCGAGAAAAATTTGAAATTCAACATCCAAATTTATCAATAACTAGTGGACCCAGCTAAAGTGCGAACCTGGCACTCAAGAGAAATTAAGCAGGCCACCCATCACAGTAATAAAACAATTCCGGGTAGCTTAATGGTTAAGTGGCATAGTTGAGGAAAAGAAGTTTCGTCCCTTAAGGATGGAAAAAGCCTCTATCCACTTTCAGATTGGTACAGGAATAAGCCTATGTCCATTTTTTGTTTGGCACAGGAATAAGCCAAAATCCATTTTTTGTTTGGTACAGGAATAAGCCTAAATCCACTTTTCGTTTGGTGCAGGAAATAGCCTCTACCCCCTTGCAGCTTATAGGGGCGTATTGATACATGGTTAATATTGGCGGCGGAAATATTGAACTTTCATTCTTCCTTCCAACCAGTTTAGTTTTATCCCATATCAAAATCCGGATTTGAGTCGTTAAAAGTTTTGTTTTTGTCTTATTGGGTAATTAGCTAAAATTTTATAATGTTCATGTGCATTATAGCATGATATATTTCAAATATCAACATAAAAATAATAAATACTTCATTTCGTCAACTTGTTTATTCTTACTGTGCCCCGACAACTTTACGTAATGCTGCAAGAGGATAGGCTATTTCCTGCACCAAACAAAATTGGAGATAGGCTTATTCCTGTACCAAACAAAAAATGGATTTTGGCTTATTCCTGTACCAAACAAAAAATGGATTTAGGCTTTTTCCTGTACCAATCTGAAAGTGGATACAGGCTTATTCTATCCTTAAGGGACGGTTTGCTTTTATCCTCCACTGATAAGTTATAAATATATTTCCATCGAAATTGAAAGGAATTTCGACATTTTAACTTATTTGAACGCTAACAAATTGTGTTCTAATATTTAAAGATGAAATTATTTCATTGTTACCGATTTTAGCTCATTTAAGTATATTTAAGTATAATTTAAGGATTTTAAAATACTTGTAAGCATTTTAAGTATAGGGTCTAATTTAAGTATAATACTTGCCATTTAAGTTTACCTGGTAACCCTGTATATAGTATCCATGTATCCATGGATGTATATATATAGTATACATGTATCCATGGATGTATACATATAGTATACATGTATCCATGGATGTATATATATAGTATACATGTATCCATGGATGTATATATATAGTATACATGTATCCATGGATGTATATATATAGTATACATGTATCCATGGATGTATATATATAGTATACATGTATCCATGGATGTATATATGTGCCGATTCCAGCAACTTAGAACCTTAAGGTGAAAACTATGATATTGAGTAAAGAGGAATACAAGGCAACCACATCAATCTAACCTCTCAGTATTTTAGACGTTTATGAAACTGATAGTTATGTAAACGTCCTACACTTGTCCGAAGTTTTTCCAACTACTTCCATTGAGTTGGAGACCATTTCCAAGCACTTAGAAAACATTTCTAAACAGGCAAGTGGGTGTGTTTAGTGGAAGGGGCAACCACACCCACTTGGTAGATACAGTTGTATTTTACTACCAATTTGGATTTTGAAGTTTCAAAACTAGCTGATTTCGAATAAATTGGACATTTTAACGAAATTTGAAAACTGGGTGGAGCGACTCCACCCATTTTCTAATATTTACACAATTAAGCTGTCAAATTCTATTTTGACGTTGTGGAACATGCTGATTTCGAATAAATTAGTCAATTTAACCAAATCTGAGAAGTGGGTGGGGCCAGCTTACCTATTTTCTAATATTTATACAATTAAGTTGTCAAATTTTATTTTAAGCTTTCGAAACATGGAAATTTTGAATAAATTAGTCATTTTAACGACACTTGAAAACTGGGTGGAGCGACTCCACCCATTTTCTAATATCTATACAATTAAGCTGTCAAATTCTAGTTTGACGTTGTGGAACATGCTGATTTCGAATAAATTAGTCAATTTACTCAAATCTGAGAAGTGGGTGGGGCCAGCCTACCTATTTTCTAATATTTATACAATTAAGTTGTCAAATTTTATTTTAAGCTTTCGAAACATGGAAATTTCGAATAAATTAGTCATTTTAACGACACTTGAAAACTGGGTGGAGCGACTCCACCCATTTTCTAATATCTACACAATTAAGCTGTCAAATTCTAGTTTGACGTTGTGGAACATGCTGATTTCGAATAAATTAGTCAATTAAACCAAATCTGAGAAGTGGGTGGGGCCAGCCTACCTATTTTCTAATATTTATACAATTAAGTTGTCAAATTTTATTTTAAGCTTTCGAAACATAGAAATTTCGAATAAATTAGTCATTTTAACGAAATTTGAAACTGGGTGTGCCGACTCCACCCATTTTTTAATATCTATACAATTAAACTGCCAAATTCTATTTTGAGGTTGTGGAACATGCTGATTTCGAATAAATTAGAAAATTTAACAAAATCTGAGAAGTGTGTGGGGCCAGCCTATCTATTTTCTAATATTCATACATTTAAGTTATCAAATTTTATTTTCAGATTTCGAAACATGGAGACACTTCTCAGATTTGGTTAAAATGACTAATTTATTCGAAATCAGCATGTTCCAAAACCTCAAAATAGAATTTGACAGCTCAATTGTGTAGATATTAGAAAATGGGTGGAGTCGCTCCACCCAGTTTTCAAGTGTCGTTAAAATGACTTATTTATTCAAAATTTCCATGTTTCGAAAGCTTAAAATAAAATTTGACAACTTAATTGTATAAATATTAGAAAATAGGTAGGCTGGCCCCACCCACTTCTCAGATTTGGTTAAATTGACTAATTTATTCGAAATCAGCATGTTCCACAACGTCAAAAATAGAATTTGACAGCTTAATTGTGTAAATATTAGAAAATGGGTGGAGTCGCTCCACCCAGTTTTCAAATTTCGTTAAAATGTCCAATTTATTCGAAATCAGCTAGTTTTGAAACTTCAAAATCCAAATTGGTAGTAAAATACAACTGTATTTACCAAGTGGGTGTGGTTGCCCCTCCCACTAAACACACCCATTTGGGTGTGTTTAGAAACCTTTCCAAGTGCTTGGAAATGGTTTACAAGTGTTTGGAAATGGTTTCCAAATGTTCGGAAATGGTTTCCAAATGTTTTGCAAATGGTTTCCAAGTGTTTGGAAATGATTTCCTAGTGTTTGGAAATGATTTTTATGTGGTTGGAAATGGTTTCTAAGCTGCATAGGAAAGGTGGTACTAATTTTCATAAAAGTTTGAATTGTCGGATGTTCTACAATGCTGGCCTTCGGTTACTTACTGAATTTATTTATATTTTATTTTATGAAAGCATAAAATAATTGTCTCAGTTTCAATGAATTTTTAAAAATAGTAGGAATGGGTTTAAAATTTTGAGTTTTTTTTTATTTTGTAGAGAATTTTCTGCTTTATTTTATTAAATGGAAAACCAAATTTATCAGTCATCACCTGAAAGCTTAAATTTGCTGGAATCGGCACATATATAGTATACATGTATCCATGGATGTATATATATAGTATACATATATGCATGGATGTGTATACAGGGTGGCCCAGAATGATGTATACATGAACTTTGACCTTTAGCATCTGAAAGCCTGAAATGCGCCGGTATCCAATCTTGCAAAGTGACTAAACGATTGAGATTTGGAATAACTTGATTGGGCTGGCCCTATTTTAAGCATTTAGCATTGCCAAATGGCGCAACCGGCGCATTTCAATTTTTCAGATGTTACAGAATGGTTTGACACCCATTTCCTTGGTATATGGATGGGTGAGGGAGGACCGGTATCATGGCCACCAAGAATCACCGCGGACTAGAAACTACGGCAATGCATCGTTACAAAAATGGAAAATAAGTCAGAAGTTTTGAAATAATTCAGGTCGGTCAGTGCTGAATGGATAACGCCGGTACCTGGAAATACAGGGATTTCAAATTCAGAAATCTCATTAAAAAACGCATGCTCTTTCACATGATGTGCTTATCAATCATTGTAATACCCCTAACCGATCGTCAGTTATTAAAGATCAAAGTTCATGTATACATTATTCTGGGCCACCCTGTATATACATCTATGCATACATGTATACTATATATATGCATCCATGGATACATGTATACTATATATATGCATCCATGAATACATGTATACTATATATATACGATCCTACCCATAATTGGCATACACTTTTTGGCATAAAATAAAAAAATCCCTTCTTAGCATAAAAACCCACTTTTTGGCATAATTTTTTTCTCCTTATTGGCATAAAAATGTTTCACTAATTGGCATAAACTATAGGAGGATACGAGGTATCCTCCGATATGATAGATACATATACAGACAGTAAGTTAGGAGGTAAGAAATAATTCGGAGAACACCTTAGCACGGATGCTTGTGGGCAAATTTCCGAACTAGAAGAACAAAAAAAGGTCTGCTATATGACAAAATGCTGCTGAAAATTGTTAAAAATCGTTCTAATATGAGCTATTTGGAGTGGATCTATACTTTGGCGGATAAACTTTGATTTGTATAATTTATCTTGATAACTGGATTCGGTATTTTCATTGACACTGCAGGCTATACATTACACAATTTTTGACTGAGTATTATGACTATTAATTATTAGTTTGTTCAATAAATTTATGCCAATAAAGTATGCCAAAAAGGATTTTTGAAAAAAATATTTTATGCCAAAAAGTGTATGCCAATTAGGGGCACTCCCATATATACATCCATGCATTCATACATACTACACATATACAGCCATGCATACATACATACTACATATATACAGACTTGCATACATACATACTACATATATACAGCCATGCATACTACATGCATATATAGATGCAAAAATACCATCCTGACATCCTAAATACTGACATTACATATGATTTTGTAGGATCACAGATATATTATTTCGGCTTCAGTGATTTTCCACTTCGGCTTCGGCTAAATTCCACGTCGGCGTCGGCTAATTTCTATTCGGCTTCGGCTAAATTCCACTTCGGCTTCGGCTATTTTCCACTTCGGCGTCGGCTGTGTTCTATTCGGCGTCGGTGGTAACATTCACGCCCCAACTTCTGCAATTTATGCTTCGGCATCGGCGTATGCCAATTTCCACTTAGGCTTCGGTGATTTTCTACTTCGGCTTCGTCCAATTTCCACGTCGGCGCCGGCTAATTTCTATTCGGCTTCGACTGACTTCCACGTCGGCTTCGGCTATTTTCCACTTCGGCGTCGGCTGTGTTCTATTCGGCTTCGGCGGTGAAATTTACACCACAACTTCGGCAGTTTATGCTTCGGCATCGGCGTATGCCAATTTCCACTTAGGCTTCGGTTATTATCCACGTCGGTTTCGGCTAATTTCCACGTCGGCGTCGGCTAATTTCTATTCGGCTTCGGCTAAATTCCACTTCGGCTTCCGCTATTTTCCACTTCGGCGTTGGCTTTCTTCTATTCGGCATCGGCAGGTATATTTCTACTTCGGCGTCGACAACTTTTCACTTTTGCTTCGGCGTCGGCTATTTTCTATTCGGCGTTGGCCAATTTCAACCAACTTATGCTATGCTATTTTCCACTTCGGCTTCGGCTATTTTCCTTCGGCTTCGGCGCAGATGCTTCGGTGTAGGCTAACTTCTATTCGGCGTGGGCTAAAATTTTACTTCGGCTTCGGCTATTTTCCACTTCGGCGTGTGCTAATTTCTATTCGGCATAAGCTAATTTCTAGTACCCCTATCATCAGGTGAAAAAAGTTTTAAAAACAACGTTTTCGATACACCTTAACAATAAAATTTGTAAGTTTTTCAAAATTAAATAGGTAAATAACAAATAATCCAGAATCATTGGCAACTTATGTTAACCAACTGGTTCAATAAGCAGCTAATCTGCTCAGCTCATACATACGTTATACAGTAACTTATAGTTATTATAGTATAGTAGTACTTATAGTATAGATATTGTCATTTTCAGGCTATAACCATATTATTATATAGGATTTCGGATATTTTAAATCAATTATTTATACTTTTTAGGTCTTGCTTTTTATTTGTACTCCTCTATCATGGTGTCTGGATATACCATAAACATAATGGAAGAGGTGGTGAAATGGGGAACCGTCTGTGGAGGTTTGCCATTTGTTTGGAAACCCAATGGTCGTGGAAGATACTTAGAACGGTCAAACAGCAAATGCATGGGTTTTGGCAAAATGGTATATCTATGTTGTCTACACCCATGTATATCTCCTCTATTTTTTGGGAAGAGCCATCCATGCAACTCTGTTTGGTAATACGACTACTGCCTGCATGAGTTATGTCTGCATATTAGCAATATCACTTGCCATTACAACAATCTATGTCACCATATTCAAAGGAGAAATGGTGGAATATATTGCAAACAATGTGACTGCCGGATTTTATAAATGGCGAAGTAATTGGATTTTTTTTGAATATATAATCGATAAATATGGTGAATTGATATTATGCATAGGATAAAAATATAAAAGCTGTTATTATAAAAGCTTATTTCATGATGTGGATGATGTGGATTATAATTTATAATGATGTTTTTATACAGAGCGGCATTTTAAGAAGAGATTTCAGCATAAATTCGAAGTGTACGACACATTTCTCTTTCTGTCGTATTTGGTAACCATGATCTACGATCTACCCAACCGCGTTTGGAGGAGGAATATTACTCCTTCCCTTCGATCATATATTCATGACATCACTGCTGGATCCAAACAACTACAACCCTATTATCTTCATGTTTATGGCTATACTTAATTTCTGGTTCATGTCTTGCGCGTTTTCCAATACTTTGTTCCTCAATTCGTTTGCAATCCTTACTTGTTCAACCATCAAAGTATACTTTGCAGAAATATGGTAATTTTAAACATGACACTGTAACAGTAATTGGTACTTTAGCAGAAATTACTTTTCTATAAGTGTTTAACATAATTATATTAGTATTTTAATTTGCTTTTTTGTAGTTTCGGAAGAGAATCATACCGTACTGAAGACTCATTTCGAGACCTGACAATACTACGAATAACGTACCGATCAATTCAAATAATTGTAAGCCAGGGCAATGATGCATATTCAGGTTTACTTGTTGTCTTTAATTTCGTGTTCAAAAGACAAATATACTTGGCGAGCTACCTGCTTCTTCTTCATTACCAAGAATTAGGGCTTATCAAGTCCTTAGGGTTAGGATTTTGGGCTTCTTTGTTGTGTTTTATTTGGCTGATGGTACTGGAAACTACTTCCTTGGTTTTTGAAACCTCCAATGGCTGCCTTGAATCGTGGAGATATTGTCCAATTCCGAAATCGTCCACATTCAACAAAAAAGAATTTCGGAAATTCAGAAAATCATGTCGACCGTGTTCTATTTACATTGGGCGGTTCTCTGCCATAAGGAGAAACAAAATCATTAAATTCATTTATTCTATTAGTTTAGGTACATTGCAGACCATGTTAACTTTCGGTTAGAGCGACTATCTTTAGTTATCGTGGAAAATTGTCAAACATCCTTTTTTGTGTACATATTTTTTATCCATTGCCGATAGTCCCTAAGAGCTTTAGCCCATAATATAATTTAATAGGCTTTTCCATCTCAATTCAATAGCTATTCGTAAATATATTATTTATAGTGTACCTACGCATAGATAATAATAACATGCAAAAACACAAACTTAATTAAAATATTGCTTATATTCATAAAAATATGTTTATATGTTTATAAAACATTCTGTAAGGAGTAAACTTTTTATTGAATGTTTATTATATTTTAGTCTGATTACATTTGGGTAGCTATGCCACGGTTACAGTTAGTACTTAGCGCAATCAAACTATAATTTGCTGACTCTTATACAAAATACAAACACTAAACTAATGTTTTGCACCAATTTTATTTTATTTTATTATTTATTTTACTGCATCACAAATCTCTTCTTAGCCACTTTGTCCTTCTCTTATTGATGATATTTCCTAGCATTCGAATGGTCAATGGTCATTTGTAATTCCTTACCTTAGGCCTTAGCTCATTTACTTTTCCTTTCTCTAATTTTGCATGCCATTTTTAGGCTCCTTTCGCCATGCACCACTACTCATCAGTATTCTCCCTAGCTACTAGGAAATGGCTAGAGATAACAATGTTAAATATTATATGCACTTGCCCCCAATACCCCCCCCCCAATAATGTTACGCAATAATGTTTATTGATTATACACATTAGCCCTTATAAGCTTTCTTTTTGCATAGTTAGGGATAATACCGACAGCTTAAAATTTCATAAAATTGGTAATGTACACGCACCTACCCACTTATCTGCTCTGTTAATTAATTTAAATAATCTAAATAGTGCAGTGTGATCTCAAGTTTCCAATTATTTAACCGATATAACCCCTGACCCCTACCAGGGTTGGGGTTTCGCCACAAAATTTTCGTTTCTGCCAGCCGGCTGGCAGAAACGAAGGTTATAACCAGGAGAAAAGTGGCTGAAACTATACATTATTTCAATATGAAAAACTATGCATTAAAAATTCCCATAATCGACAATTTTAATCTTGACTGCTAAGATACACGACACTGTACGTCAGTGAAATTGAAATCGAAATCGGACATCTAGAAAAAAATTGGAAGTCAGCAAGAATGTTATGACACGACCCATTTTTATATAACTTATAAGTAAAAATAACTTTAAACCGTTCCAAATAATCGGAAAATTTGTTTTGCCGCATTTGTGAGTTTCAACCGGTTTTTGCCAGTAGGCTTTTACCAGCCGGTTATAACCATGGTTTAAACCAGGGTGGTTAAAACCATGGGCCAACCCTGACCCCTACAATAATTAATAAAAATGAAATGTTTAAAGACTATAATATTAACCATTTTCATTTTGAGAAAAAATTTCTTCTTATCTCAGGTTTAAGGGGGGGGGGCGCTGAGCTCGAATATCACATTTGACCACCATACAATTGGCATAACAACATATTACATAATATATGAATATGAACCATTTCCCTTGGATCCCCCCACCCCGGTGGTAATCATATAGATGTCTTAAGTCACATCTTTTTAGTAACACCTCCCTATTAAAAATAAAATTATCTTTTGCATGGCATTAACTATAAATATATGTATTAAAAATTAAGATTACTAAGTAAGTATTATTATTGCATTTTGTGGGGCTTTTTAGTCGACCTATTATACACGGGATATAATATTATATCTGACGCTGACGTGGCCTGGCCTTTTCGTAAATCGCAAGCACACATGTTTTTGTCTTGTTTCATGAGCTTCTGAATCTTACTTTCCTTGTTTTGTTCCGCCGCAGTCCACTTATTTAAAACATTATTGCAATTGCAACTATCACTGACTGCATGCACGTGGATGCAGAATGCAGAGTTGTTGATAATAAAATGAATGCCAGAAATTTTCATAAGCAGCAGTTCTGAAAGCCCGTCTTATGTGTACAAAACTGTACTTGCAATACAAACGAGTTGATTGAGGTCCGTTATTGTCGATTGATAGGGCCGCAGCGAGGGAGGCACCGGGGATCGTGCCCCCCTCCCAATCAAGAAAAATACAGAAATTTTTGTCTAAAACGCAAAAAATCGCTAAAATTTTCGCTTTAACATGCTAACAGCTAAAACGTAGCAACGATTTGAGAAGGCTTATAATGAGGATAAAATTGTGATTTTAATAATTATAATGGCTAATTTTCCTTAGTTTTGAAATACTAATACCGTCATTAATTCTATAGGTTGCATAAAACAGAAGGAAGTATGTCACAAAGTAACCGGGTAAATCATAAAAATTTATTAGAAGGTATAATAATAGATAGAGAGGAAGCAAGCCTAACAAATGTGGAAGTTTGACTCTATTACTGCAAACAGAGCGTAGAACCCCTTCTTTTGCCATGTAGTAAGGTCTGTGCACCGGTGCAGTACAGAACCGTCAACAGGAACAACAGTTATAGACAAATTACTGCATTGGTGTACGTTCCTTTTGCCATAAGCATACAAGTTATTGGAATATTCATATTGATATTAGTAAAAAAATCAAAGCCATCAAAACACTTATCTAAATTGAAAGCATACTACCTACATCTTTTGGGGGTAAAAAATGCTGTTTGATTTATGGTAACATCACAAACACACAATTACTTATCGACAAGCCCGCGGCCGGGCTAATATATGAGACACAACTGGACCGACGCGACAGCAATAAAAGTATGATTCAGAGCTTCTGGATTGCATTTTGCATTGCGTATTGGTTTCTAACCCCACTCTCACTTTCCCGCAGAGTGCAAGCCGGAATAGCAGGCAGGCAGAGCAGAGACGCCAAAAAGCACCTATAAAGCAGTAAAGCAACGACAAACGTAAGTTTTAATTTGCTTATTAAAATCTTTAAAATAGTTATAAATATAATGATGAATGACTTGACTAAATAAGCTAGTCGTTGCCTTCATTGCCCCGTTGCCCCTATTTTAGCCACTTAACCTATCATCTTTGCCATTTACTTTCCGTCACTATTTTTGACTCTTTTTTGACCTAAAGAACCTATTTAAAAATAAACATGTTACTTGATTGTTAGGCTTTAACAACGAAACAGCTCATTTTTGATTAGGGCAGGTAAAAAAAGATTCAAAAATAGTGACGGGAGCAACGGGAGATATATATTTAGGGAATAAGTTAAAACACTAAACTAGGGGCAACGAGGCGGGGGGAACGGAAGCAACAGGGAACAATTAAGGCAATGAGATCCCGCTGCCTAAATGTCTAAATGACAAAATTTTAAAGCTGTAGGTGGGGACTTACAAAAAATATAATATGACGGTTTTCAGATCGTTTCCTACATCCTAATCAACTCGTCCACTATGATTCAATAAATGTTTCCGCTTGTTATGGGTCAAAAATTATATTATATAGGTAAATTCCAAAACTATAGTTAATGTAATAAATCGTGTTTATTTTTAGAACGACCGCGACCTTCAACCTTGAGCGGAATGGGGTACGAGTGCGCCGTTTGTATGGAGACATGGGAAACTCCAGCTCCATCAGTTTCTTCCGCTGTCCCCGGTGCTAATCAGCAGGGCTCATCGCAAAATGCTAGTCACACTAAAAGGGCTGAAGAAAATTCTCCGGAATATCTACAAAGACTTTCCGCTACAGCCTGTGGTCATGTGCATCACACGGCTTGTCTTAAACGGTGGTTTGCTCAGAAAAAGTAAGTTATAACTATAATTTCGTAATTATGGATTGTCTTATGCCTAAATGATCATATTTATTTCAAGGATATCAGTTCATACAATGTAAATAAATGTTTCAATTTGATTTTCATAAAAAGACAGGGCAGCTATGAGACGTCATTTTTACCATATAGTTTACGGAATACTAATAGCTACATGTACTGTAATTTTCAGATATATTAAGAAACAGAAAGAAATACAAGTTTTAAATATTAAAGCATTAATTAGTTTAACATAATTTTAACTAGTTTAACTTAATTTTAACTTTTCGAATTAATTTTTATTTGCGATCAGAATTTCTCCGTTTTATAATAAAACATTTTTACAAACACGCTGTGGCAAAAAACAAGTAAAATTTTTTTTTGTTATTTTTCAACTACTAACTGCCTGCACTTTTAAACGTTACTTTCACCTATATACAATTAAGACTGAAGAAACAATTTTGCATGTTATTTAAAACTGTTTTAGGACCCGATAATTAAATACTTGTTTTTATTATAGGAAGAAGGAATGTCCATCATGTCAAAAGTTACTGACTCCAAAGATGATAATTCAGATACGACTTCCCAGTTCAACTGGGGATTTCTTACAGCAGGATGAGATTGACAAAAGGAGTTTACCTCAATGTAACTGTGCTACAGAAGAATGTGCCCAGCTGTACGATAATCATAAAACCCTGTTGTAAGTCAGATCTAATGAAAATACTGTTGTTCAAATATCAAATGATAGATTGAAGAGAACAATTATTAAAACATTTTCTATTGTAGAAGCGATTATGAAAAACTGGAAGAAAAAAGCACTTTACTACAGAAAATAATTGGGGAGTCCGATGACAAAGCATTGCTAGTATCAAAACTACAAAGCCTAAACAACGAGTGCGCTCAATTAAAAGACAGCATCAACTGCAAAAGCTACGAGGCATCAACTATGTAATTTTACTAATTCATAAAAAATTATTTAACTATTAAACCAAGGTTAACCAAATAACTATCAATTAAATATATTGTATTACGGACTTAACTTCAATAGGTCCCGTAGAATGGGGTTGAGCTTCAAAAATTATTTACATTCCCCACTTGAGACTCAGAGAAGAATTCCCGCCGCTTCATCTTCATCTGCCAATAGTTCTTCAAGGTTTATTCCCGAGTCTCCGTCCCTGTCAAGTTCAATATCATCATTGGCTTCGACTTGTTCTCGTCCGTGGAGCAATTTTTTCAAAGCATTCAATTGGACTCCAACGGCTCAAATCTCATCTCCACCTCAAACGGAATCCAATGCGGATATTAACCCTACAATATTGGCTATGCCACAAGAAATAACTACTTCTTCCAATTTCTTGAATTCAAATAACATCGTAACAGCTGCTTCATCCAAGAGTACACATAGAAATCCAATTATGCCAGCTCCTGCGACAATGACTAGCGCTAATTTTGGAGAAAACAGAGTCAAAAGCATACCCAAAGTAGTCATAAGTCCATGTGACAGCCCTATCGATCGTAAATTGAAGTCCAGAACCAAAAGACCATCTGTTACAAAGAGATTACGGTATATGGCACGGAAGTCGACGAGTAAGCCCCCAAGAACGCGAAATTCTTCAGGGCCAGACTTAACTTTTAATCCTGACAACATTCGGAAGCTGCAGACTAATAAACACAACCTTTTGAGCTTATTTTTCAATCAAATTACGCATTCTGGAGTATCCTCATCTACTAATCCTGCATTAGCTGTTAATGCAGCGTCGGAAATTTCTTCGACGTCTTTTTGGTCAAGAGTTACGTCACCTTTGGCCGCCAAGACTTTACCAAGTTTTTCCGCTCATGGACTTCAAACTTTAGATGTTTCTCAATCATCATCTGCAACTGTGGCCGGAAAACAACCTGCACAAAAACTGTCTGGTAGTAGACGATGCCCTGTTTACGATTCAGATTCATCGGAAGACGAAGAAGAAAAAAGGTCAAATAGGGGGAAACGATCCAAAATTCCCTCACTCAATTCTGAAGATAATAGTTTCAGAGGAAATAAAAGAGAAAAGCGCTGAAGTAAATTACAGCTG
This sequence comes from Tomocerus qinae, assembly GCA_020055645.1. Lineage (NCBI taxonomy): Eukaryota > Metazoa > Arthropoda > Collembola > Entomobryomorpha > Tomoceridae > Tomocerus > Tomocerus qinae. The sequence continues at coordinate 44,210,395 of CM034546.1, read as the reverse complement.
TTTTTTCATTGCAATAATCACAGATAAGGGAAGTTATGGAGATGTCATTAAATGAGTCCTACATGTATTATACCAATGAGTAGAGGAATGACTAAAATTTAAAATCTAAACTATTATTCACCTAGTATACCTAAACCTTTTTTGTCCAGTAATTATAGTAATTAATATTTTACTAAAACTCATTATATAATATAATATATTGATATATAGATATAAGATTGGGCAAGTATTTCTGCCAATGGTAAATATGTATAATATAAACTAGAACTGAAGCAGTAATAGTATTTGTATCCTAATTGAACAATAGAAACTGTCAGTGAATACGTTGCTGTCATGAAATTAGATGATCTATACTCTACATTATGAATAACATTTAGATGTTCAAAATGAGTGAGAATTAACCCAGTGGAACCCATGCATCTAGAATAACCGGAAATGAAGGTTGTATACTTTTAATTTCTCCGATCTGGTTACATGTTGTTAAAATATTTTAATGGTAAAGTTTCTAGGGCTTTTTGTTTGAATTCCTTTTGTAGTATTAGTGTATCAGACTTTCTAATATATAGGGATTAGAGACCTGGTCAAATATTAACATGTATGTAATACCTTTTGTAACTGGCAATTTGGCTTTCTGATTTCTTGTATTTTGCTTAGCTTGGTCAAATATTAATATATATATATATACAATTTAATATTAATTGGTAATAATACAATGATTGTATTACAAAGGTTGTCTAATTGTCTAAGTACTTTTACATTTGGGACAAATTATGGCAGTAATAATAAGATATATGAATGACCTAGGACTTTACCAGTTACACGTTTCAACAATTATTGTATAATAGTTTATTGTATACTACATTTCTATATATTCTATGTTTACATAAGATTATAAAATAAATAAAAAAAATTCCCAAAATTTTATTAATTTGCCTTAATTTAATGTAAAGCAGTAGAATACTGAAAGGATTAAATTAATTACTACTCCCCTTGGTTTCATTTGCATCAGCTATGCCTAGATATATGAAAAACTATCAATTACTAATGGTCATATTATTATTATTTTCGGTCAATACTAGAAAACACAAAATGCCTTTTGATACCGGTCATATTTGTGACGTATTTTTACAAATGGACACGCGTGTTGTATTAGTGTTCATTTGGTGACATTGCAACATCGACTTTTACGCTGATGGGTTACCAAGCTACCTTTTTGCGTAAATTTCGTGCCACAGATGTAGCACTTATAGGGTCTTTCTCCAGTATGAGTTTTTCTGTGCACTGTCAGATTACATTTTACTGTAAATCCCTTTCCGCAAAGTTCACACTTGTAAGGCTTTTCACCAGTATGACTTCTTGTATGTGTTTTCAGCTCACTGAGTCTTAAGAATCCTTTATCGCAAACTTGACAGTGATAAGGTATGTTGTCATTATGATTCAACAGGCGGTGTCTTTTCAAAGATGGAATACTTGAATATATCTTGTGACACGCTTCACATTTAAAAGGTCGTTGTTTGGAGCCCTGGTGGGTACTTATATGCATCATTAGCTCATCCTTCTGGAAAAATCCCGCTCTACAAATGTCACATTGGAAAGGACATTCACTCTTATGTGCTCTCTTGTGCAATACAAAATAACGATTGAATCTAAATTCTCTAAAGCACACGTCGCATTTGAATGGATTTTTCATCTGTTGTCGGTTCAGTTGACGTTCCTTTGTTTTCAATGGTTTTCGGATCCTTTCACTGCTTTTATTTGATTGAAATTCTGAGTGCATTTCTGGAAATTGTTGCTCGTCCATCGCATATGCCTCTTTAGTCACGCGACTTTGGGATGTTTTATTGGTGGATTGATGATGTGTGAAGTAGTTTTGTAAATGAGCGGATGAATTAACCGCAGATGCCCTCGTCACAGTTGATTTAGCCGCAGATGCTTTCGTCACCATCACCGTTGATTTAGCCGGAGATACCTTCGTCACCGTTACCGTTGATTTAGCCGCAGATGCTTTCGTCACCATCACCGTTGATTTAGCCGGAGATACCTTCGCCACCGTCACCGTTGATTTAACCGCAGATGCCCTCGTCACTGTTGATTTAGCCGCAGATGCCCTCGTCACTGTTGATTTAGCCGCAGATGCCCTCTTCACGGTTGATTTAGCCGTAGATGCCCTCTTCACGGTTGATTTAGCCGTAGATGCCCTCTTCACGGTTGATTTAGACGCAGATGCCTTCGTCTCAGTTGATTTAGACGCGGATGCCTTCGTCACCGTTGATTTAGACGCAGATGCCTTCGTCTCAGTTGATTTAGACCCGGATGCCTTCGTCTCAGTTGATTTAGACGCGGATGCCTTCGTCACCGTTGATTTAGACGCAGATGCCTTCGTCTCAGTTGATTTAGACCCGGATGCCTTCGTCTCAGTTGATTTAGACGCAGACGCAGATTCCTTCGTCTCAGTTGATTTAGACGTAGATGCCTTCGTATCAGTTGATTTAGACGTAGATGCCTTCGTATCAGTTGATTTAGACGTAGATTCCTTCGTCTCAGTTGATTTAGACGTAGATGCCTTCGTATCAGTTGATTTGGACGCAGATGCCTTCGTCTTAGTTGATTTAGACTCAGATGCCTTCGTCTCAGTTGATTTAGACGCAGATGCCTTCGTCTCAGTTGATTTAGATGCAGATGCCTTCATCTCAGTTGATTTAGACGCAGATGCCTTCGTCTCAGTTGATTTAGACGCAGATGCCTTCGTCTCAGTTGATTTAGACGTAGATGCCTTCGTCACGGTTGATTTGGCCACAGATGCCTTCGTTAATGATGAATTACGTTTTTTGCAAGAGACTTTTCTATTGGATAAATAGATAATTACATAGAAGTTATAGTTAAAATACCATTTTGAAAAGATGGATTGGAAAGTCTAAAAAGTTTTTTATTTGGTAGTCTGTTTCTATCTTTGACCCTAATATTAATAATAGTTTAAATTAATACAAGAAAGATTTAATTTTTAGAAACTGACATGAATGAACTGCCTCCTAAACCAGTTTCAATCCAAATAGGTTGAAAGACATCGTTATTTTCAGCCATTACATTATTTTCCATCGAAATATCCTCTTGACTGATACTGATACTAGGAAAATTCAGTTCTGTAAAATATCAGATTAGAAAATATATTAAAAGGCCATTTGGAAAGGAATTGTTCAAAACTATATATGGGTATTATAGTACTACTCAAAAAATACTTACTTTGAAGTCTTACTGTGGGATTCAGTACTTCGGTTTGAATGTCGCCTGTAGATTCTGAATTTTCTTTTGTTTTTCTACTAATCAAGTTTAGATCTTTACTTTCAGCTTCATTGATTTCACAACTTTCATCAATATAGTCAAATCCCGTGCTCTCTACTTTTATGTTTTCAAATGTTACATCAATGGTGTTTACATTGATATCAGCAGAGGGAGCAATGAGAAATGGGTCTGGAAATTCCTCGTCATCGACATCTTCAGAGCTGCGAACATTATGATGAACCTCGGTTGTAATTTCTTCAAGGACTTCAGAATTGCTTTTCCTAAACTCGCAATTTGGCAAAGCAGAAACATCGAATTCGATCAGCTGTCTTCCTGTTATGCCGTCGTTTTGTCCATTCTGATCCCGCCTGCCACCTGGAACTTGTCCACGACGATGAAGAATTTCCAGAGATCGGATGAATATTAACTCAGAAATCATTTTCTGATTAAATTCTAACTGGTCATTAAGATCATTCAGTTCCATTAAAGACTCGAAACATTTTGGACAAAATAGCACATTATCATCTTGATTAGATTGCCTTGATAATATTATTTCCTGAGTTAACGAGGAATGAAAATATCTGCAGCTGAGTTCAGGTAACTTCGGAGGGTGGGCTGATGTAGAACTCCTTTCAAATTCGTTATTACAAAGAATACAGTTTATCATTGTGCTAGATTCCCCAGAATTACTTCCAACGTTCCAACTTCGAAATTTTTGTATTCAGTCACTTACACCTGATGTTTTGTTTGTTGTTTGTCTTACTTGTGACTTAACGGACCTTTTGACTGTCCTCAAACTTCAAAGCGTGATGTACAAAGCAGATTTCAAATACGCCGGTCTAATAGGAGCACATGCATTGTAACTTTACAAGTGGTCTCACAATGCCCCGCATGTTACCAAATAGGGTCAACAATCAACAATGAAATAATCATGTACCGTTGATATCAGTCAGTACATTGCATTTATCAGTGTATTATTCCAATGACCTTTGTCCACATAACTTTACCTTGACCTAACTTAGATAAAAACCTTTCAAACGAACTATCTCATGAAGTTCTACAAATTGTGTAACTAAAGTTACACAATTTACGTTTTTTTACGTACACGTTTTTCAGCCTTACACGCCACATTTCCGAGTCTATTTTCAAACTCGACTTCACTTTTCATCCTTAAATTACGTATTGAAGGTTTGAACTGATTATATTTTAAACCGTTGCCGTTGCGTTCTTGAATCATCTTAATAACAGACAGACAGACCAGGTATACCTATAAGCGACTTAATAAACTTAAATATTGTAAGAAAAAGATCATAGATATATAGCACATTTTTGATACTCTAAATTGATACTGTAAAGTATAGTAAGTGTGACTTTTATCTGAACTTATCTGTACTTGTGCTTACTTATTCTCAGAAACTCAGAACAAGAGTGGAAATGCAATTTTGAAGAGTATTGCTAGAATATTAGCTAGTGGGAGTACTGAGTACCAAGATTAAGAAATGAGGCGTTTGCAATAAAATATATGTTTGTAATTATAATAAATTCCTAAGATTTTATTAGTTTGCCTCATTATTAAATGTAAAGCCGTACAGTTAGGGATAAAATTAATTACACTGGGTAAATTCCTGTTTGACCTAGCAATGCAAATGTTATAAACTAGCATTTACTAATGAAACTAATGATCATATACCGCAAAATAGTAAAGAAGATTAAAAGTATTTGGCTATGGTCATACTTTTGTGCTGTATTTCTGGAGATTCCCACACTTGTTGCGTTCATTGGGTGACATAGCACTTTCGACGACTACGTTGATGCCGTAACATGGAACCTTTCTCCAAAAATTGCATGTCACAAACGTCGCATTTATAAGGTCTTTCTCCAGTATGAATTCTTCTGTGCACTGTCAGATTACATTTTACTGAAAATCTCTTTCCACAAAATTCACACTCGTACGGCTTTTCACCAGTATGAATTTTTGTGTGTATTTTCAGGTAACTGAGTGATGAGACTACTTTTTCGCAAATTTGACACTTATAATAATGCATTTGGTCGGTATGAACTATTTTGTGGTGTTTTTTCAAAGAATTTGAACTGAAATATTTCTTCCCACAAGCTTCACATTCATAAGACCGTGTTTCGGAAACAAGGTGAGTACTTTTATGAATTATGAGATCTCCTTGTCGAAAATATCCAGATCCACAGATGTCACATCGGAAAGGACATTCTTTCTCATGTACTCTTTTATGTAACAGTAGTTGATGATTCTTTCTAAATTCTCTACTGCACACGTCGCATTTGAATAGCTTTTCCATCTGTTGTCGGTTCAGTTGACGTCCCTTTGTTTTCATATGTTTTCTGAGCCTTTCACTGTTTTTGCTTTCTAAGCTTTCCTTTAAATGAATTGCCAGGTGCATTTCCGGGAATTGTTGCTCCATTCTATATGCTTTATTAGTCACGCGACAATGGGAAGCTTCATTGGTGGCTTGATTAAGCGTGAAGTAAGTTTCTAAATGATGGGATGTATTAACCGCAGATGCCTTCGTTACAGTTGACGTCGCCGCAGATGCCTTCGTTACATTTGATGTCGCCGCAGATGCCTTCGTTACAGTTGACGTCGCCGCAGATGCCTTCGTTACAGTTGACGTCGCCGCAGATGCCTTCTTCTTCGCGGTTGACTTAGCCGCTGATGCCTTCTTCATCGCGGTTGACTTAGCCGCAGATGCCTTTGTTAATGTTGAAATATCTTTTTTGCTAGAGACATTCCTATTGGAGGAAGAGAATAGGGTAGAAAATATAATTAAAGCACACAATTTTGAAAAGATTCTCCCGTACTTCCGAAATAATTATAAATAAAATAAATAAAAGACAAATATTCAATTTTCAGAAACTGACTTAATTAAAGTGCTCCCTAAACCAGTTTCAATCCAGATTGGTCGAAAGACGACATCATTTTCAGCCATGGTATGCTTTTTATTTTCCATTAAAATGGCTTTTCGGCCGCTGCTGGGAAAGTTCGGCTCTGTAGACATAATCATATTAAAAATGCATTAAAAACCATTTGCCACTTTTAAGCGTTATGAATTGTTCCAAACATTTATGTACTTAAGCATTTACTTACAAAAACCACTTACTTTGACCTTTTAAGATGGGGATGGGGCTCAGTATTTTGGTTACAGTGCCGCCAGTAAATTCTGAATTTTGGATTGTATTCCTGATAATCAAGTCTGCATCTTTACGTTCAGTTTCATTTTCACGACTTTCATCAATATAACCCAATCCGGTGCTCTCTACTTTTACACTTTCAAATGTCAAATCCGCTGTGTTTACATTGACATCAGTGGACGAAGCAATCAGCAATGCATCTTGAAATTCGTTGTCACCAACATCGTCAGAGCTGCGAACATTATGACAATCCTCGGTTGTAGCTTCTTCAAGGACTTCAGAATTGATTTTCCTAAACTCGCAATTCGGCAAAGCAGACACATCGAATTCGATCAGCTGTCTTCCTGTTATAGCGTCGTTTTGTCCATTCTGAGCACGCCTGCCACCTGGAACTTGTCCACGACGATGAAGAATTTCCAGAGATCGGATGAATATAAACTCGGAAATCATTTTTTGATTAAATTCTAACTGGTCGTTAAGATTATTCAGTTCCATTAAAGACTCGAAACATTTTGGACAAAATGGCATATTATCATCTTGATTAGATTGTCTTGATAATAATATTTCCTGAGTTAACGAGGAATGAAAATATCTGCAGCAGAGTTCAGGTAACTTCGGAGGGTAGAAGGTTGATGTTGAACTCCTTACAAATTCGTAATTACAAAGAATGCAGTTTATCATTGTGCTAGATTCCCCAGAATTACTTTTAATGTTCCAACTTCGGACTTTTTGTAATAGCCTTACACACTTACACCTGACGTTTTAGTTTTGTTTGCTGTTTTTGTCTTTCTTGACCGATCTCGGATGTCTTCAATCTTCAAAGTGTGATGTGTAGAGTAGAATTCAAATGCGCCGGTTTAGTAGGGGCAGTGAGCACATAATATGCATTGTTACTTTTGCAAGTGGTCTTACAGTGCCCCGAATGTTACCAAATAGGGTCAGTCAACAATGAAATAATTATGTACCGTTTATGATATCAAACAATCAGACAGTACATATTAAACATGCAAACCGGCTTTCAAATGACTTTTGAAATAATTATATGCGTAATCATTTTGAAATTCAGCAATAGTACTGATGGCCTATTATATATGTTACAGGAATTTGTACGGACCGGACGAATGCAAAATTCCTAGGATATAAAAGTAAAGTACAAGTAAAGTTTTGGATTTTCATTTTACATACATCCTAGCGATTCTGCATTCGTCCGTTCTGTACAAATTTCCTGTAAAATATATAATATAAACGTAAACTAACGCATGCGCATTGCAGGCACGTATCTAGAAATTTGGTCAAGGGGGCGGAACTAAAAATAATGTCAAAAATAAGGCATATTCGCGCGAAGCGCGAAAAATTTTTGCAATTTTTCGAAAAAATCCTCTCTTTTTCTCAGATTTAGGGTGGGCGCTGCGCCCCCCCCCGCCCCCTACTGGATACGTGCTTGGCGCATTGAATAATAGACATGTGGTTGGCTATTCCGTATGTTTATCTTCTGTACCCATGAGAATTTCTTCATATGGCATTGGCAACTGGCAAGCCTCTACATAGGTTTCAAAAGAAAATCGTTTAAGTAATGAGACTCAATATTTTTCAAGCACACTGTATATGCTAGGTTTTAATTAGTTTTATATAAAAGTATATTTACGGATAACGGACAAAAAATTATTAAATTTTGAGAAGATGTCAAATGTGGGTTGAAGTAAGGCAGATGGTTGCACAAAAATCTATCAACTAGGTACCGTAGGCTAGGTCCCTCAAAAGCGAGTCCTGGTATGCCCTCTGTATTTCATGGCGCGATTTTTAAAACGTGCAACCACTGTCTTACTTCAACCCAAGTGTGTCTGCGAAATTTAGAAGGTGCTTAACGTGCGTGGTTAGCTTTAGCTACCAGTACCACTAAGCAACTAGCGGAATACCTTTCAAGTAGGAATTTTCTACAAGAATAAGAACGAAAGTAGAGAGAGCAGACATAGTGCGTTGTTTGGGCGGAAAATGAGATAATGTTTCTGTTAGAGGCCGAAAAGTCGCGCCACTTTTCCGGTAATATACTTGAAATTCAAATTTTATTTTTCGACCATTTCGGTCATACCTCTAAAACGAGTGCAGTGAAAAATTTCCGATTTTTCCTAACGATCTATCTCATTTTCTGGTCGGACTTGTCCAGACTTTTCCATATAATACCTTCTAATTGCCCTGTAATCCAAGTCTAAAGACATCCCGCCAATAAATGAAAAAGGACTATTTTTTAAACCGGTGGTTTCTTTATGGGTCATTGTAAAATATTATACCATGACGTGTCCAAGCTGGTTAGCATAAGGTCCCATACGTCCAAATTGACCCCAAATTATGACGTAAGGATGATCTACACAAATTTAATGTGCTACCTATTCTTTGAAGCATACTGCGGCAATATGCATATTAAGATACTAAGTAATTCCTTGTATCACTTCCATTTAAACATTATTTAAGATTCTATTAGCATAAGTTTTCAAGGCTAATCAAATTTCTTAGACTACCCTACTGTAGGGTAGTCTAAGATGTACCACTTTTTAGCCTTTTTTACCATCACAGTGGTAAAAATGCACTTAATGGTAATAATGCATTTATTGGTAAAAATGGTAAATTTTAGCGATTTTTTAGACAGCTGAGTACAGATACACTAGACTTCCTAAAATATAAATTTTTAAACTTTATTTTCTATGAAATATTTCCAGTTAGTCACTTAATCAATTAAATTATTCATATTTATTTGATTGTACACCAAAAGTTATAAAATGAGAAAAGAAAGATTTTATATTGGTATCGCCCATTTAAAATTGATGCTAATTTAATTGCAATTAATTTCTCAATCGGCAAGGGTAGTTAGCGCCCCCCATTGACATTGGTTGAATCCTACTCTGATTGATGAACACCTATCACTTTGTGACAACAATGATCATCTGCTAAGCTATTTCATACTTTGGCACCGAATTATATTAAAAATTCAAACACGAAATTTAAATGAAACTATTTTTTACCATTTTTACCTTTTATACCACTTACCACTACTTTTTAGGTAGTGGTATTTAACGTTAAATACCATTAAAAACCACTTACCACTGGTAAGTGGTAAATGGTATTTTGTACACTGACCCTACACAAGATAGACTGCAGTGGGGACAAATGTTTAATTACAACTTGCTGGCCTACAAAATTCATACGCGCCTTTTGAGTTCCTTTTTTTACATTTGATCCAGCTTCGGTTCAGACGTCCGTCAGACAGAAGTCTTCATTTCAAAACTCAGTGTTTTATGTGTAGTTAGATGAGTGAAAATGTATAATTTGCGGTTGTACGCATATTAATTAACATTGAAAATAATATTTGTGTAAAATTAGCATGCGCTAAAAAGCGATTTCTCATATATAAGGGGAATGTTGGTTTTAATTGGGTGAATTGGTTTATGACATAGTTGAAAATATCAATAAATTCAAGATTGTACGTTATGGACTTATATAAGAATCACTCAAATTTTTATTGAATTATTTGTATTAACACAATATATTGTCATACTGCAAAAGGGAATATTAATCCGCCAAGTAGCATAGATAATAAAATTCCTCTGTTTCATATGCTAGGCGGAATGTAAAGACTCCTGCGTTGTTATAGAGGAGTAAACCTACTGATACACCCGCAGTATAATAAAATTCGACATCCCTTGGAACGGCCGCAGAATTGTCCCAAACATAACCACTAGGATTCCGAATGTTGCGCCCATCTGTCCATAAGCTATCTGTGTAAAAATACAATCATTAAGAATTAACAGTTTCAACTCATGACAGAAATTACTAATTTGTCAGTGAAACGATTCAATGGGAACAATGTGACAGAAAAATAAGCATTTTAGATGCCCGAGCTAGCCTGTAGCCTCAGTCGTAAAAAATTTACTATTGGATGCTTGTGTTGTCATATAGTTAGCTCAGTTGGATGTGTGAAGCTTACTCTTTCCGGTATTTACAAAAAAAGAAATGGACTTTTTAAATTGAATTGCTAAAAATTCAATGTTAAAAAAATGGAAGCCAGGATAACACTCCGTTAGATTCAATCAACAATAATATAAATATTTTAATGTTACTTTATACGATGGCTAGCTCAAGCAAATTTAGGCAGTTTTAAAACTGTTTTCTGTCTCACTGTGCAATATATTGGTACTAAGAAAAATAGGTTAATTCTTTTCTTCATGAGATTTGACTAGTATTTAGTATTTATGTTTACAACGAATAATTTGCATTAGCTACATACAACTGCTACGCAATTATATTATCATGGAAAGATTTTTTTAAATGATTAAGTTCTTACTGTCCGAAGTTGAAATAACTGAGCCAAGAAAATCCATTTCCTCTTGGCTTTTTATTCGTGCCAAAGCCATGCCTAATGATGGACATCCGGTAATTCTAGCTTCGGATTGAGTGGCCTAAAAACAAAAATGAATTTTTAGTATTACTATTTTTGAAATTTTAATATTCCACTTATTTTGATTTGGCTGTCAATAAAAGCTACCAGAGTCCGTTCCAGAAAATAACTTTTGTTATTGATTCTCCCCAAGAAAACTATTTTTGGGTGGTCTTTTAACATCTGCTCTAAATTGATTTCAGTATTTTTCAAGCCTGTAAACATAGAAATATAAATATTAACTCATGGTATTAAGTCAGCTATACATTATTTTTATACAAGTAGTTTTTAGGGGTTTTTTATTTTAAAAAGGTAACCTTTGCTTTCTTTTGCAGTAGAAAGGGAAATTTTGTTCAACGGATCATCAGGTAACGAGGTACTCAGAACCAGAGCAATATGTATGAATACGAATAGAAAATTGACGTAAATTGGCATGATGGCGATGGTCAGCTTCTGTTCGATAGTATTAATGTTAATTTTTGTAGTGTCATAAACTCCAGTAAATTCAGTGATTAAAATGAATGCAGAATCATCAACTTTATATAGTCGTATTCAGGTTAACTGCTAGCTGCACTTGCACTAATCAAAATCCCACTTAAACAAAATGATACCTGATACGTATATTAAGCTTACTTTCATTTTAAATAAAGCAGGTTAGATTGCCATAACTTTTATAGTTATTATGATAACGGTTAAGCAGCATGCACTCTCCGTTTTTTGAAACCGATGTCCTGATTCTGACAAAAAAAATTTTAAATGGTGCAATGAAAAAATGATTACGTTTCTTAAATCCTAAAGCGACCCAAATTTTTTTAATCTAAAACCTTTGTCGTTAAGCTAGATTGGTCGATAGTCATACAAACTAATCTATGTAGGCCATGCATGGAGGTACAGTTCAGCAAGCAAAGGAGCATTTTGAATCGGGTTTGTAATTCCACATTTTATCTAGTAAGCCTTATTTCTTATAAAACTGTCATGAAATGGTTGGACATTTGCCATGATAAAAAATGAATCATTGCTTTTATCGTTTTTAAGCTTTATAATAGTGATTGGCGAAGGCTCCTTCATGGAGTGGCAAGTGATCGCCACTATTTAAATACTAATAAAATGCAGTCAAAAATCTTTTATTTTAATGTAAAGTGATTTCATTGAAACAAAAGAATTAAATGTTTTTAGTGCTTTTAGAATAAAAATCTTTTCTCCTTGCATATTCAAACTGTGTGGCATCCTATTCGCATCTCGGTAATAATAAAGTATTATACACATGTCTGCATTTATACTTTATTAGTAGGTCCCAGCATGGGCATGAGGAGTAACTAAATTTCGAAAGGTAGGCTTCCAACATAGTCATGCGTATAATTGGTTCCAATTGTGAATATGTTGCCCTTTGGCTTTCCTTAACAAATATAAGCATAGATACATATAGGTAGGTTAATTTTGCTACATAAAGATTTGGGACGTACAATCATAAGTCGAGGATTTATCAATATATCAATTAACACTATAGCTTAACTTGTCAAATGTCGAATAAATAGTTCCAAATCTGTTAATAAAAATAAAAATTGTTGAGCTACAAATTATTATAAAAAGAGGCTGTTTCTCTTACCTGTCGAATCATATTTTTCCAAACCTGCATTAGTGCCTAAGTGATATTTTGTATTTTACAAAGCTCTTGTTACCAATACAATGTACTCTATAAAAATTGTTACTACTTTAGTAATTTGTATTATCCCGATTGTTTTTGCTTTTAAAGCAAATGAACAAATCGCTGAAAGTATGTTAACAATATACATAGCAGTTGTAAACATTGTATAATATTGTATAATAGGCCTCAGTTAATTTTGTTTGCCAAGATAAGAGATTTAATAAAATAATTTTTGTTTTCTGATATAGAGAGCCAAGAAAGAGGACCAGTGAGCGAGGAAGCATTTATTATGTTTCCAAAATTAAAATATTTGGGACAGTTCAATGGAAAACATTTTTATCAAGAACTTGATCGGGTTAGAAATACCTGCTTATATTATAGTACGTAGTGAAAATAAATTTGTGACACCTGATTTAATGTAGATTGATGAAACAAGGGACACACTATTAAATATTCCTTCATGCTCCCCCAAATCCCGATGAAAAGAAAATGAGTTGTTAAAAATGTATTTTTCGTGTGACCCAAGTTGCATTGGTCCTTTTTTAGTTACTCGCCTCCGTATTTTCCTCAATGGATCAATATAACCATTAATAGTAACAGTAAGATATGATTACAGGTTGACCAATTGACTGCAAGAGACAACTGTGTGAGGATGGGAATGAAATTAGTAAGATTGTCTAGTCAAGCAGAATTAAATTTTCTTACTGAAGCAGGAGTAGATGGTGAGTAAACATTATTATTTATCATTATTTATATTACAGTAACAGTAAATTGGTATTTATTAAAATCTTTTTGAAAGCTAAATATTTTGAATAGAAAATTAGATTCATCTAAAATCTATGGTTTATTTAACCCGTGATTTTTTTAAAAAATATATTTTAAAACCTGTGTATGGACATAATATAAAGTATTGCATTATTATACATATTGATTTGGTTTAAAACGAAAATTATATTCTCAATGCAATCTTGACAATACAATGTATACTATTTTACAGGGAAAAATATTCATTTTTAAATCGGTTCATTAAAAACATTTCGCTAGGTTTCAAACGATAGAATATTTACGACTTTATAAAATTTAAAAACTAGCCCAAAAGGAGTTTTTTCTATTGTCTATGTATTTAGCATGATGTAATAATAATTAGTAATATCTATATGCAATAGATTACAGTTGGACTGATGGCGCAAGTATACAGAATCCAAGTGCTTACGTTTGGAGCACTGGAAGTTTAATTCCAAGTAACATAGCCATGGATCATGAAAATAGGCTGGGTCTCTTGACCGACAAACACACACCGGATACAAAATTGTATCCACAACTTACCACTGCACAAAATCCATACATTTGTTATGTTTAATGTCTAATTCCCAAAATATAAATAAAAACAAATCAATCAAATTGTATTTGGTTGAATTAAAAATCTATTATTCCATTTCAAATTCCAAATTTATTACATCAATATTGTCAGTTTTAATTTTCATTACAATAGACTATAAAAATTATTTACCTCTCCTAAAATTTGATCAAGGGAAACATAATTCATTAAACTCACATCATTTATAATGCGAAGCTCGAAACATTTTGCCATTTTCTGCTATTTTTGGCCAGAAATAGTACCTATATATTATACTCTGCATACATATATTTTTAAAACTTCGGTTAACGTAAGTTACTGGTTGCATATTTTAAAAATCGCGCCACGAAATACGTAGGGCATACCACGACCCGATTTCGAGGGACCTGAGCTAATTAAAACGAAAACATTGATAGATATTTGTACAACCACTGCCTTACTTTAACCAAAAATTAGCCTTCCTTTTCAAAACATGAGTATGAAGCGTAATAGCGTAAAATATTACTTATGAGTGAGTAATTAGACAAGTTCATTATTATAATTTAGATACAAATTACAGAAATATCTTATTTAGGTTTCCAAGTTCAGAAATAATTTAGAAATACTTATGTCGTTATTAAGTTAGCATTTATAATAATTAAAACCTCTTGGATAGAGAATGTTTTTTAAGAGAGATGTATATGACACATATTATGTAAATTAAAATTTAATATGACAACAATTTAAGCATAAAAATGAAAATCTGAATGAAATAAAGATAAATTTCTTAATTAACAATATTTATACATGTTTTAAATAGCAAAAGTTATACTTTGACTCCTTTACGTTTATAATTGTCCACAATTTCGTATTTGGACTATTTTGCCCACAAACGGATATGAAAGGAACATTTGAAGATTATTCAAAACTTTCATTCCTTCTACTATTTTACCAAATACAACACAAGCACCATCCAAATTTGACCTTTCCTTTAGTGTGATAACGAATAAAGAGGTATTCGTATCCTTTCCCATGTTGTTCATTGACAAAATTCCCCTCTCATTGTGCTTCAGTAAAAAGTTTTCGTCTTTAAAAGGACGTCCGTAAATACTCTTCCCACCTCTCCCATTATTTTTTGTGATATCTCCCCCGCATAATACCTGCTGCTGAAGATTAACTTTGTAAAAAATACTTCCTTTGTACCCGAATCCCTTTTCTCCAGTGCAGAGACATCGAAAATTCTCAGCTGTCATCGGAACGACGTCATATCTTAATTCAATAACAATTCTTCCTATTGGTTTGTGATTAATCGCCAAATCGAAAAAGACTTTCTTAGTTCCCAAAACCGATGCACCTCCACCTTTAAAAAGTAAAAATACAGTATCATCAGAAAATTACTACGACAAAGATTTAATTATCCCCAGACCATGAACATCCATTTACCAACCTGAAACTTTCGTGCGGTTCTTGGTAAATGATTTCAAATATCAAAAAGTGGTATTTGACGTTATTTGAAATTAATATGTGTATTTAAGTATAATTTAAGTATTTTAATATATACTTGCAAGTATTTTAAGTATGGGGTTTAACTACTCTAATTTTTAAGTATTATACTTGCCATTTAAGTATATACCTGGTAACCCTATATTAGTATATTGGTCCTCATAGCAAAGCGATAAACAAAATTACTCATCCTATATATTGAATTTAGAAATATTATAAAAATTTCCAAAAAACCGAAATTAAAGAAATTGCTTTTTTAAAACGGCATTTACTATTAAAAAATTAAAAGTACAAACTCCTGCCGATTTAGCATTTTGCTTAAAGGGTGATTAAATAGTTCGAAATAGACCGGACCAACCCCCTTTTTATATTTGGGTGAAATAATAAAAGAAAAACTTACTGGTAGCTGTACTAACTCATTTTCATTAAAATTTCATACAATATACAAAACATTTTAACTGACCGAAACTATGGAGCAAAGAAGTTGATGGTTCCTTTGGTGTTTTTATTGCATAAGGACGGGTTTTCACTTGTGGAACGGCTGAACTTTCTAACTCTTGAAATGCATTTGCCTCTTCTGATTTCTTTCTAATTTGAACATTAATGCTCCATTTCAGCTTATCCACTCCGTTCCATTCCCCGAATTGTTTTAATTGTGAACAGGGAAGAGATAATTGTGAACCATCAGAATTTATACAGTTTTCAATATCAGAGATTGGACAGTTAAAAACATTTTTGAGACCCTGAAAATATCAAATCAACTATATTTATTTTCAGATTTTTAAAATTGATGATCAGTTTTATTACTAGTTTTATCAACTCAGACAAATAGAAGCGAGCCTTGGTACCAGCCAAGTACCAAGCCCTGTCATAGCATATACAGACACCTTATTTAATTAGGTCCATGGTTAATTTTTAAGGGATAATATTCTCATTTCTTACCAACTACGGTTGATAGACAAGTGCTAAAAACTTTGAGAACTTTATTTTTGTTTTTAATTAAATCTTACCTTAGCACTGTTTGTTAAACAGAGTTGCAAACAAAAATTTTCTGCCGCTACTGAATCCCCCACCATTACACATCTCCAAGATACTACCATACTGCATTCATGCTTAAATACATTTTCTGTGCTACACAGAAGAAAAAATACTTCTCCATAAGCCTCGAAGTACACGGGAAACCATCCATGTGGGTTTATGAAGTCATTTAATTCTTGAACGACATCTGCCATATGTCCATTTACTCCACATAATCCATGTTTTTTCATGTGGGGTACAATTGTATCCTTGGGGATTTTTTCCCCACAATTCAGAATATCCTTTAATCCGAGCAAATCACAATAGTTTGTGAGCCTACATAAATAAAATAAATTATAACCTAAAATTAGACAAAATTAAACAATTTTTTGATAATATTAAATTGCAATTAAATTGATGTATACCTCGGCTGGGTTTCTACAGGCTTGGAAATTTGTAGTTGGGTGATAGTCTCCACTAACTTTTCCACCATTAGAGCTCGTATAGGGTTTTGTGGCAATTGCACCCTGCATAACCCACATTTTGTAATACTTGTAATGCAATTCGAACAGAAAATGTGACCATTTGAGCATTGATAAATTGGCGGACTGGGAATATCAAAACAAATAGGACATTCCATGATTTCTGACATTGTAGATGACTCCATGATTGACTCCATTTTCTGTAAATTGACAATTTTCTGTAGTTAGTTATAATAATAAAATATTTTAACCTCTACGGATCATTACTAATTATTAAATTAAATAACAAAGAAAATAGATGTCAAAATGTTGAATGTTACTTTAGAGCAATGAAAAGTTGTTTCATTGACAACAATTTTGACTAATAGAATAAGCAATAGACCTTATTCATATTAGCATCAGCGCCACTGCTGTTAGGTATAACGAGAACGGCGAAGGTTACTCAAACGGGTAAATGAATGAATAGTAACCGTTCGCACACCGGTGGCATACCGCCACACCACGTGACACACCCAAACAAATACATACAATACAGATTCATTCTAAGTGAAGTTGAAATAGAAGAAACCGTATAGCTAAGCCTCCTTTTTTTGGGTTTTTTATAAAGTATACTTGGAAATTCTAAGACATTAATTAAAATGAGTTGCAGAAATAATAAAATGAATAATAAAATTGTAATACGGCTCTGCTTCGTTTTTAATAAAATTTTCAGGTTTTCAAGGATTTAAAACGAATTGCTAGTTTTTGCAAAATTACATTTCAAAATTTAATACATGGATAAGCCTATTAGGCAATTATTATTATTATTAATTACTATAAATTATTTCCAAGTATACTTTATAAAAAACCCAACAAAAAGAAGGCTTAGCTATACGGTTTCTTCTATTTCAACTTCACTTAGAATGAATCTGTATTGTATGTATTTGTTTGGGTGTGTCACGTGGTGTGGCGGTATACCACCGGTGTGCGAACGGTTACTATTCATTCATTTACCCGTTTGAGTAACCTTCGCCGTTCTCGTTATACCTAACAGCAGTGGCGCTGATGCTAATATGAATAAGGTCTATTGTAGCAATCTAGCAGCTATTAAACTGTTATAGTTATTAACAAATTATAAATCGAATTAAGTCGATGATTTTTAGTCAAGGTTAACATTTGGTGAAGGGAAACAATAAATAAAGACAAATTTAATAAAGAAAACTATTTTTAGACAAATATAATTTTGTCATAATATTAATGTCTACAATTTCAAATAACACTTGAGATCAGATTCAGATAACATAACAAATTAAATAATGCCAAGATTTACAAAAAACAATGATTTGATTTCAGCAAATAAACATACCTTTGAAAGAACAACTAAGAGTAGTTTTGCTTTCTAGGTAACTGAATTTCCAGATTCCAGATTAGTATTTACTTGATTGTCATTGAAAGCTTACAGACACACCCGTCGGTCCCTGTCACTTATATGCAAGTGTCTCCTGAATAAGATACGTGAGTGAAATGAGTCGTTTTAGATTATTTAGATATATTATGCTATAGGCCTCTAGTTGTTGGGTCTTGCTGAATTGCCGAAGCTAGGCAAAGTGAAAATACGACGGCTTTAACTGAACTAGCAAACGCACACCTCCAACGTTCCATTTTAGAATGACTAGATGTTTAACAATAATAAAACTTTTTTGCGCTTTTTATTTATCTCGAATGAAAATATACCCGTTTGTTTTAGCAACAAGACCCTGATCCGAAAAACAAAATTTAATGCAAATTGAACGAAATTTGGGTTGTGTAGTTATTACCGAGGTAGATTTAAATGCCCAAAACTTGTAAATGTAGCCAATATATCGTTTAAATCAGAGTTCAACTGGCCGGTGGGTAGTGGCTAGGTGGCTAGGGGGCAAAAGTGGCTAGTGGGCGGGCAAAATGTCAGGTGGCTAGTGGGCAAAAGGGGCAAAAGGGGCAAAAGTAATATTAAGGTTTTAAAAATAGCACAAAAAAATTTCAAACCTAACTCACGCAAGTAAACTAACTGTTTGCCATTGAAATTCGGAGTTAATGATATTCTAGTAAGCCTGTTTTTAGGTACGTATAAACGAAGAGACATCGATGCGACATCTATTTTGGTAGATGAACTACGATTTACACTTTTTGCCCCTTTTACCCCTTTTGCCCCCTTTGCCCCTTTTGCCCGGGTGGGTGGGCAAAATGTAAAAAAGCCGGCTAAAACAGAACTCTGGTTTAAATAAATGCATGCAAATTGGCCTTTGGATGCGTTCATATTGTAGATTTATGAAACTAGTGAACTACAAAAAGTATTTATTCCAGTTTACAATGTTATTGGTTTCGATGTGTCAATTTCCAAGTTTCGGGTGTTTTCCAAGACCCACTTTAGTTTATTTTCATGCATGTTGAATGCTGACGTGGGCAGTCCGAAGTTCAGATATTATGAGTCAGAGAGAGTTAGTCGAAACTATGTGGGTTATACAGCTTTTAGAAGTTCAGTTTGCAAAAATACTGTCAAATAAACAAAATCACACAACAATGCACAAAATACATTCCCAGTTACAGTCTTAATATGATAAGCTTTATTTATAGGTACTCCAACTTCCAATGGACAAAGTCTGTAATATGCTAATAAGAATAATATTATGTCTATAATACATTTTCTAATCTTTATGTCTAGTCGAGTTCTCCGATCAATAAAATCTAATTTTAAACATTTGGAACGGGTAAGTAATTCGTGAATAATAGAAAAGCTGCTTAACAAATATTTAGGCAAGCCTATATCTTTAGACAGAAAAAGGAAGTTATTATTTTACTATCAGAATAATGTATATAGCATTGTTATGTTGAGCGAAATGTTAAGAGAGTTTCCATCGTTCCCAGCGTAACAGAATATATGAATTTTGCTACTTTGTCTTTTCTGATTATAGTGAATTTACCAATTAATATGGTACAGGTCCTACACGATTTGACAAATTTTGAAAATACCTTTTTTTCGAATTCGGAATAGGTAACATTGGATTCATGTCTCCATGAATTGAGGCAGGAGTTGCTAGATTCGAAGGGAAATGCAATAGAGAATAGTGTGATCATCCATAGTAAGGTTACAAGAACAGACCAAAGCGAAAAAGATATAAACTGAGTGGTAGTCAATTCTTTATAGAAAAATATAAGCACAAAATTTGCCAGATATATTTGTCTTTTATAAATAATATTGAAAACAAACATTTCAGCGCTACAAGCATTGTTGAAGTGGTTACTTATTATTTTGCAGTATGTGTAGATTTGAGGTAGAGTTTTTACATCTCGAAATTCATTATTCGTTCGATAGTTATCTTTGCCAAACCTAACACAGAGTTTAATTAAGTTTTAATTAATGCTATTAATTTATTAATAAAATCTCTTAATAAAATAATTTAAAACTAAAGCATACCTCAATTCGGTGATAAAATCGTTTAAAGTTGAGCTCAGCAATAGGACGACCGCCATCTGAAACAAAGCCACCGAGAAGCCACAAAATGCGAAGTATAAATGAAATGCTGTGAGAATTAAATGCACTATAGTCATAGTGCTTAAATTCTTAGGGTCAATTAAGGATGTCAAAAATAGCGGCGCGGATGGACGCAGAATTATCAAACTTCCAAACAGAACTGGATAAATTACAAGTACCATAATGCCCAAAGTGAGAGAAACTTGAAGTAGGTCGACCTGGTTTTGGTATTTCCTTTTGAAGTATTTTCCTATTTATTATATCAAGTACGTTATTCATTATTTAATTCTTTATACATTTTTGTACATAGTATTTCAGTAAACATATACTTACTTCTTATTTTTGTAAATGTTGCAATGCAGGTGTTGATAGTGATCAATATTTCATCCCCTTTGAAAATCGTTCCATATATCATCGTCATTGGGACAGCGATTGCTAAGACGCTGAATAAACTGTAGCAAAATGAAAGTGTATTTCCAACAAAATATTCGTGCATACTTCTGGCACAGAGATAAAACCAATATATGTGTGAATAGAGAACAAAAAAGTACCACTTCACCAAAGACCACTTTTTAGTTGATCGTCTTATATAGACGTCCTGAGAATTTTTTATCCATTCAAAAGGAGAACTTCCCCAAATAGTTCCCCATTTTACGTACCAAGAGAATGCTTTAACTGAATAGGATGTAACCATTATGGAAATTCTTTCTTAAGCAACTTTTATTGAAAAAGTTCTTCCAAATAGGTTGACGGTGTGCTCTCAATGTCGTGGTTTATAGAAATGATGGTAGAAATTGCTTATTCCACGAATATTATTTGGTTGAGCAATCGAAATATATTAAATGTATGTTGTCCATGTTATAATTGTAAAGCCTGATGGACAATTTATATGGATTGATATCTATTCACAGAACTTTATCACAATGTTACCTTGTTTAATACCTTTTCTTCTTCAAATGTCGACATATCATATACGAAGCTTGTATAGGAATACGAATAGTATAAAAGTTTTGCTGACTGTTTCTTCCCAAACAGCTAAAGGGTTGGGCCACAGAAACTAAAAAACAATCAAGCTGAAAACATTTATATATACCAATGATCAAGGCAAGGCAAGTTAAATTAATTTTATATAAGGTTACCTAGAATTACCTAGCCTAGAACTTAAGATATTATACATTATACTGATATGTATTTACTGCATGACTTACTGACTATGGTTGTGTTATAATATAGATAAAAGTAAAACTTCCACTACCTATTCCTAGATTTATGGTTACTGAATAATTAATAATATGAACAAAAACTTTCTACTAAGACTATTGCTTCCAGCAAAGTAATAAGTTTAATATATACTTATATACAGCCTTCAATCTAACGTATGGAAACTCGATATACTAATACTAATTATTTTTCTTCAAGAATTACCATGGTGCCTATACATATATCGGATATTTGATATTATATTGTGTAATTAAATTCCACGCCATTTATATATTACTAGTGAACCCAGCTAATGAGCAAATCTAGCACTCAACAGAAATTCAACAGGCCTCCTATCACAGTAATAAAAACAATTACGAAAACATCCCATTGGGTTATTATGTTACCTTTGTAAATACAAAGTATATTTAAATTAATATACTTTTATCTTCTACAGTATAGTTGGTAAAATTTGCTGCAGCCCCAACTTCCTGACAAACCCCACCAACTTATGAATAAATATTTTTAAAGAATAAATAGTGGCTCCCAGTACTGTTAATTAATTCTACAAAACGATGTCCCAACTGGCACAAAGGAATAAAGAGTGTAGTAAAAAGTAAACCCAGCTCTACTAAAAAGTGATCATTACTAAATGGTCCCTTTCGCTAATAATTTCCATTCGATCCCCACTCACCATTCAACCTTCTTATGTAAATTTCTATTATTACTTTGATGTTATAATAATAATATGAAACGACTCATTTCGTTGGTATAGAGGAATTGGGCTTGCGCATTTTGCGTTTTAGGCATTGAAAAGAGTGCTTTGCATATTATGAAACAAACAATTTAAGTTTGGGTATTGGATAATCTGGGCTGCACTGTATATGTTCCAATGTCCAATGCCAATTCCAAACTTGCTTAATATTTACTTACTTACTTTACGTGCTCCGATGGCTTAGAAAAAGTGAACATGCGCATTTTGAATTTGGAATCACCCTACCACACGTACAGACATAGACAGGTAAATTTATTGCTTTCTCAAGTCTAAGATTATAATATAGATATAATATATTATATTAAAAATAAATATTTAAAAGGAATAGAAAGAAGTGTAGAGTAGATGATGTGATATAATAAGGCGTAAATAAAGCACTTTTCAATTTCTTTCCCTCCATTCCATTTTATTCAACTATATAACAGGATACCTCAATACATTTCATTCTATATAGTTGGCAGCATAATATTATGGCAGTATCAGTATCACTATCTTATTAGAGTCATTTAGATAAAAAGTCAATTACTTATATAAGTAACTTTTGGCTGTAAACAATTTCTAGAGACAGTACAATGTATCATCACTTATTCTATACAATACATTTTCTAATTCCTACATATATTTATATTATACTTTATAGTTCAAGTTCGTATTCGGGCAACTTTCTGCACAAAGTATGAGGAGTGGGAGGAAGGCGTGTTAATTTTGATTTAGCCGAGCCTCTTCTTTCGTGGCAGGTGGCTTCCTCACCTTCTTTATTATAGCTGAGACTAATAATAAATCCTTCGCAATTTCGGCTTTGTATAATGTAAAGCGTCGGCTGGGTGAGACAATGCTACTTATGTTCTATAGGAATTAAATTCAATTCTGCACAAAAATGTTGACCATGAATATATGGACACATTGGAATTACATTTACTTCTTAAATGGGGCCGTCAATTTTTTTAAACTCCAATATATTTATTTAAATATTTACCAAAATATGGCAAAATATTCTTAAATTTAATTTTTGCAAATATTTTCATAAAAGTAATTGCATTTCATGTCGACTGTTCTAATTTGTTATTTAAACTGACATTTTCTGATGTAAAATTATATTATTCTTTAGCACTCTTAGTGCCAAATACATGAGAAATGAGGGGCTTCCTATTAATTATTAAACGAATTAAGAAATTTGATATCAATTCTGAACCATAAATTTTTCATTACAAAACAGCATAATATTTCCTCCATAAATCATTTTAGCCTAGGTTTTGAGAAGTTAAATGGAAGTTGAAGTTGTTTACCGCTTTTGTTGTGCTTGCAAACCATAGAATGTAAACCAGTAAATTAAGAATTAATTTAATTTGATAATTAGCTCCACATTTGATAAATGGTCGTGTTGCCTCCATTTAAATTAATTAAAACAAATTAAGTATTTAGTCGCATATTTTTGTGTACGTGCTTGGCATGCCATGTACTACGTAGCTGTTAATCATTTCAATGGGAAAAGGTATTGAGCATGGAAAGTAAATCAAAACTTCATCACGAATTATCATACATCAATTAAAACTTTATCAGTAACAAATACTTCACTGCAGTAAATTAAATTAACGATAACTTTAATCAACAATATTTAGTACAAACTTTTCAGACACCTGAAGTCAACAAGTATAATCATTAATTCAATTTAATTGTATATTAATGTATGTACCATATGCGCTACAATAGAAACCCCAGGACAGTTTTTACATCAAAATAACAAAATAATAATGTCTTTTGTATAAACTTTTAAAAGTTTCATAAAAACGACTGACCATATTATTCATTTTTAGCTGAAATATCTAAACAAACACACAAACCGCAAAAAATGTGTAGTCTTTGCAATGGTGTGTGTGGCCATGCTGGAGATAAAAACATTTTGGTATATCTTTGAGGTCCTTGTAGATGTATTTAAAATCCTATCAAAACTACACTTAAGGGGTCTACCCGCGTACCTTCGTAGATTGTTGTATGTGAGTAGATTCGTATAAGTGTAAGCGACCAGTTTGAATTTATAGAAATTTTTTTCAATTTTCGTTAGCGCGAACTATATCCACCAGTAGTAATGCTTGACTCACTCCACTATATTATTATACTCAAAGAGAAGTACTCAGCTTGGGGGATTGTTTTAATTTTGATGCAGTTTTGCGTATTTTCCCATATTTTACGAATCTATTCACATATATGCAAATCTACGAAGTAACGCGGGTAGACCTTTATTATAATTTCCGCACCTTCCTTTTCTTAAACTTTAGCTGTTCTTTTTTACACATTATAATATGCTTGTTGTGCAATCAAATATTTACATATATGGTCTGATATACCTATGAATGTTTCGTCTTCTATATACCATCATTCAATTACTGCCTTATTACATCATGTGCATTTCCCTAAATTGTATTATCATATTCAGCTAACTTTTACAGTTCATTTTTGATCCTATTAATTGGTCTTTTGTTCTTTGCTGGCGAAGCAGTGAGCTGCGGAGAAATCGTAATTGAGAATCAATAGACCACCCACCAAGCTAATGGGGTGGCCTATTCTTCTCCAGTCACGATTCCTTCAGAGCTCACTGCTTCGCCAACCAAAAACAAAGATAAATTAATAGGATTAAAAATGAGCTGGAAAAGTTAACTGAATATGATAATATATTTACTGCAAGGTAAAAAAATGTGTACAATACATAGTAGTTACTAATTACGACTGTCATCGTGTCATCACAACTGTCACTTTGAATAGTGTTGACGATCATGCACCACTTACAACTAAAGTATATAAAACCTGAACTTCCTATCTTTTAACTTCATTAAGTGTGAATGTTCAACGCTTAACGGTAAATTGCCTTATTTTAGCAATTAAACTGCATAAGGGAGTATTATTAAATTATTGATTAAACAACGATAATCCACATACGCACTGTTTATAATTTATTTAATATTTTATGCAAGAAACATATCGGTGCAACTCTTCTTGCCTATTTTTATAGTAGTTCCAGTTAATGATTTACTATTTAATTAACAACTGCATTAGTGGGGTCTCGTTTCAATCGGGAAAAATACATAGCCGGTTGGGGCGTATTTAGAAGGGGATTGTGAGTGGAAGTCCTTTCCAAATTTTTCAAAAACCTTTAGGATATTTCGTCAAAATTCGTCCACTTTTTGTAGACAGTAAGTAAAATTATTGCCATACTCTGAATTTTCCCTAAATTAATGTTCTGAGGGCTACTCTCAGGCTTTGTATGTCTAGTTTATTTGCAAGGTTGCTGTCAATTTCCGTAGTTTTGCAGATCCCCAGAACTCCTCCGCGGCTAAGTAGGGTCTGCGGTTTAATTGTGAAAATACGACAAGTCTTAAACTAATAGTTCAGAATCTATTCAAAATGAATAAGCTGATTTTAGGGCTTTTAGTCCTAGGCTCTTTGCCTTTTGACGTTTTGTGTCGGACTTATTTGAGACCTGATGGGTCATCGGACACATACGCCTTAATCAACAGTGTATTTGGAGGTGGTGGAACTGCAGAAAATCCAGATTGCAGTCACTCGTCGTTTGGTCGGCACATTTATCAAGGAAATGATGGAGATCTTAATAAGCCGGTAAAATTGATTTCAATAATTGTATAATTAGATTTAGTATAATCAAGTAGCCATTTTTCTATGAGTTCAATACTATATAAAATCCATGGATTGAAACAAGGAAGTTTTGTTTGTTTTATGAGATTTTTAAAAATGAATGCATTATGCTTTTCTCAAATTTATGTGAAGCAACCAGAGTTTGAAACTAAAACATGTAAGACTTTAGACTTGTAATAACGTAACGTAATTTGTGGGTCATATTTTCATATCGTTCACGTATGCTGTAAATATTGTAATTTTCCAGGTATTTTATTTCCCTGCTCACGTGAATAACGACAATGACCGTTGTCAAAACTTTGACCGTCAAAGAAACGAGATTCGTCCCGACAATGGTGCATTGACTGGCCGTGATGGTGACCGAATGTCTTTCTCGTGGATTTTCAAGCTTCCTACCGGTTTTCAGGCATCAGACAGTTTCACTCACATATTCCAAATCAAAGCAGTCGGAGGGGCTGATGACAGCATGCCGCTTATCACATTTACACCACGACGTGGGTCTCCAAGTAAATTCGAGTTAATTCATGTCAATTCTGCTCACACGACAAGTAAACTGCAAGTTGTCACTCTTGATCCATTCCTTGGGAAATGGGTCAAGGCTAAAGTATACGTAACTTATGGAGTACAAGCTTCAGGAAGATTCTCCTGTACATTGACCGACTTTAATAGTGGAGCAAGTCTGCTCTCTTATTCTGGTAATATCCAAATGTGGAGAAGTGGGGCTAATTATTACAGACCCAAATGGGGAATTTACAGAAGTTTAGCTAACAAGGGTCAGTTAAGAGATGAAATTGTCAGATTTGATAACTTTTGCGTTGCTAAAGGAGACCCTGAATGTACGTAGAGTTAAACTTTAAAAGGAGTTTTACCTAACTTACCTACTAAATAAAGTATATTAAAATTTTTGCAACAAAATTGGATCCACCATTATAATATTTTCTGACCGTATTTCATATTCATAATATTATCATGTTTCTGCTCTTCGACATTTATTCATGAAATTGATGCTATTCCAAGGACACTTATTAATCAAAATACACAAATTTAGAATTTATTTGTGTCCGTTTTTCTTGCATCTTTATATTCTTTATCTTTATATTCACGGTTATATTTTTTATGACTGAAATTTTAGAATTAAATTTGATTGTGATTTTTGCCAACGGCCAAGAAACCTATAAATTATCGTGCATAAATTAATATTGGAATTACTGTGATGCTGAGTTTATTTTTGGATGCAAGGAAAATCTTAGTTTTATCAGATGGGTTTTTAACATGTTTTACAAAGAATGTGACTTCCTTGTAGATTATTTTTTAATTGCTAACTGGTCAAAAATTTTCTCTTCTGCTGATAACGAATACAATGACTTTGTGTGATATTATCGTAAAAACTTGACCAATGCAATAGGCTTACCGTCAGCGTATTAATTAATATTAACTTGGTTGTTTTCAAGTGCATTTAAAAGGCATTATGATCGATATATAGCAAAATGCAGTATATTACACCTACATTGTATATTGTACAACTTAAATGACACATGTAAGTACATAATCGGTTTATTAATAAACTTGGCCAAAAAACAAGGCAAGGATACTTATACAAAGCATAGTTGGAGTAGGTGACTTTATCTACTTTATTATTATAAAGTATTATGACCATCAATATAAAGAATCAGCAGTTGTAACATATTATCGCCTTAAATAATTGATATAATAATAATAATATGTTAAGAGTTCTGCATGATTATTAGTATATATATAGCGGGTGAATGTTAATTAATGTATTTGTCAATGTGACCACTGCATCCTCTTCGTATAGACCTTGTATTTGATAATGAAGGTTCTTCGTCACTGATATCATATATGGTATAATACCAATCAAGAGTGAGCTCGGGTGGGGTTAAACAGGTTGCATTTCCATCGAAGTTATTTCCTGTGTAAAATGTCCAGCTTGTTGATCCAGACCCAAAAAGAGACTGAGGTACAAATGGAAAGTCGGAGAGTTCAGAGCCGGTAACTAAGATTTCTGGACCGACAAAATCTATCTTTTCATAAAACGAAATGCCATGTATTGTTGTATCAGGTGGCCCCAGGTATCGAATTGATGCAACATGTGCTGGAGTCATCGTGTCGTTATAGCATAGTGAATATTCATAACCTCCAGTACGATCAGAAAATCCATTGTAATTAATGTCTCCGTATCCACACCAACTGAAATGATAATCATTTATTACATTTTAAGTCTTAACTAAGAAACTTGGATATTTAAAATGTTACTTACCGTCCTCTAATTGAACGACTTTTATATGTGGAAACTATTCTGGGTGCTTCAGGAGCTAGATTAGGTTTAGCAATTTGTAAAGTCAAGGCGTCGCCGGTACAGTCCCAATCTGTATGAAATGTGAACTCTGGACGAACGGCTAAACATATTGGTAAACAGCAAAGTGCAGTAAATAAGATAAATCTCATCTTACTTAGAAGAAAAGAAACAATATTCTGATTTTGAAAACCAAACCGAAAATTAAAAAGCAAATGATGTGTATTGAGCTAATTTGGCCAGATGTATCCAACTCTAAGTTATGGCTCAAAATGATTTCAGTTAATCAAACCATTGCATTAATTTATGCCAGGGTTGTTGTCATATATCAGATATCAGCATAGCAAATGTCAATTTATTATTGATGATGCCCAATATAATAATACTTTGTAAGATTTGTCATTGTTATCTATGTGGATCATGTCAGTTTCAGTTATTTGGTGGCCATGCAAATCTGACACGTCTGACAACAAAAAAACACTCAATCTATAACTAACAGTTCTAATTCCAGAATTGTTACGCTATATATATATCGATAGTTTCGGTAATTTATGGTGTTCAGTGATTTAGCATAATGCATTTGTTGATGAATTCTTCCATAGAGACACCATAAATCTAAGCTCATACTGAAAATAAAATATCTGTAAATAATTGCTATGATTCTGATCTCTACATATTCAGGAAACTAATTAGTAAAGACTTTGTATTTTTATTAGGTTGACATTAGACAACTTAAAAATTAATTGCAAAAGTTTTAAGCAATTTTATTAATTATTCAAGTGACCTTGACCTTATAAGATACACATTCTAGTTTTATACATATTATATCAGTATAAAATATTAATTTCACAAATAATGTAAGAAATTACGGCCACCCAATTGCCTACGTAGTATCTTGTTTCTTTCTTGAACTTGCACGAGGGATATGAGATGGTAATCTTATCTCTAGACAGCGTATTATAGCAGTGTAATTGTGATATTTGAATCTTTATATTTTGTAAGTGTAATACTAATACCTCAAGCAAAGCACATCTGCTATAGATCGACTCACATCTACATTCATTCCAAGTAAAAATATCCTTTAAATATCGTTTAATGACCAATATTGACTCAATCGCTCATAGTAACAATGTCAATTTAGGATACAACAATTTATTAACGTTAACATTTTATCGGTAAATAATTGAAACGATTGTGATTCCTATAGTCATGCAACCAAACGATAAAGGTTATAGAACCTTTTTAAATCACTGTTGGCCTGTTGACATTGGAAAATATATTGGTATTTACAAATTAGGATAGTAAAAACTGACTACAACGTTTTAAACTATCTAAATTATTATTTATTTCAATGACCTTTCCCTTATACGTTGCGCATATGCAAATGAAGAATGCCTATAGTTATTTCGGGGAATTACCTGGGAAATTAAGTTGGCCCAATTTGTGTGTAGTCTCCTTGAACTTGCACGAGTGATAATACGATATGGTAATTTAATCTCTGTAATAATATAGTTTGTGTATGTTGCAGTGTATGTGACATGTGAATCTTTCTTGATAAGATATTTATTGTTTTTCTTATCTAACTTTGTATGTGTAAAGCGTCACACGCATCTAAACACAAAATCACTTCAGGAAAAATATATCCTTAAAAGACAATAACCTTATGGTCTAAATGTGGCTATGACGTCCCTCCCTAAATATTAGGCGGTCTATATTTATTTATTATAATCACTTTCTGAGCTCATTTCTCAGTACACTTTGGGAGACCTCGCATTCATTCTTTCCTGCTAAGCTGAATAGGTTGAATTAAGTTGTCCTCCTAGTCTGAAAAGGAACAAAATGAAAATCTACAGCATTTTTGCGTTTCTATCGCTATTTGCCCTGTGTATCAATTTAGCTATCGCAAGTGGTAAGTCGAAACCTGTTTTATTACTGTACTTGAATATTTTACATTTTTAAATAAAACGGTAAAAATTATGTATTATTTCTAATTCAGTTAAAAACTGGTATCACTAGAGAAGTTTAAAACGTTTAATTAAAAGTTAATTAATTAATTAAAGACAATAATTAATATTCTCAAATTATTTCCAATATATTACCGTAAAATCCGAATTAATTGACCAGGGTGAACCATCGTTTCAACTATGATATTTGTTTGAAAAATAAATAGTTGACCCCGGAGGGGTCAATTAAAACGATAAAGGGGAACTATTTTTCAAGGTAAATTTAGAAAACTTTTCTTAGAATGCCAAATTTTTAAAATAAATAAAAAAGGCAGTGTCAAATGAGGGAAATATAAGTAATAGAACATACATTAAGTGTGTGTTATGTTTCAAGTGTATTATTCAGTTATAGTCTATCTCCATTATGCCGTTTGAAGAAAAAGTTGGGGACAGACAGTTACCCTTTCGGTTTATCTGAACTATTATTTCAAAAGGTTAGAGTAATGCTAACGAGTTTCAAACCTTTTTTAAGATGTCTACAAAAATCCATTAAAAAGCTTAGGTTCGTTATGTACATTGTACACAAGAG
Organism: Tomocerus qinae; assembly: GCA_020055645.1. NCBI lineage: Eukaryota > Metazoa > Arthropoda > Collembola > Entomobryomorpha > Tomoceridae > Tomocerus > Tomocerus qinae. The sequence continues at coordinate 44,179,583 of CM034546.1, read as the reverse complement.
GGTCTCCCCATCCCAAAAATGACCACCCTCAAGCGAGGCCCCTCAAATTGGCATACACCTTTTGGCATAAAATAAATACAACCTCAAGCTCCAAATAAACTCTTAATCGTCTGATACCAAAAAATGTACAACACATTGTTAGTCTTTTTAAATGACTTTTATAAAAGAATACAAGATATTGACCTAGTCGATTTACCTTCACTAACTTTGGATTTCAAACTCTTGCCATCTCACTAACTGTCATACCTATACAAAATAGGGGGGTCAATTATTTCGAGGAGGGTCAACTATTATTTGAATGCGCTTGTTATCGTGAAAATATAATAGTTGACTCGGAGGGGTCAACTATTTTGAACGGGGCGAATTAATTCGGATTTTACGGTAAAACATTATTCAATTAAATATTGCTGAATCCTTAAAATTTTACAATTTGTTTGTATCTGGTTTTCCAGAAAGACAAGCCAGGTCAAACTGGTCAGATTTCCAAAATCGTCATATGGTAGATACATCCAAAGTTCCAGCAGATGCAACTGGATGGAATGCTTTACTAAAATCTCGATTGGGAACAACAGGTCATAGTGCCTTTGGAAATAAAGCATTGAATTCGTTTATTGTCGCCGGAACTCAAACTGTTTCCAATGATTTTACATCTACTACAACGAAGGTATGAAATTGAATTTCAATAAAATTACTATCAAGAATTTCCCTAAGAAAACTTTCTTTAATTTTAATTTTTTAATATTTAATTCTATCTAAAAATTAACAATTAACTGTATCAATAATGCCAATTTTAATTTTTAGTATTCTGGGGGCTCTGGCTCAGCGTCTAATCTGTACTGGAGTACTTCTAAGTATCCAGTTTACGTCATGAACCTCGCAGGACAGCCAGGCAAACCAAATCCAGTCTACAATGTATATAATTGTGGCTTGAAGTATATCGTAGCAGGGATTGATAACAGCAAATTCCCAGTGCATTTCCAAGGACAAGCTACTGTCAGCGGTGGGTCTTTGGATAAAGCAACAGCAGGATGCAACAAAATAAATTAAATTATAATTCAGGTTGATAACAAAATAAAGTATCATTTCCAGTGCTAGAAATGCATATTAAATACAAAATCATAGTTAATACAAAATAAGATAAAGATAAAATTACTGACTTTGAACAAAATTAATTGCACTTAAATTTACTTATCAAAAGTTTTATTGTTTATACGTGGTCCAAAATTTATAAAAATATTGCCAATCCTTTTGTATTTATCAGGAATTGAATATTTGTAATAAACAATTTGCAGAAGAGACATGCTTTGCATAATATTTATTACCTTCCAACACAACTGTTGATAGCAACAATAGCACAGTCTAAATTCATGCAACTTTTGTGAAGACATTTGTATTATTTAATTGTAAAATGGGCATGTACTTAATAAATGGGATTTACATTTACTTAATGACTTAAAATGTTTAACCGACGTTATTTAAATAATATATTATTACCAGGACAATTTTCTTCAATTTTTATCTTTTTGTATTTGTTATAAGTTCCAATATTATATTTAAATTATACTAATAGTGGTCAGTATCTCTATACTATTTTGTGTAACGGGCACGGGCGTAGATATTAGTAATTGAAGCAGTACTCATTCAAATTTATTTTCTTATTATTTTTTATTTCTTTTACTATTTCCTTCAATGCACATATATAAGAGGGTAACAAGTACTTTATAATTATTTAAAATTATAGTTTTCTAGTTACCACTTCCTTAAGTAAATCGTTTTGATAAAGCCATTCTAGAATTGTCAAACAAATACTTAGAAAGGCTTGAATAAAAATGTAACATTTCCTTCTACATAGCAGAGTACTAGAAATTAGCTTACGCCGATTAGAAAATAGCACACGCCGAAGTGGAAAATAGAAACACGCCGAAGTGGAAAATAGCCGAAGCCGAAGTAAAATTTTAGCCCACGCCGAATAGAAATTAGAAGTTAGCCTACACCGAAGCATCCGGGCCGATGCCGAAGGAAAATACCCGAAGCCGAAGTGGAAATTAGCACAGCATAAGTTGGTTGAATTTGGCCGATGCCAAATGGAAAATAGCCGACGCCGAAGGAAAAGTGAAAAGTTGTCGGCGCCGAAGTAAAAATATACCTGCCGACGCCGAATAGAACATAAGCGACGCCGAAGTCGAAAATGTCCGAAGCCTAAGTAGAAATTAGCATATGCCGATGCCAAAGCATAAATTCCAGAAGTTGTGGCGTAAATGTAACCGCCGACGGTAATTTATTTACTGTTATACCACGTTATGTTAGCTGTCAATGAGGAAACCTGGTCGACTAGCAAGTAATGGAATATGGAATATTATCTATGGTAATGGACTATATAGTGCTAGTGCAAGTGGATTTTCGCGGTGCCATAATCTGCCAACTAACTTCACTCGACCCGAGCAGGAAACCTTTAGTAACATTCGGGGCACTTTAAGACCACTTGTAACAGTAACAATCCATGAAATGAGTGCCGGCGTTCCCATTACACCGCGTGTTTGAAATCTACGAAAGAGTCAAGGTCAATAACAGTCAAGATCATTAATTTCTCAAAAATTTCTCAAAAGATTCTGGATTTCCTATATCGACGCCTTGATCTTTGGAAGCAACCAAGCAACTCATAGACAATGATGAACTGTAGTCTTTGTAATAATGAATTGGAAAGGAGTACAATCTCGGAGTACCCTCCCAGGATACCAGAACTCTGCTGCAGATATTTTCATTCTTCATTAACTCAGGAAATATTATCAAGACAATCTAATCAAGAAGATCTGCAGTTTTGTCGAAAATGTTTCGAGTCTGTAATGGAATTGAATGATCTTAATGACCAGTTAGAATTTAATCAAAAAATGATTTCCGAGTTTATATTCATCCGATCTCTGGAAATTCTTCATCGTCGTGGACAAGTTCCAGGTGATAGATGTGACCAGAATAGACCAAACGACGCCAAATCAGGAAAACAGCTGATCGAATTCGACGTTTCTGCTTTGCCAACTTGCGAGTTTAGGAAAATCAATTCTGAAGTCATTGAAGAAACATCATCAACAGAGGATTATCGTAATGTTCGCACCTCTGAAGATGTCGGTGACGAGGGGTTTCCAGACCCATTTGTCTTTCCTCCACCTGCCGATGTCAATGTAGACACTATGGATGTGACATATGAAAACGTGAAAGTAGAGAGCAATGCATTGGGTTATATAGATGAAAGTCATGAAAATGAAGCTGAAAGTAAAGATGCAAACTTAATTATTAAAAAAACTAAACAAAATTCAGAATCTATCGACGACACTGAAACTAACGTACTAAATCCCATAGTAAAACTTCAAAGTAAGTATTTTTTGAGTAATACTGCAATACACATACAGATCAATTTTTTAAAACTTTGACGAAAAAAGGTCAAAATACTTTGCAAAAGGCCTTCGTATTTTTCAATCTGCATGATTATTTTTTTTACAGAACTGAGTTTTCCTAGCATTAGTCAGAAGGATATTTTGATGGAAAATAAACCGAATGTCATGGGCGGAAATAAAGATGTCGTTCAACCGATCTGTATTGAAACTGGTTTTGGAGGCAGTTTATCTTTGTCAGTTTCTAATAATCTTTCCTATATTTAATTAACACTTTATACTTATTATTAAGGTCAAAATTAGAAGTACATTACACAATAAGGAATTTTTTGCATTTTCCATGCAGCATGATCTTTTCAAATTTGTATTTCAACTATATATATATTCTATCCAATATTTATCTAATAGGAAACTCTCTGGCAAGAAAGATAATTCAATATTAACAAAGGATTCAGCGGCTAAGACAACCGTGTTGAAGGCATCTGCGGCTAAGACAACTGTGTCGAAGGCATCTGCGGCTAAGACAACCGTGTCGAAGGCATCTACGGCCAAGACAACCGTGACGAACGCATCTGCGGCTAAGTCAAACAGTTATTTAGAAAACCACCTCACGTTTCATCAATCCACCAATAAAACATTGAAGCGTCCGGAGACTAATAAGGAGCAACAATTTCCAGAAGTGAACACAGCAATTCATTCAAATAATAAAAGTGAAAGGATCAGAAAACAATTGGATACAAAGAATCGTCAATTGAACCGACAGCAGACAGAAGAGCCAATCAAATGCGACGTATGCAGTAGAGAATTTAGACTGAATAATCATTTACTGTCGCATAAGAGAGTACATAAAAATGGATGTCGTCCTTTCCGATGTGACATTTGTGGCGTGGGATTTTTCCAGAACGATGAGCTAATTATGCATCAAAGTACCCATCAGGGCTCCAAACAACGGTCTTATAACTGCAAAACATGTGGCAAGGTATATTCAAGTATACATGCCTTGAGAACACACAGTAAGTTGAATCATGCTGACAAAGACAAAATATCTCATCAATGTCAAGTTTGCGATAAAGGATTCTCAAGACCCAGTCATCTGAAAATGCATGTAAGAACCCACACTGGAGAAAAACCGTACGAGTGTGAATTTTGTGGAAAGAGATTTACAATAAAATCTAATCTGACAGTGCACAGAAGAAGTCATACTGGAAAAAGACCTTTCAAATGCGACATTTGTGACACGGAATTTACGAGAAAACGTAGCTTGGTAAACCATCTGCGTAACCGTCGACGTTGCAATGTCACTCAATAAACGCCAAACACAACAAGCATGTCCATTTGTAGAAATACGCACAAATATGGCCGGTATCAAACGATATTTACTCTGTTCTAGTATTTAGCAATAATAAATATGATTATTAGTAATTGACTATTCATAATTAAATTTTATATACCTAGGCATGGCTGATGCAAATGAAAAATTTACCCAGAGGAGTATAATTAATTTAACCCCTATCAGTATTCTACTGCTTTTTACATTAAATTAAGGCTAAGTAATAAAATTTTGTGAAGTTGTTGAAATCAAATGTTGTATGCAATAAACTGTTATACAACAATTGAGAAGTTTGCGTAAAGAAGGGCGTTTTCATTTTTTTGAATTCGAATTCCTTGACAACCTAGTTGGCAAATTAATGGGGATCAAATGTGTGACCCGAAATCTGCATGGGCGGTAACATTTCAAATAACCCTTCCATCTGGAAAATTTTGTAAATTAGAAATTTTATCCATTAGCCCGTTTCAAAATTACGGAAATGGATCAAAAAATTTCCATTTCGTATAGCCAGTTACATTTCTTAAATAGTAGAAGAAAGAGAAAGATAAACCTGCACATCACCAAAAATGAGGTTAGAAAGAAAAACAAGAATAGTGCACAACCTTTTATTTCTTCAGTAGGAGTCCCAATACCAGGAAAATTGCCGTCCGAGGTAATCAATCATAAATTACTCGATTACTTAAGTCTCTAATAAATAATACTTTAATTAATAATATAGCCGAATATTATTACTAGCTTTACTATATGCTTTTTTAGGGTAAAATTTGCAGTATTCGGTGTGAAAAGCGTGGATGCTTGTTGAGTGTTCATGCAAAGGAAGAAATATTTCAGATGTATTATTCAAGTGGCAACTATGATTTACAAACTACGTTCCTATTATCTTGTATTTCTCGAGAAAATGTGGAGGAACAAGCTAATCGTGTAAATAACAAGTTTCGGTAAGTAACTGTAATTAAGTTGCTCATCATAAGCATAATATATAATAATTTCGGTTAATGAATTAATAGAAATTTTGTAACAGATACTTCTTGCCACAAGAAGGAGAAAAGTACGAGGTGTGTCAACTATCATTTAAAGACATTTTGAAGATCAGTGAAAAACGTGTCCGAGTTATACAAGAAAAGCTACTGGAAGGAAAATTTATTGGAAAAGACCTCCGAGGAAAACACACAAACCGCCATAATAAATTGGACGGATTTGTTCTTGATTTGATTAGGACTCATATACAAAGCTTCCCCACGGAACTTTCTCACTACAAAAGGAATGCAGGGGATCCACTGAGAGAATATCTGCCCCCGGGTTTGAATGCCAGCAAGATGTATCGCTTATTTAAAGAGGCGAATGAAGATTACATTAGAGCTCCGTTCTTAAAGGACGCCTACTTCAAACAACTAAAAACAAGTGGACTTCGATTTGCTAAATTGCGATCAGATACATGTAGTATTTGTGATAAACTACATATAGCAGAGAAAAATGCCCAAAATGCACAGGAGCGACAGAATATTCGAATTGAAGTTGAAACTCACCATGAACTTGCAAATTCTGGATATACAAGAATGAGAGAAGATTGCGATGTTGCTAAAGCGGATCCAACTGTAGTCGTCTTATGTGTGGACTTAGAACAAGTATGTATATATATATAAATGTCTACTTTGAATTACATTTTATGATTTAATCTTACTATGTATTTAATACAGGTTTTATTTTCCCCTACTCTTGTCCACAAAGACATGTTTTATATGAGGCAGTTTTCTTCATACAATTATTGCATCTATAACGTGGGTGTCGACGACGCAGTTATGTGTTTTTGGACAGAGGTGATGGCAACTCGGGGATCAGAAGAAATGCTTTCCTGCCTATGGAGATACATCTCAACAAACTTTCAGCCTCTAGAAGAAAATGCAACAAGAGCTTTAATACTTTGGAGTGATCGTTGCACAGGACAGAACAACAACTACATTTCACTTGCATTTGGAAAACTATTAATTAAACGACAGTATTTTACTGTAGTTGAGCAAAAGTTCCTGTGTAGCGGTCACTCGTTCCTCGTATGTGATAGATTGTTCGGCCTGATAGAGAAACAGAAAAAAATATCAAAAGTTTACTCTCCAGAGGAATGGCTCTATGTTTTTGAACAAGCCCGGCCAACTAAGCCGTTTCGTAACCAAGTCATGTCTAGAGAGCACTTTCTGGCCTTTGATGACCTGCTTGACATTGTCCCTAAACCTCCATCATTGAAAGTTACGCAAGCTTTGTGGTTTCGAATGACTCAGAATGACATGGCAGGCATACTAACCAAAACACAACACACCGACCTCGAGGACTTTGTACGCCATGAAATTAAACATCCCTTTTGCACCGGTATCCAGCATGGTCAGAGAGCTTCCTGGACAGATGACTGGTTGGAATATTTGGGATTTAGAATTAGAAATGATACAGAAATTCCAATCGATGCAAAAAAGTATGCCGATTTGATGAAAATGATGGACTATTTAGATCCTCAGTATAGAGAGTATTATGTTAATCTTCCACATCTATAAAAATGTAAATCTCATACCTAAGCAAAATTTGTAAATCCAGTAAGTTTTGTTAAGTTATAAGTAACAAGAGTTTGTAACATGAAAGAGAATTCACAGGTTGGTTATAGGTTTAATTTGTTAAATCGAGCTAATTCGCGTTAAATATATTAATATTCCTACGAAATATTGTCGAAAAACTGCGCTTTTTTATTCCAGACACGCTAAGCATTGTGTAGAGAGAATGGTGCAAAAAATACAATAAATTGCAACAGTATAGATGGGTTGATATGCTAAGGTCGAGTGCCCTGGTATCAGATGTTGGGTCCCATATTTGTTTGACATGTTCAAATATTTGTTTATTTTTAAACTACGAATTTCAAAAAGCCCTTCTTACCGCAAACTTCCGAATTGTTGAAACGTGTAATTGTTCTTAAGTCAAATCGAAGTCTAGTTCATCCATATATACAAAGCGGTATTGAGGGGGGGACATTGGGGGCAAATGGCCCTCCGGAATCCAAGAAAAGGGAAAATGTTTTCTCAGAATACCAAAAAATTTCGCGCTTGCCGCGATTTAAGGCTATTTTTCACTCATTTTAGACAAAAATGCCAAAATTTTTTTCGCTTCTAGCGGAAATGTGCCTAATGTATATAAGTGTATGACGCCATTTTGCCCCCTCCGAACCGAAATCGACTTCTAAATACGGTACTGCATATATATCTTATTATTATTGCCATAATTTGTCCCAAAAAAGTACTTAGCCAACCTTTGTAATTTTGTAATACAATCAATATTCATTATCAATTTATATTAAATTGTATACATGTTAATATTTGACCCAGGTAAGCAAATTCCAAGAAATTTGAAAACCATGTTACCAAATGCAAAAAGGATTCAAACAAATAGTCTTAGAAAAGTTTCTCTACCATTAAAACATTTTAACAACATACCGAAAAAAGAATTTGGAGGGGCTTGTGCAGGGCTTATTTTTAACTAACACTAAATGTGAGACGTAAATCCCCAATCCATGCAGACCTCGAATGTTGGTCAATATTTTCTTGCTTTTAATATTGATAATATAAAAAAGACAGAACCATACATCTCCTCGGTGTATAAATGAACTTCAACTGAAGGCGAAATACTATAAATCTGGCTATCTTTTGAAGTGGGTTGGAAAATACCCAAGCAATGCACAGTGTTTTCAATACATGTATCGAAGTGGAAGCTAAAAGCTGAGTTAGTTCTCTTCAATTTTACATTGAAACTCCTACTCATATTTTTACATTTCATTTTTAATACAGACACTAACGACAGAGAGCATTGACATATACATCATTCGAATCGTCACATTCGAATTAATAAATGTAATTAGTAATAAGGACCGGCTGCGCCCGTAGCGTTAGATATAGCGATTTTAAAATAGCATATTTAGCATTGGTAGTATAGGAACATTCAAAGTTAAGCCCCGCCCCCTCTTTTGCTGACGACCGTTTGAGGCAGCTTGCTGCAACACAGTGCAATGTCTCCATGTCTCTATGCCCCCCGATGGTTATAATATAATATTATCTATAGTACTACAATTATAAAGGCAGATTTAATAATTTTATGAAATATCAATAAGGCGATCTTTTGCAAAAATGATGTACACGATTTCATTCAATTTTCCATTGTTTCCAATTAAATGTGCAATTTATTGAAATACACAGCAACAAACAATCAAGTTAATCTACCTCTGAAGCCGCGTATTCAGTAAGACCAGCAGAATGCCACAACAGACGGTCTTCGTAAAACTTGATGACCATTTGTGGAATCTTTTCTTTGGCCTGACGAGCGGTAACTAAATCAGCCTCATGAGATCCTTTCCACTTAACCAGAAACATTAATTCTCCAGTAGAAGCAGAGTCTGTCGCTCCGATAATTCGCTGAGCCTCTAAATTTCTATCGAATCCTGATATACGATCCTTAATTAAAAAATAATTAATTTTTGAATGGAATGTTGAATAGATTTGTCAATTCTTGTCAATCAATAGTCAAAATTCTAGGAAAATTGATAGATCATAAATAATCATCAGAATTTAAAAGTACAAATGCAATAGTAATTTAGTAACCTTTTGTTGTTGTGAATAAATATAAATAATATTATAAAAGGTTCTCGGTGAACACGTTTAAATCTAAACATTTACGACATGACTCTCATAATAAAAGGACATAACCTATAATTGATAATCTATCCTATCATTGGTTGTGCAAAAGTAAACGTTAATAAATATATATTATACCTTTGGCTTGATTTTCTCCGATTTCTTTAGAGGCTCGTGCATTTTACTTGACCCAACAGCATCACGTTTCAATTTTTCAATAGCCATTTTGCTTTTATCTCGTTTTTTCCGTGCAGTTTCAAATTCTTCAATTAATTCAGGGCAGTCTAAATTCGCGCTAGGCTCCCAAGTATTATACTCGCTATAATTACAAAGTACAACATTTGATTTATTTTTATCCCTCATCCACAACAAAACGCATATTTTCTCATAGAATATAAAATTTATTTTTCTATATCATATTTCTCTAAAAAGCAATTTGAAATCTTCTAAATTTTCATTTAAATATATACTTTTAGTACTAAAATATTTATAAAATTAAATATGGTTAAATATACGATCAACGATTTGACAATAATATTAATAATGTACTCACTCGGAGTAGTCTTTCCACTTGAGCAGATATTCCACGCGGCCAGCGGTCACTCTTTTGTCCAATACCTTTTCAACTGTATACTCATCAGGTTCCTGGTCGTCCTCGGAAACATCAACAATGGACTTTGATTCTTCTTTTCCTTCTTCCATAACAGAATCCAAGTCTTCGTCTTCTTGACTATCTGTGGTAACAAAAACAAATAAAACCTAAGTAATAATTGTAACATTTGATATTTAATTTTTACCACAATACTTTATAGAAACAGCTGGCTGACAACCCGCTAAAGGCAATACGTAAACAATACATTTTTACATAGGCTGAATTTAGGCAGCGGTACTTTGTTGCCACTGTCCCCGCTGTTGCCGCTGGGAGGTTTGGGGGGTTAGCGGCAACAACATAATAGCGGAGACAGTGGCAACAGCGGCAACAGTGGCGACACGGTACAACCACTAGTGGCAACAGCGGTGACACGCAAAATCCACTAGCGGCAACAGCGGCGACACAGCTAAAACCACTAGCGACCTGACCAGCGGCAACAGAGACACATTGGCTGAATTTAGGCAGCGGGATCTCGTTGCTTCAATTGCCCCCGTTGCCCCAAGTTAAGCCAATTAACCTATCGTCTTTTCCATTTGCTTCCCGTCACTATTTTTGCATCTTTTTTGACCTAATCTAATTAAAAATAAATATGTTCCATTTTTGTTATGCATTAACAATAAAACAGTTTATTTTTTATTAGGTTAGGTCAAAAAAGATGCAAAAATAGTGACGAGAAGCAACATATTAAAGTAATAGGTAAAGTGACTAAGCATGGGGCAACGGGGGCAATTGAGGCAACGAGATCCCGGTGCCTAAATTCAGCCGACACATTAATATAGAGCAGCAGTGCACTGGCTTATATATTAGGTTTAGCGGCAACAGAGGAAATCAGATTAATGTGTCTCTGTTGCCACTAGTGGTTTTAGCTGTGTCGCCGCTGTTGCCGCTAGTGGATTTTGCGTGTCGCCGCTGTTGCCACCTGGGGTTTTTTGTGTGTCGCCACTGTTGCCGCTGTTGCCACTGTTTCCGCTTTTATGCTGTTGCCGCTGACCCCCCTTACCCCCTAGCGGCAACAGCGGGGACAGTGGCAACAAAGTACCGCTGCCTAAATTCAGCCTTTATATTTCATAAAGGGTAAGGTGACTAATAATAATAATAAATAATAAACAAAGCATAAATATTGTATAAATAAATAAATAGAAATTAAAACAATTTTGAAATTTACAATTGACCTGTCACCTGTTTGCTATTCTTCTGTATTCACGAAGCGCCCCATATGCAAGACACACTGAGAAATTAAAAAGATAGACCCTACAGCCGCGTTCAGCGTTTCGGTCCGCTGCAGTGTCCATAAACCATTAAGCGGGAGGCCAAAAGTCGGCTACGGGTGACGGGTCTATCTTTTTATTTAATGTCTCAGTGTCTCGCTTATCACTTATGGGGCGCTGCGTGTGGTGATAGCCAACAGGTCAATTTTAAAAAAAAACTTTACTAACTATGAACTAAATTAGACAAAAATTATAGCAAATTTAAATATACCATGCACCATTGGATTTTAAATAAAATAAAATAATGTGTTATAAAAAATTAAATATATTTATGAAGAGGAATTTCAAAATCAAAAATACAGATAGTTACTTAAACGACGTTTACAACCAACTGGCCAACTGAACCTTTGAAATTTTTTTGAATCGACGAACTGCAAACAGCAATTCGATGTTCGTTTAACTCTTATTGTTGTTGTCTATTAGTGAAGCTGGACTTGGGCAGTGGACAGCTGGAAACTGGTTGGAGTTTGGAGCACTGCACAGTGTGCACAGAGTTAATGTTTGTTGAAGAGTGAAAATGGTTGTTGGTTGTGTGATCATAATTAAAAACAAAACACACGCGCGAGTTTTTCGCGGTGCCATATGCCACTGCCACATCACTCGACCCTTTAGTAACATTCGGGGTACTTTAAGACCACTTGTAACTGTAACAATCCATGAAATGAGTGCCGGCGTTCCTATTACACCGCGTATTTGAAATCTACGAAAGAGTCAAGGTCAATTACAGTCAAGATCTAGTTAGAATCAAGATCACCAAGAAAAAAATTTCTCAAAAGATTCTGGATTTTCTATATCGACGCCTTGATCTTTGGAAGCAACTCGTAGACAATGATGAACTGTAGTCTTTGTAATAATGAATTGGAAAGGAGTACAATCTCGGAGTACCCTCCCAGGATACCTGAACTCTGCTGCAGATATTTTCATTCTTCGTTAACTCAGGAAATATTACCAAGACAATCTAATCAAGAAGATCCGCAATTTTGTCAAAAATGCTTCGAGTCGGTGATGGAATTGAATGATCTTAATGACCAGTTAGAATTTAATCAAAAAATGATTTCCGAGTTTATATTCATCCGATCTCTGGAAATTCTTCATCGTCGTGGACAAGTTCCAGGTGATAGATGTGACCAGAATGGAAAAAACGACGCCAAATCAGGAAGACAGCTAATCGAATTCGACGTTTCTGCTTTGCCGAATTGCGAGTTTAGGAAAATCTATTCTGAAGACCTTGAAGAAACTACAACATCAACAGAGGATTGTCGTAATGTTCGCACCTCTGAAAATGTCGGCGACGAGGGGTTTCCAGACCCATTTGTCTTTCCTCCACCTGCCGATGTCAATGTAGACACTATGGATGTGACATTTGAAACCGTAAATGTAGAGAGCACTACGTTATGTTGTATAGATGAAAATCATGAAAATGAAGCTGAAAGTGAAGATGCAAACTTGATTATTAGAAAAACAAAACAAAATTGAGAATCTATCGACGACACTGAAACCGAAGTACTAAATCCCATAGTAAAACTTCAAAGTAAGTATTTTTTGAGTAATACTGCAATACACATACAGATCAATTTTTTAAAACTTGGACGAAAAAAAGTCCCGTGCCTCAATTTTGCCTAGTTCAACATTATCGAGTACCGATCGGATCCCAGCTAGCTTAGCTAGCTCAGGTTTAGCTGTACATTCGGATAATCACATTATCAAAGTTCAACATTGAACGTGAGGCGATAGAACTTTTTTTCGTCCAATTATTTAACGCTAGTGTATATAGTTATGAGCAATTCGGGACAATTACTTTTCAAATGGTCTTTTAATATATTTTTCAATCTGATTATTTTTTTTGCAGAACTGAGTTTTCCTAGCATTAGTCGGAAGGATATTTTGATTGAAAATAAACCGAATGTCTTGGCTGGAAATAATGATGTCTTTCAACCTATCTGGATTGAAACTGGTTTTGGAGGCAGTTTATCTTTGTCAGTTTCTAAAAATTTAATCGTTCCTGTATTTAATTTACACTTTATATTTATCATTAAGGTCAAAATTAGAAGTATATTACACAATAAGCAATTTTTTATATTTTCCATTCAGTTTTTTTCAAATTTGTGTTTTAACAATATATATCTTCCATTCAATTATCTATTTATCAAATAGGAAACTCTGTGGCAAGAAAGATAATTCAACATTAACAAAGGCTTCAGGTGCTAAGACAACCGTGACGAAGGTTTCTGCGGCTAAGACAACCGGGACGAAGGCATCTGCGGCTAAGACAAGCAGTTATTTAGAAAACCACCTGACCTTTCATCAATCCACCAATAAAACATTGAAGTGTCCGGAGACTAATAAGGAGCAACAATTTCCAGAAATGGACACAGCAATTCATTCAAACAATAAAAGTAAAAGGATCAGAAAACAATTGGATACAAAGAATCGTCAATTGAACCGACAGCAGACAGAAGAGCCAATCAAATACGACGTATGCAGTAGAGAAATTAAACTAAATAATCATTTACTGTCGCATAAGAGAGTACATAATAATCAATGTCCTTTCCGATGTGACATTTGTGAAGCGGTATTTTTCCAGAAGGATGAGCTAAGGACGCATTTAAGTACCCATCAGGGCTCCAGACAACGGTCTTATAACTGCGAAACATGTGGCAAGGTATATTCATATATGCGTGACTTGAGAAGACACAGCCAGACGAAGCATACTGACAAAAGACCTTATCAATGTCAAGTTTGCGATAAAGGATTCCTCAGACTCTGTAATCTGGAGATACATCTAAGAAGCCACACAGGAGAAAAACCTTACGAATGTGAATTTTGTGGAAAGGGATTTACAATAAAATCTAATCTGGAAGTGCACACACGAACTCATACTGGAGAAAAACTTTTCAAGTGCCAAATTTGTGACGCGGAATTTACGAGAAAACATAACTTGTTAAACCATCTGCGTAACCGCCGACTTTGCAATACCCGATAAACACTAACACAGCACGCGTGTCCATTTGTAAAAAGACCGCACAATTATGACCGGTATCAAAAGACATTTACTTTGCTCTTGTATTTAGCGATATGATTATTAGTAATTGATTATTAAATTTTATACCTAGGGATAGCTGATGCAAATGCAAAATTTACCCAGAGGAGCAGCATATTATTATTATAATTAATTTAACCCCTATCTGTATTCTACTGCTTTACATTAAATTACTAAAGCAAATTAATAAATTTTTGGGAATTTTTATGTTTATTTTATAATCTTATGTAAACATGAGGTCGTTATATGGAAATTAAATGTTGTGTACAGTAAACTATTGTTGAGACGTGTAACTGTTCAAAGTCAAATCGACGTCTAGGTCCTACATCTTATTATTATTGCCATAATTTGTCCCAAATTTAAAAGTACTTAGACAACCTTTGTAATTTTGTAATACAAGCAATATATTGTTGTTAACTTATTTTAAATTGGGTACATAGTGATTTTTGACCCAGATAAGCAAACTCCCTGAAATTAGAAAGCCACATTGCTAAACACAAAAGGAATTCAAACAAATAGCTCTAGAAACTTTTCTACCACTAAACGTGTTCACAGTTTTTAATTCTATCCACATTTTGAATATCCAAATGTTATTTATAATGCAGTAGACTCAAGACATGAGAAATCTATTGCATTTATCCCGAAATTTCGGGGAAACCACGTTGCTCTAGAAATCGGACTTATCTTAGCTTCTTGGGCGAAGCAAAAATATTATACTGGAAAGGTCTTGAATCACACCCCCAAATGAGTCTTAATTGAAGTTAGAATTAACATCCTGAAATTGTGGGAAAAAATCCAATCTTTGTTGCTTTGAAAATACTTTTTGATTTTTGGTATGCCTGTTATGCCCAAAAATCGCACATCACACGCCCTAATTACTAATACTTGATATGAAATGTAAATTAAATATTTTAAATATACTTGTAGGCGCATAATATTTATCCATATATCTATTTTAATGTTTTTAAAAGTAAAATATTTGAGCTGGCTTTCCTAAGTTTCCTATTATATCAAATATTTCGTTCATAAAAACGTAGGTATTCAATCATATGTACCACATAGCATATAACCGTATGCACCTTACAGAAGAAAAGGAGATGAACTCTAAGGGTGGGTGGTATTATACTATTGCTATTTAACCTTTTTGTACGCGTATCAAAATCATGACTTCTATTGACGTATAAATTCCCTAAGTTTGGTAGAAAGTAGTTTAGATGTTCATGTGTTAATTTGAAATATCTACATTTAATTATGTGGGAATATAAACTTACGGCCATTCGGCTTCATGGTGTAATATTTGGAGGCCTAATGAATAATAACTGATATTATGGCAAGATTTATTCCGTTGAAAATGTCATTATTGTCATACCTTTACCGAAAGTTCCCAAACTGTCCCGAAAAAATTCAAACTTCCTCTCGGTATACACATTACACTGTAGATGATATATAAATGAGCTAGTATATAGCTACAGGCCTACAGTATTGTAAGTATGATGTGGTAGCATATATCTGTTAAACCCAAGAGGTTCCTCTTGGGTGTAAAGACTGCATTTTGCATATGAGTATAATATATGAGGCATCGGCATCTCTATACTTATCCGGATAAAAATAACCTGTAAGCAAGCCTAAAATACAGATTTACATCTGGTACATCAACATCGGTACATGTACAATTGTTTCTATTTATAGATACAGTTCACTTTCATAGACGAAAGAGTAAGCTATAGCTGCATAGTTAATTCAAAATTCTTGTTTCCTGTTAGTAGTCTTGTGTTATTTGTTTATCATTCAGTGAAAAACTATGGGGTTACAACAATTCGAAATTCTATTTGATAATCCGGCTAAGTCATATTTTCCGGGACAAATTGTTACTGGACGTGTAATTGTTGTTGTGGACCAAGAGAAGAAAATTCAAGGTTTGTCTGAAAACAATTTATTCTATGTTCAATTAAAATGAATTTTCAAATCGGTTTGAATTGTTCAACATTTTACGAACGAAAGAAATCCGAAGATCGTCGTCCATTAGTTATTCGTTAATTATTTACTGTTTCCTTTTTTGTTGTTATTGATATTTGGCAATTTTCTAATTTGTATATGATTACATTTTTGTTGGGAATTTAGAAATTCAGTCTCATTGTCAATTCAATGAAAATTTTAACTTCCTAGAAAATATTCGATATCTGTACATTAATTTTGAGCAAAATAATACGAGAACCTATTATTGTAAAACTAGCCAGGCGCAGGACTTAGATCATGTTATAATAAAAGCTAGTTAGTATTCTTGTGGAAAATTTCAAAGTAAATGGCCAAATTTTAAATTTTCCCGTACATGAAATAATAGCAACGTTAAAAAAGCACACCGAAAGTTGGAAATATTTGCATACAGAATGCATAAACTGCTTGGTTATGAAATATATGGACTTGTTGAGATTTGCCACATTTAGGTAAAGTTTTAGATTGGGTTCTGCTTAGCTTCGTTATCAGAGCGGCAAATTAACACACAATAGACTCACAACATACCGACATACCGAATTTTACCGCGCAACTCGAACAACACGATTATACTTTAGTGGTGAGTAGTAATGTAAGGATTCTAAAGTGTAGTAAAAATTTTAATTTTAAGATTTCCTAGAAAGAATTTGAAATATAATATCTACTTTAAAGTTACATTTTAAGGTAACTTACTAAAATGATTTGACTTTCTGCAATATTATAAATCTTAAGACGAGTATAAAAGTGTTTATTACCATAGATCAGGAAAGACAAGCATATAGGTTATCTAGTATATATACCTTTTATTATGTTATTTCTTTTCTTGGATTATTATCAGTATTTGTACCTTGTATTTAACGATGTAAGTTGTAATTTAAATGTCTTAGGACTGAAAATCAAATTCGATGGGAAAGCGTCTGTTCATTGGACGGAAACAGAAAGGCCTGCAAGGCGTACAGGGATCGGTGTAATGGAGCCTCATTCTCAGAATCAGCCTGTCACCCGTACCTATGCAGACAGCGACAATTTCTTCAACTACAAATATTATGCTGCTGGATTAGGTCCGTATCCGTTTATGCCAACGTGAATTCATATCAACCAAAATAATTTTAATACATTTTAAGTAGTTACATTAAAAGAGGCAATATTTTTTAGAAGGAAGCGATACTACACTGCCTGCTGGTCGAAGTGAATACCCTTTTCAATTTACTTTACCCCCTGTCCTGCCCTCGTCATATAAAGGAGCCCATGGCAGTGTCACTTACGAAGTTCAAGCAGTAATGAAGCGACCCTGGAAATTTAATCATGAAGTCAAGCAAGAATTTACAGTGAATGCACTCGTGGATCTTAATGCTGATCCAGCAGCTGGTCAACCAGCATTACTTACCAAAAGCAAAACACTTTGCTGTTTTTGTTGTAAAAGTGGACCCGTTAGTTTAGTAGTTAAACTTCCTAAAAAAGGCTACGTTGCTGGGGAATACATCGGACTTATTGCTGAAATCAATAACATGAGCAATAAAGATATTTCAGCAGTTACGCTCAAACTTGTTCAGGCAAGCTTGCAATTTTACATATTTAAAATTCATTGAACTTTTAACTTCCTTTTAATTATTGATTAGAATTGCTAAGTATAGAAATATTATGTAAAATAAGTTGACATTAATTATTATTTAAAAAAATCTATATTCTGATTTTGATTGCATTCCAATTAATTCGGATTTCCATTTCTCTACCCACAAATTTTTGTAAATTAATTATGGATAATAATGGTATTACGTATATTTCTAATGGAATTGCTAAATTAAAATTTGTTGTACAGACTGCAAAATTTTTTGCCCAAGGAAAGACTAAACATTCATCCACAGTTTTGGGAAAAGTAGATCGTGATGGAATAAAATCTGGAAATTCGGATATGTGGCAAGGAAATTTATTACAAGTACCTTCAGTTCCTCCGAATAAATTGGGGAACTGCCGAATCATTCACGTGGATTATACTCTGATTGTAATTTTAAAAATATTTTGTTTCCTTTCAAAATAGAATCTAATTAAACTTTGTTTATGAAATATTTTTATAGGTTAAAGTGGTTATTCCTTGTCCTTCTAAGAATTTGCGGGTGTCTGTGCCGATTGTGATTGGAACAATTCCTCTCAGAACTGCATTTGCTAATTTAATGCCCCAAAATCCCCATCCTATGATTCATTCTCCATACGTACCATCTGCTCCTATTTACCCTGACTCACGTAAGAACTGTTTTAATTTAATTTTATTATATTCCAAATTATTTGATAACTTTATAGTTTGTCATTTGTATTTTTAATAGCTCCGCCATATTATCATCAGTCTGTCGACTTTGGTTACCCTAACCCACAACCGACAGCAGTTGGGAACAACCCATCTAATTTAGTCTCTCAAAAACCGGAGTATACCCCCAATAATGTTACTTATGGATGGAATCTACCTTCTTAGATCATGTGAACTTTCCACAACAGCCATTTCTGCATTTTCCACAATTTATATGCTTGCTAGAATATTTGTGGGCTACAATATTATTTTATTTTATTCAAGTAAATTCAATAATTGTGAAGCAAACGATATAATAATTGTTCTCAATATTCACTGTTCAGCTTTATTCGTTGTAGTTAATTATAATGATGACCAGTTACTTTTTACGTTGTTGTAACATATACCTACTTCAATTAAATACGTTTTTATTCATCACTATATTATTTTGCTTCTCTGTTTATGTGATATTTATACCATATAATGTATTTTTCCTACGGCACATATTTTCTTCCTTTTCAGCTTTATTTCCGTATATACTCTTAAATCTGCGTTAATGGACAATTGCAGCCAAATAACCATTTGCTGACTTTGGTTTAATTTTTAGATATTAAATTTGTTACCTCTTAATTCTTACAAAGTCTGTTTGAAAATTGAATTAGGTACCTTAACAAACGTATAAGTGATTAAAATTAAATGATTGCGTGGTTACTGAGGTTTAACCTGTTTATGGAAAAGCATTACACGTCTCATAGTTTAGTTATGATCCCCACAATCAATAGCATTACATTCAAAAGTGAACATTTTATCATGAATGAAGGTATGACTCTTTGGCGACTTGACGAGATAAAATAACTCGGATATTTAGACTTGTTTGTCTAGCCCATAAAAGGAAGAAGGAATTGGCAGAAGATAAAGGAAGAATGGAGAAGCAGGAACGGGAAGTGCACATCTAAAATATATGCAAACACCTAGAAACGGAACGCTTACATGTGCTAAAAGCGAAACCATTTCCCGGAACGGCTGACGAATAGTCTAAAACAATGGTATATGGGTGAGATAAAATGCTGGTTCCACGTAAACTGGTCTTTGGAAACTGGTCCTTTGGCAAAGAGTAAACTGGTCTTGGAGCATAAGTAATCTGGTCTTACAGCAGAAGTAAACTGGTCTGATGGCTAAATTATTGAACATTGGTAGTGAGTGTTCATCACACACACTATGATAAATGTAACACTAATTTATTCAATCTAAACCTTATCTTACTCCTGAGCAAGCATGTAAAGTCCAATACTAGGCTTAACTCTAAACTTATGCGCTAGCAAGCTCGTAGCAGAATAGCCGCGTCCAGACGGCAGCGAGATGTTTGCCGTTCAACTTCTTCACCTTAAACGGCAAGGATCTCGCTGCCGGCTAGACGCGGCTATTCTGCTACGAGCTTGCTAGCGCATAAGTTTAGAGTTAAGCCTAGTATTGGACTTTACATGCTTGCTCCTGAGCTCAAGTCTCATTCTGCAGTGCAACATATACATATACATTTACAGCCAACACTAAAGACGGAAGAAGTGTATGGAGATTCCTCGTACAACTAATAGTGCAGAAGGATATCATTTGTCCATAAATGTTAGATTTGGGTGCAAGCATCCCACATTTTTTAGATTTTTGAAAAAATTGCAATTAGAGGAGGGTAAATGGTTCAAAGCAATGCCATTGATTGATACATTCAGATGGAAAGGAAAGAGAGCAAGGTATGTAAAGCTTGATACTCAAATAAGAAGTACTATTGAAACTTACAACACCATACCCATAAAGCGCTACTGTTACGCATTAGCATATCTTAGGCTTGTAAAACCCAAAGTAAGTCAAAAGAAAAAAATAAATCGTAATTGAATAACTAATGATGTAACACTAAATATTGTTTTTTGATTTAACTATTTTAATTTGTATGTTTTGACATTAATTTAATTGTAATAATAATAAACAAATAATTGAATATAACACTCCATTGAGAATTTTGCACTCATTGCTTACAAGACCGGTTTACTTTTATAGAAATACCAGTTTACTTCTATAGAAAGACCAGTTTACTTTTATAGAAAGACCAGTTTACTTGTATAGAAAGACCAGTTTACTAGTTTCAATTTTTTGAGAAAGACCAGTTTTCAAAGACCAGTTTACGGTACACCCAAAATGCTATGTCCATAGATTGTTGCAATATAAATACTTGGCCATACTACGCCACCGTTTTTTAGCATATTTTCAACGGATGCAAGAAAAGGGATTTTTATCTCTCTATAAGGAACAAGAAGATTTTACTCTTTCTCGGAAACCTAATAACCTAAGCAATCTAGTTCTAAAACAGAATGTGACAAGAGTCGGCCTGTAGGTGTCAACTTATATGCAAATGAAAATTCGAGCCTATATTATTTTGTGAGGATATTTACTTCTCGTATTTTTTATCTCATTTTACATCGAACTGGTTTTGGTTAAAATTTTTTCTTTGTTTTCTATTCAGAATTGTATCCGTGTAATTCGATTAGTAATATATATAAACTCATTAATCTAGGGGTAATGCTTAACACATTTTGGCATAATATAATTCACAGGGCATGAAAAAGGCAAAAAGCTACCTTTTTGCCTTTTTGCCTTTTTGCTGTTAAATGGGGTAATTAGCAATTGACATGTTGACAACCAAGGATGTGAACAAGAAATACGATTTAAAAAAAACAGCAATTCTTAATTTTCTTAATCTTCAATAATTCGGTCATTCATTAGACAATAAAACAATTGAAAACAACAAACTAACATTGTAAGAAATTTTAAAAAACATGAGGAAAAAAACAAGAACCAAGAGCTGTTCCAACCAGTGACAGTCAAATATTGGATATTTTGCTTGAGCTGATATATCTCATAATATAATATTGTATACACAATACGCAGATGTTCGACCTGGCTCATTTTTTATTATACGGTTTGTCACAAATACATTATAGTTCATTTTGAATTGTGTAGTTTTAGTAATAAATAATTTAATAATCAAAAAAATCTAACTAGCATCTGCAATTTATCTGAATATTTGAATGTGTACGACGGGACAGTCTATAAAAGTTAGCTTTAATGAAGTATCACAGGTGGCGGTGACTACTCCAAAAAGGCAAAAAGCACAAAAAGGCAAAAAGGTAGCAAAAAGGCAAAAAGGTGGCTTTTTGCCTTTTTGCTAGCAAAAAGGCAACCTTTTTCATGCCTTGATAATTCAATCCCCACAAAAGGAAAACGCTGAAAGGGATCTCGGGAAAAGATGGTTGTTTAAAAGATAATTGCATAGTAAAGAATAATATTTATAGAGATGCAAGTTTCAAGGTTCATAGGCTAGTCTACGAAATAGAGGTTTGCAGCATAGCAGGGATCATACTTTAATTTCTTCAATAGTTTCCGTAGACAGATGTAAGGCTCCCTATTTTCACTAACAAGCGTTTTCCATCAAATAACTTTTGGAACAAGTCATCTATCAATTTTACTTTTCTTAAGGATTCACTAGTTGAATATCTTGCCAAAAAGTTTTTATTTAGCTAATAAACCTATTTAATGTTAATTAATTCATGTTACGGCAACAATTCACACTGCCTGAGCTCCTCGGAACCAAAACTATCTCATGTACATAATAAAACGTTTTACTTGCACACAAAAAACTTACTCCGACAGACAACACTATTAGTAAAAACAACATTGAGAGTCCTTTATGTAGTTTTTGTAAATATAACTGTTTGAAATCTCAACTCAATATCGCTTTCTTAACTTTCATTGATTATTTTAAGCAATAGTTGTTTGATATATATTTCCTCCATCCTTTTAAGGCGCGTTTCCTCTTAAGGATTTTTGAAATACGTATACCCAAACTCCAACACACGTAATGTGCCTATGTCGGGTGCCTTTCAAAGTTACCCGACATAGGGACATTGCGTGTGATGGAATTCGGGTACATTATCGAAAACATTAATTGTTAAGTTCGACTTGTCGCATCTGATTGTGTATGGGGATAGGGTCGTCTCACATGAGGTGGCAGAAAAGCAGTTGGTGAGAGTCAAAATAAAATACAGGAGCTGCTCTGTGTAAGGCTTAAGCCTGAGAAACGAGCTCATTATTCAACTTTCAACATTCATTTCCAGATTTCATGACATGCACATTTTGCTTTTACGATCGCCCTACCAGACATACATACAAACATACATACATACAGTATGTATTAAAAGTGGGTATACATAGGAGTTTATGGGTATACATGGAATTTTAGTATCCATATAGCACTTTCATTGTTAGTATACAGCACACAAGTTCAATTTCCAATTTTTACCAGCCAGTTTTCTTTTTATTATTTCATTGTTCATCTCTCTTTCCTTCTTTTCGCAATAAAGCGTTGCTTCAATCTGAAGAACTCAAATGGATAAACTGTCAATAAGTGAGCGAATTGAAATTGTAAAGATGCGGACAACAATGTCGTTACGAAAGGTGGCTGAGGAATTCACTATCCTGGAAAGAAAGTTAGCATCAGAACAGTAGCAGTTACCACAGATCATGATCAAGTGATCATGATCACTTGATCATGATAATCATGATCAAGTTTCATCTTAACTTGTATGGCATAATGTGGGGGAGCACTGTCTTGCTGAAACCAAATGTTGTGAGGACCCCCTCCCTTAGCATCCAATTCAGGAATCAAAAAATTGTCTTCTTACTTTTGATAAGTTTTTGACTGAACCAGTCCTATCAAACCGAGCTGTGGTAACTGCTACTGTTCTGATGCTAACTGTATTTCCAGGATAGTGAATTCCTCAGCCACCTTTCGTAACGACATTGTTGTCCGCATCTTTACAATTTCAATTCGCTCACTTATTGACAGTCCATATTGAGTTCTTCAAATTGAAGCAACTCCTTATTTATTGCGAAACGAAGGAAAGAGAGACGAACTATGAAATAATAAAAGGGAAATCTGGCTAGTAAAAATTGCATATTGAACTGTGAACTAACAATGGAAGTGCTATGGATACTAAACACTAAACTACTATGTATACCCATAAACTCCTATGTGTACCCACTTTTGATACATACTGTAGAGGTACGTAAATTTATTGCTTTATCAAGTCTACGATTTTAATCTTTACTCTACATAAACGTAAAGTGGGAAATGCGCATGGAATTCTTTCACTATTCTTGAATAAAGGCTTGTATATATGTCCGTAATATTTTGTAATTAATGAGCAAGGACTAGACTATCAGTACTGACTCCAATCAAAGGTCAATGAAATTCGGGCCAATGCGCGCGCAGTCGCTAGAAATTTACTTATTTCAAAATTTTCTAGTACACTTTATGTGCTAGGATTCAACTAGTATAGAGATAATAAGAATGTTACGATCATACCTTAATGATTCTAGGATAATACATAGCGGTAGTAAGTTATAGCAACAAACTATTGACCACAGTGCCGCAGTGCAACAGATGTATAGACAGCAAACAAACATCAACTGATGCTGTGCAGACTTCGAATAGTAACGATGTCATTTGAATAGATTAAAAATAAATGGCTTTAAATTGAAATTTGTATTTCACTTCATGTTAAACAGTTTTCTTGCCTATCTATTCTATAAAATTTTAACTACTTACGTTCCAAGTCTTTCTGAGAATAGCTCAGAACTTATTATGTAACTATTTGGTCTAGACATCATACAAAATTTAAATTATTAGTATTTGCTGGTCTTAGCAACTGAGTTTACTTCTCAGAAACTGTCTGTTTCCTTCAGAAATTGATAATGAGTGTTTTATGACATCTCAGAATCGGAACTGTTAAACGATTAAATCTATTGAAAATTTATAATAAAGAGCTGCTAATAGACGGAAAGTAATTAATTATTTCAACACACACGCTACATAAAAGTAACTAACGTAGCGTAGCACCTTTTTCATTATTTAACAAATGTCAAAGGTACAGAGTCTAGTACCTTTACCTTGTAGTAGTCTTACATGACAATCGAAATATTTGGAGTGGGGATCAGTTCATTGCAGTATTCGAATTCGAATAAAAAACAGGTAGTATTAAAAACAAGTATTAAATTAACAATCATAATTATAATTTTTCTAGCCGTTTTTTCATTATCTAGACATGCATTTCTCATCTAATTATTGTTCACCATACTGCTATTTATTTTTTTCTTTTGGAATAAGTGTAGCAAAACGTAAGTTGTCATTTCACTCATTTTTAAATGAAGGGAAAATTGTATTATAGAACCGAAATATTCCATCCTCTAATTCTAACTTTCTGTATGACCTCAATAGGGTTCGTCGAATCGATACTAAATTTAATATAAACCACTAAATAAAATAATATAGCAATGGAACAGCAGAAAGCGCAGAAAATATTGAAAATTTCATGCATTTATTTGGAAAAGATTCTATTAATAATAATCGAACATTGACATGGTTTCTATCAAACTTATTTAATTATTGGTAGCTACAAGATAACCTGAGTATGTGGAAGTGTAGCATTATGGCATTTGGTGTGCCACTTTGTAGTCCCACGGTCTCATTTATTTTTCAATCTTCTTTTATATCCATAGAAGGACGATACTTAAAACTAATCTTTAATATTTAAACGGTGTCCCATGTTTTACATGTTTTCTTGGATAACTAGAATTAGGGGAAGTAGCTTGTATATAAGTGTAATAAAATAGTATGGCTTTATATATATCAGGAAATGACAAATCTAAGCGTCAGAGTGCCAGTGAGTATAAATTGTTTTAATTTCCTTCAGAAAAACAGTTTGTTCCATCAGAACGTTTTTTCTCTTAGATAATATTCCACGGAGAAATGTATTCCAAAGAAGTACTACGTCTGTATGGATTTCAAGTAAAACTGGCACAAATTTTCGGATCTGTTCCATTTGTTTGGAATTCTAAGACGAATAGATTAAGCCAGATTAAAACTAAAAAACAAATAAGTCATTGGAGAATAAATTCAGGGACATTTTTGTTGCATTTTTTCTTCGTCTTGTTTAGACTACAAAAATCTATTGATAACTCAGCACTCGACAGTTCAGGGATGGATAAATATTTCCACTGGTTTTGGCTGTCATGCATTATCTTTGGGGTATCGTTCGATTTCAACATGTTTAGGAAGACGCATTTAGTTGCACAATACTTAAACTCAGCGATACAAGTGCAAGATCACATTCATAGTAAGTAACAATTACGTTAAAAAATTATGCTTTCCTGGTATTAAAAAATTATATAAGAAAATTGATCAAGCATTAAAATGATAATTATTCATACGCGATGTCCTTTTTTGAACTAGGGTACGTTCATAGATTCGAAAAGGGCGATGCTTATCAAAAATGGTGGAAAAATTCATTGGCAGCATTCATGGTCATTTTGATATTGTCCAGCCTGGTTCTACCGACAGTGTATGCTTCAGTTGTGTTCCAAATGCCCTGCAGTCCCCGATATTACGTCTCCCTATTTGACAACTGCAAAAATATTCATCCGGGTTTGTTAGTGGGGAATTTTTTATTCGAAGTCTGGATGTTTCATCATATGTGGACAACCGTTTTGTTCCAAATCTTCCCTTGTGCAATGTGGTTGTTCACTACATCTAGGTGGCTAACATCAATGAGGTTAATACAATTTTACAAAAAATATATTAAAATACCATTAATATACCAGCATTGGAAAATAAAAGCAAGAACAAAAAGGAAAAAGGACCAAAAGTATCAAAAAAGTTTTATAGCATTTATAAATGACAAATGAATTTTTTTGCATCTATTTATTTCATCTATTTTGAAACATATTCGCCATTCATTAGTTAATGGCAATAAAATTGCCTTATGGTTTTTAAAAATTATGATAATTGTCACGGTGTACTTTTTTAATCTAATGAGACTTTGGGGAAAAATTGATACAAGTAAAAAGTTTGGTTGAATATATGAATAATTTAACAAATGATTTTTTTAGAATGGGAAAAATGAAAAATTGGACAGTTATGAAACAAACTCATGTGTATCGAATGTTTCAGTATTCAAATGGAATGTTCATTAACTACGGTGAACTTCTATTTCCACCTTTGATAACTGTCCTGTCCGTATTTAATATTTTGGAAAATTACATCCTCATTACAATGCATGGGAAAATCAATGTAATGTTCTATGTTGGTTGGATATTTGCAACAATTGCCACTGTCGAAGGTAATATGTTCATGGTTAAGTTAACATCGAACGTATATGAAAAGTCCATGCAGTACATAATTAAACAGAAGAAGCGACTGCCGAACAAAGAAGAAAGATTAACTTTAAAGTCGCTACAGCCTCTCAAATTCACAGTTTGGCAAATGTTTTCCTTCACAAGGGAAACATTTCCATCGATATTTTTATCAATTGTCTACAATACTGTTAATTTAATTTTGTTGTAAAAGTAATGTGCCCAACCCCAATCCAACCTGAACCACACATAATGGTTTAATAATTTGAAAAGTCTCTATAATTAAAGCCACAGTAAGTACCTGATTTTGTAGCATTGTTGTAGCATTGATTTCCGGTAGTTCCGGTAAATTGACATTGTTTATTATATTGTGATAAATTGCATTTACTCGGAGACTGTACCAGTCGTAGTAAATTAAATAATAGTGCAAGGCAAATATTTGGCGAAAGCATTTGGACTTTTCATAACTCTGTTGATGAATTTACGCCATTTCTGTAAAATTAATAAAAAGTTATTCATTCTGCTTTAACTTGAATAATGAAAGATCATAGCAATAATAGAATAAAATGTAATATGACAACATAAAGAATTCTTGACTTAATAATTGTGAAGTGTGGTTTATAGTTGGCAAAGCTTAACACTTTTTTGCCGGAAATATGCAATATTAAATTGGTAATTTGTTTAGATAATTAATCGCAGTTGTATAATTAATATAATTTCAACAATACCATTATTTCAAATTGTTTTAAACTATAATTTTGTATATTAGTTATTTAATGACATTATTGTTTTTCTCAGACTTAGTCTACGTACAAAATATAGTTTATAATTGTTTCATTTCAGTAATATAAATTATTAATTATATTATTATAACATTGAATTGATAATTTAACTTATATATTAAATTGAAATAATTACATTATTCAGTTACTTAGTGGTTTGGCAATTTTTAACAGGGAACAAAAAAGGACCTTTTTTGCCTTTTACCCTTTTACGCCTTTTTTATGAAAAGGTAGCATTACAATTTTAAAAAAGCAGTACTTTTTTGACTTTTTACCTTTTTCGATGTAGCACTTCTACTTTACATGTAAATAAGGCAAAAAAAGGTAAAAAGGATTACATTTTTAGAAAAAGTAGTACTTTTTACCTTTTTTATAAAAAAGGAGTCCTTTTTTTGTTCCCTGATTTTTAAGGCCTACTATTCGTTACTTAACCCTGTTCTTAACTGTAGTTAAATTTGTATATTATATGATACTCATACTTAGATATTTATACACTTGATCATCTATAGACAACATTTTTTTTAATAAAATAGCTGAAACTAGCCAAGATTACGAAAGTGGTATTCAAACAGAATTTCGGTTGATAAATGTATTGTTGTTTGGATAATTCGTTTCTTTTCTTATTTGTCGAACATTTGCTGCCTTCTGCATTAGATTAGTTAGCTAGGTACCAGTTTGGTTTGCAGATAAGTATATCACATTCTAAAGTTTCTGTTTCTCCTCTGTCATTTGTTTTCCATTAAAATCCAGTTGTCTCGCTATAAGACCTACCTTTCGCTGGTTTTTATTGGCGACCCTTTTTTGAACATTTGACATTTAGAAACGCAAACTCTGGTATATTATTTTCAAGAACCAGGTTCCTCTTCTCTTCTAAGGTGCAGAAAATAAAAGTTCAGAGCATTAAAAAATTGTTATAAAAATTGTCCTTATCTCTTATAACTGTTACTAAAATCAAAAAGGTACCCTCGTGCAGCATGAATCTCACTGTCCGAGCATTAAATTGACACACGTTAATAAGGCCGTGCAACCGTGTGCCGAGCAGCGCTGGTGTTGCCCAGCTGCTCCGGTTGAAATGCATAAGTTGAAACTTGACATGAAACTTTGAAATCGGTATTTTTATATCAGGCAGAAAATGACTCTATTGAAGTGGCGGTTTTGAAGTTAATTAGATGGTTAAGGTTAATTAGAAGTATTAAAAACTATCCATTGAATTCAATTCGATAACTCCAAGGAATAATTTCAGGCAAATTATTTAGACAACACATTCAAATTTATTTCAAGAAATCCATATTGATAAACAAGCGCAGGGTACAATTAAATACGGTAATGTAGTTTATAACGGTGTAGATATAGTACAGGAATAGGCTAGAGTGAGTGCAATTCTCCGGAAGCAAGCAGGAGGTAATGGATGGAATTATGCAGGATATGATTCTTAGTTAGGTATGAGGTGACCTTAAGTAGCAGGTTGGGGTGACTAAGAAATGAGTGGACGCTAGGATGAGGTTACGCTAGTAATGGGTTGACTCTAGGATGAGGTTACGCTGAGAAATACGTCGATACTAGTGGGGTTACCACTACTAATACTAGAGAGTGAACGGTAATGCAACGTATCGAAAAAAGCAAGGTACTAATACACGCGGATATGCAGGTGAGGCTAAGTAGGATTTATTATATAGGAAAAATAGCACTACATAACATAAGCCTAATTCTCAACCGCACTTAACTAACTTAACTACAATTACTAACTACAATTAACTTACGAACTAACTTAATCACTAGGAGGGTATTACGACTGATTGACAATACAACCGCACACGTAATAAGAGTCTAGTTGACAGAACAACTGAAGGACTAGTTGATACACAACTGTGGGAGAAGTAAGTTGATACACAACTATAGGAAGAAGTCCAGAGAAGTCCACACAAGTCGACTGGAGTCAACTGCACAGTGGAGAACAGGAACGGACAGGAACAGCGTTGGAAGGAGTCCAAGAGCAACTGTTACAAGACCAAGGAAATCGGGTGGTATTTATACCCGAACGATTTCCTTTGTCTTTCACAAAATCTAACTTATGCTAACAGCTAATTAATATTTAATTTTTATCTACAGATAACAAAAAACTCTTATACATTAGTCTTACGACGGATCATACTGGTTAGAACTAGTTTAGTTTAAATACTAGAGATAAGCATTAATTAAGTAAATCTTAGCTACTGGAAATCAATAAGCTCCAAACAATTAGCATTAATTAACAACATATGTAAATAGGCTAGTATAGCAAATATAATATATAATATAGGTTATGACAATATATTGAGGTGCTAGGAGTGGGGAGAAGGTTGACTTTCACGGATTTGCTTATTCACAGCGGTCCGTGATATTCAAAACGAATTGTGAAGTTTAACCTCACGGTTGGACTTTACAAGTTAATGTGAAACAAAGACAAACATATTATTTTACACAGGACCCTTAACGGAATGTTAAAATGGCCTCCATATTACCTAAACTAATAGAATATATGAATTTCATTAGTTTGTTTCTCCTTATAATTGAAAAACGACCAATAAAAATATAACATGTTTGACAAGAATTTCCAAATTTTTTAAAAATGATTTTATTGACATCGGAACCATGCAAAACTGAACAGTATTTCCAAGATTAGATGCATGAGGATGACAATTCGAATGCCATGGAAGTCGTAAGGAGTATAATCAACCAGCAAATAGACATGAAGATAGACCATAGCAAAAATAGTACAAACATAGCAGTACCCATCTCCGAATGGTGTAGAATGATCATGTAGTTAGCCAAGTACAGTTGTCTCTTGAATAAGAAGTTGGCAGCAAATAAACATACACTGTACATGCTATTAGCATCGTGGACGAAAAGCTGCAACAATCGATAGATTTTGGGGATATTTGTCGAATCTCTAAATGTATTTTCCGTTCGGTACATTTTTCTTCCAAAACTAGAAAGGAATTATTATAAGTTTTTTATTACCTTTATGGTTGCATAATAATTTTTGTTGGTGCTGGTCAGTTTAAGGGTTACCTTAATTCCTCAAAGAAAATTTTGAAATTCAGGCAACAAAGAATTGCAATTGCTGTATGAAACAGTGGTAAACTAAATCCGCAAAAGACGCACCAAATGTGAAGTGAGGCTAAAACCGTGAAGTAGAAATAGCTGAAGTCGGCAGGGTTGAGCAGTGATGTCATGAACACTGGGTTGGATGGAATTATGAATATTACACTACCAAATATAACTGGATACGTGACGGCAAACAGAAACCCCAATAAGAGGATTCCGTCTACCGCATCAATTCTATTTCGATATTCCCTTCTAAAATATTCCTCTAAAAAAGATTAATATCAATTACATTATTATATCATAGTGATATTAATGAGTAATGAGGTTTATATTTCGTAATATGTATTTCATTTTATAAAAAACATAAATAGAAACAGGTATTAACTTACTGCGCAATTTGGATAAGATCCAATCATGGCATTTAATGTTAACACTTTATCCCTAATGGATATTATTGTATAGATATTGACCAAAAGAAGGGCAATTGCTAAAACGAAGACGTAACTAATTCAAGCAGAAATAGTGTCACCATGTAATGTCTTATATACAGCTCTGGTCAGTAGGTAAAACCAATAAATGTGTGCATACAATACAAACAGATACCATTTCAACCTGATCCATTTGTTAGTAGACCATTTCAATTCCTTCCCAGGACAGTTTGAATTCCAATGAATGGGTACACCTCCCCAAAAATTGCCCCACTTTACATACCATGAAAATATTGCTTTCGAAATGGCTTTTACCATTGTCACAAAAGGGTGTGAGCGCAATAAAAATTGCAGATGATGTCAAAAGAGCATCACAGTTTTTGGAGAACTTGATCTTTTCTGAAAAAACAAATGCTTAGAAACGCTACTCAATAAATAATGAAACTCTATTTTACAAAGGCAACAAACACGATACTGAGACAATTCAACTACTATTTAGAATTGAGAATAAATTAAATTTCTCCAGACTAATAGACTGGAGTGAAAACACATTAGATACTTAGTATATGAAGCAACTGTTAATGCCACTGGCATAAGAAAATCAATTTTTACATTTGCGTCAAGCCTGTTCGCAGAAAAATAAAGAGACGTGAATATTTTATCTGGTTCTTGAATTTAAGGAAAGCACTACCGACTCTGGATACGAAGGAAATAAGCCAAATGTAGAATAATATGTTGGTTTACGTGGCTTCTTTCTATTCGTTTTGTAACGAAAACAATTTTCCAGGCTCCTTCTCCACCTCTTCTATATACTAAACATTTCCTCTTTATACCGGCTGCATATTATATTTTCAGTGCAGTGTTAATATTTTATGGCCAAATAGTTGTTCGGGATGGAATGACGCCCAATATTGGACGCAAGGCCGCCGCGAGACGGGGGCACCGGGGTACGTGCCGCCGCCCCGGAAATTGAGAAAAAGAAAGAAATGTTTGTCTAAAATCGCAAAAATGTTTTTCTCTGTGCCCCCCCCCCCTTGAAATTTTCTGGCTGCGGCCCTGATTGGACTATAGTAGGATTTGCATTTACTAAAACACAGGTCAGACAGAACATAAAAGGAGTGAAATGTATACTACGATGATGTCAAATAATGTTGTAAAGTACTAACACACAAATCACTAGCAGTAGCTTTAGCATAAACAAGAAAATAAATAACTCAGCATAGTTTATAAAATTTGCCGTACTTTACTTCACTCGTATAAACTCTTAATATCCACTACATTGCAGTTGTGGCAAAGGTCCTTCACATCAATAGTTTTAAAGGAAGAATATCATTTAACATCAGTAGTAAGTTTCAGGCCGCTAGTATCTAAATGACAGGGCAACGTGACGTCACTCTCAAAGCCTACGATTTTGTTATGTGAAAACACGTAAGAAACAAAGTAAAATAGAAACAACTGTTATGCTATCAATGTGCTAACAATTCGCTAAAATACGTCCTAAATAATTTTTTATGCCAAAATAATTAGTAATTAAAAGTATATATTCAAATTCCTGAAATAAGTATTAAACAAAAGTAGAAATAATTTTTTTCAATCGATTAGTGGAAGAAATAAGATGGATAGTTAAAACTGGACACAATTAATTTCTTTCTGGATAAAATTAATTTCGTCCAGGGCAAAGGTGGACAAAATTAATTTCGTCCATGGACAAAACTGGTTTCATCCAGGACAGTTTTCATTTCGTCCAGACAATATACAACCCTGTTCTGCCTTGCCTGTGTTTCAGTAAATGCAAAACATACTATCGCCAAATATTGGGTCGTCCATCATTCCATCCCGAACAACTAGTTGGCAATAAAATATTAACATTGAACTCAAAAATATAATATGAAGCCGGTATACAGAGGAAATGTTTAGTACATAGAAGAGGTAAGGAGCCTTGAATATAATTTTCGGTACAAAACGAATAGAAAGAAGCCATGAAGCCACGTATACCAACGTATTCTACATTTGGCTTATTACCTTCGTCTCCAGAGTCGGTAGTGCTTTCCTTAAATTTAAGAACCAGACAAAATACACACGTCTCTTTACTTTACTAGTTTACTGCGAACAGGTTTGACGCAAATGTAAAAATTGATTTTCTTATGCAAGTGACATTTACAGTTGCTTCGCTATACTAAGTCACTAATATGTTTTTACTCCAGTCTATTAGGCTGGAGAACCAGAATTTATTCTCAATTCTAAATAGCAGTTGAGTTGTGCCAGTATCGTGTTTGTTACCTTTGTCAAATAGAGGTTCATTATTTATTGAGTTGCGTTTCTAAGCATTTGTTTTTTCAGAAAATAGTAAGTTCTCCAAAAACTGTGACTGCTCTTTTCACATCATCTGCAATTTTAATTGCGAACATATCATTTTGTGACAATGGTAAAAGCCATTTCGAAAGCAATATTTTCATGGTTTGTAAAGTGGGGCAATTTTTGGGGAGGTGTACCTATTCATTGGAATTCAAACTGTCCTGGGAAGGAATTGAAATGGTCTATTAACAAATGGGTCAGGTTGAAATGGTATCTGTTTGTATTGTATGCACACATTTATTGGTTTTACCTACTGACCAGAGCTGTATATGAGACATTACATGGTGACACTATTTCTGCTTGTATTAGTTACGTCTTCGTTTTAGCAATTGCCCTTCTTTTGGTCAATATCTATACTACAATAATAACCGTTAGGGATAAAGTGTTAACATTAAATGTCATGATTAGGATCTTATCCAAATGGCGCAGTAAGTTAATACCTGTTTCTATTTATGTTATTTATTAAACGAAATATATATCATGAAATTTTAATTAAATTTTATAATTATTACAATGATATAATAATGCAATTGATATTAATCTTTTTAGAGGAATATTTTAAAAGGGAATATCGAAGCACATTTGATGCAGTAGACGGATTCCTCTTAATAGGGTTTCTGGTTGCCGTCACGTATCCAGTTATATTTGGGAGTATAATATTCATAATTCCATTCAATCAATTATTCATGACATCACTACTCAACCCTGCTGACTTCAGCTATTTCTACTTCACGGTTTTAGCCTCACTTCATATTTGGTGCGTCTTTTGCGGATTTAGTTTAGCACTCTTTCAAACAGCAATCGCAATTCTTTGTTGTTTGAATTTCAAAATTTTCTTTGACGAATTAAGGTAACTTTAAACTTACTAGCACCAACAAAAATTATTATGCAACCCATAAAGGTAATAAAAAACTTATAATAATTCCTTTCTAGTTTTGGAAGAAAAATGTACCAAACGGAAAATACATTTAGAGATTCGACAAATGTACCCAAAATCTATCGATTGTTGCAGCTATTCGTCCACGATGCTAATAGCATGTACAGTGTATTTTTATTTGCTGCCAACTTCTTATTCAAGAGACAACTGTACTTGACTAACTACTTGATCATTCTACATCATTCGGAGACGGGTACTGCTATATTTGTAATGGGGTTGCTATGGTCTATCTTTATGTCTATTTGGTTGATTGCACTCCTCACGACTTCTATGGTATTCGAAACGTCATCGTCATGCATCCAATCTTGGAAATACTGTTTAGTTTCGCATGGTTCCAATGTCAATAAAATCATTTTCAAAAAGTTTGGTAATTCTTGTCAAACATGTAAAATTTGCATCGGTCGTTTTTCCATTGTAAGGAGAAACAAACTAATTAAATTCATATATTCTATTAGTTTAGGTACTATGGAGGCCATTTTAACATTCGGTTAAGGGTCATTTGTAAAACAATATGTTTGTCTTTGTTTCTCATTAACTAACCTACCGTATATAATTGTGTTTTCTGCGCTTGTTTATCGAAATGCAGTTCTTGAAATAAATTTTGCCTGATAATATGAAATGTTTCCTAAATAATTTGCATAAAATAATTCCTTGGAGTTATTGAATTTAATTTTAAAAATAGTTTTTCATCGTTTTAATCAAGTTCAACCATCTTATCTGCTCCCAAAACGCCACCTCAGTAGAAACATTTAATATAAAAATACCGATTTCATAGTTTCATGTCAAGTTTCAAATTATGCATTTCAAACGGAGCAGCCGGGCAACAGTACTGCTCGGCCCACAGTTGCAGGGCCTATTAAAAAGTGTCAATGTAATGCACGGACACTGAGATTCATGCTGCACGAGGGCGCTCGTATGTACCTGTAAATATATATAGTGGAAAAACCTTTAATTTTGGCTTTTGTGTGTAATGAGCAGATTGCCCGCATACATGGCTGTTGAAACCATGGCTGATCGATTAAATTTGTTCCGTTTTCGGTGTTGATGCAGAATACTTTTGATGCTCCTGCTGGGTCCTCATTCTATCTCTTTTTCCTATTTCATTTTTAGTCCTCGGATCAAAAATTTCGTCACTAGCCAAGAAATTCCATTGGATTCTTATGTCCTTGGTTGCAGTTCTTTTAGACCAGGGAGTTGTTTATAATGGGAAAAGAAGTCTGTTCTTGGTAGTAGTAACTACAGGATTTGCAATTACTACTCTCTATCAAACGTGTGTGTTAGGGGGAGAGCACAGCTACTACTATTGATTAGTATAGCTATGCTACCGCTCAAGCCGCGAGGGCTTACTTGCAGTGGCTCCCGGAACAACTTTACTAAGTGTACAGACTTACACGAAGAGACTTAGTGAAGAGTACTGAACCATGAGACGGAACGACTCAACACTGTCCCGCAACTCGATCTGGTGGGCAGTCAGAGAGGGACCGGAACATGTAAGCCGACCGCCAGTGACCACAGACAAATCACTTACAGCAGTCTACTTCAATCCACCGTATCACCTCATGTGCATCCCATTGTCCAGACTTGTGCTAGGTAGAACTCGTAGCACGTATACAGACCAACAGAACAATCCATACACTACAGACAGGGCATTGATAGATAATCATATTGTCACTAAGATAGGCAAATCAATGCTAATAACGAATATACGGCATTGACAGCTTTTCCCAGCTCCAGACTACTACCTTATAGACCTGAGGCGCTCCAGAGATTCGAACTCCAGACATCAGCCTGAGAAGCGGCTGTTGAGACCACTAGACAGACCTGTACGCCCATGATCTCTATCAAACGTGGATAACAAGCGAAATTATTGCACCCCCAGACAAGAAAATATTCAATGGCTTTATTGATCTTGTCGAAAATGGTTACAAGCTAATACAGGTGAAAGACATGCGAGTCTATGTGCACACAAATCATACTGTATTGTTCAGTAAATATAAAATACTAGAAAAGATGAGTTCCATTGTTTATAATTATGACATAGAATTAGAAAATCCTCACTTTTCTTTTTTAAAGCGATTTCACAATTGCTTACTAACTATTCCATTAAAAGTTTTCATCTTGGCAATAAACTGTCCGTGCTATATACTTGGCCACAAATTACAAAAACATATTTAACTGATGGACAATGCATGGCGACTAAGGAAATTGCGTTTACATTCCCATCGTCTTATAGTTTCTTTGGCTGCTACCGTCACAGTTTTTACCATATTTTCAACGGATGCAGGAGAAGGGACTTTTATCTTTCTTTTAACAAGATGAGTTAACTCTTTATCGGAAACATAAACAATAGGTCTGAAACAGAATATGACAAGAGTCGGCCCGTAGGTGTCAACTTACAAATGAAAATTCGAGCCATTCTTATTTTTTGCGGATATTTACTACTCGGACTTTTAATCTCATTTTACATTAAACTGGTTTTTGTTCAAACTTTTCCTTTGTTTTCTATTCAGAATTGTATCCGGGCAATTCAAATAGTAATATACAAACTCATCAATCTAGGGGTAATGGTTAACACATTTTGGCATAACATAATTCATTCACTAAAAATCTGTAAGACAAGGGATCAAAGGCGGCGACGACGGTTGTTCATAAGGTATAAATATACATATCCGAAATGCCTTATTAAAATAAGTTATGCATCAATTTCACTTTTCTTAAGGATTCAGTAGTCAAAAATATCTTGTTAAAAAGAAGATTTTTTACGTTAATTAACTTACTAAATAATAATTAATTCTTGTTATATGACCACAAAGCAGAGTTGTTAAACTCCAAAGGCAAAGCAGTAAAGTAGGCTCATGTATACAGAAAACGTTTACTTGCCTACGAATAACTTATCACAACTATATAATTAGTAAAATGAACATTGGGGGTTCGTTTTGCGATTTCAATAAAATATAACTGTTTGAAATCACAATATCCCTTTCCTAACCTGGATTGATTATTTTAATAGTTAATTTACATACGGAGGAGAAGCTTAACTTAAGAAGAGTTTCTTCCTAAGGTATTGTGGGGCTCGAATCTTAAGCAGTTGAACAGATATGTATCCATTAAGTTCACGATATATATGGTGAGTCCTGAGGTAAATGAATTTTTCTGATGATTATTCGGATACTTCGCTATCGGCAATAATATTATGGATGGATGAGTATAAAGCAAATTCGTAGATGGAATTGTCACAGTTAGCATAAAGTTCCACTTATTTTGAATCATAGTTTCGGATATTCCCATTTCCCAGCAAATTTTGCTTGGACACTGGGAATTCCCACCAATTTGGGAAATGGGAAATAGTGGGAAATAGTGGGAAATGAGTGTCGCCATCTTGCGGAATTAGGGTCTATTTCCCACTTGATTTTTCTATTTCCCATTTTCCCACCCACTTGGCCTTTTTGTTTCCCACTTTTCCCACTGGGAAATGGGAAATGTCCAACTTCTTTCATTTCCCACTCGAAACCATGTTTTGAAAGGAGAACCCATCATTTCTGTGATATAAAAATGGCAGAAGCAAAATACTGTTCAACGCAGGGTTGATATTCACTAAAACTTGACAAGTACAAATAAATCGTGAAGATGAAGGATAATAGCTTCTCTTTCATGATATTGTCTAACTAACAGTTCCATCAGTTCAGTTCAGTTGAGTCATCGGTCTCAGTATGTTACTGTCTACTGTTATTGCTGATATATAGTCATTTCATATTACACTCAGGTTTATACCTCCCGTATAACCACTTGAGCCAGCAGTACCGTAGAAGACGTGATTATGTGTTCCTTAAACATGAGTTAGTATACTTCCTGGAACGAGTTTTACCTTGATTCTAATAATTGATTTGATTGGCTGGAATTGAAACCTATGGGGATATTCATATTTAACTAATGATCTGCACGAGTTATATTCTGTATATTATAGTAAATGGAATTGCATTGAATTCCATACTGGATGGTAGTAAAGCATTTAAGTCCGCTTGTTTTCGTGAATTATTATTGGAAAGGAATGCGAAACCTGTGTGTGCGGGTGTCCGGATATAAGTGCCAAAATAAAAGTGCCAATTGGCACTCTCAATGTCCATAAGTGTAAATTTCAAAAGAACTAAAAACTTAATTGCCAAACATGTTACGAAATACTAAATCAAAATTAAAAATCGGTGTTAAATAGTCCGTACACAGGTTTTTCTCAGAAGATGGTTCAGACTCTAACGATCACTTTCCGTTTATATTGTACTCTATAAAACCCGGCCAAATACAAATACCCCAAATCAGGGTTTCCATACAAAAAATTATAACAAAGGAAGTATTGGCGCCCTTTCTTGTTTTTCATTTTTTTAAAATCAGGGCCTCATTTTTGACCTATAGCTTCCTATACTATTTTTGTCCCATTTTTTCTGGGCTATCAGAATACCCCAAAAACGAAAAGTTGGATACCGTCCTTTCAAACTACTGTAACTATAGCTTCGAACAATATCGCACCTTGTAAATTACAGGTATAGTTAATTTAAATACCATGATTCCAATGATGGATATATATGACTAGTGAACCCAGCTTAGGAGGTAACTTTGTAAATACAAAGTAAAAATTAATATACTTTTATAATGTCTATAATGGTAGATAAATTAGTTGCAGCCCCAACTTCCGTATAAAAAGGAATTACCTAAACCAAAATAATAACTGTAGATCGTAGCTTCAAATGCAGGAGAAAATGAAAGACTCCATTTTTGAAAAAAATTCCACAACATCACCAAAAAGCTCCATTTTAAATCAGAAAAATAAGATTCCCCCTGGGATTTTTTAAAAACGTACAAATTCTATGAGTACAACTTAAGAATAAATATTTTTTAAAAAATATTTAGTTACCTAGTACTACTGTTATTTAATTGTACAAAAAGGTGTACCAACTGCAAAAAGAGTTAAGATGGTATAGTAAAAAGGTAAACTCAGCTCTACTAAAAAATGTTGTTTGTTTGTAGCATAACCAATTTGTATAAGAAGTTTTCAAATGCTGTATAATAAGTTACGTTACGATCATTACGAAATGTCCCCTTTCGCTAATCATTTCCATTCAATCACGACTCACCATACCATTCAACCTTCTTATGTTAATTTCTATTATTGTTTTGATGTTATAATAATATGAGACGACACATTTCGGTTATTTAGAGGAATTTGGCTTGCCCATTCTTTTTTTAATGCTTTTTTGCTTCTAAGATACATGCACATATTACGTGTGCTGTTGATGGGAGGAGGAGGTACTCAAAAGTGTTGCAGTCAGCACTTTTGCGTTACACATCCTGGGGAGTGGGTTTTGATTACCCAATATATGCAGGTTCCATAGGCTCAAAATTCTTGTCAATAAAAAAATAGCCTGCAGTTCCACAGTGATCTGGTCAAGAATTCGCTAATTTTGATAAATTTTGTAGTAAGTTGTATAGTATTTCAACTATTTATAGCGAATTAATTAAAAGGACATAAATTTCAGTAAATAACCCTTAATTATATTTTAGTTATTGGATCAAAGTAAAAAGTAAAAGTCTCACTTTACGATTATGTAAAAAGTACCTTGCTTTCTTCTGAATGGAAAATTTTCTCTCTCTCGAGTAATTCCTTTCAATCAAAGGTACAGCTCGCTCGTATTCCGGTCAAAGATCAACAAAGAATAAGTTTGAATGTGGTGGTAATTGTGCATGACTCGTATAATATAGTCAAAAACGAAAGTTTAAATTCAACCACACTGCACCAACATGCCCAAGGCATTAGCAAAACACTTTTCTATTTTCACGCAGTCGCAAGATAACTCGCTCAAGCACGTATCCAGTAAAGGGGGCGGAGGGACCCCCCAAAGAAAAGTTTTCCCAAAAAGACCCCTCTTTTTTGACCTAACCTAATTAAAAATCAGCATAATATTACTTTCTTGTTAGGCTTTAACAATAAAACAGCTTAGTTTTTATTAGGTTAGGTCAAAAAAGAGGCAAAAATATTAACGGGAGGCAACGGGGACAATATATTAAAGTAAAAGGTTAAGTGGCTAAACTAGGGGCAACGGGGGAGGGGGCAACGGAGGCAACAGGGGCAACGGGAGCAATTGAGGCAACGATATCCCGCTGCCTAAATCCAGCCCGAATATATTACCTTCTTGCATAACCATTTGTGGAGCCCCCATTTGACCAAATTCTTGGTTACGTGCCTGAGTTCGACCTACCACATATAGTGACATACATTGTAGGTTTTATTGCTTTATCTAAGAATCTAAGACGGTGGTTGTAATATAAGTGATTGGCGATCTCGACCGAAATCTATATTATCTTAATTAAGATGGAAAATTATAAAAATAGGAGTTTAGGTTGTTAAGCTGTGAGCGGGCGCGGGAGTAGAAAAGTATACTGAGGTTGAAAATGTCCTAAACATAAACATTAGGCCGCGCTTACGTGGTACACGTACATGTCTGTTGGCTAGAAACTCGTTTAAGTTCATTGGAGTACTCAGTACTCTAGGAGTTGGTCTAAAACCACTGGGGGTACGCTTGGGGTACGTTAGAAACTCGTCCAAGTGCATTGGGGGTACGTTTGGGGTACGGTAATTTTTTGAAAAATGTTAATAATATGTTCATAATTTCGATACTAAGGACACCAATGGTGTGTTTTAGTCTTGGTTTAGAAAGGGTTCGTGTTTGTGAAGGACGAGCGTAGTTAAAATTAAAATTCAGCTTTATAGTCAACATAGGGACCATCAGACACTACGGTACTGAATCAGTGGGCAACCTTCGAAGCTTGTCACTGCTCTTCCTCCCCTGACTTGTTGGCTCCTTCTGCATTTACAGATAAAGGAAAGGTGGATTCATATCCAGTTTTAACAGATTTATAGTGGGTCAAGCCTTACCAATCTGCCTTTCCAAGGATAAACACTCGTGCCAGTAGAGTGTTGCTGTTACGATATAACTATGTGGCACTTTTGGGATGAGGCAGCTTTTTTACAGCATTTATGGAAATTAACTCACCCCTCCCACGGATGACATCCCCGTACCTTCACCGAGCCGAAATGTCACCCAGCCAGCAATCCCTATGGTAGGAACCGAACCCGACAATAGGGGCCTAGAGCGCCGAACGCCTTTGCAGGGACGTTTTGAAACGTACCCCAAAGTAAATGCTTTGGGATACACAATTAAAAACCTTGATTTTATTCCATGA
The DNA here is from genome assembly GCA_020055645.1 of Tomocerus qinae. Taxonomy (NCBI): domain Eukaryota; kingdom Metazoa; phylum Arthropoda; class Collembola; order Entomobryomorpha; family Tomoceridae; genus Tomocerus; species Tomocerus qinae. The sequence continues at coordinate 44,137,916 of CM034546.1, read as the reverse complement.
TTTATGGATGTAAGATACCTTAGAGTAAATGTTGAAGCAAAGTTTTTTCATTTGATGTTTAAGTTTGTCAATAAAATACACAGAAGTTAACCAATACATCAAAGATACTTCAAAGATACGAAGTTGGCCATCAATAAACAAAAAATAAATATAAACAACGTTGTCCTTGTTCACTTGTCACAACTGGAAAGTCACAACCCTATGTAGTTATATGCTGGAATTTTTGTGGAGTGCAGTTAGCTGGGTTTTGAGTGCTAAAAGAAACAGAAATTAGTTTACTCTGCTGAAGTGTTTGCCAATGAATATTCGTGTCGGGGGTATAAATTCAAATAATAATCACGTCACAAAATGGCCAATATTAATATTGAGTAACAAATGTCTATTTATAAATAATAGTACCGTACTGTCAATAAATTAATCATCATTATTATAATCACAGAGTCGAAAAAATTTACGTGTCTATATTTCTATCTATGTATGTACGGTTGGTAGGGTGTTCCGAAAAGCAAAATGCGCATGTTCACTTTCTCTAAACCACCGAACAATGCATAGGGGCATGTAAATTTGAATATTGTATCTATCTAATGAAAACTTAAGGAAGAAGTTTGCATTTGGGTAATGTCCCTAAAATGAGTAATGCGCAAGTCCGTATGCTATGCTTTTCTAACATCAGATATCAAAATGCAACTTCTGTGTTAAGATCTGGTGTGTGATTATTTCAAAACTAACATCTTTGATTTTGATTGTGCTTTGTGTTTGTAGTAGATATGCATGTTTTGTATTGCTTTTCGGGTATTGATTGTTTGTTCATCTGCAGGTAAGTATCATTCTTAACTTAAAAATTGTCGACCTGGATTGTTTCGCAGTAAAAAATTACGAAATTGAATTTAAGCAACAAGACTAATGCTGCTCAGAAGCAGTTTTTCTTGAAAATGTGTACAAAAAAATTGACTTTAATATTAAATACTAGTGAACCCAGTAAAACAACGAATCTAGCACCCAGACTAAAGTCAACATGTAGCGTATCACAAACATAACGCCATTCATAATAGTATGATTATAGCTACATGGTTAACAGTGTCGGTATTTGTAGGCATCTAATCTTCTAATTATGAATGTTTATTTGATAATTATAATCAATGTATATGTTTAAAGTATCACATTCTGCTGATATAACATAATTCATTTTAAAAGAGGTATAAAATAATGAACAACAAAAAATTATTCTTCAGAACGTATGAGAGTAAATACAACGTTTGGATGAAAGTCATTAGCCAATGAAAATACATTGTTCCCAAGCCAGGCGGCGTGGACGCTACTTTCGTGCTGGCTCTCTACCACCGTAGTGGTATTTTTTGTGCATGAGTTATAAATTAATGTTGACTATGTGAATTAAAATTCACAGGTTATTATTAAAAAAATTTTGTCATCAATTTTGTAAAATACTGCGGTAGACGATATTCGGAGTATATACCTCATTACTTCTGGGCAACAACCTCCCTTGATTATTAGTGTCTAAAACCTTAACTTTCACTCCCGATTTTAAAGTAGCACGAGAAAAGGCAACATAGAGTTGGCCGTGACTAAATACTGCCTTTCGCAGGTAAATTCCAACCATTTTTAATGATTGCCCTTGTGCCTTATTAATGGTCATTGCAAAAGCTACCCTGATTGGAAGTTGTTTCCTTTTTAAAATAAAAGGCAAATTGGATTCGGAGGGATTAACAGTAATTCGCGGAATAAAAACAATTTCGCCCTTTTGGTTCCCTGTGAGAACTTCTGCTTCAATTGAGTATTGATGCATTTTTCTAACAATCAATCTTGTTCCGTTGCACAACCCAAAATCAAGATTTCTTAACAGCATTACAATTGCTCCAATTTTTAGTTTTAGCTTATGTGGTGCCATACCAGATGGTGTCTGTGAGTTAAGAAACTCTATTGGATAAGACGTCATTTCTCCCAATTCTTTTTTGTCGAGTGCAATATCTGAACTTAAATATATTTTAGCGCATCCTTCTAATCGGTCTATTATGTCGTCATTAAGCTTAAGAACGTCTTCATTCAAAGGACAAAGAATTGCTCTTGAAGACATTTCGGATATTTCGTCAACACTTATGTTTTGCCCAAATATAGAATGTACAATATTGTCCGTCATAAACTCATGAGGAACACGGATTACGTTTTGAGGAAGCGTATCTATTGGTGGCAGCGAACCATTTCCAAGTTTTAGTAGCCATTCGCTGAAATTTCTATCCTCATCATCAGCATTTCTCATGTTAACTGTTAGTTTAAGCTGCACAAAATCCTTCCAATGGGTAAATTTTGTAATACATTGTTCTAAAATTTCAGTGGGCTTTGCTCGAGGAATTAATGGAAGGGTTTGCCTAAAATCACCTCCCATTAAAATAACTTTACCCCCAAATGGAGTATTCTTGTTATTCATGATTTCTCTGAGTCTACGGTCGATAGCTTGCAGGGCATATAAAGGAACCATGGTTGCTTCGTCCCAAAGTATTAGTTTTCCTCTTCTAAGGTTTAAATCGTCCTCTTTTGACTTTGACTTACAAGCAGAAGTTTCATTAATAGGGACTGGTAAACCAAAGCAAGAATGTACTGTTTGCCCATTAATCAGCAGTGTTGAAGCAATTCCTGTCCAAGCTATCGGAAAAGCAATGTTACCTCTGCATCTTAAGAAAGAAAGGATTGTAGTATAGAGAAAAGTCTTTCCGCTTCCTCCAGGGCCATCTAGATAAAATAATCGTTGCGAGACAGATTCATCATTTATAGCATTTATAATTAATTTAAAAGCACGTTTTTGCTCACTGTTTAACATTAGAACACGTCTTTCACTCTCCTCCACTTCTCTTTCCAAAATAGCAGCATTATTGATACTTGCCGCCATCACAATGGTAGAAGGTTCCGGAATGTTAAAGTCACTTAAACTTTTATGGGACATATTTAAAACATTTTTAATGTCATTCAGCGTCAGATTTAGTGCAAAGTCCGGCTGCTGTGGGTAAAGAAATATGTAATCTTCCATTAATTTTTCCTTGTAACTATTCCAAAGCACCAGAGGTTCAGCTGGCTGGCAAAACACCAAAATGTAAGCAAACAATTTTCTTAATTGCTTGGGCATTTGGAATTCGGAACATTCTTGAAGGCAATTGTCCCATTCTTTATCGTCATCAAGGAGTCCTAATTTTAGGCAAGCTTCTTGAAATGTTTGACAAACAACTATTCTGTCTTCTAATATGACTGTTTTCAGATCATCATAGCTCTCTGCGCCTTTAACGTGGAGAAGGAGCAGTCGTAAATGATATCGGTCTATATCAGAAGGACTAACTGTGTACATTCTTGAAATCAGCCTGCAATTTCTTTTTCTCTTTTTCCATAATGTTTCTTTTGGATGCCAAGTGTAATGGTAGGGAATATCAGGATAAAGATATTGTTTCGCAGATTCATCATTAGCATTTAACTTGAACCAAGCCGTAAGTTTGGTTAGCCTTTGTTTGGTTTGGCTTCGTAAGTTTGGTTTGGTTTGGTTAGCTTGCTCTTTCTACAGCATCTGCTTCTTCACCATCTTGGAAATAAATAGGTTGCTGACCATCTAAATGGACAGGGAGTCTGTATATTGCATGAGAATGTTGGTGCATTGGATATCCACAAAGACGCCACATTGCTTCTGGGGCACTCACATATCTACAATCCAAATAAGTTTTTATCTCGTCGTAACCAATTTCAATATTGGCGCAGTCATGGCCTTTATAAACATATTTGAATATATACTTTACCGCTTTAATGCTTGAACAAATTTCTACATTAATGTGAGCATTATATTTAAGACTTAAATAAGGATTATATGGTACCACATTTCTATTGTCCATTTCTACCTGTATGCCTTGTTTGGTTTTAGTAAAAGTTGCCCCCATGCGTCTTCGTCGGTATAGTGGATATCCATTAAAATTTCCCAATGTGGTCTCTTGAAAATCTTTAGGGAAATTTTTTGTACATTTCCATTTCAGAATTGTAATCGCATTACCATCTTCGTCATAAGTAAGGTTTCCTGCTTCATCAAGCACGTGTTCTTTAAATTCTTCCATACATGGAGATTTTGGAAATTCTACGCCACAAGGTCCATGCAACATATGTGTTGTAACTGTTTCAAACAGCATAGGATTATTTTGTTTATTTGGGATTTCTGCAGACACCAATTGGTCAATTTTCTCTGTGTTTCTTATTTTGTCACTATTTTCAAGAATCAAAAGAATATGGGCGTGTGGGAGTCCTCTTTTTTGAAACTCTATGGTGTAAACAAAGGCTGAAACATTTCCTAAAACCATTTCTTCTGTTAAATCTTTAATTAACGCCTTTAGCTTTAAATGAAACACTCTTGCAATAAGATCAGGTCTATTTTCTGAAGATTTTCCATGTAAATTTTCCGTAATTTCCCTCCACTTAGGATTACATGTAAAAGTAATAAAAAGGTCGGGTTTACCATAACGCGCAACAATGGCTATAGCATCTTGGAAATTCTGTGTCAATGCTCGTGGTCCATTTTGAAATGATGACGGAAGAATTACTGGCTTGCCTATGGGAATATTTTCTGAGTTGGCAGGATTGGCTAAGTGATCTTCAAGTAGTTTGTAGTTTTCAACTCTCAGCTCACTTTGATTATCTCTGATCCATTTTAATCGATTAGCTTCAACTTTGGTGTAAGCGTCAACAATATACTGTTGGGTAAGTTTCCCTGCATTTAAAATGGGATTGAAGGCAATGCTCCCATTTGAAGCTAAACGGGTGGCTAATCTGTAAGAGTAAAATTGCAATTGTGTTACTCTTTTTGCGGTGTTCTTTTGTGTTATTGGATCCCATTGCATTATACGGTTGTGCCATCCTAGATCTCCACGTGGGAAAATAATTGGATATAACATCGGATCCAAGTTGGGATTCATAAAATTAAGATATTTTTTGTTCTTTGTAGTTACAGGTATGGCAATAAATGCCCTATCAAATGGAGGGACGCCATCTTTTGACACAAAGACCATTGCAACTTCATTTACTCTCTGAGGATTGTACCTTCGTGAATCCAATACTGGATTTTGAATGATTGCCATTTCCACCTCTCTTGGCGATTCCCCTCTTGCATTTGCCTGAAGTTCTTCTTCGTCTAGGACTTCCTTCATCATCATCCATGACTGTGCATAAGGGTTAATTTTCCTCAACAAACGGTCTAATGCAGACATAATATTTGGATCACAACCTGTATTAGAAGGATGGTTGCAACGAACAATATCAGCTTGTTCTGGATCTAACACATATACTTGAGCAAAACTGGGTGCAACAGTATCATTCGGTTTAAGAGGACCCGTCTGGTAGTAGATTTGGCCTTGTATTTTAAAACAATATTTACCAAATCCTGAAGGAACAACTATATCTGCCCCAAAGGAAGCACAAGCAAATGCACTATTAAATTGTCTTATATTGGCCAAAAAGTTGTTTGAAGCATCACTTAATCCATTCATTAGATCTTTTATGACTTCAGGAAAATCTCGAAAAGGTTCTAGAACTACTTTACCTTTTTGACAACAAAGAGAAAATTCGCATTCTTTATCTTTACGGAGAACACCTTCAGTCGCAAAGTTTACAGAATGACAATGCTGACATTCAATATTCATTTCACCACAGTAATGCTCGTGAACTAAAAGTTCATCAGGGTCGTTAAATAAAGCCCTAAGCCGAGAATTTTGTTGAATCTTTGTCAACCTTTGGGTATTCTTGTTGAGCCTATCTTGTTGCTGTTCTTCTGAAATAGCGGCAGATTTATTTCCAATTTTTTTAATACCGTTTTTAATTTTCTCTTTTAGAATTTGAATGCGACAACGACGTTCCTCTGAGGTTTGTCTCTCAAGACGTAATTTATTGCGTTTTCGTAAGTCTTGGAGTCGTAACAAACATTCTATTTCTGATTGTTTAGCAATGCGGTTTTTATTTCTTTCTCTTAGCTTCTCTAAGCGGGAGCGACGCTGTTCTGCAGTTTCATTAGCAAGACGTGTTTTAATTCGATTGCTTAGTATTTCTAAACGGGCTTGGCGCTTATCTTTGCCTTCCATAGCGCGTCTTAATTTATCACGTTTTCTATTATACTGAAGCCGTGCTTCACGTTTATCTTTGGTTTCGTCAAAGCGACGTACTTTCTCGCGCTCGTTCATCTTATTAAGTCGTGATTGACGTTGTTCATTAGTTTCATTGGAGCGTCGATGTCTATCACATTTTTTTCAAATGTTGAAGACGTGATTTACGTTCTTCCGCACTTTCATTACAGCGGTGCAATCTTTGCCTGTCTCTCAAATCATGAAGACGCGATTGACGTTCCTCTACAGTTTCATTAGAACGTCGTTTTTTATTACGTTCCTTTAAACCGTTAAGACGTGAATGGCGTTCTTCTTGAGTTTCATTATGTCGACGTATTTTTTTGCACTGTCGTTGACATTGAAGTTGTAGTTCGCGCTCTTTTTCGTTTTGACTTTCGGCACGCTCTTTGTATTTTTGTCTTCGTTTTTTAAGGCGATTTTGCCGATCGTCGTCAGTCTCTTTGCTTAAATTCAATTTTGTTGTAGCCCTTTGCTTTTCAAGCTGCAACAAACGTGATTCTTCAGTTTCATTTTTCCGGCACAATTTAGGCTGCTTACTTATACAACTATTGATAGCGTATTCCAGTTGGCTTGCACTAATTACGTCTTTTTGTATTTGTGACATTGTAGTGCAAAATAATTTTTAAAAATTGCTGCTTTGGCAATAAACAGGACAGGGTCTAGTATATTTTACTTGGTAAAGAACAGCAAAAATTAAGTCTGCCTTGTGTGGCAATAAACAACAATGGGCCAAGTTTCCCTTCTTTGCCAATAACCAAACAATTTGACAATTCTTCCTTGTTTGGCAATAGACCACAATCGTTCAAGTCTGCCTTGATTGGCAATGGATCACCAAAGGTCAAGTCTGCCTTGTTGGGCAATAGACCACAATGATTCAAGTCTGCCTTGATTGGCAATAGTCCACAATGGGTCAAATCTGCCTTGTTTGGCAATGGACCACAATGGGTCAAGTCTAACTTATTTGGCAATAGACCACAATGGGTCGAGTCTGCCTTGATTGGCAATAGACCACAATGGGTCGAGTCTGCCTCGATTGGCAATAGACCACAATGGGTCGAGTCTGCCTTGATTGGCAAAAGACCACAATGGGTCGAGTCTGCCTCGATTGGCAATGGACCACTAAGGGTCAAGTCTGCCTTGATTGGCAATGGACCACAATGGGTCGAGTCTGCCTAGATTGGCAATGGACCACTAAGGGTCAAGTCTGCCTAGATTGGCAATGGACCACAAAGGGGCACGTCTGCCTTGATTGGCAATGGACCACAAAGGGTCACGTCTGCCTTGATTGGCAATAGACCACAATGGGTCAAGTCTGCCTTGATTGGCAATGGACCACAAAGGGTCAAGTCTGCCTTGATTGGCAATAGACCACAATGGGTCGAGTCTGCCTTGTTTGGCAATGGACCGCAAAAGGTCAAAAGATTTTGTAATAAATTGTTTATGAGTTGATATTTTCCTTCCTGGGTTGGGTTGTAGCTTTGAAAAAAGCTGTTTCTGGAATAAAAACAAATTACATATGTTAAAATAATGCACAAGAAATTATTATTAAGCCTACTTATTTTTTAATGTTACATGATCATGTAGATAGTCTTCTATTTTTTTCAAATGACCAATCAAGTTACTCATTTCCATGACAATAAAAATTACTTTTTATTTTAACATTATTAGGCAAAAAGGATTTAGGATTTAATAGCATTTTTGATTTTTGTTAGACCATTCGAATATAAAATTTTAAATCAAAATTAAAATGCTTTTAAATATTTAGAAAAATAAAGTTGACTGCACGTGATATATAAAATAAAATAAATTAGAATTTAAATAAACATATATACCATAGCAGCTTAATTTCAATAATTAGTGATCAACAATTACAATTACTTACAGAATTACAATAGATATTCCTAGTTTTTTACGACGGGTATCAGTCAGTGGAAAATCCAGTTACCAATGCGTAGGGGTCAAAAAGAAGCTCTGAAACGAACCCCAGTCGATAAAGTCTAATTGAATTATAAGAGAAGAGATTTAAACATAAAATTATTTAATAGCATGTTAACTAATTTTAAAATGTACGTAAGGTAGTGATTGAAACCGAATTTTCTAAATTAATAACTAACCAAATACATAATTTCTAACAGCTACAACAGATACATTATTATTCTTGTAAAGAGGAAAAGGTACCAATCAGCGGCAGTGTTCAGGACGTTATATATAATTTCAGTCAGTGACAGTTCAGTTCCAGTTACCAGTGTTGAGATCAAAAAGGAAGAAAGCAGTTCCAGTTATCTTCAGTTTCAGCCAGATCAAGAGGAAGCTGAGAAAATTTTCTTTTAATTGACAGACAAAAATTGCAGTAAACTCCTATCCTTAGGTCATATGTATAAAGCAACAGAATGAAATGAACTAAAATGATGGTGATTGTAAATCGTAGCTGCCAAGAAAGAAAAACTACAACTTCACCACTAACCACAGAACAGAACTTACTTTTACGCATTTGAAATTGCTGAAAATTAGGGTGGACTATTATGAAATCACTCATTTCGTTGGTTAGAGTAGATGGACATGCGCATTTCGCTTCTGGGGGATTTTCATATATTACGTGTGCAATTGATGGGAGTAGTGTACATATGAAGGTGTTACAGTAAACACCTGCGCCACACAGGATGGAAGGGATTTTGCTTTTTACGTAATAGATGTAGATTTCCTGGTCTCTCCCTACCAGACATACATACATAGATAGATTGGTAAATTTATTGCTTTATTTCAGTCTGTGTTTATAAGAGAAGAGATCTCAGAAAGTAATGGGACTTTTAAAATAAAACTTGGCAAGTATATTTTAGTAAATATGGGGGACCTTTACTTTCAATATGAATCAATTACTATCAGAGGGGGCAGAGATAGCCCCAGATGGGGGTTACGAGCTCCCAAAACATTTGACTGACTCAAAATGGTTTGAAATAACATTTTTACATACCCTTCGACAGACTCAATGGATTTCAGCATTTTGAAAATTTGTTGCGCTATTTTAAAATTCAGGACAGTGTGCTATGCCATAACCATAGTAGGCAACTAAGGCAAATAGCAATGATTTTTTTGGGATTGTTTTTACTACTGGAATGGGTTGCCTATTGAATTTTCTTGAGTGCTAGGTTCGTCCCTTTGCTGGGTTCACTAGTAAAATATAACTATTATTGGTTTGAATTCCCAACAGCCAGGAAAGGTAACTTCAGGTTAAAAAAGAAGGATAGTGTAGATATGCCAATAAACCATGTCAAATGAACGCTTAGCTCAATTTTTTATTGTATTGGTTTGAAAGAAGACTTCTAATGAGTTATAACGTTAGTTGCTCTTACATTATATTTATAGAGCTGCACTGAGAGACATTTTGGTATCCTTGCCCGCACCGTTGAATGATAAAAGACCCCTTGATTGACCTGTGTCCACATGTACCCGTGAAAAATCTATAATACTGTTACAATATTCTAGGATAAATATTTGTAATAGTAAGGTACTTTTATTGTAGTTATGTATTGCTCATAATATAAGTATGTCAATGTTTTTCTGTATGATGTAAGAGTGAAGAATGCGGCTATGAATTGAATCTAAGGTTAAACTTGTGTGTGAAAGATGAGCTATGGTCAGGTAGCATTGTAAAATGTACCTATTACACAATTGTTTATTAGATGTTATTTCCTGTCGACACAGAAAGGAATATTTTGTATGTGACAAAACATTCTAGATGTAGGTTAAGTCTTTGTTACTCTTAGGTATATAAAGGTTGACAAAACCGTTGAATAAATCAGTGTGTTAAGAAGCAATTGAAGCGTTCAATTCATTCTACCACTCATCATCAGCACCACTGAGCTAATGGACATGAAATCTTAGGGATTTTCATATGACAAATACACATACGGGCACACACAAAAGTCAAAATAAAATTGGCTTTTTCCACTATATATATTTACGGGTACTTACCAGTGCCCTCGTGCAACATAAATCCCCCTACCCGTGCATGACATTAAACATATCTTGATTTGACCGTGCAGCCGTAGGCCGATCAGTATCTGTTGCCCAGATGCTCTGGTCTCCGGTTGAAATGCATAAGATGAAACTTTTTTTTCGGTATTTTTATATGATGCAGAAAAGGCTTTGAGGTGGCGGTTTTGGCGCTCATTAGATGACTGAGCTTGATTAAAAGTATTAAAAACTATGCATTGAATTCAATTCGATAACTCTGAGGAATAATTTCAGGCAAATAATTTAGGGAGCACTTCAAATTATCAGATATAAATTTATTTCAAGAACTGCATTTCGATAAACAAACGCAAAGCACAATTATATACGGTTGGGTAGTTAATATCAAACAAAGGCAAACATATTATTTTACACAAGACCCTTAACGGAATGTTAAAATAGCCTCCATTGTACCTAAACTAATAGAATATACGAATTTGATTAGCTTGTTTTTTCTTACAATCGAAAATCGGCCGATACAAAATTTGCATGTCGAACAAGATTTACCAAATCTTTTGAAAATGATTTTATCGATTTTGGAACCATGAGAAACTGAACAGTATTTCCAAGATTGGATGCATGACGATGACGATTCAAATGGCATGGAAGTCGTGAATAGTACAATTAACCAGCAAATAGATAATAAGATAGACCATAGCAAACACATTACAAATAAACTGTTGGCAAACAGGCGTATACGCAGGATCGAAGTGGAAGATTTAAAAACATTTTCTGGTGGTCTGGTTGTCCTTCGATAATAATATGAACACGACATAACTGGTTTCAAATCTGCTTATTGCATATGGTAGCACGGTAGCACATGTATTCAGCCACAATCAGTTATCATTAGAATTCAAATTTGATATCAACCTGGCAGTTGATATCTAAATATCAGTAAACCACGGGCTTGCTTGGAAACATTGCAATAAATAAAATTTTATTAACTTTATAGGTAACACGTTATAGGTAGGTTTATAGTATTCAAGTTATATTATATTCAATTATTAGTAAATGAGCTACATTATTATTATTTGTATGTAGAAATTACATTTTCAATAGAGTTAACTGACTCATCATTGTAATCCAGACTTCGGCCACACAATACAAATTGCCTTGTGGTAGCTATAATATCCTTCATAACACCAAGCTGTTAAATCATCAAAGTTAGAAAAGCAAATATCAATGTGACTCCCTCCATCGGTAGTAGAGTGAGCTGTATCGAGATTACTTTTTAAATTGTATTTACGGAAAACATTTAAAATACATTCATTCTGATCTTGGATATTTATGTTTACATCGCCAAATACTACGACTTTCTCAGCTATGGTAGATAACAAGCCATCAAGCTTAGATACAAACTTAGTCTTTGAATACTTAGGAGATTTATAAGTCATAATAAGATTTATACCAGATGCATTCCATTTTACAAAAATGCAGTGTCCTCGTTTTTCAGTAATATCCGTTATTGTCGTAAACGAATGTGGAAGCATCAAGATTTTTGAAAAAATAAGCGCGCCTTCAGAGTTTCTCCCGTGCTCCGAATCAGTCCTATGAACACAGTGGTATGTTGGGATATTCAAATAGTCAGTGGAAACTGTATGGGGTTCCACGAAAGCAAGAATGTTACTACTCATGGCACACTGATCTCCCGCAATGTCCAAATGATGTGCCATAAAGGACTGTATATTGTGAAAAAATATTTTTTCATATTTATCATCATAGTCCTGTAAAAATTTCAGAGAAAACTTCACTGGTTTAGTTCTTAGTCTTTCCATTTCTAAACTCACTGGATCATTATGACGAGGCGCGTTAGGGGGTTCAAATTTTCCATCAATGAATAGACCAGCTAATGACATTGCTCTACTGCAGGCAACATAAAGCCATTCTCTTCTAAGTTTTCTTCTAGGACCAGGACTGACGTCAACAACTACGGTGGGAATAGAAGACCCTTGTGACTTTGTTATTGTCATCGCGTTTGCACCCACTAAAGGTATTTGCGTCCTTATAATTTGCAGACCTCCATGATTTCGATTACGACTAAGATTTCGAGAGATTCTTCTGATTGAAACCCATTTCAGATCAATGTTTTTACGTAATTGATAGGATTTTGTCTTTGCTCTACTGGCACTGCCAATTAAAGGAGTTTAGAAATCCATCCATACACATGTTGGGACACGAACATTCTTGGCAGTATAACCATATTCAATCATTTTCAAATTACCAGTTGAACCATTGAATAGCCCATCTTGAACATCTATGTTTGTGGTGACAAAGTACTCAGCTCCTACTTGTAGTCGGGTTTCATATGGTAATCCATCCGTTTTATCCCTTTCTAGAGTTCTTGCAAATTCTTGTTGCTTTTTCTTTTGAGCCTCACTTCCATAACCTGTAAATTCGTAAAATTGAATTCAAATCCTCCCAAAATTAAATAAAATCGTTTGACGTCAAATTTTAAAAAATAAATAAAAAATATTTCTTTCCGTAAATTTGAAAACTACAATTAAATCGTTACACGTTAAAATCTACAAATTAAAAAATGAATATATTATTGTATTTACATCAAGATAAAACTACATCACCTTCTATTTTGTCATATGCAGTGGATATTGTCCATTCAGTATTAAGCGATTCATAAACCACCGAGTTATACTTTTGGCAAGCAGCATTACTTTCAAATAATCTTATTGCATCCGGAGGAGGTCGGTTGTCGGCACTAATTTCTCTGGACCTCAACAGGGCTATATCTTCTGGGTCCATACAACCTTCGGCCATATTATTTAGGGCTTTACAGAATTCAAATTCCCCTTTCTGGCGCATAATTTCATCGATTTCATACAGTTCAATTTTGTTCCATAAATAGTTACCAACACACAATCCCATAGGGGACTGCTTTGGGATTGTAAATACAGGAAATGCTAAAACTGGGGGTAATTGACGAAAATGACCAACAACTATAATAGATCTACCTCCAAATGGTTGTTGCGGATGAAATATTTGATTTAGTCTTTGATCAATTTGATAAAACTGCCGAACGCTGACCATTGAAATCTCATCGATAATAAATAACTTTGTTCCAATTAACTTTGCCTTTAATGTGCTAGCTTCATCCGCATTAAGGTCGCACATATTCTTGTCATTGCTTGCCTGGTTAGCTGGTAAATGAAATGTGCTGTGTAATGTCATTCCAAATACATTGAACGCTGCTTTACCAGTTGGTGCTGAAACTAAAACACAAATCTCGTTTGGATTGGTGGTAGGAAACTGGGCTGTATATCTTAAGAAACTCTGTACTAAAGCTGTAATTGCATGACTTTTACCAACTCCAGCTCCGCCACTTAAGAAGTGATAAAATGGAGAATCTGATGTCTTCAATAAATGCAATGCATTAAGAACAAATCGGCGTTGCTTTTCATTTAATGTCCTCATGATCTTCAGATATTCTTTTTCTTCAATCATACGTGGAGGAAGAAATTGTTGCACTCTTTTATTGGCCGAAAATAGGTCTTGCACTAAATTTTCACCTCCCAAATCTTCCATTATTAGGCCTTCGAGATCTTCATCGACTAACGCCTTGTTATTGTCATCATTTTCATCCATCATTTCATTTTCAATTTCATCCGCTATTGCACGTAACGCATTGTCATCTACATCTCGGAGTGCAAAAAAGGTGACGCATTTTGAAAATGATTTTGTTAGTAAGCTCTAAGTTTTGATTGGGGTCTCTCTCAAGTAAATCTTTTTCTTCATCCCGCCAGGGAACGAAAAGCATTAACCTTTCACGGTTATAATTTAGTGGGTCTTCGGTTTTGCTATAATGACGAAATCTAATTATTTTCCTATTTCTTCTTTCTTTTGCAAAGCCATTTGAGTCCATGAGTTTAAAGTATTTCAATTTTTCAACTGTTTCAACATCTTGCCCTACGTCTTCAGCACAAATAGCGTCCACTATAATACAAACATTTACACGTGAAATTAGTAAAAATGTTAGCATTGAAAGCATTTTGTTTACATACAAATCTAATATTATGAGACGATTTACGTTAAAATTTTAAAAAATATATATTTATTTCACCCTCTCGTCTTTCATTGTCAGCATTTCCCTCAGTGGCAGTATAAGATAATCCCCTTTTCGTTTTGGAAACATCGTACATTGAAGCAAACTCCGCGAGGCATACATTTTCAAGTTCTTCAGGACGTTTAGTATAGTAATGTAAAAGTCCTTTAGCAAATATGTCTTCTGAATCGTCTTCAAGTTTGTCTAAATCACATTGGGGCTTCAAAATTTTGACTCTTTCATCTGGAAGTCCAGTGTTAATAAAAACATCTTGCTTACTACAGTAAGTATTTGGGATTCCTAGTAAGAATGCTACTGCTTCTTGGGCTGAAATTTCGGATCCATTAATTAAAATACTTGCAAACTGCTTCAATTTATTTTGTACAGTAGAGTCCTTTCTTCGGGCGTCAACTGAAGCAGCCTGCAATAGTTTTGACACACCTCCTTCAGATTTTAAAATATAGCTTACACAATATTTGGCACAAGCGTACGTGTCCACTACAAATTGTACGTCAATATTAGCACCCCATGCTTCTAGAAGTTTCCGATTGTAAGGGTTGACAAAAATGGAACTCGTATCACGCTTTAAAAACACTGTAGTCCGTTTAATGGAAGACCGGACAGCCAAAATGTAATCATTGTGGTTTGTATCCAAAGATCCCAAAAATGTTTCATATTCTATGTTTTCTTTAAATTTACTGCCCAATGAATCTAATCTTTTTTGAAGATGAAGGAAAAGGTCATTTGCTTTTATCTTTATTTCTTCATCCAAATCTTTTTCCAAAGGGTCAAGAATCATTGTGTCTTTCATCGGCGGCTTCGGAAATCCAAAACGACATTTTTCCCCCTCTTTAGTTTTTTCACACAGGTTTGTGAATGTTTATGGATTTGATAGCCTATTAATGTATTCATAACTCCATCTTCACACCGTTCACAGGTAATGAATTTATCGATAAATTCAGTACAAGCCTTTTTCGAATCAACATTGTCTTTGTCATAGATTGGGGCATCTTTGATCCAGTATAAACCATGTGAATGTGGAGACCCCCTCATCTGAAATTCTATACGACTGAAGTAGTCTTGCAAAGCATAGGGGGCAAATATCCCACATTCATGTTTAAGAATTAGGCTTAATAATGCTCTATATCTATGGTCAAAATGTCTCATACAAGTGACAGGATCACTTCTTAGCAATTGCAGAATCTCGTCGGATGAAAGTTTTGTCACATCATCTTCAGTAATCTTCTTCTTTTTAACAATTTCCATAAGCATTATTAGTAATTCCTTCCATTTTGTCTCTGCTGCAGACAAAGTAATAAAAAAGTGCACTTTCCTATTTGCCGCACCATAGCAAGAACCTTTTTTGATTTTTCTTTCCAATAAGAAGGTGAGGACCGTAAATTTTTGAAAACTGCATATCCATCATCTTGACGCAAAAGCTGCTCCAGAACTTCTGGTTTTCTTGCGGAGGACGCTGTCAATTGCATGTCGTTATTGGTTTTCTGTCTGAGACAAATTTGTATTGCGTTGCCAACTTTTTCATTAAAAGAGCGTTTGAAGGAATACAAAATTTTGGTTGGGGCACATGCTCGTCGGTCATATCTTCGAAGTTCAGATTTAGCAATGTCGGTATACGTAATTCGGTCACGTTTATCGAAATTACGGACTTTTCCACCATATATAGTAGGAAAGGACATTTCTTCTGCTTTCGGGTCAAAATGTAGATGTTTTGGTGTATGAGCTTCGCCTGGTGCAATCTGTATTCCACGAATACCTCTTTCATTAAACACTAAAGTTTCTTCTGCCCCGATGTTTTGTACGTTTTCTGGTAGATCAAATGCGGCAAGTTCCTCTAAAATATTAAATTAAAAAAGATTTTGACGTGTAATGTGCAACAGAAAACAATTGCAGCTATATAATTTTAAAAATTTTGACCTGAAATGCACAACATAAATTAATTGAAACCATATAGTTCAAATATTTCGACTAGAGCTGTTTATTTATTTGTAACATACCAGCTACTAAATCATCATCGTTAGTTGGTACAGTTTGTGGCACTCCATTCTCTGCACATGTAGATGCTATTGTCGATTCTAGGGAAATCATTTACTTATAATTCGGATCCAAAATAAAAATTAACTTCAATAATTTATATTGTTAAAGTAGTTTTACCTTGTTGTGTTGCTTCCATATTTTCGTCCGATTCCTCTTCCGGTGCAATAAAATCCATTGTTTCCTCTATAGAAAGTATAATTATAGTTTCACAATGTAATACTAATAATAATATAATTATGTTGCATATATATTGAGAGTATGGTTCTACCTTCAGTAAATCCTGACCAGTTCTCTGACAAAACCACGTTTTCTGATTGATACAATTCTGTCGTCATAAGGTATTTGGCAGCCATGTAAACTTTATATGGACGAATTATTTCGTGCATATAAGGACGCTCGTAGTTCATTCTTCTCATAAATCGAACTTGAACTGTTGATGTTTCCTTAAACGACCTCGGAAGAACTTGTGCGCATATATCCAAGTCATTTTCAACGTTGACAACATTGCCTCGAAGGGATGATTGTTTGTCGAAACCCAGTGGTCGTATTTGCATGAAAGGAATTCTTAGAGCCACTAGTCTCTCTTCAAGGGGCGATAAATTCTACAAAGCAATAATAATAATGTAGTTATTATGTATGAATTGATTTCCGTTTAAAATATTATAAATTCATTGCAATACAAACAACAGATTCTAAATATACCTGTAATTCGTCCGGAATAACCGGAAAATCCAACCCTTTCGAGAGGCAGAGTCTGGGAACACGTTTTTGATTAACGTTCCTTCGACAGGTGGAACACAATAAATGTTTTTCTTGAGGTACATGTAAAATGCGTTCAATGTCTTCATCATTAAATCCTTTCTGTTGAAGAACTTCCTTAGTGATAGACGATGTTGATTCTTTATACCAAAGGCTACCGCAACAGGAACAAATAAACGAAGGTGACTGACAAATCTTTTGTTTGTATTTATCCAAATTATCCTCGTACGATGATTGGAAAAGTCTTCGTTTTTCTTTGGAGTTCCGCATTTTTCATTTGGACATCTTTTTTATGGTCTGAGTCAGTCATCAGTTTACGTTTTCTTTCATTGTCCTTTATTTTCTCTGGTGTACGGTAAATTGGATCCTGTCTTGCCAAACTTCGAGAAGCCTCATCCTTTAGTCGTCGTAGTGGATCCTCTCTGATTTTTTGCTGAGATATATTTTTCACGACACGGTCTCGTTCCGCTTTTTCTGGGGTCTGTCTAGCTAGACGACGTAGTGCAGTATCAACAGTTTGTTCCTCTTGTCTTCGGTCTGAGTCCTCTCTGATCTTTTTTATGAGATATATTTTTTACAGCACGGTCTCGTTCCGCTTTTTCTGGGGTCTGTCTTGCTAAACGGCGTAGAGCAGTATCAGCAGTTTGTTCCTCTTGTCGTCGTTGTGGGTTCTCTCTGATCTTTTGATGAGATATATTTTTCACAACCCGGTCTCGTTCCGCTTTTTCAGGGTTTTGTCTAGCTTGGCGACGTAGAAGAGTGTCAGCAATTTGTTCCTCTTGTCGTCGTTGTGGGTCCTCTCTGATCTTTTGACGAGATACATTTTTCACAACCCGATCTCGCTCCGCTTTTTCTGGGTTCTGTCTAGCTTGACGTCGAAAAATAGTATTAGCAGCTCGTTGTCGTCGTTTTGATTCCTCGCTAGTTTTTGCTTCAACAGCAGTATTCGTAGCTTCATCAATACAGTTTTCTACCGGTATAGCTGCATTCTGTATAATTTTAGGAGGAGAATCAACAATTACACCGTGATCATCGTCTGTTTCAGTGACCGACTGTGCTAGCTTAGCTTTATATTCACGATATGATTTTTGCTTTAATTTTTGCTTTTGAGCAACACTTTGCCTTTTTGTTCTGGGCATGTCAGCTGTTACAAAACAAATACATCAACATAAGAAATATACCCGATTAAACTGTCCTGTCTTCTCGGTAAAATATTTAATCCAAATAATGAATGTCAAACTCTCACCTGGTGGTTGTCAACAGACACGACCAGATTAATTCCGTCCGAAGCGAGTGTCAAAACTGTCAAGTACTACCTATATATAATATAGATAATAATATAGAATACCTGTAAATAATATAAAATACCATTTATTAATGGTTAAGGATACATTTTGCACGGTCTCCTTAATTTAATAAAGGTTATTGGGATCATTATAGTTAAAGAAGTAAAGATGGAGGACAATCCTTTTCTTATATTTTCACGTTAAAATGTTCGACTACTAACTGCAGATAAAATAGAATACCATGCATTAATGATTAAGAATTGATTTTGCAGTCTGTAAACAACCTTCATTTAGTAAAAGTTATTGTGATCATTAAAGTTAACTATACTCACCACAGTCACCACAGATGAAGTCAATACTTAATGAAGTAAAGATTGGCGTAAAGATGGAGGACAATCCTTTTCTTATATTTTCACGTTAAAATGTTCGACTACTAACTGCAGATAAAATAGAATACCATGCATTAATGATTAAGAATTGATTTTGCAGTCTGTAAACAACCTTCATTTAGTAAAAGTTATTGTGATCATTAAAGTTAACTATACTCACCACAGTCACCACAGATGAAGTCAATTCTTAATGAAGTAAAGATTAGCACAGCACAGGTCTGACTGTAGTCGTTTCCTTTTCTTATATTTTCACGTTAAAATGTTGTGTTGTCAAAAAGAAGTAACGATGGAAGTAACGATGGACGACAATTTATATATTTTGATTATGTGACGATAGAAATGAAACGAAAATGAAACGAAGAAAAATGTTGTGTTGTCATAAAGAAGTAACGATGGAAGTAACGATGGACGACAATTTATATATTTTGATTATGTGACGATAGAAATGAAACGAAAATGAAACGAAAATGCATCCGTAGTTTCAATGCATGTTACTGCATTTGTGTACCCGCAGTTTTAATGCATGTTAATACCAGCGCGGAGTGTAGTCTCTTAGATATAACAGCACATCGCTGCCTACCTCACCTGCTGTACTAGTACTGTCTGCCTCACCTGCTGCACTTTTATAATTTCCACAAAGCAGGGGATGCGTCGAATTTGAATTTTAATGATAACTGGTTGATCCTGAATATATATGCTACCATATGCAAAAAACAGATTTGGAATAAGTTATGTCGTTGCAAAGATATACGTGCCAATAAAACACCCATAAAATTAGTGGACGTCCAGACGACCAGACGACCAGACGATCGCCAGAGTGACAGCGACAAATTCATAAGGATACTAAGCAAAGCTTCGATCCTAATAAAACAGTACCCATCTCCGAATGGTGCAGAATAAGCAAGTAGTTAACCAAGTACAGTTGCCTCTTGAATAAGAAGTTGCAAACAAACAAACACGCACTGTACACGCTATTAGAATCGTTGACGATCAGCTGCAAAGATCGATAGATTTTGGGAATATTTGTCGAATCTCTAAATTTATCTCCCGTTTGGTACATTTTTCTGCCAAAACTACAAAGCAAATATTTTCGATTTTTCATTATATTACCTATATGAATTACATATTTTCTGCTTAAATTAGTAAGATTAAAGTTACCTCAATTCGTCAAAGAAAACTTTGTAGTTCGGACAACAAAGAATTGCAATTGCTGTATGAAAGAGTGGTAAGCTGAATCCGCAAAAGGCGCACCAAATATGAAGCGAGGCTAAAACCGTGAAGTAGAAATAGCTGAAGTCGGCAGGGTCGAGTAGTGATGTCATGAATAATTGATTGAAAGGAATTATGAATATTACACTCCCAAATATGACTGGATAGGTGACAGCAAACAGAAACCCCAATAAAAGGAATACGTCTACTGTACCAATTCTGTTTCGATATTCCCTTTTAAAATATTCCTCTAAAAATATTATTATTAATTGTATTATTACATCATAGTAATACTACTGAGTTTACATTTCGTTATATATATTTCGTTATAAGTAACATAAATAACAAAATGGTATTAACTTACTGCGCCATTTGGATAAGATCCTAATCAGGCCATTAAGTGTTCTAATTAACCGCTCGTCCACCATTAATATTTTTGTGTAAATAAGAACCACCGGAAGCGCAATTGCTAAAACGACGACGTAACTAATACAAGCAGAAATAGTGTCGCCATGAAATGTTTCATATACAGCTCTAGCCAGGAGATAAAACCAATAAATGTGTATATACAATACAAACAGATACCACTTCAACCTGACCCATTTGTTTGTAGACCATTCCAATTCGTTCCCAGGACAGTTTGAATTCCAATGAATAGGCACACCTCCCCAAAAATTGCCCCACTTTACATACCATGAAAATATTGCTTTCGAAATGGCTTTTACCATTGTCACAAAACGATGGGTTCGCAATAAAAATTGCAGATGATATCAAAACAGCAGTCACAGTTTTTGAAGAACTTGATCTTTTCTTAAAAACAAATGCTTAGTAACGCTACTCAATAAATAATGATCCTCTATTTGACAAAGGCAACAAACGATACTGACACAATTCAACTGCTATTTAGAATTGAGAATAAATTCTGGTTCTCCAGCCTAATAGACTGGAGTAAAAACACATCCACGACTTAGTATAGGAAAGGTAAATGTCTGGTATAAGAAAATCAATTTTTACATTTGCGTCAAGCCTGTTCGCATTAAGTTTAATTTAATTTAGTAAAGAGACGTGTATATTTTATCTGGTTCTTGAATTTAAGGAAAGCATAACAGACTCTGGAGACAAAGGTAATAAGCCAAATGTAAAAAGTTAGTTGACGTGGCTTCTTTCTATTCGTTTAGTACCGAAAATAATACTCCAAGGCTCCTTACCTCTTCTATGTTATAAACATTTTTCTCTGAAGACTGGCTTTGTATTATATTTTTGATTGCCGTGTTAATATTTAATTACCAAATAGTTGTTCGGGATGATGGAATAATGGCCGAAGCGATATTGGATGATCGTATCATATTGGATGATGTTTACTAAAACACTGGCCCGACAGAACATAATAGCATAGTGTTGTAGTGTTGTCTAGTATCAGGAAATAATAAGTAGGAAATATCAAATCGAGGATCAGTTTTCGGATATAAATGTCAAAATAAAATTGCCATTTGGCATCCTAATGTCCAAAAGTGCCAATTCGTAAAATGCGAAACATTTAAGTGTCAAAGCCATGAATGACAAAATCTCAAATATTTGGGTAAGGCTCTGAATTTGGGGATTGTGTAAATTTGAATAAGGTATTTCCAGCTTGGATAACAAACATGTGCCATTCGTTTGTTTCAGATGCTGTTCGCCATTTAACCGAAATTCAGCATATTATAATGGTATAAAAATATTGGCATGGATATTCTTATATAAATAAAAAATTGTGTAGCTAAAAACGCTAAATTATTAGAAAATTTCTAAAGCCGACTGTCTGCCCGTTTAATTTAACAGCAGAATAGCACCACTTAACCTCAAAAGAAAAAGTGCAGGGAGCTTGGGAGCTTCATATGGACATCTGTATTTTCAGGTAGCACAGTATAGATTATTTAAAAGTATGTACATACTTTGTGGGACGGAATAATCAAGGATGAAAGGCTTAAACTATCTTACAATTACAATTGACAGTGTAATTTAACAATGACTAATTAAATTTGTATCATTAGCATTTAATTTTTTGGCTCTTCTCAAAATGCCTAAAAAACAATTGGCAGTGGCACCTAAATCCGGGAACTGTCAAATAATATTGTGACAAACAACTAAGTAACTGGTAACCATAGAACTAGCAGCAGCACAATTTATATAGAAAGTTGGTTGACGTGGCTTATTCCAATTCGTTTGCACAGAATATAGGACTTTGATGCTTCCTACCTTTACAATGTACTAAAATTTCTCAGTATATACTCAGTTAATATTGTATATTTAATTGAGTATTAATATTTTATTACCAAGTAGTTGTTTGGGATGGAATGATGGACGACCCAATATTGAATGATTGTATGATTGGCATTTACTGAAACACAGGCCAGACAGAACTTAAAAGGAATAGTGTTGTCTACTATGATAATGCTTAATAATGTAGTGAAGAACTAACACACCGACCACTAGCAGAAGTAGCACAAGCAAGAAAATAAATAACTCGGCATAGTTTATAAAATTTGCCCTATATCACTCGTATAAACTCTTTGTATATCCACTACATTTCAGTTGTGGCAAAGGTCCTTCACATCAATAGTCTTCAAGGAAGAATATCTGTTAACATAAGTATAATAAGTTTCGATCCGCTAGTATCTAAATGGCAGGGCAAAATGACGTCAACCTAAAAGCTTACGTTTTTGCTGTTATGGGCAAATACTTAATAAGCAAAGTAAAATAGAGACAATGATGCTTCCAATGTTGTAGTATTGCCCTTTGGTATGAGTGAGACCTATTATACCTATGCCTAGCGTACCGCAGCAGCGCTGAAGGAAACTTGGGTAATATAATATTGATGCGTTTTATATTTAGGAAAGGCTTTTAGGAATTAGTGGTGTACTGATAGTGGTAATCTATCTCCAAAAATTAAATCTTGTTCCGTGCTCCTAACGAAGAAATAGTTGCCGTTCTTGTAAATTAAAATATTTAACGAGACTACATGCCTACAATGACCTACTATCTAAAACTTATACATAAATGCAAATATATTTATTATGTATACCAACTGGATTTATCATTAAATCTTACTTGCAACCCCAGTAGCAATTTTTTTGCTTCTCGCAAAAAATTACAAGACACGAGGCATTAAATATCATTATTTGAACAGCGTGATATAAATCATAATTATTAAATACAATTGAGAATACAATAATTGAAGCAATTGACTTCCGTCATTTTTGTTCTCTATTTTTTAACTCTTTAATCGTAAGGGTTATTAACAACAATAGAGAGACCAACGAATTCACGAAAAATTATGTAAGCATGCCGTACATAGAGATTTGAGAGTGCTTAATTGTGCGGTTAAAATGATTTAACCTTAACCTGTTATTGTAACATTACACGCTCCATGGGGAGAAAATTTCCCCTGTCAGGATTTGCATCACATGACAAAAGGGAACATTTTATCCTGAAGAGATGATTCTATGAACTGCAGAGATAAAAACTCGGGTTTCCGAATTTATTTGTCTAGCCCGTAAAATGAAGAAGGAATTGGCAGACGATAAAGGAAGTATGAGAAGCAGGAACCGGAAGTACACATCTAAAACAGAGAATTACTTGGGAATGAAACATTTCCCTCTGTGCTAAAAAGCTATTTCCGGGAATAGAGTATAAAATTACGTGTATTTACGGGGAAGGTCAATTCAATGTTTACATCATTGCAGTAAACACTTAGTCATGTCAAATAATATAACGAATATCCGTAGTCCGAGAAAATACAATAAGTAATCTAAGCGGAACTCTTGTATTTCACGGCGTGTCATGATTTGGTCACAGAACAATTGAACAAGGAAATCCGGTATTTCAGCTTTATTGATGACATATTTTCTTTTTCTTTCATTTGTGCATGTACAAGAGAGTTGAACGGTTGAGAGAAAAAATGGGTTTTATAAAAGCTGTCAATTTATTTTCTTTAGCTTTGTTGTTGTCTGTTTTTAAGACTACCAACGGAATTCGAAATTTGTCATTTTACAGAAACTGTGACTTTAACATGGTAATATTTAAGAATTCTGTTTGGGAAACAAAATTTGTGTTAGCCAATCAAAATTACCAACCTTGGACAATTGCTTTTTATAACTACAACAAGGAACTATTCGGTAGATATGAATCGACCCCACGTGATTTGTCCAAAGATTTGTGCAGTGTCAATATCTTAATGGAGCCAAATGTCTATTTTCCTTTTTTATTAACTAAATATTTTGGAAAAGAAGTCAATCGCATTTCTTCTACATTCATACTTGTCTATGAGAAGGGGAAAGATCAAATCGGTCATCGTTCTTTTCCATGGCTATATTATAATCTCAAGTTTGAATTTTCCAGTTCGCTTTTTATATTGCTCATCCACAACTCAACTCATGATTCAGTTTGGACTGGACATCTGTACAAACGAAGAAAATTCATTGTAGATACAGAAGTCAAGGGTGAAGATTGGGAAGGAGTTTGGCGCTCTTTGAACCGACATTTGCATGGCAGTCCAATTGGAGGTGTTTATAAGGAAGTTGAAATCCACTATGCTGCTACAGCGCCAATATGTAAAATGGCTGTCTATTCAGTTATAAAAACGGGCATGAAGCTTTGTTTGCCCGCATACAGAGCTGTTGAAATAATGGCTGATCGATTAAATTTTACTGCAGTTTATGCAAGAAATAAACACATTTTAATGCGGTTCAAATTTTGCGGAGATATTCACATGTTATTAGCACAATGACCCTCCTTACCCTTACACGTGGGACATGACCAATTTTGTAGAATATTTTGAAGAGTTAGTTCCCGTCTACTGTGAAGCTTCGCCAAAATTCCACGACGTTCTGTTGTCTGTGTTGATTCAGAATACTTTTGATGCTCCCTGCTGGTTCTTCATTCTATCTCTTTTTCCTATTTCATTTTTAGTCCTCGGAACAAAAATTTCCTCTCTAACCAAGAAATTCCAATGGATTCTTATGTCATTGGTTGCAGTTCTTTTAGACCAGGGAGTTGTTTATAATGGCAAAAGAAGTCTGTTCTTAGTAGTAGTAACTACAGGATTTGCAATTACTAATCTCTATCAAACGTGGATAACAAGCGAAATTATTGCACCCCCAGACAAGAAAATATTCAATGGCTTTATTGATCTTGTCGAAAATGGTTACAAGCTAATACAGGTGAAAGACATGCGAGTCTATGTGCACACAGATAATACTGTATTGTTCAGTAAATATAAAATACTAGAAAAGATGAATTCCAGTGTTTATAATTATGATATTATAGAATTAGAAAATCCTGACTCGTCTTTTTTTAAAGCCATTTCATTTCACAATTGCTGACTAACTATTCCATCAAAAGTTTTCATCTTGACAATAAACTGTCCGTGCTATATACTTGGCCACGAATACCAAAAATATGTGACCTTCTACAGGAATTTAAACCATTGGCTAAATTTATTTTAAATGAGTTAGCCTTATCAAAAAAAGCCTGAAACATTCTCTACCTTTTAAAAAAAAATTCGAATTTTTTATGTCATTCCTTCGATTTTTAATGAGCATATCAAATAAAAGCATTCCAGATAGACAGTCAGTATTACTAAATCCCCTCAACGACACGAATCACCCGAATTCCACAAAAAGGACACCTGGTCATGTTACACACTTAGCAGATAGAAACTTTGAAAATGTCAGAATTAAAATTGGTACTCATCCCTACGGGTTAAAGAATATGGCGAATTTAAATATGGACACCGCTATATAGTGAAAATATTACCCCGCTATATAGGGAGCTTACCCCCATATTGGGGAAATGTAAATATTGGATTTGGATGTTGAAATTAATCCCTATGGGGTAAAAGAATACGGCGAATTTAAATATGGACACTGCTATGGTGTGAAAATATTACCGCTATATAGGGGGTTTACCCCCATATCGGGGAAATGTAAATATTGGATTTCGATGTTGAAATTCATCCCTATGGGGTAAAAGAATATGGCGAATTCAAATATGGACACCGCTATAGTGTGAAAATAATACCCCACTATATAGGGGGTTTACCCCCATATTTGAGAAATGTAAATATTGGATTTGGTTGTTGAAATTAATCCCTACGGGGTAAAAAAATACGGCAAATTTAAATATAGACACCGCTATAGTGTGAAAATAAAACCCCGTTATATAAGGGGTTTACCCCCATATTGGGTAAATGTAAATATTGGATTTGGATGTTGAAATTCATCCCTACTGGGTAAAAGAATACGGCGAATTTAATTATGGACACCGCTATAGTGTGAAAATATTACCCACGTTATATTGGGGGTTTACCCCCATATCGGGGAAATGTAAATATTGGAATTCGATGTTGAAATTCATTCTACGGGGTAAAGAATACGGCGAATTTAAATATAGACACCGCTATAGTGTGAAAATAAAACCCCGTTATATAAGGGGTTTACCCCCATAATGGGTAAATGTAAATATTGGATTTGGATGTTGAAATTCATCCCTACGGGGTGAAAGAATACGGCGAATTTAATTGTGGACACCGCTATAGTGTGAAAATATTACCCCGCTATATCCTATCCAATATTTACATTCTCCCGATATGGGGGTAAACCCCCTACATAGCGGGGTATTAGTTTCACACTATAGCGTAGTTCATATTTAAATTCGCCATATTCTTTTACCCCGTAGGGATGAATTTCAACATCCAAATCCAATATTTACATTACCCCGATATTGGGGTAATCCCCCATATAGCGGGGTATTAGTTTCACACTATAGCGGTGTCCATATTTGAATTCGCCATATTCTTTTACCCCGTAGGAATGAATTTCAACATCCAAATCTAGTATTTACATTTCCCCGATATGGGGTAAACCCCCTATATAGCGGGGTAATATTTTCACTATATAGCGGTGTCCATATTTGAATTCGCCATATTCTTTTACCCCATAGGGATGAATTTCAACATCCAAATCCAATATTTACATTACCCCGATGTGGGGGTAATCCCCCATATAGCGGGGTATTAGTTTCACACTATAGCGGTGTCCATATTTGAATTCGCCATATTCTTTTACCCTGTAGGAATGAATTTCAACATCCAAATCCAGTGTTTACATTTCCCCGATATGGGGGTAAACTCCCTATATAGCGGGGTAATATTTTCACAGTATAGCGGTGTCCATATTTAAATTCGCCATTATCTTTTACCCCGTAGGGATGAATTTCAACTTCCAAATCCAATGTTTACATTACCCCAATATGGGGGTAATCCCCCATATAGCGGGGTATTAGTTTCACACTATAGCGGTGTCCATATTTGAATTCGCCATATTCTTTTACCCCGTAGGAATGAATTTCAACATCCAAATCTAGTATTTACATTTCCCCGATATGGGGGTAAACTCCCTATATAGCGGGGTAATATTTTCACAGTATAGCGGTGTCCATATTTAAATTCGCCATTATCTTTTACCCCGTAGGGATGAATTTCAACATCCAAATCCAATATTTACATTACCCCGATATGGGGGTAATCCCCCATATAGCGGGGTATTAGTTTCACACTATAGCGGTGTCCATATTTGAATTCGCCATATTCTTTTACCCCGTAGGGATGAATTTCAACATCCAAATCCAATATTTACATTCCCCGGATATGGGGGTAATCCCCCATATAGCGGGGTATTAGTTTCACACTATAGCGGTGTCCATATTTGAATTAGCCATATTCTTTTACCCCGTAGAGATGAATATCAAAATTTAAAATGGCCGATTTCAATTATTCATATATTTTGGTCGTTATAAGCTGTTGGGTGAAATGTGTATTTCATGGTGATGAATAATATGAAAGGTTAAATTGAGTAGGCTCGCTTCATCTTGGCTTTTCTCAATAAGTGGTTTGGTAGCGGATGGTGGATTTTCCCTTATAAAGTCTCATATATTCAACTGATGGACAATGCATGGCGACTAAGGAAATTGCGTATTCATTCCCATTGTCTTATAGTTTCTTTGGCTGCTACCGTCATAGTTTTTTAGCATATTTTCAACGGATGCAGGAGAAGGGACTTTTATCTTTCTGGACGGAACAAGATGAGTTAACTCTTTATCACCATAGACTAAGTATTCATAGCAGAAAAAAGCTTTTTTCTGCTATAAGACACACAAAGTCCATTTACCAATCGGAAGGCAAATTTGAATGCCTATACTGCCAAACTATTGCGCCACGAATTGGCGCCTATTCTCAAACTCCAATCCACCTGAGGTGGTCATAATTTAGTCATTGTTATTGGCTGTCAAATAGCCAATAGTAATGATTAAATTATGAGAGATGGCATCAAATATAACAAAGACTTTGGGCATATTAAGCTGTTTTAGGCTTAATCTTAGTATATGCTTTATCACAAACATAAACAATCTAGTTCTGAAACAGAATATGATAAGAGTCGGCCTGTAGGTGTCAACTTACAAATGAAAATTCGAGCCATTCTTATTTTGTGTGGATATTTACTTCTCGGATTTTTTACCTCATTTTACATTGAGCTAGTTTTTGTTAAAATTTATCCTTTGTTTTCCATACAGAATTGCATTCGGGCAATTCGAATAGTAATGTATAAACTCATCAATCTAGCGGTAATGCTTAACACATTTTGGCATAACATAATTCATTCACTAAAAATCTGTAAAACAAGGGATCAAAGGCGACGAAGACGGTTGTTCATAAAAGGTAAATATACATAATATACGAAATGTCTTATTAAAATAAATTATGCATCAATTTCACTTTTCTTTAGGATTCACTAGTCAAAAATATTTTGTTACAAAAGAAGATTATTTACCTTAATTAACTTACTAGATAACAATTAATTCTTGTTGCGGTCACAAAGCAAAGTGATTAAGGTCCAAGAGCAAAGCTGTAAGCTGATTCATGTGTATAGAAAATTTTACTTGCCTACGAATAGCCTATTACAGATCTACATAATTAGTAAAAGGAACATTGGGAGCTCGTTTGTGGTTTTAATAAAATATAACTGTTTGAAATCACCATATCGCTTTTCTAACCAGCATTGATTATTTTAATAGCTAATTGATATACGGGAGGAGGAGCTTAACTTAAGAGGAGTTTCTTTCTATAATATAAGGTATTGTTAATCTTAAGAAGTTGAAAAGATTTTGTATGTGTCCATTAAGTTCACGATATGGTGAGCCCTGATGTAAATGAATTTTTCTGGTGATTATTCGGATACTTTGCTACCGGCAATAATATTATGGATTGATGA
Organism: Tomocerus qinae; assembly: GCA_020055645.1. Taxonomy (NCBI): domain Eukaryota; kingdom Metazoa; phylum Arthropoda; class Collembola; order Entomobryomorpha; family Tomoceridae; genus Tomocerus; species Tomocerus qinae. The sequence goes on along the minus strand of CM034546.1, from coordinate 44,108,696 downwards.
GTATAAAGCAAATTCTTAGATGGAGTTGTCACAGTTAGCATAATTTTTAGGTTCAATTATTTTGAAAGGAGAACCCATCATTTCTGTGATATAAAAATGGCAAAATACTGTTAAACAAAAGATGTAGGGTTGAAATTCACTAAAATTTGACACGTACAAAAGAATCGTGAAGAATGATAGCTTCACTTTCATGATCATGATATTGCCTATCATGGTTCCAAGTTCCATCAGTTCAGTTGAGTCTTCGGTCTCAGAATGTTACTCTGTCAACTGTTTGGGCTGATATCGTCACTTCATATTATACTTAGGTTTATACCTAACATATAACCACTTGAGCCAGTATCTAACAAGTAGGGGTAGAGTATAACTATTAGTCATTAAAAAAAGATAATAGTATTAAACATAATTGATTCTACTGTCCTTAAACTAGAGTTAGTATACTTCCTGGCACGAGTTTTACCTTCCTTCTAATAATTGATTTGAGTGACTGGAATGGAACCTATGGGGATATTAATATTTAATTAGTGCTCTGCAAGAGTTATATTTGATATTCTGTATAATATTATAGTAAATGGAATTGCACTGAATTCCATACTGGATGGTACCAAAGCATGCTTAGTCTGCTTGTTTTCGTGAATTAAGCGGAGCTAGTATATAGGAATGCCAAACCTGTGTGTCTGTCCACCTACCCGCAACTGTGGGACAAGAAGCTGATTGGAACGGACGTGCATTTCGTGCACGAAAAAGGTTTTTATTTAAAATTTCCTATCTCACTTACATTAAATATGTAAATTTCAAACTTCTGTAACTATATCCTCGAACAATATCGGACCCTGTAAGTTACAAATATAAATGATGCGTATTTGATTGTCGATATCGACCGAGATCTATATCTTAGTAATTAAGGTGGAAAAATTTAAGTAGGAGTTAAGCTGTGAGCGGGACGCGGGAGTAGAAATATTTACTGAGGTTGAAAATTTCCTAAACATAAACATTAGATCGCGCTTAAGTGGTACACGTCTGTTAGCACATTAGACGTCAACTCAAAAATGGTTTAAAATAAGTTCAAATTTCCTGTATGTAATCTAGGGGTGATAGGTACGTAAGAGTTTGAAAATTACCAAAATCAAAGACACACCCTGCCTGTGGGCGTGGCTTAAAAACTAAAAATCGATGTAATTTTATTGTTATACTAAACATCGTGAAACGTCATGTCTCGTTCGAAAGGCTATTCGTTGGGCCAGTTCAAATTAAAGTCAGGTATAATCAAAAGGTTAAAGGAGAAAAACTATCCCGCTACATGTTTATATGCAATTTAAAATAATTTATTAATATTTAATAATATATCTACCATTCCCGGAAGTGACTTTGCTGCTTGGGTTTGCAGTCGTTCTAGGCTAGGCGATTTAAGCTGTGCTTAAACTTTTATTTTCGTTAGGCTAATGTACTATAATGTATTTCATAGCGAAACTTATTGTTAGGCCAAATTTTATAAAACGTTTGTCAAGAGAGTTGGTTTTACTTCCTGGATCATTAGAAATTAATTTAAAAGCAATGTCTAACCCAGCCGACCTTGTACATCTACAAAGTCGATGTATGTCCCAGTTAAATGTCATGAGTTTTGAGTTGTATAAAATAATTAAAGTTCACATTTAAGTAATAAGTACAAAACTGATACCCCTTGGAGTTTGTAACTTATTCCGTCGCTGAACTCCGTTTAATTCAGACAAAAATTACAAATAAAATCTACTTTCAGATTTCTGTATAAACTTTAGGCGATTAGTCTTGACAGTTTTCTAAACAGTTGGTCCATTTTTTAAATATATATTTTTAAACAGGTACTCTGCAACTATTATAGTTTTGTCTGAAACAAATTTAATTCATTATTTTCTGTAAATATTTGTTAACTGGATAGCAATTTACCCATAGTCTACGATTTCATCTAATTGCAAATTATAATTTCTTGGACATAAATTCATAATGGTAAAAGCCATTTCTAGAGTCGTCATTTCGTGGTATTTAAAATGGGGCAATTTTTGGGGAGGAGTGCCACTTCATTGGATCTCAGACTGTCCTGGAGAATATTGGGAATGGTCTACAAACAAATGGGTCAGGTTGAAGTGGTACCTTTTCGTATTGTATTCGCACATTTATTGGTTTTATCTATTGGCCAGAGCTTTATATGCAACATTGCATAGTGACACTATTTCTGCTTGTGTGAGTTACGTCTTTGTATTAGCAATTGCCATTCTGGTTGTTCTTATCCACGTTACAATATTAAAGAGGACTACAATAATAAAATTAGGCAATGCTATTATTAGGATATTCTCTCAATGGCGCAGTAAGTCACTTAAATCATTTAAATTAGTACTTACAAGAGGACTTATGTTATCATGAAATGTAGACTAACTTTATGATCAAAGATTTAACAAAACAATGTCCATTTTATTAGAACGATATTTTAAAAAGGAATATAAAAACAGACTGGAGAAGGTCGACGTATTTCTCTTTCTGGGATTTCTGGTTGCTGTCACGTATCCAATCATGTTTGGATGTCTAATGTTCATAATTCCATTTGACTCTATATTTATAACATCACTACTTGACCCTGACGACTTCAGCTATTTCTACTTTACTCTTTTAGCGTCAATCCATATTTGGTTCGCATTTTGTGCATATGGATTTGCACTGTTTCATATAGCCATTGCACTCCTTGCGTGTCCTAATTTCAAAGTTTTCTTTGATGAGTTAAGGTAACGCAATTAATTATTCCATCCATGTAAACGATATAATATAAAGCATTATAATAATATAAAGATAAACTAAATCTATTTTAGCTTTGGCAGAAAAATGTACCAAACGGAAGATACGTTTAGAGATTTAACAAATATTATCCAAACATATCGATTATTGCAACTAATCGTCTTTGATGCTAATAGCGTGTATAATATTCCCCTTTTTGCATTCAATTTCCTATTGAAAAGACAACTCTACTTGACAAATTACTTGCTCATTCTACACCATTCTCATATGGATACTGCTATGTTTGTACTGTGTTTGTTATGGGCTATTTTAATGTCAATTGGTTGGTTGGTAGTTCTTTCTATGACTTCGAGGCCATTGGAGTCGTCATCCTCATGTACCGAATCTTGGAAATACTCTTCAATTTCTCATCATTCAAAATTCGATAATTATAGGTTTAAGAAATTTGTTAAATCCTGTCCAACATGTCAATTTGTTATTGGAAAATTTGCGATTGTAAGAAAAAACAAACTGATAAAATTTGTTTATTCGATTAGTTTGGGAACAATGGAATGTATTTTAACATTTGGTTAAGGTTCCTATTTTAATGCAATATTATGATCATGTAGCTTTATTTGAAAATAATTACTTTATGTTACCTTGCAATTTGCTCATTTGCTTTCAGAGTTCAGTTTTACCCGGCTAAAACTACATTTGCCCACCCACCCGGGTAAAAGGGGCAAAGTGGGTAGTGGGCAAAAGGGGCAAAAGTACCTAATATTCAAAATTTTGCGCCAATTTTAGTGTATCTATTAGCCCCATTTTGACTTTTGCCCACTTTTGCCCCTTTTGCCCACTAGCCACCTATCAATTTACCCGCCCACTAGCCCCTTATGCCCCCTAGCCACCTAGCGACTACCCACCGGCTAGTTGAACTCTGTTTGCTTTAATGGAACATTTACAATAGCTTCAAGTCAAATGTCGACATCAATTATATAATAATTCGATATTACATTACTTTTATTTTAAAATATTTTTGTCGTGATTGAATTTGCTGTGTCCTAAGGCAATCTTCGCTTCAGTCTTTGAGACAATATAGTAAATATATTTCATAAATTATTATAACCACCGTCTTAGATAAAGCAATAAATTAACTTGCCTAATATAAGTATGAAACTATACGAGGGCATAATCTATATGTGAGTGCGTAATCTATCTATTCATGATCGTCATCTTAAATAGTTGACATTGCAAATAGCAATTATACAGTTGATGTAATTATTCCCAATATTGTAATATTTTAATATCTGTCAAGTTGTCTCGTTTCTTATAAAATAACTCTACCGTAATTCATGTCGTATAATGAAATAGAGTTAAAACAGCATACTAATAAAGAATTTGTGTAAATAGTTATTTAAAAGAATTTGATGTTAGCGGTAATAGTGAATTCAGGCATTAAGCTTAATGCCTAGGCAATAAGTAAAATTTTTGAAGAATTCCAGTTTTTAGTATTTGAAATTTAGAAGACCATTTATTTAGTCCAATTATATTCTTTTTCCTAAATAAGGACATTGTAAGGAGTTTAAAATGCCGCATATGAATAGCGTGCGACTAAGACTTAAGACATTGTGGAGGTTTTTATGCAAAAGTTTGAAGGTCTATAACTCGGTCCTTATTTATGACACCGTAAACATCTTTACCTTTTTGGACTTCTAAAATTGTCCTTATTCACATACAAATACGAAATAATGGTATATGAATGTTCTTTCAAATTTTAAGTACGAAAAACTAAAATGTTTCAAAATTACACTTAATGCCTAGGCATTAAGCTTTATGCCTAGGCATTAAGCTTAATGCCTGAATTCACTTATTGCCGCTAACATATACATTTAATAAAATTCCCTACATCTATTTGTTGAGTGTGCAAGGTTTGATAATTAATACATTTAGTCTCTTTATGCTTTGCAAAGCCAAAGGTTTGATTCAAATGGGTGATAAATGTTTCAATACTGATAGTGAGTATGAAGAGTGGAGAGTTCTCGGAATTTATAACATTGGATGTGTTTCAATTGACAATTATATCATGTAACATAAGGTGTGATCAAGCACATATTCAGTAGGGGGCGGGGGGGATGTAGCACCCCTAAATCGGAGAAAAAGTTTTTTTCATAAAAAGCAAAAAAATTTTTTTGTGCTTCGCGCGAATACAAGTCTTATTTTTGTCATCATTTTTGTTCAATATTTTTGGTCCACTTTAAAAAAAAATAGATACGTTCCTGCGTGTGATAATGTTAATCATATTATGGCTTAAAAGTGTTTAGTACTAGCATATTAGTCATGAATGCAGCTGCAGATACATAAGTCCAATTTTAATGCTGATATTTGCACTCAACATGTTAAATAAATATGTAGAAAACTTCTCTGCAGATTTGAATAAAGATAGCACCAGTGACTGTTTATGCAAACATTACTGGCTCTTGTTTCCATGCTGTCGCTTAAACCCCATTTTATTTTTTCTGTACCTATTTAATGAACAATTGTTCAAACTACATCTTTCAGTATTTTTCTTGTGACATAAATTGTTATTTACTTAACACAAACCTTAATGTGACCATTTCGCCATGCTTTCTTTTGACACTTTTTGGAACAATAAGCTACTTTTTTGCAGTGTCCACAAATCTTGAATTTAACAGAATCAAATTCAATCTCGTAGCAATCAATTCTTCCGCAAATCTGTCTGTTATCGACAGGTCCCGAAATTTGCGATGGTGTGGGCATGGTTCCCATTAGAGCTAGCATTACATGCAGGGGAGGTATTTTATCAGGAAGCGATGGATCTTTGAACCGACGAACAATGATACATTTAGCTTGAGTTGAAAGTTGGTGCCCACACAAACGATTATTATTCCATTCTGTATGTAATACGATTTTTTTTAAAATGCGAAGCGTGTCGATGTTGATACGTACTATATCTTCTGGAAGTGTGTCCTCACCCAAGTAATCCAGTATCATGTGAAGCCCAGTCCAATAGTCTGGACAAAGTTTCCATCCGATACAAATTGCAGAACAAAATGCTTCCAATTCATCAATATCTCCAGCTAAGCATTGCATTTTTATTCTCTTTGGTCTATCGTGCAATCCAAATAATAATACTTGGTAATTCTTGATTACAAATTGTACACGTTGTTGCGAAGTTGAGAAACAGAAGGAATGGCATCTTCAAATGTTTTTCGATCATTCATAAACTTAGCCAATCCTTTACTGTATTTGGAAGTTTGGTAAGCGATAAATTCGCCTTCGTCGTCACTAATGAAAATGAAGTCGCTACTGTCACTGTCACTCATAATTTAATGAGTAATTTTTGTATTCTGCAAAAAATATTTTTGATTAAAAAGTATTTTGTTAGTTGTCAATGTTGTACTATACAATTTATGTTTAGAATTTTTATTTTTACTATTGATTTGATTGAATGATGCAATGCAATGAAATCACACACGGAAACTGAGGACCAACCTGTTTTAAAAGCTATTAATTCTGTCCAAATGAAATCACCTGTACTTGATTGATGCTTAAGTGGTTGAAAATCTGAAAATGAAAGCTGATATGGCAAAGTCCTATTTTCTGCACACTTATGACAAGTGGCATGAAGAGTTATGTGATAAATAATTAAATAACTCAGGATATTGTGTTAAGGTTGGTATTTGACAACAACCTTTAAACAAATATTTATCTAAAAATTTATCGGTTGAGTCAATATTATAAGTGTTTGACTTTTCCTATCTATTGTGGTCAATGGGAGAAGAGCTATGCCTGTTTTATACTTCTCACTTTTACTTCACGTTTAGTGACGTCAAAATGACGTCATTACGTTGGAAACCAAATTGGAAACATATTTTTGCTAATTACAAATGACTGACTAGTGGCAAATTAGTAACGTCACAAAACGCTTATAAAAATAATATCCTGCTTATAAAAGTACTTCTGAGTGGTGCTAAATACAGTGAGATGAGTATGTGCTAACTACGCCATGACTTGTGAGTCTCATTTAGTTTATGATAATTATTATTGAGTGTATAAAATTAGTCACGTTGAATTGCATGCTTTATATTAGTTCGTTTAAGGAAGCGAGATTAATTACAAGTATTATAGTTCGTAAACATCGTTGCTTAATTAAAGTAATGGTTGCGGCTAATTTAATACTGCTTTATGTTTCGTAAAGGAAAGACTTAAAAATTGGTAGGGAATAATTATTAATTCAAGGCATTAAAAATTTATGGCATTCTTGTGCCTAATAATATATAGTGCTTCACCTCCAGCACTAAATCTTATTCTGGGTGAAAGTTTAGTTGTCGTCTTTCATGCTTGTTGGAACTGAAAATATTTGACAAGAATATATTCCCACACTGTTGACTTGTACTAACTGCTATTTGGATTTTTGTAGATTGAGTCAAACAAATAATTTTAGCGGGCAAAAAATTTGTATACTATTTTTTATATTACATAGTAAGATGTTTCTGCATGATTTTGTAAAACAGAAATCTCATGGCTTTGTGCATTTACGGACATAATATTCTCATTATCAGATTTATCTGTAAAGTATGGCAGAGTAATTGTTTTCCCCCAATGCGCAATGCGTTGCCAGGTAATACAGAAAATATTATTATTATTATTATTATAAATCCTAAGGACATGCTGGGACTAGGTTGCCATGCCAACGGGTAATTTACTACGGGAAGCATAATGCACACCGCAGAGTTCTTACATCGTGGGTGGTAGCTATTATTGTCTCACGTCCCGTAGTATAATTTCGGTTGTCACCATCGTTACAAAAAAGTTCCCATGTATAATAAGAAAAAAATGATTCCGGGATTTTTGTAAGCCTGGTAAATATCTTTCGGTAAATATAGCAAAAATTCCATAAAAAAGAGGAATGAAAAGTTAAGTTCCTCCCCCTTTTTCTACCTCGTCTAAAACGTTAATCGTGAGCTGCAGTCTGTGCGACTATGAGGCGCCCTTTTTCAATTTGTGTCGGCAAATGTGAACAAATATAGAGGTTTCCCACAATTGGTGACCGGTCACTAAATTAACATGAATAGGTATTGAAATGACTACAGTACCTGCCTGTGTTATCCTGGAATTGTGGGAAACGTCTATAGTATTTCCCTAGTACAAATCAAAATTTTCAAATTGAATTTTCGATGATTTAAAAAGTGATTTTTGAAAATCGGACTTATAATGATAATATCAAAACTATTTTCAATTACCGATTAATAACTCATAGAAAGCACAGTAGCATGAAATCGTTGATTATTAGCCTATAGGATATGTTCATTTATAAATATATTATGTCTATAATATATCCCTGTGTACTTCCAAGTGGCAAGCTTATAGCTGGATGTGTTAAAGGTGTTCCAGAGAAAATCTATCACACTGATTATGTAAATGTATAGCTTAGGTTTTTTATGCCAGCCTTACAGATAGAAAAGATGGAAAAAGAAAGATACAGATGAAATAATGAACATCAATGAAGATCCCTATACTCAGTTCGATTGTAAAAATCTAGACTAAGTATGTTAATTTAGAATAGAAAACCAATCATAGCCAAATCGTCTTTAGTTAAAATGTACAGGATCTTTACAAACTATAAGGAAGGATAGGGTTAGCCAGCCCTGCAGCCAGCCGATATGCACTATAGCAGGGTAAGTTACAATACAGAAAAATAAAACGAGCTCCTTACGACACTACAGTTGGGTCGGATCAAAGGAGCAGTGCTGTTTATAGCAAGTTCAGGTAAGAGTAAGACAGAGAGTGAAGGATATGGCCATGACAGACAGGTGGCACGAGGCAATCGGAGGTCAGTGGAGTCTCAAGTCTCAACCATGTTGCTTCGCGATTGGCTATTCACATTAGCCAGGCAGAGGTTACATGCACAATTCCTTCTTTGGTGTTTATGCAGAGCAAGCATGTAGAGTAGGATGCTCCCAATATTTGAAGATATTATTGCAATTCATAAAATACAATCAAAAATTGACATAACTCTAGTACTGAACATCGTGGAAGGTCATATTATGACGTATCTTGTTCTAAAGGCTATTCGATGTGTCAGTTCAAAGTAAAGCCAGTCATTTTCGATACCTTGAAATTAAAGTCATGTATGATCAAAAGGTTAAAGGAGAAAAGGGAAACATTATCCCCGCTACATGTTTATATGCATTTAAAATAGTTTATTAATAATTAAAACCTCTCTATTTTTCCCGGAAATGACTTTGCTGCTTGTGTATGCTATCGTGCTGCTCGTGTGTATGAATATTTGAGCTGTCCTTAAACTTTTGATTTCATTGTGCTTAGTACTGACATATACTTTTTGTGACGTGTAATTGTATAATACGTTTGTCTGGAGAGTTGGTTTAACTTCCTGGAGCATTGGAAGTTCTAATATGAAACCAATGTCTAACCCAGCCGACCTTGTACATCTACAAAGTTTTTATAGGTAGATAAAAGCCTAGAGTTTTAAGTGGTTTCAAATAATTGAAGTTTACATAAGTAAATATGAAAGTGAGACTTCAAGAGTTTATTCCATCACTGGATTTCGTTGTGTTCAGAAGTAACATTACAAGCTAATATTGATATCTGGTCCAAAAATTCTAAGCTTCAAGCGTTTAAAAGACAGTTTTCAAACATTATTATCCATATTTGTAAATATATTTGCAAATAGCTATAGTATACACTACAATTTTGTCTGAAATAAATTTTATTTCTTATTTTCTGTAAATATTTGTTTACGTGATAGAAGTTTGCCCATAGTCTGCAATTCCATACCCAATTGCAAATAATATCGTGGACTTAAATTCACAATGGTAAAAGCTATTTCTAGAATAATCATTTCATGGTATGTGAAATGGGGTAGTTTCTTGGGAAGTGTACCTGTTCATTGGATCTCAGACTGTTCTGGAAAATATTGGGAATGGTCTACAAGCAAATGGGTCAGGTTGAAGTGGTATCTTTTTGTGTTGTATACTCATATCTTTTTCTTTTATCAGTTGGCCAGAGCTTTATATAGGACATATCTTGGTGACACTATTTCTGCATGTGTGAGTTACGCCTTCGTATTAGCTGTTGCCATTTTAGTGGTCCTTGTCCACGTTACAATATTCAAAGGGGAAACGCTAATAAATTCTGGAAACTTCATGATTTGGATATTCTCTCAATGGCGCAGTAAGTTATCAAACTCATTTAAATATTAGTTACAGAAAGAATTATGATATTATGAAAGGTAAACTAACGAGAAAATTACTTTATGTTATAATTAAATAACGCAATGTTATCCTTTTTATTAGAACGATATTTCAAAAAGGAATATCGAAACAAACTGGAAATTGTCGACGTTTTCCTCTTTCTAGGATTTTTGGTTGCTATCACGTATCCAATCGTATTTGGGAGTGTAATGTTCATAATTCCATTCGACTCTGTATTTCTAACATCCTTACTGGACCCTGACGACTTCAGCTATTTTTACTTCACGATTTTGGCGTCACTCCATATTTGGTTCATGTTTAGTGGATTTGCATTGGCACTGTTTCATATCGCCATTGCACTCCTTGCGTGTCCTAATTTCAAAGTTTTCTTTGATGAGTTAAGGTAATAAACCTAGCAACAAAATTAATTATTCTATTAATGTGATATACACCAGCTGCATTATAAAAATATAAACATGAACTTAATCTAGTTGGCATTTTAGTTTTGGCAGAAAAATGTACCGAACGGAAGACACATTTAGAGATTTGGCAAATATTATCCAAGCCTATCGATCATTGCAAATAATCGTCCTTGATGCCAATAACATATATAATATTGCCTTTTTTGCATTCAATTTCCTATTGAAAAGACAACTCTATTTGACTAACTACTTGCTTATTCTACACCATTCACATATGGATACTAGCATGTTTGTACTGTGTTTGCTATGGGCTATCTTAATGTCTTCTGCCTGGTTGATAGCTCTCTCCATGACTTCGAGGCCATTTGAGTCGTCATCCTCGTGTATCGAGTCTTGGAAATACTGTTCAATTTCGCATCGTTTAAAATTCGAGAATGTTAGGTTTAAGAAATTTGTTAAATCCTGTCCAACATGTCAATTTTGTATTGGACAATTTGCGATTGTAAGAAAAAACAAATTGATAAAATTTGTGTATTCGATTAGTTTGGGAACAATGGAATGTATTTTAACATTTGGTTAAGGTTTCTATTTCAAGGTAATATGTTCAGTTCAGCTTGCAATATTAAAATTCGGTGTTGTATTACTTTTATTTTAAAATATTTTCCTCGTTATGTTATTGAATTATAACCTAAATGTTCTAAAGAAGGCAAGTATCTAGAAATGTTGTCAAGGGGGCGCAACACAAAAATGAAAAATTTTTGCAACTTTTGGCCTTTTTTGGGAAAAATCTTCTCTTTTTCTCAGATTTAGATGGTGGGCGCTGTGCCCCTCCCGCCCCCTACGTGCTTGTCCTAAAGGAAAGGGTTCTCTTACTATTTTAGAATATTAATCTATAAATTGACGTATTTTGGATCTTGAAAATGCATATTATTTTTTGGTACACACTAAAATTGCATAATGCGTGTTTGTTACCTTAAGGGACGATATATTTCCTCTTAATAATGCAAAACGATATAAATTGTAGTTAAAATTGAATCTTTGTTGGATGGGCGGGACCCATACTTAACTAATAAATACTATACCGAGCTCGTGACATATGGCTATCATCATGATAAAACATATACTAAGATTAAGCCTGAAACAGCTTAATATGCCCAGAGTCTTTGTTATATTTGATGCCATCTCTCATAATTTAATCATTACTATTGGCTAGTTGACAGCCAATGACAATGACTAAATTATGACCACCTCTGGTGGATTGGAGTTTGAGAACAGGCGCCAATTCGTGGCGCAATAGTTTGGCAGTATAGGCATTCAAATTTGCCTTCAGATTGGTAAATGGACTTTGTGTGTCTTATAGCAGAAAAAGCTTTTTTCTGCTATGAATACTTAGTCTATGATGATAAAATAGCCAAAACAATTAATACGTTTTTATACATGTCTACTTTTATCTTTCAAGTCATTTGAAACTGACAAAGCAACAGGATTTCTGTGCCGAGATTGACGGTAGATTATTATTTTTTTGCTCTTTTTGTTAAATAAAGACACGTGTACAATTGCATTTTTTTGAATTCAAAAAACCGGAAGAAAAACTCAACTTGTGAAATTAGACGCTGAATTTGGAGTAGTTATATCTGTTTGTTGCAACTCGATCCAGCTAAATAGTTTTCAGGACAGTGTAGTGGGAAATACGCCTACTACCATTCTATGAAAAACATGGCTGCCCATTTTTGCAAAATTATGTTCAGTTGTCAATGTTGTACTATACAATTTATGTTTAGAATTTTTATTTTTACTATTGATTTGATTGAAATGCAATGAAATCACACACGGAAACTGAAGGCCAACACTGTTTTAACAGCTATTAATTGTGTCCAAATGAAATCACCTTTACATGATTAATGCTTAAGTGGTTGCAAATCTGAAAATGAAAGCTGATATGGCAAAGTCCTATTTTCTGCACACTTATGACATGCGGCATGAAGAGTTATGTGATAAATAATTAAATAACTCAGGATATTGTGTTAAGGTTGGTATTTGATAACAACCTTTAAACAAATATTTATCTAAAAATTTATCGGTTGAGTCAATATTTATAAGTGTTTCACTTTTCCTATCTATTGTGGTCAATGGGAGAAGAGCTATGCCTGTTTTATACTTCTCACTTTCACTTCACTTTCACGTTTAGTGACATCAAAATGTAAATGGAAACCAAATTGAAAACATATTTTTGCTAATTATAAATTAACTGTAGTGACGTCACAAAACGTGAAAGTGAAGTGAAAGTGAGAAGTATAAAAACAGGTCTTAGAATTATTAAAATTGAATAAACAGGACAAACTAAGGTGTTATCAGTGTTATCAGTATCATTGAAACTATAAAGTATATTATACTTAAGAATCTACATATTGACATTGGTTACCAAATTGCAACCAACAGCAGCACCAACTAACCATTCGTCCAATTTAATCTCAAGAAAACCGAAATATATGTTCCCAAATGCAGAAATGTTGGAATGTTTACAACCTGCCTTAAGTCCCACATTTTAATATATATCAGCCGTCGTCCACAATGTAACTCTATTTACCTATTTTTTTAATTTAGGCAAGTATGAAAGTTTCCAAGGAAACGAGAATGCCACCCTGTCAAGTTAGTAAGGTAATAGTATTTTCGGTTCGAATTTATTAGATGTAGGTATCTATGTAAAGGAGTTGTAGATTAGCAAAAGTTATGGACAGCCGTGACCCAATCTTATGATCCAAGCCAACTCTACCCAGTACAGTAGTATACTACAGTAGGATACCACACAAGACAACAAATTCCTCCTTTTTCCTTTAAGAGGACGTCTTCGAACTCTAATTCTATCTCCACCAGTTGGTTTGTTGGCTTCAGTGATATTACCCTTTTCAGCTACCTTTTCCAGCTCATTTTTAATCCCATTAATTTATCTTTTGTTCTTGGCTGGCGAAGCATTGAGCTCTGAAGGAATCGTGACTGGAGAAGAATAGGCCACCCAATTAGCTTGGTGGGTGGTCTATTGATTCTCAATCACGATTTCTTCGTAGCTCACTGCTTCGGCAGCAACGAACAAAAGATCAATTAATAGGATTAAAAATTGACTGGAAAAGTTAGCTGAATATGGTATGATAATAAAGGCTGACAATGGACATGTATAATGTAGACAAGATCTAATTAAATTATGGAGTACAATTTTCAAAAGTATAGTATTAGAACAGTTCACCTTTATGGCTTTGGAACATTTGACATCTAACATTGGAACGATTAAATAGATGAACATAGTACCTCTAGCGTGAGGCAGAAGGAAATACCAGCTTTCCAATAGAGTTCCGTTTCTTCCTTCTGCTATTAAGGTATTTGTGTTTTTGACTAGTAGCCCAGCTTTTAAATCGATTACATTGTCTTTTTATTTCTGCTTTCAAAACGTTAATAATCTTCTTGACGAGTTTCCTGATTTCTATGAGAAATGAGAAAGCATAAAATGGAGATGAGCCCAGATGTCAAGTAGACATACCAGACAGTAATAATATTCGAGTTAGACAGATCTACGGCCCACCGATCTACGGCCCACCGTAGTAATTGAAATTGAAAACAATTAGATTGATATAACAATCATTCTCAATCTCAATGTCTATAATGTGATTTAATATGATACTATTTTCATGTGCTGAAATTAAGTATATATTCTGTATGAGTATTGAAATGTATATGTATGCGCATTTGAAATTTAATTTTCGAAATACTATGGCCATTTTGATAGATTTTTCCGCAGATCAAGTGAATAACAGTACTGACAAATAATAGCGATACATATTTAATGTAAACATGTAACTCTTGCAAATAATGTCTGCGAGTCTTTATTCTTGGATATAGGTAACATAATATATCATGGATGATGGCATGTTTTGTTTTTAATGTATTATGACCTCAATATATTATAATGGCTGTCTTATAATTGAATACTGAATAATTTAACACATTTTAAAAGCACCCAAACAAACGTTTGGAAAGCATAATATGCTGCTTATAAAACTTCTGAGTGGTGCTAAATACAATGAGATGAGTATATGTGCTAACTACTACGCCATGACTTGTGAGCGTGAGTCTCATTTAGTTTATGATAATTATTATTGTGTGTATAAAATTAGTCACGTTGAATGGCATGCTTTATGTTAGCTCGTTTATAGAAGAGAGTTTAATTACAAGTATTATAGTTTGTAAACAAATCGTAATCGTTGCTTAATTAAAGTAATGGTTGTGGGTAATTTAATAATGCTTTATGTTTCGTAAAGGAAAAACTGTATGGCATTCTTGTACCTAATAATATATAGTGCTTCACCTCACAGTTCACCAAGTTTAGTTGTCGTCTGTCGTGCTTGGAACTGAAAATATTTGATAAGAATGTATTCCCACACTGCTGGCTTGTACTGCTATTTGGATTTTTGTAGATTGAGTCAAACTAAGGATTTTAGCGAGCAAAAAATGTGTATACTTACATTACAAATTAGAATATTTTTTATATTATATAGTAAGATGTTTCTGCATGATTTTGTAAAACAGAAATCTCATGGCTTTGTACATTTACGGACATAATATTCTCATTATCTGATTTATCTGTAAAGTATGACAGGGTAATTGCTTTCCCCCAATGCGCAATGAGTTGTCAGGTAATACAGAAAATATTATTATTATTATTATTATTAAGGACGTGTGGGGACTTTTGCTATGGCCATGCCAACGGATAATTTACTACGGGAAGGAAAACAATAGATGCACACCGCAGAGTTCTTGCATCGTGGGTGGTAGCTATTGTCTCACGTCTCGTAGTGTAATTTCGGTTGTTACCATCGTTACAAAAAAGTTCCCACCTATAATAAGAAAAAATGATTCCGGGATATTGGTAAGTCGTAAAAATATAACAAAAATTCCATTAAAAAGAGAAATGAAAAGTTAAGGTCTGGTCATATCATTAAGTTAATTATCATATAGTATAACGTCATAAAATGTAAGCCAACAATAAAGGCACCAATATATAAATATTGCGGTAAATGAAAAGCAAGGAAGAGTCTTAAGTGTGACACAAAATGAATTCTTTCATTAAAATTCACTTAAATTTAATTAAATTCAGTCAGTGAACGTTGTTTTAAGCACACACTTTACACATTAAAGGTAATTTTAATTCTATGTAGTTTTATTATACGTAAATATTCTTTTAAATGTTGGAAAATGTTTTTTACTGAAACACATAACTATACTAACATTGTCAATTTTTTGTAATTACTCCTTTACAGTTTGTAAAAAAATGATACGTCAATCGTTCACAACAAGGTTTTAACTAAGAGTACGTTAAATTTGACAAGGTATGTAAAACTTCAATGGCATTCATTTCTAAATGTTAAAGTTTAAGATAGTTAAATAATACAATGATTTCATCAATTTTTTGTTTAATGTATATTGACTGTTGTAATTAATTACTAAATATCACAGGGCTTGATAAAGAATACGAAACCGGTCGCCCAATCTGACATGCAGTGAATAAAAACAAATTAAGCCGTTTTTGTATTTGGAGTCGCTGTTTATTTATTTAACTCAAGTATAATGAACATCAATGAAGATTCCTGTACTCAGTTTGATTGTAAAAATATAGACTAGGTATGTTTATTTAGAATAGAAAACCAATCATAGCCAATTCGTCTTTAGTCAAAATGTACAGGAACTTTACAAACTATAAAGAAGGATAATGTTAGCCAGCTCTGCAGCCAGCCGATCTTAATTAGCACTATAGCAGGGCAAGTTGCACTACAGCAAAATAAAAAGAGCTTCTTACGACATATATTTGGATCGGATCAAAAGAGCAGTGCTGTTTATAGCAAGTTCAGGTAAGACGGAGAGTGAAGGATATGGCCATGACAAACAGGTAGCACGAGGCAATCGGAGGTCAGTGGAGTGGAGTCTCATCTCAACCGTGTTGCTTCGCGATTGACTATTCAAATTAGCCAGGCAGAGGTTACATGCACAATTTCTTCCCTGGTTTTTATGCAGAGAAAGCATGTAGAGTAGGATCTCCCAATATTTGAAGATATTATTGCAATTCATAAATTACATTAACTAAGTTAACTAAGAAAGCATTTTACCAATTCATAATTAATGTTACTAATAGGGTTTACATTGTCATTTAATACTATACGTAGAATTATATCTCACCTCACAAATAACCAATTAATCCTATCCCTAACAATAACAAGTGCAAAAAAACTGTAACTATTCGTCATACAAAATAGTGTACTCGTATTACGCAGAATTGATTCTAATGTCCTTTTAGTATACTTCCTGGCACGAGTTTTACCTTGATCTTGATTCTAATAATTGCTTTTTGAGTTACTGGAATTTAACCTTAGGTTGTGATATTAATTTTTAAGTAGTGCTCCGGCAGAGTTATGTTTCTGCATATTATAGCAAATGGATTTGCATTGAATTCCAATGGATGGCTTTAGTATGGCTTTAGTAGTACGTTTTTTACTATTTGAGGTGTCCTTAAACTTTTGGTTTCATTGGGCTTACCTGTATTTATATGTTCTGTAATAATATACTTTTAATGTAGGGTAATTTTATAATACGTTTGTCTGCGGAGAGTTGGTTTTACTTCCTAGAGCAGTAGAAGTTCTAATTTAGAACCAATGCCTAAACCAGCCGACTTTGTACATGTACAAAGTCGATGTAGGTAGCTAATTAGTTTAATGCCAAGAGCTTTAAGTGATTTCAAATAATAGAAGTTCATTATAAGTATATAAAACTGAGACTTTAGTATAATATACTAAACATCGTGGGAGGTTCGTCCCACGTGTTTAGGTTAAGGCTAAAGGAGAAAAACTATCCCCCATACATGTTTATATGGATTTAATATACTTTATTAATAATTAATAACCCCTGTATCATTTCCGGAAGTGACTTTGCTACTCTTGGGTATGGCAGTCCAGTCGTTCTTGGCGATTTGAGCTGTTTTTAAAACTTTTTGTTTCTTTAGGCTAATGTTCTGTAATGCATTTTTTATACCGCAACTTATTGTGAGGTCTAATTTTATAATATGCTTGTCTGGAGATGTGGTTTTACTTCCTGGAGCATTAGAAATTATAATTTAAAACCAATGTCTAACAGTCGACCTCCAGAGTATAAAACTGAGGCCTCCTGAGTTTTTAGTTTATATTCCATCGCTGAACTCCGCTTAGTTCAGAAATAATATAATAAATAATTTCCCAATTCTAAATTTCAGGCGATTAGTCTTGGCAGTTTTTAAAAAAATTGATCCCATTTTTTAATATATTTTATATAGCTACTTTTCAATTAGGAATTTATTTGAAATAAGTTTCATTTATTATTTCCTTTAAATATTTGTTAACTGGATAGTATTTTGCTCATAGTCTGCAATTCCACCCATTTCCAAATAATATCGTGGCCGCAAATTCATAATGGTGAAAGCCATTTCAAGAATAATGATTTCGTGGTATGTGAAATGGGGTAATTTCTTGGGCGGTGTGCCATTTCATTGGAAGTCAGACTGTCCTGGGAAATATTGGGAATGGTCTACAAACAAATGGGTCAGGTTGAAGTGGTACCTTTTTGTGTTGTATACGCATATTTTTTTCTTTTATCTGTTGGCCGGAGCTTTATTAAATACATATCATGGTGATACTATGTCTGCTTGTGTGAGTTACGTCTTCGTATTATCAAATGCCATTTTAGTGGTCATTGTCCACGTCACAATATTCAAAAGGGAAACGTTAATAAAAACTGGCGATACTATTGTTGGAATATTTTCTCAATGGCGCAGTAAGTTATTAAACTCATTTAAATAATAGTTAGAGGAAGAATTATGTTATCATGCTATTTAAACCAACTAGAATTTCTACTTTATAATTAAATAACTAACACAATGATATCCTTTTTTAGAACGATATTTTAAAAAGGAGTATCGAAACAGACTGGAAACGGTCGACGTATTCCTCTTACTGGGAATTCTGGTTGCTGTCACGTATCCAATCGTATTTGGGAGTGTAATGTTCATAATTCCATTCCACTCCGTATTTATAACGTCACTACTTGACCCAGATGACTTCAACTATTTCTACTTCGCGGTTTTGGCGTCAGTCCATATTTGGTTCATGTTTTGTTCATTCGCATTGGCACTGTTTCATATCGCCATTGCACTTCTTTCTTGTCCTAATTTCAAAGTTTTCTTTGATGAGTTGAGGTAATATACTTAACAACAAAATTAACTATATTCAATCCATGTAATACACCCTGCACTATAAAATATAAACATAATCTATTTTAGTTTTGGCAGAAAAATGTACCGAACGGAAGATACGTTTAGGGATTTGACAAATACTATCCAAGCATATCGATTATTGCAACTAATCGTCTTTGATTCTAATAACATATATAATATTTCCTTTTTTGCATTCAATTTCCTATTGAAAAGACAACTTTACTTGGCTAACTACTTACTTATTCTACACCATTCTGAGATGGATACAGGTATGTTTGTACTGTGTTTATTATGGGCTTTTTTACTGTCAACTAGCTGGTTGATAGTTCTCTCCATGACTTCAAGGCCATTTGAGTCGTCATCCTCATGTATCGAGTCTTGGAAATACTCTTCAATTTCTCATCGGTCAAAACTCGAAAATAATAGGTTTAAGAAATTTGTTAAATCCTGTCCAACATGTCAATTTTGTATTGGAAAATTTGCGATTGTAAGAAAAAACAAACTGATAAAATTTGTGTATTCGATTAGTTTGGGAACAATGGAATGTATTTTAACATTTGGTTAAAGTTTCTAATATTTTAATGTAATATGTTTATGTAGCTTTAGTTGGCAACAAATGCTTTATGTTACCTTGTTATTTACTTTACTGGAACAAGTTACAAATAGCTTCAAGTCAAATGTCCACATCAATCCTGCAGAATTAGTATTTAAAATGCATACCAAATTTTATATAGTAACTATAATTTTCTGTATCCATTTTTGAGACAGTAACAAAAACATTCTTTATAGTATAATAACCGTATTAGATTTTGAGCAACAAATTTACCTGCCTTTATGTAGGAAACTATATAATATGTGGGTCAGATAAAGGTGACTCCATGGGTCTAGATATAACATTAATAATAATAAATAGGGTGAGCATAAATACAAAATAAATATATGTAGCGTCTCTAAACTACAAGAAATCGGGAACAAGTAAACTTTTGTAATTTTGTTGTAAGGCAGTTTGCATAACATAGTTCATAGTAAGGCCAATGCAAACTGATACACTGATATTAACACTAATGCTTAATCACAATAATTAAAATTTGTGACGCGGATTGGAAGATTTGATGCTTTCTGTACGTCATACTTAAATAAAAAGTAATACTGTTAACCTATCTGGGATTTTTTCAGATAAGCCAAGCCAAATATCTATCTATGTCATGGATAATGCGCCTTTTTTGTTACAATATGGGCAAGAGCGTATCCAATAGATAATATTGCAACTCTTTAATTTCATGTTGCAATCTGCTATCTGTATATATGGTTTCAATTTCTATCTACAACTCTGGACTGATTTGCTATATATATTGAATATATTATTAGTTATTATTTTAAATAACAACAGATCTTTTGCTACCTGTTTGCCAATCATTATTAATTTGATACGATCCTTTGTTACTGGAACGCTTCAAATGACACTGTTGATTGTATATACTAGTTCACTGTATTTACAAGTAATTTTCTTAAAATTCTTAAATGGAATTTTAAATCACGGGGAAATAGATAAACGAATAAATATATATGTTGTAGAAATAACATGTTATTCTTATTTTAAATATTTCAAATTGTGGATGTAGTTCATTTTAGTTGAAATACAGTTTTTTCAAAGTGAATTTGTCCCCTTCATGGGAGTATTCAAGAAGTAACTTTGAACTCCAAAAAAAGAAACCTTTTACTTAATTTTAAGAGATACATGTATAGTGTTTGTAAGTCATGAGAACTCAAAAATATACAACTTATTTACATCCTTTCATTATACGTCTCAGCCCCACTTTAACTATTCCCCACACACCACACTTCTTTTACTCCGCTTACTATCATACTATCATCTAGCAAAAGCAACTAACCACCGGCTAGCTAAACTCTGCTTGTGGAAGATAAATTAACAGCCGTTAATAGATAGAAAACAAGTTACCTTTAATAAAGGTTTTGGCTAATGTAATTGGTAACTTTTTATGTCTTTATTATTTAATTATAGGAAGTGACACAATAATTTTTAAGGTATCTCTCACCGTTTTAGATAGAGCATGTAAATATGTGTGGTAGGGCGTGCTCAGGCACGTAACCAGGAATTTGGGTAAGGGGCGTCACAAAAAATAGTGATGGTAATAACTGAGCAAAGCTAGGTAGGGGGGCCGGTGACCCTCTTCTGGGTATGTGCTTATCCTTCCTATGCTTATCCTTATCGTATCCTTCTGGGTACGTGCTTGGCCACAATTTCCAATACGTATGATTACGCTGGATACCTACCTTTCGAAATTTAGTCACATAATGCTGGGGGTTATTAGTATTAAATTGTAATTAATAATTTAGGGCAGATGGAAATTTACTTTACTTTTTTTCATTTTTAGGAATAACCAATTTATTAGCCATATGACTATGCCAATCAATTAGTTCACTTACAGTTGAAACAAATTTCAAATAAGTTTAGTCATTGAACAGATATGGAGCTTATATAGATACAAATTGACAATTTAATTGTTTCTAATTATACAGAATGTAATTAAAACTACTAATAAAGTTAAAAATTACATTAATTACATTGATTTTATTTGTATTTGAATCTGTGATTCATATGTGAATGTGTCATTACTTTTTATGACGCCTGATTTCTATGAGGAAGCATAAAATGACGATAAGTCCATATGTCAAAATGACATACCAGACATTGATAATACTTGAATTTGAAAGATTTAAGGAGGGTTTGCTCTTGCTCTTGCTAAAGTGTTTTTATTTAGTTTGCCTAGCCCACATTTTAAGGTTATTGTATTTTCTTTTTATTTCCTTCTTCCAAATTTTCAACGTGCTTATATAATTTTTGCCGAGTTTCCTGATTTCTATGAGGAAGCATAAAATGACGATGAGTCCACATGTCAAAATGACATAACAGACTTTGACAATACTTGAATTTGAAAAGTCCAACGGCTGATCTCTGTCAAAACGCTTTTTAAAGTGCACAAAAATCTTTTTGGCAATGAAATACTCTAACTTATTATACAAACCGGAATGAAAAATGGATTTCCAGCGGTTTGTTAAGCATTTATTGAACATTTTAAATGTTCTCATGGGACTGATTTGTATTCCCAGACTTAGCGGAAATAGGTTTTTCCTGTAGTCAGAATCGTTGAAAAACTGAAACAGTTGTGATCTTACAAAAGATGAAGTCCTTTGGCATTTTGAAATCCAGCTTTTAACAGTTTCAGTTATGTCCCAAATGTAGGGGTGGAATTTATTTTGGTTAAGAATCCGTTGAATAAGCTTATCATTTTTCGTGGTACTATTTCTCATAATGCTATTTTTCTCATCCATGCATATACCACAATTTTCAAAAAACATGACAACCAATTCTTTAACTCTTTGGTTCGTTTTCAGAAAATCCAAGCCTTCAAATGTGTCAATGTTACTAAAATAGGGAATCAATATTTTAGAGATATTGTCAAAGAGTTTCCGCTCTTCTTTGGACAACTTCCTGGGATTTTCCCTGGGATTCCCTGGGATTTTACGTAAACCACTGGCCATATGACGGCGAAGGTGACTGGCAAATATTTTTAAGGTGGTTGGTGGATATTTTTATGGTGGCTGGTTGATGTTTTTTGGAGTGCGAGTCGTTTGCGTTTTATTTCCAAATAGTTGGAAGATACTAAAATATGACTGGAGGTTTTATTACAGAGTAGTTCTCATGTACTTTCATGGTGGTTGGAAGGTATTTCTCGGGAAAATTACAGGTATTTCCCAGGTAAATTACAGGTATTTCCCAGGTAAATTACAGGTATTTCCCAGGTAAATTACAGGTATTTCCCAGGTAAATTACAGGTATTTCCCAGGTAAATTACAGGTATTTCCCAGGTAAATTACAGGTATTTCCCAGGTAAATTACAGGTATTTCCCAGGTAAATTACAGGTATTTCCCAGGTAAATTACAGGTATTTCCCAGGTAAATTACAGGTATTTCCCAGGTAAATTACAGGTATTTCCCAGGTAAATTACAGGTATTTCCCAGGTAAATTACAGGTATTTCCCAGGTAAATTACAGGTATTTCCCATGTAAATTACAGGTATTTCCCAGGTTAGTGATAGATATTTTCCATGTGACTTGTGGATATTAATGAAGATTGCTAACGTACGATTCGAAGGTAGGTATTGGCTTTTTGTCGAGGTGAGTGGCAGCTATTGTACAGGTAAGGGGCGGCTACTGGCCACCCAGATGGTTGTCATTCAAGGAAGCTGATGGGTTTCGTCAAGATAGATATCGTTAGTTTATTTGGATGGTGATGTTATTTGATTTTATTTTACTTTACTATGTGACATAACCACTAACTGAATCCAACTAAAGTACTAACAATAGTACTTTTGCAAAGATACTTTCATTAGAAAAAACCCAAATGCATACAGAGTCAATCCAATGGAGATGAGAGTTAGTTGTTGGGATGTTGACTTGGTCAGCAGTCAAAAGCAACTGAAGCTTTCCACTGCTCCCAAAATGTATTTATAATCAGTTCGAACAGGCAATGTTCCTGCATGAAACTATTAATGCGTGTACGCTTGAAATAAACGGCTTTCCTCTTGGGAAAAGCAGGAAATGGGAAGGGGGACCCGAATGAGATTCTATTGTGAGTGTATCATTTTTAATTCACACAGAGTAAATTCAATGTATTTCAGGGACACGTGCGTTTGCTATAAATATGAATTGAGGGGACCATGGGCGACAGCTCGTAGGGACCGGCAGCAATAATTAAAAATAAATGTCAATTATTAATGAAGTAACTCCTATGATTCAGGATTTTAATAGCTCTCGGCTCTCTTCGAACTTGGGTTAATACTTTTTATTTATACGTAGGGTGATCTGTTTGTAAACGTTTTTACTGTGCTACAAATACTCTTTGGTTTCATTCTTCCAACAACTTTCCTTCCGACAACATCACCACAACAAGAAACACAATATTATTACTTGTACAAAACTGTAGCACTGGCCGATGGCCTTTTTTTTCAGAGAACTCGAAACGTAAGAGAAACGCAAAAAATACATCATGCTTCTATTGCAAATGTATAAAAGTTTACGTTACTTGGATAAAACTGAACTTGTAATTTTCTATTTGAGTTGAACTTCCATTGCATGCATAAGTTATGGAAAGTGTTTAGGTACGTATTTTTGTATTTGTACTTATAAATGTGTAATTTCAAAAACCAAAATTTTGATTTTTAACGAACCCAAGCAAATTTAAGCCAACTTGTGTGGTGTCAAGTGTACTTTCATCTACGTTTTATATTTTTAAATCAGGTTAGGTTCGTTGA
This sequence comes from Tomocerus qinae, assembly GCA_020055645.1. Lineage (NCBI taxonomy): Eukaryota > Metazoa > Arthropoda > Collembola > Entomobryomorpha > Tomoceridae > Tomocerus > Tomocerus qinae. The sequence goes on along the minus strand of CM034546.1, from coordinate 44,084,676 downwards.
AAATCCAAATTTTGGATTGCGAAAATATAATTTTCGAAAATCAAAATTTGGACATTTTTTCCTAGGCATTTTGCATATGTGTAGCCCTACAAAACACGCTGGCAGATTTTATGACTTTGACTTAATTTAAAGCATGATGGTCATATAGACACGTTAAATCTGTAAGTGGAGGGTTTAAAATGACTATCAAAACACATTTTAACATTTTTCATTGCATGTTAATTAGTATTATTAGTTACAGCCTTACCTATTAAAACTATAACTTGGGTATTACCTTTTCAAAAAAATTTTTTTATTCCGAATTCATAGTTCCCTTAAATTTCTCAAAGAAGTCAAATATTTGTATTTATTTTCCTGGCTGATAAAAGGAAGAAGGAAATGGCAAGTGAGAAAGAAGGGATTAGAACCAGGAATGGGAAGTGCCCATTTATAAATAGATAATTACCTATAACTCAAACAATTCCTTGAGAGCAAGTCAGAAGTTTTCCGGGAATATCTTCAATCTAAAACAAAGTGTGCATAGGTGAAGATCAACTTCGATCTTTAAATCGTTCCAGTAATAGTAAAATCGCTTCACAAATGGTTACAAATGAAAATATTGTTCAATCGATGTTTTAACCTTCAAGTATCTGTAGAGCCAGAAAAGGAAGTAGTCTTGGCGGAAATCCTATATTTCACGGCTTGTTTTGATTTGGTCACTGTGTAAGAAAACTTAAATAGGAAGTCCGGTATTTCAGCATTAATGATATTATTTCCCGTTTCCTTCATTTGTGCAGTGCGTGTAAGAGAATTGAATAGTTGAGAGTGAAAATGGGTTTCAAAAAGTTTTGCAATTTACTTTCTTTAGTTTTAATTTTGTCTGTTTCTAAGACTACCAATGGAATTCGAAATTTATCATTTTACAGAAACTGTGATTTTAACATGATAAAATTTAAGAATTCTGTTTGGGAAACCAAATTTCTGTTGGCCAATCAAAATTACCAACCTTGGACAATTGCATTTTATAACTACAACAAGAAACAATTCGGTAGAGATGAATGGACACCACGTGATTTGTCCAACAGTTTGTGCAGTGTGAATATATTAATGGAACCAAATGTCTATTTTCCTTTTTTATTAACTCAATATTTTGGAAAAGAAGTGAATCGTCTCTCTTCTACATTCATACTTGTCTATGAGGAGGGGAAAACTAAAATCGGCCGTCAGCAATGGCTATATAATCTGAGAATAGAGATATCGAGTCCGCTTTTTATATTTCTCATCCATAATTCGACTCATGATTCAGTGAAGACTGGACATCTGTACAAAACAAGAAAATTCATTGCAGATACGGAAGTCGAGGGTGAAGATTGGGAAAGAGTTTGGCACTCTTTGAATGGACATTTACATGGCAGCCCAATTGGAGGTGTTCATGGACAATTTCCACTGAACTATGCTGCTTTATGGCCAAAGTGTAAATTGTCGGTCTATTCAGTTATTAAAAATGGCTGGATGCGTTGTTTACCTACATTCAGAGCTATGGAAGCAATGGCCGATGGATTAAATTTTACTGCAGTTTATGCAGAACATGAAAAGCTTTTAATACAAGGAAATTTCTGCGCAAGAATTGGCTTGTTACAACCTTATAAACCCACTTACTTCTACCAATGGCATATGACCATTTTTGTAGAGCATTTTAACGACATGGTTCCTGTCTACTGTGAAGCCTCGCCAAAATTCCACGACGTTCCATTGTCAGTGTTGATTCAGAATACGTTTGATATTCCCTGCTGGATTCTCATTTTCTCTCTTTTTCCACTTTCATTTATAGTCCTCGGATCAAAGAGTTCCTCTCTAGCCAAGAAATTGGAATCAGTTTTTATGTCATTGGTTGCAGTTCTTTTAGACCAGGGAGTTGTTTATAATGGCAAAAGAAGTTTGTTCTTGGTAGTAGTAACTACGGGATTCGCAATTACTACTCTCTATCAAACGTGGATAACAAGCGAAATTATTGCACCTCCAGACAAGAAAATATTCATCGACTTCAAGGAACTCGTCGAAAATGGGTATAAATTATTACAGTTGAAAGACAAGCGAATTCACCTCATCACAGATCATACTGAATTATTCAGAAAACATAAAATGCTGGACAAGATGAATTCAAGTGTTTATAAATATGACTGGGAATCAACTAACACACATTTTGCTAAAATGATTTCGCAATTGCTGACTAACTATTCCATGAAAATATTTTATCTTGACAGCAAATTGGCCGGGCAATATTATGTGTCACAAATGCCAAAACTATTTTCAACTCTTGGACAATGCATGGCCACTAAAGAAATTGCGGATACAGTCCCATTTTCTTATAATTTCTTTGGCTGCTACCGTCGTAGATTTCCAGCCTATTTTCAACGGATGCAAGAAAAAGGGTTTTTATATATTTGGAATGAACAAAATGAGTTTACTCAACTTCAGAAACATAAAATATCCATTGCAAAAACAGAGTATGACGACAGTCGACCTGTGGGTATCAACTTACAGATGAAAATTCAAGCCATTCTCATTTTATGTGGATATTTACTTCTCGTATTTTTTATCTCCTTTTATGCTGAAGTGATTTATGCTAAAATAATTCCTTCGGTTTCTATACAAAATTGTATGCATTGTTACTATTATTTATTATTATCATTTCGAATCGCGATGCATAAACTCAGATCTTTTAGGGGAAAAGCTTCGGTGAAAGAGAGCCGAGAGATGGAGGTTAAGGAGACTGAGGTTAGAGAAATTAAAGCAACAGTAAGGAGTGTATAAGATATCGTCACTTGACAATTAAAAGTGACAATGTCCATAGTCACCCGTTTCTACAACGCTTTATCATTACCTGGGTCCTTCTTGTTGTCATTTGGACATATGCCACCACGTCTTATGGTCTCAGGTCAATGGCAAAGCAAGCTTCCACTTTCATTACTACTGACGTGTTTGTTGAAGAACGCTAATGCTGAATAAATTGATTGATTCATATAGAGCATTTGATTGTGTGCTTGTGACAATGTTAAATGATGGATATCATATAAGATTCTATATTGTTTCGACAATTCAATGATTTGTGCGTATCATCCAACAGCATAGCTTTCTATGCTTTAAAGCTTATTGGGCTCTGATATTACTTTGCATGCAATATACATTATGCAGTAGAATTGTATAATATATTTTTGGTTTTATTATTACCAGGCGTTGGAGTATAATATACCAATTTACGGATCTACGTATAGTTACTACACAATTAAACTTAGAGCCTACAGCCTACGTCTCTTGAATAAGTCTGAACTTGATCTTGAAAATTACATGCATTTCAGTAAACAATGTAGTGACATTGACAGAGTGTTACATTTAATTAATAATTCTTCAATCGAAGTACAGTTAAAAACAACTACTCTAACGGAACTGTTATACTTATTTATCTCACTCATCAGTTCTTATCTGTTACACTGTCGCTTTTATTCCCCAAACACATTTACTCATAAACATTTTTATCAAATGCTCCTTTCATCCAATAAAATCTGGTGTTAAGTGGAATTACATAATTTTTATTGTTCAGATTGTCATTTATAATTAGGTGCATGATATCATTTCCTTTCAACGAATCTGTGTAACTACCTACATTCTTTATAATATATTATTACTTATATAATATGGCCCACACAGTTGACGACGGCATGAATCGGCATGCAGAATTATTTTTGGTGCCTCATGCTAAAGATATACATTTATTGTTTTAGGATAGAGGCATTGTTTTTAAGTGACAGTTTTACAATTAACTGAAGCACATTTTTCCTGTTCATCGATTGTTACAGGAATTACTGTTACAAATTATCTCAAAATGAGTACACAGTCTTAATCATGCCAAAATCCTACATAATCATGAAATCACGCCCAATGATTTGATTGACTATAAAAAGAATTGAAAAGAATAGCGAGTCCATTCATTTGTAATATACAGATTTCTCCTGCTGCTGCTTCTGTTCCCTGTTATAAGAATCAACTTTGTGAGCTAACGCTTCTAACTTCAAAGTAAGAAACGTAAGTAAGTTTAAGTAGCCAGGACAACACTACTCACCAAACCAAGCACGAAATTTCTGTATATTACTATTTTACTATTTCTTCCATTCCTTTTGGAAGAATACTTCTCAGCACAGCTTAATGCATTTATTTTAAAACTTTTTCAAAATTATTCATTGTAAGCCTCGAGTATAATATTTTTGTGATATTTTTTGACAGAATAAATCAACATGTCTCAACTCTTGGGTGCGAAAATCGAACAGAAGGCAACTTTGTCCAGTGTTCCTGTTTCTTGGAAGCAGGGATCGTTTCTGGGCATTGGAGGCGATGCATCACATGTGTATAAAGTCTACATGTACAGTTTGGCTAACAGTTCAGGAAGTAACCTTCTTGTGTTTGTTCAAGATAATATGAATATCCCAAAATCAGTGACCATTGACAAAAGGTTCGTAAATATATTACTGACATTTTAAAGTATTACTTATGTGCTCAAACCTCTTGTAAATAATTTAAATTTAAATTAATAATTATAATTCTTGAACGCTAATTGGAAAGCAATATCTATGTAGGTTTCAATTTGGTTGTCAGAATGGAAATGTGTTTTTGGTACTTCACGACAAATCTCGAACACCTTATCAATACCGATTTGTTGAGAACCAAAACTTAGTGGCTCAGATTGCAAAGTATGCAAACAGCTTCTCTAAGAATTGGACATACGGCTACGATTTCTCTTGGGTTGTTGGAGATTATCTCAGAGACTTTTAATGTAATCTGATAACGCTTGATATAAATGAATGAAATAAAAATTCATCATCTTTGATGTGTAGTAATATTGTCTTACCTTTATTGACTACGGTTTAGTTAACCCTACCCTAGAGTGGATAAAGACGAAGTTCACTTCTATTGATCTGTATCTCTACATGCATAGAAATCTCATCTTTTAACGTTGTTTTTTTGCCTATCTATAGAGTTCAGTTTTAGCCGGTCAAAATTACATTGGCCCACCTACCCGCCCAAAAGGGGAAAAAGTACCTAATATTCAAAAATTTTCTCCAATTTTTACATCCTTTGGTGTATCTTTTAGCCCCATTTTGACTTTTGCCCACCTTTGTTCCACATTCACATAGCCGCCTATTAATTTACCCGCCAACTAGTCATTTTTTCCCCCTAGTCACTACCCACCGGCTAATTGAACTATGCCTATCTATTCTAGTGTTAACCGGTTTACAACAAGTTCTGTTCCATTGTTCCATCACTGTCATTCTACATAGGTTTAATAAATCAACTCGCTAATCAGCAATAAACTAAATATGGTTTGGTCAGAGATAACTGCATTCAGAGGACAACAAAGGTCAATAACATGCAGTGACGTACTATCACTTAATAACTGTAACAAATATTATGATGTTTTCGATATTAACCTGAACTGTCATTATAGTGATACTAAATGTGAACTGATTCGTAACAATTTGATACTCTAATTTTTAATTTATGAATTATTGAGGTCTAAATGACAGAGCAGACAGTAATAATAGTTAAATTTGAAAGATCCGGCGGTTTCTCTCAAAACGCCTTTTGAATTTCACAAGGATCTTTTTGGCAACGAAATACTCCAAATTTCTCCAAATTGGACAAACCAGAATTAACAATGGCTTTCAAGCGGTTTGTTAAGTATTTATTGAACATTTTAACATTTTATAAGTCTCATGGGACTGATTTGTATTTCTAGACAGAGGCAAGAAGATCTGACATCTTTACAATATTATATCCATTTTTATTATTGTTTATTATTATTCAGATTTTTAGGGGCAAAACTTGAGTCAGGAGATGGAGAGTCGACAAGGTAAGGAGACAGCAATTAAAAAAATGAATCGAATCTAAGAAGCCCATACGTTATCATCACATGGCAATCAAAAGTATACAACTCATGCATAGCTGCAGTGAACCATTTCTACCAACACCACGAATTTTCATTTCTACTGAAATTTTGCTGCGATGTATTAGACCAAGTAAGTCGTATGGATATGTAGCGGAAATACTTGCTGTAATACAATGCAGATTGTAACCAAACTCTTTAAACATTTTGTACAACTGATCAGGCTCAAAGAAAGGAAAGGAGTGAAAATATAATTGTGACGATTTACTAAGGCATAGTTGACAATCAATAAATGGGACTGTCTTTCATATCCTATAGCATAGTAGTTTTACTTATGTCAAGGACAAATTCCAAGAATGGATTATATATCCATATAGCGTCTGAAGTATAAGTTTTAGAAACTGGACTCGAGTCCAGACATATCAATTATCTAATACTTTCAACGAGTCGACTCTGACTGACAGGCTTCGTTGTTTTGTAAGTACGTTCTAAGAAATTAAAAGAATCATCACATTTATGGTCAAGGCTATGTATGTACTATGTAGGTTTACATTTGGTTTCACTTAATATTGTGTTTCTTTTAAAGTGTAAGATTATAATTAGTAATTTGGCAATTTAATTCGTATTGAACATGTATGTATTATTTACCCAATAAAATGTTTGTGGGATAGGTGATATGATAGCTATGGAAACGCCAAAAAACCCTTCGAAAGCAGGATGTTTTACACAAACAGTAAATCTTCGTTAAATTTTATTATTTCGTTATGTACAAGCTGAAGGTAGTTTAAAGCTTTACTGAAATTCCAGCTCAATATCCTGGTGGCAAGATTTGTATATCATATTTAATTTTTTTCCAACATTGTGGTAATTAAAAAAGAAAATAAATATTTAACTGAATATATTAGTATTTCAAAGTACAATTTCAATGAAGACGAAGGACATAACTTTTTCCACGAGAATTCTAGGCTCAATATAAAAGCAGAGCCAAGAATGAGATAACCACACAACACGAAAATTGCTTGAATTTTCATGTTGAGTGTTATGGGAGGATCTAAAGTTTCATCAAACTTCATTTTGTAATATGACGGCAAATATAGCAATTTATATCTATACTCATTGGTTTCCTTCCAATTATGAAACAATCCATCTTCCTGCATTTGGCGGAAATAAGTTTCAAAATTGTAGCGATAGCAATATTTAAATTCAGTTGTTTCTGGTTGTGTGGTTATGGATTTTTCGGTGGCCCTACAAACTGCCTTTACGGCTTGCATTGTTGGTAACATAGGCACAAAAAATTAAGCTTGGAATTTGGGTGTAAAAGTAAATATTTTTAAAGTACAATTAGTCAACAATTTAAATAATACCTCTAGAAAACCAATATTATTTTTTCTAAAGGCTATAGCTGAATCTTCTATTTCCCAATCATAAATCATAACACTTGAGTTAATTTTATCTAACATTTTATACTTTTGCAAAAATTCTTGATTTATCTCATTTAAATTATTACGCTCGTCTTTCTGAACCAATAATTTGTAATTATTTTCTAAAAGTTCATTGAAATCTTCAAAAAACTTTATATCTGGCGGAGCAATAATTTCGCTTGTTATCCACGTCCCATACAGAATGGTGATTACAAATCCCATGGACACTACTACCAAGTAGAGACTCTTTCTCTTGTTTATAAAGACGGACTGATCCAGGAGAACAGAAACCAAGGATATTGAAATCCAATCAAATCTTTGTCTGAAGGATGAATTCATTGCTCCGAATGTCAAAATTAGTAATGAAATCGGAAACAGAGTAAGAATGAAGATCCAGCAAAGATCATCAAATGTATTCTGAACTAAAACGGACAACGGGACAGCTAGAATTTCATTTTTCTCCTCGCAGTAGACCGCAACTTGTTCTTCCAAGGGCTCGATAGATATAACTTCTGACCAATCGTAGGCATAATCAAATGTTTTAACAGACGGTAGGATAATGCTTCCACATATTGGTAATCTCGGGTCTAAAAACCGACTGTGCTTTACAAACATAGCTGTAAAATTCAGTCGTTCAGACATAGTCCCAACAGCCCTGTAGCCCCAACTATTTGGTTTCAATCCATCTTTCATTACAGAATATGTTGACATTTTGCTTTGAGGTATTAAACTTTGAAAATCGTATGGAAATGCATGGGTAATGCTTGCTATAATACTGCCATGTAGATTCCTGTTTAAAAAATACCAAACTCGTTCCCAATTCTCATCAAAGATTTCTGTGTTCAAGTACAACATTCCATACTTGTACAAGGTTCCAGTATATACAGAATGGTGAGTTGAACTGCGGATGACAAGTACAAACAGTGGACAAACCAGTTCATACCGAACATTTTTTTGCCATTTTTCTCTCATCCATTTCACCTCTTTGTTTCTGTAGACTATAATGAAGACAGAAGTACGACGATTCAATTCTTGACCAAAATAATCAATTAGGCCATAAAATGGACCAGGTTCCATCAGAATATTTACGATACACAAATTTTTCGACAAGTCTCGAGGATTGTTTTCATCTCGCCCAAATATATATTTGTTATAGTTGTGGTTAGCCACTGTCCACGGTTGTAAGTTTTGGTTGGCCAACAAGAACTTTGTCTCCAAGACAGAAAAGGGAAATCTTATCAAGTTGAAAGTGCAATTTCGGTAAAACGTCAAATTTGGAATGGAGTGCACGATGCGAAATATTTCAAAAATTAATGTAAGCGAAAACACAAGTGGACATTTGTTAAGCCTCATTTTGTACAACTGATAAGGCTTTGAGGGAAAGGATTGAAAATATAATTGTGCTGATTTAGTAAGTCATAGTTGATAATCAATAAATGGGACTGTCTTTCATATCCTATAGAATAGCCTTTTTACTTGTGTCAAGGACAAATTCCGAGAATGGGTTATATATTCATATAGCGTCTGCAGTATAAGTATTAGAAACTTGGTATGTCTAAATTCCTACTGACTGTCTAGACTGGCTTCGTTGTGTTGTAAGTGCGTTCTAAGAAATTGAAAGAATCATCATAATATTATTAGATATATTATGTACTTTGAGGTTTACAATTTGTTTCACTTCATATTGTGTTTCTTTTAAAGTGTAAGAGAGGGCCGTCCTTAGGTCAAATGCTGCCCAGTGCGAAACAGAAAATGCCGCCCCTATTCGCCCAAAAATAAAATTCAACAATTTTATTTCCGAATAACATATGTGGTAGTCATGAACTGGAAAACTTTTTCCATTTTTAAACGAAAATGAGGGAAAAGAATAGATTAACAGCGCAAAAAATCGCGCGGAGCGCGAAATTTTTTGCTATTTTAAGAAAAAAGTTCCCTTTCTCCTGGATTTCAGGTGGAGGGCTTCATTCCTTAAAGGCCATCCCTCTATACGTCCTTGATAGTAGTAATATACAGGGTGGCCAAAGATGAAATATCGATGAAAATCAATGAAAAAAGATCAAATGCCATTGCCATACAAAATCCCTTTTTGTGCTATAAACTTTAATTCGCAACCGAGAAAAATTTTGACATTTTTTGAAGAAAGTCAAAATAGCTTAAAAATGGCTAATACTATTTTTGATATTTTGAGAAAAAATTATTTTTTCTTCGATATCGGGGGGGGGGGGCGACTCCAACCCGTAAAGCCCTCCCTCCTTCAATGCGTCCTTGCTACCCTAGCCTTGGTCTCTGCTAACTTTGTGATTAGTGAGTTTACATCTACTTTCGTCAGTTATTTCATTGTCGGTTGAAATTACTATACTCAGCCTCAGACAATTTATCTGGTCATTTGTTTGGCGACATTATAACTACTTTTAACAGTCTAATTTTAAAATCGTAACCGTTAAATGTTTTGTTCTACGTCATTTTAAATCAAAATTCATGTAAGTCAGTCTATAAATTTGCTTTTAGCGCCTCAATTTTTTGCGCATCCCATCCATTTTACCAAGCAATCAAACAACATCCCCATCCGGATGTTTGGATAGGCTGGCAGGACAATTCATTATTGGATGTCGGTAATGGGCTGGATGGAGGCGATTCTTGGATGTTGATGATGGCCTGAATGGGATGGGTACAGTAGCCTGGATGGTCGTGATAGGCTGGATGGAGTTGGTTGTCACATCCTTTGGAGTGAATCGAATGTGTTTTAGGCTAACAAAATGCACCATACTATCCAAGGCTTATTTTTACGGCTACAAGGTTCGATATAATCGACTGCAAGAAATGACATGGCGTATGCTTAATATTACAATGTACCCTACCAAATTATAATGGCTGCTACAAAGTTACAAACCATTGGTATACAATGGTTTACAACTCTCCGAAATGAGAAGGAAGTGGAATATCGTCAAAAAATATTTCACTTTTTACAATATGAAAACCTTTATTGTCTTTTTATTTTTTTCATTAGTTATTAGTTTTAAAAAGCCTTTGCGACTAGAAAAATTTCATAATTTACATGTAAATCGCCAAATTTTTAAATTTTCCCGCATATGAAATAATGAGATCCTTAAACATTTTGTACAACTGATCAGGCTCATAGAAAGGAAAAGAGTGAAAATATAATTATGTTGATTTAGTAAGTCATAATATATAGTTGATAATCAATAAATGGGCCTGTCTTTCATATCCTATAGCATGGAGTAGTTCTACTTATGTCAAGGACAAATTCCAAGAATGGATTATATTATGCATATATAGCGTCTGAATTATAAGTATTAGAAAATTGGTATGTCTGGAGTCTGGACTCTGACTGACTGTCTAGACAGGTTTCGTTGTAAATGCTAAGAAATTGAAAGAATCCTCATATGGACATGGCTATATGTACTATGTAGGTTTAAAATTTGTTTCACTTCACATTGTATTTCTTTTAAAGTCTAAGATTATAATTGGTAGTTTGGCAATTTAGTGCGAATTGAACATGTATTTATTAATTATCTAATAACATTATGGGTGATGATGGTGTGATGGGCAGTAGCTGGAAACGCTGAAAACCCCTACTACTATTAGAACTGATACTGTTATAATATATGTAATAGAGTTTAATGATGAGAATATCTAAAAGAAATCATACGAGTAATTTTTTGGGACACAAATGATAAATAATAAAACAAACAATAGTCAGATAGTCAGAAAGTCCTTTAGAATTAGTTAATAGATTAATGCAGCAATAGTCTTAGAAATGACCTCTAATAATGACGGCCAGCTTCAGATAGGCTTTTACTATTTATTTACCTGTATTTACTATAATAAAACATATTATTCTCTTCCTTTCCGATATAGCAAGAATTTTCAGAAACCCTGCAAAAATGTTACATTATAAATGCTTGCTTCCACGCACAGTTTGAAGATGAAACTACTTCTGCATGTGTCCAAGCAACAGAATTGGGGGCACAGTTTCGGATATTCTCATATCTCACCTCACTTTGTTGGACGTCCGGGAAACTATGGGAAGTGGGAAAAATAAATAAGCATGTTTTCAAACCAATATCTCAACTCAAGCGTAACAAAAGCGAGGAGAGCTGTGAACTACGAACATATTATGGGAATCTGGAAAAAAACGTAAAAGGTGAAACCTGTCTCGTTCGAAAAACATTGATTAGGCGATAAGTTTAAGTAAACATTATAATATACAAACAACAAAGGAACTTCAATAGTAGAGACTTTTGGTGATACGAAAATTTTTCAAATTTTAATTACCGTACGCTGGATGCTGTACACAAACAGTAACACTTCGTTAAATTTTATTATTTCGTTAAATACAAGCTGAAGGTAAGTGGTAGCATCGGTAGCAAGTAACAGTAATCCAATATGGAATTTAATGCTGACATCCATACAAGCGTATCTAAATCACTATATTGATACTGTTTTCGGAAAGATATCTGAGGCACTATAAAGAAATCATTACACATTAAGAGATCTTTTCGCTTTAATAAAACTTGATGACATAATGTAAGATTAAGTGATAATGTATAAATTATTGCTTTACTGTGCATATATTTTCATTTTCGTTTATGAAACTTCGTGTTTGGTAAATTTAAAGCTTTACTGAAATTCCAGCTCAATATCCTGTGGCAAGATTTGTATATCATATTTAATTTTTTTTTAAATTGTGGTAAGTAAAAAATAAAAGAAATATTTAACTGAATATATTAGTATTTCAAAGCATATTTTCAATGAAGACGAAGAACATAATTTTTTCCATAAGAATTCTAGGCCCAATATAAAAGTAGAGCTAAGAGTGAGATAACCGCACAACACAAAAATTGCTTGAATTTTCATGTTAAGTGTTATGGGAGGATCTAAAGTTTCTTCAAACTTCATTTTGTAATAGGACGGTAAATATAACAATTTATATCTATACTCATCGTTTTCTTTCCAATTATGAAACAATCCATCCTCCTGCATTTGGCGGAAATAAGTTTCAAAATTGTAGCGATAGCAATATTTAAATTCAGTTGTTTCTGGTTGTGTGGTTATGGATTTTTCGGTGGCCCTACAAACTGCCTTTACGGCTTGCATTGTTGGTAACATAGGCACAAAAAATTGAGCTTGGAATTTGGGTGTAAAAGTAAATATTTTTAAAGTCCAATTAGTCAGAAATTTAAATAATACCTCATCAAAACCAATATTATTTTTTCTAAAGGCTCTAGCTGAATCTTCTATTTCCCAATCATAAATCATAACACTTGAGTTAATTTTATCTAACATTTTATACTTTTGCAAAAATTCTTGATTTATCTCATTTAAATTATTACGCTCGTCTTTCTGAATCAATAATTTGTAATTATTTTCTAAAAGTTCATTGAAATCTTCAAATAGCTTTATATCAGGCGGAGCAATAATTTCGCTTGTTATCCACGTCCCATACAGAATCGTGATTACAAATCCCATGGTCACTACTACCACGTAGAGAATCCTTTTTCTGTTAATGAAGACGGACTGATCCAGGAGAACAGATACCAAGGATATTGAAATCCAATCAAATCTTTGTCTGAAGGATGAATTTGTTGCTCCGAATGTCAAAATTAGTAATGAAATTGGAAACAGAGTAAGAATGAAGATCCAGCAAAGATCATCAAATGTATTTTGAACTAAGACTGACAGCGGGACAGCAAGAATTTCATTTTTCTCCTGGCAGTAGACCGCTAACTGCTCTTCCAAGGGCTCGAAAGATGTAACATACGACCAATGATAGGAATGATTAAATGTTTTTTCATCCGGCATGATAATGCTTCCTACTGTGCTTTACAAACAAAGCTGTGAAATTCAGTCGTTCAGACATAGTTCCAACAGCCCTGTAAGACCAACCACTTGATTCCAAGCCTTCTTTCATTAGAAAATATGCTGACATTTTGTTGTAAGGCATTGTACCAGGAAATTCGTATTGAAACTTACTCCAAATGCTTGCTATAATACTACCTTGTAGATTTCTGTTTAAAGAGTACCAAACTCGTTCCCAATTCTCGTCAAAGATTTCTGTGTTCAAGTACAAAATTCCATACTTGTACAAGGTTCCTGTGTGGACAGAATGATGAGTTGAATTGCGGATGACCAGTACAAACAGTGGACAAACCAGTTCATACCGAACATTTTTTTGCCATTCTTCTCTCATCCATTTTACCTTTTTGCGTCTGTAGACTATAATGAAGACAGAACTACGACGATTCACTTCTTGACCAAAATAATCAATTAGACCATAAAATGGACCAGGTTCCATCAGAATATTTACGATACACAAATTTTTCGACAAGTCTCGAGGATTGTCTTCATCTCGACCGAAGGTATATTTGTTATAGTCATGGTTAGCCACCGTCCATGGTTGTAGGTTTTGGTTGGCCAACAAGAACTTTGTTTCCCAGACAGAAAGTGGAAATCTTATCAAGTTGAAAGCGCAATTTCGGTAAAAAGATAAATTTGGAATGGAGTGAACGATGCGAAAAGTTTCAAAAATTAATGTTAGCGAAAACACCAGAGGAGATTTTTTAAGCCTCATTTTGTACAACTGATCAGGGTCAAATAAAGGAAAGGAATGAAAATATGATTTTGCTGATTTAGAAAGTCATATTTGACAATCAATAAATGGGCCTGTCTATCATATCCTATAGCATGGAGTAGTTCTACTTATGTCAAGGACTAATTCCAAGGATGGATTATGTATCCATATAGCTAGCGTCTGCAGTATAAGTTTTAGAAAATTGGTATGTCTGGACTCTGTCTGACTGTCTAGAAAGGCTTTGCTGTAAATTCGTTCTAAGAAATTGAAAGAATTATCATATTATGGACAAGGCTGTATGTACTGTGTAAATAATGCTATAATATCAATGTGTATACTGTTATAAGCCTTTATATATTGTAATAGCAGTGTAGTAACACATTTACGTGACCAAAATGCCTACGTTTAGTAACTGTTGTGCCTTAGGACTCCTCTGTCTGCAGAAATGTGTATCTTGGCTATTATTACCTAGTGCATGAAGGCTGGGTTGGCGAAAATTGTACTTGATGGGGCCAAGTGTGTTAGTTGCCTTACTGTACATATGGGAGTGCAGAATTGAAAACCGAGTAGTCTTGCAGTCTTGCTGTAGATATTATGTAGGTAACCCAAGTGTCATGTGAATTCCTTATAATTGTACGTCATTTATTTCTGTTAAAGTATGCTGATATTGATGTGTGTATTGTGAACCTAAATGATATGGAATAATGTACTTAACCTAAAGATAGACTAATTTGGGGCATGTATTGCTATTAGTTGAAATATTGTTATGCTTATGTGTCTGAATTGTAATTTTCTTATCTCAAAAGGGGATAAGTCCTGATGGGCCGTGTACCTAAATGGAGAAGGACGCAAAGTCTTCGTTACGCGGGTAGTAGAGGAAATTGAGTATGCATCAGAATTTTTTCTTAAAAACTATCAGTTAGTCGTCATATAAGTTACGCTAACTGTAAAATTTTGGACCACTCCCTCATGATTGGGGTGTGTCCGAGTTTGTCCATTTCAAACTCGACCTCTTTTTTCATCCCTACATCATGTACAGAAAATTTGAAAATTAATTATCTCAAACCATTTTTAAGTTGTCGTGCAAACACACGGAAGGACGGACAGACAGACAGATTCCTATAAAGCGGTGTTGCACACTACTTAATAAGGAAATTAAAGATGTTAGGAAATTAAAATGTTAGTTAGACATTCCCCACCAAAGTGGACTTGTAAATAGGAAATCTCGAGTGCAGGAATACAACTTAGGAAAAAACATATTCAATTCAGACACAAACACTCACGACAAGATATCATGAGATAAATGGTTCAGTGTCCATGCAGCAATTACCAACCAAGAATTTTACCATGTTACAAATTCTGTTTAATTTCAAATTTCATTGTTGGAACAACTTTACTTCCGATAACATTACTATACTACAACCAACAAGAACAATATTTCTCGAATATAACTGTTACACAATTACTTCGTCTTACTATGTTATTTTTCAGAGTACTTTAAACGACAGAAAAACATAATGCTTCAATTGTAAACGTGTAAACGTCTACTAAGTCTACTTCGCTTGAATAAAGTTGAACTTGAATTTAGAAATATCTATGTATGCAATTAATTCTGCGGCGTATTGACATTGACAAAGTGTTACATTTAATTAAACATTTAATTAATAATTCTTCAATCGGCAAGTGCAGTTAAGGACAATCACTCCAAAACCCTAGACTATAAAAGAATGTAATGTTATATATATATATATATATATATATATATATATATATATATATATATATATATATATATATATATATATATATCCTTTTTATCGCACTCTCATCAGTTCTTATCTTTTACACTCTCGCTTTTATTCGCCAAACACAATTACTCATAAACATTTATCAAATTTTCCTTTCATGCCATAAATCGAAGGTTTAAGTGGAATTATACATAATTTTTTGTTACTCAGTTATTATCATCATTATTAGGTGTATGATATCATTTCCTTTCAACGAATCTGTTTAACTGTCTACATTCTTTATATAGTGTATAATACCTATATGATCCGGCATGTTGTACATTATCTTTTGATGTCTCATGATAAATATATGGAGCCATTGGTTTTAATTGACAGTTTAAAAATAATTTGAGTACACTTTTCTTGTTCATCGTTAGTTACAAAAATTACTTGTACGTGGTTATTATCTCAAATTGAGTACAACGCCTTCTTCATGTCAAAGTCGTAAATTATCATCAACCCACACTCAATGATTTGATTGAGTATAAAAATAAGTGAAAAGAATAGTGACTCCATTCATTTGTCATTCACAGATTACTCTTGCTGCTTCTGTTCCATATCTGAAGAGTCACCTTTGTGGGCTAACGCTTCCAACTTTGAAGTAAGGATTTAAATTAACACTTTTTACCAAACCAAGCCCGAAATTTCTGTACTTTGCTTTAATTCCTTTTGGAAGAATATTTATCAGCACTGCTTAAAGCATTCATTTTAAAACTTTTTCAAAATTATTTATTATAAGCCTCGAGTATAATATTCTTAAATGTTTTGACAGAATAAATCAACATGTCTCAACTCTTGGGTACGAAAATCGAACAGAAGGCAACTTTGTCCAGTGTTTCTGTTTCTTGGAAGCAGGGATCAGTTATGGGCATTGGAGGCGATAAATCACAAATGTATAAGGTCTACATGTACAGTTTGTCTGGTAGTGAAGAAAGTAACCTTCTTGTGTTTGTTCAAGATAATATGGATATACCAAAATCAGTGACCATTGACAAAAGGTTCGTAAATTTATTACCAATTACGTAAATTGCATGTATGTTTATATTTCTTGTAATTAGTTCTTAATTAATAATAATAATTAATAATTAATAAATTATAATTAATTCTTAATTAATAATAATAATTAATAATTAATGAATTATAATTAATTCTTTATCGCTAACAATGGAAAACAATATCTATGTAGCTTTCAATTCGGCTGTCAGAATGGAAACGTGTTTTTGGTACTTCATGATAAATCTCGAACACCTTATCAATACCGATTTGTTGAGAACCAAAACTTGGTGGCTCAAATGGCAAAGTTTGCAAACAGCATGTCAAAGAATTGGACCAACGGCTACGATTTCTCTTGGGCTGTTGGAGAGTATCTCAGAAACTTTTAATGTAACGTGAAAATTGTTACATTTGAACAAAATAAAATCCTTAACCTGTTAACAAAAATTATTTAAATTGTAAAAAAGATTATCTAAGGAATTTTTAATGCATATTTAGATTTGCAAATGGAAGGAAATGCTTATTATATCCAGTAATTGGCGTTTTTGTAAATCTGATATCTGATTGTCTAAACTACATAGTTGGAAATTTTTTAAGTAGTTACAATGCGCATCATCAATTTAAGTCGTATTATGACTACCTAACACCTAATGTCATTTGTGTTAATATTGCATGAAGAGTATACAGGCACTCAATGCAGTAGAAAATTTACTTATAGTAAAACAATTAAAGTTATACTAAACATTACTATTGAAGCGGACCGTTTGTCCAAGTTTTATATCTGCCCCTTGGGCGTGTATGGTTCAGTATGTCAAATGAAGGGATGCCACTGCACAATGCTGTCTAACTCTAAGACTGACTGTCCCTCTCTAATGACGATTTCTAGATGCTAAAAAACTGTCGACTGACAAGCAAACTAGATCAGAATTAGTGCTTTTATTTAAGGCACTAATCAAATCAATTTTTACAATTAAATCAATTTCTATAATAATATAAAATATTATTTTCGGGGAGTCACTTTCCGCGTGGCACACTTGCTCGACTGCTTCAATGCAACTACTGGCTTCTCTTCTTTCTTTCCCTTCTCTTTCGCTCGCTTCTGCTTGTCGTTCTGTTGTGGCGCAAACTTCAATTTTCGACGACATACCACCCCCAGTGATGGAACTCTGGGGTCATCCACTAAATCTTGCTCAACGTCGATAACAAAGAGTTTCGCCGCTGGTCTTCGTAGGATCCCTGACTGCGTCTTTACATCAGCAACTCGAACCCTTCCGTCTTTTCCGGGGAAAACATCCACGATTCTTCCTCGTGGCCAATTGTTTCTCTCGGTATTTCCGTCTACGATGAAAACAAGGTCGTCAATCTTGAGTGGCGGCGTTGATTTCATCCATTTCTTCCTTCTAGTCAGTGTTGGTAAATATTCTCGAACCCACCTCTTCCAGAAGTGGTCGGCGAGTCGTTGCGCGATTCTCCACTGCTTCCGGAGACAAAGGTCGGCATCCATAAATACTCCTGGCACCGCCACTCCACTTGATCTTCCAATTAGGAAGTGATTTGGCGTCAGACTTTCCTCCTCATCACGGTCCATAGAAACTGGGGTGAGAGGGCGGCTATTAACCATGTGCTCCGCTTCAGCAAATAGCGTCTGAAGAATTTCCTCTTTCGGGGCTCGTTCCTTTAGTGTCGTTTTCAATGCTATTTTGACGGATCGCACTAATCTTTCCCAGCAACCACCAAAAAATGGGGAGGACGGTGGTAGGAATCGCCATTCGATTCCCCTCTTACTCATCTCTTGATTAAGCTTTTCTTGGTCAAAATCTTCCAAGGCTTTCTTCATCTCGTTGTCTGCTCCGTGGAAGTTCGTTCCATTGTCGGAGTGTATTTCCTTAGGGCATCCTCGACGTCCAATGAATCTTCGGATGGCCATAATGGCAGAGTCTGTCGAAAGAGACGCTGCAATTTCAAGGTGGACGGCTCTGGTCGTCATACATGTGAAGAGGACTCCGTATCTCTTCTCTCGTCGTCGTCCAATTGACACTTCCATCGGGCCGAAGTAGTCAACACCAGTTATGGTAAATGGTCTTACATATCTTGTCAGTCTAAATACTGGAAGTTCTCCCATTTCAGGAATCCGTGGCTTGGCGTCGGAAATTCTGCACTCCTGACATTTCTTTCTAGCTTCCTTCACTGCGGGTCTTAATCCGATGATCCAGAAACGCTGTCTTAATTCATTCATGATTAGTTCATAACCATGATGTCCAGCTTGAACATGGTAGTGCATGATCACTAATCGAGTGTAAGGATTCTTGGCATCCAGAATCACTGGTCTTCCAAAGTCATCGCAGACTGCCGGGGCTTTCATCGTTCTTCCTCGCATCCGCAAGACTCCATCTTCATCAATAAATGGCGACAACAAGGCCAATTTACTGGATTTTGGCAGAGATTTTCCTTTCCGCAACAATTCCAGATCTTCTCCAAAGCTTTCTGATTGCGCCAGCTTCCACCATGAAATTTCTACACTCTTGATTTCAGCAGGGGTCAGATAACTCGCAGATATTGGTTTTCCTTTCTTCAATTTTGCAATAAGATTATTTGCAAATCTTCTTGTCCAGGCAGAGGAACGAATCAGATTCCACCAGGACGAAAAGTCAGTCACATTAGGAAATGTTTCATAAATTCTGTCTCGGTCATTTGGAGGCGCTTCCACAATTTGATTCACAAATTCTGGTTTCAGTTCCAAGTCTCCAACGTTTACTTCACGAGATACAGTCTTCTCCTTGGGCCAGTCAGTTTCGTCCAATTTCAAAAATGCTGGTCCATTGAACCATCGGCTATTTGGAGAAAGTTCAGATGGCTCTACATCCCGGGTGGCTTCATCAGCAACGTTTTCTGAAGTCGGCACCCAATTCCACTTGTCTACATCTGTCGTTTCTAAGATTTCACCCACCCTGTGGGCTACGAATGGCTTGTAGTTTCTGGCATCGGATTTCAGCCAACACAAAACAGTCTTGGAGTCCGTCCAGAAATACGTAGCATCAATTTTCAGTTCATGTTCAATTTTAATAGTCTGGGCGAGGCGGCTTCCCATCAACGCAGCTTGCAGCTCCAGCCTCGGAATACTCATAGGTCGTAATGGTGAGACTCTGGATTTCCCCATCACGAATCCTGTCTTGATCTCGGCTCCAGTGTTAACACGTAAATATGCCACTGCGGAAAAAGCCTTTTCGCTGGCATCACAGAATATATGTAACTGTGTTGACACGGCGTCGTCAATGTCATTACAGTAGCATCTCGGTATGCGGACTGCAGTCACTCCAGTTAATTCTTCAATCCAGTTTCTCCACTTCTCGTTGAGGCTGTAGGGTATTTCGTCGTCCCATCCAACTCCACATCGCCAAATATCCTGCATCAGAATTTTGGCTTTCACGATGAAGTGGGTAAGGAATCCAAGGGGGTCGTAGACTGACATCACCAGCTGCAATACTTCCCTCTTGGTAGGTATTTTAGTTCCATTTAGAATGTCGGCTTTCACTCGTTGAAATTGGCATGCGAAGGTGAAAGTGTCGGTGTTCGGGTTCCACTGAAGTCCAAGAACTCTTTCAGTAGGCAGTTCTGACTCCAGATTCAAATCTTTATTTTCAGTCGAACGCAACTCAGGGGGATTTGCTGTAGAACTCCACGAGAACTGCAGCTCCAATTTCTCAAGTCGAATCCTCCTCTGCGTTGCACTTCGATAATATCTTTTATCAAATTAACGGCACTATCTTCATTCCGACAACTATCCAGAAGATCGTCAACGTAGTGGCGCTTGATGATAGCTTCAGTTGCTTCTGGAAATTCATCTCGGAATTCTTCTGCATTCCTATTTTTGCAGATTTGAGCTAGGCTCGGTGAGGATGTCGCTCCAAATGTCATGACCGACATCTCGTACACTTCAGGTTCTTTCTTCCGTTCCATGGCTCTCCAGAGGAAACGTTGGGCAGGTAAATCTTCCTGTCGAATTAACACTTGATGAAACATCTCGCGGATATCCGCAGTAAATCCGATGTTTCTCTGTCGGAACTTGAAGAGGACTCCAACCAATGAACACAATAAGTCTGGTCCCTTCAGAAGTTCGTCGTTAAGGCTGACCCCATTGCTTTTGGCGGCGGCATCAAAAACAAGGCGAATCTTTCCTGGCTTACTAGCTTTCGTCACAGCAAAATGGGGCAAGTACCAGGTCTTCTCATTTTCAATTTCAGCTTCGGTCGGTGACAGCTTCCTGGCATATCCCTTTTGCAGATACTCCTCAATCTTGCTACAGTATTTTTGAGCAAATTCAGGATCACGATCCATTTTCTTTTCCATGGAGGTGAGTCGTCTCCGGGCATTTGTTTTACTTTCTGGTAAGCAAACATCATCACTTCTCCACAGAAGTCCCGTCTCCCACCTTTCTCCAATTCGGCGGGTAGTCTTGTCAATGGTCTCCAAGGCGCGGGTTTCTTCCTTTGATTTAGGTAGGCTTGGTAGAATCATAACTCCAAAGTTCTCAGTTCGGAATTGTTCCTTCATCAACTGATGTAATTCATCATCTGTCTGGTCATCGTACAATTTTGATAAAGATGAGGCAGCACAGATCTCTGTCTCGAACAGCTTCTTAGTCATCTGTAACGAGTCGTAGTCATTTTTATTGACAATTCTTGCGTGCATACATCGGTCATCCACGCGTCCACGAAATTTCGTTGAATTTCCGTGCAGAACCCATCCCAATTTTGTTCGGGTGGCGATAGGTGCATCTCTCGGACCCTCCAGTAATTGTCTTGCAGCAATCAGACTGGCATTGTCTTGTCCGATGAGTATGGTCGGTTTTGCATTTTGTAGATTGACAATTGGCACACTAGACAGGTAAGACCACTTCTTTGCCAATTGCCGGGCATCTACTGATTGGGCTGTCAAGTCAAGTGTAGGCATCGTACGTACATCTTTCAGTAGAAAGTTCTTGCTCTTGTCAGCTCCCACAATAGTCAATGACACTCGGATAGATTCCAATTCCTCGTGTTCTGCATCCTTAACCCACTTCATCCGAAATGGATCCTTTGGGCCGTCTAGTCCCAACTTCTTCGCTATGGCAGCATCCAATAATGTTGTCGTTGACCCGTCGTCCAGTTCCGCATAAGTAGAGATAGAGCCAGCTGGTCCAATTAAAGTCACTGGTAATATCTTCAGAAGTACCACTTTTTCACAGCCACTGGAATATTTCACTTCTTCGGTTTTCACTACTGGTACTGGCGGCTCCTTTATCGTTTTGTGGAGGAGATAATGGTGTGGTGATTCACAGCCATCCTTCCCACAGGGGCTCTTGTCCTCGCAGTTGCTAGTTCGATGTCCACTCCGTAGGCACCGAAAACAAAGCTTTTCTTTCGTCACAAATTCCCATCTTTTATTTTCGTTTAGTCGGATGAATCCTCTGCACACGTCAATTTCATGTCCAATTTTTCCATCGAACCCACAAATATTGACGGCGGCACAACTCTCGATGGTAGTACGCGTTATATCCTTACCACGATTATTGCTTTCTTTCCTATTTCTTTTATCGTCTTTTTCATTTTTGGAAGGCTTACTTGACGTTTTCAAACGGCTAGCAGCTTTGGCAATGTTGCTCATCCAATCTGAGAGATCCTTCAAGTCAGGTGAGGCTTCTTTAGTCAGGCAGAACGTTCCCCACTGCAATTTCAGATTCCCAGGTAGCTTCTCAACTAACTCTTCAATTAATTGAGGGTTTGTCAAGTGTCCTTTTTCTTTCAAGTTCTCCATTGTTGTCACTAAATTCACTATCGCACATGAAAAGTCCACAATGGTTTCCGGTTTGTCTTCCTTCGGGGAGACGGCTTGCTTGGCTTTGTCAATGCAGATACGAACAATATCTGCCGGCTTTCCAAATAACATTTCCAATGTCGATATGGCACGATCGACATTTTCTGGCACTGTCAGTAGAGCTTGCACTGAGTCCTTGGCTCTTCCTTTCAGGGCTTTATGCAGTCGCAGCATATTTTCGTCTGGTCCGAATCCACAACTGTCAGTTGTACGCTTGTACATGCTGTAGAATGTCGGCCAATCTTCGGGGTCTCCCCAGAACTGTGGGAGTTCTTTGGCAAATGACTGTCTTGCCACAAATGTCTTCAGGTCTCCACCCCCAGTGGCTGTCTTCGTTTGAGACTCAGCAAGGACGGTTATGGCTTTAGCCATCAGGTCCATAGCACTAGGACTAATATTATTATTATTCGGTGACTCACTACGTACCGGTGATGGCGGAGGCTGTCTTGCCACATCTTCCATCCAATCTTCCACTCGGTCACGGCTATGGTCAGCGTCGTTGTCATTTTTTGACTGTCGATAGGCACTCACAAACTCGTCTTCTGAGCTGAGAGGTGGCTCTGATTCCTCTTCTTCGTTGATTCGGGCTTTTTGAAGCTCCAATCGTTTCAACGTCAGTCGTTTTCTTCGCTGGAGGAGTTTGGCGGCTGCTTCCTCTTCCAGTCTGAATAATTCTTCTTCAGCTTCCAGTTCAGCTTCCAATTTTCGGCGGTACAACTGACTGGATGTCGTCTTGACAGAGCTGGATTTTCTGCTTTTGGAGACACTACTTTGTACGCTGGATGTTGAGTTGGCCACTTCCGGTTCACTGGATGACAACTCCAACATTTCTTTCCTTCGCCGCCGTGGGCTCTCCAATCGGTTGAATTCGGGATTATCCCCCGCCAGTCGTCGGCTCTGGCGTTCTGGTTGTTGTAATAATGCAGCTCTTGATGGCTTCATTGTCGTCACTGTCACTGTTTCCTTAGGACTGTTCATCTGAGATCGAAGGACCATGAAGCGGACCGTTTGTCCAAGTTTTATATCTGCCCCTTGGGCGTGTATGGTTCAGTATGTCAAATGAAGGGATGCCACTGCACAATGCTGTCTAACTCTAAGACTGACTGTCCCTCTCTAATGACGATTTCTAGATGCTAAAAAACTGTCGACTGACAAGCAAACTAGATCAGAATTAGTGCTTTTATTTAAGGCACTAATCAAATCAATTTTTACAATTAAATCAATTTCTATAATAATATAAAATATTATTTTCGGGGAGTCACTTTCCGCGTGGCACACTTGCTCGACTGCTTCAATGCAACTACTGGCTTCTCTTCTTTCTTTCCCTTCTCTTTCGCTCGCTTCTGCTTGTCGTTCTGTTGTGGCGCAAACTTCAATTTTCGACGACAACTATACAATTTATAATTACTTCATTTTATATGCTGTAGATCAGGAACGTATCCAGTAGGGGGCGGGAGGCGCAGCGGCACCCCCTAAATATGAGAAAAAGAAAGATTTTTTTCAAAAAAGGCCAAACATTGCAAAAAAAATTTCGCGCTTATGTATTATTTTTGACATTATTTTTGGTTGCGCCCCCCTTGACCAAATTTCTGGATACGTGCCTGCTGTAGATTATCAAAACTCAAAGGATTTAAGTCAGTAGTCAGCATAACAACACTTATCTGTAATTGAGTTTAAATACTGGAGCATTAAAACTTTTACACAATATTATCATCAGTTCATATCACAAATCGTATAGCCTTGGTTTTCTCAACAAACACAGCACGCAACTCATTAAAAGTTATACATTTTATACATACTCGATGTACTATATAATTCACATTAATGTCTATGTTTATATTGCTCCAATTTCAATAAGATTACTCTGGTTTCAAAATATAAGTATATCAGAAATTAAATTAAGTCAAATCCGCGAACAGCTGGGCTACGTGCTTTATAATTATAGAGTTTCAGTTATACGAAAGGCAAAAAAGTCTGCGTAGTGTTTGAATTCGCATTTTGTTTTATAGAGTGACTGAAAGTACAATAACTGAAATATGGCAAAATTACTTACGGAAAATCTTGTTCCCCTTACTGAAACATTGTCTCATATTACACCTATACTCAACCGTTTGCAAGGACGAAAGTATCCAATAATTACTTTGCATGATATTGAAGTTATCGTAAGTATAATTAAATAAATAAATTTATCCTTTGAAATATAAAATTGCAATTATTTGCATGTGCAAATATTGATCTATTCATCAAAATAAATTTAAGAATAGCAAACCAACGTCCTTGGAACAAAACACAGCCTTAGTACATCTCATGATGAAAAAGAGCGACGAAGATATTTTCTCTTTTTTGGATATTCTTCGTAGTGTTGGATATCAAGATCTAGTAAATAAAGTTTTGAATTCTGCCGATAATCGTGACCTAGAAGGCCAAAGTACTACCAATAATAATAATATAGCATCCAGTCATCCCGTAGAAAAACGTAAGTTGATTTATATATTCGGTTATAAACATTACAAGATGTCTAAAGTAGAAATAAGTACCTTGAAAAATCAAGGGATCCTAGTAAATCATTTATCATTATTCACAAAGCTTTTATTTTAAAAGTGAATTTTATGAACTGGATCATTGTTGTATTATATAATATTATGCAATATTTACTACAACTAATTAATGCTTCCTCTCGCAGCATATTTTAAAGCGAATATATAATTCCAACTTCATTATTAATCTTTTCAAAATAATTTTCATAGTCAGTTCACAAAATAGGGATTTCCAAAAAAAGTTGTTAACAAAATGGTGTTGTCAAAAAGGGGTAGTCCCCTTTAAATTTGACTGGTTGCTATAAATACAACTAAAATTAGCTAACAATATAGATTTTTGTTGACAGAATTCATCGAAATGGCCCAACTCTTTGGTGTGAAAATCGAAAGGATGACAACCATGTCTAGTGTTGTAGTTTCTTGGAAACAGGGATCGTTTCTGGGGATTGGAGGTGACCGGTCGCATGAGTATAAAGTCTTCATTTACACTTTGTCCAACAGTTCAGGAAGTAACATTCTCGTGTTTGTACAAGATAATATGGATATACCAGATTCATTGAACATAGACAGAAGGTCTGTAAAAAGAATCAGTTTTATGGTTTTTAAATCAAAACCTAATTTATGCTTTTACAGATTTTTTTCAAAAAAGTTAATTTATGTAGATTTCAATTTGGCTGTCAGAATGGAAATTTGTTCTTGGTTCTTCACGACAAATCTCGAAGACCTTATCAAAACCGATTTTTCGAGAACAAAAACTTGGCGGCTCAGTATGGAAACAGCTTGTCAAAGAATTGGACATCCACCTACGATTTATCATGGGTTGTTGGAGATTATCTCAGAGATTTTTAGTGTAACCTGATAACGCTTGTGGTAAGTGAATAAAATGAGAATATTGGATATATAATTATTTCGACATAAAATCTTTTGTTGAAAAATTTAAAATGTCGAAAATGAAGTAACAGCAATCATAATTTTAGCTATAATTATATTTGATTTTATTGTCTTAGTTAAATTGTTGAATAAAATGTTGATTACTCGAGTGTGGTTCTGGTTGTCAATACAATGCGGAGTCACATAGATAATATTTTCGCAATGAAAACTAAATGATAAAACAATGTATAATATCGTTTGTAGTTTGTCATTTTGTATTTATTAGTAAAAAATGATACTTCATAAGCAGTAATTACAGTTTGATAGCATTTATTTTTGATTTAATTGTTATTAATATTTCTATATAGCCTTTTCCAATGTTCGGTCTTCCGTCAAACTTATTGAGTTTTGTATTGTTAGCCAGCAACAGCACAACAACCGCATACTGAAGGGGTATAACAGCATTGAGGATTGGAGCCACTGCAGCAATAAATACTAGAGCACTGGGTAAATCACAAAAGTTAATGATAATAATATTTAATATATAACATTATCATTAATTAAATAAAATTCAGTTGCTATCGTTTTTCACAAACTATTCGTCCAATCATTCAGCGAAAAGATCTTTCGACAACCATTTTCACATTTTTAGTCATACTAATTGCAAAACAACACAATAGTTTATTTGTAGCTCTCAGTATCATAATTCTACCCGCCAGCCGCCAGGCATTGAAAATTTTTGATTCCCTGGTTACTGTGGAAATCATGACCAATTTTGAGACTCATCTACAAAAATTCTATCAAATAATCTGCCAGGTTGCTTGAAAATTTAAATCGTTGGAAATAATTTTGATTGGACTTTAAAAAAATTTTAAAAAATTTGAATTGAATCTGGAACTTTCAAACTATAGCAAAAAATATTGGAGTTGCTAATAATATTTTTATTACAATAGACCACAAGGATTGCTTTTCCTAACTGGAATTTTGGATAATCCATAGTTTTTTAATTAGGCATTGGAAATCCACCCACATTAAAGTTAAAGGTTATACAAGACATACATCCACATTAAATTATTTATATAAATATGTCCCACGATGTTTTAAGAAGCTACATTGCCCATGTCAAACTGCTTATAACTACAAGTTTTTAATTTTAATTTTGTACCGGGCTACTGCAGATATAGCATTGTTGTTGTAATCTTGCTGCTATTCCTGAAATGCTGGGGGCCATTGTTCCATTAGTGCCAGAAATGTTAGCAGCCCGGCTATAACTTTCATTATTTTCTGAAAGTACCCCGACCAGTAACATTGACATCATCAAGCTGAAAAAAGTTAAACTTTAAGCCAAATAGTTTTGGAAAAATAAGTGTAATAACTCGTATAGAACCATTGAATATTGACCTTACCTTTTAAGGATTGCCATTTTTGATTATTTTGATGGTTTGGAATTTTTGAATGTTTAAAGAACACAGCCTGGTAATTTTCGGAGCAGCTAAGCGACTTATGTTTGAGTTTCTTTAAAGACGAGTTGAGTCAGAATGTCCTATTGTGGGAAGTCGGATGTTTTATACTCGAATAATTATTCAAATTGCTAATTTGGACGTGTTGGGAATAAATTTGTTCGTAGAATGCATAATAACATTTGCAATTACTTTAATAAAATTAATTATGGATGCCCACGTATGAAATACTGAAACTCACATATTTATTTAGTAATTTCCTGATACGCAATAAACCCACAGCCAAAGAATGACGGATTAAAAACTATAAAGGAGTCTTTTTGAGATTTTTTCCATTTTTCGATTTTGGGAGGCAGTAAACTCTATAATCTTAACCATATAATATGCAACGCGGCAATTTTATATTTCGAATTGACATAAAACTTTAAGTTTAAACACAGGTTTCGGCTTTATGAACCAAGAGCCACTTACAGTTTTACAAAATTTCTAACACAAATAATAAGGCTTCCCATATTATTTATTTGTTATGTAGCTTACACCTGTTAACATGCCATGCATACTTATCTTGTGAGGCGAATAATTCATGTTAAAACAGTTTAAAATAGTAAAAAAGCTGCAGAGATATTATAAATTTGTAGTGGTTGACCTTGATCAGCCACTCCTCCAGTCAATGGGGTGTATAAACAATTTTAGTCGTTATAAGCAAGTTAGTTTCAATGAGCCTTTCCGATTTTGAACGAGCTATTACACCATTTTCTACGATTATATAAATAAAAGCTAAGACCATTTTAAATTTCAAAAGACGCCCACTTGCATGGTATGTGGCCGATTTTGCCCATTTTAAAACTCGATTTTAATTTCCGTTCCATCCTCAAATGACACACAGAAAGTTTGAACCAATTATCTCCATTCTTAAGTTATTGTGCTAACAACAGACGGACAGACAGATTGGCCATTCCTATAAAGCAGCTCTGCCACTTAATTATTAAAAAATGTCATGCTTTAGCGGGTAAGTAAACTGCTTAATATATTTGTCAAAAGTAGTAGCAGACGGTGGTATATGCATGTACTAAAACATTGTTACAATTTTTACGTCATTGCACTTTGCAAATCACAAAACTATTATATTGATGCAATTTTCTTAAAACCTAAGAGTTCAGTGACTTATGAGATGCAGCATGCCTACCCTAACCCTACATACCTAGTTATCTCATTATAAACTTGAGGCAACATGTTTGTTTAGATTACATTTGTTGTCGTCAACCTAAACGATCAACAACATTATATTAATGCTGAATACTTCTCTTTATACTATATCATCCCAATATCTTAATAGTCATAAAAATGACCAAGCTCTGGTCTGAATTAGTTAACTTAATTAAATGGTTGCCTTTATTTTCTTTAATGTTAACGGTAAGGCCCATGAATTAGGTTCACCTTCTTTAATAATGTAACTCATCTTAATAATGTCATCCAACAGAAAGCAGTAATTATATAGCGGTATGGAACGAAACATCACAAAAATTTATGTCCATTTAATTTCATGTAAAGCGCAATCAGTAAATTCTTTGTTGAGATTCGGAGACTGAATTTGTGCAATCTGATTAGTACTATACTAGTACCCATTAACTAGAACACAATTAAACAGGGCCGCAAAATTTCGGGGGGGGGGGCGTCAAATTCTAAAGTATATATACTATTTTCTCGCAAAGTGCGAAAAATTTTTGGAATATCCTGCGGCACTGCAATTAAAATAGGTAAAAAAGTAAATTAATTCAGCAGTTTGTTTAATATAAATTTGGTACGTATAAAAAACTAACTGCATCCAACACCAGCCGTCTCAACCCTGCACACAAATAATGATGCATATTATATACATATACAAGTGTTCGTTCATTAACTCTTATACTTCCCGTTATTATCTTCATTTAATAAAGTTTTAATGATATTTGTAAATGCAAACTTTAATGAACGCAGTGTCTTCAGTCTTCAACAATCACCACTTTTTATGATATAAAACGTCGCAATTTAAACTTTGGTGATTCTTGTTATTTTTAAATCTTTTCGATGTTTTCCTTGCCATTTTATTCGTTCATTATCATTATCTATATCCGGGATTGCTTTTTTCTGTTTTAGTGTTTCATTGGAGTTTAAGCGGAACTGTAGATTTACAAAGTTCATGATACCCAAACAAACATTACCAATTCTTATGTACTAGTATAAACTGTACCGCTAAAAGTAAATATTTGCAGTTTCGCAGAACAAAGGTCAATGTAATTGTTATTGGGCTCAATGAACAGTAATTTCTAAACATCATTAATTAACAATTAATTAATTTAATTATGGATTTGTTAAACATAGATCATAAATATTGAATTCGAATTAATGTTGTAGTTAGTTCATTTCCCATCTAACCTTATTGTAATTAAGACTGTGCTTCTTATCGTTATAAGGCTGACTGATTTGGATAATAATTTATAAACAAAACTACCAACGCTAAAAAATCGGCAATTTTTGTAAATTAAGTTTATATTAAACAACGAATACATAAAATGTAATAAATAGTTATTCATAGATATCTGAATGTGGTCAATAATCCCTAAATAAATATTAAAAGTAATGCGTACTATCCGGATATATGCCAAAATTATTTGTCACGCGCACACTTACGTAGTTTTAATGAATAAAACTGCAATTACCAGTAGCAGCGCTCAAAGTATACAATATAATAATATTTTCTGTTGGAAAAACATAAATGACTCTATTGTGATATCAGATAATTGCCACACATTAAATAACAGTAGGCAAATTAAGTTTCCCAATGCAAATTAAAGTGTATTTACACAATTCATACTGGATCGTTGTCATGGTAAACTTCTTTCCACAGTTCTTAGGAAGGCCTTTGGATATATTGCCTACAGGAGAAGCCACAAATTCTTTAAAGCACAAAATGATATACTCGGAGCAAAAATTTTCTCTACCTAAT
This sequence comes from Tomocerus qinae, assembly GCA_020055645.1. Lineage (NCBI taxonomy): Eukaryota > Metazoa > Arthropoda > Collembola > Entomobryomorpha > Tomoceridae > Tomocerus > Tomocerus qinae. The sequence goes on along the minus strand of CM034546.1, from coordinate 44,054,260 downwards.
AAAACTTCATCAACAAATTACTTTCAAAACTCTATTAAAAGAAAACGTCGAGAATCGCCATCTCAAACGAAGGTATATATAAGTACATATAAATATTATTTAAAGTTTTACCGCTGAAGCTAAAAGGAAATTACCAGTAAATCCAGATTTGCGATATATTTCCTTCCACCACCATTAGCCGCAAAGGCAAATTGCTTGGAATTATTTCATGCAAAGTTTTTTTTCTTTTAACTTTTAAAGTTTTATTTTTTAAATAGGTATCTCTAAACACTAGTATGGATTTTATTGAGGAAGCTCTTGTGGTAATAAATAAATTCCGGTAAGACAATGTTCTAGGTCTTTACTTTATGTGTGCATACACTTTTTGTATTTAAACATTAAAGTTTTGCTTTTATTGTGATCCACTACATTTTCAGACGTGTAAATGAGTTCATGGGTGGAAATTCATGAAATTTTTCACACATTTCTTCTTTTCTATTTTATTTTTTACTTAAATTCTGCTATTTCTGCTTAAGTATATTAAATGAACCATGTCAACCGAATGTAAAACAATTGTGGAGACAGTCATGAATGGCGAACTTACATGACACTTTACAGCATAACATATTTCCAATGTAACTTAGACCTTTTCAGCTTGCATGGCTTAATTTAACAATCAATTTTCTAAATGGATTACCTAAAACTGTTTAAAGATGTCCAGAACCTGGGTGACATTCATTTTAGTTTTTTGTATTACGTAAAGTGTATGCGATTTTGTTGTCCATTTTCAAATTCGACACTACTATTCTATTTATTAAACATGTAGCAAGTTTGTCCTAATTATCCCAAATTGTTGTTGATCTACCACTCTAACATCCGGATAGAAGGTTAGCAATTGTCTCACAGCCCGTTCTAAAACCATTGAATCCAAAAGGTTCCTATTTGAAGTCAGGAAAATAATTATATGATTTCGGCATTTTGGAAAATCGTAAACATATAACATAAATGGCATAAATAAAGGAACCGGGCCCGCATCAGAAAAGAAAATTCGGGGGGAGGGGGGTACCTAGAAAAAATACCATAATTTTTGCGCAAAACTTTTAACCAGACCGGTTTTTTGACAAAAATTTCTTTATTTTTCTCGAATTCGGTGAGGATACGTGCCTCGGTGCCCTCGAGCTGCGGCCTTGTAGATGAAAGACAAGGAAGCACACAGCACACATGTATTTTTGGAACTTGTGTTTGTAAACAAGAAATAAAAATTGAAATTACTTTTGCATGTATTTCCATACCCAAATTTAAAATTTTCAAACAATTTTCAGGAGATTTTCTGTAGTCACATTAAAGTATACCGTATTTAGAAGTCGATTTTGTAAGTGCAGTCTTGTATTCAATTCAAATCCTCACAACATCAAATCCCATTAATTGTGTCCAGGCACGTATCCAGAGCAGGTAGCTCCTCGAAATTCCAAATAAGAGAAGGCTTTTTGCCAAAAATGTGTAAAAATTGAAAAAAAAGTTTTCGTCAACATAACACTGTTTAGTGTGACCCCTCCCACGCTTGGATAAAATGATTTAATAATTTGACCACCACCACCTCAAACAGTCCAGCAGCAGCTAGATACTCTTAGCAGAATATAACATTATCGAAGGCTAGACAATTGTCATTTTTTGAAACTTTGAAATTTAATAGCTCCTCCTATAGAGTAGTAAATTGTAGAAAAAATGACCAACAAAACGTTATTTTATTTTTTTCCTCGTTTTTACTCATATGAAATTATTTCGTTAACAAACACATACAAAATACGTGCCTGATTGTGCTTTCTATGCACAACATTGCGTCTGAGAATCGCATGAGTTCCTTAGGTTTCCCACAAACAAATATATTATATTATTATATGAACTAGAGTTGATCAAAATCAGTTTTAGTGAAGGCTTAGTCCTTCATCTAATTTGCTTACTCTATATTTTGTGTTTTTTGGGGACTAACTAAAAGATAAAAGAAACAACGAGTGCCTAATAAATGTAAACAATATGAGAGCGTGGTCGATATCGAAATAGTTAACGTAATTGACACGGGCAATGTTAAACATTAAAAATAAAAAAGTTAATTTGTATAAAATTATTTAATTGTAATTTAAACAAATAATAAATAGACATTTTTGTTGCAGGGCTCTTCACAGTGTACCACCATTAAAAGTTAATTTCCAAGTAAGTTTTTTATTAACACAACCGAATCAAAGTGCTAACAATGAATAAAAATAGTTTTATTAAAAACGAGAAAATTGTGTACAAAGTAATTGTGTTTGAGGCACAACTAGATGACGTTGGGAAATGGTGCACGTATTAATTTAGTTTTCTGCTTTGGTCGAGCCAGAGTAACAAAATGTTATTTTATTGAATATATTAATTATAACACAACTAATCATTGGTAGATTGATTTGATAACCGTTTAGTACATACACTCCGTTTCGGTATAGTAAAATTTTGAAGTGGTGTCTTTAGCATTGAATCCATAATGCCAATAGAAAACAATGTAAAAGGAAAACAGCGCATAACGCGACAAAATTGTATTCAAAAAATTTGCCGAGAAGGTGTCGTCAGTCAGAAAAATAGTTTTTTCTATTATTATTATTTATGCCAGTCCCTGTGGTTTATTGTCCGATCATCTAGTTCACCTATTTGCATTCAGACTTTTGCTTAAAAGGGTTTATTCCTTTAAAGGGACACACAAATCTTAATGGACATCCATTATCTACGGAATCGACTGTTGATGCCCGTTCAACCTGAAAGTCATTTTTTCTGCCGATTTTTTTAAATACTAAACTAGTAACATTTTCTGCTGCTTATGTTTTTAACATTGCACTCTATGCAAGTAGTATTTTCAAAATACAGAGCTGTGAACCGAAGGCAGTGGTTTTTATTAATATCAGATATGAAAACAATTCTGACTTGAAATTAATAAAGTACTGCCGCTGGGTAAACAAAGCTGAAAAAATTATAAAACTGATTATTATTTGAATATTTGAATTACAGTTATGTAAAGACTCGGAAGTTTGGGCAAAAGAACTAGGTCATCGATCTGATAAGGAGGGTGCGATATATTTGTCTCACAGTCAAAAATACCAAACTGGCGAAAATGTGTTTGCCTCTAAAATGAACGTTATGACATCTGGAGCTCTGGTAGCTGAAAGTTGGTATTCAGGCTGCACCAAGCACGATTGGGATAAAAATTTCTTTGATGATGAGTCATCTCATTTTACGCAGCTTGTTTGGAAAGAAACCAAGGAAATTGGAATTGGAAAATTCATTTCACCCATTGGGAAAATAACAATTGTGGTAGCACAATTTCTTCCAAGTGGAAATTGGTACTATTATAGCGCCTTTAAGAAAAACGTCTTGGAAATGGTACTAATTAAACCAATTAATTTCATGAATGCCAGTGATTATGATGTAAGCGTACCAAAATCAAACGTAAAAGAATTTTTTTAAAGGTGTCCTTAGGAAATACGACTAATAAATGCTGGATTCAAGATTCTGAGCACAATATAACAAATTTTGGAGTTCATTTCGATGAAAAAACTGGGTTGACGGTTTTTGATATTGAAAAAAATGACAGCATCAAAAATAAAGGTCCAACCAACGAACCCAAATCAATAAATATTACTAACGCTGCAACAATTGCTAATCAACCTGTAGCAATGCCTACAACCGGCAAGGACAAAGACAACCATAATTATATCATTGAAAGTACAGTAAGCTTTTCAAATAGAGCAACGGTTGTAACAACCATAGATAATGAAGCCACGACTATAACTATTGCCACCATTGAAGCTACAGCTACAACAAATCCCACCAATGAAGCCACGGCTATAAAAAACGTAAGTAATGTATCTATGGCTACTTCAAATCTCAACAATGAAAGCAGTGATGCAACAAACATCAACAATGAAGATACAGCAACAACAAAAATCAACACTGGAACTACGGCTATAACAAACATCAACAAAGAAGATGAGATTACAACAAACCTTACAAATATAGTTACTGCTACAATAAGCATAAACGATGAAGTTACAGTTGAAACAATGCTAACCAATGAAGTTCCGGCGACAATAAATCTCACCAATGAAGCTACGGCTGCAACAAACCTCACCGATGGAGTAACGTTATTAGAAGCAATAAAACCCATTGCAAAGCTAAAAGATGCTGAAAAAGAAGCAAAGACAGAAAGCAAAAACACAAAAGAAACCACAACAGCGATTGAGACATCAGAAACGCAAATACAACCAACAATAGAAACACTTGAAGCCACAGAAAAACAAAAAGAAACTACGGAGACTCAAATAAAACCCACAGTAGAAACAATTGATGTTCCTGTAAAAGAAAAAGAGACTACAGCAGGGGTAACAATAACTACTGAAAAGCAAATAACAATAACAACATTAACAATAGAAACTACGGAAATCCAAATACGACCAACAACAGAAGCAGTTGAATCTACTGAAAAATTAATGGAAACCATAGTTCAGGAACTAGAAACAACAGCAAGAACCAATGACACTATGTCAAAAACTAAACCAACAAATAACAAATCAATAGAAACAGCTGAAGAAACAGCTGATCCGGCTAAAAAGCAAATTGAAACAAAAGAAGTGACAAAGCCCACAGGAGAGATAATAGAAACTTCAGAAATTCAAATGGAAATCACATCAAGAGCAGAAACACTTGAAGCTACAATGAAACAAAAAGAAACTACGGAAACTCAAATAAAACCCATAGTAGAAATAATTGATGCTTCAGTAAAAGAAAAAGAGACTACAACAGGGGTAACAAAAACTACTGAAAATCAAATAACAAATGCAATATTAATACTGGAAACTACGGAAATCCAAATACAACCAACAACAGAAGCAATTGAATCTACTGAAAAATTAATGGGAACCCCAGTTCAAGCAATGGAAACTACAGCAACAACCAAAGACACCATGTCAAAAGCAAAACAAACGGATAACAAATCAATAGAAACGGCTGAAGCTGCATTAAATACGGCTGAAAAGCAAATAGCAAATACAACAGGAACTATAGACACTACAACACTAGCAATAGAAACAACGGCAATGCCCAAACAAGGCACGGTAATAACTGACCAATCAACCGAAGCGACAAAGGAAATAGATACTAGAATGGACACATCTGGAAATCCACAAGCAGCCACTAGTGCAGCAATTGAAATAACTGATAACCAAATAATAAATGCTGTGGAAACAATAGTAACTACGGAATCGCTATCAACAATCGCAGTGGAAACATTGAAAGCTACTGAAAAATTGATACAAACAACTGCAGAAGTACAACCGATTACAATGCTAATAGCACCCACGGTAGGAACAGAAAAAATATCTGTTGAAGCAAAAGATACTACAATCGGATCAAGAGAATCATTAGAGAAGCAAACAGAAACCATAGGCGAAACCACAGATGAAACTGACGAATCAAGTAGTGAGGAATCAATAGAAGAAATTACCGAATCAGAAAATAACAACTCGTCGATAAATCCTGCCAAATCAAACAGTGGGGAGTTAGATCACACTACTACCGAAAAAAGAAATGAAATAGCACCGGGAATTTCATCCGCATCAATTGGTGACAAATTTGATGAGGAAAGTACGGTATCAGTAACTGATATTACAACTGATATAACTACTAAATCAGATGGTGAGGAAATAGATAATAAAACTACTGATTCTATAGCAGAAATAACTTCGCAAAATGGTACTCAATCAAGTAGTGAAGAAGCAAATGACACTACTACAAAAGAAAATCCGGAAAAATCCACAGAAACACAGAAAACACAAAAAACTACAGAATCTAGTAAAAGAACTACGGAATTAAATATTGAAGCTACTGAATCAGGAGTGGATATCATTCAAGCAAGTAATGAAACTACAAAAAGAGGTGATGAAACCACCGAACCAGGTGGTAAAACTACTGAATCAAATGGCGAAACTACCCAATTAAGTGATAAAAATGCCCAACCTGCAGATAAGTCTACCGAGTCAAGTGATGTAACTACCGAATTAACTCGCGATACCAGCAATAAAACCACTACCGAAACCATTAATTCAATCACAGAATCAAGTAATGGAACTGCTGAACCGACGGACGAGACTACTGAATCAAGTGATGAAACTACCGACTCAAGCGACGATACAAATGAATCGAGTGATGAGACTACTGAATCGAGTGACGAGACTACTGAATCGAGTGACGAGACTACTGAATCGAGTGATGAGACTACTGCATCGAGTGATGAGACTACTGAATCGAGTGAAGAGACTACCCAATCTAGTAACGAAAGTACCGAATCGAGTAAGGAGAGTACCGAATCGAGTAAGGAGAGTACCGAATCGAGTAAGGAGAGTATCGAGTCGAGCAACGAGACCACCGGATCAAGTGATGAAACTACTGATTCTACAATTGAAACTATGTTATCGATAAATGAAACTACCGAATTTATTAACAAGTATTCCGAACACAGCAACCAAATATACGAATCTACCACAAACAGTTTTACAGAGGAGTTCACCACTGAAGCAAAACATCGGCCATCAATTACAGTAGAGACTAATACAGAGGAATCAACCATAGAAGACACCAACGTAGAGGAATCATCTACGGACACAGAAAAATCAACTGAAGTAGAAACCAATAAAGAAGAATCAACTGCAGTAGAGGCCAATAAAGTAGAATCAACTACAGTAGAGACCAAAAGAGATGGATCAACTACAATAAAGACCAACACAGAGGAATCAATAACAGTAGAGACGAATACAGAGAAATCGGCTGCAGTGGAGACCTACACAAATGAATCGACTACAGATGAGACCAAAACAGGTAAATCAACTAAAGATAAAACCAACAAAGTTGAATCAACTACAGATGAGTCCAACAAAGTTGAATCAACTACAGATTTGACCAACAAAGATGAATTAACTACAGATGAGGCAAACACAAACGAATCAATTACAGATGAGACCAACACAGAAGAATCAACTACAGAAACATTCACAACCTTGGAGTCAACCACAAAAGAGACAAAAGTAGAATCGACTACAAACAACATTACAACTGAAAAATCAAGCTACGGAAAATCGACAACTAACAAATCCGATACTGAGACATCGACAAAAAACGACTCAACTACTGATGAATCCACAATAAACGGATCAACTACTGAAGAAACCTCAGAATCATCTACTACTGCAGAAACGACAGAATCATCTACTACTGAAGAAACGACAGAATCATCTAGTACTGAAGAAATGACAGAATCATCTAGTACTGAAGAAATGACAGAATCATCTAGTACTGAAGAAATGACAGAATCATCTAGTACTAAAGAAACGACAGAATCATCTAATACTGAAGAAACGACAAAGTCATCTACTACTGAAGAAACGACAGAATCATTTTCTACTGAAGGAACGCCAGAATCATCTTCTACTGAAGGAACGACAGAGTCATCTACTACTGAAGAAACGACAGAATCATCTAGTACTGAAGAAACGACAGAATCTAGAACTGAAGAAATCACTGAATCATCTACTACTGAAGAAACGACAGAATCATCTACTACTGTAGGAACGACAGAGTCATCTACTACTGAAGAAACGACAGAATCATCTACTACTGAAGAAACGACAGAATCATCTAGTACTGAAGGAACGACAGAGTCATCTACTACTGAACAAACGACAGAATCTAGAACTAAAGAAATCACAGAATCTAGAACTGAAGAAATCACAGAATCATTTACTACTGAAGAAACGACAGAATCATCTACTACTGAAGAAACGACAGAATCATCTACTACTGAAGAAACGACAGAATCATCTACTACTGTAGGAACGACAGAGTCATCTACTACTGAAGGAACGACAGAGTCATCTACTACTGAAGAAACGACAGAATCATCTAGTACTAAAGGAACGACAGAGTCAACTACTACTGAAGAAACGACAGAATCTAGAACTGAAGAAATCACAGAATCTAGAACTCAAGAAATCACAGAATCTAGAACTGAAGAAATCACAGAATCATCTACTACAGAAGAAACGACAGAATCATCTAGTACTGAAGAAATGACAGAATCATCTACTACTGAAAAAATCACAGAATCATCTACTACTGAAGAAACGACAGAATCATCTAGTACTGAAGAAACGACAGAATCATCTAGTACTGAAGAAACGACAGAATCATCTACTACTGAAGAAACGACAGAATCATTTTCTACTGAAGAAACGACAGAATCATCTTCTACTGAAGAAACGACAGAATCATCTAGTACTGAAGAAACGACAGAATCTAGAACTGAAGAAATCACAGAATCTAGAACTGAAGAAATCACAGAATCATCTACTACTGAAGAAACGACAGAATCATCTAGTACTGAAGAAATGACAGAATCATCTACTACTGAAGAAATCACAGAATCATCTACAACTGAAGGAACGACAGAGTCATCTACTACTGAAGAAACGACAGAATCATCTACTACTGAAGAAACGACAGAATCTAGAACTGAAGAAATCACAGCTAGAACTGAAGAAATCACAGAATCATCTACTACTGAAGAAACGACAGAATCATCTACTACTGAAGAAATCACAGAATCATCTACTACTGAAGAAACGACAGAATCATCTACTACTGAAGAGACGACAGAATCATTTAGTACTGAAGGAACGACAGAATCATCTACTACTGAAGAAACGACAGAATCATCTAGTACTGAAGAATCGACAGAATCTAGAACTGAAGAAATCACAGAATCTAGAACTGAAGAAATCACAGAATCTAGAACTGAAGAAATCACAGAATCATCTACTACTGAAGAAACGACAGAATCATCTACTACTGAAGAAACGACAGAATCATCTACTACTGTAGGAACGACAGAGTCATCAACTACTGAAGGAACGACAGAGTCATCTACTACTGAAGAAACGACAGAATCATCTAGTACTAAAGGAACGACAGAGTCAACTACTACTGAAGAAACGACAGAATCTAGAACTGAAGAAATCACAGAATCTAGAACTGAAGAAATCACAGAATCTAGAACTGAAGAAATCACAGAATCTACTACTGAAGAAATCACAGAATCATCTACTACTGAAGAAACGACAGAATCATCTAGTACTGAAGAAACGACAGAATCATCTAGTACTGAAGAAACGACAGAATCATCTACTACTGAAGAAACGACAGAATCATTTTCTACTGAAGAAACGACAGAATCATCTTCTACTGAAGAAACGACAGAATCATCTTCTACTGAAGAAACGACAGAATCATCTAGTACTGAAGAAACGACAGAATCTAGAACTGAAGAAATCACAGAATCTAGAACTGAAGAAATCACAGAATCATCTACTACTGAAGAAACGACAGAATCATCTAGTACTGAAGAAATGACAGAATCATCTACTACTGAAGAAATCACAGAATCATCTACAACTGAAGGAACGACAGAGTCATCTACTACTGAAGAAACGACAGAATCATCTACTACTGAAGAAACGACAAAATCTAGAACTGAAGAAATCACAGCTAGAACTGAAGAAATCACAGAATCATCTACTACTGAAGAAACGACAGAATCAACGACAGAATCATCTACTACTGAAGAGACGACAGAATCATTTAGTACTGAAGGAACGACAGAATCATCTACTACTGAAGAAACGACAGAATCATCTAGTACTGAAGAATCGACAGAATCTAGAACTGAAGAAATCACAGAATCTAGAACTGAAGAAATCACAGAATCATCTACAACTGAAGAAACGACAGGATCATTTAGTACTGAAGAAACGACAGAATCATCTACTACTGAAGAAACGACAGAATCTGGAACTGAACAAATCACAGAATCTGGAACTGAAGAAATCACAGAATCATCTACTACTGAAGAAATGACAGAATCATCTAGTACTGAAGAAATGACAGAATCATCTAGTACTGAAGAAATGACAGAATCATCTAGTACGGAAGAAATGACAGAATCATCTAGTACTAAAGAAACGACAGAATCATCTAATACTGAAGAAACGACAGAATCATCTACTACTGAAGAAACGACAGAATCATCTACTACTGAAGAAACGACAGAATCATCTACTACTGAACAAACGACAGAATCTAGAACTAAAGAAATCACACAATCATCTACTACTGAAGAAACGACAGAATCATCTACTACTGAAGAAACGACAGAGTCATCTACTACTGAAGGAACGACAGAATCATCTACTACTGAAGAAACGACAGAGTCATCTACTACTGAAGGAACGACAGAATCATCTACTGAAGAAACGACAGAGTCATCTACTACTGAAGGAACGAAAGAATCATCCACTACTGAAGAAACGACAGACCCTGGAACTGAAGAAATTACAGAATCTAGAACTGAAGAAATCACAAAATCATCTACTACTGAAGAAACGACAGAATCATCTAGTACTGAAGAAATGACAGAATCATCTACTACTGAAGAAACGACAGAATCAGCTGGTACTGAAGAAACGACAGAATCATCTAGTACTGTAGAAATGACAGAGTCATCTACTACTGAGGAGTCATCAACTGAAGGTTCTAGTACTAGAGAATCATCAACAGAAGTTTCAAATATTGAGCATTTATCAACTACAGAAGAGTCGTGGACAAAATATTCTACGACTGAGAAGTTGCCAACTAAAGAAATAACTACTGATGAGCCAACTACTGTGAAAACATTTTTAGTGACTACAACTGAGAAGGCTTTGGTAAAAACAACACAAAAACCCAAAAAAGTTGAGGATGTGCTTGATTTTTACAAAAATTTGTTTCTGCATAATTCGAGAATGAAAGCAGTAACTGTGGCACCCACAGAATTAATCACCGAAGAAACCACAGAATCTACAACTCAGGAAACCTCAGAATTCACAACTAAAGAAACCCTAGAATCTACAACTGAAGAAACCTTAGAATCATCTACGACTGAAAAAACGACAGAATCATCTAGTACTGAAGAATTGACAGAATCATCCACTACAGAAGAAACCACAGAATCATCTACTGCTGAAGAAACGACAGAGTCATCTGCTACTGAAGAAACGACAGAATTATCTACTACTGAAGGAACGACAAAGTCATCTACTACTGAAGAAACGACAGAATCATTTTCTACTGAAGGAACGCCAGAATCATCTTCTACTGAAGGAACGACAGAATCATCTACTACTGAAGGAACGACAGAATCATCTTCTTCTGAAGAAACGACAGAATCATCTACTACTGAAGAAACGACAGAATCACCTACTTCTGAAGAAACGACAGAATCATCTTCTACTGAAGAAACGACAGAATCATCTAGTACTGAAGAAATGACAGAATCATCCACTACAGAAGAAACCACAGAATCATCTACTGCGGAAGAAACGACAGAGTCATTTGCTACTGAAGAAACGACAGAATCATCTACTACTGAAGGAACGACAAAGTCATCTACTACTGAAGAAACGACAGAATCATCTACTACTGAAGGAACGACAAAGTCATCTACTACTGAAGAAACGACAGAATCATCTAGTACTGAAGAAATGACAGAATCATCTACTACTGAAGAAATCACAGAATCATCTACAACTGAAGGAACGACAGAGTCATCTACTACTGAAGAAACGACAGAATCATCTACTACTGAAGAAACGACAAAATCTAGAACTGAAGAAATCACAGCTAGAACTGAAGAAATCACAGAATCATCTACTACTGAAGAAACGACAGAATCAACGACAGAATCATCTACTACTGAAGAAACGACAGAATCATCTAGTACTGAAGAATCGACAGAATCTAGAACTGAAGAAATCACAGAATCTAGAACTGAAGAAATCACAGAATCATCTACAACTGAAGAAACGACAGGATCATTTAGTACTGAAGAAACGACAGAATCATCTACTACTGAAGAAACGACAGAATCATCTAGTACTGAAGAAACGACAGAATCTGGAACTGAACAAATCACAGAATCTGGAACTGAAGAAATCACAGAATCATCTACTACTGAAGAAATGACAGAATCATCTAGTACTGAAGAAATGACAGAATCATCTAGTACTGGAGAAATGACAGAATCATCTAGTACTAAAGAAACGACAGAATCATTTAGTACTGAAGAAACGACAGAATCATCTAGTACTGAAGAAACGACAGAATCATCTACTACTGAAGAAACGACAGAATCATCTACTACTGAAGAAACGACAGAATCATCTACTACTGAACAAACGACAGAATCTAGAACTAAAGAAATCACACAATCATCTACTACTGAAGAAACGACAGAATCATCTACTACTGAAGAAACGACAGAGTCATCTACTACTGAAGGAACGACAGAATCATCTACTACTGAAGAAACGACAGAGTCATCTACTACTGAAGGAACGACAGAATCATTTTCTACTGAAGGAACGCCAGAATCATCTTTTACTGAAGGAACGACAGAATCATCTACTACTGAAGGAACGACAGAATCATCTTCTACTGAAGAAACGACAGAATCATCTACTACTGAAGAAACGGCAGAATCATCTACTTCTGAAGAAACGACAGAATCATCTACTACTGAAGAAACGACAGAATCATCTACTACTGAAGAAACGACAAAATCATCTTCTACTGAAGGAACGACAGAGTCATTTACTACTGAAGAAACGACAGAATCTAGAACTGAAGAAATCACAGAATCTAGAACTGAAGAAATCACAGAATCTAGAACTGAAGAAATCACAGAATCTACAACTGAAGAAATCACAGAATCATCTACTACTGAAGAAACGACAGAATCATCTACTACTGAAGAAACGACAGAATCATCTACTACTGAAGAAACGACAGAGTCATCTACTACTGAAGAAACGACAGAATCTGGAACTGAAGAAATTACAGAATCTAGAACTGAAGAAATCACAGAATCATCTACTACTGAAGAAACGACAGAATCATCTAGTACTGAAGAAATGACAGAATCATCTACTACTGAAGAAACGACAGAATCAACTGGTACTGAAGAAACGACAGAATCATCTAGTACTGTAGAAACGGCGGAGTCATCTACTACTGAGGAGTCATCAACTGAAGGTTCTACTACTAGAGAATCATCAACAGAAGTTTCAAATATTGAGCATTTATCAACTACTGAAGAGTTGTGGACAAAATATTCTACGACTGAGGAGTTGCCAACTAAAAAAATAACTACTGATGAGCCCACTACTGTGAAAACATTTTTAGTGACTACAACTGAGAAGGCTTTGGTAAAAACAACACAAAAACCCAAAAAAGTTGAGGATGTGCTTGATTTTTACAAAAATTTGTTTCTGCATAATTCGAGAATGAAAGCAGTAACTGTGACACCCACAGAATTAATCATCGAAGAAACCACAGAATCTACAACCAAGGAAACCTCAGAATTCACAACTAAAGAAACCCCAGAATCTACAACTGAAGAAACCTTAGAATCATCTACGACTGAAAAAACGACAGAATCATCTAGTACTGAAGAAATGACAGAATCATCCACTACAGAAGAAACCACAGAATCATCTACTGCTGAAGAAACGAAGGAGTCATCTGCTACTGAAGAAACGACAGAATCATCTACTACTAAAGAAACGACAGAATCATCTACTACTGAAGAAACGACAGAATCATCTACTACTAAAGAAACGACAGAATCATCTACTACTGAAGAAACGACAGAATCATCTACTACTGAAGAAACGACAGAATCATCTTCTACTGAAGGAACGACAGAATCATCTACTACTGAAGGAACGACAGAATCATCTACTACTGAAGAAACGACAGAATCTAGAACTGAAGAAATCACAGAATCTAGAACTGAAGAAATCACAGAATCTAGAACTGAAGAAATCACAGAATCATCTTCTACTGAAGGAACGACAGAATCATCTACTATTGAAGGAACGACAGAATCATCTTCTACTGAAGGAACGACAGAATCATCTACTACTGAAGAAACGACAGAATCATCTACTACTGAAGAAACGACAGAACCATCTTCTACTGAAGAAACGACAGAATCTAGAACTGAAGAAATCACAGAATCTAGAACTGAAGAAATCACAGAATCTAGAACTGAAGAAAACACAGAATCTAGAACTGAAGAAACCTCAGAATCTAGAACTGAAGAAACCACTGAATCTACAACTGAAGAAACCACAGAATTATATTTTGGGGAACCTTTTGAGCAATTGACTACTATCAGAACTGAAAATGATGCAATCAAATCAGTCTTAAATTACTACACCAATCTCTTTGGACCCCATTGAAACTCAGCATTGCCAAAAAATTCGTTCATCTTGTCAGTTATAGTAGAACCTATTAATGATATTATTTCAAGATTTCGACTGAGTATAAAAATTACAACTTGCGGAAAAAGTTTACATGTTTGTTTAAATGTCCCTCTATTATCCACTATTTTCTAATTACCACCATTTGCTGCATTTCCCGGATGCCCAACAAAGTGATGTGGGAAATGGCAATATTCGCAACGTTGTAATTATTCAACTCTAAACTGTCTAATTTAGTTACTCCGTCTTAAGCTTAAAACCTGATCTTTGTTCAAATTACTTTAAAACTGTATACAAAATTAAAATAGTAATATCACTTAACAAATTATTGTGAATGGTTAATGTTGTGTTTTGGACTAGCCCATTAACGCTGTCATTTAACTCACAAAATTAGTAATAATACTCAAGCAGCCAAATATTCATTACCTCTATCTTATCAGAGTTACTCTTATCCGTAAACCACATACATAATTCACTGATATTACGTATACTATATGTACTCTGCCTCACAAAGTAACTCTCAAAATTACTTGAAATTATCCATTGGAAAAACGGAATTAAATTGAATATTCCTTGAGGTAATAATTTCTAGAAAATGGCATCAGCCATGGCAGCCAGCATTGAGTGTCCAATTTGCTTTGAAGCTCCAAGTCCACCAATTTATCAGTGTTCAAATGGACATATTGTGTGTTCCAACTGCTTACGGCATATTAACATATGTGGAATATGTCGTGAGCCACTACCAGGAAAACCTATACGGTCATTAATGGCAGAGCAGTTAGCCGAAACTATCGCAAATTTACAAATTTCTAATCCTGGAGGAAGCAATTTGAGGTACAAATCGTTTTTTAAGAAACTAAATAAATATTTCAATTATCTTGTAAAATGTTTGGTATGTTTGCTTTTAGACTGACCAACTATTGTAATTTGCTGGGGTTGAAGGATGTTCTGGATTGTAAAGAAAGAATCCCCAGGGATCAAATTGTTGCCCATATGAAACAACATGGGTTGAATGGAGTAAATGGGGCAAAAGCAGATGTCCTTCAAGACTTGGAGGACTTCACAAAACCACACAGTTGGTTTCCCGTCTATTTCGAAGCTTATGATGAAATATTTTTTCTCCTAAGTAGTACCAAGATTGATGTGAGTCAGAACTTTGGCCCATTAATTTGTTGGAGGTGTGTAACTGCTGGGCATGCATTGGCCGCAAAGCAGTTTTGTCTTCAACTTTGTTTAACAAGCAGTGACAAGGTAATGTTTTCTCTTTCTCTTATTAAACTGGCAGTGGAATCCAATTACGGCCACTAATATGTGAATTATTGGTTAGTTATGAATGTAATGTATTGCTGGGAGATTATACAATTAATGATATTTTAGGGTCTCAAAAATCTATTTACCTGTCCAATTATTAGCATTGAAAACCGGACAAATTTTGAGGAATCACAACTCTTACTCCCGCTTTTACAATTAAAACAATTTGGAAAACGGGATGGAGCAAATAAACTGGAATGGACCATTAATGTTCAGATTGGAAAGAAAACTGACTCTGAAAATGGATTTCAAACAATAGAAGACACAAACGTTCCAAACGTGAAAACGCGCTGTTTTGCCAATAAACTAGTCACACAGCATTCAAGCTCTCCATTGGCTATTTTGAGTTAGACATAATAATATATATATTTTTAATATATCATGTAGTAAGTAAATAGGTAGGTATGTATACTGTATACGTGTATAATTATTTTGTGTTTGTGTTTCAAAGGAAATTCGATGTCAGGTAATCCAAAGGTATTTCTGGACTTGACATATGATAACGAATTACTCGGAAGGCTTGTAATCGAATTAAGAAAAGACGTTGTACCATTCACAGCTGAGAACTTTCGGTGTCTCTGCACTGGCGAAAAAGGATTCGGCTACAAAGGAACTTGCTTTTACGATATTAAAGCATATCAATATATGACAGGAGGAGATGTAACAAATGATAATGGGTCAGGAGGAAACGGCATTTATGGAGACTCTTTTAAATGGGAAAGCAAGTCTCTAAAGCACGATGGAAGGGGGGTTTTGTTGATGGATAACCGTGGAAATGCTACTAACGGCTCTATATTTTTTATCGCATTGCAGCAAGTGAGCCAATGGGACAGAAATTATGTAGTGTTTGGTAAAATAATAGAAGGTATGAGTGCCTTGGATGATCTTGAAAAACTTTTAATGTTTTTTAATGGAGGTCATGCTAAGGATAAAAAAACTGTTATACAAAATTGTGGACAATTATAAACTCACACTTTTCTGCTTGAAATTCATGTTTCCAATCACAACTCTATTGATTTATACCACATTGTCATAATATTGTATTGTTCAACTCCACAAGTACAATTTTATTAATCGAAACAATAGTAAAATGTAATATAAATTCAAAAAAGCTAATAAAATTGAAAATGGAATTATTTAAAAGCTTAACACTTAACACAGCATAACTTTGAAACTCTATTTGGAGACGAATTATTTCACTTTCAGCTATACTTCCTGTGTACAGACCTATATAGATATACCAAACCTACTAATAGATAATAAAAATGTGAAGAAGCCTTCACATCGCTTTTTAATGATTATATAAAACTAAACGGACTACTTTTCCCTACTGCAATAATTCATATTAGCATAGCATTTACAGACATTTTATATTTCCGTCAAATTAATTTACTATTTAAGAATGTTATTTGCAATAATGAAAACTTGTTTAGTTTGTTTTCGAGCATCACATGCAAGTTTTAATATAAAACCCAGTCGGTCGATTAATTTCGGTTCCAGCACAGTCACTGGAAACTTGCATATTCAAAAATGTGTGGTAATCACTATAATATTATAACCACAGTATATTAGATGCTTTATCTCTATATTATAACAACAGTACTAGATACTCTATCTCTATATTTATGATAACAGCAGTATTAGATATACTCTATCTCTATATTTATGATAACAGCAGTATTAGATATACTCTATCTCTATATTATAACAACAGTATTATTAGATACTCTATCTCTGTATTATATTATAGGTAGGCAGATTTTATTGTGGACGTATATGTATGATGCATGTAAAACTAGTATAATAATAATAAGGTACTTAAAGCTGTTAAACGTGGAATCTGAATACCCAAGCAGAATCGGTAAAACGCAAAATCGATTTTATGCAGGGATAGATACACAATAGTAAAGTACAATTAATGGCATTATCTTATCATATTGCTTATCCTGTATGATTTCTTTCAATAATATTATCAAGGTTTCGACGGGGAAATACCACTAACGGAAAGATTTCCATTTGCCACTGGGAGAATCTCCCAGGGAGATGTGGGCATCAAAATGGAGTGGGAAATGGGAAGTGTGGGAAATAGGAAAGAAAATGGAAATAGACCCTAAATAGAGCTTAAATTCAAGGTTTTGGGCTTTATTTCCTTTATTTTTCACTAATTCCCACCATTTCCCATTTACCTCAATTTTCCGGACTTCCAACAAAGTGGGGTTGGAAATGTGCATATTCGCAACTCTGCATTTAGCCCATTAATGTATCAAAACTTCATTTATATTATTAGTATTAATTCTATTATCATTTACAAATGATGCGTCTTCATTGTGCATAGTGTTGGTCAAATATATTCATCAAAAAGTTTTTCCAGGTGGAACAACCTTGCTGCCATAATCCATTAAATATGTTATTACTTTTTCGCAAACCTAAAAATTTCCATACCTGGGGAAAACAAGCCGAGTAGGGCTTGTAAACCCGGTTCTGGACGGTTCTGAAAACCGGGTAAAAACCCGGGTTTCGGGTACCCGGTAACCGGGTTTTGTCATTGACCAACCCGGGTTTTTACTAATTAAACACTAAATTCAGATATTAGGTTTTATGCGTGTTTCAAATATTAAAACTGGAAATAATATCAAAAAATCCATTCTCTTAGTAAGTAGCGCATCGTCAAATTCAATTTCTAATTTTGTGCAACAGAAACGTTTTATATCAGACCTCAACGACTACTTGAATTTTGTTAGATAGCAAAAATTGTAAAATAATCCATTCACTTAATTTTACACTTACAATTTTTCGGAATTATTTTGGTAACTAATAAAAGCGTACCTTGATATAGAAATTTGGGCATTCGAAGGCACGCCTACACTTACATTGTCCAGATTGATTAAAAATCTTATGAGTTATCCATGATAAGTCACTAGGAAAACATATATTATGTTCCATTACACCCTGTATTTATATAAACTGACTGAAAATACTGAAATTGATGACTAATGTGACGTCTGATGTATTTCATTAAAGAAAGATTGTGTTTAGTTAAAAAATATCATTCTAAATTGGCGGTGTACATCATAATTACACGTAAAAAATAAACATGTTCAAAACCCGGTTCCGAACCCGGTTCTGAGCCTTCAAAACCCGGTTTTACCCGAAACCCGGGTTTTGAATTTCCGTCCGGGTTTACAAGCCCTAAAGCCGAGGTACAACAAAACTTTATTTTTGGGAGCAACACCAATAGAATTATTGAACGAAATTAAAAATTAAATTTTTGCAAGTACACTGAGAAATGTTTGTTTAGATATTTTCATAAACATTCACAAAGTCGGCATGTTTGTTGTTTTTGCTTATAATTGAACTTTATATTATATATTTTATTGAGCGGATAATGTTTCTCAAGCCTTCGGGACACGAATGGACCGAACCTAACATAAAATTTCCAACCTTGTTCAAAAGTAACCAATTTCCAAAGCGGTAAGTTATTTAAGAGACTCAAAGCCGTTTTGCTACATAGATTAAAAAACACTACACACTTTATGATTTGGCAATTGGGAGTTGGGACTTGCGTCAATTTTGCAAAATTGTTGGATTTATGTATTATTTCTTTATGGTAATCTACAGTTATGACTGTCGAAATTATCTTTGCGATGAAATGTTGTCCCACATTTCTGGCATCGATACCTTGGAGGTTCATGTGCTTGTAAATGACGCCACAAACTGGAACGATGTGCGTAAGTTTTTCCTGTAAACAATAATAACATCGCAAAATTGTCATATCGTCTGCTTTATAATACAATGTAACATACCAAATTATCATGTTAAGCAGACAATATATAATATTATTTCAAACGAGGAGATTAATGAGATTGGTTTTATTTATTACCACATAAATCGCAGTGACATAGGCAAATTTTTTTCCTATTAATTTTTTCGGACTTATTTTCCGTCTTTTGCTTCATAAAACCTTGTCCAACATTCTCCTCTCTACGCATCATGCATTGCAAGTTATTTAGTTCTGCTTTCAAAGTTTTTAATTCTTTCTGTAGCATTTCGTTTTTTTCACGAATTTTCTGTTTTTCTATTTCGCTCTCATTAATAATTTTTCTAAGCTTTTTTGTATGTTTCGCTAACCTTTTGTACTTCTTAGAAACATATTTTTCTTGGTTTTCCTCTTTCCTATTGCGATATCTATGCTCTTTAGATCCCAAAACCTTGGCTAGCTTATCAGAAGTTTCTTTCTCCTTTCTTCTTTCTTCATCTAAAGCTTCTCTCAACATCTTAATGGTATTTTCATATTCCTCCAACTTTTCAAAATTTGCTAAACCCCCAGACTCAGGATATCTATTTAACACTGGGAGCCTAACAGACTTCGGCAAAGGATAAGAATGCGTCATTGGTTCAGACGTGATTGTTTCAAAATCTGAGAAAATTTCAGACTCGCCGGGGGTAATTCCTAGTTCCACGTAAGGATCAAAATCCATTTCTTTCGATAAAAATTCCTGCAAAAAATAATTAAGAATTATCATTATATTATCGTATTTTATACGTAATATCACTGTAATTCCACATGTTAGATGTAATAATGATGCTTAATCATTGGCTACATAAATCCAGACAATTGTAAACATTAGGCTGCATACAAGACACTGATAAACATGTGGCTACATACAGGCTGTAAATGATAATTAATTATGAGGCTACGTGCACAGTTGCAAAATTTAAACATTATCCTATAGTGCATACAGTCTGGAAATCTTAACAATGAGATAGCCGAAGACGGAATGAAAGCTGCTTGTCTTAAACATTAGGCGAAATACAGGCTGTACTAGATTTTATGTACATGTTGGCTACAAATACTAAACATTAGGCTACATACAGGTTCCAAAAATCAACACTAGACTACATGCAACTCAAAACCTTAAAAAATCGGCAACACACAGGCTGCAAATATTAGTTATTAAGCTAACCATGGCCAGAAAATTATAACTATTAGGCTACATAAAATTTGGGTGTGTACGAATTGGACTATCTTAAGGCTGTAAATCTAAAACATTGTGCTACATACAGGGTACAATTGCAAGCATAAGGCTACGTATTTACATAAAAACATTAGGTTGCAAATCTGAAACATTGGGCTACATTCAGGCTGGAAGTTTTAAACATAGAGCTCAACAAGGTTGGTAGTCAAAGCAAAACAATTATATTACATGTTTTCCTGCTTGGTACAAAATTGCAGAATTGATTTTTAGTAAAAAGATAGTTACCTTGTTTGTTTCTATGTAACTGGCAAATAATCCCAATTTTGAGAATTACGGAAACGCAGAAAACTTTTAAACTTTTACACCGGGAACTTAAGACGCAGATTTAAAATACAACAGTTTCCTTCTAAAGGAACTGAAATATTTCAAAAGCGATGAAAGGGACTGATTTCTCTTAAATTCTGAAACAACCATAATGTACTTTATGTTGCAGTCACCATGCAGTATAATCAAATTTTCAATTCTATATTTAAAAGAAGGAAGTTGTGTTTGTATTGCAATTATTTTCATTTGAATTGTAGATAGACACCAATTTAAAACGAATTTATTCATAGTTTAAATAGGCAAACAAGAGGTGCTAACACTGCTAGGGAGGGTCCGATGTCATTTTTGATTGACAATTGAGTGTGTATTTATTTGACAACTGCTCCGTGTATAGTAGCACAGTACAGTTGTTTCTAGAATCGATCCAAAAGTTGTATTCTAAAACCTTTGTTTTGTCTCATTCCGATTCCAAGTTCATTTAAAACATTTGCTCACCCACCCGGGCAGAAGAAGCCAAGCGGGTAGTGGGAAAAAGGGGCAAAACTACCTAAAATTTAAAAATTTGTGCTAATTTTGACTTTCGCCCCCCATTGCCCCTTTTACCCACTAACCACCTCTCAATTTACCGACCACTAACCACTTTTGTCCCCTATAGCCACTACCCGCCGGCTAGTTGAACTCTGTTCCGAATCTCCAAAACATCAAATACAAAAATAGCAATACCTAATGCCAATTCCAAGTAGTACCCAAACAAACCAATCCCAAGTCTCATCTTTTTTACACTCCACATTGTCGCCATTACAGTCATCAGCGGAAATGAACACATGTATCAGTTAAAAAAACACTGTGCACTTCTCGAAATGTTAAACGTATTTTCACTAATTTCCCCGTATACTTAAAATGTACTTAAAATGGTTAAGCTATTTTTTCTGTTAGATTTTCAAATAAAATGTATGCACACGAGCTGAAGATATTATTATTTAAAGTGACTAGACAAATTTAATAATAACAGTATGTCAAATACTTAGTCAACTCTGAAGGACAATTTAATCTTCTACAAGGATGTAGCTATATAATACAACAGAAAGGTGGTATTAGTGCAAACCGTGAACTTGAAGTTATTATTAATTCCCCAATGAAGGGTAATTAAATTTGCTACCATTATTCATTAATAGGGTGAAAGACTAAGTCCTAAGGCTAACCAATCTATCCTTGACGATCCCTAAACTCTAAAAGTTTCCTGGGAAAATGTATAAAAGAGAAAGGTAGAAAAGAATAACAGTTTTGTGAATTTGTTAGGAAGTTGATATACAGCTATTAATTGTTTCGTTGCTACCCAAATGTTTTTTTAAAACTATTTGGCAATCAAACCTAAACATGATTGGGTATATTACTCTTTTGAAAAACAAGACTAAAGAAATGAATTTGCAGGCAAAAATAATTCATTTCTACTGGTTTGGAAAATATATGAATATCGCTCACAAATTAGGCTGCATTCTAATCTACTGGGACAGTGAACGAGAAAATTTCGGTTATGCCCAAACAAAATATGCGTTTCAAAAGGCTAAAATATTTGTGAACGGAGCATTGGTAATTCTAACTGCCCTGCAGTTAATTTTTTCCACGAGGAAGAATGATCTTGACATACTTGATATAAGTTCACTGGCCCAAAAGTTTGTGCTGATAAATATTCAAATCCTTTGTGGACTTCTGGTCTTCAATGTATCACAAAAAGGAAAAAATATACACGCTGTGCTGAATTGCTTCGTCTCTAAGAGAATTTGTTATCCTAAAGGTAAGTTGGAATGTCTATTTTTATACAGGTGATTACATTCAAACAATTGCGAAGCAATTAGGTATGAAGTCTAATCAATGATTAATAAACTTTTACACATACAATGCACTTGAAATGTTTCTCGAAAATGAATAAGTAAATTATTTGAAACATTTGGCGAAATATTACACGCCCACTTTCCTTGAAATAAATTTTCAAAAATTTCAATAAATTTCACTTGAAATAAATTAACTGCGCATTGTATTTATTTCAAAAATTTCATTTATTTCAAAAGTTTTATTAAAAAATTTAATTTATTTTAAATATTTCATTTTTCAAAAAAATAGGTTGAAATAAGAAATTAATACCATATCTGATTTCACACAAAACGTACATAATTTAAATGTAGTTATATTGATTTCTACTAGATGCTGAAAAGAAAGATCCTACAAATGGAAGCAATCATAAGGAAGTTGAGTATTTTTTGATGAAGTTCGTTATCCCATTGATGATGCTGCCCATGGCCATAGGGACAATGTTTGTCTCCTTGCAAGAGAAAAATTATTTCTTGCCCAAGATATTTCTCACAGGTGGAGCTGTAGACTGGATACTTCGTGTCATCCATTCGATTGTGCTGTTTGATGCCGTTTTTGTGACTTATTTAATTTGGGTTTACACTCTCGTCATTTTCATTCGAATTTTCTATTGGCTCCACCAAATAAGGTTAACAAATATGGTTTATAACTATTTAATATGTATACTGGTATACATTTGTAATTGTAATATTGACAAATACTATTGCCAACAGAGCTACTCAAGGATCTCTACAACTGAAAATTGAAATATACAATAGTATACGGTTACTTTTCATCGCATTTCAGGATAGTATTATATTATTTGTGTACCCCGCTGCGTTATCTCTTTTGTCATTAGCTGTCGTATTTTGTACATCTGCTACCTTGAGGCTTCAAAACGTCATGGATTTTACAAAATATGCCATTTTCCCCATTTTTGCCGCAATAAATGTGGTGGTACTGGTTGTGGTACTGTCATTTTTTGGTAATTTATTTAAAAGTTCCAAAATGGTATTGAGAATTTTGGCTTTAGAATCTGCAACTCTTCCAAAGGGAAGCAAGAACAAACTGTATTACCGAAAAGTAGTAACGTCTTTGCAACCAATCAGTATGTGCCTTGGCCCCTTAAGGAACATTAGGCATGAAAAGGCTTTCGAATTCTATGACTGTTTGGTAAACTGGATTGTATCGTTTCTGATCATGTTCAAGTAACACCTGAGACCAACGTTTTCGTTTTCCAATAATTACACATTCGTGCTTATGTGTATAGAAATCAGCAAAGATCTGTGGTTTGTATTTACATGCCTATGAGTAGAAGATTTTCCTGTTGTTTAAATTTTCTAATTTCGTCTGATTCTGATTAGTGAATACCTATATTCCATTTAAGTAACTTCTCCGTAATCGGCGTTCCAATGACAAAGATGATCCATGATCCAATATCCAATAAATTTTAATTCAGTACTAAATGTAAATTAATTACTGAACTAACCAATGTTTATCTTGATTAAAATATTACATCTTATTTTCAGCGTGCGAAATAAATAAATTGCAACTCATTTTACTCCTTTCCCCGTTTCCTATTGGCGTCTCCATAACAGATGTTCTTCACCATTATTGTATTCTGATTCTTATAGTTTTTTGTTGTACATTAAAAATTATGCCTATTCTGAATTTCCAAGGCTGTCCAACTTTGTCGTTTTATATACACTGATGATGTTTGTATTTATTATACATATATTTAGTGTTCTTCTCAATAAGGTAATCTGCCCCTCAGGCCCTCTAAAAGGTAAGGTTGCCTTCAAGCAAAAGAAAACTCTCTAACCTGGTCCATTCAAATGTAAAACAGGTGTGTTAAGCTCCAAATATTTCAATATCCGCAGTCCCTATGCTACTTTCTTATCTTTCAGCCTCAGTCTTATTACTTCCTTGTCCATTCGTCATCAATATTTTTGTAATTAATTTATAACTATTATTTCTATTTTCGCCTAAGAACGATTTCATGACTATCTGTGTAAAAAATGGAACATCTTTGTTTCATAATACTATACCTATAAAAGAATTTAAGTTCAAAAATGTCAATAAATTTTCCATTTCATTTTTTTTAAATAATAAAATTTGATAAACAACCAAACCTTTAAATCATTTATTTATATTAGTTTTGCTGAATGCATTAGAAAATAACCCAGGATTAACAATCAAATTAAATGACGAAATAGAAAGTGTACAGAAACGGGCCCTATCGATAATACAAGGATTCAAAGTTGCCGAATCCGAATATGACTTATGGTGCTCTAATTTAAATGTCGAAAGACTAGATAGTCGTAGGGAATTTTTGTTACAGAGGTTTGGAATAAAAACGTTAAATTCAGAAAGGTTTCGTTCCATGTTACCCCCTTATCATATTAATGACAGTAAAACAAGAAATGTCACGAAGTACCTATTACAACCTCACAGTGCTAAAATTAAGAAAAGATACGAGAACTCTACCATTCCAACAACTGTAACCTTAATTAACAAAATGTATGACGAAAACTTAATTAGTTTTAACAATAATATTGTATTTAGAAAATAGGCATAATTAATTACGTTAATTCTATCCTTTAAATTGTTATTGATTACTATTTCAACTGTAAAGTTGCCAGTATCTTTTCGAAATAAAAAACCAATCAATCAATCAATCAATATTTTGATATCTTGGAGGTGTATGGTGGTACCAAAGGAAGTGTTTTAGAAGCAGAAGAGTTTTGTTTTCAACTTTGTTTGACCAGGAGCGATAAGGTAAAGTAGGCTCTATAATTCACCCTGAAAATAATATCTAAAAACTTTTTAGTTTCAGTTACCATAAGAAAAGGTTCAAGATGTCTTCCTGTTTTCAGGGTCTCAAAAATTTGTTTAATTGTCCAATTTTTGATATAGACAACGATAAAGTTTCAGCCGAGAGAAAAGTTTTTTTACCAATTTTATAATCATGTTTTCGGCTGATTAGTTATAATAAATCAAGGAGCTTTCATAATTTATAATAGTAAGACGTTAACGAAATATAGAATTGCTGGAATATGTGAGATTACACCGATTTAATAAAAAAAGTTTATGATAGTTAAAAAATGTCTAACTTGCAACTTTTCTATATGAAATTACAAAATTGTAACTGTATAAATGAACTATGAGGCTGTATTGAGAAAGGGCTGTTATTATGGGGAAGGGGCTGTTATTATTAGACTTGGCGTTTTAAAAGGGCGGACACAGAAATCTATCGATAACTAGAGGATTTGGAATGAAACCTTCGATCGAATGAATGAGCTTAGATGTAAATTAGAAACCCGTTCCTTACTACGGTAACCATGGTAACAGCCAAGGACATCTAATTCAAATATTTTTATTTTGCAGACACGATTTAATAAATGCATACCACCACTTATTAATCATCACTAATGCATGTCCTTCCACATTTTACAAGAAATTATCAAATTTTGTCCTTTTTTCGATTTTTTATGAAATTTCGAATTTATGCATCCGAATCTTTATGCAAAATTAAGGAATTTTTTTTCAAAAATTAATATATACGAAATGGGAAATAATGTTATCCATGTTAGTGGTTAGAATGAGTTTTCAGTATCCATAATTATCGGTATTAGACTAAACTTCAAAATTCACAAAACGCTTTGAGCGCTGTGTCGCTGCAAGCGTTAGTGTTACCATTTGGATACTCTAGGATGATATGAGTGCAGCAAGCCGTGTGTGACAGTTAGTACCAAACCACCTCTATATCTCAATGACCCCAAATGTTTCATCGATTCTTTATCAAAATGACCTTGAGGTCACGCTCCTAATCTCCCCACCCCCTAGAAGGTGGGTGGGGAGGTTGGGGCAAAATGAGATTCCACTGGATTTAGATAGATCGATATCGACCCATTGAACAATCCCCACCCATCTTCACCCCCTCCGAACCACTTTTAGGTTGGATTTAGGCATCGATCACGTTGCCCCAATTGCCGCCTCCCCCGTTGCTCCAAGTTTGGCCACTTAACTTATTACATTAATTTTTCCCCGTTATTCCAAGTACTTTTATATTAATCTAATGTGCCTATCTAATCTATTGAATTCGTTGCCACCGTCGCCCTAAGCGTAATAAATAGTAGCGTATGTGCAATATATTGGGGGCAGATGGGGCAACAATTCAATAGATTGGAATGCACATTAGAAGTACTTGAGGCAACGAGGGAATAAAATTAAGGTAATAGGTTAAGTGGCCAAACTTGGGGCCACGTGTGAAACGTTGGTAACAGACGCAACGGGGACAATTGGGGGAACGAGATCACGCTGCCTAAATCCAGTCGTCCTTCTTTTGAAGTATCCCTTGGAAGGGAGTCGAAAGAGTTGGGATGGGTTAGGTTTTACGGGACTAGGCAGACTCTGGATACGCTATTATTAGTTGACGTCGTTGGTTTTACAAAGCTTACTAATATTCAGATGAGTTTTACGCTGCACAGACGGTCGACAATAAAATATGACGATGTGAATAAAAATCCTGACATGTGCAAGAAGTGGGACGTCGGTTTGTGCGAAAAATGCTTTGCTGCTTTCCAGAAACGTATCCAGAAATTTAAAGTGGGGCGCAAACAAAAATAATGTAAAATGAGACATTCGCGCAATGCACGAAAAAGTTTTGCTATTTTTAGCCTTTTCCTGGCAAAAATCTTATCTTTTTCTTAGATTGAGGGGTGGGGCGCTGCGACCACCCCGCCCCCTACCGGATGCATGCTTGCTGATTTTCATAAATTTCATATTTTAGTCGATTTCTGAACACATTCGCCATTAATTACATTTATTCCTCATTTTGCGTAACATTTATTTTTGACCCCACATGTTCCTAGCGTTGCCATATGGTAACGGGCATTATCTCAGAGGCTTTGCAGATTTCAATCATATGATCAATGTAAAAAATGTTTCTCTACCCCAAAGTAGTGTGATACTGAAATATCAAATCCGAGCCTCAAAAAAAATAATTCCGTAACGGATGGGTTAAGCTAGAGTCTAGTTAGATTAAGAATCTAGAGAGAGAGAGTCTGATTGGAGACAGGGAGAGCCAGTCATAAAAGTTGGTCTGTTCTGGTACTTAAAAGACAAAATAAAGCTTCAGTCTTTAACCTCTCGCAACCAAGCATAATTTGCAATTCTTAACTTTCATATTTTCCACACCCGCAACATTGGCAAGGCATCCACAACACAACCAAGCACCATAACAGGACTTTGAGGGTGGATGTCCCATTCCCCCTAGAAAAAAGACATAATAAAGCTTATTTTATATTACCTCTCAGCCTACCCTTGACGAATGTATTGAAATGTTAGACTTGCAATCTGCTGATATAAAATTTACTAGAAGTCTAACTACTATCCACGTGAGTGTGCGTCAAAGTCGTCTTATATGTACAGTGTGTCCCAAAATGAATGACTCACACTTTGATCCTAAATAACTTCTGAACGGTTTAACATATTCAAACGAAATATACACCATTCGAAAGACCAAGCGAAAACGTAGAAATCAGCTAACTATGAATACCAACAAAAAACTAGAACTAGGTAAAAAGTTGCTTGGACTAAGAAAGGTGAATTCGTTCTCCCGTAAATAACTTAATGCCACTTTGATCTCTAATAACGTTTGAATTATTAGGTTTAGGGCATAGAGAATAACGGAAATGAAAAGGGCATGCGATTTTGAATAAAATCCAAATGTTCGTAATTGTAAAAGTAAAAACACCTTCTTCTGGAAAGTGACCTGCCAAAAGGAGTAACGGTCAATGAGAAATTTTTGCAAAGACTGACCATGACCCAGATTTTGTCAGGAGGATAACTTTGACATTTGGTAGTCAACGTTATTTAGGGTCAAAGTGTGAGCCATTCCTTTTGGAACATGCTGTATGTATTGGATAAGCCAGAATATCAAACAAGCACAAAGAGTCTAATGAGTATTTTGGGAGTAATTAACCCGGTTGCTTGCACATATTTAACTTGCATTTTGGTAGTGTTTAGCCCCAAAGACATTCCCATGTAATAAATGTATTTATTAATGGCAAATGTTACAACTTTTATAATGAACAGTGATCTACCTTAAAAATAGAACAGTTGATATGTTTATTATTATTTACTGAGAACATATAATTTAGTTATATGTATCTAAAAAGAACATTTAACTTACTTAAGAATACTAATTGAGCTACAGTGAAACTAAATACTCTACAGTAAATAGAACATATTTCTTAGTTTGACTAAACCGTTAAGGACTTGTTTGACTATATCCCTATTGTTCATTGATTTTTATATTACGTTCATTATGTGACTGATTATCTAACTTTGTTGTTTATTTTAATTTATTGCATTGAATAAAAAAGCCTGTTGACAAAATATGACTAGGACAAAATGACCTTGGTTATATTAACAAAAAGAAACTTGGTGTTGACAAAAAATAATTTCCTGGGTTAACAACAAAAGGGTTGACATTTCGAGGGGGGTTGAATCCAATGGACACTGCATTATAGGTATATAATATATTACAAACAACCACAGTTTCATGTATTTTAATTGGTAATTGTTGTCTTTTGTCAAATAAAGCTAATCATAAATCAATTATACAGCAGAAAACTTATCCGAATGTTAAGCTAGCCTCCATAGTAGGCAGAATATATGAATTTCATCAGTTTGTTTTTCCTTATAATTGAAAAACCACCGATACACATTTTACATGTTGAACAGGATTTAGCAAATTTCTCGAAAATAACTTTTTCGTGAATAGAACGATGAGAAACTATACAGTATTTCCAAGACTCGATACATGAGGATGACGATTCAAATACTAAGGAAGTCGTGAAAAGTACAAACAACCAGCTAATCGACACTATGACAGCCCATAGTAAGAGCATCAGAAACTGGACGGTTTCCATATGAGAATAGTGAAGGATGAGTAAGTAGTTAGCCAAGTACAGTTGCCTCTTGAATAAGAAGTTGGAAGCAATATAAAAAACATTGTATACGCTATTGGCATCGAGGGCGCATATTTGCAAAAATCGATAGATTTTGGGTATATTTTTCGAATCTCTGAATTTATCCTCTGTCCGGTACATTTTCCTGCCAAAACTACAACAAAATCAGTAATTAGAATTTATATTGTGTATACTAATTACTATTATATGTATGGATGAAAAAATTAATTGGTTAGTTTAAATAAACTTACCTTAATTCGTCACAGAAAACTTTGAAAGTAGGGCACCAAATAATTGCTGTGGCTATATGACATAGTGCCAATCCAAATCCACAAAACGCGAACCAAATGTGGAGTGACGCCAAAAGGGTGAAGTAAAAATAGCTGAAGTCGGCAGGGTCGAGTAGTGACGTCATGACAAATGGATGGAATGGAACAATGAATATTGCACTTCCAAATAGGATTGGATACGTGACAGCAATCAGAAACCCCAGTAAGAGAAATACGTCCATCATCTCAATATTGTTTCGATATTTCCTTTTGAAATAGTCCTCTAAATATAAATTATCATGATAACATAGAAATACTTAGCCAATTGACATTTTATGACATAATTCGTCTTGTAATTAATATTTTTAGTTGTTTACTTACTGCGCCATTTAGAGAATGTCTTAAATATGTCGTTGCCAATTTGTAATAATGTTTCCCCCTTGAAAACTGTTAGATAGATAATGACCAGTAGAACAGCAACTCCATTGACGCAGACGTAACTCACACAAGCAGAAATGGTGTCTCCATGAAGAGTGTTATATACAGCTCTGCCCAGTAGATAAAACCAAAAAATGTGTGTATACAAAACAAATAGATACCACTTCAACCAGACCCATTTGTTTGTAGACCATGACCAATGTTTGTCAGGACAGTCTGCATTCCATTGAAAAGGCACACCTCCCCAGAAACTGCCCCATTTCACATACCACGAAAATATTGTTTTCGAAATGACTTTTACCATTGTTCAATTGTTGTACCCAAACCAAATTATTGGTAATTGCAACAATATCAAATAACTGTCCAATGAGGTATTACAAAATGAAATAATTTATTAAATGATTTTCAGACGAAATTTAAGTTGACGAATAGCTATTTGAATAGATAATTGAAACTGTCAAGATTCTCTATTGAAAATTGAGTAGACTAAAAGGAGTTCAACATTCAACATAGTGAGGAGCTTCATTACAATATTATGTGGCTATATTCCAGTCACTCTTAAATTCTATTTTTAAAACAAGTCCAAACTGTGGTTTAGACATTGGTTTCATTTTTCTAGGAATTGTAAGCAGCTCTGCAAACAAACATGATATACATACTTCACCAGGGCTAGCAATTGTATGCCTATTTAATATAGGGATAAATCGGATTTATTCAAAATTCAATTATTTAAATCAAAGCTTTGAATTTTCCTATTGTATTGCAATACCGTAATTTTCGCAGTAGGTAAATGGGGCGCGGTTGCCTCAGGTTGAAGCCTAAATTATCGAGCATGAAATTAGCTTTCGAATGGCACTGATCTTATTTGTGAAAAGTTGTCATTCTAGGAGATATTCAGTGTCAGGTCAAACTGCTAATGACCTATGTAAAAGGAGCGAAAGGTGAGGTCTTCCCACCTTTCGCTGCTCTGAGAACGGACCACTAGGTCAATTTACACATTTGTAGTAATTATATTCTAATATTATAAGTTTCTCTCTAGGGCGCATGTACCAGAGAGTAGTAAATATAGATTATTTAAAAGTTAAGTTTGACGACTTTAGTTAGAATTTGCATTGAGGTACCAAATAAAGTATTTATTTTATTTTATTTTCCTATTGTCAACTTTCAATTTCACTTCCAAGCACGCAATACTTTCTATAACGGTGCTGCGCATACATACGCTTTCATTCTGCATTTATTATTATATCGCTACACTAATGCTAATTTGAAGCATTTAAATGGTGGCGATACGTTGATACGAGGGAGATATATGCGCTTCTATTATTAATAATCCTAAATAATTTGAAGTTACTAATGAATACAAAAAAGAATTAATAATTGCCAGTTTGATTGTAAGAAATGGTAATGCGTACAGTGATCATTACAGGCCAACCCAAAGCGGTAAGTGCTTGCGTATTGTCAGTCACGAAGACAACTTTTTGGACGGAAGCCACGACGACTTGTCATGTTCCCGGTTGAAGGTACTTGGTGCTGGAGTCTCACTAAAACTTTGTATTGGCCTACACGTTACCAGTAACATACGACTTGCCCCGCTAACTCTGTTTTCTATAGATTGACAATTATTGCGTTACCTTGCATGGTTTCCTGTTACGATATTCCATGATGAGCGTTTGTTTTGGTCAATGTCCATATTTTCCTTATTAATCCCGTCCAAGGATTAAGTAGTACAAAAGATAGGATTTTAGATAGGACATTTTGGTAATTATTGTCTCTAGTCTCTTATCAAATAAAACTAAACATAAATTAATTATACAGTAGAAAACTTATCCGAATGTTAAACTAGCCTCCATAGTACCTAAACTAATAGAATATATGAATTTGATTAGTTTGTTTCTCCTTAAGATTGAAAAACGACCGATACACAATTGACATGTTGAGCAGGATTTAGCAAACTTCTTGAAAATAACTTTTTCGTGATTAGAACGATGAGAAACTATACAGTATTTCCAAGACTCGATGCATGAAGATGATGATTCAAACAGTAAGGAAGTCGTGAAGAGTATAAACAACCAGCTAATCGACACCATGACAGCCCAAAGTAAGAGCACCAGAAACTGAACAGTTTCCATATGAGAATGGTGAAGGATAAGTAAGTAGTTAGAAAGCCAAGTACAGTTGCCTCTTGACTACGAAATTTAATGCGAAATAACAAAAATTGTATACGCTATTGGCTTCGAGGGCGAATATTTGCAAAAATCGATAGATTTTTGGTATATTTTTCGAATTTCTGAATATATCCTCTGTCCGGTACATTTTCCTGCCAAAACTGCAATAAAATCAGTAATTAGAATTTATATTATGTATACTATTACATGGTTGGAAGAAAAAATTTTAGGTTAAATAAACTTGAATAAAATTGCCTTAATTCGTCACAGAAAACTTTGAAAATAGGGCAAGTGCTACGGCTATATGACACAGTCCCAATCCAAATCCACAAAACGCGAACCAAAAATGGAGTGACGCTAAAAGCGTGAAGTAGAAATAGCTGAAGTCGTCAGAGTCGAGTAGTGACGTCATGAATAATGGATTGAATGGAATAATGAATATTACACTTCCAAATAGGATTGGATACGTGACAGCAATCAGAAACCCCAGTAAGAGAAATACGTCCATCATCTCAATATTGTTTCGATATTTCCTCTTAAAATAGTTCTCTAAATATAAATTATCATGATAACATAGAAATACTTAGTCATTTTAAATTTCCTACTATAATTGTTGTTGTAATTAACATTTTTGTCGTTGACTTACTGCGCCATTCAGAGACGGTTCTAAAAAGGTCGTTACATACTCGTATTAATGTTTCCCTCTTGAGTACTGTTACATGGATAATGACCAATGGAATAGCCATTCCTAAGACGAAGACGTAACTCACACAAGCAGAAATTTTGTCTCCATGAAGAGTGTTATATACAGATCTGACCATTAGATAAAACCAAAAAATGTGTGCATACAAAACAAAAAGATACCATTTCAACCTGACCCATTTGTTTGTAGACCATTCCAAAAGTCTTTCAGGACAATTTGAATTCCAATGCAATGGCACACCTCCCCAGAAATTGCCCCATTTCACATACCACGAAAATATTGTTTTCGAAATGCTTATTACCATTGTCCAATTATTATTCCCAAACTAAATTATTGACAATGGCAACAATGTCAAATAACTGTAAAAAGAACTATTATTATAACGAAATAATTTATTAAATGCTATTCAGACGAAATTTAAGTTGACAAATAGCTATTTGAATAGATATTTGAAACTGTCCATCATTCTCTAATTGAAAATTGTGAAGACTCAAAGGAGTTCTACATTGGACTAAATTGAAAACTCCTGAAGCACCAGCAATACAAGTTCATTATTGTAAACAAGTCAGAATTCTTGGCATTGAACTAAATCAACTTAGTACATGTAAAGGGTCTGCTGGTTTAGGTATTTATTGGTTCTTATGTTGATTCCATGTCGTCATCCGAATAGAAGACAAGGGATGTGGAATGGACAGTATGCAGTGGAATTTCATTTATTCTATAAATAAAATTATTTACCTCGGAAAATCGTTATAATATATAATATCTCATTTCAATAACATATTATGTGGCTACATTCCAGTCACTCTAAAATCCCATTTTTAAAACCAGTCCAATCTATTATCTTTGTCTTATACCAAGTCAACTTAGCGCATGTGAATGTTCGTTTGGTTTAGATATTTAGTTCCATTTATATCTACATCAGACTTATAAATATAAAACTAAAAACTTTATTATTGTAAACAAGTCAAAATTCTTGGGATTGAACTAAATCAACTTATTACATGTGAAGGGTCTGCTGGGTTAGGTATTTATTGGTTCTTATGTTGATTCCAAATCGGCATCCGAATAGAAGACTAGAGATGTGGAATAGACAGTGTGCAGTGGAATTCTATTTATTTTATATAGAAAAATGTTTACCTGGGTAGATTGTTAAAATATTTAATATCTCATTTCAATAACATATTGTAATGGTTATTTAGGAGTAAGCAGTATTATGTTGTGTCCTGCAATAGTATGTACTCTAGTAGTAAAGTAGTAATAGCGCTAAGGGGAATGTTTGAATATTGGCGTAGCCAATAAGAGTGAATGAGCTCAGCCGAATGAGTCTGTAGCTTTATAAAAGTAATGTAAATGTATGAAAGAGCACTCAGTCGTACAGTCACTCAGTCACGGACAGAGACTCACAGAGATCGAGT
This sequence comes from Tomocerus qinae, assembly GCA_020055645.1. Lineage (NCBI taxonomy): Eukaryota > Metazoa > Arthropoda > Collembola > Entomobryomorpha > Tomoceridae > Tomocerus > Tomocerus qinae. Next base: position 44,019,423 of record CM034546.1, on the reverse strand, counting down.
CGAAGGAAGAAGTCTGAAATAAAGATTGGATAGTTGGCCGTTGACATGTAGTCCAAGAGTGGTGAGTCGTCATTATTTCGTCGGTCATGTCATTGTCATCATGTCATCCTGGCGCCTGGGCGACCTACCAATTGCTCATACTATCTGAACTAGCTACATTCATCCCCATAACCCCGTAGTGAGGAGCTTCATTACAGAAGATGCGGGGTAATGTCAGCTTCAGGAGGAAGACAGAGGACGATGGACTTGGCGGCGACGACGAGGAAGACATCATTCGGGTAAGGTTAAGTATCGTATTCTAAATTATGGGGATTATTAGAAATTGTTTAAATTAAATTGGGGATAATTTTGGGAGTGTTGAATTATTTGGGGGGCGTAATTAGCAGTCAGTCATCACCGTGGAGATTTTTGGGTTCAATTTGAAATAAATAATTATAATGTGGGATTAGTTTGGTTTATTTACATTAATTTTGGGCTTCCTAAATATATTTAAGTCGTAAATTTTGATGGGGATTTAAGTACATAAAATTAGTGTGAAATGGAAAGTGATGACTAAGTACTGACTTTTTGGGGAATTTTATAGTGACACAGGGTCACAATAATTTTATATGGTCAATATAATAATTGGAAATTGACTTAAAAATATTATTATAATTATTTGGGGCATGAAATCTGTAGAAAAAAGGTATTTTTGTGGGTCGTTATTGTGTACGTACGGTTAAGTTGTCTTTTTTTGGCGTTAGGGAATTATTTTGAGATTATTCCTTTATGTTTCTTATTTGTAATAACATTTCTGAATTTCTGGGCATATAAAATTCAGGTTTAAATAGATTTTTTCAAATTTTTGGTCTTTATGGGTACGTATACAGTTCCAGGGTTTCCTTGGCTGACATTATTTTGATGGGTTGGATAATTGGGTTAAAATTCATTAAATAAATTGGGAAAAATTATTTTATGCCAGAGTTTAATGGAAATGATCATTACTAAAAATCTACAATTAAAATTAAGGGAGTTTTGTTGAAAATTATATTTATTAAGTAGGGAGTCAGTATTGTCCCACAGAGTGAACCTTGGTACATGTCTTTTAATGTATAAAATTGTGTAGTAAATCTTTTCTATTGGGGTGGTAGCTGCGGAGCGATGCTAAATCTCTCATTGCTAAGCGATAATTTCTAGTAATTTATGTTAATTGCTGGCGACAGTCTAGCACGTCCAACTCCTACTTTATCTTTCGTTTAACCTAGTTGAAAGTCAGATAAAATAGGAGGATGAATGCTTAATTAGCTAAAAGGACGCTCATGACTACATAATTGAGGTTAACGTCTGGCCACATGTTAATTATGTAATTTCTTTATCAGTTAAAAAGTTGAATGTGTAATTGTTTGTGTGTAATCTAGGCATAACTAGTGGAGAATAGATAGTTTATTTTAATTTTAGGGGGAGTATTCTAGAAGTTAAGCAAATTCATGTCTGTGGGATATTAATTCAATTTTCTTTCTTTGAGATAACCTTTGTTCTGAGACTATGATTGGCGACGAGAAAAACCTGAATGCTAATTATTCGGGCGACGACAGTCTGAAGGCCAATTGGACATTGTCCTCCAGCCACTAAACACGGAAAGATTCCATGATCAGACACTGACCGAGACAGACGTAGAGTTAAGCTGCGGTGACGAACAACGAAGTCCACCATGGAGAGTGACGATGAAGAAGATTCGTATTTGTGCAGCCTGAGTCTTGGTTTATGGGTTCTTGGTTTCAATTTTATTTGATTATTTGGAATTTATATAATTATTATTGAATTTATTTGGTATTTTGGTTGCATTGGCATTTGATTGAAAATATTGGGCATTTAGTAGAAAATTTGAAAATTAATTGATCGTTTTGAGAATTTTTAAGATTTGAATTTTGATTCTTTTTGATTTCTTGGAATTTTGATTTGAGTTTAATTCTTTTTATGGTAAAGTTAAAATGAGTTCTTAAATTTGGAACGGGTTTTGTACATAAAAGGTGTGATGTGTGTTGAGTGAGAGTAGTATAGTACACATACAAGTACAATCATGAGTATCCGATTATTATGTTTGAGTTTCATTTCATTTTGAGTAAAATTAAAAAGGTTTGAAATACTACTGTTTCTGAAATATGGGTACAATACTTTAAGAATGTTTAAATGAGATATAATATTATTTTTGTTTGAAAAAGTAAGTGAGCTATAAGATTTTTTGATTTTCAGTTTAAAAATAGTTAAGAATAATTGGACAATTTTGGTAAAAATTATAGAAAGGGAAACTTAAGGCTGATTGGGTTATATTATTTAGTGCAGTAAGGTTTGAATTCTTCGATTGTCTATAGTAGCCATAAATTGGGGAATATTGTCGAAGTTCTTATTGAATTCGTTTCCTTGGAGTGGTGAAACATAGGAATCTAGAGAAAGAAAAAATAAACTTTTGCGACTAATAAATCCTTTTGGTCATTTTGTATTGTTTCAGTTTCCTTTAAATTTCCTAGCAGTGCAGAAAGAAAGAACATTATAGTTTGAATGGCATTATTTTTGTTTGGAAAATTTTGAGTGGTTTCGTAAAAGTGGAATAATTTCGTAAAAGTAATAACTATTGGGAGAATGGTAAAGTCAATTTAATTGGGGGAATTACTTTTTGAATTTTTATTGATTTTTGAAAAGGTGTGAATTGTTGTAAAGATTTAATGAAATTGCGTATTTTATAATTCAATGACTGATTACTACCTAACTACCTAAAGAAAAAGCTTGTTAAATCTAGTACCAGCAGAGATAGAGGACCCTGGGGTAAAATTAGGTGTTGATCCGCCACACCCTTCGGTTTCTTTGTGCATAGTTGCTTGAAGGAATTCTAGGAGCAAAGCACGTACTAGTTAGCTAAAGGTCAGAACACAATGGGTATTAGCTTACCTTGTTCCCGTGGCCATACTAACATCCTTAATTCTTCAACTTGTACTAACATTACAGTCACGAATTAAAAATAGTTGTAGGCTGCTGTCTAATGAAGGAATACAATAATTCTGCCTAATAAGATTTAATTTTGATTTGAAATTGGGATTATATTTGATAAATTGTATGTTGGATATTGACTTTATTATTATTGGGTTTCAGAAAGTTTAAGTTTATTTGGGGGAATTTTGAGAATGCCACTAAAATATTATGTTGTATGGAGTAAGTATTTGCTATTGGAATTTAATTCTAATCCTACTTTGCTGACGAGTAAAAAGGGATTTATTATGTGTTTATTTTTGTGGAGTGCATATAGTTTATAGGAACATTTCTGTCTGTCGATTCCGAAAACAGCCTTAGGAATTCTTCACGTTCGGTGAATCATTCGAGCTGAAAGGAAATGAGAGGGAGGAATTATATAATTTAGAGTTAGTGAGAGTAGAAATCCTGAGACCTACGGGGGGTAAATCCTGAGACCGACGGGCGGTGAATCCTGAGTCCTACGGGGGGAATAAAATACCGGTCGAAGGAAGGCCGACGGGAAAATACCGGTCGAAGGAAGGCCGAAGGGAAAATACCGTCGTAGGAAGACCGAGGAAAGTAGATTAGGGTAAATAGATTAGGATAAAGCCTGAAGAGTATACCAGGGTAGGAATGAGGTCTGAAAATTCTTTTATTTCTGAGAAAAACAAAGAGGATTACCACAAAGTGTCATACGTAAGGATTATTTGAAGCAAGGGATTACCCGGAATTTCATTGGTTATTGTTTTTGTGGTTTTTGGAAATATTTTTATTTACGTGCCAATAGAACCTATAGTTAATAATAGGAATAGTTATAATAATATGAAATGTGTTTGTTTTATGTGAAGAAATACATTATTAAAGGTGAGAAGTAAATGAAAAGTTATTTTGAGTTTAAGTAATGTTTGAATTTTAATAAATAAAGTTTTGATTTAATATTTTTGGAAAAGTAAAATGATGTAATTTTGATTTTTGTTGAAATGAAGTGTACTCCAAGAAGTAAGAAACAGTAGGTAATGAATAAATGGTATTGATTATAAAGAGCTTAAAGTTTTAAGACGTTTAGGATTTTAAAAGGCTTATAAAATGTTTTTTTGTGTACTAATTTGAATTTATGCTGAATTTTAGTGTGAGAGCTGAGTGATGATGTGGTTTGTTGTCTTTATGCTGACTGTGTCCTGTAACAATAATAGCAAGCGAAATAATGAGATTCGGTGAGATCGAGGTCTAATGACGAAAGCCGATAGCCGAGGTGGCTCCCGGGATCTGTATTAAGGTCCGAGCCGAAGACACAAGCGAATTGTAAATCGACATGTCAAAATTTCAGCGAGTGCATTAAATTATTTTTGGAATTGATTGCTATTATGTGGATTGAAATTATTTTGTTTTGTAATTATTTGGTAAGAAGTAATTATAACTATTGGCTGTGTTTTAGAAATTAAGGATTACAATTATGAAGTATTTTGTATTGTGAATTGTAAGAGATATGGTGTCAAATGAATTGTATGCGAGTTTCATAGTGTAATTGTTTAGAGGTATTATATTATTTGATTTTAGTTTACTTTGTAAAAATATTTTTTTGGATTTGCTACCATTTTTCAAAATTGTTATGGGGGACGTTTCTAAAAATTAATTGGGGTCCGACAAATGTGGAAATTTGTCTTGGAATAAAAAGGGGAAATATGTAATGGTTATTTAGGAGTAAGCAGTATTATGTTGTGTCCTGCAATAGTATGTACTCTAGTAGTAAAGTAGTAATAGCGCTAAGGGGAATGTTTGAATATTGGCGTAGCCAATAAGAGTGAATGAGCTCAGCCGAATGAGTCTGTAGCTTTATAAAAGTAATGTAAATGTATGAAAGAGCACTCAGTCGTACAGTCACTCAGTCACGGACAGAGACTCACAGAGATCGAGTCGAAGGAAGAAGTCTGAAATAAAGATTGGATAGTTGGCCGTTGACATGTAGTCCAAGAGTGGTGAGTCGTCATTATTTCGTCGGTCATGTCATTGTCATCATGTCATCCTGGCGCCTGGGCGACCTACCAATTGCTCATACTATCTGAACTAGCTACATTCATCCCCATAACCCCGTAGTGAGGAGCTTCATTACAATATTATGTGGCTATATTCCAGTCACTCTTAAATTCTATTTTTAAAACAAGTCCAAACTGTGGTTTAGACATTGGTTTCATTTTTCTAGGAATTGTAAGCAGCTCTGCAAACAAACATGATATACATACTTCACCAGGGCTAGCAATTGTATGCCTATTTAATATAGGGATAAATCGGATTTATTCAAAATTCAATTATTTAAATCAAAGCTTTGAATTTTCCTATTGTATTGCAATACCGTAATTTTCGCAGTAGGTAAATGGGGCGCGGTTGCCTCAGGTTGAAGCCTAAATTATCGAGCATGAAATTAGCTTTCGAATGGCACTGATCTTATTTGTGAAAAGTTGTCATTCTAGGAGATATTCAGTGTCAGGTCAAACTGCTAATGACCTATGTAAAAGGAGCGAAAGGTGAGGTCTTCCCACCTTTCGCTGCTCTGAGAACGGACCACTAGGTCAATTTACACATTTGTAGTAATTATATTCTAATATTATAAGTTTCTCTCTAGGGCGCATGTACCAGAGAGTAGTAAATATAGATTATTTAAAAGTTAAGTTTGACGACTTTAGTTAGAATTTGCATTGAGGTACCAAATAAAGTATTTATTTTATTTTATTTTCCTATTGTCAACTTTCAATTTCACTTCCAAGCACGCAATACTTTCTATAACGGTGCTGCGCATACATACGCTTTCATTCTGCATTTATTATTATATCGCTACACTAATGCTAATTTGAAGCATTTAAATGGTGGCGATACGTTGATACGAGGAGATATATGCGCTTCTATTATTAATAATCCTAAATAATTTGAAGTTACTAATGAATACAAAAAAGAATTAATAATTGCCAGTTTGATTGTAAGAAATGGTAATGCGTACAGTGATCATTACAGGCCAACCCAAAGCGGTAAGTGCTTGCGTATTGTCAGTCACGAAGACAACTTTTTGGACGGAAGCCACGACGACTTGTCATGTTCCCGGTTGAAGGTACTTGGTGCTGGAGTCTCACTAAAACTTTGTATTGGCCTACACGTTACCAGTAACATACGACTTGCCCCGCTAACTCTGTTTTCTATAGATTGACAATTATTGCGTTACCTTGCATGGTTTCCTGTTACGATATTCCATGATGAGCGTTTGTTTTGGTCAATGTCCATATTTTCCTTATTAATCCCGTCCAAGGATTAAGTAGTACAAAAGATAGGATTTTAGATAGGACATTTTGGTAATTATTGTCTCTAGTCTCTTATCAAATAAAACTAAACATAAATTAATTATACAGTAGAAAACTTATCCGAATGTTAAACTAGCCTCCATAGTACCTAAACTAATAGAATATATGAATTTGATTAGTTTGTTTCTCCTTAAGATTGAAAAACGACCGATACACAATTGACATGTTGAGCAGGATTTAGCAAACTTCTTGAAAATAACTTTTTCGTGATTAGAACGATGAGAAACTATACAGTATTTCCAAGACTCGATGCATGAAGATGATGATTCAAACAGTAAGGAAGTCGTGAAGAGTATAAACAACCAGCTAATCGACACCATGACAGCCCAAAGTAAGAGCACCAGAAACTGAACAGTTTCCATATGAGAATGGTGAAGGATAAGTAAGTAGTTAGAAAGCCAAGTACAGTTGCCTCTTGACTACGAAATTTAATGCGAAATAACAAAAATTGTATACGCTATTGGCTTCGAGGGCGAATATTTGCAAAAATCGATAGATTTTGGGTATATTTTTCGAATCTTTGAATTTATCCTCTGTCCGGTACATTTTCCTGCCAAAACTACAACAAAATCAGTAATTAGAATTTATATTGTGTATACTAATTACTATTATATGTATGGATGAAAAAATTAATTGGTTAGTTTAAATAAACTTACCTTAATTCGTCACAGAAAACTTTGAAAGTAGGGCACCAAATAATTGCTGTGGCTATATGACATAGTGCCAATCCAAATCCACAAAACGCGAACCAAATGTGGAGTGACGCCAAAAGGGTGAAGTAAAAATAGCTGAAGTCGGCAGGGTCGAGTAGTGACGTCATGACAAATGGATGGAATGGAACAATGAATATTGCATTTCCAAATATGATTGGATACGTGACAGCAATCAGAAACCCCAGTAAGAGAAATACGTCCATCATCTCAATTCTGTTTCGATACTTCCTTTTGAAGTATTCCTCTAAGAAGTTTTATAATGTATTATTATCATGCCAGCAACATTTGCCAATTGACATTTTATGACATAATTCGTCTTGTAATTAATATTTTTAGTTGTTTACTTACTGCGCCATTTAGAGAATGTCTTAAATATGTCGTTGCCAATTTGTAATAATGTTTCCCCCTTGAAAACTGTTAGATAGATAATGACCAGTAGAACAGCAACTCCATTGACGCAGACGTAACTCACACAAGCAGAAATGGTGTCTCCATGAAGAGTGTTATATACAGCTCTGCCCAGTAGATAAAACCAAAAAATGTGTGTATACAAAACAAATAGATACCACTTTAACCAGACCCATTTGTTTGTAGACCATGACCAATGTTTGCCAGGACAGTCTGCATTCCATTGAAAAGGCACACCTCCCCAGAAACTGCCCCATTTCACATACCACGAAAATATTGTTTTCGAAATGACTTTTACCATTGTTCAATTGTTGTACCCAAAACAAATTATTGGTAATTGCAACAATATCAAATAACTGTCCAATGAGGTATTACAAAATGAAATAATTTATTAAATGGTTTTCAGACGAAATTTAAGTTGACGAATAGCTATTTGAATAGATAATTGAAACTGTCAAGATTCTCTATTGAAAATTGAGTAGACTAAAAGGAGTTCAACATTGGACTGAGTTGCGAACTCCGGAAGCACCAGCAATACACTTTTTTATTGGGAACAAGTCGATATTCTTGGCATTAAACTAAATCTTTGTAGTACATGTAATGGGTCGGCTGGTTTAGGTATTTATTGGCTCTAATGTTGAAACCATGTCGGCATCCAAATAAAGCTCAAGGCATGTGGAATAGACATTATGCAGGGGAGTTCCATTTATTCTATAAATAAAAATATTTACCTCGGTAGATCGCTAAAATATTTAATATCTCATTTCAATAACATATTATTGGTATTAACATTGCCACAAATTCTATTTTTAAAACCAGTCAAATCTATTGTCTTTGCTTTATACCAAGTCAACATATATCACATGTGAATGTTAGGTTGGATTAGACATTGATTCCATTGTTCTAGGGATTATAAGCAGCTCTGCAAACAAACAATATATATACCTCAACAGACCTCGTACATTTAATATGTAGATAAGTTGGATTTATTCAAAAATCAATGCTTTGAATCATAGCTTTGAATTTTCCACACATTGAATTGCAATACAATAATTTGGACAGTAGGTAAATGCGAAACGGATGCCTCAGATTGAACCCTACATTATCGTACATGAAATTAGCTTTCGAATGACACTAGTTTTGTTTGCGAAAAGTTGCCAGTCTCGGAGATATGCAATGAGAAGTCATACCTAATGTTAATGACCTATGTGACTCGAGCGAAAGGTGAAGGCCTTGCCACTTCTCGCACTGAGAATGTATCACCAGGTCAATTTACACATTTGTAGTAATTATAATATCATATTTATTATAAGTTTCTCTGTAGAGCGCATAGACCCGAAAGTAGTAAAGATTAAGGTTTCAGTGCAGAAAATTGTTTTTCAAAAACGATTTTAGTAAGAATTTACAATGAACTACCAAATAAAATATTCATTTTCCTATATTGTCAATTTTAAATTGATCTTTCAACCCCGGCAAAACTTTCTATAACGGTGCTGGGCGATTTTAGTAAGAATTTGTATTGCGCTATTAACTAGAGTACTTATTTTTCTATTTCTAACTTTAAATTGTACACTTCCAAGCCGCCAGTACTATCTCTTAAAGCTCTCGGGTAAGGTAATATTTTATATCGCTAAACAACTACATAAAATCGACATTTGAATCATTTAAATGGCGACGATACGTTGATACAAGGGAATTAGTAGTGGTTTCTATTATTAATAGATTTTAAATTAATAAAAGTCAGCAATAACGGCAATAAGGCAATAATATCTATTGTGCTTGTCCTAACTTATTTTGCTTAAAAGCTACTTTGAAAAGTTTTCCGCATAATAACTTAACTTGAACATTAACATAGAATTTCCTGTAGATAATCAAGGATTACATAGCCGAAACAGGATATTAATTTCTCCGATATAATTACATTACATCAGGAAGAGTAATTTTGACATTGGCAGTGACATACAGAAAAAGTTACAACTGTAATTAATTCGGCGATGAACAATGAATCTATTGGAGAGATTGAAAAGGATTTTCCCCTAAATAATTAGAAGTTACTAATAAATACAGAAAATAAGACCCAATAATTGCAAGTTTGATTGTAAGAAATGGTAATGCGTACTGTGATCTTTACAGGCTAACCCAAATGGGTAAGTTTGCCTCGTTTTATCGTCAGTCAAGAAGACAACTACTTGGACCGAAGCTATGACTTGTGATGTGCCCGCCAAGCCCACCATAGAAGGCAAGAACTTGATGCTGGAGTCTCACTAAAACTACGTGTTCGTCTATACATTATCATTAACTTGAGATTGACAATTATTGCGTTACTCTGTATGGGTTTTCTGCTACCATATTTCATGATGAGTATTTTGTTTGAGTCCATTTTGTCCTTACTGCTCACATCCAGCGATAAAGTAGTACAAAAGGTAGCATTCGGAATGTAGACATTTTTTATTTTAAATACAGTTTTTAAAAATCAAAGTTCTAGAGAAGGAAGAAATTGGAAACTTTTTTTGGTCTTTGATTGTTTTCAGCATTTAGAATTAAAACATCGAAACTCTGAAAGACACATTTGAATTTATGTAATTGGATAAGCCGCAATTTCAAACAATTTAGCACATAGAGTCGAATTAGCATTTCGAAAGTTATTAATCCGGTTGCTTCCACATATTTAACTTGTATTTTGATAGATTTTGGCCCCAAAGCCCCCCTCCTGTGTAATAATAAGCGTAGATAAAGTATAACTGCGACTATAGTCATCTAAATATTTACAATTCAAAATAAAAAATACTACAGCAAAGTCCAAACATGGAGAAAGCAAGTCGAGGTACAATAAAGCTTTATTTGTTGGAGCGAAAAGAATTACTTTAATTTATGATTACAATACAAAATAATTTCTTCAGGCTGACTACTATTTCAATTTGTTGGGCTTAAAAGAAATCTTGGACTGCGGAGAAAGTATTTCCAAACAAGCACGTATCCAGTAGATATCGGGTCGAATCCCAAAATAGGTCAAAAAATGCCAAAATATTTCGCGCGCGAATATGTCTCATTTCTGACATTTATTTTTGGTTGCGCCCCCCTTGACCAAATTTCTGGATACGTGCCTGTTTCTAAAGATCAAATTGTTGCCCACATGAAAGAACATGGGTTAATTGGAGTAATTGGTAGCAAGGCAGATGCCATTCAAGACCTGGAGGACTTCAATAACCCACAGAGTTGGTTTCCTGTCTATTTCGAGGCTCATGGTGAAACATTTTTTCTGGTGTGCAGCATGAACAATGATTTGGGTCAGAACTCGGGCCTATTGGTTTCTTGGAGGTGTGTAACTTTGGGCCATGCTTTATCTGCAAAGCAGTTTTGTCTACAACTACGTTTGACCAATAGTGAAAAGGTAATTGCTTAACAGTTTTGAAAACCAATATTTGATTATGCTCTGACATCCACTTCACTAAAAAAGTTTTGGAGGACCGACTTTTGATATATTGTGTTGCATTTCAATACAGATTTTTTTGAAACTACTATATCATATTAGTTGGAATTATGATAAATATCAATTGGTATTTAAAAGACTACTAGATTCCTCTTTGGAGTTATGGTCCCTAGATTCGCATTACATTGAACAAATTCTGCTTCTTACCTTCCCTTAAATATCCTTTAACCAATAATAACCATTTCAATTTAGTTTTAATCAAGTTATAACTATAACTTACCGTTAAAGCAATGGAAACTTACCACCACCGTAAGCTAAACTTAAGCTTTCACCAAATTGCTTAAACTAGTTACGTCAGTGAAAGTGCTAAAATTTGAAACGGTTTATTTGTTTTCTTTTTCATGGGTTCAAAAATCTATTCAACTGTCCAATTACTAGCATTTAAAACCTTTACTTTACTGAATCCCAATTTTCACTTCCATTTTCAGAATTAAAACATTTTGGAAAATTTAATGGGGTAAATAAGCTAAAATGGACTATTAATGAATAGATTGGAAAAAATCGGAAAATACAAATGGATTTCAAAAATTAGAAACTTCGACCATTGCAACCGTAAAAACTTTTTGCTTTGCAAGTAATGAGAGTAATAATGACTCACAGTAGAACCTCCAAGAACAAATGACCTAACACCAATGACAGCTGAAAATTTTCGATGTCTCTTCACTGGAAAAAAGCATTCGGTTATAATAAAGGAACTTCATTTTACCAAATTAGCCCAGGAAGCCATTTGTGCGCAGGCGATGTAACAATGGAACACGGAATTAATGGGAAAGAGAAAAGTATATTTACGGCGACACATTTAAATACGAAAACTATTCACTTCGGCACTCTGAAAGGGGAATCTTGTCAATGTCACAACCGTAGTGGTAATAACGGCTCTAATTTATTCATCTCGCATTAGTTGCAATTTGCAATGGTCGGCTATTGGGACGATTATCATGTGGCATTTGGTCATGTAGTAGAAGGAATGCAATTCGTAGATGATCTAGTCAAACTAATTGCTTTTCTTAATGTAAAAGTTGATACACTTGTTACGGACAGAACAGTTATCATACTAAATTGTGTGGACAATTATAAACAAACCCACTTTACCCACTGAATGTATTATTATTGATTAATGCAATATATGGCATATTTTGCTTTGTCAATTGTTGTTATGCATTTGCTACAGATTGTATTTATACGAGTGGTAAATTTATGACTGAATAAAATCATTTAAAACTCAAAGACTTAAATTTTTGAGTGTGGTATTGCATGGTTAAAATCCGTACTCCAATAATTGCATTTATCATACATCTAAACATATATTTGTGATAAACATAATTATTTGGATTGACTGACAGATCAGTCAGTCATTAAAAGCAGTCATATTTTATTCGTAAAAAGATACTTTCACAATTTCAAGCAATATAATTTTTCCATTTTCAGTTTTGTGAAAATATTATCAACATTGCATGTGTTTTGTTTCAACTTATATCTGTGTTCCACAAGTTTTGACAAGCTTGACAAGCTTCAATTATATTTTTGTATAGTATGTACCTAACTAATTACATGCAGTCGGCTCACGGGAATTATTCTTTCAATCTGTCTAATGTAATTATAGCTAATAAAGCCAGTAACCACAAATGGCAAGTAATAACTAATCTGGATACCTACTTATTAAATTTTACAAATGCTATAGCAATCGATGAGTTATAATATCCACTGGAACTGTACTAGCCGCTGGGGAAAACTACAGTTGCTATGTTATGTTTCTGGTCTGTAATAAACACCTTATATATTATCACATAACACTTAAAGAATTTAAAAATATCTATGTAAATTTTAATTTATGAAATCTTTACACTACGGGTACACTTGTATTATTGCGAAAAACTGGAGGCAGGGATAGATACCAAAAGAGATGTGATGTAGTTGGAGAGAAATACATAATACATCATAATGGAGTGGTGTTTAATTTTCTTTAAAATGCCAATCCGTATTCCAAAGGTAGTTAAAGCTTTAATTTGCTTCCCAGTAATTTTACTCTCAGTTCTAACATTCAAAGGAGATTTAGCGATCGACTCCAGACAATCCTCTGACGATTTCTGAACATTAGCTGCACTGAGCAAAAGCAAGGACACCATCACAATTAAATTAAATGAAAATAAAGGAAATGGAAAAAATTTCTGGATTGGAACAATACTATGTAGACGTATAGAAGAAACGGTACACATTGTGAAAATTAGAGCAATCACTGTTAAGTGAGTTGGCATTTGTGCTGAAATTGTACAGTGAGAATGGTAAGCGTTCAGAATTTGTAGTTTTTTGTAATTCTTTATCCTTTCATTTACATTTGCTTTTGAAAATCTGAAATTTTTCAAACACAATGTTATTAAAATGTAATAATTTTAATCAATGGTTAAAATTAGGCTTACTATTTTCGAAATAAATGCACAAAAATTATTGTTACTACGAAAACATTGTTTTACCTTAAAATATTTGTCCAATGAGTAGACACCATCATATAAACAAAAAATAAATTAAAACTAAATATAATTGGAATTCCATGAGAAAGTTTCATTTGAAATTCTAGCATAGCAAAAATTAAGAGTGTAGAAATTGTTTGGCTTTCTCTTGGAAGATGAGAATATAAATATTGTTGCTTCTTAGGAATTGCAAGAAAAAGGATTGTTGACGCTGTGGTATACGTGGCCATACACATCATCATCAAAAACATTACTTTGGAAACTGCTGTTAATTTTTCTTCGTTTTCCGAATTTGGTGAATATTTTTCTACGTTTAAAAGTAAATGTTTAGATACACCTTTGTATCACTTTTAAAACAATAAATAGAGTTGTTACGTAATACTAACCTGCAAATTTCTTGTCAAAGGAGATAATTTTTTTCACAAACGAAGCGATTTCATGACGTTTTTTGTAGGTACTAATGCGGCAGATTAGTCCCCAAATAGGAGAGAAAACCCACAATATGATCCATATAAGATCGACAACATCTCTCTTTGGATTCTTTAATTCCACATAAAGTGTACAAATCATGTAAACTATAATGCCTGCATTTTGCAATCCAATGAGCCAATACAAAACCCATGACTTTTTACTCATAGCAAGATTAACTTGTTGTCGTGATGCGTCCCAATGGTACGGCAGACCCCAAACCGTAAAACAAAATTGTAAACACTTTCCAAAAATGTCAACAGTTTTTGATGTTAACATTTTCTCTTGTTAGTACAGATAATAAAACGAATGTACTTACTGTTACACTAATGTCAATTAAAAATAAAAAGCTAATTTCCATAGGGACAAATTATCTTGCTGTGAGTGCCTTTCAGTTGCTTTGGATGTTGTGCCATCCATATAGTATGTTATTGGTCTTGGAGATAATTTTATGCTTTATTCATTCTTTGTTGTTTGATAGGTTTTATACAAGCATTATAAAACCATGTTAAATAGCAGTCTTAAGGTATTAACCCATTATTACTGATAGATTTGGTTACAATAATTTTAGCAGTCGAATTTGCTGTCCATAATTACATACATCCCTAACCGCTTTGTTGACTGTTATTGACAAAAGAATATCTGAAACAGTTTTCAAATCATTGAAGGGCCCACTAAATAGATAGGAAATAACAAAATAATTACTCAATATGAAATACCTAGTCTGTAATTGTAATTAATCATTAATGTGCTCAATACTGACCGTGCACTATATAATATCTATGTTTGCTTTTTCACAATTGCTATTTTAATATTTTTGGACAAACTTAGTGATACTATACTTAATTCGTGCAATAATCTTTTCTAGAGCTCCCATCGAAAATTCTTGGATGTTCAATTTTTACACTTTTTGATAGAATTTGTACAAGGATAGTATTTAGCTGTAAAACATACATAATTAGCATAGTTTTAAACCTGACAGTTAAGACAGTGACGTATCTGTAATTGTTTGATAATAGAATTCAGAGAACCACCCACGTCAGTTACCATGCATACCTATCAGTGTACAAAATTTACCACTTTTTAGGCTTTTTTACCATCACAGTGGTAAAAATGCACTTAATGGTATAAATGCATTTAATGGTAAAAATGGTAAATATTTGAGATTGATTAGACAGCTTACTACAGATATTAGACTTCATAAAATATAAAGGTTTTAAAACTTTATTTTCTATAAAACATAATTTCCAATTAGCCCCTTAATTAATTATCAAATTAATAAAGTAAATATTACTAAAACCAACATTGCATTTGGTATCGTCAAATTAAAATTGATTTGAAGGCAATTTAATAGCAATTAATTTCTCAATCGGCAAATAAGGGCTATAGCTATTAATGCCCACATTGGTTGAATCTAACTCTGATTGATGAAAACTTATCAATTAGTAACAACAATCATCAGCTGCTAAGCTATTTCATATTTTGGCACCGAATTTTATTCAAAATCTACACACGAAATTTAAACGAAACAATTTTTACCATTTTTTACCATTTATACCACTTACCACTACTTTTTAGGTAGTGGTATTTTGTACACTGATACCTATATATTTATATGTTGACAACTGATAACTGATAATTACACTAATTGTGATATCAATTTATGTTAGCATGTCTGTCTGTATGTCTGATGTATGTCTATCTAGTTTACAAACCTAATTTGAACTTTATGATTTGTTTTTGGTGGGAAATCCCTTTTATCAGAATTAGGGGTCTCTGCGGTCGATGCCTATGCCTCCTTTGAAACGTTTTTTCTCAACGTCAAGGCATTTTGGAGCAGCAATTTAGATAATTACTAAAACTGGAATAGGTAGAATGAGACTAGTAAATTATAGTTCTTGGGAACACAAACCTTATAATTGTGTTTGTTATTTATTTAGGAATGGAAAGAAAGAGACACATTATTTGGCGGAGAACGGAAACATATATTTCATGCACATAACGGTCGTACCTCCTTTGAGAGTGAATGTTTCATTACTGCAATCGCTATCGTTGCTTACCAAATAGGTTACTGTTTAATGCAATATATTATGTCTCTTTTTGCTTTGTCAATTGTTTTTATGCATTTGCCACAGATTGTATTAATACGACTGGTAAATTTACAACTCCGAATAAAAGTCATTTAAAATATTTCAAAGACTTTAAAACTAATTTTTGAGTAGGTTTTTTCCTGGTTCATTGTTATGTTTGTGAAAATATTGTCCATATATGGGGCGTGTTTTGTTTTAACTTATATCTGTGTTACACAAGTTTTGACGGGGTTGATAGGCTTCAATTATCTTTTTTTAGGTTGTTCCATTTTGGTTAAGTATCTACCTAACTAATTATACTTCACAATTTGGCGAGCCATTTTCGACGCTCTATATAATCTAAGCGGCCGTGTGTGAAAAATGTCTCGCATAATTGGTATTATGTACCATAATCCCTTGTCGCATTACATGCATGCATGAGCAGTCGGTTCAGGGCAATTATTCTTTCAAAATGTCCAATGTAATGGTTGCTAATAAAACCAGTAAATACAAAAAGGCAAGTAATAACTAATCTGGATACCTACCCATTAAATGCTATAATAAACACCGAGTCATAATAAGCCCTGAAACTGTACTAAGCGCCGGGGCAAACCAACAGTTCGCTACCCAAAACTTCTGGTCTGCAATAAATACCATACATATTACCAATTTACATCATTTAAAAATAGTAAAATAAAACTGTTTTTATTTTAATTTATGAAATCTTGTGTACTTTTATTATTGCGATAAACTGGAAGCAGGGATGGACACCAAAAGAGATGTGATGTAGTTGGAAAGAAATACATAATACATCATAATTGAGAGATGTTTAATTTTCTTTAAAATGCCAATCCGTATTCCAAAGGTAGTTAGAGCTTTAATTTGCTTTCTAGTAATTTTAGTCGCAGATTTAGCATTCAAAGGAGATTTAGCGATTGACTCCAAACAATCCTCAGAAGATTTGTGAACATTAGCTGCACTTAGCAATAGCAATGACACAATCACAATTAAATTAAAAGAAAATAAAGGAAATGGAAAAAATTTGTGGATTGGAACAATACTATGTAGACGTATGGAAGCAAAGGTACACATTGTGAGAATTAGAGCAATAACTGTCAAATGGGAAGGCATTTGTGATGAAATTGTACAGTGAGAATGGTAAGCGTTCAATACTTGTAGTTTTTTGAAACTTTTTATCTTTTCATTTACACTAGCGTTTGAAAATCTGAAATTTTATAAATACACGGTTATTAAAATGTCATAATGATTGTAAACAACGTTTAAAATTTGTTTCAGATTTACTATTTGTAATTTACTATTTTTCAAAAATTAAGTACACTAAAATTATCTTGAAAACATATTCTTTTACCTTAAAACGTTTGTCCAATGGGTTGACACTATCATGTAAACAAAAAATATATTAAAACTAAATATAATTGGAATTCCATGAGAAAGTTTCATTTGAAATTCTAACATAGCAAAAATTAAGAGTGTGGAAGTTGTTTGGCTTTCTCTTGGGAGATGAGAATATAAATATTGTTGTTTTTTAGGAATAGCAAGAAAAAGTATTGTTGACGATATGACATATGAGGCCATACACATCATCAGCAAAAGCATTACTTTAGAAACTGCAGTTAATTTTTCTTCGTTTTTCGAATTTGGTGAAAATTTTTCTACGAATAAAAATCAAAATGTTTAAATAAACTTTCGTATCATTAAAACAATAAATTGATTTGTTACATGATACTAACCTGCAAATTTCTTGTCAAAGGAGATAATTTTTTTCAAAAACGAGGCGATTTCATGGCGTTTCTTGTGGGTACTAATTCGGCAGATTAGTCCCCATATTGGAGAGAAGACCCAAAACATGATCCATATAAGATCGACTACATCTCTCCTTGGATTCTTTAATTCCACGTAAAGTGTACAAATCATGTAAACTATAATGCCAACATTTTGCAATCCAATGAGCCAATACAAAACCCATGACTTTTTACTGAGGGTAAGATTAACTTCTTGCCGTGCTGTATCCCAATGGAAAGGTATCCCCCAAACCATAAAAGAAAATTGTAAACACTTTCCAAAAATTTCGACAGTTTTTGATGTCAACATTTTGTCTTGTTAGTGCAGATGGTAAAATGTTTTACTGTCGCAACGATTTCAACGAAAAATGAAAAAAACTGATTTCCATAGGGACAAATTATCTTGCTGTGAATATACCTTTCAGTAGGTAGCTTTTGATATTAAGTCAATCCACATAGTAAGTAATTGGTCTTGGAGAAAGGTTTAGGCTTTATTCATTGTTTGCTATTTGAAAGGTTTCTTCATACAAGCATTCAAGCATTATAAAAGTATGTTAAATAGCAGTGTTGACCCATTACTACTGATAGATTTGGTAACAATAATTTTAGCAGTCAAATGTGGTATTCATAATTATATACACCTTTAACAGCATTGTTGACTGATTGATTGCTAATAAGAATTCCTTGACATAAGAATGCCTGAATCAGATTCCAAATTATTGTACGGCCCATTAAATAGATAGGAAATAACAAAATAATTACACAATATGAAATACCTAGTCGGTTATTATAATTAGTCATTAATGTTCCCAATACTGACCGTGCACTATATAAAATCTATGGTTCCTTTTTCTCAATTGCTATTTTTGGGCAAACTTAATTTGGGATGCCGTAGTTAGTATTATTCTGCCAACTTTATTCGTTCAATAATGTTTTATCCATTTAGGTCTCTCAATCGAAATTCTTGCATGTACAATTTCTACACGTTTTGGTAGAATTTGTTCACGTAGGGTCTTATCTGTAAACCGACAAAATTAGCATAGTTTTAAACCTGACAGTTAAGACAGTGACGTATCTATAATGGTTTGATAACAGAATTCGGAGAACCACCAACGACAGTTATACCATAGTACCTATATAATTTATTATTTATATTGTGATAATTGATGATTACACTAATTTCGATGTCAATTTCTGACAATGTATGTCTATCTACCTACAATGTATGTAGTTTATAAAACCTGATTAGAACTTCACGATTTTTTTGTGGTGGGAAACCTCTTTTCTCTGATTTACTGCAGTTATATTTACTACGCCCCTTGAAAAATGAGTTTTTTCTCAACGCCAAGGCATTTTGAAGAATCAACTTTGGTAAATACTAAAACTGAAATGAGTAGAATGAGACAAGTTATTGTTTCGACTTTTATGCTTGAAAGACATTTTAATTCCAAAAAGTATTACAACCAGTTTTAGTCAAGTGTCAATTAATTAAATCCATTCGACACTTTAATAAGATATCGTCTGCCTAATATTACAATGTAACAAGCCATTTGATCATGGCTGCTACAAAGTAACAAACCATTTCATCATGGCTGAGACAAAGTAACAAACCATTTTATCATGACCGCGACAAAGTAACAAACCACTGTATCAGGAGTTAGGTTTGTTACCTTGTCTCAGCCATGATAAAATGGTTTGTTACTTTGTCTCAGCCATGATCAAATGGCTTGTTACATTGTAATATTAGGCAGACGATATAATTATTTGTAAGCGTAGTATTTATAGCCACTGTGTTGGCAATCATAAATATTATAGGTTGGGTAAGTTACATTTCTTGGTAACACAATCCTTTTAATTGTGTTTATTATTTAGAAATGAAAAAAGAGAGTGGCATTTGGAAGAGAACGAAATGTATTATTTCATACACATGACGGTCGTAACTCCTTTAAGAGTGGTTGTTTCATTGCTGATATCTCCATTGATTCAATTCGACTCAAATTGAAATCAAATGCCATGTCGTCAATACCAACGCATTGGGCGTTAATTTATTAGAATTAGTGCCTGTTCTGTATCAAGTATTATATGATTAATTGTAAAGGGGATTCTTCTACTCTTTACGGCAATGACTGTTCAGGCTTCTTCGCAGTATTGTTTTTCTCGATGGATGCTTCCATTCATTTAATTCAGGAACTAATTGTATTAGGTCAAAAAGCTCCTTAAATTCTAGAGGTACTGACAAAATGAAGTCACATCATAATTCTATGAATGACAATTCATTCGTCATTGTCCCAGTCCTAATTGTTATTGCGTCTATCAGCGAATTCAGCATTTGTGAAAATGTCAAATTGAAGGATATTGATTATAAGAATACTGGAATGCCTCTCCGTGTCAACGATTTTTTAAGGCCTTAATAATATTGCTCGTTCTACTCAGCAAGCTGTACTAATAGGCTTATAAGACCTAATCTTCTCAATTCACCTTCATCATCCGACTAAGATGTCACCGGAGCAAAAATACCTGGGAGAGCTAAAATTTCTCTGGGGCTACGAGACATCGGTATAGGATCTTTTGGAAACATTGGTCGGGTGTACAGAGTTACTTTTATTATTTATACAAGATGCTGACCCCATAATACACTGTCTTTATATTCTTCTCAGTTAAATTTATGGTATATAAATAAATTGTAATTACGTGGTACTTGACTTCATTTGCATTAACTACGTTTAAAATATTTTTGTGTAAAATAATCAAGTAAAGAAATGAGGCTATTACCATATACTTGTACTGTTAGCGATACAAATTTACTACAGTTAATAAGCCCATAATATACCTAATAATCTTTGTAGGTAAGTTTTAGATATTATAAGAGTTGTTTTATCCTAGTTCAATGTCAGATATAGTTATATGTAAACTGGTCCTAGTAAACTGGTATTTTAGGTATAAAGTAAACTGGTCTTGGTCAATTACCAACTGGTCCTCCCGCGTTAGTAAACTCGTCTTGGTCAATTACCAACTGGTCCTCCCGCGTTAGTAAACTGGTCTTAGTCAATTACCAACTGGTCCTCCCGCATTTGTAAACTGGTCTTGGTCAATTACCAACTGGTCCTACGCCAAAAGTAAACTGGTCTTGGTCAAACACTATGATTGTTCTTCTCATGAAAATAAGCGCCTTGTATCTTGTATCAAATAAGTTTGATGAGTTGAGGTATATGGTATGGTATGTAGAACTAATTTATTCAATCTCAACCTTATCGTACAACTCAGTACCTAAGTTATGAGCTCTGACATCAAGTTTAGTCTTCTGCAGAACTTTGAGTAGAACACTATGGCTGTGACATTTGTAAAATCGCAAAGAGGAAAAGATAAGTTATTGCAGCATAGCTACGCTTACACATTTACAGATATCAACAGACTACTTATCTTTGCAACGAAAGGAAAGGAAGGAAAGCTAGATACATAAATTTAGATGCGCAAATTAAAAGTACCATCGAGACTTATAATACCATTCCCATTCAACGCTATTGTAGGGCATTGACATACCTTACCCTACAGAAAAGAAGAATGATTCAAAAGAAAAGAGTTATTGTATACATTTGACTAACCGACTAACTTAATGTTATATATTTACTGACTGATTTAATTTTTATTGTAACTTACGTAATTGTAAATTGTTGATTAATACATGAAAAAAATTCCTAATAAATATGTGGTATGTGGTATAAATATATAAATATGTGGTATAAATATGTGGTCAATATGTGGTAGTTCAGTTATTTCACGTTCACTTATTTCAGAAATACCAGTTTACTAAAGCGGGAGGACCAGTTGGTAATTGACCAAGACCAGTTTACTTTTGGCATAGGACCAGTTGGTAATTGACCAAGACCAGTTTACTTTTGGCATAGGACCATTTGGTATTTAGCAAGACCAGTTTACGTTTGACCCTAAAGACCAGTTTACTTGGACGAGTTTACGTGACACCGTCAGATATAGGTGTCTAATACGATTCAATTTTACGCTTACGTGTATATCATTCCTTATTTTAAGTACATTTGTACTTATATAGAACATACTGTTAAACATGGATTAATTATTTAAAAATGATACATCTACCTGGTAAACAAATTCTACCTTTTGTATGAAAAAATAGGTAAAAGTTGTAAAATGTATGTAAAAGTTGTGAATGAACAAATGTGTCGTGAACAAACCGTGGAAAATGTTATTATTGTTTCTTAAGAGTATTACTAAAAGTATCCCTTTATTGTCAAATGACAAACTTTGCACATTATTTAAAGTTTGTTAAATAATAGATAAAAGAAAATCTATTGTTGCTACAATAATTTGAAATACCAGAAACAAGTATTAATATTCGATTTATTATTCTTTCTACTTTAAATTATGTATCCCTTGCATAAGTTATAACCATTATTGTGTGTCTAATTCTTTTTTTCCAGAAACAAAATATACACTTGCAAAACGTCATTGGAACACTTAAACTTACATCGAAATAAGATGATATCATCATGTCACAATAGCACATATAGCGCCAAAATATCTATCAAGAATAAACTTCCTAACAATAATTCTGGTCTTAATTCAAGTTTAAGTTTGGTGTTGAACCTATGTTATCGATTCACGAACAGATTTAATCTTATTCGAAATTATTGTTACATTATCTATTTACCCATTTTTTGATCATCTGAAATTATTCAAATTGTGACGATAAATAATTAATTTTAATGAGTTTTTGCGGATTTATTCATAGGAAACTATGTTAATGCAAAATTTAATACTATGAGACATGTACAATTGAATGATGTAATTTGTGTATGAAATCTGGCGTCTATTGTTCGTAAATTTTTGTCAATGGTTAGAACCGCAACCAGAAAAAAATTTCAGGTGGCTCCGAGAAGAAATATCTCTTATTTCGCGCGAAATTTTTGCTTTAAAACAAAAATTTATTCATTTTTCTCGATTTCGGTCACCTGTCCACGTGTTCTAGCTGTGCTCTTGCCCGTGGAGAGTTTCTGATTATTCCCAATTTGTTGACGTCCAGGAAATACGAGTTAGGGGTAATAAGAAACCCATCACTATGTTTTCCCACTTTTTTGACTTAAAAAAAGTTAGTATTGGTAGAGGATCATTACTAAATATTCCAAGATACGAGGTGGTCTTCGGAGTAAGTCCATTAACTGTATCCTGGATAAAAAGTAGGAAAAATTAGTATTATCCTGCAAAGCAATGATTTCGTCCGGACAATATACAATCCCGTCCAAAATACTTTTGGAAGTAGTTATCTACATACTATCTGTGAAAATTGCTAGTAAGGTTGGTCCTTCGAGAAAGAGAATCCAAAGCCTAAAATTTAGCAAGAGAGTATAACTATGTAGATAGCGTTTTATAATGAGACAAAGAAAGAGCTGGCCCTAACATCGTGATAAAAAACTTCTTTAGAAAATTTGGTCTAGCATGGCTTTTTATTTTGCCTTTGTTAATAACCCAAGTCTATTACTTTATCTTTTTGACACTTAGTTGTTAAATCAGTCTAACAAGTAGGTACTTATTTATCAATTTAGTAAAATAATATCTTGCTTTTGGCATTATTTTAATATGAGTATTTCGTTTGATAATAAAATAAATGATTTGCAATTTAAAGTTATTTTTACGTTTCAAACATGTTGCTGATAAAAGAATCATAAAAATGACATTACTATGTCAATTGGAAAAAAATGTTTCTAAAATATCTTCCGACGGTTTTAAAGTGTACAAGTGAGCAGCCTTGTAAGTTCGCTTACCCAAGGTTTATCAGTGCTTAACACAAACTGTAATCTGAAAAATAAAATATATTCAAGCACCTAATAAAAGCATCTAAAGTCAAATTTGATCTTTGAAAATGACTTTCAATAACTACAAAAGACACAATCTTTTAGGACAAGAGATACATTTCCCAGACAGAGACCTATTGCAAAATGGAGAAACATGCGATCCATTGGGAATTAAATTTTACGGCGAACCTAGGTTTTGTGCACTTCTATTCGTTTTAAAATATTTAAACGCAACTTTAGTGTCAGACCCAAATAAATTATCGTCAAAAAATCCCGACCAAATTAAGCAATCATTTCTTCAAAATGTTTTAAATTATTCTAAAGAAGAAAAACTTCATTGGATTCCAAATGGATTCATAGTTGAGCCATTTACATTTCTGTTGATACTGAACAAGACAAGACCACCGACATTTACAGAACTTGTAAAACCTTTCGATACTACGACTTGGATCTTTTGTTTTTCATCTGCTGCCAGTTTAATTTTCACAATTTGGATTATGACTACACTATCGCATTCAATTTTTGTGAAATCAGTCAGCAAATCAAATTCGTCGGTTTTTACAATTATATTCCTAATTTTAGGACCTTTAGTTGAGCAAAGTCCAACGGATTTAGCCCTAAAAATATTTTTTCAAAAAATAAAGTCGGAATCCATAAAATTTCTATTAGGAGTTTGGTTGGTTTCCAGTGTCATTCTAAGCGGAGCTTACAATGGTGTCTTATTTTCTTTTTTGACAAAAACAATCGAGCCTCCTACACCAATGTCTCTACGAGAATTGCTAAAAGAAAATAATTTGCCATTAATATCCACTGACCTTGAAAAACTATATAATGAAACAACAGGAAATATGGAATATCATTCAATAGCAAAGCATTTTATATCAGACTACATAAAATTCGAAGCAGTCGACGATCACGAAATTCATTTGTATGAAAATATATTAGATAAAATGAATTTTGTCGTATCTGGGGATGGTCAACTTGCTGCCGCTTACGAAAAAGGATTGGATTTAGGAGAAAGATTTAAAAAAGGAGTAAAGTTTCCAATTCCTTCGGATTTTGCATTTTTAAGCTTTAAATCAAAATCTGATTATTTTGCATATTTAATGGGATTGACACAGAATGTATTTGTAGTCAAGAAACATTATCCAGAATTTGTAATAACGATGAAACTCGGATTGGCCATTTCTGAAAGAGATTATTCTGAACAGTTTCATTCCGTTTATTCTCGTGTCCATGAAATGGGATTCTACTATATTTGGGCTAAGTACAATAGTCATCTATTGCATTATTTAAATTTAGTTATGCTACGATGCATTACTTCTCATGACAATCCACAGCAAGTCTTCAGTGAAGGTCATGAAGCAGAATGCTGGAAAAAACATATGGATGAAGGAACAATTTCTTTACACAAGGTCCAAATTGAAAACCGACCATTATCATTGCGTTCACTTAAAAGTATATTCTGTGTATTAATTGTAGGAATTATTTCTGCTTCCATTTACTTTTGTTTCGAAATAATTCAAAAAATGAAACAATGTTAAATACATTCAGAACAATACAAAAACGTGGTAAAAAAATAAATCACTGAAATGTAAATAATGCTACTATTATAGGGAAATAGGTAAACTAAAAAAAGTATTTTTAATAAAAACATTACCATATTCAGATAAGTTTTCCAGCTCATTTTTAATTCTACTAATTGATTTTTTGTTCTTGGCTGGCGATTGGCGAAGCAGTGAGCTGCGAAGGAATCGTGATTGAAAATCAATAGACCACCCACCAAGCCAATTGGGTGCCCTATTGTTCTGCAGTCACGATTCCTTCACAGCTAGCTGCTTCGCCAGCCAAGAACTAAAGACCAATTAACAGGATTAAAAATGAACTGGAAAACTTATCTGAATCGGGTAATACAACTGCGAACTATAAAACATGCTAAATTAATGTCTTTGAACCAAAATTTTGTTCAATATTTATATTTATTAACCTTCCTCCTACAATCTCAACACATTGCGGCAAAGTAATTAATGTTGTGTACAAAACAAAGGCTGAAAAAGAGTAAAGATAAATCTAGGTAAATATGAAATTTTTTTGTTCCCTGTTGCTTGTGCTACGAATATAAACTCTAAATCCAAATCAGTGTACAAAATTTACCACTTTTTAGGCTTTTTTACCATCACAGTGGTAAAAATGCACTTAATGGTATAAATGCATTTAATGGTAAAAATGGTAAATATTTGAGATTGATTAGACAGCTTACTACATATATTAGTATCCTAAAATATAAAGGTTTTAAAACTTTATTTTCTATGAAACATTAGCCTCTTAATTAATTATCAAATTAATCAAGTAAATATTACTATAAAACCAACATTGCATTTGGTATCGTCAAATTAAAATTGATTTGAAGGCAATTTAATAGCAATTACTTTCTCAATCGGCAAATAAGGGCTATAGGTATTAATGCCCACATTGGGCGAATCTAAATCTGATTGGTGAAAACTTATCAATTAGTAACAACAATCATCAGCTGCTAAGCTATTTCATACTTTGGCACCGAATTTTATTCAGAATCTACACACGAAATTTAAACAAAACAATTTTTATCACTTACCACTACTTTTTAGGTAGTGGTATTTAACGTTAAATACCATTAAAAACCACTTACCACTGGTAAGTGGTAAATGGTATTTTGTACACTGATCCAAATGGAGGTAATCTAATCTAGCAACTCTTCTTTTAAGCATGCAAGAAAATAAAGTATACTGGCGTTTTCTTGCCATTAGGTTTTACTTAAAATATTTTTTATAACCTATCCATACCCATGTCAAGTAATATAAAATGTAAAGTAGTCCTATTAAGATAAGATATAGCAAACGCATACGATTTTCGCACATCTAGTATCTACTCAGTAAGCATTTTAAAATTTCTATTCTCCGATTTAGCTGTGTACATCCTAGTTTGAATGGTTATGTTTATGAATTAGCATAATCTAACGACTTATGTGATAGTAAAAAAATACACAAGGGTTTTGTACTTTTCAAGTAGGAAAAATATAACCCGTAGTTCAAACATTTAATACATGAATTAAATCACAGCTAGTTTTGCTGCACTGTAGGTTATGGTTACCTTCTTAAAATGATTTAAAATACACGATTTTGCCATTTTAAGCCAGCACCTTACAACAACAACGCTGGAATAAATAACATTAACATTAAATAATTTCAATATATTAACATGACATTTAGTATATATGGTGCAGGTGGTGTGCACTTATATTTACAGCTCAGCACAATATAATTATGTGCCAACCCATTATGTTTAACCATTTTATAGTTTGCTTTACTAAAATTATGCATTCAACTTCACAGAAGTCTCATTGTCACAAAATAAGCCAGTCGATATACAATCTTCATTTTGTAATAATATATTCCAAATGGAATATATCAATGAGAAAAATCAAACAGAGTCCGATGGTTTATCCAATAGTTTTAGTGGAAGTTCGGGATTAATTTTTGTGATATTACTTATGTCTTTAGGTATAATTGGAATTCTAGCAAACAGTATTACTTTATTCATCATTGTAAAAGTGCCAATGCCAACTACATTTAAGTATATTCTATTCGGTCTCACCGTTTCTGACCTTCTTGTGGTAGTTTCTATTCTTATCAGTTATATTTGTTTTCAATCGATCGTTGGAAATACAGGAATCGTTAATTTCCTAGGTAAGTGTCATTTTATTTTTTTAAGTCGCAATAAAAATAATTTATTTAAAAGATGCTAATTTTTCTTTATAATTTCTAGGACGGAGTAGTTCGGCATGGTTCACTGTCTTATTAACTGTCGAAAGGTAAGATTTTGTGTTTAGTTTTAGTTATTCATATACAAGGTATATAAATGCTATAAAGCCTTGGGGAAAGTTTATCTTTCAATATTTCCGTTTTTAGTAAGTCCGACTGCAGAGCAAACATTTCTTTTTCTTCTCATTCAATCACTGGAAGTAGGTTAAATTCAATTGAATGCTTTAAAGGGAATTTAATTCTCATCCAACTATAATTTTGGGTCGTATACATTTTATTTAAAGAAAATAGACTTTGTAGAAAAAGTTTTCTTTCTATTCTGTACATGTGTCCGTGCACTAAAAAGACTTTAATTCAAAATTCATTAATTGTTGTTGTTTATATCTTATGTTTATATTATGTTTGAATGTAACAATTTCATCTATTACTTATCATTAAAATTGTCGATAAGAGTTTTGCATACCCGAAAGTAAATAAATATTATCACATCTTCATCAAGTATGATTTTTTACATTGAAAGGACATTTATCCTAATTTCCACAAAATAAAATCAAAAGATAAGGATTAGAATAATGGAAAAACAATTTTTTACTATAGAAAAACAAAAGACTAGTCAGTGTGCAATAACGGTGCTGCCTGCTTTAATTGAACTGCTTTTAAAATTTTATATAGGTACTCTGCGGTTTGCCATCCTTTCTTCCATCTAACCTTTTGGAATAAATTGAGATTGCATTTAGCCATTGCAGCTGCAATAGTTTTGACAATATTATTTAATAGTGCATTCTTTATTAAAATGATCTTGAGGCCAGAACTTGTACTGCGCAAAGATTTGGACAGTTTGTTGAGTGTATCAGTCTCATTGTCACATATAATGGAAATCGCTGTCTCTGTTTTAATTGTCGTCCCACTTAACATTGCCATCATCAAAGAGGTAAGATTTCAGCTCATAATTATAATAATATTTAGAAATTATAAAACTCACTAATGATACCATATGTTTGCAAGGTCCGAAATGCATCGCTGAAAAGGATGGAATTACAAGGAACAAAATCAGATATTCTACATAATCAAGATGGCCTAGCAAAATTAACAATATCAATTGTAGTTATTTATTTAATTCTATTCTGTGTTCCAAATATCATATGGATAATGAACCTAACCATTTTTGAAAGGGCTTTTGTTCTTCCTGGTGTCGTAATGCTAATTGCGACAATGATTAACTCCTCCATTAATTGGGTGGTATATTGCGCTGCGTCAACTAAACTTAGACAGCACTACAAAAATATTTTTTGTTTTTGTACCCATTAAATTTATATAGCTACATTTTTCCGGTTTGGCAACCATCCCTGTGTAATATTTAATGCATATTAATAACTAAGAGAGTACCACTAACATTTATACTTTATTCTGGTATGGCATAATTAAATGGGACTCTTTTTCTAGCATGTTTTTCTATATTTTTCCTTCGTCAAATTTGTTGTGATTCTTTTTGTAATTGCAATTATATACTCTGAATATATTTAAAAATATAAATTTCACCGTTTTTCCTCCCTGATCTCCTTAAAACTGATTTCCAAAAAATCCCATTTAAAAAGTACTGCAAGCTACGTCATTTTCCAGTAGCAACAAAAAATTATTATTTGCCTTTCCTTGTCACTAGGTTCTTTGGTATGCAATACTACTCAGTTTATGTTATGACTTATGACTGTGCTGTGTAATATCAAATCATACATTATCATACGATCATTTAATACTCCGTCCTCCAACATTCCATCCCGGACAAGTAAATAGTTGGCAATAAAATATTCATATTCAATTAAACATACAATATGAACTGAGTATATACTGAGAAATTTTAGTACGTAGTAAAAGTAGGAAGCATCGAAGTACTATTTTCTGTACAAACGAATTAAAGTAAGCCACGTCAGCCAAGTTCCTATATGGCTTGTGATGTTGCTAGTTCTGCGGTTACCAGTTACTAAGTTGTCCCTCACTATTTTATTTGACGGTTCCCTAATATAGACGCCAAAGGTCAAATTTGCCAATTGTTTTTGAAGGGATTTTGAGAAGTGTCAAAATAATTTAATTGCCAATAATACAAGTTTAATTAGTTATTGCTAACTTTCATGCTATTAGATATTACGCTTGCCAATCGTTATCGTAACTTGTGCCTTTCAACTTTCATTATTCTGTCCTATAAAATTTGTACCTGCTTTAAAATAATCAGTATTTTGTTTTGTGAAATACCGTGCAACTTTTAAGGATTTTAATGAAGTTCGGTTCACCCTTTCTTTTGAGTGTCATTCTATTATATTATATTAATTTAGCTTTTTCAAATCACATTGTTACGTTTTTTACAAATATAAAATTTTATTTATATTTGTAAAAGAATACCTATACAGATATTTCTTTGAAAAATATGTAAGTACAGTTAAATGATAAACAGCAGCGAAAAAATATAAATGGAACATGTTTGTTCCCCATAGACTAGAAATTTAGGTTATCTGTTTCTCGTTTACATATATCAGCTTATTCAAATTTACACACATTCCTCAGCTTTCTCATAATAGCCAATAGCAGTTGATAAGGTAGTTAGTCTTAGATTTACTAAAAACTATAAACATATAAGAATAGAACGCCCTACCCAAATGTTTGAGATTTTGCCATTAATAGCTTTAACACTTCAGTTTTTCGCATTTTACGATTTGGCACCTTTGTACATTGAGAGTGGCCAAATGACAATTTTATTTTGCCAGTTACATCCGAAAAAGCTGATTCCTTACTTGACATCAGCACAGCAGACAACACTATCCTTTTATGTTCTGTCTGGCCTGTGTTTTAGTAAACACCATACAATATGATACGATCATCCAAAATTGCGTCGTTCATTATTCCATCATCCAGAACAACTGGTTGACAATAAAATATTAATACTCCAATAAAATATATAATATTATGATACCAGTATACAGTGGAAAAGTTTGGCACATTGAAGAGGTAGGGAGCTTTGAAGTATATATTATTTTCGGTACTAAACGAATAGAAAGAAGCCACGTCAACTAACTTTCTACATTTGGCTTATTACCTTTGTCTTCAGAGTCGGTTCTGCTTTCCTTAAATTCAAGAACCAGATAAACTATACACGTCTCTTTACTAAATTAAATTAAACTTACTGCGAAAAGGCTTGACACAAATGTAAAAATTGATTTTCTTATATTAATCAGAATTTATTCTCAATTCTATAAAGCAATTGAACTGAGCAAGTTTCATTTGTTGCTTTTTCACATAGAGGTTCATAATTTCTTGAGTAGCGTTTCGAAACGTTTGTTTTTCAGGATCGATCAAGTTCTCCAAAAACTGGGACTGCTATTTTGATATCATCTGCAATTTTCATTGTGAACACATCCGTTTGTGACAATGGTAAAAGCCATTTCGAAAGTAATATTTTCATGGTATGTAAAGTGGGGCAATTTTTGGGGAGGTGTGCCTATTCATTGGAATTCAAACTGTCCTGGGAAGGAATTGGAATGGTCTACTAACAAATGGGTCAGGTTGAAGTGGTATCTGTTTGTATTGTATATACACATTTATTGGTTTTATCTACTGGCTAGAGCTGTATATGAAACATTTTATGGCGACACTATTTCTGCTTGTATGAGTTACGTCGTCGTTTTAGCAATTGCACTTCCGGTGGTTCATATCTACACAACAATATTCATTGGGGATAAGTTATTAACGTTAAATGTCATGATTAGCATCTTATCCAAATGGCGCAGTAAGTTAATACATGTTGTTATTCATGGTTTTTATAAAGCTAAATATATATCACGAAATGTAAACCTCATAAATATTACAAAGATATAATAATGCAACTAATATTAATCTTTTTAGAGGAATATTTTAAAAGGGAATATCGAAACAGAATTGATGCTGTGGACGGATTCCTCTTACTAGGGTTTCTGGTTGCCGTCACTTATCCAGTTATATTTGGGAGTGTAATAATCATAATTCCATTCAATCAATTATTCATGACATCACTACTCGACCCTGCCGACTTCAGCTATTTCTATTTCACGGTTATGGCCTCTCTTCACATTTGGTGCGCCTTTTGCGGATTTAGTTTAACACTCTTTCATACAGCAATTGCAATTATTTGTTGTCCGAATTTTAAAGTTTTCTTTGACGAATTGAGGTAAGTTTAAACTTACCTACGTCAACAAAAATAATCATGCAATTTATACAGGTAATATTATAATGAAAAATCTAAAATACTTGCTTTGTAGTTTTGGCAGACAAATGTACCAAACGGAAGATACATTTAGAGATTCGACAAATATTCCCAAAATCTATCGATTGTTGCAGCTAATCATCCACGATGCTAATAGCGTGTACACTGTATGTTTATTTGCTTGCAACTTCTTATTCAAGAGGCAACTGTACTTGGCTAACTTCTTGCTCATTCTACACCATTCGGAGATGGGTACTGTTATATTTGTAATAGTTTTGCTATGGTCTATCTTAATATCTATTTGCTGGTTGATTGTACTATTCACGACTTCCATGCCATTTGAATCGTCATCCTCATGTATCCAATCTTGGAGATACTGTTTAGTTTCTCATGGTTCCAAAATTGATAAAATCATTTTCAAAAGATTTGGGAAATCTTGTACGACATGTAAATTTTGTATCGGCCGATTTTCGATTGTAAGAAAAAACAAACTAATCAAATTCATATATTCTATTAGTTTAGGTACAATGGAGGCTATTTTAACATTCCGTTAAGGGCCTTGTGTAAAACAATGTATTTGTCTTTTCGGTATGCATGCACGCATCCAGAAATTTGGTAAAGGGGGGCGCAACCAAAACTAATGTCAAAAACAAGTCATATTCGCGCGAAAATGTTTTGCAATTTTTGGCCTTTTTTGGAAAATATCTTCTTTCTTTCTCAGATTAAGGGGAGGGGCGCTGCGCCCCGCCGCCCCCTACTGGATACGTGCTTGATAGTAAGTATGGTTGTTGTAGTGGTTTTGAATGTAAATCAATCATGCTACATGTGCATCATAAAAGATTATTATTGATGGGAAAATCTCATGTAAAATTGATAATTTATTGAATATTATTAAGAGTGTATAGTAGTTTTCATCAGTGTTTTTCCTGGAATTATTTTACTAGCATCTGCATTATTCATCGGTTGCCATTTTTAGTAACATTACACATCTTAGGCAGGAACTCATAAGTACAATCATATTTTTGGAAATTTCATATTAGATTGTAAAAAGGCATAAACCAGTAAAACCTCAACGCACAAACTCCACAGAGGTTGTGAAATAAAGTACAGCAAATTTTATTAACTATTCCGAGTTATTTTATTTTCTTTCCTTTGTTGCGGCTGGTTCTGTGGTTTCTGTGTTTTCCTTCACGTCATTATTCGATATTAGTATATACAGTATACAATACCAACCAACGGCAAATACCCATAGAAAATCTCATAAATGAAAAATATTTTTGTGACGTCATCATCAGTAAATTTTAATTGAAAAATTCTCATTTCGAAAAATTGATTTCCAACAAATCCCATTTAAAAAGTACTGCAAGCTACGTCATTTTCCAGAAAAAAATGATTATTTTTCCTTTTCTTGTCAGTATATTAATTTTATTCTAGGTTACTAGGTTCTTTGGTATATACATACAATGCTACTCCGTTTATGTTATGACTGTGCTGTGTAATATCAAATCATACATTATCATACGATCATCCAATACTCCATCCTCCAACATTCCATCCCGGACAAGTAAATAGTTGGCAATAAAATATTCATACTCAATTAAACATACAATATGAACTGATTATATACTGAGAAATTTTAGTACGTAGTAAAAGTAGGAAGCATCGAAGTCCTATTTTCTGTACAAACGAATTAAAGTAAGCCACGTCAGCCAAGTTCCTATATGGCTTGTGATGTTGCTAGTTCTGTGGTTACCAGTTACTTAGTTGTCCCTCACTATTTTATTTGACGGTTCCCTAATATAGACGCCAAAGGTCAAATTTGCCAATTGTTTTTGTTGGGATTTTCAGAAGTGTCAAAAGAATGAAATGCCAACAATTCAAGTTTAATTCTAAAGTCATTGTTAAATCTCATTCTATTAGATATTACGCTGTCAATCTTAATCGTAACCAGTTCAAGTCTTTCAACTTTGATTATTCTATCCTACAAAATTTGTATCTACTTTAAAATAATCAACATTTGGTTTTGTGAAATACTGTGCAACCCGAAAAGAAAGATTTTCATGAAGCCCCGTTCACTTTTTCATTTGAGTGTCATTCGGCCATTCTGCTGTTTAGGCAAATGGGTGAACAGTTGGCAATAGAAATTCTATTCTATTAATTTAGCTTTTTCATAGCACCTTCTTACGTTTTTTACAAATACAAAATTTTATTTATATTTGTAAAAGAATACCCATACAGATATTTCCTTGAAAAATATGTACTGAATTACAGTTAAATGATAAACAGCAGCGAAAAAATATAAATGGAACATGTTTGTTCCCCATAGACTAGGAATTTAGGTTATCTGCTCCTCGTTTACATATATCAGCTTATTCAAATTTACACACATTCCTCAGCTTTCTCATAATAGCCAATGGCAGTTGATAAGGTAGTTAGTCTTAGATTTACCAAAAAATAAAAACATATAAGAATAGAACGTCCTACCCAAATGTTTGAGATTTTGCCATTAATAGCTTTGACACTTCAGTTTTTCGCATTTTACGATTTGGCACCTTTGTACATTGAGTGAGAGTGGCAAATAACAATTTTATTTTGCCAGTTACATCCGAAAAAACTGATTCCTTACTTGACATCAGCACAGCAGACAACACTATTCCTTTTATGTTCTGTCTGGCCTGTGTTTTAGTAAACACCATACAATATGATACGATCATCCAAAATTGCGTAGTTTATTATTCTATCATTCAGAACTATATAGTTGGCAATAAAATATTAACACTCCAATTAAATATATAATATGATACCAGTATACAGTGGAAAAGTTTAGCACATTGAAGAGGTAGTGAGCTTTGAAGTACATATTATTTTCGGTAATAAACGAATAGAAAGAAGCCACGTCAACTAACTTTCTACATTTGGCTTATTACCTTTGTCTCCATGTGTCAGTTCTGCTTTCCTTAAATTCAAGAACCATATTACGTCTCTTTACTAAATTAAATTAAACTTACTGCGAAAAGGCTTGACGCAAATGTAAAAACTGATTTTCTTATGTCAGTGGCATTTACATTTACTTCCTATACTAAGTCACTAGTGTGTTTTTACTCCAGTCTATTAGGCTGGAGAACCAGAATTTATTCTCAATTCTAAATAGCTGTTGAATTGTGTCAGTACCGTTTGTTGAGTTTCATTATTTAACAAATAGTATTCCTAATTACTAGTTCGTCTCATAATTTATCCAAATTCCCATAGACTAAACGTATGGAAAAATATCCATATAAGATGTACAGAACAATGTAGTAAAATGGGGTCCAGTTTTGCCCTGTAGCTGTGTTGACTGGATGCCCTATACCACAATTTATTGGATGAATGTGAGAATAGGAGGAGCGTAGGCGGAGTGAAAACACATGCCACATGATTTGCTGCTATACCACATGATTTCCATTACCGCTGTTGTAGTTAATACGAAATTTTTATATTACGCAGAGTTAACACAAGCACATGTTACATAGTACAAGCAAGTGATCATCGCACCAAAAAAATTTAGTGAAATTTTTAAATATAAATGGGAGGTCACAAAAAAATGTGTAGCTTGTGAGAGAAGTAGAAGGGATTATCCCAATTTGAATCTATACTCATTACCAAAAACACCGGAAAGGAAACAGAAATGGTTGGAATTGCTACAGCTGAGACCAGAAAATGTTGGAATTTTTAACGTTGTTTGTGACCAACATTTTCATAAAGATCAAAAAAGTAATATTCGATTGGTGAAGAAAGCATTGCCCTATAAAAAATAAATCCACACCATTTGTCTGCGATTAAAAATGCGAATGTAAAAACTAGAACATGCGATATGGTCATGCGAAATACTGTTTTGGGATGTCCTGCACCACTGACAATATCAGCAAATAATTCTCCCGGAAATGTCCCAGGTCATGGATTTCATAGGTATTCAATATACTACAAATATTCAGCATTTTACTATTACCTTTTTCCCTTTTAGCATGTGGTTTAAAAAATTTGTGTATTAGCACAAAAGTTATAGTACTTATTTATGCTATAAATCTAGAGTTTTACAACCCAAGTCAACAAATCATCTATACTTGGCTCCAATGGTGAATATTTGTGCAGCCATTACGTTAAAATCCAAAACGCAAGTCGCCCGACCTCTGTCATTGCCACTGGTTTAGCAGTCAGCGAATAACGAAAATATTTCTCCCAGGCCTGCATTATTGAAGTATTAAACTATGTATATATTAATTTTGTATTTTGTTTGCACGCTGAAGTATTAACTTTTAATAATTCTAAAATAATAGCCATTACTTATGAAATGTATTTATTGTTCGTAGAAGCATCAGGCCAAAACAGTTGTTTCAAGATTCAGAAAGTCCGAAAACGGTCAATAGTGGAATGACAGAACAACATACTGCTCTGATGCATCGTAATAAAGCGACTAAGAATTGTACTATGAAAACAAAACAAAGTTAGACTTTTTACGGAAACGTGTAAAAAGCTACCAAAAGTCAAAATGGAAACTACACAAACGAATTAAGAAATCCAAAACATTAGAAGAGAAACTAGAAGCGATATTCGAGAAACATTCTGGATTAAAGTAGATCATTATGTCACAAGTACGACGTTTCAAAACCAGGAAAAATCTAAGGTACACTGAAAAGGAGAAAAGCATCGCTATATGACGCTATATTACTCGTGTGGATCTAAAGGATATCGATGTTTTTAATTTTACAATTTACGATTCTTAAACCAATTTTTGCAATTGAAAAAGTTTTACCAGGTGACTATTAAAACATTTTAGGACTCTTATACATATGGGACTCAAATTACCGGCAATTTCCACAATTCATTTTTGGATGACCGATTTTGAATTTGGGGTCGGACTAAACCATCAATTACTTGTATTACATAGGATTATTTGCCTTTCCTTCTGTATTCTAGGTCCTTTAAGTAGTAGTAGTTCTTTTATTTCCATTCAATAATCTCTGATTTTTCGGTAATCATAGCGGAAAGAACTGAGAATTGAATATCCGTTATGAAAATGTAATGATTTAGGTTAAACAAAATTCATTATACTTACAGTAATACAATTTAAACTTTCGCTGTCTTCGGGCTGATTCTGTGTCGCTGGCTTTACGAAAACATTGATTGATTGATTGATTGATTATTTATTTATATTCTTTCCGGGCAAGGAGCCCATAGAACATGACATTTCGAAAAATACAGTAGTACATATATGTGTTAAATATCATTATCCAATTCATTCATATAACTTAATCTATTGAGACTAGTTTTAACGTGGTTAACAAGTTCAATTATTTTGGGAATATTTGGCGAGTCAATTAATTGATACAGTTTTTCATAATTCATATTATTGAAGAAATTATCTCTATTATGTATTCTACATTCACATACAAAATGGTAGAGAGTGTTTGGTTTATTTAAATTGCAGTATGAGCATGTTTCTAGATTGCTAAAACTAAAAACCTTTTTATTATGATACAGTTGATCGTAGTTTAGTCTTAGTTGTGACCACATAGTGAGGTAATTCCTGGGGATCTTACAAATTATTGACAGTGGTTTACAGTTATTTTTAAAATTAGAGAATGTTTTATAGTAGTTGTAGTCATTATATTCAGAGATTTTTAATGAATCTTCTTCAATGCTTTTCTGTGTGGCAAGGTCAATTATTTGGGCAGCGTTTTCAAACACCTTATCATTATACACGTCTGTCCAAATGTTACCTACATTTAAATTGTCGAAAATAGCTTTAATTTGTAAAACCCAATTATATCTTTTGTCAATGTCGTTTTTGGCAAGGAGTTTTAGTGTTTTGTAGCATATTTTTGGGTATCGAAGATCATCCATGTCCTGCAGTTTTAGTAAATAATTAAATAGCCTCTTAAATACATGTACATTAGTTTTACACCTTAGGGTTTCTATCCTCATAATACAGCTAGGTACACTTGGTTTTACCCCTAATACTTTCCGTAGAAACCGTGTTTGGCAAGTTTCAATTTTGTCTAGATATTCTAAGCTCCAAATGTGGCTACAGTACAGGAGAGAGGAGAGAGCTATTGTATCAAATAGTTTCAGTTTTGAGTCAAGGTTTGAGATTTTCCCCCTGAATATAAGATTACTTACAGCACTTTGCGCAGCGAGAGTTTTGCTTTTGAAATATTTGACGGATTTTGCAAATAGACCTGATGATGAGAATGGGACTCCGAGGTATACATACTCGTTGACGATTTCTATTTTCTTATTTAGATATTTGAATGACAGATGCTTTTCTAAAGGTCCTCCTCTTCTGAACACCATTACTTTTGTCTTATCCAAATTGACCTCCAGTTTAAGGGCGGCAAAGTATTTTTCCAATTCTCTGATTTTCCTTTGCAAGCTGTGTTTGTTGTCTGATAATACAATGGTGTCATCAGCAAAGAGTAGGATGTGTAGCATTAGATCTTTATTTATGTAAACACCTTTCCAACCTTTTTCTTTGAGCATCTTTTCGCAGTCGTGGATGTACAAGCTGAATAAGAGGGGCGAGA
The DNA here is from genome assembly GCA_020055645.1 of Tomocerus qinae. NCBI lineage: Eukaryota > Metazoa > Arthropoda > Collembola > Entomobryomorpha > Tomoceridae > Tomocerus > Tomocerus qinae. Next base: position 43,981,260 of record CM034546.1, on the reverse strand, counting down.
TGACGTCACCCTGGGTCAGGCCTTCAGTAATTTCAATGCTGTCAGATAGTTCATCCGCCAGTCTGATTCTCGTTGTAGATTTTTCATAAATTTTTCTGAGAATACGGATAATTTTCCCGGGTATTCCCATATCGTAGAGACGTTTCCAAAGCTTTGAATGACTAATTGAGGGGAATGCACGCGCGAAGTCTATAAATAGTGCAAAGACTTTTTTTGAATTTCGTGTTCCAATTTGTATTGCACTGTTTAACGTAAAAATTTGATCTTCGCAGCCTCTGCCACGACGAAATCCGGCCTGCGCTTCTGGTAGGATATTCCTTTCTTCAGCCCAAGTCGTTATTCTGGTACTAATCACTTGTGTAAATAATTTTAAGAATGTATTAAGAAGTGCGATGGGTCGGTAGTTTTGTGGTAGATTAACACAACCTTTCTTATGTAGCATAATCGTTAGTGATTCAGACCAATCTTCCGGTGGCATTTCCTTTTCGAAGATGTTGTTAAATATTTCTGTTAATGTGCGCACGCACTCCAGTGGTAAGTTCTTGATAAACTCATTTGGTATCTGGTCTGGGCCAGGTGCTTTGTTATTACTTAATCTTTTTATGGCGGAATAAACTTCTTCAGTTGTAATGTTGTCCGTAAGTTCAGAGTTTACCGTATCGTGAAATTCATCTGTAGAAATCTCCCTCTCCGGAAGTATTGAACTGTAGTATTTAATCCATTCATCGTTAGTGATGATGTTCCTTTGTATTGGTTTTTGTCTTAATCTTTTTGCTGCATTCCAGAAAGGAACAGGATCTTTAATATTATTTAATTTTACTGTTTGATCCTCCCAAAACTGTTTCGCTTTCCTCTTACATGTGTTGGTGTAAACTTTTTTTGCAATTACTAGTTGTTGCCTTGTGTTGGTGTCCCAGTTATTCTTTTTCCCGAGTTTGTTAAGAGATTTACATCTGTTGAGGAGTCGTCGACATTCTCCATCAAACCATGCTTTGTCTGGTATTCTTTTTTTCCGTTGCGTTAATTTTAATCGATTTGCTGTTGTATAAAGTCCATTTTTGAAATCATCCATAGTCTTTGCATTCTCTGTAATTTTTCTCATTTCAATTTGGAAACTCTCAACACATTCAGCTCTCCATTTGATTTTGCTCTCTCCTCTCTTGTTATTTACATTACAGTTACCTAAACTTAAACAAATAGGAAAGTGACAAGAATCATTTATGTTAAGTAATTGAAAATCAACAAAGTAATTTAATGCTAAAGTGTTAAGTAACATAAGATCAATTACACTTTTACCATTGTTGTTGACAAAGGTATAGTTTCCCTTTTTATCACCCTTCGATCTACCGTTAGTCACAAACAGATTGTGTTCTTCTAGTAGGCTAATTAGATTATTGCCGTATTGGTTAGTGATACGGTCACAGGATTTTCTTTCCGCAATTTCTAAATTCAAACATGAGTTATTATTAATGCTGTAATTATTATAATTTCCTATTCTTGCATTGAAATCTCCTGCAAAAACGCAAGGCATTGAGTTACAGATATTTAGGTTATCTAATAGAATACTTAGATTATCTATTTTAGTCTGGTGGTCTTCGTCTCCCTGAATGTAAAAAGTACCTACTATAATATTCTTATTACCTTTCAAAATTTTAATTTCGCATATAATCCAAGAGTTTGTTTGACTAATAATTTTAATTAGTTTTACTTCAGTTTTATTTAATAATAACATTAGACCTCCTTTTGCTCTACCTTTGGTGTGTATCTTAACTGCATTTTCGGCTATAATTTCAAAATTATTAAAATAATTTGGTAATTTAGGATTCATAACTGACCATGTTTCGTTGAAACCAATAATACTACTATTAATAAATTCTAATTTATCCTCTGAGTGTAAATTAAACAATTTTTCAATACCTTCCAAGTTCCAATTTATAAATTTAGAGGTAATTTTGAAATCAGCTCTCGTCATGTCCTTGGGCCCCAACTGTCACTTTCTTATTGAGGAAGAATTTTCGACGATGGTTCCATTTTGATTGACCATAAAAACACCTTCTGTTTTTCCATTTTTAAGAACTGTCAGTGTTGTTCCTCGGATTCTGGTCACAACTGTTGAGTCCTGTAGTCTTAATTCTTTCCCCTTTTTCCTCAGCAAAGCCTGATTTTTCCTTTCGCCGCTACTTAGGTCATCATTTATGTATATTTTGTCCGTTGACAGTTTGTTTTTGTTTCTGAAGATTTTCTTTTTGTCCAGCATCCTTAACAGTTTCACCAGTATTGGCCGATCACTTCCCGGAGTTTTCCTCCCGATCCTGTATATGTCGTCAATCTCCACATCATCGACATCCAACTTCTCCATCAGCATTTCGAAATTGTCGGTTAGGTTGACTTCCGTTTCTCCGTCAACTTCCTTTATCCCTTGGATGATGATGTTTTTTTCCTTCATTGATCGGTCAATTTTTTTCATTTTATTTTCTATTTCGTCTACTTTCTGGGCAACTTTGGAGTTTAATATTATGCTTTCTTCTATTTTGCAAGTGAGTCTTTTTTCCATGGCCTCGAGTAGGTCTTTAACACTTGTGGTGGATCCACCGGATGACGAGGAAGTCATGCTGACGTCTTGGACGTTCTCTACCTTTCTTTTTTTTGTTTTTCTCATACGTGAAGTGGGATAATTTTGTATTTTAAATTTCAATTAATTAGACTAGAATTTTTCCATGTGTTACTTTTTGAACTTCCCGCCTATATTACGAAAACATTAGTACCTCCCACTCTAAAATGAACATCCAATCAGCTCAATTTCAGCTCAACTCAAACTGGACCCCTTTTACTAAGCAGTAGCTAGACATCTTAAGTAGAAAAAACAACGTTTTTTCTGCTTGTGATAGTTTAATCTATGCCAAATTCCAAATACTGTGACTACTATTTTGACATCATCTGCAATTTTTATTGCGCTCACATCCTTTTGTGACAATGGTAAAAGCCATTTCAAAAGCAATATTTTCATGGTATGTATTTGCAATGTCAACATTTATTATGTCTGTCACTAATGATAAATCATGCATTTAATTTTTATCTTCATTAATCTTTGGACGTACTAATAAAATTCGCGGATTTTGTTCCAAACACAATAAATTTGTTTGCAAATTGTTTTTATTGACATTTGTAATTTTAGATTGACATTTTTATTGACAAATTGAAGCAATGCAAAGTAAATTCCAAGTAATTCGAATAAATTCCAAATAGTTCAATGAAATTATATTTTAAGCTGGTGATCGGTCGGTTTATGAAGCTCGCTCTCCTTTTCTCTGGCGAGCCAAATATGCGATATGTCTTTTATCTAATGTAATACTAATATTATATAGTGGTGAGAATAGTCAAAACACTTTGTCGCTCTTTATAAATGAGAAAATGTTTCTATTTCTATAGAATTAGTATTGAGGATTGTGTAGTCATATTTTGCGTGAAATAAAAGCATTGACAATTGAGAAACTATTTATTCTTTGAAAAATGTATACAATTTCTACTTTTAAAGCTCTTTATTATCATATATAAAGACTTGAAATTATTTCTTATTTTCAAAAATGAGGTTGGAAATGAGAAAAGCCAAAACCGAAATCTTATTGCCGATATTCTCACCAAAAATGTTTTTTTGCAATTGCAACATTTCACTTTTTTTAAATGCGAATGAAAGGATTTAACTCTTGTTAATGTGAGCCAAGAATTCATATAATAGCAGGTCCATTCCAGCAGAATTATAATGAAGGACCCAGAAAAAAAGTAACCCATCAAAATAAAGACAGTGTGAATTTTCATCCCCAAGCTTATACTTTTAGGTCTGGATTTCTCGTATTTAGATATTTCATCCAATCTACTTTCAATAATTTGAAATGGTTCATGAGCTTTCCACATAAGTCGAAATCCTGTTTCCAGATATTGCCTGGACTTTGAGAGATATTTATGTCGGAAGTCATAAAAATACATCCAAATTAAATCAATCCTACTAATACTTTCTTTAGCCATGCTACAAATGGCGTGTGGATGTATTCTCTCAATTTGATTTATATTGCTCACAACAGTTCCTTTAACATCAGTCAGCATTACTTTCAAACTAATATTTCCTGCAAGTTCTATTAATAACCTAGCCTTAGGGTAACCTAGTTGTCTGTAATCATTGCCTGAATTGTACTTTCGCCAATCATGCACATAAACATATTTGCTATAATCTGAAATTCTATGCTTAAGGAATAAGTCTGAATAAGTAACCAAAAAATGATTTTCGTCCCGTTCCTCTACTAATTTGTACCCGTTATCAATTAGCTCCTTGAAATTTTGGAATATTTTTCTTTCGGACGGGGCAATTACTTCACTCGTAAAGTACGTATCATATAGAGAAGTAACAAAAAAAGCCATTAATAATACTGCCGTCGAGAGAACGTGTTTCTTGTAAGGAAAAAGAGATTCGCCTACCAACATACAAACTGTTTGCAAAATAGTTAAAACTACTGTATTTATGCAACTATTGTGTTGATATTTAAATATGACAATCAATACAAAATTTGCAACAGGGAAAAAGAGGAAAATGAGAATCCAACTGACATTGTCAAAAGTATTCTTTACCCAGACAGATAATGGCACACTCAAAAAAGATTCCTTATCTTCGCAGTAATAAGCATATGAAATTTGATCGGAGGACACGAAAAAATTTATCAACCCCTGTTTTTCATAATCCACAATGTAACCGCTTTCAGGATAAATATACGAATTTATTTCGTTCTTGGTTTGCAATGTCTCTTTACTGCCGTAAAATGCTGAAAAGTTCAGTTTCTCTGACATTGTCTCCATCTCTCTGTACGGATACTGGCAGTTACTAAATGTTTTAACTAAATTGTAAGTGGACTTTACACAATGCTTCTGGAATGGTTCAATTGAGTTATACCAGCTATGCACTATACCAACCTCGTTTCCATGGAGATGTCCATTGAGATCATTCCATTTATCTATCCATTTGTCTGCAGTCACATCGGCTACAATCTTTACAATCTGATACTTGGTTGACCTGCTATATAATGCTACCGTGTACACAACATGAGCTGAAGAATTAAGGACTAAAATGAGGTAAATGCCAAGAACTGACTAATAAAAAATTTGGAATTAGGGCAGACATAACTCCCGCTGTATACCTTGCCTTTGCCTTATCGTTGATAATGATGAATTTAGAGAATGGACGATTGATTTCTGATCCAAAATAGTACTTCAGAGAATGAAAGAATCCTCCCGGCTCTAGAAGAATGTTAATGCTGCAGAGACTCTTTGTTAAATCCCTGGGATTGTGTTCATTCCGACCGAAGAGACTTTTGTTGTATGTTGGTGCAACGATTGTCCACGGCTGCTTATTTTGATTCGAATGTAGAAAGAGTTCGCCCCATCGAAGTCCTTCAAATTTTATAACGTTGAAATCGCAATTGTTAAATATTGATAAATTTGCAAGACAAGATACTTGGAAAATATTCAAGAAATGAAAACACAAAAATATAGCAAGATGCCAAATTTTCAACATGGGGGTAAAGTAGTAGGTAGGTTGTTAATCTGAAATAGCAAATATTTATATAAACAACTGCAATGCTGTATGAAAATATAACAGAGGAAAAATATTATTAGCCGCATGTATTTTAACGTTCAATTATAATTTCCACTATGATAATGATAATGGATACAATAATAAATGAAAACAATAAATGTTTCTTACCAGAACCTTACAGCTACATACGTTAACCCTAACGCGACTACTCCACCGTTTCAGTAGCGGCAAGACTAAACCCGCTACACACCCTACAAACCTAACCAAATTATCATTTCAAACCTAATCTGTGGATGGAGCAATGCCCGGGTGGGGCTATTAGGTCTTCCGTTTCAGTGGTTCTATGGCTTCTTTTAGTTTCAAAATAAAATAATTATTGTAAATATTGTAAACAATCTTTTTTATAATTTTAAAATTGGGATTTTGTAAATTTCTTTAAAATTTTTTGAGTGTCTATTTATATTTTGAATTGAGTTTATGTAATACTTTAAAGAGATTTCGAATTTTGGAATATGAGGACAAAATTAGTGACCTTTTTAGTGAAAGTGAGGTTTATCAGCACTAAATAATATGAGTCTTTACAATTTAAATAATTTTTTAAGCTCTGCCTAAAAGTTGTAGACAATTCACTTTGATATGTGACATTGTACAAGCCTTTTGAATAGTGTACATCAGTTGAGTGTTCTATTTCGGGTAGAAAGCCTTTTAAATTAGCATACTTACATACAGGTACTTATGTCTGTTTTTGGTAATTCCCAGGCTCTGTGAAGCTACGTATATAGTAATGGATTATTCAGTTAGTTCTTGAGAAATAAACCGCTTTAAGTAAACATGAATTGTTTGATATGTAAATAGTACAAGTTTATAGCTTCTAGCATATGCTTACGGCAAGCAAAACCCTTCTAGGCTATGTGGCGACTGGTTCTTCACGAGTAGCTTTAATTTTTCCTTACTTATCTGGAGCATTATTATGTAAATAATATGGAATAGTGAGAATAGTCTAAATGTTAGCTCATTTAATTATTTAAATGTCGTCGGTTGAAACGAATATAATAAAGTATTGAAAAAGTCGTCGAAATACAAGACAATGTTGTATTCTATGCTAAGCGGACCGTTTGTCCAAATTTTATATCTGCCTTTTGGGCGTGTATAGTTCAATATGTCAAATGTAGGGAAGCCCCTGCACAATGCTGTCTAACTCTAATACTGACCTGCTGCTGCTTTCTTTAAATTCAAGAACCGGTTAAAAAGTTAAAATATACATGGTTCTATATAAAATTAAATTAAACGTATTTTACTGCGAATAGGTCTGACTCAATTGAATCAATAAATTGATTTTCTTATATCGGTGACATTGGCAGTACGTTCTGTATCACTATACTCAGTCAATAATCCATTATTCCAAACTGAGAGGCTAGAGAAATGAAATTTATTTTCAATTTAGGTCCGCAAGGATATAAAGAATCAGCTTACGAATGACGTGTATGTAAAACCTATAGTAATTCCTTTGTAGTTTTTGGTCGAAAAATGTACCGAACCGAAGAAGCATAATTTAGAGATTCGATAAAGATTAACAAAATCTATCGATTGTTCAGGTAATCATCCTTAATGCCTTGCGTGTACTATGTATGTTTACAACTTTTCAACGGTGTAATATCAATTTGTACTAAAAATGTGATGCTAATTTAAAATACGATCATTAACAATCTTTGGTTAGCAAAAATTTTTTATTAATTTTACTAGAAATTAAATATTCTGTATATTTTATACCATGCATGATCGGCTGAAAGCTTTCATCTTATTTAAGCAGGTCTAAATTAACATATCCGAATCTCTCTCATTATACCGATTGTCAGAAAGTAGAGACATTAATGGATAATACAACTTTAGTTTTGTGTATCGTAAATAGAACGGCACGAGGTATCTCGTAGGCAATTCGTTAGTTCAAGTTCAAGTCAGGCAGAATCAGAAGGTTAAATAAATGTCAAAATAAAAATACTATCTCCGATACATTATACGTGCATTTGACATGGTTTATTGGCATATCTATACTACTCTTCATTTTTAACCTGAAGTTACCTTTCCTTGCTTTTGGGAATGAAAACCATTTTTTGCATAGGAACTGCCACGTATTTAATATTTAATATCTTATCTTACTGACAGTAAAATATTATTAATAACAAATAAACATTTGTCACTCAATATTGACCGTTATGTGGCGTGATTATTATTTGTATACATCCAACACGGATATTTATTAGCAAATACTTTGAGTAAGCTTATTTATCAATGTCTCTTTTAATAAACAATACTCAGTTAACTTCACTCCACAAAACCCAGAGCCTACTATAACTACTTAAGGTTGTGACTTCCCAGTTGTGAAAAGTGTCAGCGTTTTTCGTATTTATTTTTATTATATTGATGGCCAACTTCGTATTTTTGAAGTAGGTTTTATCTTTGCGATAACAAAGTTCAACGCTTTATAATCTTTATCAACGTTATTATTTACAATGTATTTCATTTCAAGTATTCCATGTTTTAAACACTTCCGTTAACTTCTGTGTATTTTATTGACAAACTTAAACATCAAATGAAAAACTTTGTTTTAGGATTTACTCTAAGGTATCTTACATCCGAAAATCATGAAATAATATTTAGATTGGATACAGATGTAAATCACACTAACTTGAACGCAGTATAAAACATTCAGCTTTGAACAAGCAGTATAACAGTGTAGTCGATTTTTTTACTATTGCTGACTGCTTCCTTTGTAACCAAAGAGATGGGACTTGGAATAATAGAAGTTTTTGGGTCCATAGGATTTACAATTACTGTCATATATTTATATGGTTTAATTACAACATGGTATAAATCGGTAAGGATTCAAAATATATTCACACATTTATAATTAATAACAATATTATAAAAAAACCTGTTTCAATTTTTATTATTATCTATGTAGATGCAAATTGACTGGAATTCAAAATCTCCTTTTATACGACAGATTTTTGGCAAGGTAGGGAAGGTAGACATTGAAATAATGTCTCAAAATTTCCACTCAGAAATGGAAGTTAATGTTGTTCAACGAGCTAGTAATATTGAAAAGTTAGAACAGGAGGAAATAAAACTTGTGGGTAATAATGGAAATTAATTGCCATTTTTATTTTAGTAACAGTTATAAGTAACACATTATTATTTCATAACAATTATTTAATTTTCAAAACTTTTATTTTCTGCACCTTAGAGGAGAAAAGGAACCTGGTTCTTGAAAATAATATACCAGAGTTTGCGTCTCCAAATGTGGAATCTTCAAGAAAAAGAGGTCGCAATAAAAATCAGCAAAAGATAGATCTTATAGCGAGACAACTGGATTTTGTTGGAAAGCAAATGGCAGAGGAAAAAGAGAAACTTTGGAATGCCAAGAAGTCTATCATTTTAATGCGCGGCAAAGAATCAGACATCACATACTTATCTGCAAACCAAACCGGTGCCCAACTAACTAATCTAATGCAGAAGGCAACAAATGTTCGACAAAGCAGAAAAGAAACGAATTATTCAAACAAAAATACATCTGTTAACCGAAATTCTATTTGAATAGCCCTTTCGTAATCTTGGCTACTTTCATCTATTTTATTATAGATATGAACTCAATTTGCAGAAATGGTGATGTTGAATTGTAGTTAGACGAAATTCGTGATTTCCATTATTATATTAAATATACAACTGCAATTAAATACCTAAACAAATTTCGATTTAATTATACCGACAAAAATGTAATAAGCTTAAAAATGATAATGTAATAACTTTTTCCCACACAAAATATTTTATTTGACTGTACCTTCCCCATTTGTTAAATAATGAAAAAGTTGCTTGGCTACGACAGTTACTTAAAAGTGTGTGTACTGAAATAATTAACTGTTAACTGTTTTTGTCTATTTGCAGCCCATTATCATAAATTTTCAATATATTTAATCGTTAAACAGTTCCGATACTGAGATATCATAAAACGGCTCATTATCAGTTTCTGAAGGAAATGGAGCTTCTGAGAAGTAAACTCAGTTACATGGATGGTATGCCTAGTTTTAATTCTATGCGTTTGACTAAGAGGGAGCCGACAATGAAACTAAAAGTGAGACCTACCTCTAAAATTAATATTTTATTCAATTGCAAAATGTACATAGTTGTCAATGTAATTATCATTATTGAATTCTATTAGTCTTGTCCATGTCCATCATTGTCATTGGGTAATTCATGTTATATAAAATTTTACGTATCAAAGATTTTGGCATCATCTTCTGTTTGTCTGCTGTTGAAAGTCAAGAGCTAAGTGATAATCAAAGCTGCTTAGAGTTACCTTTTCTTGATTTTCTCACTATATTTTTCTATGCGCTAGGACGGACGGTTTGAAAGTCAAGTTGCTGTGCTGGAAGACTTCTATAGATATAGGTATAATTAATAATAATACTGCTTGTGTGGTGTGTCTTGTAAGAAAATGTGAGAAGGTTTACCCTTGAGAAAGTCTACCATAAGCAATGCACTGTGCCAAACAGCTTATTTGTTTACAGCTAAGGTACGGATGGAATAAATGATCATTGAGCACTCGTAAATTCATAAAAGTAATAACAAACATTTGGTATAATTTATTAGTTTTTAAAATCTAAAATTTAAAAGCTAATAAGTAAGGTTTTATTGTATTCAAAAAACTAATATCTAACACTAATCTACACAATCTACTAAATGATATGACAGAAATCATATCAACATATTATTAAAAAAGTTATCTGACGATTTGGATAGAGTGATAGACTGGATGAATCAAAACCATCTAGAACTAAATGTAAGCAAAACGAAAATGTTGATAGTTGCTAGTCCACATGTTCTAAAATCGCTAGATAATGTTGTATTTAATTATAACGATATAAATATATTTCCTGAAAAAGAATTGAAAGTACTAGGATTAATAATAGATAGTAAGTTAGAATGGACAAACCATACCACCTATGTGGCAAATAGATGTAATTCTATTATTTGGTCTCTTTATCCATATAAGTCTTATTTCACACAAGAAAATAGAAAACTTATCTTAAACACATATGTAATGTCTATCATTAGATATCTACTAGCAATATGGGGAAATACATATAAGTACAACTTAAAAACTATTGAAAATATTATACGTAGAGCTGGTAGATTTGTACTGGATATTATGAAATATGATAGTGTTAAACACTTAATTTCGGTAGAATTAAACTGGTTATTTCCCAATTTAATGTTTAAATTTGAGTTATTAAAGTTAACTTTTAGTATAATCTCTATATATAATCGCAGACTTGATAAATTTACCTGTCTATATATATTTATATATATATATATATATGTATGTACGTGTGGTAGGGAGAACCTAGGGAACCTGCATATATTACGTAAAGCCAAACCCCGTCCCACATGTGTAACGCAAGTGCTGACTGCAACACTTTTGGGTATTCCCTCCCCCCATCAACTGCACACGGAATATATGCAGGCTCCTTAAAAGCAAAAAAAGTAAAATGCGCAAGCCCAATTCCTCTAAACCAACGAAATGAGTCGTTTCACGTTTCATATTATTGTTATAACATTTAAATAATAATAGTTTACATAAGAAGGTTGAATGGTGACTGGGGATCGAATGGAAATGATTAGCGAAAGGGAACATTTCGTAATGATCGTAATGTTGAATGTGCGTAATAAATAGCATTTCAAAACTTCTAACCCAAATTGGTTCTGCTAAAAACTTTTTCAACATTTTTTAATAGAGCTAGGTTTACTTTTTACTACCCTCTTAATTCCTTTGTGCCAGTTGGGATATCTTTTTGTAGAATTAAATAACAGCACTGGGTAATTAACTATTCTTTAAAAATATTTATTCGTAAGTTGTACTCATGGGATTTGAACGTTTTTCCAAAATCCTAGAGGGAATCTTATTTTTTCGATTTTAAAAGTTTTGGTAACTTTGTGGGATTTTTTTCGGAAATAGTCTTTCATTGTTCCCTATATTTGATGCTACTATCTACAGTTATTATTTTGGTGTAGGAAATTCCTTTTTATCAGGAAGCTGGGGCTGCAGCTAATTTTTCCAACCACTGTAGAAAATAAAGGTGTATTAATTTAAATGTACTTTGTATTTACAGAGTTAACAACCTAATGAGATGTTTTCGAAATTGTTTTTATTACTGTGATGGGTGGCCTGCTGAATTTCTCTTGAGTGCTAGATTTGCCCCCTTAGCTGGGTTCCCTAGTTAAGAATATTAACTGTCCACCTTATTTTGAAAACTATTTATGTATTGAAAATGTATCAACTAGAACCACCAGAGCTAAAACTTACACATATATTGTAAAGAAAAATAGGACTTCTCGTTATAGTGACAGAAGTTTTAGTAACCAGGCTGTAACGGAATGGTTAAACTTACCAGAATATATAAGAAATAGTAAAACCATTAATATATTTAAAAGTGAGTTATCAAAATATTTGATTGATTTACAAAGTCTTGAATCAGATAACAACATATATGACATTACTGACTTTTCTAGTTATGACGAAACTATTAACGAAGTGATAAATTATTTCTGTATTACTAATAATGTATAGATCAATTTTTAAGTTCCTATTTTGTCTTTTTTTGATACAAATAGCCAATGTTATTATAAGATACTGAAACGTAAATGAATTGATGTAAGTTTAAGTTTCAGCCCAACTGCCTTCTAACGAAGGAAGCTGTGACTTATGCATAATAATTGTCCGCAATTTTGTATGACAGTCTTGCCGTCGGTTGTTTGAAATGGAGAGAAATTGAAAAACGATCTTGAATTCAAGATCATCCAAGACTTTCATCCACTCTGCAACTTTAACACATACCACACGTTGAGCATCCCAATCAGTTTGTTCCTTAAACGTGATATGGAACATAGATCCATTGGTATTGAATGACGAATTTTCACTATGTGATCGTGATCCATTGGCATTAGCCATTTTACGTTTGGCCATAGACAAAATTTGAGAAATAATTCTCCGTATCGAAATAATTCACCACCCTGGTTAACTATTTCGATTATCATCGTTTTCAAGAGCTAAAAAAGGGCCAATGAAACAATAACCACCCGGAGAATTAATTCGATTAAAACGGTGAGTCAAAAAAAACTTTTGTGTTTCCCAAACTCGAATTTCCTAGAAGTCAAAATACATAATTCAGAAAAATATATCACATATTACTGTATCGCAAATCATAATAATTCGGAGCATAAAAATAAAATAAAGTGGTATCCGTCTAACCAATGTTGTTTCTATTAAGCGAAGGGATGCATGACTGTTTCTTAACTGTATATGTGCATGTTTTTACATTTGGAAAGACCATATTCTCCAAATTTTGAAATCTATTTGTATTTTCTGATTGTTTTTCAATCTGAACACCAATATCCCATTCAAGTTTATTGGTCTCAGAAGTTTTGTTGTATTTTCCAAGTTTTTTTAATTGTGACAAGGATAGAGAATATTTTGAATCAGAAGAATATGGATAATTTTCAATGCTACTGATTGGACAGTTGTATATATTATTTAGGCCCTGGAAAAAACAATTGATAATTCTACATTTAAAATGATACTCATTTTAGTCCACTCAAACATTATCAACCAGACATTATTAAAAAGCAGTTGTTCTGGTATACCGAACTCTGTATATTAATGTCCGATTTGTTTGGGCATTTTTGGAGAAAATGTATCAGAAACAGGAATATGTAATTACTTATTAAATGCAATTTATTTATAAACTAAGATTCCTACCTTGTCATTATTAGTCAAACAAAGTTGGAGACTGAAGTTTTTTGCCTCGGATGGATCTCCCACCATTACACACCACCATGACACTGTTAAACTAGAATCATGATTACAATCCCGCTGAGTGCTACTAAGAAGAAAAAATATTTCATCATGAGCCTCGAAATATACAGGCAACCAATTCTGAGGGTTCGTGAAGTCCTCCAATTCCTGAATCACATATGCCTTGCTGCCATTGATTCCATTTAGCTGATGTTCTTTCATGTGGGCTGCAATTTGATCTCTACGAATGCTTACTTTACAGTTTAAGATATCTGTCAACCCGAGTAAATGGCAATAGTTTGTTAGCCTATAATAAAATTATTATGCAAAAGACTTAAAATGAATTATAGCTTTCAAAAAATAATATATTGTTGACCTCAATTACCTTTCTCTTGATTTGGAAACTTCTAGTTTCGCTAAGGTCTTGGCCAATTCTTCCGCCATTAAGGACCTTATAGGTCTTTCTGGTAGCGGTTCGCGACAAATACCGCATATTCTAATGCGACTTAAGCAGTTCGAACAAAAAATATGGCCATTTGAGCACTGATAGATTGGTGGACTAGGAACGTCAAAGCAAATTGGGCATTCAATGTTGGCTGCCATGGCTGATGCCATTGATTATAAATTATTATTGGTCTGAGGTTGGCTGGTTAGCTGTCCAAGACAATCGACTAGGGTAAGACGAGAATGGAAATAGTAACAATTGAAGGGCCAAGAGTTTTATGCCACAGTAACTTTTGCTTCTACTTGTAAAGTAATTTTACTTCAAACAAATGTTTATAAAGCAGCTACGATGACGATGAAAGTCCAATAATATGTTATGTTATCTGTCCATGCTGCTGTGTTATCGGTTATTGGTATTAATCGTTTGTGTTCTTACTCCAATATCAAGTGTTGGTTTCCGCTCCTAAATACTGATACGATAGGCACACTAAGTATTACCGAATTTATGTACCTCAGGGCATAAAAAACCAAGGCTTTTGCTATTTGGTGACCAAAAACCCAAAATATACCCAACTCAAAATACCTGGGTTGTAGTTAAGGTTTATCCTCATTGTCCACGAGCAGCATCATCAAACTTAACATCTCTCTGTGGGAGGTATGTGTTGACGAGCTTATTATCATATTACATTTACATTGGTGTAAATTATTGGTGTATCTATGCCTTTCTTTTTTAACCTGAAGTAACTCTTCCTTCCTGTTAGGAATGCGAATCATTATTGGTTTCATTGTGCTTAATAACTGCCATGTATTTCATATTCATATCTTAACTTAGTGAGTGTTGTACCATTATATAAATAGATATTTGCCACTCAATATTGACCATTTGTGTGACGTGATTATTATTTGTAAACATCCAACACGGGTATTTTTTAGCAAACACTTTGAGTAAGCTTATTTACCAATGTCTCTTTTAATACACAGTACTCAGTTAACTTCACTCCACAAACATCATAGCCTATAACTACTTAAGGTTGTGACTTCCCAGTTGCGACAAGTGTCAATGCTGTTTGTATTTATTTTTTGTTTACTGAATACCAGTTATTTATCTTTGAAGTAGGTATTATCGGTTTGATAACAAAGTTCAACGCTTTATAAACCTTCACTAACGTTACTATTTACAATCCATTTCATTTTAAGAATTTCATGTTTTATATACTGCCGGCAACTTCCGTATTGACTAAATAAAAGATCAAATGACCAACTTTACTTGAGGACAGTGTTGTACTAATGACCACTTTTTTGCATTTTGACCAGGCCACTGGTCAAAATGGTCAAAATGGTCATAATGGTCAAAATGGTCAAAATGCGCGTCATCACTTGCACATGCGTACTAGACCCGCGCCTGTTTTAAATACTTAAACTGTTATCATATGTTTTGAATAACAAATCGTACCTAACTATATAGAATATCAAATATTTTCAATAGAAATACGATCTTTAGCATAATTCAGTCAAATAAATACTCAACTTTAAGCATATTTAGGATAATAATAATGAATATTATGACTGGATGGTTATATCTGCACTGCATGTCCTCTTAAATTGGCTACGAAATATTAACTTATGTAACCTTCTACTACAGAAATCCTACGTCGGAGTCAGAAATAGGTATTTTAAATTTCTCTAGATACATCACAGGTACGATGTAAGAATTATGTTGCCTTACAATCGAGAATATATACTTCTGAGAATGTAATTTTTATTATTTAATGTGCCCGTCATGAATTTAATCTGAAATTTTAAATACCGAATGCTACAAAATGAAATTATTGTCATACTGGTCATAAAAAGTACTTGTAAAATGTAAACAGCAATTCGTACATCTGCGGAACTACGTAGCCTCCTTGGCTTTAATGTAGTTTCACAGTGCCCCAAATTACATTTTGACCATTTTGACCACTTTTCAATTTCATTTTGACCAGGCCATTTTGACCATTATGGCCATTATGACCACTAGTGGTTTTAACCACTGCACAACACTGCTTGAGGATTTATTATAAGGAAATTCATCTTACACCAGGAAATCATGATACAATATTTAGATTACATGTAGATTGTACATAGTTTTTTCTGAACGCTTATAAAACATTTTTGGCCGTACAATAGTCAATTGTTCTTCAGTTGAACTTTTTTACCCTTGGCGAATGTTTTTTTTTAATATAGCCAAAAGATGGAACTTGGTAAATTAGAAATTTTTGGGTTGATAGGTCAATGTCTAAATTATTGTATATATTTATGTGGTTTAGTTACAATCTGGTATATATCGGTAAGGATTCCAAATATATTCATATAGTTAATAAATAAAACGAAAAATTTTGTTGCTAACTTTCTATAATTTCCATATCCATCTAGATACCAATTGCCTGGAATTCAAAATCTCCAATTATACAACCGATCTTTGGCAAGGTAGGGAAGGAAGACATTGAAATAACGTCTCAAAATTTCTACTCAGAAATGGAAGTTAATGTTATTCAACGCGAAAGTAATATTGAAAAGTTAGAACCGGAGGAATTAAAATTTATGGGTAATAATGTCGATTAATTGCTATTTTTATAATAAAGTAAATGCCAGATAAGGATAATTTCATAAAAAATTTTAATGTTCAGAACTTTTATTTTCTGTCCATTAGAAGGGAAGAGAAATCTCGTTTCTCGATAACATTATATCACGATTTTTGATCCCGAATGTCAAATTCAAAGTCAAAGGATATTCAAACAAAAAGGGTAGCAAGAAAAAGCAGAAAAGGATAAATTTCATAGCGAGACAACTTAATTTTAGTAGAAACCAAATAGCAGTAGAAAAAAATAAACTTTGGAATGCACAGAAGTCCATCTTTATAATGCGCGACAAAGAAGCAGATAATACCTTTGCATCTGCAAACCAAATTGGCGACCAACTACTTCTGATGCAAACGCAGCAAAAACAAATGTTCGGCAAATCAAAAAGAATACGAATTATCCACACGGTTTTTATTAATTTATTATCAGTTTATGTCATACATTTATGATAGCCACAGGGACTCAGAATACCAAATTTAATACAATAACAATATAAGACATCTTTTAAAAGAAATCTTTTATCGAATCCATTCAATTGTTGTGGATATGATTGTGTAGTATATTTACTGAGCCTCTAATGACAAAAATTGTTATGCAACTATGACTACGTAATCAGGCACATAACTAGAAATTTTGTCAAAGGGGAAGTGCAAACAAAAAAACCTACAGCAAGCCCTAATAGAACAGATTACAGAACAGTAACAGAGCGCTCGCCTGAGTAAAGGGGACCATGTGCACATTTTGGTTGTAATAATGATAGAAATAAATGTATTTTGATTATTAAAGTAAGCACTAATTCAAACTAGATTAAATTCATAATTCAATATAAAAACCAACAGCAAATCAAAATAAACAAATATTAACTATTAAAACCAACAGCAATTCTAAATACAATGATGTTGATTTTAAAAATCAACACAAGATCAAAATTTATTAATATTGAGTATTAACATGTCAATAATGTCATGTCATATCAATCAAAATTGATTGATATCGATTATCATAATCGACAGTGAACAATAATGAATTAATATTTTCTACTAAATTCAATCGTCATGCTTTGTTAAACAAAAGCATATTTAAGTTTTCAATTTAATCTTTTGTACCCTCGTTTTTCGACAGCTGGAAGCAGTTTTAACAAACAAAAAAATCGTATTATGGTTCTTACTATTGAAAAACGTCTAATTTAGAAACACACTCAAATGTTTTTATTACCATTTTTAATATCCACTAACAGGATCAGTTTTAAGTGGAAACGTTTATTGCGACTATAAAATTACCTATTGAAAGCAAGCAGAATAAAATGGAAAATTTGTAGTAAGAATATGTTAGCCAATAATTTGGCAATTAATACTCTATTAATGCTTGTTATTTAAGAGCAGAAATTCATGTTTGAAAGGCATTATGCCAATCAACAGTAACACCAAAGATTAAATAACATATTTTCTCGGCTGTTATTTACTAACCGTTGGACATATTTCGTCAACAATCAAAAGGGATCGTCACAAGCCTATAGACGACGTTTTTGCCAAGTTTGGTCAAATTCCGTCAACTCTTTGGGGAGTTATCGTTTGGACGGACTTGGTGTAGTTTCATCACGCGGACGGACAGACTGTGCGATTCTATATAGCTCGTCAGGCGAGCTGGCAAAAACAAGACATAATCAGTTATTATATTATATCAATTATTATATCAATTTTGACCGTTTTCGGGAAATGACTTTTTTACAGATTTAAGGGAGGCGCTTGAAATAGATATATAAGTTCTTATTCAGAAAAACGGGAGTGCACACTTGGATAGTGAGTACTAATACCTACAGAGAATAGATAGATAAGAAAAATGAAAAGCACTAAGTAAACTGTAATAATGTAAATTTCGATTTAAAATCATTTAGTTTTAATCGATTTCAATAACATCATTACTTTTTTAGATTTGTACAATATTGGTAGCTGCAATATCTGCTGCA
Source organism: Tomocerus qinae (assembly GCA_020055645.1). Classification (NCBI taxonomy): domain Eukaryota; kingdom Metazoa; phylum Arthropoda; class Collembola; order Entomobryomorpha; family Tomoceridae; genus Tomocerus; species Tomocerus qinae. The sequence goes on along the minus strand of CM034546.1, from coordinate 43,962,802 downwards.
CTGTATAATAAAAATATTACATTCTGCTATGTATTCTAGAATATCCTAAAATCAATATGATGGTAACATTGAACATCTCCTTATGAACTACAATCCGCATTCTTATGCATTTCATAAGATACCTAGAAAGTGGAAATATGAAGTAGGTTTAAATGCCTTTTTTGGATATGTAAATATGAACTGCAATAAATATAAATCGTATTAATAATTTTCGACTAGATGTACCATTTGACGAATATATTTTATGATGCTTACTTTTACAAACTGTTAATGCAAAGGACGTAATAAAACAGACTTTGTCAGGTTATTTACTTAAACCTGTTTTATAATGCAGCTTGTAGTTATATCTCTGTAGGTCTGACTATAAAAGGAAGACTACGATAAAACTAGAATTGAGACCTCTAAAATTATGACTTTATTCAATTGCAAAATATACACAGTTGTCAATCAATGTATTTATTATCATTATTATTGAGTTCCATTATCCTTGTCTATGTCCATTATTGTTCTGGGTTAGTAATGTTATATAAAATTTTAGGCATCAAAGATTTTAGTATCATTTTCTGTTTGTCTGTTAACTGTTGAAATTCATGAGCAAAGCTTATTAGATAGTGATAGTTGGAGCTGCTAAGCGATTCAATCGTTTTGATTTCTTCTTTATATTTTTCTATACCAGGTCGGTTGGCTTGGTCGAGTTGCCGTGACTGAAGAGACCTCTATATAGGGGTAATTATATTGTAATTATAAAAGGCATAATACTTAGCGGTTTATACTTCATGAAAAAGCCCCCGAAATAAAATTAATATTTTTACCATCGTCAGGAAATTATTTTCGTTTCCCGAATTTACCGAAGTACTTTTATGTTTGCTTGAAACATCATTATCGGTCAAATCCCAATTTGGAATTTTTGCGACAAAACCAATTTCACTTCTTAAAACAAACAGAACACATTATTATACAATCGCAGCAAAAAACTTAATATACCTAGTTAAAACATTGGATAATCCAATGCTCAAAATAATAGTAATTCAATTTGGGTTACTATGTTAGATAAGAGGTATGCTGTGGTTTTAAATAGTAATGTTATTTATTACCTGATTTGAAATACATGATCCTCTATGTTAGTAGTCTCAACGTTGTAAAGACAAATGTCCTCCTCTATTAAGGATAAGAAATTCCTTTCATTTGTTGATGTCACTACACTTTCAGTCTAAAAGAAATTAGACATTTAATTACATGTTATTTATCTAAACTTCGCATACCTAAATAGCTATGCTTCCACTAATACCACAACCCTAACAAAACTATTTGTTCCGGACATAGGTTATTATGCCTAAATCCTTTCTATTTCTGTCGCATTAGTAGACCCTTATTTCCTCGGCGGCCACTACCTGGGTAAAATTTAGACTGCAGCGTTGCCGTGATTTGCTTCAAGTAGTATTATTGTTAGTAGTAATGTTCGTCATACATAAACTGTCATGTATTACACAGTATAATGTTACATTGAGCCCTACTTAAACCAACTGCACATATACAACGTAACGTTTTAAAATTGCATAAAAATTATGTCAATATTTTATAAATAAATAATGCAAATGCAAGTATAACTAGATAACACAGAGTCACAATAATTTCTTAAAAATACTATCTAGTCTATTACTTCCACTATATTTTTGCATTTTACTGCAACATAATATAATGTCAGCTGAATAACTTTATAAAATGTATTTACTGTAATTCACGATTAGTGGTTTTACTATGGCTAAGCACAATTTTTTGCGCACTACAAGTATGTTTTCAATTTTAAGTACATTTAGCTAATCTACTAAAATTCGTTTCGTCATAATATCTCAACTAAAACTGGTCTAAATTAAATACTAAACCAATCAAAACTACTATAACAGAATGGGCTAAGATTTTGCTAATTTTTACAGCGATGTGGCGTATTTCTAGCGTATTGATGTTTTAGGACTGTTATGTTCTCCTTAATATTTTTGGATTCTCTTGTATAAGTAACTTATTAATTGCCAGTTTCAATTTTACAGTTATGTATTGCTTTTCTCTTTTAAAAATTGTAGAAAGACATAATTTAGGATGACTTCTTTGAATGCGTCTTTTAAGATAGCTGTGCCACGATTCCAGCCAGTTAGTTCTGTAATTTTTTGCATCAAAGTGTTTACACATTTCTCCGCAAGCAATATTTCGCAATACAAAATTATTAAATTATTAATTATTTATTATTATATTAATACAGTATTAAAGACTTTAATAATATGGGTAGACAAGAAATGAAATTTTCTTCGTCTTTAATAAATCTCCAATTTTCTATATTAATTTTGAATCTGGACTGAGGAAATTTAGGCAAAACATTTCTTCTATATTGTTTCAATGTAATTTATGTATACTGTAATATTGCTTCATGCATTACATTCGAGCCAACATTGGCAGTATAAGATCATATAAATGCAGTTTCGAGTGATACCAATAAATATATTATGACAGTTGGAGCACTGTTTAACTTTGTAGAAGTATCAAAGTTTTATAGCAGTTTACATGCACAATGTACCTGAACCCAGGTCAGCTTATAGCTGTATGCTTTCCAAAGCTGAGTTTGAACAATGTAAATAATATCTTTGTGCTTAAGCTTATCGGCAACGCTGCTTTAATTTTAGCTTCTTTCGAGTTTCGACGGAGCGAAAAGGGTTGTGGAAAAAGTGACCGCGTTAAAAAGATTATGTACTACAACCTGCAACCATTTGTTCCAACCCTTGTATTTGAAAATTTGAACTTCTTGTAACTTAAAACCTTTTTTCGACCAATAGCAAGAATGAAACAATAGCAATGAAATATTATTGTTTGGAAAAAATTTGTTTCATTGGTACTACTAAGTTATCTCAATAATGTCACTAGTTCAGTGATATCAACCAGAGTTTGTTACCTTGTTATTTGATTCCAAATTTAAATTGAAGTTATCCATTGGTATGTTTTGTTCATTGGAAACGGGATATATTGCTGAATCTGTCGTAGTAAAACGTAAATTAGATAAATACATTTTCGCTTAAATAAATAATCATAATCATATTATATCATCAGTGATATCTTGTTACACTATGCATTTAATGCCAACGGCCAATATTATTTAAATATCCATTTTCACTTAGAACTAGGATTTATTCAACTACGTAAAATCTACTGAAGTTCATGTAAAAATTAATCGTAGTAAATAAATTTTACCATTTATTTCCCCAATAATTGTTATCACTGGATCTTGATTGGGGGATATAATAGTTTCAAACTGATCAATTCGTAGATGAAGTTGCTGCAAATAACAAAGTTATTGTTACTATTTTCATACAAAATGTGAAATTATGTTTTGTTTGTAATTGTAACTTTCCACTGAAAATAACATACGAATAGACTGAGCACAAAGCAAGTGAAGGAAAAAATTATAAGTATGCACAGCAATTTAAAAATTGGGTTGAAATCGTAAATTCCAAATTTAATTGCTTCAAAAATTTTTGTTGTGAGTTTTCGATTAGCCTCCATGTTTTGTAGCCCATCCATTCCTTGGACATCGTAAACGCGTCGTGTTTTTGGGTCTTTTAGCGTATTGTAAGCTCGGGTCATTACTGCAAACTGTAAAACAACGAAATGATCTAATTATTCCTTTAGTTTTCTCAATTCTATTGAAGAAACATTACGTTGAAAAAATAATTAGAGATTTTGGGAAGAAATTGGAAATGTAAGTTTGACATATAGAAATAAATTAAAGAGTTACATTATCTTCATATTGTCCGTGTCCTCCTTTGTCAGGATGACGCTTTAATGCAATTTGTTTGTATTTTTTTGAGATTTCGGCTACAGAAGCTGGTGGTTCAACTTCCAACATATTGTAAAATTCGTTATCACAAACACTATATGTAAAAAATTGTCTTAAGATTTCCATTTTCAAATATTAATGATATTTGTTGTAGTTCTGAGATGAATGTTACAGATTCTTTTATTTTTGACGTACTTATGTTTTCTGTTGGTTGAATGGTTATAAAGTGTAACCCAGCATAGCCTGATTGTTCATTTGGACCATTATCATTTTGTAAATACAGATAAACACAATATAAACAGGTGTTTGACCTTTATTACGTTGAATGAATAAAGTTCAAAAGTTTTGCAATCAAATATGTAACAATATAACATCCAGTCATATACATTTACAAACCTAAGGTAAATATTGCTTGAGTCACGAAAGGTGAACATTTCCAATGTACAAAATATTCGGCATCTAAATACTGTTCAGAAATAAACTCAAATAAGGAAATAACAATTATCCATAAGCAAATAATTTTATGTAATTCAATATTTATTTTATCTTTGTTTACCACTAGTAAACATTAAGCAGTATTAAAATCAATTCCCAAATGCAGTCTATAGAGACATGGTATTATTAATCTATCTACAAAATAGTAAACGGCAAGTTTATGTTTTACATGCAGGAACATGCATTTCAACTGATTCTGTATAGCAAAATTTATATGCAAAATATTAAAGATGTATGATTTTCAATGTGAGATACTCAATTTTCGTAGCGGTGGGGAAATATTTGAATGGTAGGTATTACAACTAATAAATACTGGGTGAATAAAGTAGTCGTATGTGGTATGTCAGTAACTTTGCCACATACTTACCGTCGTCCCAACTTAGAGCAGTTTGGTAACTTGATATTGGATCCATAATCTAATCATACATAAGTTACAAATACAAACTAAATACGTAAGGTTAGCGACCTAGAGGACAGCATCGTATTTTTTTCATTTACTCAGTATAGTTAATTAGTTATCTACTCCACTCTCTCTACTAGGCACGTATGAGGTGTAGTATTTTTATTATTATTTGTTCTTTCCAAGATAATAATATGGACAATGGCCTTTATATTGACTGATTTAATATTTTATCATATCATCACTTTTAAAATCGGCACAGTTTGAGGTCGTTTGAGTTTGAGACATCAGAGAAAATTTGATTTCTTCTCAATCAAATAGCTGACGAAATTAAGAAACCTCAGAACGTGCAGAAATGAATAAATAAAAATTCAAAATAAGGAATCAGATACTGGGTCCATGGAACGCTTAGGTCAAGGATGAATGCAAAATTTTAGCGAATTTTTTCGCGAATATGTATTATTTTTGACATTATTTTTGGTTGCGCCCCCCCTTGACCAAATTTCTGGATACGTGCCTGGTGGTGGTGTCCATAATTGCGTGTTTTAAGGTTTCGAATAGTTCATGTGTATGTATGTATGTTATATTCCTCTATAAATCTATCTATGCCATGGACGATGTGGCTTTTTGTTGCAATGCCCATGCTCGTATATACAATGTATATTTCGTAAAACAAGAAAATCCAATATGAGTGTTATTATTATTGTAAATTTGCGTTTCCATATGTCTAATCTTCAAGAAAAAGGGGTCGCAATAAAAATCAGCAAAATATAGATGTCATAGAAAGACAACTGGATTTTGTTGGAAAGCAAATTGTAATACCATGTATGATCGGCTTTCATCTTATTTAAGCAGGTCTAAATTAACACAGCCGAATCTCTCTCATTATACCCATGGACAGGAAGTGGAGACATTAATGGATAATGCAACTTTAGTTTTGCGTATCGTATATAGAACGTCATGAGGTATCTCGTAGGCAATTCGTTAGGTCAAGTTCAAGTTGTGATTACATATTATTTACAGAACAGATAAATGTAATATGATTAATGCTATGAGTAATGACATTCTGTAGAATACATGAATCATTGAGTTTCAGGAATATGATGAGTGTACCCTTCTTACAATCAACCAAGAATCTATCCTTAGAATAGAACCCAACCTGAACCTGGAATGGTACAAGCAAGCTCATTGGTTGAGTTTAACTTCCAACTTACTCACGACCCAGGTATAAATACTGGTGCCTACCCTCTGTTAAAATACACTTGCTCACAGACTGTTACTCTGTTAACTTCTTATGTTCTCTCAGTTGTCTTAATAAAACCTATGTACTTTATTTGACTTATCATCTAAGGTCGTTCTACTTGAATATTCATCATTTATTGAGTATTCATCACACAAGTCAGGCAGAATCAGAAGTTAAATAAATGTCAAAATAAAAATACTATCTCCGATATATTATACGTTCATTTGACATGGTTTATTGGCATATCTATACTGCTCTTCATTTTTTATCTGAAGTTACCTATCCTTGCTTTTGGGGGATGCAAACCATTATTACTTTCATTGTGCATAGGAACTGCCATGTATTTAATATTTAATATCTTACCTTAGTGACATTATAATGTATTATTATGATTAATATCTAGACATTTGTCACTCAATATTGACCATTATGTGGAGTGATTATTATTTGTATGCATCCAACAAACAAAACAGTTACCAAACACTTTGAATAAGCTTATTTACCAATGCCTCTTTTAATAAACAATACTCAGTTAACTTCACTGCACAAAAAGTTGTGACAAGTAACAGTTGTAACAGTTGTGACAAGTGTCAGCGTTGTTTGTATTTATTTTTAATATATTGATGGGCAACTTGGTATTTTTGAAGTAGATTTTATCTTTGCGATAACATAAAGTTCAACGCTTTGTAATCTTTATCAACGTTATTATATACAATGTATTTCATTTCCAGTATTCCATGTTTTATACACTTCCGTTAACTTCTGTGTATTTTATTGACAAACTTAAAACATCAAATGAAACACTTTGCTTCAGGATTTACTCTAAGGTATTTTACATCCGAAAATCATTAAATAATATTTAGATTGGATACAGATGTAAATCACAGTAACTTGAACGATGTATAAAACATTCAGCTTTGCACAAGCAGTGTAACAGTGTAGTCGAACTTTTTTTTCTATTGTTGACTGCTTCCGTTTTAACCATAGAGATGGTAATTGGAATAATAATTGTTTTTGGGTTCATAGGATTTAAAATTACGGCCATATATTTATATGGTTTAATTACAACATGGTATAAATCGGTAAGGATTCAAAATATATTCACACATCTATAATATAATCCTAGACTTTTTAAATTTATCCACCTATGTATGTATGGTAGGGTGATTTCATAATATGCAAATATCCAGCCCATGTTGTAATCCCAGACTTGATAAGCACTATGCACAATTTCCAGTATCTCTATTTATAATCGCAGAGTCGAAAAAATTTACGTGTCTATATTTCTATCTATGTATGTACGGTTGGTAGGGTGTTCCGAAAAGCAAAATGCGCATGCTCACTTTCTCTAAACCACCGAACAATGCATAGGGGCATGTAAATTTGAATATTGTATCTATCTAATAAAAACTTAAGGACGAAGTTTGCATTTGGGTAATGTCCCTAAAATGAGCAATGCTCAAGTCCGTATGCTAGGCTTTTCTAACATCAGATATCAAAATGCAACTTCTGTGTTAAAATCTGTTGTATGATTATTTCAAAACAAACAACATCTTTGATTTTGATTGTGCTTTGTGTTTGTAGTAGATATGCATGTTTTGTATTGCTTTTCGGGTATTGATTGTTTGTTCATCTGTAGGTAAGTATCTTTCTTAACTTAAAAATTATCGACATGGAATGTTTTGCGAAACTTGTGAAAGTGAAAAATTGCGAAATTGAATTTAAGCAACAGGATTAATGCTGCGCAGAAGCAGTTTTTCTTGAAAATGTGTACAAAAAAATTGACTTTAATATTAAATATCTCAGAAAGTAATGAGACTTTTTAAATAAAATTTGGAAAGCATATTTTAGTAAATATGGGAGACCTTTTTGAAATAACATTTTTACATACCCTTCGACAGACTCAATGGATTTCAGCATTTTGAAAATTTGTAGCGCTATTTTAAAATTCGGGACAGTGTGCTATGCCATAACCATAGTAGGCTACTAAGGCAAATAGCAATGATTTTTTGGGATTGTTTTTATTACTGGGATGGGTTGCCTATTGAATTTCTCTTGAGTGCTAGGTTCGTCCCTTTGCTGGGTTCACTATTACTAATATAAATTTTTATTGACCGTTAGATTTCTTTGTGCGATTCAATTTTTGTATAAAATCCAATAGCAGTACTGGGGGTCTAACAGTACTGGGGGCCACTTAAAGTATATTTTTATTTTTAACTCTGCTGGACTAATTTCCTAAAGGTGGGTAAGTACTGATGGACTGTTTAGATATTGGAGAGGATTGGTATATCAAAATACTATTTATGAAGTTGTTAGTTGGTCGGCATATGAGCGCCATTAGTATGCTTATGTAACTGATGTATCTATTATGTATGTAATCATTATATATTGGGCAAATCGCCTGTCGATAATATAAATAAAACATAACAGTGCGCAGATGAAAAATTATTGTAAGTAAATACTATTATTATTATAAATACTATTAGGATAATGTTGTCTTCTTTAAAAATAAGTATTATGAAATAAATCTGTCTGATGGTACTAAATTGTGCAAAGAAATGTTGTGGTTGTGAAGCAAAATTTACAAACACTTTATTTGCATAAACATTTAACAACTATTACTGTGTAATCAAATAACCATTATTAGGACTTCAAGCGGCACCAGACTGCATTGTATACTCCACAATTAATTATAATATGGCTCCTTTCTCGATTTAATTACATTACAAATGGAATAAAATATGTCATTTAAATTTGCTTGAATGGGATTTTGTTCCATTGGATCTGCTTTAGTCAAAAGGACATTTAGAAATATAACATTATGCTCATATAATTTTAGGCAACTAGAAGTTCCTTCGTTCCATCCGAAAGCCGAGGACCGGAAGATGCTGGAAGTGAAAGCTCTCGTACATTCATCATTTATTCGGTACATTCATGTAGTCTTTCAACCTTGGAGCTTGAGTCGGGGACAAATGTTTTCTAAATTTATTTCCAGAATATGAATTGCACATAATCGCAATGGTGTTATCCTTTAGTAACAGAATGATAAAACTTTGTAGTTAAGCTTCATAGATTATTAGTTTTAATTTTCAATCAGCTCTTGTAGGCTATTTAGATAGGTATCTCAATTTTCCTACGTAAAACACAAAATGATATGCACATTTTAGTTTCTTTTTAACGCTTATTTTACCCATTTGTAAACTTTTGCTAAAAACATAGCAATTTCCGGTACGTGCTCGAAATTCAAAATTGGCTGGGACTAAATTAAAAATCAAAATATATTCTTGAAGCTAAAGTATGGCGGAAACAAATCAATTAGCAGATACAATTAAGTGTACAAAATAGCGAAAGTTTGGGTCCTTCAGTTAAGGAAGGATATTATATAAATGTCCTTATTAGGAACAGACTGTTGGAAATCTAATTATCGATCTAACTGCAAACTTGGAGTTTGTTATTGCAACGCAGTAACTTACTTTTGAAGCAATCGAATTGCCAGTAGATAACGACGTTCCAAGATGTTGTCTGTCAAACATGCACATTGCAGCTGGTTGCTTACCAACTATAATGACGTACTTTACAGTCTGTTCTTTTTGTATTCCTGGGAAAAGAAATCAATTATTTTAAGAAAAACAACTTTTGAAGGTTTAAAGTAAACAAAATTTATAACTCAGCAATTTTTTATTATTTAGGTCATTTATCCATACTTCAGTATATACTTTATATAAACTCCGTTTGAGTTCACACTAATCACACTATACGACTTTCCATCAATATCTTTGTAATGTAGATTTATTGCCAAGTTATTTTGTCATAGTCATGCATATTTATGTATATGCTTTTTTCATTGTTGCTATTTACATGCAAGCTTAGCTGAAGTTTAGAAAATAATAATATGATCTAGCATAGCAACGTCAAACAGTTGAAAGTTTGCTTATCTAGTTAATAAATAATAATAATATTTAAAACACCTGTTTGAGTTTCCATTATTATCTATGTAGATGCAAATCGACTGGAATTCAAAATCTCCTTTTATACGACAGATCTTTGGCAAGGTAGGGAAGGTAGACATTGAAATAATGTCTCAAAATTTCCACTCAGAAATGGAAGTTAATGTTTTTCAACGCGCAAGTAATATTGAAAAGTTAGAACAGGAAGAAATAAAACTTGTAGGTAATAATGGAAATTAATTACCATTTTTATTTTAGTAACAGTTATAGGAAAGAGATAAGGACAATTATTTTATAACATTTTTTAATGCCCTGAACTTTTATTTTCTGCACCTTAGAAGAGAAGAATAACCTGGTTCTTAAAAATAATATACCAGAGTTTGCATCTCCAAATGTCGAATCTTCAAGAAAAAGAGGTTGCAACAAAAATCAGCAAAAGATAGATCTTATAGCGAGACAACTTGATTTTGTTGGAAAGCAAATGGCAGAGGAAAAGGAGAAACTTTGGAATGCCAAGAAGTCTATCATTTTAATGCGCGGCAAAGAATCAGACACCACATACTTATCTGCAAACCAAACTGGTGCCCAGCTAACTCATTTAATGCAGAAGGCAACAAATGTTCGACCAATCAGAAAAGAAACAAATTATCCTTACAAGAATACATGTCTCAACCGAAATTATATTTGAATATCATATTGGTAATGTTGGTAATTATTGGTACTAACTGCAGTTATGATAATGGGTAAGAAACGAATAGTTAATAATTCAATGTTTGAAAATCAAAATTTATATTGCTGAATTGAAAATGAACTAATTGCAAATTATACTTTGTGTCGACAGACATAGAGTATAATTTGAGAACACAATAAAGTCACTAACTACATGATATACAAAATCAATTTATGAAACAATTTGTTGTAATATAATGGTGTTGTTGAAATTATATTAACTATACAGGTGCAATTAATTTTCCAAACAAATTTATATACCGGCAAAAACGTAAGCTGTACCAACTATTATTACCGCTCTCCTCAATTGTTAATTCAAGACTATTACTGTTATTATCATTCTTTAGTAATGTAAAAGGGATTATGTACCACTTTTTGACTTTTAGAGAAGTAGCATAGACAAAATTACATGAAAAGTCGTAACGCCAATATTTGCCTTCCATTATTATTTAATTTACCACACTTGGTATTGTCTATGTGCTATTACAACTAACCACAATATTATAAACATATCCATTGTAAACATATCCATTGTCGGAATCAGGAGAAATCATGCTACAATAATATCAGTAGTCAATTATTTACATACTGTGGCTTTAAATATTGATATTTTTCAAATTATTAAGTCATATGTGTGGTTGTATTAGATAGATTAGTTTCACAACAAAATTAAATTAACAGTATTGTAGACAATTGATAAAAATATCGATGGAAATGTTTCCCCTGAGAAGGAAAACATTTGCCAAACTGTGAATTTGAGAGGCTGTAGCGACTTTAAAGTTAATCTTTCTTCTTTGTTGGGCAGTCGTTTCTTCTGTTTAATTATGTATTGCATGGACTTTTCATATACGTTGGATGTTAACTTAACCATGAACATATTACCTTCGACAGTGGCAATTGTTGCTAATATCCAACCAACATAGAACAATACATTGATTTTCCCATGCATTGTAATGAGGATGTAATTTTCCAAAATATTGAATACTGACAGGACAGTTATCAAAGGTGGATATAGAAGTTCGCCATAATTAATGAACATTCCATTTGAATACTGAAACATTCGATACACATGAGTTTGTTTCATAACTGTCCAATTTTTCATTTTTCCCATTCTAAAAAAATCATTTGTTAAATTATTCAAGTAATCAACCAACCTATTTATGTATATCGACCATTCTTCGAAGTCTCGTTAATTTTAAAAAGTACACCTTGATAATTTACACAATTTTTTAAAAGAAACAATACAATTTCATTGCCATTTACTGATGTATTAAGAAAATACTTTAAAATAAATGGAATAAATACATTGAACAAAATTCATTGGTAATTTGTAAATAATAATTTATATAAATTGGCAATTTTTCGGAAAAAGTCATATCATTTTTTATACTTTTAGTACTTTTTACTTTTTATTTTTATTGCAAATGTGATGGTGAAATATTTGTATATTGTTTGTAAAACTGTATTAACCTCATTGATGTTAGCCACCTAGATGTAGTGAACAACCACATTGCACAAGGGAAGATCTGGAACAAAACGGTTGTCCACATATGATGGAACATCCAGACTTCGAATAAAAAATTCCCCACTAACAAACCCGGATGAATATTTTTGCAGTTGTCAAATAGGGAGACGTAATATCGGGGACTGCAGGGCATTTGGAACACAACCGAAGCATACACTGTCGGTAGAACCAAGCTTGACAATATCAAAATGACCATGAATGCTGCCAATGCATTTTTCCACCATTTTTTATAAGCATCGCTCTTTTCGGACCTATGGACGTACCCTAGTTCAAAAAATTTACATCGCCTCTATGAATTGTCATTATAATGTTTGATTGATTTCCTTACATAATGTTTAAATGCCAGAAAAGAAATAGTAAATGGTTCATTGATGTACGATTTATAGCCAAGATAACAAAAATTTTCGCTTACAAAGGCATATCTTGAATTTTTTAATGCTATTGATTTTTTTTATTTATAATTATAAATTAAGTTAAAATATTATATATATAGAAACGTAATTGTTACTTACGATGAATATGATCTTCCACCTGTATTGCTGAGTTTAAGTATTGCACAACTAAATGCGTCTTCCTAAGCATGTTGAAATCGAACGATATCCCAAAGATAATGCATGACAGCCAAAACCAGTGGAAATATTTGTCCATCCCTGAACTGTCGAGTGCTGAGTTATCAATAGATTTTTGCAGCCTAAACAAGACGAAGAAAAAATGCAACAAAAATATGCCTGAATTTATTTTCCAATGACTTTTTTGCTTTTTAGTTTTAATCTGGCTTAATCTATTCGTCTTAGAATTCCAAACAAATGGTACAGATCCAAAAATTTGTGCCAGTTTTACTTGAAATCCATACAGACGTAGTACTTCTTTGGAATACATTTCTCCGTGGAATATTATTCAAGAGAAAAAACGTTCTGATGGAACAAACTGTTCTTTCTGAGAGGAATCAAAGCAATTTATACTTATTTGCACTCTTACGTTTAGACATTGTTATTGTGATGTCCTGATATATAAAGCCATACACAAAGTACTTCACTTAGTTCTAGTTAATCAAGAAAACATGTAAAACCTTTTAAATATTAAAGATTAATTTTAATTATTGTCCTTCTACATCCATAAAAGAAGCAAAGCAACTATAGCATAGCCACAGCCAGGTAGCCTTTTGCCGTAATATTTCAAATAAAAATTCACTTTGTTCATTCTTGGAAATGAAATTGCCATTTTATTCCCAACACTCATAACTCAGTAAGAGACCCCGAATAGGGGACAATAGTTACGGTAGTATAACGGTAATGTATTGCGATTATCGATGAAAAAATATCGATGAAAAAATTTTATTTGAAATATTACTGCAAAAGGCTACCTGGCTGTGACTGGTATAGTTTAAGTTTCCTTGTAAAAGAGAATTGAAAAATAAATGAGACTGTCAGACTTTAAAGTGACATAGATAAAATGCCATAATGCTACACTTAGTAGCTACCAATAATTAAATAAGTTTGATGGAAAGAAATGTTCGATTATTATTAATAGAATCCTGCTCCGAATTAATGCATGATGTTTTCACTATTATCTGTCAACATTGTTTCACTTTCTTGTTATATTCTATTTAGTGATTTATATTAAATTTAGTGTCGATTCGACAAACTCTGAAGGGTCATACAGAAAGATAGGATTAGAGGATGAAATGTTTCGGTTCCATAATTTTCGCTTCATTTAAAAATGAATGAACTTCCTACATTTATCCAAAATGTAAAAATAAATATCAGTTTTTAAATGACCCACGAGTAATAATTACATAAGAACTGCATTTCTAGACATTGTAAAAAAAGTGTAGCATAATTATATTTATCATATATTTTTAGCTCGCCATTTGGTTTTTTTATTCGATTCCAAATATTTCAATAGACTGGTTCCCACTCCAAATATTTCAATTTTCTGTATATACCTTTCCCATTAGCTAAATAATGAAAAAGTTGCTTCTCTACTTGCTTTTATGTAGCGTGTGTATTGAAATAATAGACTGCTTTAAGTCTATTTGCAGCCCATTATCATAAATTTTTAATAGATTTAATCGCTAAACAGACCCGATACGCAGTTTTAAAACCGCTCATTATCAATTTCTGCAGGAAATGGAGTTTCTGAGAATTAAACTCAGTTGCAATGACGCGTCCGCAAATACTGATAATGTAAATATTGTATGGTGGCTAGACCAAAATAGCCATAATATAAGTTGGGAGCTGTTCTCAGAAAAGCGTGATTGAAGACTTGGAACGTGAACGAGTGCAGACTTGGAACGTGGACGAGTGCAGACTTGGAACGTGGACGAGTGCAGACTTGAAATGTGAGTTCTAAGAAATTTATAGAAAAGATAGGCAGGAAAACTGTTTTTACACTAGTAAAGTAAGGAAGTAAAATACAAAAAAGCCATTTACTTTTAATTGATGCCAATAACATCGGTTACCATTCAAATTTTGCACAGCATCGGTTGTTTGTTTACACATCTGTTGCACTGTAATCAAAAGATTTCTTACCATTGCTCTCTTTTAATATCCTTGGATCATTATGATACGACATTTTAGTACCTACCTATAAGTAATAAGATATATATAATATATATATATATATATATATATTACAAAAGATGCTTACATTACTTACAATGCAGAACACTATATGCCAGTATTAAGGAATCATTAACTATTTGATGAAAATTTAGATTTATTTCACTATAAGTACATACACTAAAGATATTCAGCCTCATTGAATACTTAAATCTTTGTATACCCGATTGCGGCAAATTCAAGAGCAATGTCATCTAAAGCTCGTCCTTCAGACATCTTAGTGCAGATATGTGTAATTGTAAACATAACGGTAAGTTTAACCATTAAAAATATTTAAATTAGTGCAAGTGGAAAGAATAATACCTTCTCCTCCAGAGATTTTAGTCCATAGGAAACAGCATAATCAAAAATAATCTTCAAGGACGTAAACGTTGGACGCTCCTCAGGATATAAATGCCAACAGTGAAACATAATATCATATCTGCATTTAAAAACTCATTATTATCCACATCAACGGAACTATATGGATGTTAAAATACATTAAATAATAAATACAGGAATCAGGGAAAGGTATATTGATTAACGGTTGTAGTTAAGTTACATTTCGTCAGAGGCCAATTTAGGCTTAAAATTTCTGAGTCCGTTTTCCAGCTCTTGAACAAATTCCATGTTGAAAGTTATTCCGGGATAGGGAACATCGCCCAAAGAGAATATTTCCCACAGAGTGATTCCATATGCCCACACATCCGATTTAACTGAAAAAGTATTTGTCTGTAAACTTTCAATTGCCAGCCACCGCCAAGGCAAACGCTCTTTCGCCGTTTTGACATATTCTGTGTAGTTATAAGTGCGTCGACTCAAACCAAAATCCGTCACTTTTGCATTGCCCTCTGATGTTAACAGAACGTTCCTCGTAGCCAAATCAGAGTGAATAACCTGAATTAAGTATATTTCCGAATACATATAAAGACACATTTAAATTTCTAGTTCACTCCGAAAGGAGATTAATAATCATAAGGGCAAAAAAATTTGAAAAACCCTCCTATTGAATCTAATACATAAGTTATGAGCTTACAAGCTCATTGGCATTTTTAATGAAGCAATGACAATAATAAACAGCAAACTATTATACGTTAGTATATTACTGTTCTTTTAAATTAATGAAATCTAACATTTTTTTCTCCAAGATACCCCATTCCACTGGCAATTTGTTCAGACCACTTCAATAGACTTTTGGCGTTACACAGCTTGAATTCATCTGGAGTCTGTTTCTTGCTTCGGAAAGGAACAAAATCAAATAGGTTCTTGTTTTTAATTACTTAGGAGAAAAATTTGGTTACTTTAATTTTAATTATGATTAAAACATACAATTACCTTGTGCTGGATATTGTAACTTCTGTATTTGTACATCTTGAATTTGGGTTTAAAATGGGACATTCCTTAAACGAAGATTTGTTTCTCCTTAGAAATGACTCCAAAGATCCAAAGTCACAAAATTCTATTGCCACATAAAGGATTCCTAAAATGATTTATCAAACCCCTATTATAGGATAACATTTAAATTGCAAATTAATGTGTTTAGATTATATACGCGATATTTTTGAAAATAAAATGACTGATATAAATAATAGAAGATTACTATTCAATCATTCAATCCTAACCGCCATCAGGGATAACCAAACTTCATGTTTTACATTTTTAGGAATAGATTTACCCGAATTAATTTCCTCTCGGTAGACTCCTAACAGTGTAACTAAATGTTCATGTGGTCCAATATACATCATTATTTTTGCTTCAGAGACGAGGGCCTTTAAGGGTTCCGTGCCACGGTCAGTACGCGCAGTTTTAAATGCAACTGTTTTATTAGCTCTGTGCAACAGTCCTTCGTACACTTCCCCAAATTCCCCTTTTCCAATAAGGCAACCTTTGTTCATATAGAAAAATTGAATACACAAAACGTAAGAATACAAAATGTATAAGTACCGTGCAAAGTGCAAATGTTGTCATGTTGTAGACTGAGAGAGATATGCCTGAATAGTGATATCATGGCTCTCGGCCACTGCACAGGAAGCGATATTTGTGGTTTATTACGTGATTATAGGTAATGACTAAACATTTAGAGAGATGATGCTATATACCGTAACCTAAGGATAAAAAGTGGTTTAGAGTTTGAAAATAGGCAAAATCGGAAAAACTACGTCGAGACTCATTGCTTATGAATCCGATGCGACATAAACAGCCATCTTACGGTTAGTTTTCTGAGTACATACTTTATTATTCACCATTAACCAACACAAGCATTTGAGCTGTAGTCATAGTGATAATGAATAATTACTCAGAAAACTAACCGCATAACGGCCGTTTATGTCGAATCGAGTTCATAAGCAATGAGTCTCGACTGTATATAGCCCCCACCTGTGGGCGTGCGCGTGGTTAAAAAATTGGGGTAATTATGCTTCATTACTTGAACCTCACCGATTAAAAAAGAATGCTTTTCGATTTCATAATCTGCGTCGAACAAGAAATGCAGTGGATTGTTACACCTGTCGTCATCATCCATTTCGCCATCGTCAATAATTTTTTTCCCATTTAATAAGTTAATAACTTCTTTCATTTCACGTTGTCTTTTTATCTGAAAAATCCCAGTAAAACTTAGTTAACATTTCAAATCAGAAATAAATTCCAACTACAACTGATTAAACCAACAATCCAAAAAAATGATAATTTTAATAAAAAAAAATAGTGTTTCGTTAACCTTTTCTTGTATTAGATATGTGATTATGAGTACTGAAATAAACAAAAGAGATGCAACAATGGCATAGAAGTAATAATTAGTTTGAATCGAACATAGTTTCTCTAGATGTGCATCGCGAAACTGATATACTAAATTGCTTTGATTCTTGGAGATACAAGTCATGTTGTCCACATCCAATTGACCATCGAATTGTCTATATTCATTTTGGAATCCCAAACAGTCTTCACAGGGAAAAGGATTCTTTGCCAAAGAAAAATGGATTGCAGAATTATTTTTTAAACCACGGAGGAAGGTCAAAGATGTTAAGAAATTGTCTGAAAGGTTCACCATCTTTATTTGGGGTGGAAAAGCGGAAATATAATTATCAGTCAGTTCGGTAATTTCATTTCCAGATAGATCTAATTCCAATTTCCATCCCAAGCGATTTGGTCCTGTTCTAGTTACATGATTTCTTAAGTTGCCCATTTTATGAACTTGAAGAAGGCCGGATTTTTGTGTGGTGAAATTTCTGTTGGAACAGTCAATCAGAATAGTAGAATCCACAGGACGTTGCCAACATTCACAGTCTTCGGGACATTCGCTTTTTATCTGGCATCTGAAATCTTTATCTTGAATACTACCTAAGAGTGCCCTTTTGAGATTTTCAGGCGTTGCACAAACAAGATTATCTAGATCAATGTTGATATAGTATGGGAATTTTTTCAGATACATTGCCTGACAGTCACAATTAAGTGGGATGTAGGACAAAAATAAATTAACCCTACGTTGGGGATCAGCAAAGGATCCAGTTTCGTAATGAGGCAGATCGACCATATTAATATGCGTAATAGGATTTCCCCCCAGAAACACCGAAATATTTTTTTGAGTAAACAATAAGTCTTTCGCTGACAGATGAGTTAAGTTATTGTATCGCAAATCAAGTTCAATCAAATGATTTAATGAGACCCTCCAATCATTGGAAATTGATTCAATTCGGTTTGTTCTTAGAAGGAGTTTTTCCAGTTTTAGATTATTTTTGAAAGGAGAATGATCTTTACTAATATCCACCGAATGATTATTTCTAGTATTTAACAAAATACTGTTAAATGATAGATCTAACAATTTGAGATTTGGCAGGTATGCAAATGTTTCATTTGTTATATCTGTCAGGTAATTTTCTCTTACATAAAGCCGTTCTAGTTTAGGACAATGAAATAGACATTTGGGTGGAAATGTTTTAAGCTTATTTTCAGATAAATCTAGTTCAATGAGATTTGAAAGATTCACAAATTTTGGAAAATCTGTCAAGTCTAATTGTAGTATTAGATTCCAGAGGTTTGGCAAGTTTCGCAATTCTATTTGTGTTTTTAGAGATGATTTCTTTAGAGGCGAAGTTGCTGTGAGAGCAGCTCTATCACGAGGCGTATATTTGCGGACGATTTTTAACTGTTCCAATTGGACCAAGTTTGTTAAATAAGGAAATATTTTGAAGTAGGTATATTTTAAAGATAATTCTTTCAGTTCTAGCAGTTCTTTGAATGTGTCCGCTTCAAGATTATACAAAGGGTTGCCATCCAGATTTATAACTTGAAGATTTTTAAGATTACCGAATGATTTAGATGTCAAAGAAGATATTTCGTTAAAAGCCAGGTTAAGCCTGATTAGTGCGTTTGGGAAACAGTCGTTTTCAATAGCTTCTAGTCCAGTGAATCTCATAGATATTTCCGTAACTTCCGTGTTATTTACAAATGCGTCCCTTGGAATATTGATATTTACTAAATGACTGTGATCCAGATTGAGAAATTTGAGCCTCTTTAAGTTACTCAAATTAGGAAACTTATCCAGCTTATTATTATTAAGTACGAGCTCTTCCAAGTTGGACATTTCCCTTAAAAAAATATGTGGCAATGAAGTTGAGACCTTATTTAATGAGGGAAGGTAGCGATTACTGATGAATTTCTTTATATCCGACCCATTTATGTTTATCCGATTGAAGAACGCATGGAAACTATCATTGAGGGGTTGAAGATTGCAAAATTCAAATTCAAAGACCGTTATCCGAAATCCATCTTTGCTCAGATCAACACCTTCAATTATTTCCCAATCAAAGTTGGGAGAATTTAAGTCACATTGAACAATGAGCACCGCACGGTTATAAAATTGTTCCAAACGTTGAATATCTAGAGTTAGATTATGTCTGTCATTAATAGGGCACCGTATTTCCCATCCCAGTTTATTTCCCACACAACGACAATGTCTTGAAGCATTGACAAAATCGCAGTCAAAGTGAATCCCGACGCACAAATCAATTGTGATAATAAACACAAATAGTAATAAGTACAGTTTAGACATTTTAAGAGAAGAATTTGCTCAACAATTAATTGAGTTTTAATAGCAATGATGGAAAAGACATATAGATGATGTATGACATTAAAATTGAAGAAAATAAGTGATATAGTTATAGTTTCAGTTTCACAAACAGGAAATAAACGTCTTCGTTAAGCTACGATAGACAAAAGTCAGCAGTTACTTAGCCGTTATATTAAACCCTTTACTATTGCAGTAAATTTATTCAATTTACATGACAAAGATAATAGCATTAATGACATTACAATGAGTACTACTAATGAAATTAGAAATACAAAAATGAGTCATTGATATTCATTCTAAAACTTTTGGCCAGCCTCCCATTGAATATATTGTACGTAAGTCTAATTCTACAAAATATTATGAAGCTTATATTTGGCCGCAGTAGTGATATACGCAGGCAGGTATAAGTAAGTGGTTTGCAATTCTTTTAATTATGTTGGATGGTTTTCCTGGTGAGGCTTTTTAGGTGTGGGTAATAATAAATAAAAATAAGTGGTTTTGTATACGGTACTAATTGTGTATCGACTAGCAGCACTTGCAATATGTTCCAAATTCAATCATACATTTGGGACTATATAGTCTATGATACGCTACGGTATGAGCCATGAGTCATGAGCTAATTTATCATTAAAATGAAGTGGCAAGAAAATAATGTAATTTTCTGGTCAATGAACATTTAAAACCTGTGAAAGTCAATGTACTGGAAGAGTGATATGAAACCTTTAAACCTATTTATTTCCTTATTTCTTGGTTGGATAACAATTATAATCAGCCAGCAAAAGGAATGATAGTGTTTTAGAAGAGACAATGATGACATTAACAAATAATGTAATATAATTTAATAATAGCTAGAAATAAAAGAAAAATATAAAATAGTGTAATTGCAATGATAATTGGTTTAACTACAAGAACAACTAAATCAATAAGGGAAGTCCATTTTTGACCATAAGAATATAAAATCATGCAGATCGCACCTAACAGACATGTAACATTTTATGAGCTTTGATTCCCTCCCACTTCAAAAAAATTTAACAAAAAAATTCTTTGGCCAATTCCAATGATTAATAGAAATTAAAAAATTAAAATAAATAAAGGATTATATCCAATTTAAATAGTCCAAGTTTAGACTGCAAAGATTTCGAGTTTGAGACTAAATCTGGAGATTAATATTTATTTATATGGAGTTATGGTGCTGCGCTACGAAATGGCTAATTATGTAAATGTGAACCATGATAATCGTTCGTTCGTAAGGTACGGTGAAATACATGTTATAGTTTGTACAGGATTACAAACCATTAATCAATTTGATTCAGTTCACCCTTCACCCTACAATCAGTTTCTATTTACAAAAACGAATTAATATTTTTTTATAAAATGGGACATTGTCAGAATTAAAAAAACTTCATGAAATCGTCAATGAAATGCGCTATTGTAAGAGATAAACTGAAACGTTGTAACTGATAAGTATGAATTATAATTATTTCATGTATTACGAACGCCACATTACTTTTCTGAATAGACCTCGCGAACAATGGGATTAAAAGATAAAAAGACAATGAAAGCCCTCGCTCGACTCGGCTCACCGAGGCATATGCGTACCTATTGAAAGAGTGCACAGTGGGTTTAAGTCATAAGAAAAGTGGACATAACGGCGCAGTGTAATGAGTAAGGAGTAGGGACTAGGAGATGGTTGAAGAGCATAAATTACACATTGTAAAGTGGCACACAAATAAATAAAGCACAAAACACTCAGAAATTAAACAATTAAAATTTATTTTTTAATCAATATTTTTAAAAATTATAAAGCGAATTGTTTTTAAAAACGAAAACTCACACAAAAAACATTTTCCCATAAAAGCCAAATATTTCGACAAACTCGTACAAAAATTGACGATTTCGTTTAAATGTGAGATGTTTAGACCAGTTCACACATAAAACGAAGTTTTAGTATAAATGCGAATTGTTTGGTCAAACTCGAACTTAAAATGACGATTTTGCAAAAATACGAATTGTTTCGGCAAACTCGTACAAAAAGCGTAAATTTCGTACAATTGCGAATTGTTTAGACCAATTCGCAACAAAAACGACATTTTCGCAAAAATACGAATTTTCTCGGCTAACTCGTGCAAAAAAATTAAATTCGTATAATTGCGAATTTTCTCGGCTAACTCGTGCAAAAAAATTAAATTCGTATAATTGCGAATTTTCTCGGCTAACTCGTGCAAAAAAATTAAATTCGTATAATTGCGAATTTTCTCGGCTAACTCGTGCAAAAAAATTAAATTCGTATAAATGCGAATTGTTTTGACCAATTCGCAATAAAAACGAAGTCTTCGTATAAATTCGAATTGTTTAGACCAATTTGCACTAAAATCGAAGTCTTCGTATAAATGCGAATTGTTTTGACCAATTCGCAATAAAAACGAAGTCTTCGTATAAATGCGAATTGTTTAGACCAATTTGCACTAAAATCGAAGTCTTCGTATAAATGAGAATTGTTTTGACCAATTCGCAATAAAAACGAAGTATTCGGAGAATTGGTTAGACCAATTTGCACTAAAAACGAAGTCTTCGTATAAATGCGAATTGTTTAGACCAATTCGCACTAAAAACAATATTTTCGTATAAATGCGAACTGTTTACACCAATTCGCACTAAAAAAAGAAAATTTCGCAAAAATGCGAATTGTTTCGACTAATTAACACAGAAACATTTTTGTATGAATGCGAGTTGTTTCAGCAAACTCAATTATACTTAATTTTTTTGCACGAGTTAGCCGAGAAAATTCGTATTTTTGCGAAAATGTCGTTTTTAGTGCGAATTGGTGTAAACAATTAGCATTCATACGAAAACTTCGTTTTTGTTACGAATTGGTCTAAACAATTCGCAATTGTACGAAATTTACGCTTTTTGTACGAGTTTGCCGAAACAATTCGTATTTTTGCAAAATCGTCATTTTAAGTTCGAGTTTGACCAAACAATTCGCATTTATACTAAAACTTCGTTTTATGTGTGAACTGGTCTAAACATCTCACATTTAAACGAAATCGTCAATTTTTGTACGAGTTTGTCGAAATATTTGGCTTTTATGGGAAAATGTTTTTTGTGTGAGTTTTCGTTTTTAAAAACAATTCGCTTTATAATTTTTAAAAATATTGATTAAAAAATAAATTTTAATTGTTTAATTTCTGAGTGTTTTGTGCTTTATTTATTTGTGTGCCACTTTACAATGTGTAATTTATGCTCTTCAACCATCTCCTAGTCCCTACTCCTTACTCATTACACTGCGCCGTTATGTCCACTTTTCTTATGACTTAAACCCACTGTGCACTCTTTCAATAGGTACGCATATGCCTCGGTGAGCCGAGTCGAGCGAGGGCTTTCATTGTCTTTTTATCTTTTAATCCCATTGTTCGCGAGGTCTATTCAGAAAAGTAATGTGGCGTTCGTAATATTTTCTAAACATTTATTTGCACCAATAATCAATTAGCATAAAGACATTTTATAGTCACAAAAGGATATAGAAATGTGTATAAATATTTTTCGGAAAAAATTTGTACCACGTTTCAACACATTATTTTTGATACATAAACAACAAAATCTACAAAATACTAACAAAAGGAAACTATTTTCTCCATAAACAAATAATCTCGGAGCTTTAAATACTTGGATATATAATAAAATGTACATAAATATATTGAATTAAATGTTTGACTCGTTACTATTATTATTATCACCTATTGCTGTTAAATTATACAACTCTGAATAATATCCACTAATACTTAAATAGCTGAGATTGTACAGTTAGCATAGATAGTTGACTGCAATTGAAAATTCACATAACTACATCAATTACATTAAATTACAATGTCTTACAATTACACATCTGCAATTACAATGTAAAGAATTGCAATGAAATCAATAATCTATCTATTATGCCACAGTGCAATGAATTGAAAAGATAATCAACCACAACAATAAGTATTAGGTATTATTATCCTATTTAGTTCTATACAACTTATTTTTATGGTTAATTATTACATAATATAACCACTGTGGGAAAAAGTTTCTAAAGACAAATCCTTATCTTCTTCAACGCCGAGGAAGATTGTTAATTTCAGTCATAACGTAGGTAGGAATTAAAGATATAGTCCCTATAATCGTGTAAAAATTCATCGATGTTCTTGTACATGCTGAGGAGGTAGTTGTGGGTGTTTACTGTTAAGTCGTAGTTAAAATAGAGTGGAATATCTACGACGGAAAAATTAAAATTATTAGCATGATCAATTATATTAAATTAAAAGTGAAAGCATTACAATTTACATAATTACAACTACACACATAATATGTAATTACAATGCTGTAAAGAATTATAATTTAAACACTTTACCTTCATCCAAGACGGTGTAATCATCATAATCGTGGGCTTCAATTTCTGGAGACAAGTCTTTATCTTCTTCAACGTCGAGGAAGGAGATTAATTTTTTTATGTTGTCAGGAAGCACGATGGATGTAAATGCCTTTCGCATTTGAGGCGAGAATCCATTGATGTTCATAATACTGTTTTCCCCTAGGCTGAGCGGGTTACTTTGGGTTGAATCAATTCTACCTTGTAATTCTTGAAGGCCGATTAAATGTTTGGTGACGTCGCTACTGCTTCCAAATCGGCACGTCTGAAATTGTAACCGTTCTTGAATTAAATTAACTCTGGCCCCAGTGAGCACAATATGATTGAGTAGTTCTTGGTCTTCTTTGTGATACATATAATCATTGAAATAACAAGTGTCCCATTTACTAGGAGGAATTCTTTGCAGAAGCATCCGGATAAAATATTCGCGTTGAACTAATACCCTTCTTTTTACGCAAGGTAGCTCTTGGTCACCAGTAACGAGGTCGTATGCGCATATTTCCCCATAGGTACAACGACGGCCGACAGCCAATATCAAAAATGTCAAAATAGATTCCTGAGTTCCATCCATACCATTAAAATTAATAAATTCGTAATCTGAGTGGTCCAGAAGATAGTTAAAAAGAGGGATGTTGCTACTAGGCACTGAATATCCTCTGATGGCGAATTGTATAAAAGAAATGATTACTGGAGGATATTTCAAACCACGATGGGCATTAATATCATATTTTCTGGAGATGAAATTCCTAGCAAAGGTCATCAATTCAGTGGTATTATATCTTGTCCTATCCTTAGCATAGGGTGCGCGGGTCTGGACAATTGTATCAAAGACGTATTCCAAAGTGGGAACTTTTCCATCGAATAAACAATCTGATTCCAAAGAAACATCTTTCGGCAAGAATTCGAATAAGAAATTGGCAAGTTTGAAGCTCTTAAAATTTTTGATGTACAAACTGTTGTGAATATCTTTGTTGGTAAGTATAGCTCCTTCTTTTAAAAGACACTTTATCATTTCCTCGTCTTCATTTATAATTGCGACAGTAAGAGGTGTGACGATGTAGTCCATGTCAATTGCAGAGTATGGCCAAGTTACTTGTTCAATAATTTCTGGATCAATGTCATCAGCCCCAATTTTTGTAGAAGGAAGTCGTCTCCAAGAATTGACAATATCTCCTGATTTATCTATTAATAGTTTCACGATGTTCCAAAGTCCTGAATTGATTGCAATGTGAATTGCTGAATAGCCCAGACTAGTTTTCCGATAAATATCAGCTCCATGACGTAGAAAAACTTTGACTAGTGCAAATTTAGTGTCTCTATCCGAATATCCAGAATGAAGGCGATCTGGAAAGTTATGAATATAGAATTTTCTGGTAGACAACGCCCAGTGCAAAGGAGACTCTAGTCTTTTGTTGATACAGTCAATAGATTGAATCCATCCCAGTGAGATCACGAGCTGGATAAAGAGTTCGACAGACTCCGTTCCACTAAATTTCCTACAGTTGGCTGCGAAATGAAATATCGAATTTCCATTGTCATCAAGGGAATTTATATCAAATCC
Organism: Tomocerus qinae; assembly: GCA_020055645.1. Classification (NCBI taxonomy): domain Eukaryota; kingdom Metazoa; phylum Arthropoda; class Collembola; order Entomobryomorpha; family Tomoceridae; genus Tomocerus; species Tomocerus qinae. The sequence continues at coordinate 43,937,009 of CM034546.1, read as the reverse complement.
TCCATCGCATATAGTTTGCAAAAATCTCCGGCCTGAACATTCCTTGGAGAAAGTCAGATTTTTATCCTGGAATCTGTGATAGTCGAATAAACAACCGACATCTGATATTTTCAAGCCTTGGAAAGTTAACTTGGGATCCATGTCATTCAAAACTAGATAAATTACATCGGCGTCACTTGTTCGCAACGCTAATTCCAAATCTTGGATTTGTAAAGTCTTTGGACTGATTAACCATGTGGGACAAGATTTAAGTACATAGCCTTTATGTGCTTTGAGAATTATTTGGAGTGCAGTCTCGGACTGAATGCCATTATCACCGAATTTGTTAAAGCGACATACTTCTGAATTTTCTGGATAGGGAGGTGGTAGTAACGTATTGCTGAAATCAGTCTTGCATTCGTCAACAACGAAAGCTATTTTTTCAGAAATTGCAAGTTTGTCTTTTTCGAAATAGCTAATTGAAAGCCACAACGAATAATCCAGAGTCAAGGAATGTGCACATTGGTTGTACCCTGTGATTAAATTCGGATCTGCACCTATTTTGACTAAAGCTTTGCAAAAATCCACGGAAAAGAAACGAATTGCTAAATGAAGAATTGTGTGGTAACGGAAGTTAATATCATTTATAATCTGATTCCGGACACACTTTGCATTTATATCAAAACCCTTGGAAATGCACTCATTTGTGATTTGCAGGAGAAATTCTTTTGGCACGTCCGTCATTTTTTGAACGATTAGGTATCCAAAGGTACAAAAGAGAATAGGGTATCTTATTTTGCTATTGTTGCTTTCTTTGATATTTAAATTTCTGTCCAATTGAATTATTCTGGTAATGAGATTCCAATCCTTGTTCTTTAGTGCAGAAAAAAGGACACAGCTATCGCTCCTAATCATTATCCCATTCAATGAACAAACATTCTTAGTTTTAAGCCCAAAAATTTCAGCATCGGTCATCTCAAATACATTATGTTGCTGACTATCTGCTCCATATTGCAATAGAAACTCCATCATATCTTGGTCTTTCTTCAGGAATGCTTCATATAGAACGCTATGTCCTCTATGGTTGAGTCGGTGCAAATTTGCTCCGTAGTGAACTAGAGCTTTTACAAAATTATGGTTATTATGGTCCATTGCAACGTGAATAGGACTCTCCATTCCATCCACTGCGTCCAAACTACATTGAAAAAATCGACAAAGAGAAATAATTGCCGCTGCTTCTTCAAAAGAGCAGTTGGGTCTTATTTCTGCTAAGTATAATTCCACGGGTTTAAAACTGCCGGGACGGTAATTTTCCAAAATGGATATAAAACTTGAAACAACATCTAGAATTTCAGCAAATTCTATTTCAGGATGCTCAGCATAGCAATTGATAATTTCCATTATGTGTATTGGCTCCAAACAGTTAAATAGCTCTGATTTTGGAACTTTTGAAAATAGAAGACGCAATGCAGGCTCATTACTGTTTAAAATAGCAGACACAATTTCTGATTTGATTACTGGCTTTTTCTTAGAAGCAATGAGTTCCTCCAAAATCTCCATTGAGTATTTTCCTTCAATGCAGTAATGAATTGGGGACAGACTAGCGAAATCCTTTCTTCCCAGATCATAGTCGGTGTACAGCTCATCCACTTTCAACCCAAACTTCAAAAATGAAGAGACACACTTTGCTTTGTTGTTTTTGATGGCGTGGAATATTAAACGGGACTTGCTGCATTCCATTCCGTCGGGATAAACTGGTTTCTCTAGTACTTCCCATGTTAACAGCTTAGACAGGCCTTCAGAATCATCATTGTTAATGCATTTCAAACATTTGTAAACGTCTTTGGGGTTACGCTCAACTAAAAACACAATAATATAACATTCATTTTAATAGCCTTATTAATATTAATAGTATGCATAGTTTTAATTAAATAAAAAATAGCAAAATATACCTAAATAAAGATTCAACAAAATATACAAGTATTAAACATTCATAGTAAAGATTTTATCACAAGATAATCTACCGACCCCCAAATATTACTAACAATAAAAATATACTATTATTTCACTAATATCACCAAAGGAAAGATTAATATTCAACGATACAGATTGATAAATATATGTAAGGGGGAGCTTAAAATCATTCAACTTATAGTTTTCAACAGGTGCAGGTGCATGGTTTGACGTTTTCGCGGTTACGTATTTGTTGTGATTTGGCGATTTAAATGTTTGAAACTGTCTGTCCATATTTTTGGACAAAGAAGAGAAACTTGCCATGCGTGTAAGCTGACCAAATCGAGCCATGTTAATCACTTGTGTACTAAAATCTGGAAATCTGTGTCATCAGGGATCAATTTACTCTTTTACACATGGCAAGTGTCTTTTCAGTCAGGAAATATGGTAAGTATAAAAAAATTAATTCAAGATAAAATTCACCACTCTTGCTTAGCAAAAATCAAATGCTCTTAATAAGGTCAACTATTATTTACGGGGGCAGAAAATACTCGAAATGTTATACTTTGCAAAAATAATAGTATTCATTACCATACCTTCAGCTCTTATTTTCTTACTTCCCAACATTTTTGGTAATTGGATAATGTTTCCAGGTTCGTTGGTTGAACTGCTCACTTTTCACTTTGATTGTCGGCTGTTTGGTTTTTATCCAGTTGTCAATGCCATGGCCATAATGGTTACAGCTTGTTTACAAATTTAAAAAATAAATACATTTACAGTATACAGTTGACAGTATAGATGATAGATAGTAAACACAGATGCACGACAAAAATGTAAGATAAATATCAAAAAACACGATGACAGCAAAACTAAATAATATCTACCGACTCTAACGATTGTAATTAATATGGTATGATATTTACTTAATGTCAAAATGTCTTAAAACTTACTTTAAACAGTCCAAATCTTGAGATCAAAATTTTTGGCATTCCAAGTCCGAGGTTGGAAAATGGAAGAATATACGTGTAGTTGGTAGTAGTGTAGTCTTGTAGCTAGCACATAACCAAAAGGCAAAAGCAGGAGAACGAAATTGATATTGGCGGCTAACATTCATCAGCTGAAACTCATCCTTCCCTCTCTATTGACAAACACAGTTTCTAGACAGTGTTGTGCAGTGGTTAAAACCACTAGTGGTCATAATGGTCATAATGGTCAAAATGGCCCGGTCAAAAAAAATTAAAAAGTGGTCAAAATGGTCAAAATGGACAAAATGCCTGTTTGGGGTTAATTGAGACCCCAAGGTAGCTTTTACTGTAACAGTAAACAACAAATACAACTTTCTAAAGATTGCAGTTAAAAATGATTAGAGAGTGTCATTCTGTAGTCTGATGTTAGTAGAATAGTGTTTCATTGGTTTTAGGCCATATTTCATTCTCTAAATATTTTAAATTTCATTTGCTAGCCTAAGTAACTGTATACTGATATTTTGTCCATTTTAGCCATTTTGACCATTTTGACCATTTTGACCAGTGGCCCGGTCAAAATGCAAAAAAGTGGTCAACAGTACAACACTGTTTCTAGACTCACTCAAGGCGTAAGATATACCTAAGATTGAGACAGATGAAAATGTTTACTGTGTTGTATTCAGGCATCCCGAATTTTCAGCAACTCACCAAACAAGATGCCCCTGAAAATTTGGGACTTGCCCCACCCCAAAATTGGGCGATGAATGGGGTTTGAAAAGAAATAGGAAGCCACGCCCCCTTAGAAGTGTGGTTTTGGGCAGACCTGAAAAAGGGAAATTAGAAACTGGGTGGTGCATGTTGCTGTGGATATTGATAATTTCGGAATGCCTGGTTGACAGATAATTCATCTTCATCAAAATCTTCAAATCGATTTTCTGATGTTTTCAGGCAGACTCAGATCATGTTTATTAATGTTGTATTTTTGATTCACTTCCGTTTCACCTGTCACATTTACAGGTGATTCATCTTCATCGGGATCTGCGAATTGATTTTCTCATCTTTTCAGACAGACGCAGATCAAGAGCATCTTTATTAATTCAATGTTTGGACTTACTTATACTCCCTTCCCAGTTCCACCTCCACCTGAACCTCTGTCACCTTCACCTTTTGTGCATCTTGCAAACATGAATTTTCATTTTCTTCTTGATAATATATATAAGCTTAAGCTGAGGGCGGATACCGTTTCCTACGTTTACATTATGCTAGTCATATCACTTTCTAATTTACCTATAAAAGTATTCTTTGGTGTCTGATGAAGCTTATTTAGTTGTAAATATAAATAGCCAGAATGTAATTCGTTCGATGACGTTTGAATGGTTTTCCTGGTGGGGCTTATGAGACGTGGGTAAATGAAGATATATCTATACTACATACTAAGCGGCTTTGTGTGGTAGTAATGAATTATGATTATTTAGTACTAAAGCCAATAAGTATATTATAGAAATAGTAACTATTTCCCTTTCTCTTTGATCACGAAATGGCTAACAAACACAATACAACTACGAGCGCAGTGGAAACATAAAATATGTTACTGTTGTATTTTCTAAAACATTTATTTACACCAATAGGTATTTTGTACAAGTTCAAGACATTTTATAGTCACACAAGAATATCGAAATGTGGACAATTATTATTTACAAAACATTGTACCAAGCTTTACCTCTTTGCTTTTGATACATAAACATGAAAAACTACAAAAAATAACAAAAGGAAATTATTTTCTCCGTAAATAATATATCTCGTAGCTTTAAATACATAGTTACAGAATACTATATACATACATAAATATATATTGAACAAAATTTTTGTCTATTTACTATTATTACTATTATCTTCTGTTGTTAGATTATACAATTCTAAATAATATCTACGAATACTTGAATAGCTGAGATTATAAAGTTAAGAATGTTTCTCAAGACTTCTATTGAAAATTCACATACATCAATATTACATTAAATTACAATTAAAGCATTATAGTTACAATAAAGTAACATTACAATTACACATTTACAATGTAAAGAATAACAGTGGAATCAATAATCTTATCTACTGCATCACAAGTGATTTGAAAAGAAAATGTTCAATTAATATAATAATGGGCAAACATTTCTATCTATAGACAAATTTTTATCTTCTTCAACGTCGAGGAAGATTATTAATTTCTTAATGTTGTCATGAAGTTTGAAGGAAGTCAATAAACTCATGTCGGGTGAGATTTCAGATTTCATTGACCAATTGTTGTTATAAAATTCTAATTAATATCTACTAATACTTAAATAGCTGAGATTGTAAACTTAGAAATGTTTCTCAAGACGTGTGAAAAAATAAAATTCACATCCATCAATATTACATCAAATCACATCGAAAGCATTACAGTTGCATTACAATTACTTACATATAATTACAATGTATACAATTACAAAGTAATCACTGGTCTGCTTTGTCTACTGGTGTTATCCTTACTATTGTGGACAAGCATATCTAAGGACAAAGCTTTATCTTCTTGAACATCGAGGAAGGAGATTAATTTCATAATGCTGTCAGGAAGCCCGACGGAAGTGAATGCGGTTCGCAATTCGGGTGAGAATTCATTGATGTTCATAATACTGTTTTCAACTAGAGTGACAGGTGTAGTTTGAGTTGACTCAACTTTAACTTGAAATTCCTCAAGGCCAATTAATTGTTGGACGATGTCGGAATAAGTTCCAAATCGGCAAGCCTGTATTTGTAATTGCTCTTGAATTAAATTAACTCTGGCCCCAGTGAGTATAATATGATCGAGTAATTCCTGGTCTTCTTTGTGATACACGTAATCATTGAAATAACAAGTGTTCCATTTACTAGGAGGAATTCTTTGCAGTAGCATCCGGATAATATATTCTCGTTGAATTATTATTCTTCTTCTGACGCAAGGTAGAATAGTGTAATCAGAAACGTATGTATGTATACATTCTTCGCCAGCGGTACAAAGACGACCGACAGCCAATATCAAAAAGGTTAAAATAGATTCCTGAGTTCCATCGTGACCATTGAAATTGATAAATTCATCATCTGAGTGCTCCAGAAGATAATTAAATAGGCGAGTGTTAGGAGTAGGAAGTCCATATCCTCTGATGGCCAATTGTATAAAAGAAATGATTATTGGAGGATATTTCAAACCACGATAGGCATTAATATCATATTTTCTGGAGATGAAATTAGAAGTAAAAGTCATCAATGTAGTAGTATTATATCTGGTCCTATCTTTAGCATTGGGTGCGCTGTTCTTGACAATTGAATCGAAGACGTATTCCAAAGTTGGAACTTTTCCATCAAATAAACAATCTGATTCCAAAGATACATCTTTCGGCAAGTATTCGAATAGCAAATTGGCAAGTTTCAAGCTCTTAAAATTTTTGGCGTATAAACAGTTGTGAATATCTTTTTTAGTAAGTATGGCTCCTTTTGATAGAAGAAACTTTATCATGTCATCATCGTCGTTTATAATTGCGACAGTAAGAGGTGTGACGATGTAGTCCATGTCAATTGCAGAGTATGGCCAAGTTACTTGTTCAATAATCCGGCTATCAAGGTCAAGAGGCCCAATTTTCGTAGCAGGTAAGCGTCTCCAAGAATTGATAATATTTCCTGATTTGTTTAATAATAGCTTCACGTTTTTCCAAAGTCCTGAATTGATAGCAATGTGAATTGCTGAATAGCCCATACTAGTTTTCCGATAAATATCAGCTCCATGACGTAGAAAAACTTTGACTAGTGCAGATTTAATAACTGCTTTCCAAGATCCAGAAAGAAGATGCTTTCCAAAGCTGTCGATATTGAATTTTCTGGTAGACAACGCCCAGTACAAAGGAGATTCTAGTCTTTTGTTGATACAGTCAATAGATTGAATCCCTCCCAGTGAGATCACGAGCTGGAAAAATAGTTCGATAGATTCCTCTCCACTAAATTTGCAAGAGTCGGCAGCGAAATGAAATATTGAGTTCCCATTGTCGTCAACGGAATTTATATCAAATCCTCCATCGCATAAAATTTGAAAAATTCTCCTGGTTGAACAATTCTTGGAGAAAGTCAGTTTTTTATCATGAAGGCTGTCATTGAGTAAGCTACTGACATCTGATATTTTCAAGTCTTTGAATGTTAACTTGGGATCCATGTCATTCAAAACTACAAAAATTATATCGGGATCACCTGTTTGCAAGGCTAAACCCAAATCTACGATTCTTAAAGTTTTAGGACAGATAAACCATGAGCGACAACAGTGAAATATACCACTGTTATTTGTTTTGAGAATGATTTGGAGTGCGGTTCCGGACTGAGTGCCATCACCAGAGAAATTCTTAAATCGACGTACTTGTGGATTTTCTGGGTAGGGAAGTGGCAGTAACGTATTCCTGAATTCAGTATCGTATTCGTCAAAAACGAATTCTAATTTGTCAGAGATTCCAATGTCTTCATTTGCGTATCCAATCGGAAGCCCCAGTATATAATCCAGAGTCAAAGTATATGCACATTGGTTGAACCCTGTGGCTAAATTCGGATCTGCTCCTAGTTCGAGTAAAGCTCTGCATAAATCCGCTGAAAAGAATCGAATTGCTAAATGAAGAATCGTGTGAGATTGGAAGTACATATCGCGAATAAGCTGAATCCGGAAACATCTTGAATTTATATTAAATCCCATGGCAACACACGCGATTACGATTTGGATGAGAAAATCATTTGGCACGTCCGTCATTCCTTGACTGATTAGGTATCCAAAGATAAAAAATAGAACAGGGTACCTTATTTTGGTATTGTGCCCATTTATGATATTTAAATTTTCATCCAATTTAATTATTCTGCGGATGGTATTCAGTTCCATGTTTTTTAGTGCAGAAAAAAGGACACAGCTATCGCTCCTGACAATTTTTCCATTCAGTGAACAAACGAGAGCGGTTTCTTGACCCAACTGAAAAACATTTTGTTGCTGACTATCTGCTCCTGCTAGCAAAAGAAACTCAATCAAATCTTGGTCTTTCTTCAGGAATGCTTCATATAGAACGGTATGTCCTCTGGCGTTGATTCGGCGAAAATTTGCTCCTTTGTGGACTAGAGCTTTTACATAATTATGGTTATTATGGTCCATTGCTACGTGAATAGGACTCTCCATTCCATCCACTGCGTCCAAACTACATTGAAAATATCGGCAAAGAGAAATAATTGCCGCTGCTTCTTCAAAAGAGCAGTGCGGTTTTTTGTCTGCCAAGTATGACAGTGTCCCGGATATAAGACTGCGGGGACGGTAATGTGCAACAATGGTTATATAACTTAAAATAACATTCAGCATTTCCTCAAATTCTATTTCAGGATGCTCAGCATAGCATTTGATAATTTCCATTATGAGTATTGGCTCCGAACGGTTAAATAGTACTGATTTTGGAACTTTTGAAAATAGAAGGTTCAGTGCCGGCGCGTTGCTGTTAAAAATAGCCGCCATAATTTCTGATCTGATAACTGGCTTTGTCTTAGAAGCGACGAGTTCCTCCAATATCTCCATTGAGTATTTTCCTTCAATGCAGTAATGAATTGGGGACAGACTCCCGAAATCCCTTCTTCCCAGCTCATAGTCGGTGTACAGCTCGTCCACTTTCAACCCAAAATTCAAAAATGAGGAGATACATTTTGCTTTGTTATTCTTAATTGCGTGGAATATTAGACGGGATTTGCTGCATTCTGTTCCGTCGGGATAAACTGCTTTCGCTAGTACTTCCGATGTCAACAGCTTAGACAGACCTTCAGAATCGTCTTTGTTAATGCATTTTAAACATTTCAAAACGTCTTCGTCGTTAAGCTCAACTAAAAACAAAATATTATAGCAATCATTTAAATACCTTGTACGTATAGGTTTAATTAACTATAAAATAGCTAAATATATCTAAATAAATGTTCACCAAAATATACATCATAAGTGTTAAAACACTTTTAGGAAAGATTTTATCAAAAGATAATCAACCACCAACCCTAAAATATTAATAACTATAAAAATATACACGGTATAAAATACCGTGTTATACATTCACATGTTCGATGAAACCCAAACCCCTACGTGGTAAAGACTTAAAATGATAATAACGTCGGTTATAGGACATATTGAAAACTGTGTTGTACAATCAATACTATTGTCTGTACTCGCTTACAATTGGAAAGTATCTTTTCTCTTTCCGGAAATATGGAACGTTTAAAAAAAGTCAAGGTAAAAGTAAACACTCTCCCACAGCAAAAGTCAAATCAAAAAGTAAGCTTGAAAAGGTCAACTATTATTTATACATGCAGAAAATGTTATACTTTGCAAAAATTAATAGTATTAAACCAATAGTAGTATTAAATCATTATTATACCTTTTCTTTTCTTGTAATATCTCGGCATTGTTCAACAACTTTAATCTTCAACGCAAAATGCTAGCTACTTGGATAATGTTTCCAGGATTCTTGATTGAATTGCTCACTCTGATGATCAGCTGATTGTGTAGGTTCTTATCCAGTTGCCGTTGGTTGCAGTTTGCTTACAAACCTAAAAAATAAATGAACATAGTAAATACACATGTACGACAAAAATGCAAGAAAAATATCAAAAAATGTGATGACAACGAAAAATTAATCATCTCTAGAGCCACTCTAAAGATTGTACTGAATATGGTATGATAATTACTTAATGTTGAATGTCCAACTCTTGTTTGTTGGTTGAACTGCTGACTTTGATTGTTAGCGTGCTGTGTGTGTAGGTCCTTACCCAGGTGTCAATGCCATAATGGTTAGAGTTTGCTTACAAATCTAAAAAATAAATACATATATAATATAGATGATAGACAATAGATAGTAAATACAGATGTATGACAAAAATGTAAGATAAATATCAAAAAACATGATGACAGCTAAACTAAATAATATCTAGGGACTCTAACGATTGTACTGAATATAATATGATATTTACTTAATGTCTTGAAACTTTCGTAAACAGTCCAAATCTTGAGATCAAAAATTCTAACTTCCAAATCCGACTTTGGAAAATGGAAGAATGAAAATAAACTCTGAACACGTACCACGACCGACGTTGTACACAACCAAAGCAAAAGCTGGAGAACGAAATAATATTGATATTGGCGGCTAACCTTCTTCAGCTGAAACTCATCCCTCTGTATTCACAATCACAGTTTCTAGACCCATACATGGCTCATATTACACGTAATAGACTCCACGAAAATGTTTGCTGTCTGTTGTGCCTACAGCAGTCTACACACACTATGCAGGCATTCCAAATTTTCAGCAACTCACCAAACAAGACGCCCCTGAAAATTCGAGGGCTTACCCCACCTCAAAATTGGGCAAGTATAGGGGTTTAAAATTAATAGGATACCATGCCCTCTTTGGTGCGTAGTTTTGGACAGACCTGAAACCTGGAAAATAGGAAATGGGTGGTGCATATTACCTAGGAAATTGAAAAACTCGGATTGCCTGGTTGACGTGTAATTCATCTTCATCCAGATCTGCGAATCGATTTTCTGATGTTTACAGACAGACTCAGATCATGCATATTAATGTTGACGATTCACCTCCCTGTTCCACCTGTCACCTTTAAGGGCAATTCAGGTTCATCGGAATTGTGCATCCATTTTATGATCTTGTCAGACTCAGATCATGTTTATTAATGCTTTCTCTGTTTGGACTCACCTCCCAGTTCCACCTGTCACCTTTAGGGGTATTTCATCTTCATCCGGATCTCCGAATTGATTTTCTCATCTTTTCAGACAGACTCAGATCATGTTTAATAATGTTTGCATTTTGGATTCACATCCCAGTTCCACCTGTCACCTTTTAAAAGCAATCTTGCGACATGAATTTTCATTTTCTTCATGATATAAGCTTATGAGCGGATACCGTTTGCTACAGTTCCATAATGTATGCTATAGTCATGATTACCTATTTAACTATAAAAGTATTCTTTGGTGAGTGCTCAATCATAAACTATACATATATCAAGTGACCTACCTAAACCAAATATATATAATACTATTCTTATTTTCTTATATTATTAATAGGAAGCAGTAAAAGAGTTGCTAAATTGGAACCCTGTGCATCTGATTTTTGATTTGATCCTGTCCTTCTTTTTTAATCCGAAATAGCAGTAGTTGATTTATCATAGATCGTTTACATATAAATTTTATACTCCATTCGGTAATAGTTAATATTTTGTATAATACACTTCAATTTTAATTTCATATGAAAGTTATTGAGACAAGTTATTGTCATTTAGGATTGTTAGACTACTATATGTGTCACAATTTATTTCTGTATATTTGTTAAAATGTACAATTAAATCGTTGATGTTTGAATTTTAATCATCTTTCCTGCAATTTTAAAAGATCACAGCCATTATGCAACAGATGCTAGAGTTGATAGAGCAACAACTTGAATCAAGGTTTACCAAATACGCCCCAATATTCCGCCTATACTTATGAAAGGTTAGGTCATAGGTTTGTTTTATTATTACAGTTACCTAGATTAGAATATTTAAGACCCTAGTAATATTAATATTCATGTCGCTCGTGCACCAGTTGCACCACTTACATTTATTTTTCAGAAGAAATACTTAAAAAAAGAACTATGGAATATATGTAAATAAAAACCAAGCATGAGAAGATTATTAAAAACAACCAAATCACAATTTTGATTGAACTAATAGCCGGTAAATTCAGATTTATAAGGAAATATATGTATAATTATTTCACCTGCAGTCATCTGACGTCGGAAATTTTATTAAGTGATAAATAATCTAAGTTTGTTTAAATTAAACTTATTCGTTAATCAAATAAGTAATCAAACTTTTTGATTCCAAAATTCACGCAATTAAAACTTTACATTGAATATTAAAATTAGGAGTGAGCGCCTAAGAAAAACACATTAGCATTTAGGATAATATTTGTATTTAAATGAGAGCTTGACAGTATTAAATAATTGATCTTATCTGAATTCTGAAGTAGACGGTTGTAATAATAGTTCTAATAAAAGCATATACGCTAAACACAACTTATGAGATGTCAACACATTAGACATTATCTAATTATACAAATAATTTTATGATATCTCAAGCCGGTTTTAATAAACAAGTGCGTATATGATTCACGGTTATACGTTATACTCTGCTATATTTAGTTATGAAATATAAATGATTAACAAGTACAGACTTTTATTATTATAGGCAAGCATTTAATTAAACTAAAAAATGTTAATTGGTAATTTCACATGGTTTTAATCTTGCTAAAACTAATATTTAAACCTTCTATAATTTTAGCCACCATATCAGATACTTTAGCTAATTAAAAAGGCCTGTGGCGTGGCTATAATGTAAAAAGGAGAATAAAATAAAACACTAAACATTTAACTTCCTAGTACCAATCAAATAAGACTTATTGGTAAATATTTAGGTGCAATGTTTAATATACATCCTTAACTGGCTATACCAAAATATATCTTAAAGAATGCATAATTAATGGGTCCATCAAATCATTTATATTGTCAATGAATAATAATGTAATCAACAAATGCTGAAAGGATAAATTGGGATAATTTGAAAAGTTGGATACATAATAATGTAACTCAATGTAACTTTTGATAAGATATATGATATTCAAATTCGGCAGCAATTTTTTTCGCTGGTTCAACCTGGAGCTATGATATATACATCACATCAGTAAAATTGTCTTATCCTAATTAACAATATTGTAAGTTACAAGGAGCGACGAGAAGAGTCTTGGATAGGGAACATATATGCCAAATATCATCCCATAACATCATTAAAGTAAGTAAAAATGAAGGCATTTAGCATAATATTTGTATTTAACTACGAGTTTGGAAGTATTAAATAATTGATCTTATATGGATCCTGAAGTAGGCGGTTGGCCTAATAAAAGTAAATAAGCTAAACACAATTTATGAGACTTTTGAGCTAATAATTTTATGATATTACAATGGTTATAACAAACAAGTGCGTGTTTGATTCACGTTTCTATATACATTATACTCTGCTATATTTGGATATGAAGTATAAATGATTAACTAGAATAGACTTTTATTATCATTGGCAAGCATTTATTTAAAATAAGAAATGTATAATTGTAATTTCACATGCCATACATGCTAACTGAACCTAGTACTAAGTAGATTAGGTACAATTAAGCAATTGACATCAAAAAATTACTTAACAATTTATACTAATAGAACGATATATATTAACAAAACAATTCTTTAAACGTAAAAATGCGACGTAAATGTTTGAAACATACCTTTTTCGATTTTTGTAACTTAATTCGATCATTAAAGCTGGTAGACATAACATTAGTAAATTTATACCAGCTACAGTGAAAATATTAATCATTTTGAATGTAATGGTAATAGCCCTTGGCTGCGAACTAACGTCTTTAGCATTTGCCTTCTGCACTGGAATTTCTACAGCTCTATAATTTTCCATTCCGTACCAGAAATTGAGTAACCCCGCTTCTCCGTATTTTTGCATCAAGTACATAAATCTGTATTTGAAATGTCTGTAAAATGTATAATATTCTAAATCAGGTGGAGTTGTGTCAGGTAGAATAAAGCATTCCAATTTTGTTGTCCATCTTAAATGAATCAAATTTATCTCTGCCGTCCTGGTAGGACTAGATAAAACTAAGTGAGGCTGTTTTAATAGTATGTTGGAATAATTTAACTGATCTACATGCCCCAGCTTATAATTATCAAACATAAAATGGTCTTCTGCATTTGCAGTTATTTTGTATTTGGCAAGCATAGAGATGTATCTCTTAAATTGAGAGTCATAAATTTCAGGACTAATTTCATTATACCCAAGATATATATAAATTTTATAGTCGTTGTGAATCAATTCATCTAATCTTTGATAAAGTATTGTATCAGGAGGGACGACTATCTGGCTTGTGATTATGGTTTCGTAACAGGTACCCATAAAAAACGCCACCATGGATAATATAAAGTATAAATTGGTTTTCAAGTCAATGTCCTGTCTACAAATCAAAATGAAAATATTGAAAAGTTTTCTCGACCAGGACTTTTCACGAAGGAATGGACATGAGAGTAAAAAACTTGTTCCAATCAGAACCCAAATTTCCCATGGGAATGGAGATAACCAAACTAAATACGAAAACTGCTTTTCGGCCAGATCGTTTTTTGACATGCAATACATTAAGCTAATTGTCGTTGTATTCAGCACGTAACTAAAGACATTGGCAGTTGGTATTCTCTTCCCAATAAAATTGCAAATGATTCCTGTTGGGACAAAAAATGTTGCAACATCGCCATGGGAATAAAATCGAAGGGATCCATTGACAACTTTTGCCATGTTGTAAGTCACCAACTCTGCTGCATAATAGCGTCCAGGTTTGTCTTCAATATACCTATCAGTAGGCTGATTTATTTCGGAGTCGAACACAAAGATTTTTCCTTTGTTCATATTTTCGTTCAAATACTCCCAAAATCCTGTTAGCAAATCAGATCCCAAGGTCACAGGCATCAGAGTAAAGTCAATATGAACAATGCCTCCTTCGCAGAAAGGACAAAGAAACAATTTCGTTATTATCTTCATGGGCGGTTGAGAAATTAAGTAAACGTACATCTGGCAGTTCAAATGTGCTAAATCTCGTCTTACAATCAGATTCGATGGAATGTGACGCTTCTTGGTAAAAATGAATACGTAAATGGATTTCTTTCTGTTAATTCGTGGAAGTGGAACGTCGACCCAATCCTTTTCGAGCAGTCCGAAGTATTCGTCTCCATGTCCCCCAATCACGATATTTATGTCGCATTTTTCATTGTAAGTGAACTCAATGTGAGACAGTGCAAAAGATTTTGATGAAATGGTCCAAGGTCTGTACATTCCTTGGTTCTCCACGATTATTTGGTCCCTTAAATATTTGTCACCAAAACCGATCAGGTGTATTGTGCAATCCTGTTCTGAAGAAATTTCCAAATTGACACATATTAGTTTGCAACTGTTGTATAATAAAACGAAAGGGACGAAAAAGAAATATATTTTTCCGGTTGTCATGATGAAATTATTAATGATATGAATAATAGGCCAAATAATTCTATTCGGAACCTTCCTGGTAGTTCTTTACGGAGAAACTGAACGTATTTCATACAGGATAGATATTGATAAACTAGAAGTAGTAAGATTATAGCGTGACAATTTATAATCCTACTTACGACAACTATTGTTAATTATTAATCTCCACAACATATTATCGTAATTAACAGAATGACTCCCTCCGGCAACAATTTCGGTGTTTGATTAGCCACAGCATAAACCGATGATAATGATTTTGGAAAACGGATAAAATAGTGTTTTATGCGAAGCAGTATATTATATTGGTCTACGCAAATTTATTACAGTACATATTCCCTTTCATCGGTCAGTGACAAATAATTAATAAATCCTTTCATCAATGCATGTAAAAAGTAGCAGACTTAAACATGCTTTCCAATTTGCGAACCTACATGACATTTTTCACTGTGTTTTTCCAATGAACTTAGATCTTTTGACTTCCCGTGACTTTAACTTATCATACCGCTGCAACCCCTTAAATAAAAGGACTTCTTTCCACTCTTATCTGAGTTGTTGGTCCTTAATGACTCGATTCTACTTAATAAGGAGATTATCTCAGCGGTCCATCGTGATGGGCCGCTGAGACTGTCTTCGGCTACACATCCGCGATTTGCATATTTAATATTTTTCCAGTTACTGGTGTTAATTATGCTGTAGAAGAGA
The DNA here is from genome assembly GCA_020055645.1 of Tomocerus qinae. Classification (NCBI taxonomy): domain Eukaryota; kingdom Metazoa; phylum Arthropoda; class Collembola; order Entomobryomorpha; family Tomoceridae; genus Tomocerus; species Tomocerus qinae. Next base: position 43,921,242 of record CM034546.1, on the reverse strand, counting down.
CTGGGGATAGTGTACGAGTGCGGGATTTTATAGAGCCGTCTAAACGAAAAGTTCGTACACTATCCCCAGTCTCCCCTATGCTATTAATGAAGACTATTAATAAAGAACGTATCAATAAACCTTTTTGTGTTAGGTACCAATTCTTAGAATTCTGAAGGCATGAAATAAAAGTCTACAGCCCTAATTTTCTGCTTTAGTTGTAGTAGTGATAATATTATTATCATTTACAAATATTTGTAATTTTTGAGACGCCTTCAAATTTAACTTATGTTAAATCAAATGTATTGAATATGGATATACATAGTATAAATACACTTGTGTTAACTAGGAAATTGATGTACTATATACTAAAGCTATATTACTAAGAAATAGAAACTATTTTTGTAATATTAGGTTGTATAATCCTAACAATTCGTTTGAAGTTCTCTTACTCAACGTGGCTGTGTAAAAAAGAACATATTATTTTTAATCCTAAGCGTCCACCACTTAATTCAATTTGAGTCTAGCCTAGAGATTATTGTAAGGGTACATATTTATTGGGTATATATATCTTGACCAAACTTCTAACACTCAACAGTTCCTTTTGCTCTGCTGACCACAAAACATTTCAATTTTGATATCTGCATTCAAAAATCTCCAAATTATTTTTTAAACGACGACTGGTAAGTTTAATTCTTTTTTAAAAAATTTAAAGTTAAAATTTCAGAGGTATTCTTGTTAATAAAGGTCCCTGATCATAAAAAGCTATTATAAATACTTTTCTAATTTTTTTATTTTTCAGATTTCCAGAAAATAAATCATAAACAGTAGAGATGGTTTCCAAAGGACATTTTCTCTTCCTGGCCGTTGTCATGCTGGCTATGCTCAGTGCTACTGAAGCCAAACAAGTCTGCAAATGTTTGACTAATATTTTAGGAGGCATAAGCAATATACCGTCTAACAGAGCTACTTCAGATTGCATAGGAGATTTGGGTTTGTACTCCTACAAATGGTACAGCAACACAGTCGCCGAAATAAAAGACTCTGCTCCTTTCACAGAATGCTGCACTAAGAAAGGCTATAAGCATACATGCTTCAACATCGCAGATTAAGAATTTCAATATACATATAATATATAAACATGTTCCAATTTGTCACAAAATACCAATCTTATTACACTTCATTATAGATGTTTAACACAATGTAACTCTAAATTTCGTAATTTGCTGTCAATTCAAACATGATTATTATGTTGCTATAATAATGTGTACAGATGTAAAATTTATAATGTTTTTGTAAAACCAAAAATCTTACTTAATGTAAGAACATCTTGTATTTTTTAAATCTGATATGGACTAATAAATACAGTAATTAAAACATGTACAATATCAGCCTTAGAATAGAATTGAGTAGAATTGAATAGAATTCCTTATTATTAATTACATTTTCAATTTTTCGTTTGGTGCAGGAAATAGTCTAACTCCACGAACACGCACGCGTATGGATACAGGCTTTTTCCTCTACCAAACAAAAATTGGATATCGATTATTCCTGTACCAACAATGTAAAAGTGGATATAGGCTTTTTCCTTCCTTAAGGGACAATATTTTAAAATAAATTCTTGAAAAGCAAAATGTTTTTTACGAAAAATAGAGCATTTGTTTACCCAACTTAAATATTGCAGAGATAAACAACTCCAACTTCATTACCTAAAACATTAATAGAAGTTTAGAATTTAATTGATTTGCTCTAACGAAAGTCATTTGCGTTAAATGAAAAAGTTTTTTAGTTGTGACATTTATGAGACAGATCTATATCATTAGTTTTCTATTCGTTTTTAAGTAAAAACGTAATTAACAGTAAACTATTTAGACGATTAAGAATAAGTTGGAAAATTCTTAATTATGTAAATTTCTCTTCAGCTGATTTTGTCTTCAGATATCTGCTTGTCCTCAGATAAAGAAATATTAATTAAGGTCATATTCAAAATTCATAATAAAAACATCGTTAATTCCACCGATCGTCGAAGATAATAATATATTATTTAGTACTATGATTAAAACCTGACCTTGACATTATGCATTGTCCTACAATACACATTAAATAGTAGGTCTAAATTAAAAGATCAACTAACAAAATAACAATATCTTATCTCAGCACTACTTTTTAACTTTTGTATCAGGAATATTTGTTTACTGTAATGAATTTCACGTTTCGGATTCAAGTATAAAATAGGGCACAGCTTTCATTGTATCATCACTCATGACGTTTCACTAGGAATTGAATCACCGAAATAGTAAGCTTGTAACTTTTTGATTGCAAACCCTTAAAACAGTTTTTTAAAATGTTGATCAAAGAATTTCTTGTAAAATTATAGATGCTAATATAATTTTATTATAAATTATTATTATTTTGAAAGCTTAACTTTTTATACAGTATTATATTATGGCCTCTACAAAAATACCAATTGAATAACTTGAAAAATATAATCAAGGCATGAAAAGGGGAAAAAGGTGCCCTTTTCGTTACCTTTAGGCCCAGCAAAATTAACAAAAATGGGCCTTTTTGGTTATTTTAAATTAAATGAAATAGATTACAATTTGTGTGTTATAAATTATATAGAAAATGGCAATATTAAAGTCTCATGTGAAAAGGAAAATTTTAACAACCTCTAATTCAATCTAGCAAAAAGTCAATCTTTTTTATGCCCTGAATATATATTTCAATAAAAATTACGTGTAAGATAAAGACAAACTAATTTTGTGTTATTCATTTGTATACTATACTAATTGAGATCATATCCAGTTAGCTTGAAATCCTAAACCTCAGTAGGTCTAGCCCTATCGTCATCACGCGGTAGGCCTAGTCCTACCGATATAGTAATTATCTACTATTATGTTAATTTTTTTATTTGTGTCCTTCAGATTTCTAAGAAATGGTTTCCAAAGGACATTTTCTCATCCTGGCCGTTGTCATGCTGGCTATGTTCAGTGCTACTGAAGCCAAACAAGTCTGCAAATGTTTGACTAATATTTTAGGAGGGATAAGCAATATACCGTCTAACAGAGCTACTAATGATTGCATAAAAGATTTAAAGTTGTACTCCTACCCATGGTACAGCAACACAGTCGCCGAAATAAAAGACTCTGCTCCATTTAAAAAATGCTGCACTAAGAAGGGCTTTAAGCCTACATGCTTCAACATCCGAGATTAATAGTCTCAATGTACAAAGATAAATATGTGCCAATTGGTCACAATAATACCTTATTAAACTTAGATGTTTACCAGCATGTAACTAAACTTTTGAATTTGTCAATTCCAACATGTTTGTGTTACTGTAATAAAGTTTATAGGTATGTAAAATTTATAAATGCATATTTTCCAATGAGAATGTTTTGCTAAATCAACATACTTCATATTTGTCATTTAATGTGCTTGAAGACGAATAAATTTCGAAAAATGTATCTTTTGGTTGAAGACGAAAAAGGAGAGTGTACCTTTTAATCTAATTTTTTTAAAGACGTCTAACTTTCGTTGAATTAGCAATCATTGATATTTTAAAACAGATTCTTGAAAAACGTAATACTTAATACGTAATACAGAAAACTACAAAGCATTTCTTTCCACAACTTAAATATTGCATACATAAACAGCTGTCAACTTCATCTACCTAAAATGAATAGAAAGTTTAGGTTTTGGCTGATTTGGTCCATTGAAAGTTATTTTCGTTAAATGAAAAAGTTTTTTCGTTTTGGCATTGATGTCACATAGATCTACGTCATTAGTTTTCTGTTAGTTTTTAGTTCAAATGTAATTAACAGTAAACAACTATTTAAAAAATTGAGATTAAAAGTTGGAAAACCCTTAATTATGTAAATGCCCCGTCAGATGACTTTGTCCTCAGATTTTGGTGATATGAAGAGATATGCATCAAGTTCATGTTCAAAATGCATGATAAAAACATCTTATGGTTAATTCCATCAATCATCGCATAATATTATGTAGGTACTAGGTAATAATAATAATATTGTACACTTCTCATTAAAACCTGACCTTGGCATTGTCATACATTAAACATTAAATAGTTCATAGTATGTCTAAATGAAAAAGATCAATTAACAAAATAGCAATATCTTATCTCAGCACTACTTTTAACTTTCATTTCAGGAATAATTTGTTTACTGTAATGAGTTTCGGATTCAAGTATAAAATAGGGCAAAGCTTTCATTGTATCATCACTCATTGAATTTCGCTCTGAATTGAATCACCGGATAAAATAGTAAGTTTTTATTAACTGTTGGAAAGCAATAACACTTTTTAAAAGTTTTTTTACATATTGATTTAAGAATTTCTTGTTAAATTTTAGATGCTAAAATAATTTTATAATAATTTATGTATATTATTTTGAAAGCTTAACTTTATATACAGATTATTATTGTCTCTATTGTGTTGATTTTTCTTTAATTGTGTTTTACAGATTGCTAAGAATTACAACAGAAACAGATTAATATGGCTTCCAAAGTACCTATTCTCATTTTCGCCGTTGGCATTCTGGCTTTGTTCAGCGCTTCCGAAGCCAAACAGGTCTGCAAATGTTTGCAAGTCACAAGGTTCGGCGCTATCAGTACCTTTGAATCCAACAAGGCAACCATAGGTTGTGTAGGAGATTTGTCCTTGAAGTCCTACCCATACCCCGACTCTAATACAGTCGCCGAAACGGAAGATGCAGGCCCCTTCACAGCTTGTTGTACTAAGAAAGGCTACAAATTTAAATGCTTTAATAACCCAAATGCAAATTAAAAATGTCAATACTTTAAATTTGTAATAATTTATATTATATTATTACACTTAATGCATGTGAAATGCAGTGTTTTGCATTTTAAACAAATTCAGATGTAGCTGGGAATAAATTTTTTAATTGCTGTAAATTTCCTCAATTTTGTAGTGCAAACATGTAGTCATTGTCTACGACCTACGGGGTAAACTTAATGAATTGTATGCTAGCATAAACTAGAGAGAAACGCAATGTGAATCAAATTTGACATAATTTTCTCCCTCTGGCTAATAATTAAGTTCATACTCATACTAGTTTCCATTCAACTTAACGCTGAGTCACAGTCACAGTAGCATACAGGAATTTACAGGATACAAGGAAAGAGAGCTAAACTACCTCGTAGAAATGACAATTATCTATGACTATGCTGCATAAGTGGTTGCAACTACAACTGACTATTGAGATACGCGAGATAGGTACGATTGGGGTTAGTGTATGTTAATGTATATTCGTGTAGGTGTACGAAGCATTTATTGCTAGTATTTTATCGTGTACAAATACATTCATGAATTAGCATTAAAGATATTAAAGATAATTGGCTTTCCAATGCAATGAGTAGATTGAATGTTTGCAATTTGCGAGCTGGTAGTGTGACTTGGTGTATATTCGTGTTAGCTGTATTAGCACTTAAACACCACCGTGCCGTATAAAAGTAGTAACTTAAATGTAAAATTCAGTCATTCAGAAAAACGACTCCGAGTTGGAATTGGCACATAAATATTGAAAATCCATACATTACAGATAGTAGTAGCTAGGCGCACTACGAATCTTCTTAATACGGAATTGCAGCAAGCAAAAATATTACAGTTGAAGTGTTATCTACTTAGCTTTTTAATTTTGGGAAGCATTTTTATCGTTTGTTTTCAATGATTATTTACTTAAAAATCTAAGGTATTGTTTTAATTTTAATGTAAATTAGTTATTATTAAAATCCTATCTTCGTAAAATGGACAATCATTGGACCAATTGCTATTATTTTTGAAATTTTGAAAGTTTTTATACTATTTAAGTATTTTTTCCACTCTTTTGAAAACCTGATTTATTCTTAACACAGGTTTTAAAAATGGCTAGAGGAAGAAGTATTCCTATCCTTCGTATGACAAGCAGAGGAGTTTCAATTGACACGGATTCACTTAATTCTGTTCTGGAACAAGTTGGAAACCGTTATTTTGCATGCTACTCAATCACAGGTCCAAAACGTACAGGAAAATCGTTCGTGCTAAATAAATGCCTCCACTTTCTCAATGCAAGACAAAAGAAAAAACTGAGACAATGGTTTGAAAGGTCTATAACTGAGGAAAAGTGTTTTGAATGGAGAGGCGGTTCGGAAAGGAGTACAATTGGAATCAATATTTGGTCCAAGCCATTTTTCACAGAAGTTGACGGAAGGGAAATCGCAATTTTACTAATGGATACTCAAGGAAGTTTTGACGACCAGACAACTTCTACACAAAATTCAATTGTGTTTGCATTAAGTTCCTTAATGTCTTCAGTTCTAATTTATAACATATCCAGGGACATTGGTGAAGATACTCTCCAATTTCTACATTTGTTTTCTGGCTACGCAAAAATAGCTATTGAGGAGGAGGAAAGGTAAAAAATTTAGTAGATAATCAAAATATTTCTTACTTTAAATATTTTAATTGCATAAAAATTAAATCTTTAATTACTTTACATTTTTTAAATATTAATTTTAAACTTGGTATATATTTAGTTTAAGGAAAGGTAAATTTTATTGCGTTTTAACTGTCAATTTTGTTCTAATTTATTTATTATAGCGAAGAAGATGCTTTCCAGAAGCTCATATTTCTTATTCGCGATTTCCAATTCCGAGATTTTAAATGTGGCTACTACGATGAGAGAACATGTCCTCCTGGCCAAATTGAAAACTTCAGACACAAATTAAATCCACAGCAGTCACAGCCAAATGAAGTGAAAATTATCAGGGAGAAAATATTGAAGGACTTCCAAGATATCGGAATATTTGCACTTCCCCATCCAGGAAACAGATTGTCTCTGGAAGATGAAGAAACGAAAATGGACCAGCATTTTGCAAAGCATGCAAAAGATTTCGTTGAATTAATATTTTCCAATGAAAATATTGAATTGAAAAGAATCGGAACTACTGAAGTCACTGGATATGAATTCATGAAGTACATCGCAGATTGGGCAAAACTATTCCAAGGAAATGAACTCCCGGAAATAAAAAGCATTGCTGAAACGGCAGCTAAAATGCAACGCCAAATCTTTATCCAAAAAGTCTTGAAAAAATATGAACGAGAAATCAAGAAAATCTTCGACCAGAATCCTGAAGGAATAAGTGACAAAGAATTTGAAAGTCGACATTTAGGTTTAAAAGAAAAAGCTATTGGAGCTTTTAGAAAAATTAAAAAACTTGGAGGAAAGTGTTATGAGTCGCAATTTTTGGAGGAATTAGAAGAAGGACTCGAGACGACAAAAAGAATATTCAAAGATATGAACATTGCAAATAGAAAGGCTGCAGAACAACAAAATGCATTAAGAAATCAAATAAAAGCAACTGAAAAAGCTCTAAATAAGGCAGAAAAGCTTAGAAAGAGGGAAACAGAAGAAATGGCCCAGAAAATCGAATATCAAAACCGTCAGATTAATAGAATGGATGATAAAATAAAAACGATGGAAAAAGAGAAAGAAAATGATCGTAAACAGCCCGCGAAAACATCCCATGAGGAAAATACTCCCTCAAGACCAATAACTTTTCCAACTACTCAAGGACCTCCCTGGACAAATATTCCTGGAAGAAGGCCAGGTGGTTGTTGGGGCCCTCCTACTGTAAGAATTCCGGATGACGACATTCTTACGAGCCCTGGGAGCATTGGCCAGTTGCTGCGGCATTTAGTACGTAAATGAATAACCGGAAAATATTAAGCAATAGAAAATAGAATTGATGTACCTTGTCGACATTTTTAAACTAATGTTTGATTGCAGGGGACATAACCTAAACTAATTTACTCACATAAAAAGTCATAGTATGTTCCTACTAAATATAATATAGTAGTAATATGTATAATAATATAATCTGTAATAATTGTTAATACTGATGTAGTACTGGTAATAATTCTAGCACTATTTTCAATATTTGATGGTCAGAATAAAATAATAATAATTACTGGTAAAAAACTTAATAATTCCTGATAAAGAATTAACCATAAGAAATTGGGCGCAAACACAACGGCATTATTAGGCAAAAATGATAGTATTTACACATCTTAATGGTATCATTAATTCAATTCATGTATTTAACAGAATTATTCATTTGAACCATGATAACGATATCATTAATATTAATATTATTATTGTTACCTACTTAGAGTTTATTTATTAATGAATTCATTTCTTTACAATATATGTAACAATATTAGGTAATTAACTGTCTGCTGAGGTAAATGTTCTTCATGTAGTTAGATAATTTCGTAATAGAACTTTAAATTTTCTAATTTAACTTGAGCATATCCATCAGTATTTATTTCTCAAACATTTTATATTATGCTGTTGAGAGTTACGATTGAGTTGTAATAAAAGCGTTATCGTTTTCCTAGGACTGGAGACTACTTAAGTAATGTACATTTTTCATGGACTGAAAAGGGCAGTAGTAACAATTGTGCTTTGGGTTTGTGGATACAATATCAACCATTGATAATGTGTATGAAGATAAAAAGGTTATGCTTATACCCCTCAGTTCTCATATTGACTCATTTTGTTATAACACTATGCTGATATAAACATATTTTATGCTGCTGCTTCCAATTATACGAATAGGATTAAATTATGGATATGCCTGCTATAGTCATAATAATGTTTGGAATTGGGAAAAAGTTGTGGTGGAAATCAGATGGCATAGCTAAGTGCGTGTAAAGTACAAATATTTATAATATGCGTAGTTGTGCACTGTTCCCAAACCAAGGGATATATTTTGTATTAACAAAATGTCGTATAACAGTTCACTTTTGTACTTATAGCGTGGTCACCTACCTGGATGTTTTAATAGGTAGAATTCTTTTAATCCATCTCATGTATATCCTCCTTTAGCATTTGAGTCAAACTCTAGAAAGCTGCAGCTGTAACAAACGCCAGAAAGTGATCATTTAGTTTCCCCATCAAGTTCGGGGTTTGTCGTCATTTGACATTACTATTGCTGCATACCAATACCAATCATCAAATTATACTTCTATGCAACTTTTCTGTTAATTATCAAGAAAAGCAAGTTCTGAGTAATTACCTTATTTAATATTTTCATTTCGAAAGCTATACCAATTGAAAGCAGACAACACACATTCATATTAGATTTTCAAAATAAAATCGAAGAGTAATTTCCTATAGTTTTGATAGAAAGTCACCCTTTTGATATAAATCTATATTTACATCTTAGCGGTGGTAAAATTATGACAATACAGTATTCTAAGACGGTCTTATATTAGCAGTAGACGTAGAAAAATTTTGAAATAAGTTTACGAAATTAGCAACTCCAAATTTTATGCATAAATGGATACTTATTAGGCATACTTATGTACATGATGGTAAGTAATTGTATTAAACTCAAATAACATTGTATTTGTTATTATTTGCTTCGTAGAAAATGGATTCTACACTTCCCAACTATAACTGCACTTTGCTCGGGTTGAACAAGTTCCAGGGTTGTGAAGAATGTATTCCTAAAAATCAGATTGTGACCCACATGGAACAAAAACATGGTGTAAAGGGAGTGAAATGTAACAAAGCAGATGTCATTCAAGAATTGCAGATTATTGCATAATATTGCAAGAATTGCAGATGGCTCACTGAGTTGGTTTCCTGTGTATTTCGAGACTTACGATGAAATATTTTTTGTTCTCAGTAGCACGAAAAATGAGGTTAATGAAAATACAAATCCAGTAATATCCTAGAGTTTTTTCATGGTGGGTGATGCATTGGAGGCAAAAAAGTACTCTCTTCAGCTTTTTTTGACAAACGGTGACAAGGTGAGTTATAGACTCTTTTAAAAACGAATTTACTTATTAGTGGTTGTAAAAAGGACAAAGCGACATAAAAACTAAATGAAACTTCTACAAGTGTATATACACTATATAGGGATACTATATTGACTAGTGTATATTATATGATCTATTGACCCCGCTGAGAAAATATTCTCCAAATGATCGTCATAATATTTATCTATTGTATCTCTTCATTACCAAACGTGACTTAAAATTTGGTTAAATATACATACCTATCTATATCCAACATTTTGACATGCAGTTCAACCCAAAAATATAAATTTTAACAGAAAAATGTATTAATTTTTAATTTTATTTCAGGGGCTCAAAAGTCTGTTCCAATGTCCTGTAATTGCCATTGACAAGCGTAAAGATTGTCATGATTCCCAAATACTTCTACCATTGACACAATTACAACAATTAGGAAAATGGAACAACAGCGGGGAATATAATTTGGAATGGACCATTAACGTTCAGATTGTGAAGAAATTTGGAAATGAAAATGGACCCAAAGATGTAACAATTGTTAAAGTGGAAACTTGTCCTTATGCTCTTCGAAGAATTGAAAAACCAAATACTTCAATTTCCCCAATGAGTATTTTAAGTAAGAACATCCTACTACTTTAATTTTTTTGCCGGTTGTTATTACTGTGACATTTTGTAATTGTATTTGTAATTGGGTTTTAAGGGGAATCAAAGTCGGGAAACGTAAAAGTATTTTTGGATTTGGCATATGAAACGGAATTAATCGGAAGACTCGTGATCGAATTAAGGAATGACATCGTTCCTTTCACAGCTGAGAATTTCCGATGTCTCTGTACTGGAGAAAAAGGATTAAGCTATAGAGGAACTTGTTTCTACTACATCCAGCTGCATAATTACATTGTGGGTGGAGATGTCACAAGAAATGACGGGACAGGAGGGAAGAGTATTTACGGCGAAACATTCAATAACGAAAAATTTGTAATTAAACACTCTGAAAGGGGGATTTTGTCAATGCAAAATGGTGGGAAGATTAATGCTAATAATTCTAAGTTCATGATCCTTTTAAAAGAACAACCGGATTGGGATCGTACAAATGTAGCATTTGGTAAAGTAATACATGGGATGAAAGTGTTGGATGATCTTGAAAAGCTCATCTTGTTTTTTGATGCGAAGCATGAACAAGAACAAGGAATAAAGAACCGAAAAATAATCATACGAAACTGTGGACAATTATATAATGATGAAGCTCTCAATATCATTTAAGTTCATCATCTATTTAAAAGTGGTGTTTGTATATAAAATAAAGTAATATTGCAGAATAAGAATTATCATGATAATTTCAGGATTCTTTATAATAACTAGGTACATAGAGTTTAAACCAATTTTTTAGTATCGTTGAGCAATTGAATTTTTACAAATGCCAGCAAAAAATACCACACTATGTATCAATTCTATATTATATTGTTCTTTTATAATATCCATGCATCTTTTAAATTGCTACAAATTTCAATTCAATATGTATATTTGTTTTAGCAAAAATGCTTAATAAATTCAAATGTTTAATGATGTATTAATAGTCGTCGTTAGTCGACATTTATTGGTCGTCGTTAGAAAATTCTCATCAAAATTTTGGATATTGAAAAGTAAAATTATCAGAAATTAAATTTAAACCGTTAAACTTTTTTTCCGTCTGTAGAATACTTTATGTCTATAACTAAAGTAAATATTCTTATGATTTCCCAGAGGCATTGGCATTAACTAGTTTTAATTGCTTTATGCCGTTAAATGGTTTATTTTATGCACCTGGATAATTTTAATATGAAAAATTACCATACCAAAATTGCTTATCCGTATGTCACATTGCAGATTTCTTAACAGAATGGCTTGTCACATGTCACAATGTAGTGTTAGTATCAATAGTTAGACATTATAATATTCTCACTATTGAAATACTTATTTGTTCCTTTACAGTATTCCATATAATATTTATATGTTGTGTAAAGAAAACTGCATTGGGTAAGTAGTTGTCTTCCATAGGTATTCATGATGATAGTATAAAGAGTTGTCCCTCAATTATCAAAACTGAAGCCGAACCTGTTTCTTTATATTCTCAGATTGTGCAGATATTTTTACTTCATATATTTATCCTTTCAGCCTCAGTTTTTGTTTTAGAATATTTTATTAATCTATGTAAAACTAGGTGACAAAAAAACCATTGTAAAAACTTTTAAACAATGGGGTGCTAGCATATATATATATATACATGTTTCCAATGCAAAACTCCAGACAATTAGAAATATTTTACGGTGGTCTTCTATAGTAATTATCAGGTACTCTTATCCCAAAATATTTTAAATAAAATTTCAATTTCTTCATCAATAACCATTACTATAATATTACCGCCAACTTAATATCAACAGTATTACATATAATATAATGTTCTACGCACCACTTATTTGCTTACAAGAAATTTGTCTTATAATCATCATGTTGTAGGCAAAGTGGATTGTGTATTGCAAACATATGCAGATAAGAAACAATCCTCTTCCCTGCAGTTCCTGGTACTGATGATTAAAAAAGGTCACTGTAAATAAATATTTTTATGGTTTAAGTAACAATACCAACCATTAGTCCATAAAAGTATACTATAATCGATAAAATAATATGTATTACAATTATTTAGTTGGTTGCAGGTTGTAGTACATAATCTTCTTAACGCGGTCACTTTTTCCACAACCCTTTTCCCTCCGTCGAAACTCGAAAGAAGCTAAAATTAAAGCAGCGTTGCCGATTTTTCTTAAGCAGAAAGATATTATTTAAATTATTTCAAACTCTGCTTTGGAAAGCATACAGATAAAAGCTGACCTGGGTTCAGGTACATTGTGCATGCAAACTGCTGTAAAACTTTGATACTTCTACAAGGTTAAACAGTGAGTGAACTGCTCTGACTGTCATAATATTATATTTATTGGTATGACTCGAAACTGCATTTACATGATCTTCTATTGCCAATGTTGGCTCGAATGTAATGCATGTAGCAGTGCACAATGGCGCGTCGTGTATAGCCGTTTGAGACATGCTAGGAAAAGGGTTAGGTTGAAAGGAAAGAGTTGCGTTGCAAGGTAAACCGACAGCATGAAGTGTGGAGTAGCCGACAACAGATTTTAAAGCATAATATTGTATTGTATGTTTTGTGTTACTTGGGTTTATTCATCTACATAGGGTGCGCTCAACGAACTTGTGTTAAAGTCTGCAGTGGGTCTGCTTCCATGTTTAACATGTATATGTATAATGTGTATGTATTTCAATGATGAATTTTTGAGTTCGCTAAAGAACTTAAGTAAAAGGTTTCGTGATATTGAAGTTAAAAATCATTACTTAGGAGTGAATTGTTAAAATTTAATAAGGAAACGCGTCTGGAAATGCCACAGCATCAAATATACATTAACAATATAGAAGAAATGCTTTGCCTAAATTTCCTCAGTCCAGATTCGAAATTAATTTAGAAAATTGGAGATTTACTAAAGACGGAGAAAATTTCATTTCTTGTCTACCAATATTATTGAAGTCTTTAATACTGAAACGATTACTAATTCTGTATTGCATTTGATGAAATCCATTTGATGAGATCAACAAACTCAATCACAGCAATCTTAAAAGACGCATTCAAAAAAGTTGTGTCATCCTTAAATTATGTTTCTACAATTTTTAAAAGAGGAACAGCAATACTAAAATTGAAACTGTCAATTATTGAGTTACTTGATACGAGAAAATACTAAAATATTAAAAAGGAGGAGAGCATAACATAACTGTCCTAAGATATCAATACGCGAGAAATACGCCAAATCACTGTACAAATTAGCTTAAATTTTAATCCATTCTGTTATAGTAGCTTTGATTGGTTTGTATTAAATTTAGATCAGTTTTAATTTAGATATTATGACGAAACGAATTTTAGTAGAATAGCTAAATGTACTTAAAATGGAAAAAATACTTGTGTTGCGCAAATAGTTGTGCATGGCCTTAGTAAAAGCCCTAATTGTTAATTACAGTAAACATTTTATAAAGTTATTCAGCTGACTATATTATGTTGAAGTACAATGCAAAAATATATAGTCGTAGCTAAAGAGTAGATAGTATTTTTTAAGAAATTATTGTGACTCTCTGTTATCTGCTATACTTGAATTTGCAGTATTGAGAATATATATATTGATATAATTTTTTTGCAATTTTAAAACGCTACGTTAGAGTAGTATAATATGTGCAGTTGTTTTAAGTAGGGCTCAATGTAACGTAACATTATACTGTATAATACATGAATTAGTGTGTGTTGGAGTTTATGTTAGACGAACATTATAATACTACTTGAAGCAAATCACGGCAACGCTGCAGTCTAAATTTTACCCAGGTAGTGGCCGCCGAGGAAATAAGGGTCTACTAATGCGACAGAAATAGAAAGGATTTAGGCATCCTATGTCCATTTAGTTGATGTTGATGCATATCGGGAAAAGAGTACCAGCCTATATACACTACCTGCTCTTTTCAATTATTAAAGTGTCGCCCGTCGGTTCCATTCTAGAGTACAATACAAATAAAAACAGATAGGTACACTATAGGCAGTTTTAAGATATTTCGTGTTGCTTACGCTATTACGCTTTATCAAATGATGATTCATGCATTGAATGTAAGGTATGAACTTCGTCTAGTGGAATATAGTGTAAACACTTCATGATATCACTTCACTATGTGTATTTATGATTATAACTATAGTTGAATTACTATTAACAACAAATAAAATCATTTTCTAACTCTATATGAAGATGTGTCATTCTGTCATTTACTATTGCCAAGTGCACACCGAATACATATTACAAATTGTTATGACAATAACGATTGTAGTAGCATTACGATATGTTGTTTTCAGTAATGGAAACTGAATGTAAAGATTGAGTCTTTAGTATGTTAACTACATAACTATATTATACAACTATTTATAACAAAATATCGTAAAGAGCGACTCTGGTAAGTAATTTTTTATTAATTGCACTTGAATATTTTAATTTGTTGTTTTTAGAGAAATTTGTCTTATTTTATTGATTGCATTGACATTTCTTTCATAAAATAGATTAAATATGAATGTAATAATAGATTAGAACTAAAATTTTATCCATTCATTATGGTTTTTCAAAAACATTAACGGCTTTATGATTTGCTACAAGA
This sequence comes from Tomocerus qinae, assembly GCA_020055645.1. NCBI lineage: Eukaryota > Metazoa > Arthropoda > Collembola > Entomobryomorpha > Tomoceridae > Tomocerus > Tomocerus qinae. Next base: position 43,906,212 of record CM034546.1, on the reverse strand, counting down.
CGATTTAATTAAACTTATAGTTATTGCTTGAAAATTATTTTCTGTTTGTATTTGATGAAAAAAATCATAAAATTATACCTTGAAGAAACTTCTCTTAGTTTTAAGTAAATTTCGATATAATAGAGAGATTATTTCAATATAATATTTTGGGTTGCTCGAAATATTAAAATTATAAAGTTAATAGTTTGTATATAAAGATTTCTATTGCAGTATGAAAGTATGCATGATTTTATCTTCAGAATGGAGTCTTGGTGTTCAAATTAATATTGGTTTATGTCAATGACTTTTATCAAAAATGTGTGAGATAAGGAAACATTTTATTATACGGAATCTATATTGTTGACTTACAATTTCAATTAATATAGTGTCTTTGTTATTAGACTGGTTAATTAACTGTAAGTGGAATCATCGCTGTTGGAAACCATGGAGTGTCCAATTTGTCTAACAGTTCCTGGTCCACCAATTTATCAGTGTACAAATGGCCACATTGTCTGTTCGGATTGTTCAAGGAAAATTATAACATGTGGGATATGCAGGGAGCGACTTCCAGGGAAACCTATACGATCCCTAGTAGCAGAACAGTTGGCGGAGACAATCGCAAAACTAACCATTTCAAAATCAGGAGAAAGGTATTTGGAAAATTTATTTTGTTTTATAAATATTTCCTCAAAATTTAATTAAAGTTTATTTATGCATAAGTAAATTCTTCTCACTTTTTCAAGCACCCCTAAATTTGTGTTTTGGTTTCGCCCTTGAATATATTTCTTGAATGTGTTTTCCTACCAAAATCGAAGTTTTCGAACTGAATTTTCTATGCTTCAAATAATATTTTTCGAAAATCGGACTTTCCTCCTTGCACCTAAAAATTTTGGTAACTTCTGAAATTAAACGTTCAGCCGATTTCTTGGTACCTTTGTTCTAGGTCCTAGCAATCCCTTACTAATTAATGTATAATTATTTGCCTCATTTATGCAGATTGACAAGCTATTGCAATTTGCCAGGATTGAAAGAGTTCCTAGATTGTACAGAAAGTATTTGCAGAGATGAATTTGGAGCCCACATGAAACAACATGGGATAAATGGAGTGAAGGGTAGCTGTGCAGATGTGATACAAGAATTGGGAAATTTCTCAAGCCCACAGCTTTGGTCTACTGTATATTTTGAGGCTCATGATGAAATATTTTTTCTGATGAGCAAAACTCACATGGATTGTAGTCATAAGAACAGTTCATTGATGTCTTGGAAGTGTGGAATAGTGGGGGATCCACTGACAGCAAAAGAATTTGTCTTCAACTTGGTCTGTCAAACATGGATAAGGTAATATTATGACCTTTTTTAAATATTCATGACTATCTCTATATTATAATCACCGTTTTAGATAGAGTAATATATTTACCTGCCTATATATGTTTGTAACTATGTGTGGTAGGGCGAGCTCAGGCACGTATCCAGGAATTTGGGTAAGGGGGTCGCAACGAATAGTTATGGTAAAAACTGAGCTGCATGAGCAGGGTAGGGGGCCCTATAACCTCTTCTGTGTACGTGCTTGGCCACAGTATCCAATATGCATTATTACGCTGGATGCCTACCTTTCGAAATTTAGTCACATTGCTGGGAGCTACTAGTAATAGTATAAATGTTATGTTTGTATAAATGTTCGTAATTCGCATGGTTTCAAAACATAATGGTCTAAGTTATGAATATTATTACTAGGCCGCCGTACGGGGATTAAATTTCAAAATGTATCACAATTTGGTTTATTTTTTGAAGATGCTAAATGCCATCCAAATAGAACTAAGAACTTATTTTATACATACACGCTTTTGCGTTTTAACGGCAAAGTATTAATAAAATTATTAAATTTAAATACACATTTTTGCGACGTGGTAGTAGAATTGCTGAATAGACACATAAGTATACACAATAAGCATGGCTTTAATTACTATAAACGTAAATTTGACTCAAGCAAATTGAATTATTCCGTATGTTTGTACCCATAAGAAGGTCTACATATTATTTAAAACGTTTTCTAGCGCACTGTGCGTCCTAGGTTTTAGCTAGTTAGTATGATATAATCCCAACAAGTATTAGTTATTATAGGACTATTAATTGTTATTATTATAATGTATTCAATTAAATAGTTAAATTAATTCAACTAAATCTTCAACAACTAAAAGCTGTTTGATCGTTATTAAATAGCTCTATCTGTATTTAAACTATATTATAGTATCTGGTACATAAATAGCATATAGTATGGTCTTGTATCTATACCGAAAGATACAATCACGAAACAACAAATAAAGCCCAAAAGCATTAACAAAAGCCATGAGGTTACGTTAATTGTTTTAATGTAATAGTTATTTTAGCAATAAAAGAGAAAAGGTTCATTGAAAAAGAAAATTAAAACATGCACGTCGAAATTATGCATTTCATATAATACCACTATTTGAATTAACTCCGATACATCATTATAACTTTAATAAGTCTTCTATTTAACTGAAAGCTCATCTCATATTGGTTTCTACCAGTTCATTATTTTGTAATTTGCTAAATGAAATTATTATAAAGGGACAGAAGTAAAGGGTTTTAATGTTTTGATTGCTGAAATTTTATACTGATGCATGAATCAAGACAATTAACTTAGTTGACAAGCAAAATAAACATGGCTGTAAAAATTTATATTTTTCAGGAAATCAAAATTGTGTTTAATTGCCCTGTTATTGCTATTGAAAGCCAAGACGATTGTATCGGTTCACAAGTTTTTCTACCTTTGACACAATTAAAGCAGCTTGGAAAATGCAACGAGGCAAATAAGCTTGAATGGACCATTAGTGTACAGATAGAAAAGAAATCCGAAAATACAAATGGATTTCAAAAATCTGAAGCTATAGCAAAGCAGAAAGTGAAAACTTCTTTCCTTCCACTCAAAATAAAACATTTAATCGACCCATTGAGCATTATTAGTAAGAAATGTATTTTTTGTTTCATTTTATAGGGATATTTTATTTTACATAATAATAAGTTATTCCAGTCTGATTGTTTTGCATTTGGGTTTTAAGGAAATTCGAAGTGGGGGAATAAAAAGGTATTTATGGACTTGGCTTACGACAACCGATTACTCGGAAAGCTTATAATCGAATTACGATATGACATCGTGCCTTTCACAGCTGAGAATTTTCGATCTCTCTGCACTGGAGAAAAAGGATTCGGCTACAAAGGATCTTGCTTTTTCACCATTAACGTGAATAATTATATTATGGGAGGAGATATCACAAAAGAAGATGGCACAGGAGGAAAGAGTATTTACGGGGACACATTCAAACATGAAAACTTTTCACTGAAGCACTCTGAAAGGGGAATTTTATCAATGTACAACGGCAAGGGGAATATTAATGCTAATGGCTCTGTTTTCACGATCACATTAAAAGCACAACCTGGCTGGGATGGGACATATGTAGCATTTGGTAAAGTATTATATGGGATGGAAGTGTTGGATAATCTTGAAAAGCTCGACATATTTTTTGATGGAAAATATACTCGGGACAAAAAAACAACCATACAAAGTTGTGGTCAGTTGGATGCTAAAGGCTTACCCTTACCAGGGTTAAATCTCTTTTAAATCAAGGCGAATAGTTTTCATCAGTTTCGTATTGTATCGTATAAAATTAATTTTTTACCATTATATTATCGAAGGTTATATAAAGGGTGTCATCCATGCCAATCAAAATAGATGGTAAGCACTTATTTTTTACGTGTCTTAATAATTAACTCGAAGGAAAATATTATTATGTTAAGGTGAGTGGTAAAAGGAAAATTAAAATTAAATTTTTTAGATGTAATACCTCGGAAATTATTGAAACTGAATTAGATTTGTCAATTTTTCAATGCAGTTTCAATTCAATTCACTTCATTTTTTTCACCGTTAATTATCATTTTATTAACTTATATTAAAGTGTTTCAGCGTTACTAATTACTAATTCAATTTATTGGAGACAAATTAAATTCTTTTCTAAAAGAAAAGCATGAATTTTGGAAAACATTTAAAAAAAATAGTTGTACTGATTAATGTGTTGTATACAGTAAGACGAAAAAAAAAGTTGGAAATTAGTTTTAATTACATCAATCTGTTCTTTCAATTATTATAAGGTCGGTACGATTCTAGTTTCTCATAGAACAAATCTATGTTAGGTACCTCTTTGAGGCTTAAAAGTTATTTGACATTACTTAATCTGCCTCCTGGGCACAGACAAGATGGCCAACATAACATTGTATTGTTGGTTCCCTACCTAACCCTTATCTACAGCCGTGCTACTTAGTCACTATTATTAGTCACTAAAGCTACTTAGGCAAATGTAGCTTTTAAGCACTAATTATGATATCACTTGTGTGTATATATCTGCAGTTGAATTAATAAAAAATTCATTTTGTGACATCCAGTTGTATTATTCTATCCTTTCTTCTCGAGACATAGCCATTGACGTGAGTGCATAAATAAATAGAGATTGTATTCCCAACAATCCCAAACATGGTGTTACTTAATGAGTCACAAGATTCAGCTTCTCTTTGCAACGACACAAGAATTGTGTTAAATATAATAATATTGTTACATATTATTAGAATAATATTTGTATCAACAAGTACAAATACAAACAGATATGTACACTTTAGGCGGCCATAATATATTACGTTGCTTAAGCTGAACCAAAATAATTAATAATGCATGGTATGTAAGATAAGACTTCGTCTATTGAGATGTACTCCAAACACTAGGTGATATCTCTGCACTATGTGTATTTATGATTATATCCTGTAATTGAATTAACATTAACAAATGAAATTATTTTATCAAATTATCATACCCATAGGATAATCGTAAAGTGGAGTTGCGCAATGAAAAATTTCCGTGATTGATAAGGTATAAATGTAAAAGATGAACTTCGTGTAGCTACGCAGGCGCCAGAATAATTACAATATTTCGAAATTAAACCATGCGCGGGTGATAAAAGAACTTTAAACAGCAACTTCAGAAAATATTTCACTTTTTGGTAATATGATTGGATTTGGTTTTATTATGAGTGGGTATACTGTTGATAATTTACAGTCCGTAGGACGGGTTCATTTCTAGTGAATAAATATCATTCTATTTATTTAGTTTCACCACCAACACCAAGTATGTACAGAGTTTGTCGTCAATTTTGACACTGCTGCATACAAATTTATTAAATTATACTTCTATATAATATCAAGACAAGGCGCTTAAGTTCTGAATTGAACTTTATTGGACCAAATTGGAAAGAATTGGACTTTATTGGCCCGAATTGGACATTATTGGACCGAATTGGACTTTGTTGGACCGAATTGGAGTTTGTTGAACAGAATTGGACTTTATTGGCCCGAATTGGACATTATTGGACTTTATTGGACCGAATTGGACTTTATTGGACCGAATTGGACTTTATTGAACCGAATTGGACTTTATTGGACCGAATTGGACTTTATTGGACCGAATTGGACTTTATTGGACCGAATTGGACTTTATTGGACCGAATTGGACTTTATTGAACCGAATTGGAGTTTATTGGACCGAATTGGACTTTATTGGACCGAATTGGACTTTATTGGACCGAATTGGAGTTTATTGGACCGAATTGGAGTTTATTGGACCGAATTGGACTTTATTGGACCGAATTGGACTTTATTGGACCGAATTGGAGTTTATTGGACCGAATTGGAGTTTATTGGACCGAATTGGAGTTTATTGGACCGAATTGGACTTTATTGGACCGAATTGGACCGAATTGGACTAAATTGGACCAAAATGGTGTAAATTTAGTAAACGACATTGTTTGCATGAAAAACTAAAGTTGATAAAAAAGACTACTTAAAAGTTTGCTTTCTATGAAAATGATTTTTATTGGATTTCTACACAGTTCAAGTAGTATATAAACATGTTCTTTTCAATTAATAAATGATAGGTCATTTTTCGTCCCAAATCGATAGTATAGTACTTCGTCGGACTCAAATGTTATTAGAAATTTCTTGACTGCAGACGCAGACAAGATAAGTAGGTAACGCTGTTTGTTTCTTATACTAACTCCTTATCTGCACCTGTTGTGTTACCCATTCTTTATTGTGAATTAGTAGCCTCCAGCAAGGGTGACTCAATTTCGAAAGGTGCACCATAATAATATTGGATACAGTACCTACTAATGCGGAAATTCAAAATAATTAGATATAGGGAATGGTTTGGAAATGGCGAATTTTAGTAACTTCAATTTTTATTGTAAAAATGTTGCAATTTTTTTGCAGATATTAAATTCGCTCAGTTTTTCATCGCACAACTAATAACTAAACTAAGCTACTGTCTTCGAAAACTCCTAATACCGTAGTATAGACAATATACATTGCAGCTGTATACTTTTCAACACTGTAAGGATGGGAATTGAGAACGAATAAATGCTTCGCATTAAACTTACCTATTATTCATGTATATTGAATTCATGTACTCCTTTTACAATATTTGCGTGTTGCATGTCTGTGTTTTTCTCAAGGGTTTTAATAAATAGTAGTAGTAATGGTAATGGTGCCAATAACTCTGTTGGCTGCCTTCTTAAGCGAAGTCTTGGGCTGAAGTTTTAGTTTAGACTAGAGCCAATACACGCGGAGCCTTCTGAGAATCGTTAATAATTAACCCTTAAATGCGTAACATCCTCCATCCGTGGAGTTTATGAGTTGTTTACCTCATAGCTTTGTACGGGTTGGCCGTATAACCTTGGGATTTTTTGTATTTGTCACAAATGCATCTCTGTGCTTATATTTTTAAATTGAAAGTGTTTGGAGGCATTTAAGGATGCGCAAAAAATAAAAGAATCAATAAAAGAAGCAGTTTATTCCACTCAAGCGTAGCTTCTCCATGAATGGAGGAGGTATATGCTACGCCATAGGTGGAGATGCTACGTGATAGTGAGTGAAGGGACACTTATGCCAGTGGCCAGTGGACAAATTGGCTACATTAAGATGACATAAACGGAAATATGGTATATCCTACATTACAAGTATTTGGCACTCATGGAATTGATGAAAACTAAATAATGCTGCAATAATTTGATATAATAAAGGCAGAATTCATTTTCTTCATCTTTCTTTGTCAAATTAGATTACAAAAATTAGTAAAAATACTCTAAATATCATCAAAATCAATATCAATAATATCATCAAAAGAAAAACTAAAATCAATATCATTAGCACTAATAGATGGGTCGACATTACGATTTTGATTAACATTTGGGTCTGAATTTGGGTCAGCAACATTTGTGTCTACATCAATTGGGTCAATAACAATTAGGACTACAATAATTACAATATATAATAAATATAATGAATATTACATACATAACTGAAAGATGCTTATTACGGTATTTATTTATGTCATGGCATTTATGCCAATATGTAATTATGCCATTTATGCCAACATGTAATTATGCCATTTGTGCCATCATGTCATTACGCCATTGGTGTCATTATGGTATTATGCCATTTGTACCATTATGTCACTTTGCCAATTGGGCCATTAAGTCATTATGCCGTTTGTACCTGACCACTAGCCAGAAGAAACATATAGAGTCGCATATCAAAAATGTGCGAAAATTAAGCCAATGAGACGACTCTCCACACATGGAGAAGCTACGTGATACAGATCGTCGGGATAGTTGCGCATTTAAGGGTTAAAAACGATATATGTAACCTAAGGAAGCTGAGCCAACGTGCATGTGAAAAAAAAATATTAAAGGCTCCTGTATTTACCTAAATAGAATGAGGTTCTTAGAATTAGTATTAATATTTTATTACAGATTAACCCATTTTTACTGAAACTCTACTTTTATATCAAAATACTCAGTGAAAATCATGATGTCAAAGCAATGTAATTTTTACAAATTGCTATTTACTTATTTATTAGAATAATCAAATTTAAAAATTTATTTTTTCACCTTATGGAAAACAAGTGCTTTACTTTATTTTAAATTACTTATAACCCCAGTTGTATATAACTACCAAGACATTACTAATTTCCATGATATTCATTCCATTTCCAATTTGGAATGCTTAAAATAACTTTCGTAAAATATGTGCAGCATTAGTAATCTTGCGCAAAGCTTTCTAATGTCTTTAAAGTAGCATATTTCCTTTTAATTTTATTAAAGAATTCCAATGGTAAAATAAGATCCACTTGAGATTCGTTTAAAAACCATCACTCTTCACTACGAAGTCAAAATTCTTAATATTATAAAACTATCGGTTTTTCCAATATCAAAGGTAAATCCCATTTTCGTATACAATAAATAGGGCAGTTAACTTTTAAAGACGTGCACACTTAATATGCATAATGTTTTTAGGGCATTAAGACTATAGGAGTAATAATCGCATTAACTTTTCATGTAATGTATTTATCATTCATACCAGCATATTATACGCTCTTTTACTTTTAACACTTATGGATGAAGACATTACATCCACGAAACACGAATACACGCTTTCACAAAACATTAATACACGCTTTTACGAATCACGAATACACGCGTTTACGAAACACGAATACACGCTTTTATGAAACACGAATACACGCTTTCACGTTTCACGAAACACGTTTTCAGGGCATGTTTTAATAATTGCATTGATTGAAATGTGAAAGCCTTGGATTGGCTTAAAAGAATACTGTGTATTAATTGAAGGTCTTACTCTAACTTATTGTCTTTTCCTGTACATTCATTGAAACACAATAACTGATTTGCTTCTAGGAAGACCATAAATACCAGTAGTTTAAATTACCCAATTTTTAACTTCTTTACCAAACGAAAATATGGTGCTGGTATATTTTAGAACAGTTTTAAAGTTTCGACACATATTAATTCTTAATATTGTATTTAAATACACAAATTTCCATTTCAGACATTTCTGGGCGAAAATACTATTTCCTGTGCATCTAATCATGTTGAAATGGAATGTACGTGCTTTAAAAAATATAACAAAGGTAACGAGAGGTTATTTATGATTGTATACAAGGACTAGGCAGCATTATTGAAATTATTGAAATATTTCTCATTGTCTGTGGAAGAAAAGAGAATTGTGTGGTGGCCATGGGTGAATCTTTAAATGCGCAGTACTATTTTATTCATTTACCTGACATCAAAGACCCAAACCTCAAGATATTGTTATATTGTGCATTTTGTAATCAATTATTCGTAAAAGTTCCGGGCGAATACGGATTACTTAGTGAACAAATGAGCAATTTCGGGACGGAGTTGAACTCGAACTTAAATAAATTTGCAGTTATGGTTAATACATCACCAGTTAATAAGTGTAAGCATTACAATCAAAGTCAAACGCGTTACAACCTATGCAGACCAATCATCCGACTAATGATAGATATAAATACCAGATTGAATGGTTCACTTTATGTAATCGATAGTCCAGACAGTAAGAAACCTGTAAGCCATGTATGTATAGATGTAAATGTCAAATACACAACATTTCAAGAAATGGCAAAAACGTCAAAGAAATATTATGAGGTTTTCTACCTAGTACAAGTAAATAGAGAAATTGTGTATTGTGATAAGCACATAAAGCTACAAGGATTTAATAATTCAGTATGGCTCAATCCGTTCCAAATGCACGTCTGGCTATTATTGGTATTTACTTTTGGAGTCGTTTCTATGTTTATGACAAAAAAGTTTGCATTTTATGCTATAATAGATGGTATTTTTGTCACTTTCTCAATACTTGTGCGTCAAGAAGTCACGAGCAGAGTTAAATTATATTTATTTTTGTCTTTTGCGTCTGTCATTATTCTTACATGTTATGAAACTTATGTAACTGGAGATATAATTGTACCACCTAAACCTAAAGTCATTGAAACCTTTAAAGACTTTATTAACAGTGGTTATAAATTCTTTGAAACGCACTACACAAGAAATGGAATCAAAATAATACAAGGAACTGACCTTCTACATCTTTTCACGAAACATAAATTGAAGGACAAATATAATACAAGTCTTGTTTCCAAAGAGATCGATATTTACACTAGTCCAAAAAATGTCTCTATCGACGCAGTAGAAGACCCAAAAAATAATTACGGCATTGCAGTTCTAGATTTAAATGTTGATTCCTTTCTCAACTCCTTTGTTAGGCCAAAACACCCAGATTGGAACTGTAATAAAGTTATTGAACCTTTTGACTCTAGAAATTCATATATATTGTATACCTCCAAAATGAAACATTTGTTTTACCGGGAAAGCAATAGAATGAGGCAAAATGGAATTTACACTTTTTGGGTGGAATATTATAGCTTTTATTTCCTTACTTGCCAAGTCAAGCATACTTGTCCACCAATCAACAAAAATGAGGCCGAACCTGTTTCTCTATATTCTCAAATTGTGCAGATATTTTTACTTCACCTATTTATTCTATCAGCCTCAGTTTTTGTTTTCTTTTCAGAATATTTTATTAATCTATGTAAAACTAGGTGTCGAAAAACCACTGTAAAAGCTTTGAAATAATGGCATGCTAGCATATATAGACGTTTCCAATATAATACAAAACTGTAGACAACTAGAAATATTTTGCGGTCGTGTTCAATTAGTATAAGTAGTAGTTATTTATAACCCGAAGTATTTTAAATAAAATTTGCTATAATATAAAACTTTTTTCATCGATAGCCGTAGAGCAACACCATTACTATAATATTACCACCAACTCAATATCAACAGATTATTATAATGTTGTACACCACTTATTTGCTTGCAAATTGTGTCCTATCAAAACCTTGTGTGTTATAGGTAGGCAAAGTGGATTGTGTATCATATGCAGATAAGAAACAATCCTCTTCCTGGCAGTTCCTGGTACTGATGATGAGGTCCCTGTAAATAAATATTTTTATGATTTAAGTACCAACACCAACCATAGTCCATAAAAGGACCATAAACCTTAAAATAATATTATGTATTATATATTTAGTTGATGTTGATGCATATCGGGAAAGAGTATACCTATATACATTACCTGCTCTTTTTAATTATTAAAGGGTCTCCGGTCGACCGACCGCGGTCGGTACGATTCTAGAGTACAATACAATTACAAACAGATAGGTATCTCTATATAATAAAATTATTTATTCCTATGTCGCAGGTATCTATCTATCTATCTATCTATCTATGTATCTATCTATGCCATGGACAATGCGGCATTTTGTTGCAATGCACATGCGCGTATGCAATGCATGTTTCATAAAACAAGGAAGTCCAATATGGGTAAACAACATTAGGTTATTTCGAAATTAGACAATGATATCGTCCCTTAAGGAACCAAATAGCCTATCACCACTTTTCGTTTTGTGGACGAAATAGCCTATCTCCATTTTTCGTTTTGTGGACGAAATAGCCTATCTCCATTTTTCGTTTTGTGGACGAAATAGCCTAAACGCCATGGAGCCTAAATGCTGCGCCATGTATAGGTGCTATGTAGAGAGTGTCTAGGCTATGGAGATAGGCTATTTCGTCCACAAAACGAAAAATGGAGATAGGCTATTTCGTCCACAAAACGAAAAATGGATTTAGGCTATTTCGTACACAAAACGAAAAGTGGAGATAGGCTATTTGGTTCCTTAAAGGACGATATGCATAATCATTTTGAAATTCAGCAATGGTACTGGGAGCCTATATTATTTTAACATCAAAACAAAAATTGAAATTTACATAATAATATGATTTTGTTAGAATGAAATGATTGGCGAAAGGGAACATTTCGTAATGTGCGCATTAATTAGCATTTCAAAGCTCCTAATCCAAATTGGTTCTGTTAAATCGACAAACTTAAATCGAGTTGGTTTTACTTTTTATTACCCCTGGACCCCCTTGATTCCTTTGTGCCAGCTTGCACACCTTTTTGCACAATTAAATAACAGTACCGGGGGCCACTATTTACCTTTTAAAAATATTCATCCGTAAGTTGTACTCACGGGATTTATACGTTTTTCCTAAATCCCAGGGGGAATCTTATTTTTCTGATTTTAAATGGGAACTTTTTGGTAACTTTTTGAGCTGGTTATTAAAAATGGAGTCTTTCATTGTCCCCTGTATTTGATTGATGCTGCGATCTACAGTTATTGTTGTAGTTTAGTAAATTCCTTTTTATCAGGAATTTGGAACTGCAGCTAATTTTTCCAACCGCTGAAGAAAATAAAAGTATATTTAAATTATTGTATTTACAAATTCAATATAATAACCAATGGGAAATACCGATGATTTTTTCGGAATTGTTTTTATTACTGTGATTGGTGGCCTGCTGAATTTTTCTTGAGTACTAGGTTCACCCCTTAGCTGGGTTCACTAGTACATCATATAGGCAGTTTTAAGATAGTTAATGTTGCTTACACTATACCAAGATAGCGAGATGCATTGTATGTAAGATATGAATTTCGTCTAGGAAAATGTAGTGTAACAACTTCGTGATATCTAATATCAACTGCATTGCACTACTATGTGTATTTATGATTATATCTGTAATTGAATTAATAATAACAAATAACATCATTTTCTAACACTATGATTAAGTATCGTTCTGTCATTTATTATTACCAACTGCACACATAATACATATTACAAATTGTTATGACAATAACGATTACAACATTTACGATATATGTTGTTTTCAGTAAAACTGAATGTAAAGACAATTGGCTTAAATGGATATGAACATGTGATGATTGGACCTTGGAATCAAGTATGGCGTGTCTGTCGAGCATCGACTTGCTTGTAATTAAGCCTTTCGACTACAATTGTTTGCTTGGATTGTTGAACATACCAAGAAGTCTATTTTTGTAACTTACAATTTTGGGTATCTAATCCCAAACATGCACCTTCTCAAAACTATTGAGTCTTTAGTCTCAAAACTATATACAACAATTTATAACAAAATATCATTAAGAGCGTTTCTGGTAAGTAATTTTTTATTAATTGCACTTGAATATTTTAATTTGTTGTTCTTAGAGAAATTTATCTTATTTTATTTAATTGTACATTGACATTTCTTTTATAAAATAGATTAAATATGAATGTAATAATAGATTAGTATTACAATGCTTGATCATTTCATTATGGTTTACCAAAAACATTAACGGCTTTAATTTCCTGCAAGACGATTTAATTAAACTTATAGTTATTGCTTGAAAATCATTTTCTGTTTGTACTTGCTGAAAAAATTCATAAAATTATACGTTGAAGAAATTTCTTTTAGTATTAAGTAAATTTCGGTATCAGATTATTTCAATATTATATTTTGGGTTGCTCGAAATAAAAAAATTATGAAGTTAATAGTTTGTATATAAAGATTTTTACGGTATGAAAGTATTATTTTTTTTGTCTTCAGAAAGGAAATCTGGTCAAATTAATATTGGTTTATGTCCATGACTTTTTTGAAAAATGTGTGAGATAGGGTAACACTTTATTAACTGGTATAACTATTTTGTTGCCGTAGAAGTTCAATTAATACAGTTATATTTATTAGACTGGTTAATTAGCTGTAAGTGGAATCGTCACTGTCGGAAACCATGGAGTGTCCAATTTGTCTAACAGTTCCTGTTCCCCCAATTTATCAGTGTGCAAATGGCCACATTGTCTGCTCGGATTGTTTAAGGAAAATTACAACATGTGGGGTATGCAGGGAGCGACTTCCAGGGAAGCCTATTCGATCTCTAGTAGCGGAACAATTGGCGGAAACAATCACAAAACTAAGCATTTCAAAATCAAGAGAAAGGTATTTGGAAAATTTATTTTGTTTTATAAATATTTCCTCAAAATTTAATAAAAGTTTATTTATACATTTCTCGGTACCAAATTTGTTTTTTTGTCCTAACATTCCTTTAATAATTATAATGTATAATTATTTCCCTGATTTATACAGACTGACAAGCTATTGCAATTTGCCAGGATTGAATGAGTTCCTAGATTGTAAAAAAAGCATTCGCAGAGATGAATTTGGAGACCACATGAAACAACATGGGATAAATGGAGTGAAGGGTACCAGTGGAGATGTCATACAAGAATTGGGAGATTTCTCAAGCCCACAGATTTGGTTTCCTGTATATTTCGAGGCTCATGACGAAATATTTTTTCTAATGAGTGAAACTCAGATGGATTGTAGCCATAGCTCCAGTTTATTGGTGTCTTGGAAATGTGGAATAGTGGGAGATTCATTGACAGCAAAAGAATTTTGTCTTCAACTTTGCCTGACAAATAAGGATAAGGTACTGTATATCTACATGACATTTTTTAAACATGACATATAATCACAAGAAGTACTAGTATATACTTGCAATTTTGAATGATATACAAAATTTGGCAATGAGACAGCATCTACTTAATCGTGGAAGCTTTTAGGCTAAGTAGCTTCAATTCTAATTGAAATTAATTTTGCACTGCACTAAGACTTAGTTTTTTAAAGTAAATTCATGCACTGACATTTTTAAAAACAGTAAGAATTACGTAATCCATAAAGCAATAATACTTTTGCCCTATAGTTTATGATGGTTATTTTAACTTTTCATTTTTTAGGAAATCAAAAATCTGTTTGATTGTCCCATCACTGGCATTGAAAGCCAAGACGATTGTGTCGGTTCACAGGTTTTTCTACCTTTGGCACAATTAGAGCAATTTGGAAAATACAACGAGGGAAATAAGCTTGAATGGACCATTAGTGTTCAGATAGGGAAGAAATCCGAAAATACAGATGGATTTCAAAAGTTTAAACCTATATGGTATATAGCAAAGCAAAAAGTGAAAACTTCTTCCCTTCCACTCAAAATAAAACATTTAATCCACCCATTGAATATTATTAGTAAGAAAAGTTCTTTTGTTTCATTTTATTGAGCTATTTTATTATACATAATGTTGTGTTATTCCAATCTGATCGTTTTGCATTTGGTTTTTAAGGAAGTTCAAAGTCGGGGAATATAAAAGTGTTTATGGACTTGGCTTACGACAACGAATTGATCGGAAGGCTTGTAATCGAATTAAGAAATGACATCTTGCCTTTTACGTCTGAGAATTTTCGATCTCTCTGCACTGGAGAAAAAGGATTTGGCTACAAAGGATCTTGCTTTTTCCGGATTAACGTGAATAATTATATTATGGGAGGAGATATCACAAAAGAAGATGGCACAGGAGGAATAAGTATTTACGGGGACACATTCAAAAATGAAAACTTTTCACTTAAACACTCTGAAAAGGGAATTATATCAATGTACAACGGCAAGGGGAATATTAATGCTAATGGCTCTGTTTTCATGATCACGTTAAAAGAACAACCTGGCTGGGATGGTGAATACGTAGCGTTTGGGAAAGTAGTAGATGGAATGGAAGTCTTGGATGAACTTGAAAAGCTCGAAATTTTTTTTGATGGACAATATACTCGAAACAAAAAAACAACCATACAAAGTTGTGGTCAATGTGTAAGAGATCCTATCCCTCTGAAAATGGCGTAAATATATGGAGAATAGTTTTTCACCACTATTTCATATTATTTAAATTTGCTATATGTTATGGTACCATGTACTATTACCTCTGTTATTTTCAATTATTAAGGTCAGAGTATATTTTTTGAAACCATTTACCTGTGTCGCGGTGTTGGTATAATGTGAGACTTGGAAGTCTCGAGGATAGGCTAGGCTTGTTGATTGTGTAAGAAGGTAATAAGCTCGTGCTTAGCTCAGTTGGAAGAGCATCGGTCGCGTTAACCGGGAAGGGCGGGGGTTCGAGTCCCTCAGCCGGGCTTTACTTTTTACACATCAACTCGACATGGTGGAGATGGGTTTTCGGTCCCCGTATTTTCTCATAGGAGGAGCGGGTGAGTGCGTGGAAGCACTCTGAATAAAAATGGGAAGTTGTCGCGGTGTTGGTATAATGTGAGACTTGGAAGTCTCGAGGATAGGCTAGGCTTGTTGATTGTGTAAGAAGGTAATAAGCTCGTGCTTAGCTCAGTTGGAAGAGCATCGGTCGCGTTAACCGGGAAGGGCGGGGGTTCGAGTCCCTCAGCCGGGCTTTACTTTTTACACATCAACTCGACACCTGTCTCAGCCACAAGTGGGGATGTTGCTAGGTAACTAGCAAAAATTGTCATAGAGGGTAAATGCAATCCCGATTTTATGCGAAATTCATGCTCTTTTCAAGAGAATCCCTAAGGATCTGAGACCATTGGTCCTACACCCATACATTAAATGTAAAAAAGATTCGTCGAAACCTATCCTATGCAGGAGATATTGAAAATTTCACATTTTTGTCTTATGCTTCAAGATATTATTGTTATATCTTTAAGCAGAAGACAAAAATGTGAAATTTTCAATATGTCCTGCATAGAATAGGTTTCGACTAATCTTTTTTACATTTAATGTATGGGTGTAGGACCAAAGGTCTCAGATCCTAAGGGATTTCTCCTAAAAAAAGTTTATGTGTAATTTAAATTTCAGTCCGTAACTAGGAACCCGGACTTTAAAGGGTCGGAACGATTTGAGTTTCTCGTAGAACAAATTTATGTTAGGTTGGGCTTAGACGTTATTTGACATTTCTAAATCTGTCTCCTGGGCATAGAAAAGTAGGACATTGTATTGTTGAGTCCTTATCTTACCCTTAAATACAGCCGTGTCACTCACTGCTTATTGTACGTAGTATTATTGTATGAAGGGTAATCAGCTTTCTTGTCAAAGCCAAAACATTTTCATAATGTGTGATTCATAGGCAAACGTAGCTTAAGCACTAATATAATATGATACCCCTTGTGTGTCATGTATCTGTAGTTGAATTAATAATAAAATTTGTTTTGTGACATCCAAATGTATTATCTACCCATTCTTCTCGAGAAATAACATAATCACTTGACGTGACTGTATAAATAAGTAGCGATTGTAATCCCAAGCATGCTTGTACTTGTTGAGTCACAAGATTCAGCTTTCCTTCGAACTCAAGAATTGTGTTAAATATAATAATATTGTTATATAATAGAATAAAAAATGTCAATAAGTACAAATACAAACAGATATGTACACTTTAGGCAGTTATATGATATTAAAGCTATACAAAATAATAAATCGTGTATGTAAGATATTATGAACTTTGTCCATGGAAATGTACTACAAACACTTGGTGATATCTTTGCACTATGTGTATTTATGATTATATCTTTAGTTGAATTCATAATAATAAATAAAATAATTTTCTAAAATTATGAAAAATTATTATTCTACATTTATTTTTGAAACAGAACCGTTTCCAAGTGCATACTGAATACACATAGAAGATTTTGAAGTTCAATTTGATTGGCTTTATTGTTCCTGTATTATATACAAATTGTTATAATAACAATGATTGTAGCTTTAGGGTAAATTATTTTCAATAAAATGTAAATTGAATGTAAAGACTAAATAGATATGAACATGCGATAGTTGGACTTTGGATTCAAGTGGCGTGTTTGTCGAGTAAATAGAAATAGGATTTATACTTTTCTACTACTACAAAAGGTGGATTATTGAACATACCAAGAAAACTATTTTTGTAACTTACAATTTTGGGTATATAGTAGTTCTGTCTGACAATCAGTTTGGCTCTTTGGATAAGTAGCATTCATGTAATCCCAAGCATTCACCTCCTCGTGACTTTTGAGTATTAAATCCTGTATAAGGGTACAAAAGTTGTCACAAACTACGGAAAGTTCTCATTTATACTCTGTTCACCAAATGAAGTATTTCAGTTAATTTTCTGCTGATTTTCAAGACAATGCCCAATATCGTGCGTTATCTGTGCTTATAAAGCATTTATACTGTTAATTACAAAACTACAACAGTCTATTACATTAAATATCATAAAGAGCGACTGGTTGTTGGTAAGTAATTTTTTATTGATTAAACTTGAGTATTTTAAATTATTGTCTGTGAAACAATGAAACAATTTATCTTAATTCGTTAAATTGTCCATTGATATTTATTTTTTTAAATGAGTAAATATCACTACGTTGCACTAATACGTTAATCAATATCTTGTGTTTTTTCAAAAAGAATTAAAGGCTGTACGATATTTTAAGATTAAGATAATTTAGTCAAACTTCGTTATTGCCTATCGTTTTCTGGTTAAAATGAATTGCAGTTGATGAAAAAGAATTCATAAAATGAAACGTTGAGAAAAGTTCTCTTGGTTTTAAATAAATATCGATATAATACGATTATTTCAACATAATATGTTCGAAATTTTAAAATTAGGAAGTTACTAGCATTCTACAAATTATGGATGATTTTATGTCTCCAGAAAAGTGTCTGATCAAATTAATATTGGTTTATATCAATGAATTTCGGATGAAAAATCATTAAAAAATGTAATTATGCAAAAATTTGTAATCAATTTGTTAATTTTTTACACTAAAACTAATTTAACTATGGCGAATTTATATTTGATTTTCTATTCTCAATTCTAGGGTTCCATTCACAAACTTCACCTGGCCAAATCAACTGCCACTGTGCTACTCTTGAATAATTATCTCTAGATCCTGTTTTTAAATCATTGTCGTGAAACTACTGTACAACCCATTGACTGACGTCGGATTCGAATGAAAAGAAATTCAAACAAAATTAAACACGAGCTGTTATTATGAGTAAGTAAATATTTATTTCCAAATTTCCACGAGGGTCAATTTATTTACTTTTTTCACTTTTTCATTAAAATAAAATTGATACCTACTAAACTGAAATTACCTTTTCTGCATTTTTCCTTTAACTCATAATGGTTGTTGACGATTAATGAATACAGAAGGTAAAATGTGGAAATAAAATAAGCACCTATGGCCAATTTTTGCTCAGGTTTTGACTACAGTCCCAAAAATAGCTTTATGTTTATTTAAGTTATTATCCTTAAAGTTTTATGTAACAAATAAGTCACTACAACTGATTTGGAATTTCAGTAACCCTTATTCACAAAAACCCACCATTGAAATCAATCAGTTGTTTGCAGGGTTTTGAGTTTTGACAGAAACAATTTAATAGAGCTATGATATTCGTTACTATCGTTACCTAAAATTTAGGAGTTTGATTTTCAAATAGACGTAGAGATGTAATTCTAAATAATTGTTTCTGAGAAAAATTCGGTGGTTGTATTTCATAATCTTAAAATTTTGATTGACTTTTGAACGCGTCAAACTTAGTAGTGAGGAACTTTTGTGAAATTTTACTTGTTTCAAAAAAGTCTTGAGTGGCACAATGTATTTGATATTATATTTTATCCATCTGCTGCGTTAGACCAAAATGTATTAATAAATTAATGGATGTCGATGTCACTCATATTACGCTTTTGTCAAACTGAACAAAATAACTGGACATTGTGGACATGGTGTTCTGTTTTGACTTTTTGTCAGTAGCCACCAATTACTCTCATCTATTTCTGAAGTATTGTAGAATATTTTTGATATAAACAAAAACGAATATACTATAAAGAATCAAAATATAACCTAAGCAAGCAACACATTAATAAATTTTCTGAATTTACAGCTCTGAATAATGAACTGCAAAGTTTGTTGCAAAATTTATCTGACGACTGGGAAAAGGAGACACCAGAAAATCAAAAATTGCTGCTGTCGTTGAACCGTAAAGAAAAGATTTCCAATTTTCTGAGAGAAATTCAAGCATTCGTGGACAAGGACTCCAGAGACAACAACACCGAAGGATATAGAACCTATAGGGATGACAGTAAACATGTAGCCTGCTTTGGAGCTACAGGGACTGCTAAAAGTACATTTATTAATAATTTAATTGGCAACGAGTTGGAGTGTATCAGACTTGGTCGTAATGGTCAAACGATTCAAATTAGGGTGAATAGTACAGGTAATGAAATTGCAGCTATTGGTAACAGCGACGATTCCCAAACGGTGACAATTACACCTTATTATAATGAAAGGGAGAATATCGTGTATTGGGATTTTCCTGGTTTTTTTGACACTCAAGGAGATATGCAGCGAATTCGAAATGCATTCTTAATGAAAAGATTTAGTGAGATGGTTCCAATTGCAAAGATTATTTTATTTGTAGATATTTCTGCTATCAGTTCTTCTCGAGGAGTTTCTTTCATTAGTTTCATTGACATGTTAACAGCTGTTTGCCCTCCTGAATTCCTTCAGGAGAATTTGGCTCTGCTTATTACTAAAGTAGACCCATTTGAGTCAGATGATGAAAGAGAGGAGGAAAAACACGAGTTTGTGCAAAGATTTGCATATTATAGCGACCAAGGAAGAAGCAGATCAGGTATTTTGAGAATACTAGGAAATGATAATATGGTAGATAAACTAGCGTTCTTTGAAAAACCAAAAAGGACAGGAATCCTACCTCAGGAAATGTTCTCCGATTTGGTATCTACGTTGCAGAACATTCGATATTCTGCAATAAGTTTTAAGTTGAGTGTTGATAGCGACACTTTTAAACGACTTGCTAATATTGCAACAATGTTGAATAAATTTGCAAAAGAAATTATGGCAGATGCAGAACAGGCTAAAGCCATTCAAGTGAAAGCTGCCGTAGCAGATGAAAGTTTTACAAAAGACAAATTAAAAGAAATTGGACCATTTTCTATATTCTATAACAAAGACATATTTATCGAAAGGTTTCAAAGTTCTTTCTGCTCATCTGCCATGGAAAATTCTTTGGCCAAACTAAAAGAAATTTTGAAAACGCTCAATTTCTTCAATCAACTAAATCCTAACTTTGAGGCTAACATTTTTAATTGGGCACATCCTTTGACCACATTTAATGACAAGTATAACCAACTTTGTGAACGCCCTGACACTAAAGGTAATGGTGTTAAAAATATTATTAAGGCTGCAATACTGTCTACTTCTTATTTACAAAATATTTTGAAAGATACAAACGTCAAGATTGTGGAGTGTCATTCTCTCGTTTTTGTAGTAGATAGTGATCTAGATCTTCCTGGAGTCACATTGATCATTTTCAGTAAAATTTGGAATATTAAAGGCGAAAGGAAAATAAGTCTAAAAGGTAATAGAAAAAAGGGTATTTTAAATAGCGGCAATTTTTATGGCTATGCTGAGAATGTAAAGGGTGGTAGCATTTTATTAGAGTTAGACGGAGTTGAAGGAGAGGACGGAAAATTTGATTTGACCCATGTTAACGCACAGATAAATGACAAGAGGAATGAAATCGATAAATTGGAAAAGTATTTACAGGCAGTGAATTATTTAAAATCGTATAAAGGGAAAAATTTAGAGGAAGAGATAAAACAAGTTACTCAAGTAGAACGCAAGGATCAGAATCATTTAAAAGAAATTATGAGGATGGAATCTGAGCTTGAAAATTATGCCATTGCCAGGGATGATTCAGAAATTGCGCGAGAAAAAAGCGTTTTAGAATGGCGATCCAAACGTTTACGACACAAAATTCAAAGTTCACAGAAAAAGTTAATTTTGGTTAGAAAATTAAACGATCTAATCAAAATTTGCAACAAATATAAAAACATTCCTAAAAAACCCTCATCGAACTCTGCATTATCCGCAAGTGATGAGAATACCAAAGCAAGGTTAGTATCAGGCATTGCAAAAGCACGTGCTGATGTATTTAAAACAGAAAATAAATTTTTTCAATTATTGGCGTCCAATGATAATGACTTGGAAGGACTGCAAAATATTTTGGTCGAGTTAGACACGAATTTGTTTTGCTTGACAAATTTTGTTGAAAATCACAGCACATGGTATTTAGAATGGAAAGAGCATAAAGAGGCAATAGAGAAAAAATATTTTGAAAAGCATACTATTTTGGTTGAAGGTGTAGAGATTGATTTGAGTGCAGGAGATTTGAATGGAATTTTATCAGAAAATGAGGGTACAAAGAGTAAGTTTGAAAAAGGTATTGATGGTGAGATAAAGGCTGAAAACAAATTGTTGGCATTTTACAATAAATTGATCCAAGATACAAAGGAGGGTATTAAAAAGCTACGAGAAAAGCAAGAAGAAGTAAAAAGATGCAGTGATGATAAGGCAACTAAAAGGAGAGTTTTATCACATAAAATTGCAAAATTGAAGGAAATGCGTCCATCAGAATTTAGCAGCCTTGAGAAAATATTCCAAAAAATATCTGAAGCTACCCAAGAAAAAAATGCTATAACTGCGGAATATTACTCAATTTTAAGAGTGAAAGACATTTATCTCGGTGATTCAGCCTCTAAAAGCTATTTACCAGAAAAACGTGAATTTTATGGGGACATAAACAAAAAAGAATTCTATGAAAATTGCGTACAGCAGATTCAAAAAATGGAAAATGAGGCGGAACGACTTGGTTGGGTAAAAAATTACATTACGAATAAAATAAACGTGAAATTAATCGATGCTGTAAATAAATGGAACGAATTGGTGTCAACACTCAGAATTAGCGGACAGGCTAAATATGAAGTAGATGTAAATGAAAGTATTGTTAAAGAACAATACGAAAATTCTTGCAAAAAATTGAAGAGTCATCTGCTAAAAGTTATACCTATGGAATATACCAAATATTTTTTGACAGGAAGAGAAGCCATTTTAGATGCATATGCCATTAGCCAGGTTGCATTGAAACAAAATTATCAAGAAAGATTAATAAATGCCCAGGAATATAAAAACAGGATGGACATTACTTTAGAAAATTATGAAAATGTCAAAATCAAGGTTAATGCTGCAAATAAAGTTTATGAATGTTGGAAAAACCAGCAAAAATCTAATTTAAACGTATTTGTACACGAAGTTATTAAGGCTTATGATGAATTAAATCTTAGGGACAAAAAACTTAAACAGGCTCTGGTGGAGGAAGGTGAAATCGTAAAACAATTATTATTAAAGGAGACTAATTTGGTAAAAAGAGTAGAACGAACATGGGGCGATCGGGATTTGAGGGGAAAAATTGCACAAGTGTTTAGATCAATCCTTACTTTCAATGATCAATATCATGAGAGTTACAAACTAAGTGGATCAGAGGGTATTGCGGGAAATGATAGCGGCTTTTGCTACTTAAATAGGAATTGGGACAGTTTTATCACAGTTTCCAATACACCGGGTAAAGGGGGCCAACACGCATGCACTTTGGAAGGAGAATATCTTAACGAGTATTGCTTTGCAGGGGTCAGAGGTATTGATAATCCTACAAACTTTTTGGAAACAGCGGCCAAAGGAATTTTGGCAGCGCCCTTTAAATTCCTGGATGACTTTATATTGGCAGCTGCTCCTAAAGCAGCAGCGAGGGCTACGACTTTAGGGGTTAGTGCTGGATACACTATAGGACTAGGAGCAGTCGCAACACTTGGCTTTGTTGCTACTCCACTTTCGGTATGGATGAATTCTTGTTGGGTTGATGGACCTTATAAAACTTATCCAGGCTACGCTCCAAATGGGAAAATGGCGGATAAGGACGTAGAACTAATAGAGCAATGTGATAATTATGGTGAAAATTTAAAAAATATCTTTTCAGTTGAGATTTTATCATTTTTCTAAATCTTTTCATCTTCTGTAAATTTACTTCCTACCACAAAGTATGAAATCATATAATTGTCCAAGAATTTACAGGGCAGCAGTTGTTATCATAGGGGGCATTTATTCAGTTTTAAAATTTAAAAACTGACTTAATTTAAAATTGATCTACGTACGATTAATTCATGTGTAAGGGAATCATTTATTCTGCCATTATCAAGAAAAATGATATTTTATGAATACAAAACATAGTCTTTATCCTTCACTATTTTACAATTCATTATATCAACTCCAGAAATATTTATGGAACCAATGTTGGTTTATTAATTAATTTTAGGCTGAATATGACTTTTGGGATTTTATTTACTGTACATTTACAATTACTTGAAAAATATTGCTATTGGTTAAACACTATGTACACAATGTACAAGACATTATTAAAAGGTTATAATTAGCTTACAAGAATTAATATTATGGGAATGTTAAATAGTCTGTCTATATTGTATAAATAAAGTTTATTATAATTATTTACATAAAAAATCTTGTTACCTTTTTAGATTGTAAATAGAATTTTATTAAAAATAAATCAGTTTTGTACGATTAAATTATTGCCTACACGAAATTATTTCCTTTTTGTGGTGATTCCAGTACAATTTTCACTCTAAACCTGTTACAGAAGCATTTGCATACTGCACTTTATAAACTTGTAATTAGGGCATCCAGTCCCGGGAAATCAGTCCCGGGAATTCCCGGGAGTCTCGAGACTTATTTCCCGAGACTGGCTGTATCAGTCTCGGGAAATTCTCGAAAAATTAAACATTTTATGGAGCAATATTTTTTATAAAAATTGGTTTTAAAAATTTTTACGTTGCAAATTATTTGTATGTGGGCGTGAAAGATATTATTAGTAACTATTGTTTCTACTCCCAATATTATTTTAATTTATTATTTCTCAAACATTTATTAAAATATTTAATTACATGTTAACACATTTCTCCATATAAGTTTATTTACTAAACGAGAGAGCTGTTCCGTTCCATCAAATTATAGATTTACCTAGCCAGTCAACTTCAAATCTTACAGGCAATCTTACTTTTAGCAACCTAAAATGGCTTAAAAGCACTGTAAAAATTTAAAATAGACTCCCAAATATCCCATGTCTTTGAAATCGAAATAATAGAGACTATCACGTAGGCCATCCCGGACAATGAAATCTTAGTTGAAATCAACAAGTCTAAGATTACAGGAATAGAATTCTTAAAAGCAAAAGGAATGATCACAGTCTTCGCTATCGCTATTAATTTAAATATTTACTTAACATTTAGTTCTAGAAGAGCATAAACATTACATTATTGGCATTTCAACCAGTAATCATGGGGCTTATCCTATCCACACGAAGAAACTAACACAACTAATAAACATCTAACACTCGGCAAATAGTATA
This sequence comes from Tomocerus qinae, assembly GCA_020055645.1. Lineage (NCBI taxonomy): Eukaryota > Metazoa > Arthropoda > Collembola > Entomobryomorpha > Tomoceridae > Tomocerus > Tomocerus qinae. The sequence goes on along the minus strand of CM034546.1, from coordinate 43,881,245 downwards.
AGTTAGTCGCCGTCGGTTGTAGCGTATTTAGGATGCGCCTAGTCATGGTTCTTAAATGTCAATTAGAATATACAACACGCCATCAGAACCAGCTTGATAAGTGATACTTTTTTTTATTTTTTGAATAAATTCAAAGGTATAAATTGAAATTCATTGCAGTTAGGGCAAGTTATATTATAATATTTTAATATTGGTATAAGTATTTTAATCCAAGTTTTTCTGCCGGCATTAAAAAATTAAATATTCATCCTTTTTAAATAAAAATTTGGAAATTTTTAGTGCTATAGGTAGGTATGCTTCAGTCTCGGGAATTTCCCGGGAAATTCCCGAGAAGTCTCATTTCCCGGGACTGGCCAAAGCTACCCGAGACTGGATGCCCTACTTGTAATATTACATCTTATACCTTATATTATGTCGGTAAAAATGTTTATTAATTAATGACACATTTAGAAGAAGTTCATTTCATTACAAAATTAGAATTAGCAATGAATGACAACATTTCTTGGTATTATTGAAGCTCAATTCATATAAAGCTGATTAAAGTTTCTGTGGTTTGAAATTACATCGACACACTAATGGACATGAAACAAAATTAAAATTTTGAAAGCCAAAGTTAGATTAGAGAAATACATACACATTTGCTCGTTTGTATACCGCAAATAACAATTTTGTGACTTTTATGTAGGAACAAGAACGACGAAACACATTTTAAGTCCCATCTTGTCTCTGATATTTGAATTAAATCCTTCAGTTATTATTTAAAATCTGACATAAGTTAAATTCAAAAGATTTACTTTTTTAGAATGAAATGTCAATGGCGTTTAACAAATCACGTTTGGTTTCTGGTATTCAATCTTCTCTTTCACATAATATAATTTATTATATAATGAGAGAGTTTTTGAGAATATAATATATTTTTTTGTGCGTTAGATGTTTTGTAAAAAATTAAGTTTATGTCTGTATTAAGTATTAGGACTATGAAACAGTTCTTTAATGCGACGTTAAAAATATGTCAGGCAAGGTAGATTCAGGTTGGCATTTACTTATTTATACCTACCTATATCTAATTATCTATTTGTTAAACGTTTCATAATATTATGCTTAGTTGTGTATAGTTACATGAAGAAGACTGTGAGAATTGAGTTAGTAGAAACATACCCATTTTCTTATTTGGTAGCGCCGACTTAAAAATACTATTAAAAGGACGCTATCGTTAATAGGTTTGGAGCTTTAGCTTTGGTCCTTTTTAGGTACTCAACCGACCTCGCGGACCTTGATCAAAGCACATAACATGGAATCGTTTTCGTGAAGTCTATTTTTGTGATTTGAATTTGTATAAGACTTAGGATTACATTTATCCTTTGGCTTATACACCCTAAAGGTACAAAAACAGATACATATATGTATAAGGATACAATTTTATGTGATGTGAAATAAGCCCTGTGGGGAAGCGGGCATAAGTAAAGAAATTGAATTATTCAACCCCTCAAGCATCATCTTGCTAGTCTCACTTCATCACTTTTAAGTAAAGAATTTCAGAAGTTTCTCACTTTCTGTGTATACCGAATACACAACATTTCACTTGTGAACAACTATTAACTACGTCATTGAAAACTCATCAAATTACAATTACATACAAGTTTTTATTTAAACCTCACTGATACAAGACACAGCCTGTGTAATCAAGTTATTCCGGTACCGAGTTGAATTTCTCTGAAAATTGAATACTACTTTATTTCAGTTAAATATATTATTTATTTTCAAAGGAATTTCTCATAGAAAATAATTAAAATTTTAATTTACAGACAATGGAATTATCTCGGAAGGATACTTTAGAGTGTCTAAATTGTTTTAAATCTATTACTCCACCAATTTATCGGTGCACAAGAACAAAAGGACATTTTCTCTGTTCGAATTCCGGTTGCTTACAATTTACAAAATGTTTTTTGTGCAATGGATCGCTACAACTAGCCGAATCTATGGAAAAATTAGAAATTTCAAAGTATGGAGAAAGCAAGAAGAGGTACGCAAATTTTTGAAATATCAACCATATACTTAGTTTTTTAATTGCATAGCGTTTTTTAAACAATTTATTTGTATTTTTAATAGCTTATTTTTATTTATGTAGGTCTGCCAACTTTTGCATTTTGCTCGGATTGAAAGAGTTTCAGGGCTGTGGAGACAATATCCCTACTAGAAATCATATTGTGGCTCACATGATTGAACATGGGTTAAATGGGGTCAATGGTGACAAGGCAATTATCATTCAAGAATTGGAGGACTTCACAAACCCACATAATTGGTTACCCGTTTATTTTGAGGCTCATGATGAAACGTTTTTTCTTTTGAGTGGCACGAAGAAGGATTGTTATCATGATTCAAGTCTAATTGTATCTTGGAGATGTGTAATGATCGGGAATGCATTAGCAGCCAAACAGTTTTGCCTTCAGCTTTCTGTGACCAACATTGAAAAGGTAATGTCTTTCACACTTTCATATATCATCCAAATAAAATCTATTTCAATGATAGCTCATTAACTGCAAGGGCATATTTTTAGTTGGATAAAAAGCGTCTCTTAAATACATCCATTTTTCGCAGTTCTGATTAAACGATGGAGATAATGTCATATTTGTAAGAGGACAAAGCAAAGCCTAAATTTCCAAATTCGGTCGTTATAACAAGAAATGTTTTTAAATTTACATTTTCAGGACGTCAAGATTAGGTTCAACTGTCCAGTCTTTGACATAGCAAACTGTAAAGATTCTGCCAATTCCCAAGTTTTCCTACCCTTGAGCCAATTAAAACAATTTGGAAAATACAATGGGGAAAATAAACTCGAATGGACCATCAACGTTAAAATTGGAAAAAAGACAGAAAAAGCTTTTCAACAGTTAGAAGCTACAGCCATTCCAAAAGTGAAAGCTACTTCTGCAGAGCATAAAACAGTCGAACAGTCTTCAAGTCTCCCATTCAGTATTCTAAGTAAGAAACTCACAAACAATTGATATATCTTTGGATTTGTGTTATTATTCTGGTCATGATTACTATTTTTTTGATTATTTGAAGAGAGTTCAAGATCGAGAAACACAAAAGTATTCATGGACTTGGCGTACAATAATGAATTCCTTGGAAGACTTGTAATCCAATTAAGATTCGATGTCGTTCCATTCACAGCTGAGAATTTTCGGTGTCTCTGCACTGGAGAAAAAGGATTTGGCTACAAAGGAACTTGTTTCCACTTTATTCATCGGCAGAATTATATGATAGGAGGAGATGTCACAAAAGATGATGGAACAGGAGGAAAGAGTATTTATGGAGACACATTTAAGAAAGAAAATTTTTTACTGAAGCACTCTGAAAGAGGAATTTTGTCGATGCACAATCGTGGAGAGAATACTAATGGCTCTGTGTTCATTATCACGTTAAAAGAACAACCTGGCTGGGATGGGACAAATGTAGTTTTTGGTAAAGTGGTAAAGGGTATGAATGTTTTGGATGATCTTGAAAGGCTCGTAATGTTTTTCGACGGACAATATACAAGGAGCAAAAAAACAATCATACAAAATTGTGGCCAATGTGAGTGATGAATAGACAATTTGAGTCTCCGTTCCATAAATAGAACAATTTACTAAATTACGTCCCAGCTGCTTAGTTTGGTTGGACTGATGAGCCCGTTGTATAGGCATTTATTTGCTTAATTATTATTTTAAATTTAATTAAAATTATATTATCCATTTTTATTATTATTCTATGTTTACAATAATTAGCACTAATCATATTACATAATATTATATAGCATTTACTTAATTACCATCATCGTACATTATGGATGGCTTCTTACTTTTTTCAGTATAGTTCATAAGATATATATTTAGCGATTTTAAACAATTATTATTATTATTATTATGTTTATTCAACAAGATCATTGTGCTCGAGGATGTAATGAGCTCCGATACAAACTTACTATAAAATGTAAGGATAGGGAAATTGAGATATGACATTAGAAGCAATAAACAGTACAGAAATTTTGTTTTGTTATTGAAATTATGTTTTGAACATTGTAACATGGCTAGTCTATTGTTGTAAAATAAATTTAAGCTACTTAAAATTTATACCGTCATAAAGTTATATTTACTATTTTTAATTTACCTTAAATTATTTTAAAATATAATGTCTAAATTTATCACTGGTTTATTTTGCTAAAAATAAAGTTTGGAAGTTGTAAAGGGTATTGCATTTTAAAAGACAAAAATAACATTGGATTTTGTATTAATTTGGGAATTCTAGTAGCCTATGAAGCATTGAATCAGTGAATTGATTGAACTATTATAAAAGGCTAACTCCCATAGGAAATTACGTACCTAATTGAATATGGGTATATTAAAACTGCTTCAAAATGGTAATGAGTAGTGTAAGTGTAGTGTTTAAGTATTAATTTTTATTGTATAGTTTTAACCTCCCCCGTTTTACAATGAACTTCTAAAGAATTTTGATCTTGCTGTCGTTATTCTTGTGGAGATCAGAAATTATCATTTACTGTGGAAAGTTAAGGAGAATGGGTAATTAAAAAATGCAGAAACCAGGAGCCAGAAGCGCTGACACAAAAATTGAAACAAGAAGTGCTTATGAAATAATCATGTGATGGAGAGACTGTAGCAGTCTAGATTACATTCTCGGTAAAATAAATTATTACAATTTTGTCCAACTACGACAGGGCATGAAAAACCCAAAAACCCGGGTTTTTGGGTTATTGGGTTTTTGGGTGGGTTTTTGGGTAGCAAACAGCAAAAACCCAGGGTTTTTGCTCAAAAACCCAAAAACCCGGGTTTTTGGGTTGGGTTTTTCCTAACGAAAAGCAAAAACCCATGGGTTTTTCATGCCCTGAACTGCGAGGATGCTTAAACTATGGACTAAAAGCAACACAATTTAACAGATCAGCAAAGATTAGCAAGAAATAAATATAAGACATAACATAACGATGGACTCTGCTCCCAACCTAATCGTCAAGTCAAATGTTACATTTCCCAACCTCATATACATTTACATAATAATATATAAATGTCATACTACTCAATTTGATGCAAAGCAAACTCAATTTCATGATAAACAGGGCCGTAACCAGAAACGGCTGCGAATTAACGTGTATGGCACACACAGGAATTTTTGTATGGCAAGAAATTTCATCGAACAGTCGTACATTTGTATGGTACGTTATAAAAAACCGAAGGGTATGGTATGGAAAGTAAAGGACCTACGTATGGTACTAAGACAAAATTGTGGCTTTGATGAGAGTACTACAGGTAATAATACTATATACCTGATAGTATAAGTAATAAGAGTACTATAATAGTAAGTAATGGGGAGGGTAGCTACTACAACGACGAAATAGTGACTATAGAAATGCAAATAAAAATGTAGATAATAAGAGAAAGGCAAGTTAATGTTCTTTTATCTACTAATTGTAATGAAGATATTAGCTGCATGTCTGTAGGGATACATTTATCTGTTTGGTTTTAGTATGACAGTCAGCATTTGGGTTGCTCACAACTCCACATTCAAAATGGGTGGGTCAAATGTTGAAAGTTTAGAATATCTAACTGACAGTGATAGTAGTGACAGTGACGTGTCGGACAAAGAAAATACTATCAAAAGGCTTCAAAAATGGACTGAAATTGTTGTTGGAGTTGACGAATTAAATTTATGGCAGTTCCTGAAACATATTATTTGTAAGCATGTTATTGGAATCGCCAGTCGCCAGGTTAAAAGGTAACAAAGAGATTATATCAGAGACAGCCAAGGCCATACCTATCGGACAGCGAAGAAAACCAGGTCGGCCAAAGAAACTGACACGAGTTTTAAAACGACAATAACTTTACCTTTACCATACCTATAATTTATTTCATTGTTGACATTGCCTAACTTTATTTTACCTGTTCACCACAAATTCTTTACGTTAGTTAAAGTAAAAATTCTTTACGTTAGTTAAAGTAATTAATAGTACCTAAAATGACTAAATATTGCAATTAATTTTTTCTCATATTTTCAAAATTACACAAATAAATATGATGTACTTACAATGAGACTAAATATTAACATTATAAAAGCCACAATTTTGTCTTAGTACCATACATAGGCCCTTTACTTTCCATACCATACCCTTCGGTTTTTATAACGTACCATACAAATGTACGACTGTTCGATGAAATTTCTTGCCATACAAAGATTCCTGTGTGTGCCATACAAATTCCTATTTTCCCACCAGAAACCATTATTGAAAGGGCACTGCGTGCGAAATGTTTTTGCTTTTTGGGACATATAATATTATCTTTATTTTACTCGATTTCGGGTGAAGGTGTCCCATATTCCCCTGCATAGTTACAGCTTTTGTCTGTCTGGAAAACTTGTTACGAACGCAAAGGCCAAAGACAATATTATTGCCTTGAATAAAATCAAGGTTATAGCATCTTCAAACATGCTATAACATATCCATGTGGTATTTATATATAGTGTAGATACAGTGCGAGTACTAAATACGGAACACGATGTGTGGTTGTATATTTTGCTTATGTATACTTTTCTGTAGTTGATTGAATATACTCCACCATGTATAATCTTTTTTAGCAACATGCTTGCATCAATTTTGTCGCGAAAAAGACGTTGCATTGTGGTATGAGATCATCATATTCGTGAAACTAAGCAGAACAACCTCACATCACTGCATTCGTAAATCTACACGAAAGAAAGACTTATCTTATAGAAATGTCAGAGATTTCTCATTTCCTTTCTGTCCATTCTGCACAAAGCTTTACAATTGTGCTACATACAATCATAAATTAAAACTTCTGATATATAAAAAAGGTTAAGTTTTTCGTTCACTGTTTTCTTCTGGAGCAAGACTAATTGGAAGTTTGTTTTATGTATTAAATTAGGCACAAACGAATAATATCTACTGGTAAATACAAAAATTTAAGCATGTTTTTCGAATATTCTAATTTGAAGTTCAATCCTAAGAAAGAGAATAACGAAAAGTTAGTATCAAAGTAATTATTACATTTGTATAAATAAAGGTTTTTGGAAAATAAATGAAGACTAAGTAAGTATAGCAGTATACTATATCCCCCACTATGTACCTTCATTTCTTCAAAACAGGTACGAAACGTATAACATAATAATTTATTTGAATACAGATCGATTATCTTTCAAAAATGTAGATGACGTAGGGTCCTTCAAATTTTTAATAGTGATTTCTTTTGTAATCCATTAATCCGTATATTATTACTATTAATATATAGATATTATGATAACAGAATGTTATCTTGATTTTAAAATTCAGCTACTGACAGAAGATACTACTGATGGGCGTACAGGTCTGTCTAGTGGTCTAAACAGCCGCTTCTCAGGCTGATGTCTGGAGTTCGAATCTCTGGAGCGCCTCAGGTCTATAAGGTAGTAGTCTGGAGCTGGGAGAAGTTGTCATTGCCGTATATTCGTTATTAGCATTGATTTGCCTATCTTAGTGACAATATGATTATCTATCAATGCCCTGTCTGTAGTGTATGGATTGTTCTGTTGGTCTGTATACGTGCTACGAGTTCTACCTAGCACAAGTCTGGACAATGGGATGCACATGAGGTGATAAGGTGGATTGAAGTAGACTGCTGTAAGTGATTTGTCTGTGGTCACTGGCGGTCGGCTTACATGTTCCGGTCCCTCTCTGACTGCCCACCAGATCGAGTTGCGGGACAGTGTTGAGTCGTTCCGTCTCATGGTTCAGTACTCTTCACTAAGTCTCTTCGTGTAAGTCTGTACACTTAGTAAAGTTGTTCCGGGAGCCACTGCAAGTAAGCCCTCGCGGCTTGAGCGGTAGCATAGCTATACTAATCAATAGTAGTAGCTGTGCTCTCCCCCTAACACACACTGACAGAAGATAAATGTCCATTATATAAACACTGCAACTACTAACAGGGACAACGCGTCAAATTTAATCGGATAAAAAAGACACTAAACAGGAGCTTCAAAAATGGGTAATTCATTTTTAATTCTATTAAGAACCAATTAACTATTTTTCGATAAGGTATATACGCATTACATCAGTAAGAATGTTTTTCATTCTTAAATTCTTTTCTAATAATTTCTGTTGTCGTTTAGGGACGGATATTTTAACTGATATGAGTGATATTATATGTGTTCTTAGAAAGACAACAAGATAAACGATAAATGTGTTTTATTATATCATCATTAGGTAAAGAAGATGGATTTGTCTAGCATTACTAAAACAAATATTTATTGATATATTTTCAGAATTAACAGATCCGAATAAAGAATTGCAATCTTTTTTGGAAAATTTGTCTGACAACTGGGAAAAGGATCCACAACAAAATCAAGATTCACAGCTTTCATCAGATCTGAAAGATAATATTTCCAAATTTCTTCCACGATTTCAAAATTTTGAGGACAAGATCACAAAAGAGTATAGCACCGACAGGCATCAAACATTTAGGGAGGACACTAAACATGTTCTTTGCTTAGGGCCAACAGGAACCGGTAAAAGTACAGTTATAAATCATTTAATTGGCAACGAGTTGGAGTGTATGAAGCTTGGTCGTCATGGCCGAACATTTAAAATTAGGGTTGCCAATACAGGTAATCAAATTGCAATTATTGGTAATAGCGACGATTCGCAAACGGTAACAATTACACCTTATTATAATGTAAAGGAGAATATCGTATATTGGGATTTTCCTGGTTTTTTTGACACTCAAGGAGATATACAACGAATTCAAAATGCATACCTAATGAAAAAATTCAGCGAGTCTGTCCAAATTGCCAAGATTGTTTTATTTGTCGATATTTCTGCAATCAATTCTTCACGAGGAGTTTCGTTCATTAGTTTCATTGACATTTTAACATCCGTTTGCCCTCCGGAATTGGTTCAGGATAATTTGGTCCTTCTTATTACAAAAACGGACTCATTTGAATCAGATGATGACAGAGAAGAAGTAAAGTGTGAGTTTGTTCAAAAATTTGCTTATTATAACGAACAGAGAAAAAGTAAATCAAGTATTTTAAATATCCTGGGAAGAGATGGTATGGTAGATAAACTCGCGTTTTTTGAAAAGCCAACAAGGATAGGTATCTTACCAAAGGAGATGTTCTCCGATTTGGTATTCAGATTGCAGCAAATTCAATACTCTTTGATAAGTTTTAAGCTGAGTGTTGTTTTTAAGCTGACAGCGACACTTTTAAACGGCTTGCTAATATTGCAAAAATCTTGAATAAATATGCAACAGAAATTACCACAGGAGCAGCAAATGCCAAATCTACTGAAGTAGCAACTGCCGTAGCAGATGAAAGCTTTACACGAGACAGCTTAAATGAAATTAAGCCATTTTCTATTTCTAACGACAAAAGAACATTCATTGAAAATTTTCAAAGTTCTTTTGGTTCATCATCTGGAATGGAAAATTCTTTGGATATACTGAAAAATATTCTGAAAACACTGAATTTTTTTAATCAATTAAATTGTAACACTGAGGCCGACATTGTTAACTGGGCTAATCCTTTGACCGTATTTAATGACAAGTATAAACAACTTTGTGAACGCCCTGATATTACAAATGACGGCGTTAAAACCATTAATGCTGCTATACTGTCTGCTTCTTATTTGCAAGACCTTCTGCAAAATAGTAATGACAAGATTGTAGAGTGTCATTCTCTGGTTTTAGTAGTAGATAGGGATATAAATCTTCCTGGGGTAACGTTGTCCATGTTCAGCAAAATTTGGAATATAAAAGGCGAAAGGAAAATAAGTCTAAAGGGTCAAAGAGACAATGGGATCTTAAATAGTGGCAATTTTTATGGATACGCTGAGGAGGTAAAGGGAGGTAGCATTTTAATTGAATTAGACGGAGTTGATGGAGAGGATGGGAAATTTGATTTGAATTATGTCCAGTCGATTATTGAAGAAATTGAGAAACAAATAAAAAAATTAGAAAGCTACAAAGAGGTAGTAGAATTGCTGAAAACGTATAAAGATAAAAATCTAGAGGAAGAAATAAACATTTTAAGAGAGAAAGTAAGCCAGCTTGAAAAGGAAATAAGAGTAACTATAGTGCTGGAATCTGCTCTTGAAAATTATGCTATCGCTAGGGATAATGCAACGACTGCAGATGAAAGGGCCCATTTAAAAGATAAATCCAACAAAGAACGTCACGAAATGGAAATTACACAGAAAGAATTAATTTTGGTAGAAAAGTTAAACGAACTTATGAAAATTTGCAACGAACACAAAAATATTTCAAATGAATACTCGCCGAGTCCTGATTCATCCTCAGATGATGAAAATACCAAAGCAAGATTGGTATCAGGCATAGAAAAAGCCCGTGCTGAAATGTCTGAATCAGAACGAACATTTATAGAATTACAGAAAGCTAATGACATTGATTTAGAAGGAATGCAAAACATTTTGACAAAGATAGAAGCAAATTTGTCTTGCTTGACAAATTTTGTTGAAAACCAGAGCACAGGGTATTTAGAATGGAAAGAGCAAAAAGAGTCAGCAGAGAAAAAATATTCTGAAAAGCATACTATTTTAGTTAGAGGTGTAGAAATTGATTTGAGTGCCAAAGATTTGAGTGGGATTTTGACAGAAAGGAAGTCGAACTTTCTTGGGGTGGATGAAAAAAGTGATTTCGAAATATATATACATAGTCAATTAGATGAACAAAAGAAATCGCTGGGTACTTTAAATAAACTGGTGACAGATACTGAGGAAGGTATTAAGAAACTAAAATCACAGCAGGAAGAAGTAAAAAAATGCGAGGGTGATAAGATAGCTAAACAGAATGCTCTATCCAAAGCAAATTTAAAATTGAAGGAAATGCGCCCATTAGAGTTTAGCAGATTTGAGGAAATATTCAATAAAATTTTCCAAGCCACACAAGAGAAAAAAGTTGAAATAGGAAATTATTACGCAATATTAAGGGAAAAGGACATTTATCTCGGTGATTCAGCTTCTAAAAGCTATTTACCAGAAAGACGTGAATTTTATGGGGACATAAACAAAAAAGAGTTTTATGAAAATTGCGTACAGCAGATTCAAAAAATGGAGAATCAGGCGGAACGACTTGATTGGGTTAAAGAGTACATTACCACAAAAATATACGGAAAATTAATCGATGCGGCAGATAAATGGAACGAATTGGTGTCAACGCTGGGGATAAGAGGACAGACTAGATATGAAGTAGATATAGACGAAATTACTGTTCGTGAGCATTACAAAGAGATTTGCGAAAAACTGAAGATTCATTTGCTAAGTAATAATCCCATTGAATTTGGCGAATATTTTTTAACAAACTGTGAAGCCGTTTTAGATAGGTTTGCCGCAGAACTGGTTTCATTGCAAAATAATCATCAAAAAAGATTAGTAAATGCCCAGGAGTACAAAAACAGGATGGACATTACTTTAGGTAATTATGAAAAGATCAAAAGGAAGATTGATGCCTTACACAAAGAATATGAAAACTTGAAAAGCCAATCAATTGGTAATTCAAGCATATTTGCCAAAAGTGTTATTGACGCATATGACGATGTAGTTCTCAGTGAAATTATGCTTGAAGATGCCTTGATGGAGGAAGGTAAAATCGTGAAAGATTTGTTGTTAAAAGAGACTAACTTGGTAAAAAGAGTGCGTCGAACATGGGACGATCGGGATTTGGGAAGCAAAGTCGCACATGCTTTGAAATCAATATTTACTTTCAATGATCAATATTACGAGTGTTATAAATTAAGTGGATCAGAGGGGAGTGCAGGAAACAATAGCGGGTCTTGTTACTTAAATAGGAACTGGGACAATTTTATCAATGTCACCAATATGCCAGGAAAAGGAGGCCAACACGCATGTATACTAGAAGGAACTTATCTTAATGAGTACAGCTTTGCACTTTTCCGACGTCTTGCAAACCATTCAAGTGTAAAAGCTGCAATAAGCACGGGATTGTTAACGGCACATAGTTTGTTGGATGACTTTATATTGGCGGCTATCCCTCAGATAGCAACCAAAGCTGTAGCAGGAGTTGAAATTGGAGCTTTAATTTGGGGAGTCCGCCACAGTGTGGTATATCCTTTCGATCGGGGCCCACTCTATGAAAATGGTGAAAACCATTATAAACTGTGGTAGGGGATGTGAAAATGTGTTAGCATACGATTTTGAGCCAATATAAAAAATGGGGGGCGAGCTACCCCCCTTTGGGGCTATCTCAGCCCCCTGTGGTAGGAATTGTTTGAAACTTAAAAGAAACCTTTCTCACATTTGTTAAAACTTATCTGCAAAGTTTCATGAAAATATTCCCTTTACTTTTTGAAATATTTAACTTCAAAGACAATTTTTTGTCATTTTGGGACCCTTTTTGGACGCATATAACTCGAAAGTTGGTATAGTTTTTGCAGACTTTTTAATTTTTAGCATGCACTCCACATGTCGGTGCATCACTCTGATAAGAAATCTCGGTGGGAACAAGCCGATTTTTTGAGATATAAGGCTCCAAAGTTGAGATAGTATTGGGTATCATTTTTCCGGCGAAACTGTACAGCGGAACCGAAGTACATATGCACTGGAGAACGGTTTCGCCTGAAAAAAGATACCCAATACTCTCTTAGCTGTTGAGCCTTATATCTTAAGAAATCAGCTTGTTCCCACCGAGATTTCTTATCAGAGTGATGCACCGACATGTGGAGTGCATGCTAAAAATTAAAAAGTCTGCAAAAACTATACCAACTTTCGAGTTATATGCGTCCAAAAAGGGCCCCAAAATGACAAAAAATTGTCTTTGAAGTTAAATATTTCAAAAAGTAAAGGGAATATTTTCATGAAACTTTGCAGATAAGTTTTAACAAATGTGAGAAAGGTTTCTTTTAAGTTTCAAACAATTCCTACCACAGGGGGCTGAGATAGCCCCAAAGGGGGGTAGCTCGCCCCCCATTTTTTATATTGGCTCAAAATCGTATGCTAACACATTTTCACATCCCCTACCACAGTTTATAATGGTTTTCACCATTTTCATAGAGTGGGCCCCGATGGAAAGGATATACCACGACAGTCCCTACTATGTTAGCTTGGGGTGCTTCGCTAAATTGTAGCAGCTTTGAATCGTTGTTGGGTTGATGGTCCTTATAAAACATATACTAGTTCCGCTCCAAATGGAATAATGACACCATGCGATGTTAAGTGTACTAACTACTGCGATAATTATGGACGCCATTTGAAAAACCTTTTTTCTGCTGACATTTTATCGTTTTTTTAACCTGAATTTTCGAATCTACATTTATTACGTATTGCTGGTAAATAAATTACTTCTATATAGATAAGCAATAATATCGTCCCTTAAGGATCGAAAAAGCCTGTATCCACTTTCAGATTGGTGGACGAATAAGCCTAAATCCTTTTTTTGTTTGGTGGACGAATAAGCCTATATTATTCAATGTTCGTTTGGTGAGTGCAGGAAATAGCCTCTATCCTCTTGCAGCTTTGCTTGTAAAGTTAAAGGGGCGTATTGATACATAGTTAATATGGGCGGCGGAAATATTGAACTTTTATTCTTCCTTCAACCAGTTCAGTGTTATCCAATATCAAAATACGAATTTGTGTCATTAAAAGTTTTGTTTTTGTCTTATTGTGTAATTAGCTAAAATTTTATAATGCTTATGTACATTCTAGCATGATATATTTCAAGTATCAACATAAAAACAATAAATACTTCATATCGTCAACTTTTTTATTCTTACTGTGCCCCGACAACTTTACGTAAGGCTGTAAGATGACAGAGGCTAATTCCTGCACCAAACGAAAATTGGATATATAGGCTTATTCGTCCACCAAACAAAAAAATGGATTTAGGCTTATTCGTCCACCAAACAAAAAATGGATTTAGGCTTATTCGTCCACCAAACAAAAAATGGATTTAGGCTTATTCGTCCACCAAACAAAAACTGGATTTAGGCTTATTCGTCCACCAAACAAAAAATGGATTTAGGCTTATTCGTCCACCAATATGAAAGTGGATAAAGGCTTTTTCGATCCTTGAGGGACGATATATACATCATCATAATATTATATTAGCTATATATAGTAATTCTATTCATGCAACATTTAGATTAAAAGCAAGTCAACATAATTCATAATAAAAGATATAATTTACGATTTAATTTTAATTGAGCCTTTTATACGATCAACTTGCTATCTCGTATCCAGGGGGTATCCAGATATTTTTAGAGCATTGTTACTCAGGCCGACGAAATGTTATGAAATTTAAAACAGCCGAATCCCCTGGTGGAAATACCTCTTGCCTGATTCAAATTATCAGCTCAATAGGAGATTTATTAAGAAAGAACGGAGAACGAAAGTTTAATAATGAGAGCCACCCATAGCAATCTTTTCATACCGTACCCCATTCTAACAAAATATTGAAACTGTATAATATGAACTTAAATTCCGTTTCTTTATAAAAATCCAGCGGGTTAATGGTTTTAAATCCACTTGTAAAAGATTTAAAAACATTAACCCGTTAGGTTCCAATTCCAATGGAATTCAGAGCGGATTGGCCATTTTTAGATGAGTATATATATACGTTGTAACTGTACCTTCTAAAAATATGTTTGTACTACAGTATTTAAAATTAAGTGAATCAATCTATATATTTTAATTACATAAAGAAATGGAATTTGAGTTCATTTTTTACAGTTGGTAAGGTTGCTGTGGGTAGTTCTCATTAATAAACTAGGCAAGAGGTATTTCCACCAGGGGATTCGGCATTTTAAATTTCATAACATTTCGTCGGCCTGAGTAACAATGCTTTAAAACTATCTGGATACCCACTGGATACGAGATAGCAAGCTGATCGTATAAAATGCTCAATTAATGTAACCTATATTAAATATATGGCACATTTTTATTATTACAGAAATTAACACTAATTGCAAGTTTGTTAAAACATTTTAAAGATCTTTTCACATATATGTCCACTAAATTAGTATTATAAGTAGGGACGTAGTGACGTAGTTAATATTGATATACTTTCCTGTCAAAGTAATAAGAAAATAATACATTATTTTTAATTACAAAGTTTCTTTTTCATTATTTAATCGAGTAAATAAATAATTTCTGTTCATTTTAATTATTAATTTACAAATGGCTTTATAGAATTGTTTTGGAATTTGCTTTTTATTTTAAAAGACTCGAGTTTAAAAGCATCGTAGATCGCCCCTGTGCACATGTTAGCATTATAATTAATGATATAAAATGCATAACTATTTAACTATGTTGATACAAGTTGTGTGGATTGGAGCAGATAAAATCAGATTCACGGTCTTATGACAGAGTTAATTCATTACATTATCGACTTTAGCAAATGCTCTCTACCTTTATTATAATAATATATCTTGTAATAATAAAAGTCTCCTAGCATATATATGTTTATAAATATGTTATAAATATGTTTTGCTTATAAATAAATAATATATAATATAAATAAATATGTTCTGCTGATTGCAATTTCAGTTGTTTTTTGTATCTAATTATTCTTTTTTTAAATAAGTACTGAAGTTATCATCGCAGCTATGCATGCTATTATTAACTGTTCTTTTAATTTAACAACTTGGTTTAAAACATGTTATATATTAAAACTAAGCCGAATGTAGATAATCCTAAATTCTGATATTGTGGCGTGTCAATGAATGAAAGTTTTGAAATTTCATTTGCAGCATAATATTTATTATTTTTGAAAAAATGCAGTTTTGCATGTTACATATTTTATTGTATTTTAGAACATATTAATTGATACTCATAATATGAATATGTCATGAAAATGAAAGTATGAAATAATCATGAAATAGGAACATAAGTGTCAACGGCCTTTTAACTGACTATGACTTTCTTCCAGTAGTTTGAATAGCGGTGCACTGTGGGCAATACCAGTCTTCATCAGGAAAATCATCAAAATCTTCCATTTCTTCGTCCAGGCAGACTGCGTGATAAGATCGTGGACAGTTATCGCACATTAACACATCACCTATTTGGTGGCAAACGGCGCAATAGTCGTGATTGTCCGACTAGTGTGCAAAAGAAAGAAATCAAAAGCTCTGTTAAATGAGGCATTTCAATAAATGCGAGTAAATAACTAGATAGTAATAATAAACGTATCGTTCTGTAAGGCCAATAACGAATAACGAAAAAGCCAATATCCATTTTTCGTTTGGTGCAGGAAATAGCCACTAACAAACGTATGGATATAGGCTTTTTCCGCCACCAAACAAAAATGGATTTAGGCTTTTTCCGCCACCAAACAAAAATGGATATTGGCTTTTTCCTGCACCAAACATAAAATGGATATTGGCTTTTTCCTGCATCAAACAAAAAATGGATATTGGCTTTTCGTTCCTTAAAGGACGATATTGTCTAAACAATAAGGATTTAACCAAAATAATCGTGCATATATTAATTGACTTCTACTTACATCTTTTTTAATCGGCTTTGCAGACGCGTCTTTAATTTTTCTATGTTTGCGCTTGCGGTTGCCTGAAAGCAATAATATTTTATTATTATAATTAGTTATTAAAACAGAGAAGTAAAATAAAAAATTTGGTAAAAATAATGTAATTACATACTTAGATTTGAAGATTTAGAATATCAATTTCGATTTTTATTACCACTTTATATACTGACATTTCGTATCTAAATTCTATTTATTTATTTATACTATACCTATCTAAATTATATATATATATATAAGCTTGATTTTTCTATATGCTGAGAGCCGCAGAGCCCCATATAAATATGATTTTTGTGGGGTGGGAGTTACCAGGAAAAATATTCAAACATCAAAAGTTTTGTGATATTTTTGCGTTTTGAGACAAATGGCTAATTTAATTTAAAAGGGGAGGGTACCCCCTGTTGCTTGAACCTTGCTTGCTCTATATTTTAAGGACATTTAGTATCAAGGACGTATTTAGGGGGTGCTAGGGTGCTTAAGCACCCCCTAAGTTTCCCAAAAACACACTAGATAATTCTCCAAAATTGATGAAAAGCAGTTTTATACATAAGAAAATTCTGCTCTTCTGTTTAAGCACCCCCTTAATTTAATTTCTGGATACGCCCTAGTTTAGTATAGATGTGTAAAACTATTCTGGGAATAATTAATAATATTAAAATATGTAATCACCTTTCTTCCGTTTCACCGGGACAGTTGTTCTCCCATTGATGACTTTTTTTCTCATACTTCGATCCTCTCCCTCCTGTTTAACTAAGGTAGTAAATGGATATTCAACAAAAACATAAATGAGATTAGTAATTAGTAACAGAGAACTGGTAAAAAAGTATTTGAGTATAGGTTAAGCTGTTTGAAATTTCAACAGTGAATTAATGTTTTCATTTATGTACCCCCGCACATTATCTTCAATTCTAAAATTTTAAAGGTATGTTTTGGGGTACATAAATATGAAGGCTAAGACACACACACACTTGCTTTGCTCAATAGTTTTCCTCGCTTTGCGTGTGTACTTAGTACTTGCTTTTGCAATTGAGTTGAAAGAATTCAGTTTACCTATATCTAAACTCATTCTCAATACCTACATGTTGCGCGCTCAAACAATGCAAGCTTTAAAAATTGTACCCGCGTCAAGTCTGTTAGATATTTAATGTTTTTAATAATGTACCCCAATGCAGTTTACCCGACGCCCACCACAGTCAACGTGCTTTTGTTACCGTGCCTCCCAAAGTTACCCGACAAAGGCACTTTGATTATATAGTGGACATCGGATAAACTGCTTTGGGTACATTATTAAAAACATTAATTCTTCTGCAACTATTCTTATGACGACAGATCAAAATATCTTCCCAGAGTAATTTTCTGACCTTATCGTATTCAAATTCAAAGTTGCAGCTATATAAAATTAAAATAAGCTAAAATAGTCAACTTCTTCACTATCAATGAAAAAACTTTTTAGGAAATCTTGACTCTTATCAAAATATGTTTCCCTACACTCATTTCAGAAAACATAAACTCAAAAATTAGATTGCAGTATATAAAAACGGCTTTTCTTTGTTCTTATGAGCAGGTACTTTTTAAGGCATATATATTTTCGGTTACTTTGCAGGAATTTTTAACCTAAGCCTAAAAAAGAAAAAGATAAAATCTGGATATCACCCTCAAAATACTGTCGGCAGATTTAAAAACATTGATGGTAATCTACAATGTTGCTAAAATATATTACGCTTCCTTGAAATACTTAGAGACAGATTTGATAATTACCTACATCGATAAAATACAATCAAAGTTACATGGATTTATAGTTATTCATAGTTTTTAAACCCCCCCCCCTCAGTCCCCAGTCAGGGCTGGGGACTGGTGACCGATCTTATTCTATTTATTTCCATTTGTATCCTGATGTACAGTTTAGTTTAAATCGTTTGGAATTTATGTGCGGGCCCAGAGAATTTTTGACAATTGAACAGGCAAAAAGACTGATATTGTAGATATATAGAGGAAATTAGCAACTCCTAATAATAACTCAAATGCATAGAAAAACAGCAAATGCTAAGCGGTAAATAATCGTTTTGGAATAGCAAATTGTATGTTATTATTATAGTTAGATCTTTCCATCACAATATTATACTGTAAATGAAATTTTACATGCGTCTACATTTATTGCAAGTGGAATTTATTTATAGTAATGTATATGTTTATTAGATATTTATGCAACTTACTTGAACAGTTGGGGTCTTCGGGTTTTAAGATTGGCCTCATGTTGCTCAATTATTATTAATAATAATTACCAATAGTCACAGTAGAATATTCACTCAAATAAAATTCGATTTAATTCGAAAAGACGGAACTGTTGATTTATGTCTTCACTTTAACTTAAACACCATGGCAGGACATCTCAAAACGTCATGGCTGTAATAACCTCTTATCGTCAGGACGAGTCAACTATAAACAAACGAATTTTATGAGTTAATTGTTTAAATTTAATAGGTAATTGTTCAATTTATTTAACTATTTGTCCTTGTTCTTTTAAAAGCCTAGTAACTAGTGATTTAGATTTTACAATGACAAATTGCAAGCGTAAGGATAAAATACGAGAAATCTTACAAATGAACAAAAATAAAAATATTCAACACTGCTGCTGGAAGGACAATGCACTACTGGAGCTACAAATCTGGACTGCAGTGGCTAATGTTTGGATCAGCGTATATATAATACAGTGGGGCAGGTAAAAGATACGGAATGCAAACTGAATTAGCGATAATGAAAACAAAAAGCCCCTACATATTCTTCAGCGGATATAATCTGAGTTGGAGATCTTTCAGTTGATTAGCATCTTTTGTGTGAAAACGTTTCCACTGTTGGGATATGTTATTTTTTGGTATAGTCAGGGCTGAAGACAGAAACCAAGACAAATGCAAAATAATAGTAAATTCATATCGGGAGGGATTAATTTGTCTCCTCCACCCCACCACAAAGATTTCCCTAATAAACATACATATAGATATGTGTGGTAGTCTGGAAGAGCAGGGGCGCCAGTGGATCTTACATGGCTAGTCCACAGAAGTAATATGCTCTTGTATCCTAGCCATAGGAGCTATCGACTTTAGTCTATAGGATCAGTTCTGATTTATTTACAATAACAGCAAGAATTTATTAAAATTATTGATTACATAATATGATTATTTTGCATGAAACAGCCTTAGGATGCATTCTAAATATAATTAATAATCCTAATTAACACAACAAAATTGAAAGTATGTAGCCGTATATATAATCAATAATTTTAATGAATTTTTGCTGTTATTGTAAATAAATCAGAACTGTTCCTATGGACTAAAGTCGATAGCTCCTATGGCTAGGCTACAAGAGCAGTGCTAATGTGGACAAGCCATTATATCTACTGCCGCCCCTGCTCTACCAGACTACTACATATTATATTCCATATTATAATGACACTTCCCCATGATAATGATAAGAAGGAGTGACTAGTGACTGTGTGTCTCCTTCTATGGTAGACCCAAGTTCAGGTAAATACAGAAGGAGCATAATTAACATGCCTTTAAATTAAAATAATCCCCCATCCAAATAGTTAAATTAAGCAGCTACTACTAGTGCATGGCTACACTGAGAACAGGAGTAAATATAAATGAAAAGACGAACACAATTTATTCATATCGAAGTAGATGCTAGTCGTTCTAATCAAGATAAAACAGAAATAAATCAGCGTTCCGATATCCAGACAAAAATCACAAAACAATGCTAGGTAGGACAATATCATTATTATTATTCAGATATGAAACTACTATAATAGCAATGTGATATACATATAAACAAAATCTGCCACTGGCGTTTGTTTGCATTTTGCATAGTAAATAGTAAGTAATCTATGCATCAAATGCAAATAATATATTTATCATGGAATGTATCGGTATTACGGCATCCCTATATATGATCACCTATTTAAAAACATGCAGATTTAAACCGTCCATAATATCACGGTATTTATGGGCAGCCATTAGAAATTGGTTTAAATACGCACTAACCTTATCTTTAAGCGTCTTTCTTGCTTCCAGGGAAAGGCAGGCAGAGTCAGATGTGGAAACTTTTTGTTGTCCAAGTGATAAAGTTCTTCTGAATAATGGAAAATTGAATAGAAATAGTGGTTGTAGGAGAATTCGTCAATACAGTTTCGACAATTGACAAAGGAGATTTCGACAAGAAAAAGTTTAATATCGACAATGGTAAAGGATTATTCGACAATGACAATGGAGATATCGACAAATCAAAAATTTCTTTTATTCACACAAAATGTCATACCATGTAAGCATAATAATATGCCAATTAGCAGTATTAGCGTTATACTTACTTTTAAAATTCCGTTGTCAATATTATTATTCTGTAGTCTGTTTATTATATCTTTACAATTCTATTTATGATAATCATAATGGCCATAACTTATATTGCAGCATTCTCATTACCTCCTTTATCATAGGCTTCTTCAATTTATAATCTTTTATCGCTACTGTCTAATAAGTGGGCTACAGCAGCACAATATCGAGCAGTATCAATGGTATTGTAAGTTCCAATGACTTTCCTTATTCTGCTGTCCAATAGGACATATTTATTTCTAGGTTTTTTCCATAAACCTGCATCGATTCGTTGTACAGCTAAATGTCACTTGCTCTCCTCTAACTGTAATTTTTCAATGAAACACCAAAATCTAGGATGATGCGTTCTAAACCTTAGATTAATCGAGTTATGAAAACCCTCCTGGCTATTAGTAGTACGCGGAATCCCTGATAAACTAATTCCACATATCTGGAGGGAAAGTTGGTTGACTTGTCCAAGTGCCTATCCAATTCTTTTTAACATATTGAGTGATTGGAGTAAGAATTGATGGGAACGTAGTCCTGAGTTCTAAAAAACGAATCCTTATTTCATTCTGGGGTACAAATGCTAATGCTAAACTTCTACAGTGCAATTGAAGTGTAGTTTAAGTATTACATTAGTTGAGCAATGTTGACTTCAACTTACACAAATGACTAATTTTATTATCTTGGACTAAGGGAGATTAATTAACTAAGGGGAACCAAATGAGGAGTACTAATTTACGTCTTATCAAGTAGCAAATAATACACTACAGACAACATCACAGAATTACAGAGTACAATATTAGTATATTCCTATTCATTGTCGAATTCCTCATTGACATTTTCGATATCTCCTTTAACATTATCGGAATCACCTTTTACCTATTGTCGGAATCACCATTGTCAATTGTCGAAATTTTATTGACGAAATCTCCGGATACCAGAAATAGTATGCAACAAAACAACTCTTAAGGACGTATGTTGACTTTTGTTACCCTACCAACGAGTAATTCCCTTAAAGTCCCCATACTTCTTTAAAACTACTGTGATAACTATAAAATCCCTTACCGTATATATTTCCGATGACGGTAGAACAAAATAAAGTGCACAAAATTTTATTAATAGTATTTCAATACAGTTACTATCATATAAAAATCAAACACAATGAAGATCGACAATAAAGGAATAGAGATAGGGAATATAATTGCGCCTTAATGGTCGAATGAGCACGCCAACGTGCGTCGAGTGATATACTTATACCATACCGTGTATAGGTATATCAGTTATGACAGTAGTAAGTATGTATCGTACGTATGACAGTAAATAAACTCGAGTTCTTTGACAAACCAAGAACGATAGGCGTCCTACCAAAGGAAGTTGAGCGTTGATAGCGACACTTTTAAACGACTTGATAAATTACAAAAATGCTGAATAAATTATATGCAACATAATTTACCTCAGCGTCAGCTCCAGATCAAGGCTACTGCAGCTAACTGTTGTAGCAGAGGAAAGTTTCACCCGAGACAGCGGGTGAAACTATCTATATAGTGACGAAAGAATCCTATATTAATTCAAAGCTTTTGGTTCATCTGACATGGAAAATTCTTTGGACATATTGAATAATAGTCCGAAAACACTCAATTTTTCAATCAAATAAATTCTAATTTTGAAGCTGACAATGGTACTTTGGCCCATCCTTTGACCATATTTAATGACAAGTGTAAACAACTTTGTGAACATCCTGACATTAAGAATGACGATGTTGAGAGCATTAAGGCGGCCATTCTGTCTACTTCTTATTTGCAATACAATTTGCAAAGTAGTAATGACAAGATCGTAGAGTGTCGTCCTCTTGTTTTGGTAGTAGATAGTGATCTAGATATTAATATATGGACACGACAAGTATTTATTTTAGGTTTCAAAATTCGAGGGCTCACATCATCACAAAAGACACTATTTGGAACGAATTGTGGCAGTTTGACCTAAGTGGTATATGGCTGTGTCCTCTGGAACCCAAGTACAGATTTTTGTCCAAGGTTACACATCATAGCCTATAGATATACGATATAAACGGGACCTTTATAAAATAACATTAGACTAAAATCAGATCTTGTAATTTATAATTTCAAAAAAACGTGGTTCCCAAGAAATGATGTCATTTTAGTTGTGGGTTGAAATATCAAATGTCAGTTGATAGTCCTTGAATCGAACTGTCGAATGATCGTCTGCTTAATATTACAACGTAACAAGCCATTTTATCATGGCTGCGACAATGTAACAAACCATTGTATCAGGAAATGTGGTTGTCAAAATAAGTTTAAATCATTTTATTCATGTTTTAATTGTTTCTCAGATATAAAGAGCTGTTTCGGGTGCGAGAATCCTCCTCATCTCCACGAAGACGCAACGGGAAGGCTGCAAGAAAGGCCAAGTCGGCGTCTCCAGCCATTTCAAAGAGCGCAGCATCAAAATTTTCATCTGACTGTCAGTTCCCCAATCCCCACTCGTCGTTGTAAGTCGTCATTGGCTCCGCTTCGTCCTAGTTATAATTTAAAATTACGCTCGCAATTTGAAAACATATTTTAGTATCGAATCATTCAACACAGCCAAAATATTGGTCCATGTGTTCGCCAACCAAATCAATCCAGAGGACAGCGAAAACGTCGTTACAGAGGATACAGCAAATCTATTCCCAGAGTATCAATGCAATTTTTAACTGTCAACGATGCAGAAAATGCCCCAGTAATATCGTCTGCTTAACATTACAAGGTAACAAGCCATTTTATCATGGCTGAGACAAGTTAACAAACCACTGTATCAAGAGATGTGGTTTGTTACCTTGTCGCAGCAATATAAAATGGCTTGTTACTTTGTAGCAGCCATGATAAAATGGCTTGTTACCTTGTAATGTTAAGCAGACGATATCATTCCTGGTAAGAATATTTTATGAATAACCAACGCTATTTTTAATATACATTTTCAAAGAGCGAGCCTCTACCTAAAAATATGAAACGGTAGGTATAACTTATTTTTAGAATGCAATCATCTTATTTTGTTTATGTATTATTTTACTATAGAATTCTGAAACTGGACAAAATAATACCGAAACAAATAATATTGGACGATTGGACCGAATTGGACTTTATTGGACCGAATTGGACTTTATTGGACAGAATTGGACTTTATTGGACCGAATGGGACTGAATTGGACCGAATTGGACTTTATTGGACCGAATTGGACTTTATTGGACCGAATTGGATTTATGACCAATTCAATGTGATTTTTATTTATTGCATAATGAAAACTTATAAATGACTTATCGTCTGCTTAATATTACAACGTAACAAGCCATTTCACAATGCCTGCGACAATGTAACAAACCACGGTGATGTGGTTTGTTACTTTGTAGCAGCCATGATAAAATGTCTTGTTACGTTGTAATATTAAGCAGACGATATGACTTGTCTATGTAGCTACATGTGGGATGTATTTCTTTTATAAGTCGAAAGTTAAGGGCCATGTCACCATTTTCTTAAAAGCGCCACTTTTAAAAATGACTTGGAGCCATTTTGTCATAAGTGACAAAGACTATTTCATCATAAGCGACACTTTTGATTTTCGTGTGTTTCCTTGTTTTTTAGGAACTGTATGGAAAATTAGGACTTTAAATATTGCATTGCAATACTAAGTAGGTATTTGGTCTAGGTAATTTTATTATAATGCATATTGATGTAGATAGTAGGTAGTTGTTTGATTGTTTGATTAAAGGATAAATTTTTATGGGGCTTTCAAAATAATTCCTTGGGCAGTAAAAACAATTCTTTTAGGCAGTTTTTTATCGGCAGTTTTTTTAATTTTTCGGAGCAGTAAGAAACAAATGCGATAGGCAGTAAAAATAATATTATTGGCAGTAACACAAAAATGTTATTTATTTCTAATATTCAGTCAAAAGTAAATTCAAAAAGAAAATCAAGCATGATTATTCGTTCGTCCTCGTTTTCGTTTCCCTGCAATGGGTACTTTCTTAGCAGAGGGAGGAATTGTGAGCTCTTTACGCATGTTGGCAATGCCAATAATATGGTTACATATATAATTCTTCTGGAATATGGGACATGTGCATAAGGAATTTTTGTAATTGTCGGGTGAGAACATAACGTGCCACATTGAAGTTTCTGATGACAAAAAATCTTCAAATGTTCTCCACTTCCCCCTTAGTTAATATTTTTATAACGAATTGACCAATCACTTTCAATTTCGAACAATGCGTCTTCTTCTGTATTATACGTTTTTAAAAGATTCCAGTCAATTTTCTTTTTATTTAAGTTAGTATTTTCACGTTCTGAGTCAGTGTCGGAATCACTAAATAATATGTAAGTTGGGAAGCCATTCTCTGACTTGTTAGTCAGTCTTTATAGTTTCAGTATTGCTTTCAAACTGAGGTAGAAATATAAAACAGCAGCATTCAGACTCAAACAAGATAAGACACACATGATAAGACAATCTTATGTAAAGCAGGTACATTCCAATAAGTTCGTTACCTTTAGCTAAATGCATTATCGGAATACCCACTAACAATATTCTTAAGCTTCCAAGTTGTAAGATTTAGGTAGACATGTAAATCTATTCTACAAAAATACTATGTAAAATACAATTTTGTATTACTGCCATTTGCATGGGTTCTACTGCCTAATGCATTTGTTTTAAGGCCCTCTAGCAATACCGGTTACTGCCAATTAAAAAAACTGCCCCAAAACATTTATTTACTGCCCAAAGAATTACTTTGAAAGCCCCGTAAAAAGGTATCCTTTGATTAAATTATAAAAATAATTGTAATTAAAAGCCTATTTGTACAAATAAATGGTGTACTACGTTATTATAAGATGTACGTAAATTTGAAAGTCATTTTCGTTGTAATTGTAATCCACTGGGTTTGAAAATTGTAAGGTATAAGTACGCTTACATCTATGGCCAACTCAATTTAGGTAAATAAGTAGATTAAATACGATGCATATGTTATCAGCTCATTCCTTAATACTAAAATCCACTGCGTTTAATTCATATAATTTATTAGTAAAAGAACTAGAATCATTCATATTCATTTAAGTCATTAAACACTAAACTGTTCTCCCAGAACTGCCAAAATAAACCTCACAAAATTTAAAGGGAGCCTCTAGCAATGGAAATTTTATGATTTGAGCTATTTATGCAAAATTTTAAGGATGTCATTTATAAAAAATAAAAAAATTGTCGAAAGTCACTTCACTTATCATGCCATTGAGTGTTGCTTATGATGATTACATGCTGTCTTAGCCATAAATAAATCTTTCCTGTGAATGTTTACTGTAGTAACCCAATAACTATATTGAAGATGAATTGCAAAATGTAATTGTACTCGAATATTACTTTACAATCCCTCCATTCGTTTTCTGTCTATCAATGACGCCAAGTCAGATATAATAGACATGATTATGTTGGCCTAGCAAAATTGAGTCGCATACGTTTGATGGTCTACCAGTTGATTATAAATATATTCATGACGTGATATTATTGAGTATATGTTGTCCTACTACAACGTTACAAATATGCAGGCGGAAGTATAGGAAACAATTTTAAATTATGAATCAATGTTGATTTACTATATCTTGTTGTAACATAATATTTTCCATTTAACTATTCCGAGTCTATTTGTAGCTTAGGATCATTTGAACTTACAACAGAAAACCACAATCAGAGTGCACTTTCATAACCTCCTCTACTGTCTGGACCGACAAAATAGGAAATTCCTTAATTTCCTGCTTTCAGCATAATAAAAATACAGTTGTTATTAGAATCACTAGAAACCTTTACAGATACGCAATTTGATTTTCATATGCTAATGTACCTTAGACATTCGTTGCATATTATTTGTATCAGTAGACATTACGACAAAGTTAGTTCTGATAATATTGTCATTAATGTTCTCAATCACAACCTTTGAATCTTTAATTATCAATCATTTTTCGCATGGTGAAGTAGTTATCGCCTGCTATAAATGAAACTAAGATTTTTTAGATAATTTGATTGAAACATTATAAAAATTATAGTTATAGAGTGCATTGTTAAGGCTGAATGGATTTCTCTCGAAGAATAATAATATAATATTAAGTGAAATCCACGTAAACAATTATTACCTCACGAAGGCATTCTCATTCAGAGAAATTAGTCAGTAAAATTTAAAATCCTAATTAAAAATGACCGAAGCAACGACAACCAGGTGGGTATATAATGGCAATTAATATATTTCAACAGGTAATCACATTATAGAGTTTTCTTTAAAATTATTACTCTGTTAATCCAGACACGACGTCAAGTTTCTTATCAACGAAAAAGAATATACAGGTAATAACAATAACATACATCAAAAGCAGATTATCACATTTGTTTCCACTCTCTACAAGTTTAGCCTTTACAACTTTATAAAAATAGTTATCAGATTTAAAAAGGTTCTAAAGCATAAGGAATTCGATTTTAGTTTCAGAGAAGGACAAATGGAACGCGGACTCAAAACTTGTAGACTTCATTCGTGAAGATGCGAAATTAAAGGGTACAAAGATTATGTGTCGGGAAGGAGGATGTGGCGCTTGTGTTGTCACTGTATATGAGAAGGACCAATTGAGTGGAAATCCTACTGCCAAAGCCGTACCTTCGGTAATTTTACTCAAATATGTTATTTTAAAATAGGACAAGCCACGTCAATTCTTGTTGTCTTTAATGATATTGCAATGGCCGATAAAGGTCTAATAGGTTTTTTACAATCTAATCAAAGTCATCCAAATATCCATGCAAATACTATCTTACTGATGAGATTTTTTGATTTTTTCAAATACTATTTAATTGTTGTCAGTGTACAATTCCACTGTTCAATTGCGATGGATGGGAAATTAGAACCGTTGAGTATTTGGGTGATAAAAAGCGAGGGTATCATCCAATTGAAAAAAGTTTGGTGGATTGTAATGCAATACAATGTGGATTTTGTACACCTGGAATGGTCATGAGCATGTACAGGTAAATTGAAAATTTTATCAACCATATGAAACGGTAGTTACATACAAAGCCATATTTACTTGTAAATGTGTAATTACAGTCTATAAATCTGTGTTTAGCTTGCAAGAGTCCAAATCTGTGGCAAATATTGAAGATATTTTAGACGGAAATGTCTGTCGCTGCACTGGATATCGGTCAATACTTGATTCCTTCAAATCGCTTGGCTCTTCTCAAACAGTCGCCAAAATGGTTACATATATTTTCCTTGTTTACATATTTTGCCGTTACAACAAGAGAGGACTAGCAAATTATTTTACTCACTTCCTTGCGTTTCTTGTTGTTTCAATATTCATTTCACTCAGTGTTACTTAATAACTCATGGTGCAAATGGAAATATAACAGTTAAATATATATGGGTTGACATTTGCTAAGATTTTTTATACTTATTTTTAACTACTAGTCGCTAAAGAGTTCATTTGAGAAACAACTCCTTGATAATTTCGATAGCATTAAGTTTAGCAATCGACAATTTGGCTGACGATTTCTATACTAAAGGAAATTGGTATTCTTAAGTAAATTATCTCTTTATGGTCCCTGTTTGTACACAGAATCCATGCGAGGGCTGCCCAGGACTTAAGCAACAGGACACTTCTCAATTAAATACAAAAACTTGTTCCACTTCACCTCCCACAATTGAATTAGATTTCCGCAACACCCAAAAATGGATAAAAGTGGAAAATCTGGAGTCTGCATTTTGTGTGCTGAAATCATTTATGGCTGAAGGAAGACCATATCGAGTTATAACTGGAATTAATGAACAAGGTAACAAGATTTTTGTTAACATAATAAACCATTTTGATTCTTATTGGCATTTTATGAATGAAGATTTGCACGAAGATTAGAATTACTTTTTAGTAGTTCTTATTTTATTTATTTGCTTTACATTATTTCATTTATGCCATGCCATATAAACAATTTGAGTAAACGATAGACATCATGGAGGTTTAATGTTAGCTGAGGTGTCGTCTGTCTGAAATTTTGAGATGACAATGACATTTCAGGGGCATTTAAAGAAGATCCGGTGAAAAATTACCTGGATGTCACTTCAGTGCAAGAATTGGGAAAATATTCGGTAAACCCAACTCAAAATGGAGTTTTTATTGGCAGTACTGTCACGCTGGCCAGTACCATTTCCATACTCAAAAGGATATCGGCTACAGAAGGTTATGAATATGCGGGAGAAATTGTTAAAATTTTGGTACGAGACGCAAATGTTCCAGTTAGAAATGTAAGTACTTATAATATTGTAGAAAATATCTCAGCTAAAAATACAAAAATTGGTGCAATATATCTGTTTAAAAATGTCAAGGAATAACCATTTCCAAAAAGTTTAGGTTTTAAATATTTTAGATATCTTTCCCCAATACTATAAATGATTTACTATATGTCTGTTTCTACAGGTAGCAACAGTTGGTGAAGAATTGCTGATGAAAAACAAATATAAGGAGTATGTTTCGGATGTTTTCGTTTGCATGGAAGCTGTTGGCGCAACGGTTACAATTGGTAATAACTATAAAATTTGGTAGATTTTGTTTAAGTGCAATAACCTAATTCAACAAACTTAAAAATGTTTGAAGAAAGCGTACACTGTATAAGTGTAAGTATTAATAAGTAACAAATAGATATTTTGTTTGCAGGTACGCTTCATGTTTTAAAGATAACTCATTGTTACCATTTTTGTCTTACTGTTTCATTTTTCATAATGATAATGAAGAAATTAATAAAATGTAAATTAATTGCCGAATACAAATTTAATATATATTATTATATATTACAGCAAAGTCCGAGCAAACTATGGACACGTTTACCTTGTTGCAATTTTTCAATATGGACATGACAGGAAAGTTGCTAATTCGTCTCAATCTACCCCGACTGAAAAATTACTTCTTTCGGGCGTTCAAAGTAACATACATACAACTGCATTGCTTTAAATACGTAAATATTTCCTAAAAGTACCGTCTATATTAACATATAAGTGTCCATTTGTTTAGATTTCACGTCGTTATCAAAATTGTAAAGCCATCTTGAATGCAGGAATTCTTATGAAAGTGGACAAACAACAAAACTTTAAAGTAGTTGAGAAACCACGGATTGTTTTTGGAGGTGTTCATCCCAACTTCGTAAGTTTTCCTTTATGATATTTTATGTATGAAATATAATTAACACTTTCTGTTTCAGTTAATACTATTTTGTTCTAAATAAGCATTTTCTGCAACTTTAACTTGTACGTTTGGTTTTTTAATTATTATTATATGGAGCATTTATTTATTTCATAAAGAAATCACTTTTCTAAAGGTTCATGCATGGTCAACAGAAATGTTTTTGTTAAACAAATCCCTTTCGGATGAAATGGTACTACTGGGAGCAATGAAACAACTTGACAGAGAAGTCAATCCAAATAGCAAACAAGGTGAACCCTCACCATTCTACAGGAAATCGTTAACGAAATCACTTTTGTACAAGGCAAGTCCTTCAAA
Organism: Tomocerus qinae; assembly: GCA_020055645.1. Lineage (NCBI taxonomy): Eukaryota > Metazoa > Arthropoda > Collembola > Entomobryomorpha > Tomoceridae > Tomocerus > Tomocerus qinae. The sequence goes on along the minus strand of CM034546.1, from coordinate 43,850,776 downwards.
ATCCTAGCATCCCTTTTTATTAGCATAATAATAATATTAACTTAATTGTTTGGAAATGGACTCGGAACTTGGAGTAAGGAGTTTGTTTTCACATCTTTTATTACCTCATGGCCTATGACAGCAAAATTTTGTGCCATCGATTAATATATCTGTGTTAAAAAGCATTTTGATTCCTAAGTTATATAACCTAACTTCATAATCAAAATGATTTTAATTTCATTTTCAGCAATTTAATATCAAGTTTTACAGAATGTTTAAAAATGCCAAAATTCTAAAAAATATTAAAATGTTTTCAGACAATATTAGGGATTCTTGGAAACGTAGTAAGAGGGAAAGTTAAATCAGGAAGTACAAGTATTACCATAAAATCTAATAAAGGAAAGCAAATGTACGAAGATGAAATTGGCCCTACACCTTTATATAAATCTGCAAAACGACAAGATGCAGAAATACTAAGCTCTGGTTAGAGTTAAAAGTCGATTGAAAACCCTTTAAGTTATTTTCACCATGAAATGTTTGCATTTGTGCTATTTTAGGAGAGGGGGAATTTATTGACGATACTCCTCTCATCGATTGTGAATTATTCGGGGCCTTTGTTTTAGCTACCGTTGCAAATTCTCAATTGGAATCGGTCGATGCTTCTGCAGCATTGGTTTGCAATACCTGTACTATAATTAATAACAAAATACTTAATTGTTTAACAAGCTATTTTAATCAAATGATTGATTCTAGAAAATGGATGGCGTTGTCCGCTTTATTGTAGCGAAAGATATTCCTGGAGATAATAATAACATGGCTTTTGGTACACAAGCTGTTACTGATAAGGAACCTGTGAGTCATTTTAATTTAGTACATATTAAGTTGTAATCAATTATAAAGTACTAGTTTTTATTTTTGAGATTGGTATTGATTTGAGATTGAGATTATTAGTATTATATACCATTTTTCAGTAGTTACTGTTGTAGTAGTAGCACAATGATTTTTCGGATTACGATTTTTACTATGAAGTTGTTCGTTGAAATATAATTTTTAATAATGCAGTTATATCTTCCACTGTAGATTTTTGTTTTTGACAAAGTGGAAGCAGCGGGTCAACCAATTGGGTTAATTTTGGCGACGTCGAGACAACTGGCGTACAGAGCCGCAAAGAAAGTCAAAGTCACGTACAAGAATGTACAGAAACCGATTGTAAAAGCTAGAGACTCTTTGAGGAAAGTAGAAAGGGAGGGAACTTTCGAGGAGCATGTAATGAAAACGTATAAAACTCCTGTGGCGACTTTTGAGATGGGAACGCGTGAGATTTCTGGGGAGCACGAACAAGGGTCCCAGTTTCACTACTCCCTGGAGACACAGAGTTGTCTTTGTATTCCCAAGGAGGACTCCATGGATATCTTCAGTGCTACTCAATGGATGGATCATGTACAAGGAACAGTCGCTGCTGCTTTGGGCGTCCAGGACAATTAGTTCGTTTTTATTTAATTAATAATGTATTAAATTCGAATTTCGAAAAGCATTACATAATTTGTAATACTTTTAGTGGTAATTGCCATTAGTTTTGCAATAGGACCAATATTTTTGCTGCATGTTAATACCAATCAGCGACTTTATTGATTATATAATGTGGCGTTTCAATTTTTTAATATCTAATATGTCAAAGTCTAACGTTAACTGAAATAACATTTACTTGTTTCAGTTTAAATATTAAAGTAAAACGAGTTGGAGGTGCATTTGGGTCCAAGATTACGAAAGCTACTCCTATAGCGAGTGCTTGTGCCGTCGCTGCTTTCGTCACCAATCGTCCAGTGAGAGTAATCATGGACCTAGAAACAAACATGAGGATGATTGGGAAGCGAGAACCCTTCGTTTGTCGATATAATGTGAGATCCATAGGAAAACTTCATTTTATTAACACGGATTAATAAACTGGAAAACAAAGGAATAGAATTTAAGCACAATATGATAAGGAAAATTTTAAAACAAATTTTGATTGTATAAATAGGTAAAATTTTCTGAAACGGGGAAAATAGTTAAACTGAAAGCCTTTTTGCTGTCGGATTCTGGATGGACAAAAAACGAAGCGTATGCTGCAGCAAAATTGCCCTACTTTCAAAACTTGTACGCTGCAAGTGACTGGGAAGTTAAAGGAGGGTATTTGCTGACCAACACTCCTTCAAATACTTATACAAGGGCGCCAGGTTAGTTCAATATTGTTTTATTTTTAATAATTAGTATTTTGTGGTAGCAATAATAAAACTACGGATAAAATGTGTATTTTTAAAGGTTTTATTACACATTAATGTTTGGTATTCAGGAGGGTTAAATGGAACAGCCTTTAGTGAATACATAATGGAACACATTGCATTTGTGCTTAAAATGGACCCCTTTGATGTGAGAGCTGTAAATTATTTGAAGGTTGGAGATCGCCTCTTCAATGGTGATACTTTTATCGAAGAGAATTTAATGCCCCGAATGGTTGAACAAATAAAAATTACAGGAAATTACGAACTAAGGAAAATAGCCACAGAGAAATTCAACAGAGTATTAAGTTTGAAAGTTAAATTGTGTTTTAATTATTTACTGAATTATTCATTGCTTTTTATATCTGCTTTTTATTTTAGGAAAATAGTTGGAAAAAGCGTGGATTAGCAATTAGTACATCTGCAAATATTGTAGACTACGGTTTAAATACCTACGTTGCTTATGTAACGATTTACCATCAGGATGGAAGTGTTGCAGTTAGCCATTCAGGAATCGAATTTGGCACTGGCGTTAACATTAAAGTACCTACTTACTTTTCTTTACTTAACAGTCGTCAAATTAGTTGTAAATTTGTTAAAATCATTTCTATCAACTACCATTTATTCATTTCAGGTTGCTCAAACTGTAGCAACGTATTTGGATGTGCCATTGGAGAAAGTAACCGTCAAACCGAATACCAACCTGACAGGAAATAATGCAGGAAGATCTGCATTGTCCATTTCTAGCGAATTGAATTCTTATGTAAAGCATTTTAATTGAATTTGTACTTTTCAAGGTGTAGCATTTATTTATGGCTTTATTTGTACATTGATGAATTCAGGCGGCAATGCGTGCTTGTAAAATTTTGGTGGAGAGACTGGCACCTTTAAAGGCTGAATTGCCAGTAAATACTTCTTTTCAACAGCTGGTAGAAATAGCATTTCATTCAAAGGTGGATTTGTCTGCATCGTTTATGTAAATTAAATTATTTATGACTATTATACTATAAAATTCTACTGAAAATTTGGCCATTAACATTTTAGTTTGTTGCACTATAATAAAATATCTTGCAGGTTTGGCGACCCAACAGATCATAAAGGGAGAAATTATGTAGCGTATCAAGTAGTAATCACCGAAGTCGAAGTTGACATTCTTACTGGAGAGTACAAGGTGAAAATAGCAGATACAACAGCGTGATTATTTGATTATTAGAATTTACAAATTACAACTTAGATGTACAAGGTTCGTAATTAACATTTTTTGTTGATTGCACAGCAAACACGAGTTGATATTTTGCAAGATGTTGGTCGTAGTTTGAACCCTTTAGTTGACATTGGACAAGGTTAACATCATTTTAACTAACGAATTCTCGATTTAGGTTTTTATTTCTTAACAAATTATTTGCTGGGAACTAAATTATGTGACAGTTGAGGGAGGATACGTGTTTGGCGCTGGCATGTGGACAACTGAAGAAATTATTTTTGACGAAAATAATGGACAACTGTTGACTTATAATACCTGGGTAATTTCCATTTTCATTGTTTACATATTTATGTACTAATAATAATATAGTTCTACCTGCCTGCTTGACTAAATTTTAATAATTGTTTTAAAAATCTGCCTAGTTTTTCACAATATTTATTTTAAACTTTGAATATCAACATTTAAAAATTATTTTTATCCACATGGTAAAGAGTTATAAACCACCGGAAACCAAAGACATCCCAGAGGATTTTAGAGTGGCCCTCCTTTCTGGTTCTGTCAACACTGAAGGCGTTTTACAAACCAAAGGTCAGCTGTATTTTCTTTAATACATGTAATCGTCTATTACTACTAATAAACTTGCTATGTAATAAATTGAATTATTATAAATAGGTTTACCAATAATATCAATATACAGTGAATATATCCATTTGCGTAATTATATATAATTTTTTTTACAAAATACGCAATATAATACAGATTAATTTGTTAAAATTTCATTTTTGGCAGCTTCGGGAGAACCACCGACAAACTTAGGCGTGGTTGTATTATTTGCTGTTAGAAAGGCCATTGAATCTGCCCGGAAAGATGTCGGAAACGAGGATTGGTTTCAAATGAGTAATACTATAGCATTAACTGTTACATCATTTATTTTTATTCATCTAACGAATTACCATATCAATCGCTGACATTTTTATCAAAATTAACAAATTTGTTTTCTATGGTTTTTAATGGGTTTCGTTTAATTGATTTAAGGAATAATCTAATTTAATTGCTAATCAGATAATAATAATAATGGTATTTCAGATGGGCCTGTAACCTTTGAAGAAGTCTTTAGAAATTCCCTGGTGTCAAGTTCAACGTTCATGTATTAAGGGTTATAAGTCACTGTCATTGTAGATTGTAAGTGATGGATGATATAATCATTCAATAATGGTACCATCACTAAATTAACATCATAATCAGCACTTTCGGAAATTAAAATCAAATTAAAATATCTACATTATAAATAATTTTATTTTAACAATGGTCAAGAAATATAATTATAGTATGTATTAACATTAGCATATATTATGTTAATCAATCATAAATCTAATACTCCATTAGTGTTATTATTTTTTCTAATTACACTTAAGTATGGCATTAAGTTTACTTACAATGAAATTGTGCAACATAGAATTCAAACAATTTAAAACAAACATTAAAATACTGGTGTATAGTTTAAAACGCTAATAAACGGTAAAGCGGGAAATTCATGCTTTCCAACAATTTTATTTATCGTCCAACTTATTGATATAATACAGTCAGATTGACGCCAGTTTCAATTTCTATGCAAAACTTCATATTATGTACCATAGTAACACATCACATCAACAAAATTTAATTAGGTTATCTCTTTTCATTCGGCTTACTCACAGACAGACTACACGGGAGAAAATATTGAAACAGCTGTTATGAACCGCTTCTAAATAACTGAGCTACTAATTTGTCATGAATGTTGCTTTTAAACAACTTTGAGAAAAGCTATCCTAGCTACGTGTTCTCAACACAAAGTTCATGAAAATCGTTAGGACAATCTAAAGTTTCTAAAATAAAATAATTGAAAAAGTGTAAGATGAGCCTAGCAGTGTACGCCCTCCCACTGTGAGGATGGGAGAAATGCACTGTTGGAAATGGGAGGTGGGTGTGAATTAAGGAAGGTGGGAGTGGGAGAAATGGGAGAAAGGGTTATTTGGGGTAATGTGGGCACCTAAAATCGCCCGCTAAATTCAAATAAGTGGGAGCTTCTCCCATTTCTCCCATTATTCACACCCTCCCGTTTCTCCCATTTCTCACAGGTGGGTGTGAATTAAGCGCAAAAGGTGGGAAAAGGCGTACACTGGAGCCTAGCCGAAATGTGGAGAAATTGAGACTGATACAACAACAACGTGTAAATCTAAAGAATTTTTATTTACACGAAGAGAGGTGTGTATACAGCTGAAAGCAAACTGCTAGTGGCTTAAGATTAAAGGTAAATGGCACATATTTATAGATTTAGGGAATGACAAGGTTACCTTCATACATTTAGGTTTAGGTTGACCCAAGGTTGGGCCAATTATGCAATTATGAGGTCTGGAAGGCAAACCAAGTCACACATTCAAAAAAAGGACAAAAGTTCAAGAAAAAACAGATAGGACATATAATACGATCCTGTAAATTCTAGCACACAAGTTTACATATTTTAGATAATGTGCTGATACTAAATAATTATATGCTGGAGATTTCCACAAACTTATTTAAATGCTCCCACATCTTAGTCGAATAGTAACGTTAATGACTATGACCATCATGCCATTTTATTTTTCCATGAACTTCATTTGTATTTTGCATTCTGTTTATTAAATCTGTGAGTTCACTTCAACATGTAAACAACGCCTTAAGTAATGCAATTAGACAAGAGACAAATCTGAAAACTGCATATTGGAATTTTACTGGAGTTTGAGTAATGGCAACAATTTTTGTCTTATCTTGGCAGATAATAATGTTTGTCTGCTTTTCAACTCTAATTAGTAGAATGAAATTCCTTCTGCGTTTACTGTCTATGTGCAGGCAAACCTTAAAATGTATACATTTTTATTGAATTAATTTGACTTGGCTTGTTATCTAGACTTAAAGTTAATATTGATTGTACAAATTTACTGAGGCATAAGCAAAAACCTTGAAACATTGCTCATTTGCATTGGCTTTCTATAAATCGTTTGTAATGCTAACATATAGCAAAGAATTCAGACCGCAGTTTTAGTCCAACTACCTTCGCATGTCTACTTTGTGTACTACATCTTTAAATTCAATCAGTTAAGTTAATTACACTTTCCTTTCTTTCCACTTTGTCCATATGATATCCCTGGAATATTGTTTCGGATTGGTATAATGAGCCTTTAATATATTTGTGTATAATTTTGGGAGGAAGACGTCAGTAATAGGCAAATGCACATAGAAGAGATATTATGTAGTTGTAAAAATGTGTTATAATATTACGAGTACAAGGTATAGAGGAAGTAAGTATGGAAAATAATATTATGCCATGAGACGTAATTGCTTTATTAGGTACTTGCAACATACCTTGAAATAGATAGCCACAGTAACAAGAAAACCACAACCAAATAGTTCTTTTACAACCGCATCTTGCGTCTAGGTCAAAATAAGTTGGAAATTCTGTTATTTTTTTTCTTTCAGCGTATCAACAGTATACAATCTGTTATGTTGATAGATTTGTTTTCAAAATATAAAATTGTACTTTAACTGGTATTATTGGTGTAACAAACGCTAAGAGCAGACGATTTACTAAAATGCTTAGGTAAATGTTTACCATCACTGAATTGAATAATAAAAAATGAGCGTACCAAAAGTAACCAGGTGAGCAAATTTGGCAGTAAACAATATTTATTTACAATTTCATAACTGCATTAATACTGTTTCCTTTAAAAATACCATGCGAAATGTTTGTGAGCAGACACGACGTCAAGCTTCTAATCAATGACAAGGAATACACAGGTAAGAATTATAATTTTCTATAATATTGAATGACCATAATCTCTGTCCTTAGTTTTTATGCAATCTACTTCGTATGAATGATACGAATAAATCGACCTTATGTGATAGTTATTATATAGTTTAATTGCTTCGTTAACTTCGTTCGTATCGTAATGTTTACAAAATAATAATGTACGCAAAGTGATTTGAATGTTTGCAGAGCTCCGCCCTCAGGGACAAAGGGACAACATGCTCCAGAAATTTGGTTTCACCCAACCAGTTCTTTCCAACAACATTCCCCCCGATTTCGATTCGGAGAACTGGTTGGGGGAGAGTTTTCTGGAGCATTTCGTCACCTTGTCCCTGGGGGCGGAGCCTTGAAAACATTCAAATCACTTTGAATTTAAATACGTATTTGGAATTTGACTTTGATAAGCTGTAAAGCATTAATATTTCATTTTAGTTTCGGAGAGGGACAAATGGAGCGCGGACTCAAAACTTGTAGACTTCATTCGTGAAGATGCGAAATTAAAAGGGACAAAGATTATGTGTCGGGAAGGAGGATGCGGGACTTGTATTGTCACTGTATATGAGAAGGACCAATTGAGTGGAAATCCTACTGCCAAAGCCGTACCTTCGGTAATTTTCTTCTTTCTCGTAAAATCAAATTTTATTGTAAAGGACAAGCCACGCACGTCAATTCTTGTAGTCTTAATTGATGTTGTGATGAGCGACAAAGGTCTAATATGCTTATTACAATAATATCAAAGTCATTCAAATATTATGATCCAATACGTTTTTACTGATGAGAATTTTTCAAAATTGTTGCTAGTGTACCATTCCACTGTTTAGTTGCGATGGATGGGAAATTATAACCGTGGAGTACTTGGGTGATAAAAAGCGAGGATATCATCCAATTGAAAAAAGTTTGGTGGATTGTAATGCAATACAATGTGGATTTTGTACACCTGGAATGGTCATGAGCATGTACAGGTAAATGGAAATCTACCATTTGAAAAGGTAGGTACGTACAAATTCATATTTACTTGTACATCTGTGTTTAGCTTGCAAGAGTCCAAATCTGTGGCAAACATTGAAGATATTTTGGACGGAAATATCTGTCGCTGTACTGGATATCGGCCAATACTTGATTCATTCAAATCGCTTGGCTCTTCTCAAACAGTCGCTAAAACGGTTACCTATTTTCCTTATTTACATCATTTGCCGTTACGGCAAGGAGAGAAGGCTGAAATGAGTTATTTATACGCATTTCCTTGTTTAAAAATATGTCTGCAATAGTTTTAGCATACATTTTGTCTCTTCAACACCAATGATAACTTACACGTACCATTTATTGTTAGCAGACAGTAGAACCCATATGATGTGAATGACCTACGCTTCAGTATTTGTTTTGATTCAAAGTTTCATTATATGACCTTTTGGACCTTTTTATACACAGAATCCATGCGAGGGCTGCCCAGGACGTCAGCAACAGGAAATTTCTCCATTAAATACAAGAACGTGTTCCAGAGCAATTGAATTGGATTTTCGCAATACCCAGAAATGGATGAGAGTGGATAATCTTGATTCTGCATTTTGCGTGCTGAAATCATTTATGACCGAAGGAAGGCCATATCGAGTTATAACTGGAATTAACGAACAGGGTATACCAGACTGTATTATAGCAAACCCCAGGATGGGACTATAAAAATTAGGCGAAGCTTGACACTAAATATACCGAGTGTTGATAATAGCACATAATCACACACAGGATTCGGTATATTTAATGTCATCTGTCGTCCACTAACTATGACCTGCATCCTGGGGTTTGTTACAGTCTGCGGGGTATACTATTTAATTATTTTCATCAGATAAGTCTCTTTGGGATTTTATCGATACTGTATTCATTTATGAATTGTTTTATATTGTTGATATACATGTGTTAACGGCAATAAGTAAATTCAGGCATTAAGCTTAATGCCTAGGCATTAAGTGTAATTTTGAAACATTTTGTTTTTCATACTTAAAATTTGAAAGAACATTCATATGCCATTATTTCGTATTTATATTTGAATAAGGACGTTTTTACAAGTCCAAAAAGGTAAAGATGTTTACTGTGTCATGAATAATGTGCGAGTTATAGACTATAAACCTTTTGCATAAAAACCATTGCAACTTCTTAAGTCTTAGTCGCACGCTATTCATATGCGGCATTTTGAACTCGTTACAATGTCCTTATTTAGGAAAAAGAATATAATTGGACAATATAAATGGTCTTCTAAATTTCAAATACCAAAAACTAGAATTCATCTAAAATTTTACTTATTGCCTAGGCATTAAGCTTAATGCCTGAATTTACTAATTGCCGTTAACACATGCACTTAAAAATCATTGGAGATTTTTAGTGCAACCAAAAAGGAATAAGTTCTGATTTTTAAGTAACAGTGTGACGAGTGTAGTAAATTTTCAATATTCCCTAGGGGCAGTTAGAGAAGACCCGGTGAAAAATTACCTGGATATAACTACAGTGCAAGAATTGAGAAATTACTCGGCAAATCCAGCTCAAAATGGGGTTTTTATTGGCAGTACTATTACACTTGCAAGTACCATTTCCATTCTCAAAGAAATCTCGGGTAAAGAAGGTTATGAATATGCAGGAGAAATTATTAAGATTTTAGAACGAGATGCCAATGTTCCTGTTAGAAATGTAAGTGTTAATAAAATTGCATTGTTGAAAGTAAAGGTATTAAGGATCCCATTATTTCATGTGCGGGAAAATTTGAAAATGGGACCATTTACATATAAAATAAAAGTCGCAAAGGCTTTTTAACTAATTGCTTAATTGAAAAAAATAAAGAGACAAAAAATGTTTTTCATATTGTCATCTAAAAAGTGAAGTAGTATTTTGACGATAGCACAATTCCTTCCCACTTTGGAAGGCTGTAAAATGGGAAGGAAGTGGGCTATCGTCAAAAAGCTACTTCACTTTTTAGATGACAATATGAAAAACATTTTTTGTCTCTTTATTTTTTTCAATTAAGCAATTAGTTAAAAAGCCTTTGCGACTTTTATTTTTACATGTAAATGGTCCAATTTTCAAATTTTCCCGCACATGAAATAATGGGATACTTAAAGGAAAGGTTATACCATTATTAACTGGCTTGAATTCCATTATATATCCTTGTGTAAATGTACCAAAATTATATTAAATACATTTGGACGTTAAATGCCTATAACATAACAATTTTTATTAAGATGCAAATGAATTCTTGGCATTTGTTATAATTAATTGTTTTAGTTATATTTCTGTGTCGTCATAAATATAATTGGAACTCGTATGTTTTATAGGTGGCCACAGTTGGAGAAGAATTGTTGATGAAAAACAAGTACAAAGAGTACGTTTCTGATGTATTTATATGTATGGAGGCGATTGGTGCAACCGTTACAATAGGTAGCGAATTTTCGTTTCAAAAATCGGCTGAGTTCATTTGGTTGTATAATTAAGGAACGAAAAGAGTTAACCACTATAATGTTTTAAACCATTTTTCAAATATTTTTCACAGCCAAATCTGTCGACTCATTGGAAACATTTACCTTGCTACAATTTTTCAATATGGATATGACTGGAAAGTTGCTAATTCGTCTCAATCTACCCCAACTGAAAAATTATTACTTTCGGGCATTCAAAGTAATTAAATTTTTGCATGTATACCTGCTCTAATTTATGGATAAAGATCGCTAAGTAATTTAATTAAAACTTTCACATTTTAACAATATTTCCTTTTTTAGATTTCTCGTCGTTATCAAAACTGTAAAGCCATTTTGAATGCAGGAATCCTTATGAAGGTGGACAAACAGCAAAACTATAAAGTTGTTGAAAAACCACGAATTGTTTTTGGAGGTGTTCATCCCAACTTTGTAAGTCTTCACGTTTTATACTGCATTTTTTGTAGCAGAGTGAAATAAAATTTTGTATGACATTAATAAATGAAGATTACTTAATCTGTACAGATAACTACAAATGCAAACTAATACAATACATTTAAAATACTATTGATATTGATTATTATTAATGAGGAAACTAATTGAAATATTTTTGAAAAGGTTCACGCTTGGTCGACGGAAATGTTTTTGCTAAATAAATCCCTTTCGGATGAAATGGTACTCCAAGGGGCAATGAAGCATCTCGACAAAGAAGTCAATCCTAACACTAAACAAGATGAGCCTTCAGTTGCCTACAGGACATTTTTAACAAAAGCACTTTTGTACAAGGTAAATATATCCTTCGGATACCAATGTCCATTTTAACCATGTAACATTAACTTTTTTCAAAATTAACAGTTAGTTAAATTATAGTAGACAATTTAAATCTTTTATAACTCACAACACACTGTATATAAGAAAGCAATATTCAAAATATGGAAGAAATAAGAGCTCAACAATATTTTGTAGCATTAGTTAATTTCTATAGCTATAAAAAATTCATAAATCAACAATAATTTGAATCATTATAATATAATTCAAATTATTCAAATTATCGCTTTGGTGGCAATTTATTTAATATCAATTTACAGTACAGAATCTACCGAATATGGCTGGAATGATAAAAAACTTTGATGTTGAAGAACTCTATTTGATGTTTTCAGACAATACTAGGGATTCTTGGAAACGTAGTAAAAGACAATGTGAAATCAGGAAGTACAAGTATTGCTATAAAGACAAATAGAGGAAAGCAAACCTACGAGGATGGAATTGGTCTTACACCTTTGTATAAATCTGCAAAACGACAAGATGTTGAAGTTCTAAGCTCTGGTTAGAATTATGAAATTGTAATGTAATAAAATTAATGGTAAAATATTTTCGCCAAAGAATCCACTGACCTGTCTCCTTGTCGTTTTAGGTGAAGCGGAATTTATTGACGATACTCCTCCCATCGATGGCGAATTATTCGGAGCATTTGTTATAGCTACTGTTGCTAATTGTCAGTTGGAGTCAGTGGATGCTTCTGCAGCATTGGTTTGTAATTTAGTGTACCGGTGCTGTAATTAGTGTAGTTAGTTGTATACTAAGCTATTTTGATCAAATGATTGATTCCAGAAAATGGACGGCGTTGTGCGCTTTATTGTAGCGAAAGATATTCCTGGAGATAACAATAACATGGCTTTTGGTGCAATACCCGTTGTTGATAAGGAACCTGTGCGTCGTTTTAATATTTAGCACTTATTAAGTATTTAATAAATATTAATGATTTTAAATCAATTAAAACAATGTCCAAGATATTTAGGAATTTTTTACTTTGGTAAAATTGTATTAATTGTAGTAAATTATATTAGATCTTTGTCTTTGACAAAGTGGAAGCCGCAGGTCAACCAATTGGATTAATTTTAGCCACGACCAGGCAAGTGGCTTACAGAGCCGCCACGAAGGTGAAAGTTACATACAAAAATATGAAAAAGCCGATTGTGAAGGCCAGAGAAGCTTTACGAAAAGTGGAACAAGAGGGAGCTTTGGAAGACCATGTAACACAAACGTATAAAACTCCTGTGGCGACTTTTGAGATGGGAACGCGTGAGATTTCTGGAGAGCACGAACAAGGGTCCCAGTTTCACTACTCCCTGGAGACACAGAGTTGTCTTTGCATTCCCAAAGAAGACTCTATGGATGTATTCAGTGCCACTCAGTGGATGGATCATGTACAAGCGACAGTCGCTGCTGCTTTGGGCGTCTAGGACAACTAGTCAGTTAAATATTAAATTCGAAATATCTACTAAATTAAATATCTACTATGGCAAATAGATTTATCTTAGGGGTCAAAAAAGATTAAAATTTTAATCTCTTTAAACCTCTTGGATTTCATTACTAATTGGACACCTTTTACTCCTAACTTCTTACAGTTTAAATGTTAAAGTGAAACGAATTGGAGGTGCATTTGGGTCCAAGATTACGAAAGCTACTCCTGTAGCGAGTGCTTGTGCCATCGCTGCTTTCGTCACCAACCGTCCAGTGAGAGTAATTATGGACATGGAAACCAACATGAGGATGATTGGGAAGCGAGAACCCTACGTTTGTCGATATAACGTGAGATCCGTTGTAAAACTTTGTTTTTAAGTTTTAAACGATAAAATTGTCACGTAAATTGGTCTTAAATTGGTCTCCGTCAAACTAAACTAGTCGCCCCGTAGAAATGAAAGGAAAAAAGATGAATTAACGCGATTAATCTAAAATTTTGGTTGCGATAAGCAAAATTATACTTGCAGTCCCATTATTTGAAATAATAATGTTCACTCAGCATTCCTTCCTTTCTTCCGGCAGACCAGGTTACTTTATACTCGAAATACTAAATTACTAACACCGATTTACATAAATAGGGATAGCAGCAATAAAACAAGCATACTAATTGCGGATTGTGTTGGGTTTAAAAATTATTTCAAGTCTACGTATTTACAGACATTGGGGAAATATTTTACGATGATATTTGTTTGTAAAACTAGGTAAAATTTTCTGAAACGGGAAAAATTATTAAACTAAAAGCCTATTTGTTGTCGGATTCTGGATGGACAAGAAACGAATCCTATGCTGCACCAAAATTGCTTTATTTTCAAAATTTATACGCTGCCAGCGACTGGGAAGTCAAGGGAGGGTACTTGCTGACAAATACTCCATCAAATACTTACACAAGAGCACCAGGTTAAATGTTTTTGAATTTTTAGTCAAGGTGCATTTTCCATCTTGTCCAACACTTTACGACTTGCCTTTTGAATAATAATTTCTAGTACCGAATTCGTATCCACCTAGCGTAGTATCGAACAAAACGGTTTCCTTGTCGGTTAATAAAATTCAAAAAGAAGATAAAAAAGAGTTTAATATTCATAAGAAGTCATATTTTATAATGATTGTTTTTCAGGAGGATTAAATGGAACAGCCTTTAGTGAATACATAATGGAGCACATTGCATTTGTGCTTAAAATGGACCCTTTTGATGTGAGAGCTGCAAATTATTTGAAGCTTGGAGATCGTTTGTTCAATGGCGAAAGTTTTACTGAAGAGAATTTAATGCCCCGAATGGTTGAGCAAATAAAAATTACTGGAGAATACGAAATGAGGAAACGAACGACTGAAAAATTCAATAAGGTAAATTTCAAAAGTTTGTGCTCTAATTACTAAACTACAGTTACTAGTTATCAAAATGAAAATAATGATTTTGAATGTCATTTTTTATTTCAGGAAAACCGTTGGAAAAAACGCGGATTGGCAATCACTACTTCGACAAACATTGTAAGCTATGGAACAAATACCTACGTTGCTTACGTTACAATTTACCATCACGACGGAAGTGTTGCAGTTAGCCATTCAGGAATCGAATTTGGCACGGGCGTTAACATCAAAGTAAATTAATTTCTGCACAATACTATCGACTATCAGTTGAATTTAGAAATATATCTTGGACATTAATAAATGAGTAATAATTCTTCATAGCTGAATATGAATGCATAAATGTATTGTGTGCTGACGGCTTGAGTGGCAGCCAGTTTTCCACTTTATCTCTTTATCTTTATTTTCCAGGTTGCTCAAACTGTAGCAACGTATTTGGACGTACCATTGGAGAAAGTAAGCGTCAAAGCAAATAACAACTTGACAGGAAATAATGCAGGAAGATCTGCACAGTCCATTTCTAGCGAATTGAATGCTTACGTAAATTATTTTAATTCTACAATACAATATGTACACGTTTTCTTAATCTACAAGGATTATCCTTCATTATATATTGTACTTTTACATAAATGAACTCAGGCTGCAATGCGTGCTTGTAAAATTTTGGTGGAGAGACTGGCACCCTTAAAGGCGGAATTACCAGTGAATACTACCTTTCAAGAACTGGCAGAAATAGCATTTCATTCAAAAGTGGATTTGTCAGCATCGTTCATGTAAATTTAATTATTTTAATGACTATTTGACACCATGAAATAAATTTTTAGACATTCAATTTGGTTGGAGGGCATAGAAAACTTTTATATAATGTTAATAATTTTGAATATTTTAACAGGTTTGCTGATCCAACAGATCATAAAGGGAGAAATTATGTAGGGTATCAAGTAGCAATCACAGAAGTTGAGGTTGATATTCTTACTGGAGAGTACAAGGTGATTGTATATGAATTATATAATAAATTACACGATTATTATTTCTGACAGAAAGAAAATAACAACTAAATTGTATAATGTTTATACACAGCAATCAAGGGTTGATATTTTGCAAGATGTTGGTCGCAGTTTGAATCCTTTAGTAGACATTGGACAAGGTTACTATTTCAATTTACTATACAAAGTGTCTGATGTCGTGATGTCCAATATCCTTTTCATTCACATTATGATTTTTAATTAATATAAATCTTGGTAGTTGAGGGAGGATATGTATTTGGCGCTGGCATGTGGACTACTGAAGAAATTATTTTTGATGAAAATAATGGACAACTGTTGACTTATAATACTTATGTAATTTCCGTTTGTTGTTTGCATTGTTAATACAATTCTAGATTACATGTAATGGACAATTCCATTTTGTCACTAATGTTCTCTTTGTTCATTTATAGTACAATTTTGGGCTTTATGCTAAAACATGAATATCTATATTACTGCGCTTTAATTGAATTTTTTGAAACTTTGGCGATATTTATATTATTTTTTTGTGGATAGAGTTATAAACCACCAGAAACAAAAGACATTCCTGAAGACTTCAGAGTTGCTTTGCTTTCTGGCTCCATCAATACTGAAGGCGTTTTACAAACGAAAGGTCAGCAATGTTTTTATGATTCGGCTTACTACGTATATAAAGATTTGCGCTGAACCCTATAGTTACCGCTATGCGTTGTAATAAAACATTTCAATTTAAATAACAACGAAGTAATTTTCTGAAATATACCATTTTATATCAATTTTCGTAGCTTCAGGAGAACCACCGACAAATTTAGGCGTGGCAGTATTGTTTGCTGTGAAAAAAGCCATTGATTCCGCCAGAAAGGATGCTGGAAACGAAGAATGGTTTCAAATGAGTAATACCTGCACAATATTTAGTTTTCATTTATGTCATCCGCCGTTAATTCATACTGAAGATCTCTATATAATGGATGTTGTTTAGTTTATTCAATTGACATTGTAATCCATAATCAAACATTAATATTTCAGATGGGCCTGTAACCTTTGAAGAGGTTTTCAAAAATTCTTTGGTGTCAAGTTCAATGTTCTCGTATTAAGTGAACATCAACACTCATGACTTTAAAGATCCTGTAGTATCATCAATTGTTTCTTTATTAACCAGCTGTAACCTAGCACGCACAGTATGCTAGAAAATTTATGACCTTCTCATGGGTACAAAAATACTGACATACAAACATACGGAAGTATTCAATGCGCTGGAGTCAGTATATGTTTATACTATAGTCATGATCATGATGTACATATGTGTCTATTCAGTAACTATCACGTTGCACAACAGTGTATTTAAAATTAATAATTTTATCAAGCTTTAAGCTTTACAGTTAAAATGCGCAAAAATGTTTGCACAAAAATTAATTCTATCTGGATGGCATTTAGCATCTTTAACAAATAAACTAATCTGTTTATGGTAATACATTTTGAAATTTAATAACTGGACTGTGGCCAAGTATCATCAACCAAGTATCATGTAAAGACTTGTAACAGTCTTTAGAGTATATTTGAGAACATTTTCCAAAAATCAATATTGTGCACATTAGAGACAGAGTTAAATAGAATAAAAATCATAGAAAAAATAGAAATTTTAACGAAATGTTAAAATACATTGCATTGTACCCAAACTAATAGAATATACAAACTTAATTTGCTTGTTTTTTCTTATAATGGAAAATCTACCAATAAAAAATTTGCATGCCGCACAGGATTTAACAAATTTGTTGAAAATGACTTTTTCGTTGTTGGAACGATGAGTAACTGATATATATTTCCAAGATTTGATACATGCGAATGACGATTCAAATACTATGGAAGTTGTGAAGAGTACCATCAACCAGCAAGTAGACATTAGGAAAGCCCATAGTAAAAGCAATAGAAACTTCATGGGTTCTATCTGAGAATGGTGCAGGATGAGCAAGTAATTAGCCAAGTACAGTTGTCTCTTGAACAAGAAGTTGGCGGCGAAGAAGCAAAGATTGTACACGCTATTAGCATCAAGGACGATTAGCTGCAATAGTCGATAGATTTTGGGAATGTTTGATGAATCTCTGAATGTATCTTCCGTTTGGTACATTTTTCTGCCGAAACTAAAATTTATTTTATTATATTGCACATTTTATTACTAGTATAGATCAAACAATTATCTTATGTATGTTGATTGTTGATAAGTACAAAATTACCTCAATTCGTCAAACAGAACTTTGAAATTGGGACAACAAAGAAGTGCAATGGCGATATGCAACATTGCCAATCCAAATGTGCAGAAGATCGCCCAAATATGTAGAGATGCCAAAATGGTAAAGTAGAAATAGCTGAAGTCATCAGGATCAAGTAGAGATGTCATGAAAAATGTATCGAATGGAATTATAAATATTCCACATCCAAATACTAATGGATACGTGACAGCAACTAGGAACCCCAGGAAGAGTAGTACGTCTGCTATATCAATTCTGTTTCGGTATTTTCTTTTAAAGTATTTCTCTAATAAAAAGAATAGTATTGCGTTAAATATATATTACTATTAAGCATTAAAGGTACACAATTGCCGTAATTAGGAGGGGGTCCGAAGCCCTTAACAAATGTTTCCCTAGCACGGCAATATTTTTAAAAAATCGTTTATACCGACATTAATACATGGTTACATAAGTGTAAGTGTCGTATGTTCTTGCATGTTGTGTCTTTAGCAAGCGAAAAACGGTTTATTAACAAAAACAAAATTATTAACGACGCCACTTTAAAAAAATTTTGTAAAACATACGTTCTCCTGGCTTTGGGAGGTATAGACGCGTCTAATGGACGAGAAAATAATAAAGTAATTGCTTTATATTTAACCGGCTTCAGCGCAATAACTACAAATACAAAACTGTACTTCTTGGGGTTTTCGCCTAAATGCATTAAAGGCAGCAGGATTTGTCAAAGCATGGAGCTGAATGTGTTGGAAGTCAGCCTGGCCTGAAGGCCACACATGCAACTTCATGATCGGCGATCCGGACCGAATCGCTATCATTCAAAAATTTAAGCGATCCAATCCGATACCAGTCAACGGGTTGAAATAAATAAGACATTATATTAATAGCTGTTTGTTCAACCTCAGACTTACTTCAACCAACTATTTGGAAAAATGTAATCGTTTCTATCCAAGCCAGAGATATTGCAAATCTCAACCGAGCCGAACCTCTAAAAACTTTTTTAATCATTACAGCCTAGAACTGCGACCGACTACAACTACTTAAATGTTATATTTTGTCATAGGAATTCGATTGAATCACGTATTTAACGTAAATGCTGATTACTTTATTATTACTTTATTACTTTTAATACAATTTAAATTTTCTATTGCAATTGTTTTCCATCAATGTATTTTATTTAGAAAACTCTTAATACTCTGGCTATCTGAGTTTATACAGAATATAATCGAATCTATCCGATATTCTAAAAAATTGTTCAGCGATCCGATTTGATTTACTACAAAATGTAATCGATCCAAACCGATCCTCCAAAACAAATTGTAACCGATCCGGCCCAATAAAAAAATTACCGATCCGAGCTTGTGCCTTTCTAAAATTTAAGCGATCCGAACCGAACTAGTCCTCCAGAAAAATTCGAGTGAACCGATCCCAACCATGGTTCGGATCAGATCGCTAAAACATCGGACCTTGCCGGATCGCCCATTATGAAGTTGCATGTGTGCTGAAGGCCATTCGGTCGGTATATCATCCATGACCATCAAACAGTCCACCGTTGGCAAATGTAGCATAACTTAAGCATCCAATCCAATCCAGTGGAACGCTTTAGGTCATCTGCTTCTAGTCCTTGCCTAATAGCCTAACTTGTTTCTACCCAATATACCTTAACCTAATCTAATGTAATCTGACATAACGTGAAAAAAGAAATTAGGGAAATTCGAAATACAATGTAGGCATTTTAGCCTGTAATTTAGCCTACATTTTCGCTTCGCAGCTTTGTATTTTTATGCATAAATGATTATGTCATAGTTTTTCATTATATTTACAAGTTAGATGATAATACAACTTGCAACCCATGTATTTCTAGTTTCTGGGGCCTACCTGTTTGATTTTAAAATTTAATCCATTAATTTTTATTTAATTCTACAATGATTTTACAATTTTATGAACTTACTGCGCCATTGAGAGAAGGTGGTAATCAAGACGTTGCCAGTTGTTATTATCGTTTCCTTCTTGAATATTGTTACATGGATAACGACCACTGGAATAGCAATTCCTAAAACGAAGACGTAACTCACACAAGCAGAAATTTTGTCACCGTAAAATGTCTCATATGCAGCTCTTGCCAAAAGGTAGAACCAAAAGGTGTGTGCGTAAAGGACAAAGAGATACCACTTTAACCTAACCCATTTGTTAGTAGACCATTGAAAATACCTCCCTGGACAGTTTGAATTCCATTGAAATGGCACACCTCCCCAGATATTGCCCCACTTTACATACCATGAAACTAATGTTCTAGTAATGGCTTTTACCATTGTGACGAATAGTTAGTATGTCCACGATATTATCTCCCCACCGAGTAGACGTCGAACACCTTGTACTTGGCTTGACAACCTATAAATTATTTCAAATTATCTATTGACAGCTGTCAAATCAACAAATATATTCGACACTGTTACTGAAGCCTGAACACTAGAAAAATACTTCGATTATTTTATTCTTTCTGATCGAAGCTGCGTTCACTGCTAGAATTAAGTAGAGTTTTATATAGCGAAAGTACACAAACTCAGCAGCAAGTCAAAACCATTAATAGACTTTAATTTCACAGGAGTAAAGGGATCTACTGAGTTAAACATTTGTTCCTGGTATATTCCACACATTAAGAAAATGAAGTTTGGAGACTAACCCTGACCATGGAAAGGTTGATGTTGATGCAATCGGATTCTACTAAAAAAATACCTACGACATTGGCTAAGTAATAAAATATTCAATATCCCATTAACTATATAACTTTAAAAAAATACATATCAGTCTTGTATATAGTATGAAGTAGAAGTATGGCTATACTGGAGTCACTTATATAAAAAGCCAATTATTTAAATTAAGTCAATAGTTTGACAGTAAACAACTTATAGAAGCATTACAAAATATTATTCTATATTATAATATATTTTATATTTTCTAGCTCCTACACATTTACATTGTACTTTAGTTCAGGTTTGTATTGGGGCAACTTTCTGTATTAAAGCGTATGGGTATACTAAGTACTGACAAACGCTTTTAAGTAAGTTAATTTTGTTTCAGCCGAGCAGGAGCCTCTTCTTTCCTGTTCTTTCATCACTTATTTTATTAGAGCTGCGACTAATAATGTATATCCTCAGCAATTTCGGCTTAGTTTGGCTGTGTGAGACATTGGTTCTTATGTTCTAGTTTATGGGAAATAAAAGTCTGCAGAATAACGTTGACCATGAATGGAAAGGTCAAAGGAATACGCAATGAAACTACATTTACTTCATAAACGTAGCGGTGGCATTTATATTTTTAAACTCCAAAGTATCTATAATATAATCCTAGACTTTTAAAAATCACCCACCTATGTATGTATGGTAGGGAAGAACCTAGGAAACCTGCATTTACTACGTAACGTAAAACCCCATCCGCAATGTATAACTCAAGTGCTGAATCTAACTAACACTTTTGGGTACCTCCTCCTCCCATCACCTGCACACGTAATATATGCACGTTCCTTAAAAGCAAAATGCGCATGCCCACTTACTCTAAAGCACCGATATGAGTCGTTTCAAAATAATTATAACATCAAAATATAATATTGGGATAATGTTATAATTTATGATATTTCAAAAATAAACCAAATGTTGACACTGAATTTATTTAATAACTACTAATAATTCTAAATCTGCCAATTTTTTATGGATGCCTACTTTTCAAACTTTAGTCCCACAATGCTGGGAGCCTATCATACATAAAACTAATTTAGACCCGTTCTGATAAATTAGCAATTGTAATACAACAATACTGACTAAATAGTACGATATAGAAGGAATTATGTGATATTCACACTTTTCACTTGTATTGCCATATTATACGCAAGCGAATGACTCTCAAGTAAATCAGTCTGTGGTGACCCTGTCATAAAACCATATTATAAATGTTTCCATTTTACTTCTGCCTAACAAAAGCGGGATTGTAATATTATAATACTACTACATCCATTGTGTTACATCTTATATCCATATACATTAGTACTGAAGGCAAATGACTAGTTATTATTATAAACACAGAAAAGAGATAAAGCAATAAATTTACCAATCTATCTATGTATGTATGTCTGGTAGGAGAGCCTAGGAAACATGCATACATTACGTAACGCAAAATCCCCTCCCCAATTTGTAACGCAAGTGCTGACTGTAAAAATTTTGGATACCACCTCCTCTTCCCCCACCAACTACACACGTAATATATGCAGGTTCCTTAAAACCAAAATGCGC
The DNA here is from genome assembly GCA_020055645.1 of Tomocerus qinae. Taxonomy (NCBI): domain Eukaryota; kingdom Metazoa; phylum Arthropoda; class Collembola; order Entomobryomorpha; family Tomoceridae; genus Tomocerus; species Tomocerus qinae. Next base: position 43,828,861 of record CM034546.1, on the reverse strand, counting down.
ATGCTCTCTTCCTCTAAACCAACGAAATGAGTTGTTTCATAATTTATTATGACATCAAAACAATAATAGACATTTACCTAAAAATAATAATGATAATGATAACAATGATTAGCGAACGGGGACATTTTGTAATGATCGTAATGTGTATATTAATTAGCATTTCAAAACTTCTAATGCAAATTAGTTCTGCTAAATCGACAAATTATTTTATATTTTTAGTATTTTTTAGTAGAGTTGTTGTTACTTTTTGATGCCCCCTTGATTTCTTTGAGCCAGTTTGCACACCTTTTTTGTACAATTAAATAAAATTATGTAGTACTTGTTAACATTAAAAGCTTAATGAAGTACCGATAATTTTTGGAATTGTTTTTGTTACTGTAATGGGTGGCCTAAAGATTTTCACTTGTGTGCTAGGTTCCACCCCCTTAGCTGGGTTCACTAGTTTAATTAATATTCTTGAATGATAAAAATGTTTCTAAATATTTTCTTCCAAATTGTATTTTCCTAAATACAGATTTAAGTCATCTGATAATATAAAAATCTATACCAGTCCTCAGGTCTTATCACACTGCTAAAATAACTCAACATTCTGAATACATCAAACGATAAAAATTTAAGAATTTCATTACCACCAAATGTTTAGTTTAGATTTAACTTCTGTCTGTAGAGTGGTAATCTTTGTTAGTAGGTTTGTTAAATGGTAATCGACATACTTTCTTAGAAACAATGAAAAAATTCTTCTCACATACGCCTTTCCATACGCTATACAACGTATGCAACTTATTTAACTACATTTAAAAATAATTAAATTTTCACAGAGAATTACCTACAGCTTAGTTTTATCGCTTATTTTGCAAATAGCTTTTGTCCTCACGGTGTTTTAAAGTCTGAGTACTGGAAGGAAGTAATACTAACATTGCATGCGTATTTTAACTTGTTTGCATTAGCCTATTCGTGCTGACAGTGTGTTTAATGCTACATTACAGGATGGATAAACCATTTGAAATACATTGATTTACCCTACACTACTACGGAATAAGAAGTTCTAGCCGACAAATTGGCGACGACTGTGTAAATAATGTCGACTGAAAAACAATTCCATATTATAGGACTTTTAAATAATTATATGTACTTAAGGTCTCAGTCTTTTCTGATATTAAATTCGTGTAATATGAAACCAATATGCTTTTTTGATGTAGTACAACCAATGCTGTGTTATAATTCTTCATTCGAGGAACATACAAATATTATCTACTTATAGTTCTTAGAGCGGAAAGGTAATTAGAGGTTCCACATCGTACTACTTCAATATCTAATAAAATAACCGTCATTGAGGTATTATGCTTTAATTTGTTTACATTAATTTTAATATTAGGGCTATAATAGTTTTTTAAAAATTGGATTTTCTTTATTTGAATGGACATTCTACGTTTAATATTGTTTACCGACTAAACTTGGTTTAACCTTTCGAGGAATAAGGCCTTGAGTTCTATCCGAAAAACTGACGATAACTTAGTAAATAATGTTGATTCAAAAACCCCAGATATATGATAGCCTTTCCTTATGTTAAAATCAAGTAGCATGAAAGATCAATACATTTAAGCTTCTCTGATGTTGTTTGGCGCAAGCAATGCTGTTTCATATTTATTTATTGGTATTTCGAATTGGTATCATTTCCTAGCTAGGGATTTTTCTGTTTAGTCTTTAAATCTATATCTATAGTAGGCAAAGGAAGCTTAAAAATGTGAAACATAGCAAGTACCTTCTTATTTAAGCTTTTAGTAGTTTCAAGAGGGTGACAGTGACACAGACGCGCTTTAGTAAAGAATATTTTATTGCCAACCAGTTCTTTTATAGCCACAAAAGTATTAATATGCTAATGTAAAAATAAAGTGAACAACAAATCTACCAAAATACTAACAACATCACAAGCAAGAAAACAAATACCTCGGAATATATTTTAAAATAACAGCCGTGCTTTATTTCATCAGTATAAACTCACTGCGTATTATTTGCGGCAAATGTCCTTCAGATCAATAGTTTTAAAAGCAGAATATCCTTTAATATTAGAAGTAAGTTTTAGTCCACTTGGAAATCCAAATGACAGGAAACAGTAAAGTCAAACTCAAAGCCAACGATTTAGTTGTTGAGATGAGTGGGATGTATAGATTATGCTCGTGTATTTCGTTTCCGCGTACCTAGCCTTGTGAGAAATCAGTTCGCACGTGACTTTCACATTTAGAATTTCAAATTTTATATTTTTTACATTTACAATTTTATATTTTTTACATTTACTTTTTAATAGTTTCTACAGGTTTACTAATGCGGGTTTCCTCGTAGGCTTCCTTAATCAACCGTATTTAATTTGGCATCGTCAACAGAGAATTGTAGTAAATTGTAGAGAAAGATAAGCACCAATACCAATAGTAAAAGAGTAATATACTGACGAAGCCAAATTAAATACCGAAGTCCGTGCACAGAGTATATTTTATTTGTACAACTAAAAAAACAATTTTATGCATACGATAAGTAAAACCAAAATATTTTCATAATTATGCACTTACTCATCATGCGGTACTCCTGCTTTGGTGTGTGGAATTGGGATTGGTTAACTCTTGCCAAGGATACCCTAGCTATGTCTGCTTTATGATAAATTTTGGCTCTATAGCTGTAAATGCTTTAACTTCCGCCATAGTAACCCCTATATTGCTAAGATAACTTTGGCTTCCTTTTTAAAACCTAGAATTTTTTAAACATTTTTAAATGAAAATTAATTTTAAAAAACTTTACATCCTTAGCTATAGCAAAAATCTTTACTATTGCCAAACAACTTTGCTTTCTTTTAAGTTAGGGGTGATCCACATATTACGTCAACACGTTAGGGGGACAAACGAAAAATGAAAATAAAACGTTTTTAATATAATGAAGCGTGAAGATGATTGTCGTCTTTAGAGTGTTCCATAGCGTCTTTTGGTTTAATTTACTTTATTTACATTTGTGCTGTCGCTTACAGAATAAATTTGACATGATTGCAATCTTTTTTGCAACAAATGGGGTTTCATATAAATTTTTACACAAGTAAAATGACTTAAGTATATTCGACAGCTCAATATCAGAGACCAGATTTTCCGTATTGATACAGCCTTTGATTTGGAGTCTTTGTACATTGATTTTTTTTATTCTTTCCTTTCATTTTTTGATAGTTGTCATCGATATTCATTGTGCATGTTACATTTTAGTAGATATATTGCACCTAAGTTAGCTACTGGTAATGAATGGTTTGAATCAACTTATCAACGTGTGTCAATGGTGCAGATATTTTTCAGAGGTACATTACAATAGAAGGGTACAGTTATACAATTTTAACTTTGTAGTGAGTTTATTCAAAAAAAGAATGTCATTCTTCCAGATCATCAATGCTGCTAATAAATTTAAAAAGATATCCGTGTCAAAATATTTTGACTTAATTTCGAAATACGTTAATGGATCCAGGGTGTCAGGTTTACGAAGAGAAAAGGCATTATGTTATGTTATTCTGTAATGTATATGTATGCTATATTATGCGATTGTAATTTTGTATTCCCACGATGTTGAGTTGGAAGTGCGAGAGGACCATGGCCGTGGCCATGTTTGACGATAGTGGCAGTGTGCTCAGCGGAACGGACGAAGCCACAGATCAGAAATAATTGGCTCTTTTTTATAATAATTTCCTAAATTCCATTAATTGACATAATTCCACATTTGACCTTATAATATGTCTGATTGAGTTCCATAATTCGAATATAAAGCAAAATTCAGCTAGCTGTTAAATAAAATCCGGCCTAAAGTGAAATACATTTTGTAGTTCTGATTTCCCATCATAAGACATTAACTTAGAGCGGACATTGAAGATTTCATAAGTCACAAAATCATACAACAGTTAGTCACAGCAGATGAACAAAATTCGAAATAGTTATTGGCATTTAGAAGGGTCTTTCTAATTGGCTGGTAACAACACAGGGTGTAGTTGATTGTATTATGCAATATTCATCGCATATACGCCCTTGTGCATTTAGATTCTCTCTACCATTCACACATATTATGTGTTGCATAGGTAGATAGATTGGTAAATTTATTGCTTTATCTCTTGTGCGTGTACAGAGTTTACCAATACTATTTAGGATTTGGAAAAAATAATGAAATATTTAATGACTTAAATGATCCAACAACACTATTACTATTGTGCATATTTAAATAGCGTTACATAGAGCCAAAATTATTTCAAAAATGCAAATTTTAACGAAATGTTAAAATGCATTGCATCGTTCCCAAAGTAACCGAATACACAAATTTAAGTTGCTTGTTTTTACTTATAATTGCAAATCGACCGATGTAAAACTTACATGTTCTACAAGATTTAGCAAATTTTTTGAAAGGGAATTTTTCTTCTTTGGATAGAGTAGTAACTGATTTATATTTCCAAGACTCGATACATGAAGATGACGACTCAAATACTATCGAAGTAGTGAAGAGTACGATCAACCAGGAAATGAACATTAAAATAGCCCATAGTAAAACTAACAGAAACTTCCAGGGTTCTATCCACGAACGATGCAGGATGAGCAGATAATTGGCCAAGTACAGTTTGTCTCTTGAACAAGAAGTTGGAAGCGAAGAAAAGACATTGTACACACTATTAGCATCAAGGACGATTAGCTGTAATAATCGATAGATTTTGGGAATATTTGATGAAGCTCTGAATGAATCTTCCGTTTGGTACATTTTTCTGCCAAAACTAAAATTAGAAATGTTTCACATTATATTCCTTTTTAAGAACAGCATAATTACATTTTTTACTGTTGGTTAGTTTTAAATTACCTCAATTCGTCAAAGAAAATTTTGAAATTTGGGCAACAAAGAAGTGCAACAGCTATATGAAATAGCGCCAATCCAAATCCGCAAAAGACGAACCAAATATGAAATGACGCCAAAAGCGTAAAATATAAATAATTGAAGTTGGTAGGATCAAGTAGCGATGTCATGAAAAATGAATCGAATGGAATTATGAATATTCCACTTCCAAATATTATTGGATACGTGACAGCAACTACGAGTCCCAGGAAAAGAAGTACGTCTGCTATATCAATTCTGTTTCGGTATTTTCTTCTGAAGTATTTCTCTAATAAAAAGATTATTATTGCGTTAAATATATTACTACTTCAAATAAAAGATACAATGGGCTTATTTATGAAGACTTTGGTGGGCGAAGCCAAGGCTTGGCTGCCAAGCACGTATCAAGAAGGTGGCCCGGTCCCCCCCTAAGTGTCCAGAAAAAGATATCCAAAAAGTGTTTTACGATTTGTGCGAATATGCCCAAATTTTACTAATATTTGCCCAAACCAAATTTCTGGATACGTGCTTAGCCGAAGCTCTTGTTAAATCTTTCAAAAACACAGCAAATTCTTTTAAAAATTGTTTCTTAAGTCATTTATACATCAACAGTAAAACAAGTGTGGTATGTTCATGTCCCCCTTAAATTAGTGGGCTGGCTAAGCTTTAAAGGTGACAGTCGTATACATACTTCAGGTACTGGCTTTCTCAAAGACCTTTGCGCGGTAGCGGAAACTTTTAATAGGTCACACAGTAATTACATTTTGAGTCTTGTTTACACTGCACTTAATTTTGAACCACTCAAATTATTTCTAACTTACGAAGGACTATGAGAAGCCCTGCAATCCGTGATAACCAGAGACCGGAAAGGTAGGATGGATAACTTATACTGCTATTGCTACGATATTCATTTTAGAAGTTAGCGATTCATGACAACATTCAAGGAGCTCAAATAAAATATGTTTTTGGTTTCGAATTTTAAATCCTAAAAAGTCATATCTGACGGCTCAATAGTTTGCAAAAATTGAGAGAAATTTAAAGGGCATAAATTCTAATACCTAGTAAACGTCTCTTTTAATTTTTAAGTCTAATTTTTCTCAGTGATTTGAATTTGGGCAGTAAACGTCGTGTGACGTACGGAGTCTGGTATCGGTTTTAATTTAATACGATGTCGGGGCTTAATTTATTAGAATGGCGGGTACCTGAAGCAATTTTCTTTGCCATAAGTTCTGAAATGCTTAACCATTACTGGCTTCCGGCATACTCTGGTCGAAAATTTTACATGACAAACGAAAATTGATATTTAAGTCCTTATAAAATTTTAAGAAAATTAATTTATGTTTAATATTTTGGTATTTTTTGACGAAATGAGCCAAAAATGCATAAAATTTTTAAATACCTAATTGAAAGTAAATTTCATTTCGATTTCAATCAGGAAGGATTTTCAACTATGTGGACCTCAAATAGTAAAGTATGCTTTGCATATTTAGGGCCAATATACCTTTTCGATTTCTGGGATTAAGATAACTCTAGTTACCAGGCACGTATCCAGGAATTTGACCAAGGGGGGGCACCAAAATATTTTCCTAAAGCGAAGACATATTCGCCCGAAGCGCAAAATGTTTTGGATTTTTAACCTTTTTTTACAATAAAATCGCCTTTTTCTGGAAGTTTAGGGGGGCCCGGAAACCTCCGCCCCCCTCTTGATACGTGCTTGCTAATTACAAGTTACAAGTAGTTTTAAAATTGTATGAACTTACTGCGCAATTGAGAGAAGGTCGTAATCATGACGTTGCCAGTTGTTATTATCGTATTCCTTTTGAGTATTGTTACGTGAATAATGACCAGTGGAATAGCAATTCCTAAAACGAAGACGTAACTCACTAAAGCAGAAATTTTGTCACCGTGAAATGTCTCATATGCAGCTCTGGCCAAAAGGTAGAACCAAAAGATGTGCGTGTACAGAACAAAGAGATACCACTTTAACCTGACCCATTTGTTAGTAGACCATTCCAAATACTTGCCTGGACAGTTTGAATTCCATTGAAATGGCACACCTCCCAGATATTGCCCCATTTCAAGTACCATGAAACTAATGTTCTAGTAATGGCTTTTACCATTGTGACGAATATTTAAGTGCAAGATATTATCTCCAGTCACAAAGCAGTCCCAGACTTTGAGGAACTTGGCAAATATCTAAACAATGATATCAAATTTTCTATTAACAGTGGTCAATGCAACAAATCTATGGTATTCTGTTAACTAAAGTCTCAAACAGGGCCGGTGAGGTTTTAATGATGCCCGGGCAAACGCTATTTTGATGCCCCTTTTACTAACTTTAATGTCATTCCAGAATTTTTAAGAACCAACAAAAATACTTTTGTGACACAAAATATACTAAAATAGAATAGTAATAGTATGCCAAATTTAAAACACACTACAAGATTGAGACGCTTAAGATGAGACTGTTAGATTGAGATGGTTTGGGTAGTTACTGGTTGGGTTGAGACGGTTTGGAGAGATACTGGCTGAGTTGAGATGGTTTGGGAAGCTACTGGCTGGGTTAAGACGGTTTGGGTAGATGCTGGTTGGGTTCAGACATATGGATTAAGGCGTTTTGACTTAAGACGGTTTGAGTCGAGAAGTTTTGGATTGAGACGGTTTGGGGTTAGATGGTTTGGGTTTGGACGGTTTGGGGTGAGATGGTTTGGGGTGAGATGGTTTGTGTTGAGACGGTTTTGATTGCGACGGTTTAGATTGAGAAGGTTTGGGTTGAGACGGTTTAGATTTTAGATTCAGAAGTTTTGGATTGGGACGGTTTGGGTTGAAACGGTTTGAGTCGAGAAGTTTTGGATTAAGACTGTTTGGGATGAGACGGTTTGGATTTAGAAGGTTTGGGTTGAGACGGTTTGGATTTAGAAGGTTTGGGTTGAGACGGTTTAGGAAAAAGTATAATCAGAATCATTTCTAAACTGTAAAAAAACTTTCCATGAAAGCATAAATATATTGTACTCTGTTTCTCTTTCAATTTTAATTAATTGATGAAAAAGGGTATATAATTGCTCCAAGCATACTAGAAAATGTACGATGTACTACGATAATAATATGTAATTTTTTTGTCGATATCGATTTAGAAATGAGGAGCGTTACACACACGGTAATATAACAATGTATATTAAATACTGTTACGATCACAACCACAGGATATGGCTATCATAAAAACCGCAGTCGAAGTCTCTTTTCATTGGTGGATTCAAATTATTTTTAGCCAATAGGATTGTATCTTTCATTTTCAAAACTTTATATGGTTTCCATAAATCACCCCGAGGGGGAATGTTTATTTTTGTTTACTACATTTCATTACAACAAACAATACACTAAATACACACGTCGTCAAAGAATATTTTAAACTATTTTCTGTAATTGCGATTAAATGCCAAATTCTGCACGAAAACGATTAAATCTCCAGATGAGACGTTTATATCTCCAGACTGGCTGAATTTGAATACCTAAACACTCAATGTACTCTATTTTACAACAAGAAAATATGAACAATCATGAATGTTTATGGTTCCATGTATGGACTTGTTCATTGTTCGTATCGTCGTAAAATTAGACATAATATTATATTAATGTGTGTATTCAGTGTATTATGTATGTTGTAATGAAATGTAGTAAACAAAAATAATGATTCCCCCTTGGAGTGATTGTTTGAAATCATATATAAAATTTTGTAATTGAAACCTGCAGTTCTATTGGCTAAAAACAATTAGAATCCACCGATGAGAAGAGACTTCGACTGCGGTTTTTATGATATAGCCATATCCTCTAGTCGTGATCGCAACAGTAATCTATACTGTCTCACTATTTCTGGGGTTTCTGTGAAGTTTAGTGGTACATCCCAAACCAAAGAAACGATCAAATAATGCCCATTGCAATATGCCTCGAATTTGTCACTCTATAGTAACGCATTTGTTAATATCAACTCCCTTACAAGGCGGAGACATAGATGAGGTTTCCTGGATTTTTGCACCCAATTCGTATTCTCCTTACTACCACAGAGAGGTAGGCACCCAAACCAAATAACCATGGTTACTTTCGGCTTGGGTGATTACTTCTCTGTGGCAGTATAGGTAGAATATTCGAATTGGGTTCATACTGGGGAATATCCCTTTATGTCTTCACATTGTAATGGAGGCATCTTGGCCCATTGTTTAAAACAATCGAATGGCGTGATTAGTAACACAATACAACGGAAATAAACCAATTATTGGCCTCTGTCTCTGCATTGTTCTCGAGAAATCATTTTCTATTAGCTACTTTGGGATACTAATATATCTTGCAAATGGAAAAAAAATTTTTTTCGCTCGTTTTGCTGCCCCCTACAGCTTGATGCCCGGTGCCGTCGCCCCGGTCGCCCCCCCAATTGCCCGGCCCTGGTCTCAAAGCCTCAAAATTATTCGATAATTATATTATTTGTGATCTGAACTACATTCCCTGATAGAATTATTTGGATTATTATATAGCGGAAGTATTATGTATTAACTTAAAACACCCGGCAGCAAGTCAAAACTTGAATGGACTTCAATTTTACAGTAAGAAAGGGATCGACTGAGTTGATAATTCGTTCTGATATTTTCTATATACTAAGGAAATGAATATGAATGGAGACTAACCCACACCATAGAAAGGTTGATGCTTTGGATTTCTTTCTACTAAAAGTCCATACGACATTGGCAGAGTAATGAAATATTCAATATCCAATTATACCTAACTATTTAACATGGGGTTCTCTTTCTCTTGTATATAGTATAAGCTGAAGTATGACTATGGGAGCGATTTCCATGTATAATAATAGCCATTTATATTAAACTTGAGTCAACACTTTTTGCAGCAAGCAAAACAATTTATTATTATAACTTTCCATTATAACTATCTATTATAACTAATAAAATTAACCAGTCCTACGGACGGGGAATAATATGCACCATTATCGAACCAGCATAATAATATTGTACCAAATCCATCGTCATTTAGCCTAACAGTAAAATGTTTTCAGAATAGTAAATGAGTGAAATCACCGCCTGATTTTCATAATATATCATTAATTTTATATCTAGATAACAACCCCGTAATCATAAAGGGCGCTGCCATTTTAAATAACCCTGTCATTTTAAATAGCCCGTCATAATCATAATCTTCATTTTAAGTAGCCAGTCATCATATTCATTTTAAATAGCCCGTCATAATCTTCATTTTAATTAGCCCGTCATAATCTTCATTTTAAATTTAAATAGCCCCGTCATATTTTTCATTTTAAATAGCCCCGTCATATTTTTCATTTTAAATAGCCCCACTATAATCTTCATTTTAAATAGCCCAGTCATAATGTACATTTAAAATAGCCCCGTCGTAATGTACATTTTAAATAACCTCGTCATTTTAAATAGCCTTGTTATTTAAATAAACCCCGTTATTTTAATCCCCTTGGTTTTAATCTAACTTCTTGTTTTAATTAAACTCACATTGTTTTTCATAAACGTTATTTTAATCCAATTTAAAGCTTTAATCAGCCTGGCCTTGTCATTTTAATTAACCCTACTATTTTAATCGTCCTTGTTAATTAGTTTTAGTCTGCCCCGATATTTTAATTACCCCCTGCATGTTAATTGACCCAACTAATTTGTTTTAAGTTATGAATGATTCGACATTCACGCGATTTTATGCGTATTGTCACGACTGTTCATTTCTGCGTTCCTGGCAACCCCAACGGAGTACTACAGTCTGCGCCACATATACATTGCGGTACTCTATACACAGGTTCCTTATACATGTACATTTTCAAATCAATTTCAAAATTTTTGAAATCCAAACATTGAAAAACGAAGCCCGAGAGCTAGGCTTTAAGTTTGAGTCATAAGCAGCTCCTCAAAAAGTTTCATAATGATCGGTGGAAAACTAAAGGAGGATATTATGAACATAATTTCCTAAACCCCTGCTCTTTACATGTAAAAATCTGACTTTCAAATATCATAAAATTATTTCTATGAGATATCATTTATTTTCTGACTGATATATATCTAGTAAAAATCTAGTAGAATAAATCTAGTAAAAATCTATTAGAATAAATCTAGTAAAAATCTAGTAGAATAAATCTAGTAAAAATCTAGTAGAATAAATCTAGTAAAAATCTAGTAGAATAAATCTAGTAAAAATCTAGTAGAATAAATCTAGTAAAAATCTAGTAGAATAAATCTAGTAAAAATCTAGTAGAATAAATCTAAATGGTAGTTACTAGAGGTACAGGAATTGCTGTTATTATAGAGATACTGTGCCATATAATTTCTATTTTGTGGCAGTATTGTATATGTTAATGTCAAACAAAGTGAACAATAACAAACCAACCAAAACATTAGCAACATCACTAGCAGGAAGATAAATACCTCCGCCCCCGAATATTATTATAAAACCAGCCGTACTTTATTTCACCAGTATAAAGTATAACATTACTAGCTATGTATGGCAATTGTCCTTCAGATCAATAGTTTTAAAAGCAGAATATCCTTTAATATTAGTAGTAAGTTTTAGTCCACTTGTATCCAAATATTAGGGCAGAGTGACGTCAACCTCAAAGCCAACTATTTTGCTATTGGGCATGTGACATATACTCGAGTATTTATTTTCCGCCTGTCTAGCCTTGTGAGGAATCATTTTTCACGTGGCTTTGACATTCATTTTTTCGATAGTTTCTGCAGTTCACTAAAGCTATCAATAATGATATCAATAATTTCTGTCTTGCCTATGCCTAATAGCTACACAGAACATAAAAGGACAAATAAATTGAAGAACAGCAACCAACCGGCAACCACAGAACTATAGCACAGTAGTATCACATAAGCAAATAATTTACTCAGAAAATACAAATACATAAAATAAATCCGTCTTCATTTCACCAGTATAAACTCGCAACGTATTAGTTGTGACACATGTGTTTCAGATCAATTGGTTTAAAAACAGATTACTTTCAAAAAATCATGAAACGATTTCTATAAAACCGCGAGTATTATGAATATGATCATTTAAGTTTCTGACTCTGACTATGAGAAATGCATATGCAGAAATCTAACGGTATTTAAATCAAATCAAATCTTTATTGTCAGGTTGCATCAATACAAGTATAAGGGAAGGACTGTTCTCCAGCGGACATAGATGTGCTTGAAATGATATTATTTAGTGATATCTTCTTTAATGTATCAAAAGCACAAAATAAGTCTTTTAAAGTTGGCAATGACTGAATGAATGCTACGGCAGCAGTATCATGCAAATGGACGAGCCCTAAATCCAGGAGAATGACATTTTACTGCCTTAGGGCATACAAGTGATTGACCTCGACCTAAATGATCCGATGGATATATCACTGTCTTCAGATGATGAAATCTAAATTCATTTTTTATAAAAACCATTTTTTATTTCCATCGAAAATCAAATAAGCTTTTTAAATATTGACTGTTTTAAAATGATTGCGCGGCCGCGTAATTTTTCGACATTTTTGGCCTTTTCAAGAATTATTTTGTGCGCTTGAAACAATAATTCCGTGCGGAATTATTTCGATTATTACGGTATATATGTTTAGTAGAAATTTTGGCAAAAATAGAAATATTAACCAAACGTTAAAATGCATTGCATTGTTCCTAAACTAACCGAATATACAAACTTAATTTCCTTGTTTTTCCTTATAATTGAAAATCGACCGATAAAAAATTTACAGGTTGAACAGGATTTAACAAATTTCTTGAAAATGACTTTTTCGTTGTTGGAACGATGAGTAACTGATTTATATTTCCAAGATTTGATACATGAGGATGACGATTCAAATACTATGGAAGTCGTGAAGAGTATCATGAACCAGCAAGTAGACATTAAGATAGCCCATAGTAAAACCATCAGAAACTTCATGGGCTCTAGCAGAGAATGGTGCAGGATGAGCAAGAAGTTAGCCAAGTACAGTTGTCTCTTGAATATGAAGTTGGCGGCGAAGAAATAGACATTGTAAATACCATTAGCATCAAGGACGATTAGCTGCAACAATCGATAGATTTTGGGAATATTTGATGAATCTCTGAATGTATCTTCCGTTTGGTACATTTTTCTGCCAAAGCTATAATAGGATTAAAAATGTTTCACATTATATTCCTGTTTAATGGACAGCATAATTAAATTTTTTTACTGTTGGTTAGTTTTAAATTACCTCAATTCGTCAAAGAAAATTTTGAAATTTGGACAACAAACAAGTGCAACAGCTATATGAAATAATCCCAATCCAAATCCGCAAAAGGCGAACCAAATATGGAATGATGCCAAAAGCGTAAAGTAGAAATAGTTGAAATCGGTAGGATCAAATAGTGATGTTATGAAAAATGAATCGAACGGAATGATGAAGATTCCACTTCCAAATACGATAGGATACGTGACAACAACTGGGAGTCCCAGGAAGAGAAGTACGTCTGCTATATCAATTCTGTTTCTGTATTTTCTTTTAAAGTATTTTTCTAATAAAAAGAGTATTATTGCGATTAATACATTATTACTTTAAATAAAAGGTATACAAAAATATTCGGTGCCAAAGTATGAAATATCTTAGCAGATGATCTTTGTTGTCACAAATTAATAAGTGTAAGGATTCAACCAATGGGGGGGGGCGCTAACAACCCTTGTTGATTGAGAAATTAATTGCAAATAAATTAGCATCAATTTTAATTGGGCGATACCACTTACAATCTTTCTTTCTTCATTTTATAACTTTTGGTGTACAATTAAATAAATATGATTAATTAAAACTTATATTTTAGGAAGTCTAGTGTATCTGTACTCAGATGTCCAATCAATCACTAAAAATTTACCATTTTTAGCATTAAGTGGATTTAACCATTAAGTGCATTATTACCACTGTGAAGGTAAAAAAGGCTAAAAAATTTGTACACTGCTGATAATACCCATACTTCACTCCCATGACTACCCGGGTAACGAAGGCAAAATCTGCTACTAATAGGTACCCAGTGGGTTAGGGCTTATCCAACATGTGAATAAGAAACAATTACGTTCCGAACATAAACCCTACGAGAACATTGAGCCGTCTACACCATGCAAATGCACCCGAAAATAAGGATACTGATAGGAAAGGTGATAGAGATAGACAGAAGGAGTGGGAAAAAGGCTAAACAAAATCCACATCATTTTACTGTTTACAACAGAGTTCAACTAACCGGTGGGTAGTAACTAGGTGGCTAGGGGGCAAAAGGGGCTAGTGGGCGGGTTAATTGATAGGTGGCTAGTGGGCAAAAGTCAAAATGGGGCTAATAGATACACTAAAGGATTTAAAAATTGGCGCAAAATTTTGAATATTAGGTACTTTTGCCCTTTTTGCCCACTACCCACTTTGCCCCTTTTACCAGGGTGGGTGGGCAAATGTAGTTTTAGCCGGCTAAAACTGAACTCTGGTTTACAACCTGTGTATTTGACAATTTTTATGGCTTGTCTTTTGGATTTCTGGTGGTAACGTTAAAACTTGCAAATACTTTTAAAATTGTATAAACTTACTGCGCAATTGAGACAAGGTCGTAATCATCACGTTGCCTGTTGATATTATAGTTTCCCTCTTGAATATGATTACGTGGATAAGGGCCACTGGAATAGCAATTCCTAAAACGAAGACGTAACTCACACAAGCAGAAATGATGTCACCGTAAAATGTCTCATATGCAGCTCTTGCCAAAAGGTAGAACCAAAAAATGTGTGTGTACAGGACAAAGAGATACCACTTTAACCTGACCCATTTGTTAGTAGACCATTCCAAATACCTCCCTGGACAGTTTGAATTCCATTGAAATGGTACACAGCCCCAGATATTGCCCCACTTTACATACCATGAAACTAATGTTCTAGTAATGGCTTTTACCATTGTGACGAATAAGTTACGTCCACGCCATTATCTCCAGTCACATAGCAGTCACAGACTTTGAAGAACTAGGAATATACCTATAAATTATATCAAATTTTCTATTGGCAGCTGATTGATGCAACAAAACCTATCGTGTTCTGTTAACTGAAATCTCAAGCCTCAAAAATATCCGATAATTACATTGTTTGTGATCTAAACTCCGTTCACTGATATAATTATTATACAGTTTAATATAGCGAGTGTACTACATGATATAGCCTTACAAAACCCGGCAGCAAGTCAAAACTTAAATGGACTTCAATTTTACAGTAGGAAATTGATCGACTGAGTTGATCATTCGTTCTGATTTTCTGATACTTCCATAATATACTAAGGAAAGGAATATTGCATGGAGACTAATCCAGACCATAGAAATATTGGTTGCTTTGGGTTTCTACTAAAAGTGCATATACGACATTGGCAGAGTAATGAAATATTCAATATCCAATTTTAAGTAACAAAGTAACTATTTAACATGAGTCTTGTAGTATAAGTTGGTGGAGTATGACTGTTGGAGCGACTTCCATGATAAGCAATTTATTAAACTTAAATTAGCAAATAAGCAATTTCTAGAAACATGACGGAATATTATAGCTTACTAGAAATAAACCCGTCTTACGGAAGGGGAATAATATGCAATTATCGAATCAACATAATAATAGTGTACTAAATCCACCAGCCATTTTACCCAGAAATGAAATTTTTTCGAGATAATAAATGGCTGAAATCGTTTCATAAGCGCCTGATTTTCATATTATATCATTAAAATTATATCTAGATAACAACCCCGTAATTATAAAAGGCGCTGCCATTTTAAATGACCCAGACATTTTAAATAGCCCGTCATAATTTTCATTTTAAATAGCCCGTCATAATCTTCATTTTAAATAGCCCGTCATAATCTTTATTTTAAATAGCCCGCCATAATATTCATTTTAAATAGCCCTGTATGCATTAAAATTATTAAAATAATATTTTAATTACCCCCTGTATGTTAATTGAACCAATTATTTTTTTGTTTTAAGTCATGAATGATTCGACATTCACGCGATTTTATGCGTATTGTCACGACTGTTCATTTCTGCGTTCCTGGCAACCACAACGGAGTACTCTGCGTCAGGCGCCAACTGTGCAATGTGATACTCTATACACAGGCTCTTTATACATGTAAAATTTTCAAATCAATTTCAGAATTTTGGAAATGAAAATATTGAAAAACGAAGCCCGAGAGGCTTTAAGTTTGAGTCATAAGCAGCTTCTCAAAAAGTTTCATAATGATCAGTGGTAAACTGTAGGAGGATATAGTGAACATAATTTCAAAAATTCCCCGCTCTTTACATGTAAAAATCTGACTTTCAAGTATCATAAAATGATTTCTATGAGATAGAGCGTTGTGAAAACAGTCCTTTAAGTTTCTGATTGATATAATATCTAGTAAAAATTTTGAAGAAATATAATAGTAATTAGAAGTTCAGAAATTATACTGTTATTATAGAGATACTGTGCAATATAATTTGTATTTCCTAGTAGTATTGTATATGCTAATGTCAAATAAAGTGAAGAATAACAGACTAACCAAAACTCTATATAGCAACATCACAACATCACAAGCAAGAAAATAAATATTTTCGAATATTATTATAAGAGCAGCCCCTTACTTTTTTTCACTAGTATAAAGAGTTACCAGCTATTAGTTGTTGTGGCAAATATCCTTTAGATCAATAGTTTTAAAAGCAGAATATCATTTAATATTAGCAGTAAGTTTTAGTCCACTCGTATCCAAATGATAGGACACATTGACGTCAACCTCAAAGCCAACTATTTTGCTATTGGGCATGTGACATATACCCGAGTATTTATTTTCCGCGTGTCTAGCCTTGTGAGGAATCATTTTTCACGTGGCTATGACATTTATTTTTTCTATAGTTTCTGTAGGTTCACTAATGCTAGCTAGTCTCAATAACTTCTGTCTTGCCTAATGCCTAATAGCTACACAGAACATAAAAAGGACAAATAAATTGAAGAACAACAAACCAACCGGCAACCACAGAACTAGTACAGTAGTATTACAAGCAAATAATTTACTCAGAAAATACAAATACACTACTATGTAAAAAATAAATTCCTCTTTATTTCACCAGTATAAACTCGCAACGTATTAGTTGTGACACATGTTTTTCAGATCAATGGTTTTAAAAACAGATTACTTTCAAAAAATCATAAAACGATTTCTATGAAACAGCGAGTATTATGAAAATGGTCATTTGAGTTTCTGACTCTGACTATGGGATGCATATGCAGCGTAAAAATATCAAAGAAATCTAACGGTATTTAAATCAAACCAAATTAAATCTTCATTGTTATGTTGCATCAATATAAGTATAAGGCAAGAACTGTTCTCCAGCCGCGGATATAGATGTGCTTGAAATGCTATTTATTATAGTAATATTTTCTTTAATGTATCATGAGCACAAAATAATTCTTTTAAAGTTGGCAGTGAAAAACATCAATAAATACTCATATTCTATAAAAGGGCATAGCTAAACCATGTCTTTTGCACCAACCATATGGATGTGGAAATAATTGGCGTCAAGTAACTTAAAAAACTGAAATAAGGAATGTTTTGATTTAAAAACAAAAATACGACAATTAATACAGGAATATAATTTTATTTTTCACTTTATTGGATACAAATTATTGACCTTGTTTTGTGTGACTTTATTTTGTTAAATGATCCAACAAGTATTAAATGAAATAATTAACTGAATGAGATGTCTGCAATCATTAAAGATAGATTTTGAAAAACATACTCAGAAATATATTGACATATCTTTTGATTGCAAACCAATAACTACGGTTGAGTTTTGCTTCGTTTGCATGGAGGCTGAGGTTCCTGGGGCCCAGATGGGCGGATAGTTGAAACCTCTTGCACCTGAAGCTGCGGTTGCATCTGAGGTTGCTCCGGTCCATAAGACGCACGAAAAGTGGAAGCTGCTGGCACTTGTTGCACCTGACGAGTTGGCGGTGGAGGTAACGACATTCTAAATTGATCAGTAGGGAAAAATCCTTGTATTTGTTGACATTGAGGTTGCTGACGAAATTGTTGGACAGCTATAGACGCCATGGAAAAGTTTTGACGTTGTTTCGTCATATTGTACGACATAACATTGCTGGTGGTATTTGTTTTCCCAACAGTCTTTGCCCAGCCTTCGGGATTTTGTCCAATGTAGGCGAATGTCCAGTTTCCCAGCTTCTCATGAGAATCAATCATAGCTTTGACTTCATCTCCTGTTGCTTTTCTAGACGCATTTTCTTCTCCATCAGTCATTATAAGCACCAAAACCCTTTCATCTTTTTGTACTGCTCCTTCACCAATTCGAATCCCTTCGGCAACTGCATCATACAAAGCTGTGCAACCTCTAGGTGAATAGTTTGAGTTGTCCAGTTTTGGCACATCTGTCAATGGAGTCGCAGAGTGGGCAACACTCACATTATGATTGAATTTTATCAGCACCAGACGACCCTAAAATTATAAATTAATTATCCAAAATAACAAAATAGTAATTTGCTTCGATATCGCGGCTAATTAATTTGATACAAAAACCGTACATTTTAGTAAATAAAAAATAAAATAAGTAAAAGAGTGTAAAAATATATTTAGAAAATTACACTTCAAATCACTATCCATTTGTGCAGAACTACTAGGCACTGATGTATCTATATATTGACTATGCATTGTAACATTAATAAATTAGAGAAACTTTACCCCAATTAAAAAAAGGATTAAAAATAATAATAGTCATTGAAAATAGGGGAACGAGAGGCAATTGGCAACTTTCGTGAATCGTCCCACAGCTACAGCTATTTAATTTAAATTATCACTTGATAAGCCTTCGCATCCAACATTCGTATGAAATCATACACCTGAGTGATTTAATGGAGTTTGAAATTGTGGCAAAAAATCTTAGATTATTTTTATGTTGTAATTAAGTGGCTATATGATTTCCGAGAAAGGAAATCGTTAAAATGCGAATACTATTAACAAGCTGCCACAAATTTTTTTTTCATTGATATATACAAATAGATGCTAAAGAAAATGCTGTAATGAATGGGAGAAACGTTTTCGTTTGTCGTTTGGTTTCAAAGTACCCAGCCAATGCTTTATCAGTATTCACCAATGTTCACCATTCAATAAAATTAAATAATATCTAGTTTCGTTAGTTATATTTATTGCTCACCAAGTCTTCGGTAATCTCAAGCTGAGTGTCAAGGAATGAGTTGTAACCCCCAGTGACATCACTTTTTTGAATATTCATGGATCCTGATTCGTCCAATACGACGACAATGAGAGTTTTCATTGGAGTTGGTGATGTCGGTTCAGACATTTTATTATGTACGTTTTGTCTAGGTCCCGGTTTTTGTTAGCTATTACTTAATGTATGTGAAGTTGTCAGTTTCAGAAAAATATACAAGAAATGACAGGAACAAAACTCACTGCTGGGCTGAATTTAGGCAGCGGTACCTCGTTGCCGGTGTTGCCGTTGTTGCCGGTGTTGCCGGTACACATTGTTGCCAAATAACTTTCTTACCGGCGACACCGGCGACACCGGCAACACCGGTGACACCGGCAACAACGGCGACACCGGCAACACATTCCACATACCCATCTGATTGCCTTTATGATTTATATTATGTAGTATAATATATAATAAATTAATATAGATCTAGCCGTCCATATAATGCGGATATAATAAACCTAACCTAAATGAATTAAACAAATAAGGAGGGATCTGGGGAAAATTGACATTCTATCAGATTTGAATATAACGAACATAACATAATAATTTTTTACTCATAATGATAACTGTCGAATTTGTTTATTTCATTTATGTTATGTTTCATGTTTGTTATATCCGGAATATATGGACCGCTTGTTCAATTATATATTAAACTATAAGTGATAAAGGCAATCAGATGGGCATGTGGAATGTGTCGCCGTTGTTGCCGGTGTCACCGGTGTTGCCGGTGTCGCCGGTGTCGCCGGTAAGAAAGTTATTTGGCAACAATGTGTACCGGCAACACCGGCAACAGCGGCAACACCGGCAACGAGGTACCGCTGCCTAAATTCAGCCCACTGCAGACTGCTCTAAACCTCAACTATCAATGACTCAAGTAAATCTATGTACACACACATAATGATGAATGGTGTATGTAAATGTAGGTAGGCAGTAGCAAGCAAGTAGGAAAAAGAAAAGTGTCAAGGAACAAGAGGAAGACCAGCTTAGGCTTCTATACGTCTCCCAAGTATATCTGTCATCTAGAGTTCCTTGCTGTTGCTACAAGGTACGCAGCCGTTTTGCTATTGGTCGGACGCAGCCGCTCTCTCATTGGCTCTCGTATGTACCTACGTGTATTCTAAGTGTGGACCATTTCTCTTATGGAAGCTGGTCTTCTATAGTGAAGCGCCAGCTTCACAGCCACCATCGGTATTCTATGAAAAGTGTGATGAGTGATGACGTCTGCTTGCGAATGTACACAAACGAAACTACACGAAATGAAATTTAACCAACGTTGAGTGAGACTACTGGCAGTCTCACAGTCTCATCTCAACACACATTTTTAACCTGCCTTCGTTTCATTATACTCCGCACTGTACATTCCTCAACACTGCATTCTGCCCTACACTGCCAGTGTGCCAGTTCAGACTGCACAGTTTACCATACTGCCATATTATAAAATGATAATATAACATGTCCTATTATTATAGTGAACTGGAGACTAAACAAATAGACAACGTAACATAAAAATAAAGATGTTCGCTTAAAATCCTTATAACAAGATAACTTTTTAATGACATAATGAATGAAAATGAACAAGTGTATTATATTATAAAATATTTGTAATGAAGTTCTCCACGACTAATATGGGATGACTGTTCATTGAAATTTAATTGCAATAGCTTTTTGAATATGTAATAACCACTTCCAATTCCCAAAAAATCCACTTCTAGTTCTATCTACTTCCACATCTACATTGAAAAAATGAGGAGAATATTAAATAAAATGCCATGTAGCTATCAAAGGCATTTGATTTAGTCCATTAAATCTAAATGGCTTTCTTTAATTTAATATCAACACAGACATTGATTTGTACTGAGCTAAAATTATAAAAAAATCAGAAAATATAAAACCGAAGTCCGGTTTTCGCTACTTATGATTTTTATCACTCTTCAAAAGTTTTTCAAGTTATTATTGATACATTCCTGACCTGGTAAGCTATCAGTAATAAGTTGGCAAGTTTTGGAGCTAATAATCGGTTCCATGATCATTTAAAATTGGTTAGTTAGTACTAAAATACTCAAATTAAAATTAAATAGTACCGTATACTACATAGTGCATTTATAATGTAGTTGTCTTGCTTTTGTATCACTTGGCGAATAGGGAGACTAATCTCTATGCATTTGTTGCCCGGTTCACAGCATTCTATACAAATATCCTCGTGGCGGGAAATTAGTGTGATTCAAAAACAGGGGGAAGAGAAGTAAACAACATTTTAAAATTCTGCCCATCTCTAAATTTTGAATTTGTTTTTAATACTTATTGTCTTCATATGCAGTTTAAATTCAAATAAGCTAATTCGTCATGATTATTGTGTTTTACTGTTGTATTTACCCAAAAAAGTTAGGTGTTAATTATTGTAAAACCAATAGTTGATATTTGATCATTGGTCATTGATAGTATATTTTTCAGATTCAATTTCTAGTGTCCAGTTTTTGAGTTATCACTGACACTGATGTTACTAAACACGAATACTAACATATGACATAAAGAGCACAGGTAATAGCAATGGCCACATATTACATTTTATGAATAAACTAGTGAAATTTTGTAAATTTTGTTGTTTGTTAATACAGATGACAGATCTTAGTCACAACAAAAATGGAAAAGATTGATAAACAATATTGTGCGTTGTGTCTCCGTCCTTATGAATTCAGTGAAGTAAGGACTACCGAACAGGAAATATTTCGAAAATTGGAAGATGTCTGTTCTGCATACATCTTAATTCCGAATAACGACGATTGCAATTTTGTCAGTCTGTGGAATCGCAACAATCCTTTGTGCCAAACCTGCGAAGATCGGGCAAAAGAATTATGGTCACTAGATGATAGTCTTCAAAAGCTTCACAAACATCTTACTGATTTTGTAGTTCTTTTCCAGAACGAAATTTTAGAATGGCGTAATGAAAATAAAAGATCCAACGGGTTGGTTCAATTTTTAATTTAAAAAACAAGTGACGTAGTTAGTATATTATTGCTACCTAATTGAATTAATTTTGTAAACAAAAAGGATTAACAAATATTTTTTTGTTTCATAATGTAGAACAAATAAAAATGTCGATGAACCACCAGAGGTAAAGGAAGAAGGAAATTCTGACGTTGAAAACTGGGAGTGTGACCAGCTTTCTCCTGTGAGTTCATATTCTTCGCAAGAAAGTGTATCGAATTCCTGTGAGAAACCAACCTCCGAACCTGAAATGAAATCAGAACATCGTGAAAAGTCTCCTAGTCCAATGCTTAGTAGTTCTCCCCCTCCCCTGAGTCCAGAGGGTTTAAAATGTTCTATAGTTGAAGGTGATTAATAATTAAGTATAAAATTTTGTGACATACTAAGTTATAAACTTGAATGAGTGAAGTTTTTCAATAACATGAATACGTAAAATCTTAAAATATTTTAGAATTACTTGTGGAAGATCCTCCAGTTCCTGAAATTCGTCGCTCGAAAAGAAAAGCTGCAATGAACTTTGCGGTTTCCAAGTAAAAAAATATCTAAATTTTTATCAATTAATTTTAATACTTCTTATTATTAAGTGAGGTATAAAAAGTGAAACAACTTAATGTAGATTTTGCAAAAATAATAATTTAAAAGATTAAAATGTGATGGACAAGCAGGCACGTAGGCAATGCATCTATCCCACTATCCTGAATGGTGGAAAAAGAAAAGATATCTTTCAAAAAACGACTAAATTTATTAAAAATTTATTTTGCCGACAATATTATTTGCAGCGTCCCATTCAAATGGATAATATTATGTTCCTGGTGGTAAATGAATCAAAAATTCTTTTAAAATGCAAAAGTTTTCTCTTTTAGTCAAATATTTTTTACTACTTAACCCCTTTTTCAAATATTGAACTTATAAAGTTCTTCTACAAAAACAGACCACTTTTACAGATATTTCACGAGTCCAGTCAATTATTTTATTATTTTTCAAAAGGTCAAAAATAGGGTCTAAAAGATTTTTGTTCTGGATTTTCAGGCTTTTAGGAGATAAGAAGTCAGATTCCGATGACAATGGAGATTATGAAGACAAAAGTGTTCGCAAAAAATCGAAAAGGAAAAGAGATTCACGGAATAAGCATAAAAAGTCGAAGAAAAAGGAAAATAAATCAAAAACTACGTTTTGTAAACTTTGCAAGATTGACTTTGAAAATGGAAGATCCTTATCAAACCATTTAAGAATACACGAAGATCAGTCATGGTGTTGTGAAATTTGCAACGAAACGTTCTTTAATGTATTTATAACTCGTCATAAGCACTTGAAAATAGTTCATCCAGAAAGTGAATTGATAAAAGGAGTCAAGAAATGCGAGAATTGTCAAGAAGAGTTTGAGGGGTCACTATATTCTTACGAAGTTCATTTACTGGAGCACAAAAACGAAATACCTTTTGAATGTAAAACGTGCCAAAGAAAATTTCCTAGTATTCAAAATTATACTGATCATCACAGATACACATCTTGTGCGTCTAGTGGGCTAGAAAAGGAGGATACTTTTGAATGCGAACTTTGCGACAAAGTATTCAACGCGAAATATTTGCTACTACTTCACCGCTTAGGTCACACGAATCCGGAAAGAAAGCCTTTCAACTGTGAAATTTGCAAGAAACGTTTCCCTGGATCTGGAGTGGGTAATTATTTAGTAGAAAAACATTTTATCGCCCATACAAAAGAAATTCCTTTTCCTTGTGACATTTGTGAAAAGAGGTATACGACAACATTTGCTTTAGAAAATCATCGAATTTCCCATAAATCAGTAAAATTAACCTGTGACACTTGTTCAGATACGTTTTTTACTTCTAAACTACTAAACAGCCATAAAAGAAAATGTGGACATGAAAACAATGAACACGAGGACAAATTAGAAACGATTCAATGTTCAATTTGTAATAAGGAGATGACAAAAAAGCATTTGAAGCACCATTTAGCTATGCACGAGGAAATGTCATTCAAATGTGACAATTGTGGAAATAAATATAGATCACAAAAGCGCCTTGATGCACATCACAGAAATTGTTATTCGCCTGTTTTATCTTTAAACTGTGACCTTGAGACAACTGCAAATAATGATTCAGAAGATAAAGGAAAAATACATTGCGAAATTTGTGGAACGAATTTTGTAAGACAATCTGCTTACGAAAATCATCTCAAGTTTCACAACGAAGAAAATCCTTATGAATGTGCCAATAGGAAATGCAAAAGTAAATTTCGGTCGTTTGCAGATTTGAAGGTTCATTATAATGAAAATTCTAAATGCCAGGCTGCGAAAGATGCTAACAAGAAAATGTTCAAGTATAGATGCCCAATATGCAGCAAACCTATGAAAACACCTGCTGCCTTAATTATTCACGAAAGAAGTCATACCGGGGAAAAACCTTTCAAATGCGATCTTTGTGATGCGTCGTTTAATCGGAAAGATCGCTTGGCTACGCATCAGCAAAAACATGATAAGAATTATTTAGCGTTTCCATATCCTTGTAAGATTTGTCCCATGAAATTTTCTACCCATAAGGATATTGTCACACATTATAAAACTTCCTACGAGTGCAAGGTCAAATATAATGAGTCTAAAAAACACAAATGCGACTTTTGTGATAAACGATTTGAAACAAAACTCAAACTTATCGTCCATTGCAGAGCTCACAAAGATGAAGGCTTCGTCTCCTCCATCAAACAGCCTTTCGAATGTCAAAAATGTGGAAAAGATTTTGGGAGCAAAAAGAATCTCATTAACCATGAAAAATCTCATTTATATAAGTAAGAGTGTCAACAAGTTCTAAATGTATTCAAGACTAACCAACAATTCTTCACAATAGCTATTTGTAACCTGATACATCTGGCGTATTACCGTGTGTGCATTTAAAAAATCTGACAACAGTGACAACCGGGCTGGTTGTAAAGGACATGTTCTATGAGACGAGGACACTGTAACAGCAACGCCAGAAAATATTTTACTCAATTATTAATAAAATTATTCGTCAGTAAATCAATGATGTAAATAACAATATTTATTATTAAGCAGAATTTCTTAAATAATACACTGAAAAAGCTAGTCTCCTACCTAAGGACATCACAAACTTAGTAATAATCTAAAAGAATGGATTCAAAAATGTATGTGTTCTTTTTGTCGAAAATAATATTCAGAAAAGTAAATTGTTGTAGTTCAAAACTCTGTCCTGGAAGCCTTATTAATTATATATTACAGAATATAGCAATGAACTTTGTTTTAAAAATGAATATTACTAAAATAATAAAAACTGTAAAATATCTTACAACTCGCGTTGTATCCATGTAACAACACAATATATAATAACACAATCTATCCATAATTAGTGTAGATAATTGGTTATTAAACATTAATGATCATTAGCGAGATTGAGATAAATGAGATAGAGGAACTATATGTACCAAATATTAGCAGACGTTTTGTGTCACGGCATATAAACGTAACAGTGCAATTATCCACATTTTGCTACACATTGTGCTTCGTTTTAGGATTGTCTATATTCGACAACGACGTTGATAATAACTGGTGTAGGAGTAACATGTGTAAGATTTAAAATCTATTAATTAACCATTTAATGGTAGTAAAGCTTTAGGAAAAACCATTAAGAGTAGAATATTATTTATTTTTGACATTTCTGGAAACGAAATAAAAGATAGCTTAACAAATGGCAGATATGGTTATTCCTACAGGACATTGTGTATAGATAACTCAATTCTTGCTACAATTGCTTAATCCATTTCTACATAGGTAGGTACTGTCAAATAATGATCAGCCTACTGTATTACTGGCTTTTCCTTCACTTTTCAGATCTCGTTCTTAATCTTATATCTTTCTTATTACACTCCTTCGTATCATCCACCCATTCAATAAATTCACTTCTCTTATTTTAATACTTCATTGCTTAACAATAATTTGATTTGTTTCTTAACATTTTTCTATTCATGTCTCCAATTACAATTAACTTCAAATTGTCTTCCTTGTTTTTGATATTTTTCAATACATAATTAATTCCAGAATGTAGTTACAACAGTACTACGTAACTCTCTAACCAAAAAAATGATATAACAATAATGTAGGTCTAAAGGTATGTAAACGTATGCATGGCATCACGGACATAGTTGTTCAAAGGAATGTTTATCCTTTGTACACTATAAATGTTTATGCTTGCCTGTCTGTCCTCCTTTCTGTATGTCTGTCCGAAAATCCTTGTACACGATAATTTTCGAACGGTTTGTTATACCGTTCAAATTTTCAAATCTATTTTTGTAATCATACTCTCTTCCTGGTGAGAGGTTCATTTAGACACTTTCAGTAATAATAAACCGTTGCAAAACGGGGTATAACAACAGAGGAGTTTCGCGTTCCAAAGGCGTTCCAAAGTATCACCAATTGAAATTTATTTGAGTAGTTTAGGTATAACCGTTCCAAAGTTATCGTCAATTGAAATTTTCAACCCTTTCCCCCAGTCAGGGGATGTGACCGATCCTGCTCATATACAAACTCAGACCTACATTTTACCTCAATATTGTGCTCTGAAAATTTGAGCAGTTTAGGTATAACTGTTCCAAAGTTATCGCCAATTGAAATTTTCAACCCTTTCCCCCAATCAGGGGATGTGACCGATCCTGCTCATATACGAACTCAGACCTACATTTTACCTTAATGATGTATCCTGAAAATTTGAATTGTCTAACTTAAACCGTTCGAAAGTTATTGCGGATAAGGACGGACCGGACGGACGGACGGACGGACAGACAGACAGACAGACAGACAGAAAGTGTAAACGCATACATCGGAGTAAACTCCTCTGAATAAGGACCTAATATATTGGTTTCCCCAATACTTTATACTATTATGGCCGGGCCTGAGTTCATTCATTGCTAAAAATAACAAAACAATTTAGTGAATTTTGCTTATTTATTTTCATGTTTGAATAAAATAAAGTCGTGTATTATATAGTTCGCTTGAAACTACTAAGCCGTCACACGGATTAAAATCGACCAGATAATTTGGAAACGGATGTAATTTCAGTTCTATTTATTATAATAGACCGTCATGTGTATACTAATCCTCCGAAAGTTGGTCTAGGACACTAGACACTAAAATAGTAGTACTGCATATATGATCAGTTTTTCGTTGCATAAGTTATTATTGGTAGAGATAAACACCCCTGCAGCTATATTTCTGTTTTGGAGTGCTTTATTGATCATCATATTTCATAAACATAAACTACACCCATAAAATTTCATTTAATGTTCATTATTTTTTTTATTTCCAACACGTGTGAATAACAAATTTTAATTAGAAGGTATATTGTTATCTTACATGCACTATTATTACCCTGACATTGTGTCATAAATAGAATTAGGATCCATATGATGGTACATCTTCTTATATAAAGGTATATTACATTATAAAGAACCCAGGCCCATGTGTGTCAGTGAAGAGAATATCGACGTTTACTACGTAGAAAATGGGAAAGTATTTAAGATTCTCTAGTCCGCGACCTAGCTTACATTTGTACATTGTTGTTTTGCAAATACATTTGACATTAAGCATAGTACGTATCAAATCGACTTGTTTCGAATTTTTTAAATTGTTACTGAAACTAATATTGTTTAATAGATTATAATTATTTTCTATATTTCTGTGTACTCCGAGTCTAAAATTCCTCAGAAATGCGTTCAAACGTATTCCAAAAATTGTTAATAATTTCAATGTGCATTTCCACAGCAGTGATGGTAAAGTTTGATGAAGGTGTGGTTGAAAATACTACAACTTATTTCTGGGTAAGATTATTAATAAACTATTTAAAAGTAGTAGATATTTAACATTTTGAAAATATACATTCATTATCTTTTATGCTATAATATAGGAAACTGATATCTATGAGAAAACACATGATATTTACTGTTCAAAAGGCCGGGAAATTTTTATTTATCAAAAATACAAATGCAAATTCCTGCCACAACTAAATTTTACAACTATGGGCCAAAACTATGCCGACAATGTAAATAAAAGTAATCACCTAATAACACGATGTGTCAGAAAGTATCTGTACTATCATTATTATATGGCTTTGAACTCAACCACTTATACATGTGAAACACGTAAGCATCTCTATATAATAAACACAGAAGGAAAAAAAATTACCAATCTATCTATGTAACTATGTATGTCTGGTAGGACAGCATAGGGAACCTGTATATATTGCGTTACGCAAAACCCACTCCCCATGTGTAACGCAAATTTTGACTCGAACACTTTTCAGTACCTCCTCCTCCCATCAACTGCACACGTAATATATGCATGTACCTTAGAAGCAAAAATGCTAAATGCGCAAGACCAATTCCTCTAAACAACCGAAATGAGTCTTTTCATATTATTATAACATCAAAACAATAATTGAAATTAACATAAGAAGGTTGAATGGTGGTGAGTCGTGATTGGATGGAATAGATTAGCGAAAGGGGACATTTCGTAATGATCGTAATGTGGCTTATTAAATTGCATTTGAAAACGTCTAATACAAATTGGTTATGCTATATCAACAAATCTAATACATATTCACGTACATCCATTTCTAAAGAAAATGGATACAAATTTTGACAGGGACCTAAATTTTTCAACTTCAATCTGTATCTGCTAAATTGTTTTTAAAAATCAAATTCAATTCTCTAAATTTATTTAATTGCAGCCGCGAACAACTTAGTTGATTTCGCCAAACTCGAATAGTTAAGTCTTTGCAATATTGTTTAGTAGAGCTGGGTTTACTTTTTTACTAACCTCTTGACTCTTTTGGCAGTTGGCTCACCTTTTTGTAGAATTAAATAATAGTGCTGGGTAACAAACTTTTCTTAAAAAATATTTATTCATAAGTTGTACTAATAAAATTTGTACGTTTTTCCAAAATCCCAGGGGGAATCTTATTTTTCTGATTTAAAAGGGAGCTTTTTGGTGACTTTGTGGGATTTTGTTTCAAAAATGGAGTCTTTCATTTTTCCCTGCATTTGAAGCTACGATGTACAGTTAATGTTTTGGTTTAGGAAATTCCTTTTTATCAGGAAGTTGGGGCTGCAGCTGATTTATCCACCATTATAGAGGTTAAAGTATTTTAATTTAAATATACTTTGTATTTACAAAGTTAACAAAATAACCTATTGGCATGTTTTCGAAATTGTTTTTATTACTGTGAAGAAGGGTAGCCTGCTAGCTGCTGAATTTCTCTTGAGTGCTAGATTTGCCCTTTAGCTGGGTTCACTATATCATATAAAAGTATAAATCGTACAGTACGTAGAGGGACGAAAATTAAATAATTTCTACATTTCTAATATTTTAATTACTGCCTTTTTCACTTTTTAGAACCAAATGTTTACTGTGGAAACGTTTGGCAGAATTTCGGTTCAATTTACAATGATTATCACTGTTATTTCTTGGGGGTAATCTGTTTCGTTGGATGCGTGACAAACATAATTAATATTGCTGTTTTGACACGAAGAAATATGATAAACCCAATAAATTCAATTTTGTCAGTACTAGCTGTTAGCGACTTTTTATTTGGGGTGACCGGAATTATTGAAAGCGGCCTTGTTACATACCGGAAGCATTTTGAAGATGACCGGACGTACAATCAATTATGGGTTGAGACATTGGTCAATGGGATTTTTTATTCGGTAAAAGATAATTACATTTGAATATCACTGATTAATACTTAGTAATAGCATACGAATACATTGAATGGATTCCATTCCATCTATTTACAATCATTATAGTTCAATTTTAATTATTTTGTTTGCCAATTTGTTTATTCCAAAGACATTTCACATCCTGTCAACCTACTTAACGGCATTGGTAGCTGGTTGGAAATTTCTGGGCATTGTATTTCCTCTGAAGAGTAAAATCATCTTGACCGAAAGAAATGCTAAAGTTGCAATTTTTTTCACATTTATCTGGATTGCTCTATACCAATTAATTTTCCTTGTGAATATGCGTATTGGGGAGTTTGAGGATGACAAATCAGTAGAAAGTGAGATGATGGACTTGCGATTAGAAACGGAAAAATTTCCAGTTGTGTTGCCTTTCACTTACGACGGCGAATTGTTCATATTCATTATCTCGTAAGAAATAAATATGTTTGTTTAATAATTAAGAAAAAACTAAATTGTAAATACTTTAATGTGATTTAGAATCTTAAGCAAAGGCAATAAGCTCTAAAATTAGGTTTTGGTCAGGGCATGAAAAGCCCATGGGGTTTTGCTATTTGATACCAAAAATCCCACTCAAAATCCCAAAAATTCGGGATTTTCATGCCCTAGTTTTAGTTAAGTCTACATAATAAGTAGATTTCCAGCAAGCCATTTATCATAATGTGAGCTTATATGAATTATTTCAATTTTGCTTTCCAGATTGGTTGAAAAATGGATACCTTGTTCCTTAATGACAATTTTTACAATTGGTCTGGTGTGGAGTCTCATTAAAACCAACAAACACTGGAGAAGATTGACTAAATCTAGATCAAAATTGTGTATATTACTAATAATAGCCATGAAAAGAAAGCTGGGGATAAAACAGTCAAAATTCTTTTAATTATTCTCATAATATTTTTAGTGACGGAATTACCGAGTGGGATTGCCAATTTGTTGACATGGCATCTAGAATTTAATATGGAATGCATTTATCCCCTCTCATCTTTATTCAGCCTTTTTGAATATTTGAATTGTTCTGCTTCTTTCTTCGCTTATGTGGCAATTAGCAAAAGATTCAGAATAATGATAATAAGTGTTTTTAAAGATAAATTTGGGTTTAAGTAAAACAGTGGTTGTATATAGATGTAAGAATATACATTATTTTCATTAGGTACTAGTTGAAACCTAGTACGTACATTGTGCTAGAAAAAATTTAAATATTTCCTGTGCCCAGGGCATGAAAAAGGCCTTTTTTGCCATTTTGGTTATTATAAATTAAATTAAATAAATCGCAATTTTTATGTTACATATTACAAAATATATAGAAAACGCCAATACTGATGCCTAATGTTGAATAGTGCTAAATGTTGCCTGTTGTAAAAACCTCAAACTCAATCATAATACAACTTTCACAGTTTCACATGTAGCGAATGCTATACCAAAAGGGCACAAAAAGGAAAACGGTGGTAGCAAAAAGGCGACCTTTTTCATGCCCTACTTGCGAACTTACACGATTAAAAAATGTTTTTGTTTTGAAACATAAAGGAGTAGATGATAGAATAGATGGCTTTATCTATGTACCGACCACATATTATGCTAGTTTAGGTGAGCGAGCCGAGGCACTTGCTTCCAGTAAACATTGAGCAAGCTGAGACAACCAGCGATTCAAAAAAATTTTTGGTAAGCCGACCCAAGCCGATCATTTAAATAAATTTCAATGGCTAATTAAAGGTTGTAGGTTTAAAATAAAAATGTGCACAGAGAAATCCACGTACATTCAGTGTGCAAAATACAATTTTAATGGCGCTTAACGTTATTTAAAACCACTTAAAAATGGGGGTAAATGGTATAATTGAATATGACAGTACTAAAAGTACAGTTTTTAAAATCAACTCCTGTTCACCAATAGATGCCAAAATTAGTACAATAGGTGCCGTAGTAAAACTCCACCCGATGGTTAATTAAAATTGGCCCGCTAATCGAATTTTAAGACAATTCAAAATTTAAACTAAATTAACATTTCAATTATTTCACTGCATGAACTTACAGATTACGGATCTGCATCTGCAGTTAAGCAAATGCTTTTAAGAATTTAAAAGTTGTATCATGTAAAATATACTTCGTTCGTTCGAAAATAATATAACAAAAATTGAACGATGAATATGTAACAGAAAGTTTTAAATGTGAAGGTGCATTAGTTTGCACCACTATTGAGTTTCAGTGCACAAAGCAGTCTGAAAATTCAAGAAAATTTCGAGTTTCAATAGGTATTGCGGCCTAAAAAAAATAAAATTCCAAAGCAAAAATTTTGAGTTTCTGTGAACAAACAAACTAAAAATGTAAAATCGAGCTTATTTGTATTTCGCCGAATAAATATTAAATTTTCGAGTATTTGTGCAAATTTGGGCCTAAAAATTAGAATTTCGATTGCGAACTGGACAACTCAAGAATTGTATACTGCTTTTAGTACGTATAGAAACTCCAAATTTTAATTTTCTCACCGCAATGTCCACAAAAACTCGAAATTTTAGTTTTCGAAGTTTAAATTTGTAAATAATATACCACAAAGCAGTTTACCCGACGTCCGCCACACGCAAAGTTACGTCCGGTCTGTACAAATTTCCTGTAACATATAATATAATCGTGAGAAAAAGAACGAAACAATTCTGCGAATTTTGACCTTTTTTGAAATAAACTTCTCTCTTTTTCCCAGATTAAGGGGAAAGTCGGCCAACCGCCCTGTCCACTCCCTTACTGGATACGGCTATTATACTGTTTGTAAATGTTCTAATGTGTGTATGTTCTAATGTATGTATGTTCTAATGTGTGTATGTTCTAATGTATGTATGTTCTAATGTGTGTATGTTCTAATGTATGTATGTTCTAATGTGTGTATGTTCTAATGTATGTATGTTCTAATGTGTGTATGTTCTAATGTATGTATGTTCTAATGTGTGTATGTTCTAATGTATGTATGTTCTAATGTGTGTATGTTCTAATGTATGTATGTTCTAATGTGTGTATGTTCTAATGTATGTATGTTCTAATGTGTGTATGTTCTAATGTATGTATGTTCTAATGTGTGTATGTTCTAATGTATGTATGTTCTAATGTGTGTATGTTCTAATGTATGTATATTCTAACCTTTTATTAGTCAGAAATGTTAAACTCCTCAACAAGAGAAACAACTATATAAGACAAAGTACTAGCACTAGCTTACCTAGCATGTGAGGTTGTATAGTTTAAATGGCAATATTTTACGCATTCTACACGACATGCTATTTGTTACGCTCTTGAACATTCAGATAATGGTAAACGCAAACAACAGGATTTCCCGGCCCCCTTACTTCCTAATCCTTTTCCTGGCTGCGGCTCTGTTTCTATATTCAAATTAATCAATGTCGACTTGAATTGGGCAAAATCCTGTTGTTTGCGATTTACCATTATCAGAATGTTAAAGAGCGTAACAATTAGCATGTCGTGTAGAATGCGTAAAAAATCGTAATATCGGATTCGCTGAATTTACATTATCGGATTCGCTGAATTTGTATTATTGGATTTGCTGAATTTGTATTATCGAATTTGCTAAATTTGTATTATCGGATACGCTAAATTTGTATTATCGGATTCGCTGAATTTGTATTATCGGATTCGCTGAATTTGTATTATCGGTGTCGCCGTGTTCGTATTCTTTATATTGAAATTCCGGATAGTATACATGTATGTCTTATTTCAAAACAGCTACTTGTGCTACATGTGCAATCACTAGAAATTTATATATTACAAAGTTATTCTAGCACTTAGTACTAGGTTTCAGCTAGTATTTGATATAGATATTTAAATTATTTACTCCTATAATTTTTTGACGAAAATTAGTCATAAATGATCTAAACGTGGCAAATAATAGCGCTCAAAATTGACTTTCTCAAAACTTTTTCTTTGATTTCTGGGTGCGGAATCAGCCCGTGAAGCCAACACTCCCCCTCAAAATGTTCTTGAATAAAATCACCATCCTTACATATTTACCAAATTATTAATAGATTTTACTTAATCATTAACAAAATGGAATTTATGCGAATAAATGTGTTCACATAACGCCATTGCTTTCCGCCTACATTCAAATTTAAATAGCATCTAATGACTAAATCTAAAATGATGGGAAATATTTCATTTAGCCTTTGCATACCAAACCATTGTTCCACTTTATGATGTATAAACATCAAACATTAAATCATTATCGAATTTTATTGCTGCACAATTAATTGTTGATCAACGCAAGGCTTCTCCATTTTCGTTTTCAAGAGCAAAATAATAGCCTTAGATCAATAATACCACGTATCGAAATAAGTCGCCATCCCAAACTAAGTTTCAGTAGGTCCGGTAGTAGGTATATTTGAGTACACATGTATTTAACCCTAAAACCATAATAGGAAATATGATAGTGGAGAAAAATTTACTTTTCTATACACCCGGACTTAAATAAAAAATGACAGTTTACCAAATTAATTTCCGTATCGAAATAATTGACCCCCGTGGTTAACTACTGTCTAGCTTAATAAAAATCCGAATGATGACCTCTAGTAACCCCATTGTTGACAAATATTTTTTGAGTACTATACTTCACATAGCGTCATATTTGACTGTAACCACAACAACATTATTTATTAAACTGAAATAAAATAAACATATTCATCAAAAAATATTTGTTATGGGCGGAGCTAAATAGGGTTACTAGAGGTCAACATTCGGATTTTTATAAAGCTAGACAGTATATCGATTTCCATCGTTTTCAACTGCTAAAATGGTCAATGAAACAATAACAACCTGGAGAATTAATTCGAATTATACGGTGTACGAATCACCGTAATAATCGATATAATTCCCCACATCGAAATAATTTTCCTGGCGGGAACTGTATTGAGATTCCCCCGTAGATAGCAGCCTTTGAAACTATAATTCACCGTATCTAAATAATTCGCCGGTCAAAACTAAGGGCATTTAGTACGTGTGCACTTACTGTAAGTACATAGTACTAAAATAGAAAGGAAGTAAGAACATTTGCATTGAAAGGTAGAATGGTTGCGGTCTACCCCGCAACTCTGAAATGACAGAAGGAAGTGAATCATTTTATATTATTACTAGGCGGTCACAGGACCCAGGTCCTGTCATGAATAAAGCTAGTGTGTATTTTGGGGACGATGCGAAGATAATTTTAAAAACTGCAATTGACGTTTTCTCGGTTTCTCATTTGGTGGGCTGAAGGTAGAGAGTTTACATTTCACGGATAGAGAGTAAAAATATATTCCATAACTTCGCCTTAGTACGAAATATAGGTAAATAATCGTCACCAATATGGCCATGAAAATTGGTGGCATTTTCTTTGTTTGTGGATACTTCCTACTTGGCTTCTTCGTAACTGTTTATTGTATGCTTAGCAAGAGGTATTAGATATAATAATTGGAATTCTATGATGCTGTTTTTACCTTCATAATGTGTATGTTCTATGCAAAGATTTAATCATCAAAATAGGCAATCAGGAAAAACATTAATGCATGGAACATAAAATAACTACAACAACTGTGAAATACACTACTGGTTAGCAATGCTGTCGGTTTGGATGATGAATTTCCTAAAGTTTACAAAATTCAATATCAATACTGCTGGCCTAGTTCAAATTATTGATCCTTTTTGCAGTCGAAATAATTAAGCCTGTGCAAACTTTGATTATGCAATTTAATTGCTAAAAATAATGAGGAACGTATTGAGAGGGTTCTTGAAACAATAACAAAATGAACGTAGGAGTAATTCGGTTAACGCAAAAATTATTTGGTAAGTTTATTGGTTTGGTTTAAATAGGGTACAATTAAGCAAATAAAATTCATTAAATAAACGACAAACAGAAATATTCTTAGCCTAACTAATTGAAACTAAATCAAAGTAATATTAATTCAAAAATACATGAAATAATAATAGCAATTAATATAATAATAATAAGAAGAAGAATAAGAATTAGTGTCAATTAACCATAAGAAGAATTAATATCAAATAACAACAAAACTAATAATTAATAATAATTATTAATAAGAAGAATTAATAACAAATAATAATAAGACTAATAATTAGTATTAATTAATAAGAGTAATAATTGGCATCAATTAATAATAAGAAGAATTAATATCATTTACAAATATAATATTAAATAATAGGAATAGCAATAATATTAAATTATAGGAATAGCAATAATATTAAATTATAGGAATAGCAATAATATTAAATTTTAGGAATAGCAATAATACTAAATTATAGGAATAGCAATAATATTAAATTATAGGAATAGCAATAATATTAAATTATAGGAATAGCAATAATATTAAATTATAGGAATAGCAATAATATTAAATAATAAGAATAACAAATAATATCGTATCAAAAAACAATTAATGAATCAAATACCTGAAGATAATAAATGTATGTAATTTTATTGTTCTGATTCTT
The DNA here is from genome assembly GCA_020055645.1 of Tomocerus qinae. NCBI lineage: Eukaryota > Metazoa > Arthropoda > Collembola > Entomobryomorpha > Tomoceridae > Tomocerus > Tomocerus qinae. The sequence continues at coordinate 43,792,477 of CM034546.1, read as the reverse complement.
CCATGTCATCATCCACGTCTTCATTCCGCAAATCGATGTTTTGAATAATATTGGCTGCTGCGTCGTCATCTCGTAGCAATAGTTCTTCTCGGAGTTGTTCCCGCTGTGCTTGTAACTGTTGGCGTTGCTGATTCAGGAGTTCCTCAGCTCTTTGCTGCCTCTGTCTTTCACGAACCAGGAATTGTTCACGCTGATTTAGCCTCTCCTGCTGTTGTTCTTGTTGTTGTTGCTGCTGGGCCATTTCCACGGAACAAGATGAAAGTATAAGAATTTCCTCTTGATGCTTCTGTTTCTCTCGGTTGATAATCGCCCTTTCATAGTTGCGGTCTCCGGTTGGTGTTTTCCATCCGCATATTTCGCAGTAATTTTGCGAAACTACAAATAAAAGTTAATAGGATTCAACTAATTATTATTAAAATTCAATATTACTTTAGCCAATTTATCAAAACTAAAAAATTTTAAAATGACTTAAGCTAATAAGCACTTACGAAGACAGACGCAGTCGCATTCTTGACACCGTATAGCATTGGGTTCAACTATCGCTATGTGTTGCCGTGGACGAAGTGGTATAGGTCTTTTGCAAAAAGGGCATCGTTCTGTGAAAAAATATGTAACATTACACTCTTACTCATAAGTACATTAAAACACAAATGCAAATACTCAAAATGAAATATGTTTAAAACCCCACCAACCTATCTAATATATTTATAAATTCTTTTACGCAATTTGTAAAATTTAGCATAAGAAATAAAAGTTATACATAAATTACCTGATTTTCTTAAGGCCATGTTCCGAATTCTTTTCCGACAGTAAGGGCAGTATCGATCAAATCAACAGTTTATTATAGGAAATTTCTGGTCATCCTTGCCACCACCTCGTTTACGTCCTCCTCCGGTTGCATTCATTTTAACTTGCCACCACAGGGTCAACTTCTGCAATTAAAAATGTAATGTCAAGATTAATTCCCAAAATAAGGAGATTTAAATAAAATTTAATAAATTGTCTAGTAGTCAAAATGTCCATTTTTAATTGCATATCAAAATTTTAAGTTTTTTACTTGAATATCAAAATTTTTAATTTTTTACTTGAATGTCAAAATTTCCAATATTTTACGTTTTTTAAGTATTTGGAATGGGTATAAAAGTTTGAAAACACATTAAAACTGGTAGGTGGAGGGGTGTTACCTCAAATCAAGGGTCGAATATTGCAGTGCTGGCGATGACGAAATTGAAGGAAACAAAATGGGGTGATAATTTCTGTAGGAGTCCAAGTCGTTGTCCAGAGGGGTTAAGTCGGTAGATCAGAGTTGACGGATGAGGAAATTGCCCGCAATTACTGGAGAGTTTTCTTGAAGTCTGTTCTGTTTGAAGATCATGACAAATGTGGTTTAAAAACCTCACAAGTCTCCCTTTTTATACGATTTTTGAGAACAAAGATTGTGACTGCATTTTCATTTTGTAGTGCCAAGCGGCAATTAAAGAAGTGGACAAAGAAGGCTATCAGTTCAGTATGCAAATAAAATTTAATAGTTTCGATTTAAATAATTTAATAAATAATAAGTTATTTCCATAAATACAAACCTATTTGCATAAATACAAACCTATTTGCATGAATACAAACCTATTTGCATGAATACAAACCTATTTGCATGAATACAAACCTATTTGCATGAATACAAACCTATTTGCATGAATACAAACCTATTTGCATGAATACAAACCTATTTGCATGAATACAAACCTATTTGCATGAATACAAACCTATTTGCATGAATACAAACCTATTTGCATAAATACAAACCTATTTGCATAATTACTAACCTATTTAAATAAATTCAAAATTATTCAAATGAACACACAAGTATTCAAATGAAAATGCATCAAATTAAAAAAATCAGGGGTTATTCAAACAAAGAAATTTTGGGAGTATTTAAGCAAATATTTTGAGCAAAATAAAAACAGTCTTAAGCTGAACTCTCTGGAGGATGGAGCCAAGACAAAGTTTAAACAATGGATTTGAAAATCCGATAAGTTTACTAAGTGGACTAATAAGCAATAATCTCCGATTTTTGTCAGTCTACTCAGTGGACTATAAACTATTCTCCGACTTTGTCAGTCAATTTAGTGGACTCTAAACTATTCTCCGGCATTTGTCAGTCTACCAAGTGGACTCTAAACTATTCTCCGGTTTTTATCAGTCTACTCAGTAGACTTTAAACTATTCTCCGATTATGTCAGCTATTCAGTGGACTCTAAACTATTGTCAGGTTTTTATTAGTCTACTCAGTAGACTTTAAACTATTCTCCGATTTTGTCAGTCTATTCAGTGGACTATAAACTATTCTCCGACTTTCGTCAGTCTACCTGGTGGACTCTAAACTATTATCCGATTTTGTCAGTCTACCAAGTGGACTATAAACTATTCTCCGACTTTCGTCAGTCTACCTGGTGGACTCTAAACTATTATCCGATTTTGTCAGTCTACCAAGTGGACTCTAAACTATTCTCTGGTTTTTATCAGTCTACTCAATAGACTTTAAACTATTCTCCGATAATAGTCTACCAAGGACTCTAAACTTTTTTCTGATTTTGGTCAATCCATTCAGTAGACTCTAAACTATTCCTCGGATTTTATCAGTCTACTCAGTAGACTCTAAACTTTTGTTCGTTTTTTATAAGTCTACTCAGTGGACTCTAAACTATTCTCCGATTTTGGTTCAGTCTATTCAGTAGATTCTAAACTATTCCCCGGACTTTATCAGTTTACTCAGTGGACTGTAAGCTACATTTTCGACAGTTATCACTCTACTCAGTGGACTCTAAACTATTTTTCGTTTTTTATCAGTCTACTCAGTGGACTTTAAAATATTCTCCGACTATGTCAGTCTACCAAGTGGACTCTAAATTATTCTCAGAATTTCGTTAGTCTACCAAGTGGACTCTAACCTATTCTCCTTCTTTTATTCGTCTTCGTAGTGGACTCTAAACTATGTTCCGATTTATATGAGTCTTCGTAGTGGACTCTAAACTATGTTCCGACTAATATCCAACTTCGTAGTGGACTTTAAACTATTCCCCGATCGTTATCATGTGCCCAGTTAAGTCTAAACTGAATCCTCTGTTTTCACCACTTTAACCAGTGCACCCTAAAATATTTTCCGATTTTGGACAGTTTGTTTATACTCTCCGATTCTCATCAGTGTCAGTGTACAAAGTGGACGTCGAGTGGAAGTCCATTTAATTGGCACGTATTTCACAAAAATAATAATTTTCCTAATAATAAGTAAAACACTAATGAAAATGTACTTTAATTATTTATGTAAATTGTTTAGACAGCTATTGAATTTTAATTTTCCCGCAAAAATAAAAGTAAACATTATGTAAGCCAAAAGGGATATAAATTTTCAGATAGATGTTTTAAAACCCCAATAAGAGCATATCTACATGTATCTATTCTCTATGCCAATCCTTGGCCTTATAAGCGACGCATATTTGCCAAAGCAATTGAATATGCTTACGTATATTAATTAAAATTTTAGAAAAGCCTTTAGGAATTATGTTGTATAATGTTATTAACTAAAGAATTTCATCAGCAGCAATAGTGGCTTAGAGTTAACAAATAAATATTTTACAATAACAATGGCAATTGACTTGAACACTTAAATATCATAATAAATTAGTCGAATATAAAATGTTTTCTGATCAAGGTGGTCAACTTAAAATGTATAAACATGTCATTATATATTAAGCGCATACCCTAATCATTTGACAATCTTGTTAAATGAGTTCCGTTCATTTTATTACCAAAAACGAAAAAAAAGGTCTGCCCTGGCCACCCAAATAGCCACAAATATACCTCATGTAGTCATGCATCTTTACGCCAAATGGGTAAGGCAAGGTTTCCATAAGAATCTAAAATCTCATTTACTTTTCTTTGAAAGAAGAAAGTTTGCAGATGTACTTACATTGAGAAATGTCAAGATCAATCCATGATCTTAAATTGAATTTTACATATGGGTGGCTAAAAATGTTTATAACTTTTTAGGTGATCAAAGTCCTGAGGCTTTACAAATTATAATAGAATGTTCATTAACACTTTACAAAATCCATTTTGTCGACACGGTTCTTTGTGCACTACGAACTACGCCCATAGTATCTTCGACTGACGCAATTAATTTAAATTGGGATTTAACTTGCTGAAAAGTCCATTCACATAATTTTAACGCATAAAAACCACAATTTAAGACACATATTGAAATAATTTTAAAAAGGCCCTGATTGTTATAACTATTTATGTTAAAACTCCTCCTTTTTTGTTTAAACAGTGGGTATATGGCTACACCGTCCATATTTCGCCAATCGCATTTACATATCAACTTTTTTATGGAAAACCGATATATTGATTTTAGAATGCTGAATCGAAAAATACAATATTGGTAGTCTAAATATAATGGTAATATTAGGAAAAATCCATTACGGTTGCGGTGGATAAAACAGGATATGGATAGTTAAAACTTGACAAAATTAATTTAATCCATGCCTCCAATCTGCCATCCATACAACATACATATTTTGATGTCGGGACACTTACACTTATATTCTTGGCGTGTGAGAACTAATCCAAAGTGTATCTTACTATTCCCAAAAGAAGTCCACGACAATATACAATAAGTAGAAAAAATGAAAAAAGTGGATGTTTTAAAAATACGAAAATTATTTTTGAAAAACGACATATGGCAAAACTATTTGTTAAATTCAGCACAATATTGTTAAAAACCTTATTAAAACCTGTCAAGTTTGTGTGCGGTGTCAAATATATCCATGATTGTAAAAATGTACTAAAATATGGACCAATGAGTTGTAATCCTCAAAATAGGTGTTCAAGTCTGTGTGTTTTGTCAAATATATCCATAATTGTAAAAATGTACTTAAATATGGACCAATGAGTTGTAATCTTCAAAATAGGTGTAAAAGTAATTTGTAAGTTATAAACCCCAAAACATGTCAAATATGTTAGGAAAATTTGTTGTAATACTTAACAATATTAGAATGTTGACATGTTACCTGTCTTAATCATTAAAAAAATTGGTTTGGTGAAATCTTCATCATAAAAACCGAAATACATACCTAAATTCAATTTTTGTGCATATTCTACAGGGTAGTATATTGTAATATGGAAAATAATCAATCGTGCTGCAAAACACTGCGGTATACAACATTGGGAGTGAATGTATCACTGCATTTTGGTATTAATTTCCCTTGAGTAACATTATCCAATATCTTTACTTTAACCCCAGATTTCAAAGTTGCCCTTGAAAATGCAACATATAGTTGGCCATGACTAAAGACAGGTAACCTAAGGTATATACCTACTTTATCCAAAGACTGGCCTTGAGCCTTATTAATGGTCATTGCAAACGAAACTGTGATAGGAAATTGTTTCCTTTTTAGAATGAAAGGTAAATTTGCATCAGATGGATTCAAAGTTATTCTCGGTATTAAAACAATTTCACCTTTTCTATTTCCGGTAAGCACTTCAGCTTCTATACTGTAATTGTGCATTTTTTTAACAATCAGTCGGGTCCCATTACACAAACCAAAATCGAGATTTCTAAGTAGCATTATTATCGCTCCTACTTTTAATTTAAGCACATGAGGGGGCATTCCTGATGGAGTGAGGGAGTTTAAAAATTCTGTAGTGTAGGACGTGCTCTCGAATAACTCTTTTTTGTCCAATGCACTATCGACACTCAAATATGTTTTTGATTCACCTTGTAATCGTTCGAGTATGTCCTCATTTAACCTTTGCACGTCTTTATTCAATGGGCAAAGAATAGCTCTGGATGACATTAAAGATACATTATTGACCTCTATTGTATTTCCAAATATTGATTCAACGATATTGTCAACTATAAACTCATTAGGAACTTGAACTACATCTTCTGGCAAACCGCTGATATTTGGGAGGGTACCATCACCAAGTTTCAAAAGCCATTGGCTAAAACTTTTATCAATGTCTTGCGCATTTCTCATATTAACGTTTAATTTTAAATGGATAAAATCCTTCCAATACGCGAATTTAGTAATACACGTTTCAAGAATTTCTGTTTGTTTCGCACGAGGCACAACAGGAAGTGTTTGACGGAAGTCACCTCCCATTAAAAGCACTTTTCCACCAAAAGGGGTGGTTCTATTATTCATGATTTCTCTAAGGCGTCGGTCAACAGCCTGCAGGGCATGTAAAGGAACCATAGTAGCTTCATCCCAAAGAATTAGCTTGGCATTTTTAATTTTCAGGTCATCTTCTTTAGATTTTGATTTGCACGTTGAGGTTTCCGTTATAGGGACCGGCAAACCAAATAAAGAGTGTGCAGTTTGGCCTCCAATTAACAAAGTTGAAGCAATTCCTGTCCAAGCTACTGGTAAGACAGTATCCCCTCTGCTTCTCAAAAATGAGAGTATGGTGTTGTATAAAAATGTCTTTCCACTACCTCCTGGACCGTCCAAATAAAACATTCGACTCTCTATGGAACAGTCATCAATTGAATTTATCACTAAATTAAAAGCAGTGGATTGGTCTTCGTTTAGCATTGAAATACGTCTTTCGATTTCCAATCTTTCATTTTCATCTGCCATTACATTATTTCCTTCCTGCATCATACTGCTATCAGGCTCTGGAAGATTAAAATCAGAGCAGTTTTTATGGGACATTTGCAGAACAGTTTTTATTTCCAAAAGTGCTCTGTTAAGTGAATACTCATACCGTCCATCCTGATACATAAAATCTTCCATCATATTTTCTTTGAAGTCATTCCAGAGTTTCAAAGCATCCACTGGTTCACAGTTAAGTAAGATGTAAGCAAATATATTTCTTAGTTGTTTTGGCATTTGAAATTGGGTACATTCACGAAGGCAGTTTTCCCATTCAGAGTCATCATCGAAAAGCCCCAATTTCCTGCAAGCTTCTTGAAAACTATCGCATAACAAACGCTTCCCATCAACTGTAATTGTTTTTAGGTCATTGTAGCAAGTCGCCCCTTTAACATGAAGAAGCAAAAGTCTGAGATGATATCTCTCGGTTTCAGAGGGGCTAACTGTATACATCCTTGGGATAATTTTATGGTTCCTTAGTCTCCTTTTCCATTTGGTTTCTTTGGGATGCCAAGTATAATGATACGGTATTTCAGTATAAAGGTAATTTGCGGCATGAGTATCTTCGGAATTTAATTTGAACCAAGCATTTAATTTACTCAACCGATTTTGGGCCCTTTCAATAGCCTCTGCTTCATTATTCTCCTGAAAATATATGGGCTCCTCATTTTCTAAATGTACAGGAAGTCTTATAATAGCATGAGATTGCTTATGCATTTCAAACTCATATAGTCTCCACATAGCTTCTGGAGCACTGACATACCTACAGTCAAGGTATGTTTTTATTTCATCAACCCCAATTTCCACGTTTGCACAATCGTATCCTTTGTATACATACTTAAAAATGTATTTTACAGCCTTAATACTTGAACATATTTCTACATTAATATGAGCATTGTATTTCATGCTCAAAAACGGGTTGTACGGTACAACATACCTGTTATCCATGTCAATTCTTTTTCCATTTTTTGTTTTAGTACATGTTTCTCCATTTCGTCTTCTTCGATATAATGGATAACCATTCACATTTTGAAGTGTTATTTCTTGAAAGTCTTTTGGGAAATCTTTTTTACAAAACCATTGTTCAGTAAATAATTCTTTTCCCCATTCATCGAACAAAGCATTACCAACGCTATCATGAGCTCTTTTCTTTATTTTTTCCATGCATGGAGAATTAATAAATTCTATACCACAGGGACCATGCATCATATGGTTTGTTACTGTATCAAAAAGCTTAGGGTTAACTGCCTTATTTGGTATTTCTGCAGAAACTAAATCATTTATTTTTTCCGTGTTCTTAATTTTGTCTTCTTCGGATAGAATTAATAAAATGTGGGCATAAGGTAGCCCTCTTTTTTGAAATTCTATGGTATATACGTATGCCACAACAGTTCCCAAAACCATATTTTTTGTCAAATCAAGAACAAGTTCTTTTAATTTTAGGTGAAATACTCTCGCCGTTAAGTCGGGACGATTTTCTGAATTTTGCCCGTTTAAATTTTCTGTAATTTCTTTCCACTTAGGATTGCAAGTAAATGTAATAAAAAGATCCGGTTTGCCAAAGGAAGATACAATAGCCATGGCATCCTGATAATTCTGCATCAGAGCTCGCGGTCCATTTTGAAAAGATGATGGCAAAACTACTGGTCTACCTGGTGGAATGTTATCAGAAAACCCAATGTTTGCCAAATGGTCTTCCAGTAATTTGTACTTTTCAACTCTTAATTCACTTTGATTATTCTTTATCCATTTCAGTCGGTTAGCCTCAACTTTCGTGTAAGCATCGACAATATATTGCTGAGTAAGCTTTCCGGCATTTAATAAAGGATTAAATTCAATTTCGTTATTTTCATCAATGCGTGTCGCTAATCTGTAACAATAAAATTGTAACTGAGAAACCCGCCTTGTAGTTGGCCGTTGCATTTGTGGATCCCATTGTTTGATGCGATCGTGCCACCCTAGGTCTCCCCGTGGAAAAAGAATTGGATATAACATTGGGTCAAGGTTGGGATTCAAATAATTTAAATATCTTTTTTCGGCGGAGAGCATAGGTATAGCAATAAAAGCACGGTCAAGTGGAGGGCATCCATCTTTGGATACAAAACCCATTGCAACCTCATTTACACTCTGTGCGTTATACCTTCTGGGATCCGACAAAGCGTTTTGTACAATCACCATGTCCACTTTATGAGTTACTTCGCCTCTTGAAATGGCGTCCCTTTCTTCGGCTACTAATACATCATTCATCATTCGCCATGATTGAGCATATGGATTGCATTGACGGAATAATCTGTCCAACAATGACATTATATTTGGATCGCAATCAAAGTTTTTTGGATAGTTACACCGAACAGCATCGGCTGTTTCTGGATCAAGGACATAAATTTGTCCAAAAGATGGAGAATCACTACCATTTGGTTTAAGCGCACCTGTTCTATAATATATTTGTCCTTGTATTTTAAAACAGTATCTTCCATAGCCTGGAGGAACTACAATATTTGCTCCAAAAGATGCACAAGCAAAAGCACTATTAAATTGCCTTATATTGGCAAAAAAATTTCGTGAATTAGCTTCATACAATATGTTGTTGTTATAAATAAATAAATTTCGTCCCGTCATTAAATTCTTCAGTACATTAGGAAATTCGTAAAGTGGTTCTAATTTTACTTTTCCTTTGTGACAACAGAGGGAGAATTCGTGGTCGTTATTTTTTCTAATAAATTCCCCTTCTGAAGCAAAATTGACAGAATCGCAATGCTTACATCGAATCGTCATTTCTCCGCAAAAATGTTCCTTTATCATGGTTTCGTCAATTATTGCATATGTGGCAGTATTGTGAGTTTTTTGATTTCTTCTTTTTGCCTTAACCATGAGTTTATTGCGTTCATCTTGCCGTATTTCTATTGACCCATTGCATCTAATATTTTTGGAATTGGAAAAATGGATAACGTTCGTTTTGTGAACTTTTTCAATCTGGGAATCACATGGAAATATGTTTCCATGTTTGTTTACCATATCTTTACATATTAAATTACCAGATTCTTTTTCTGTTTGTTTGATAGTTTTTAAACTATCTTCGTTATTATTATTTCGTCGTTTCTCCAAGTCGGCAATTTCTTTTGCAAAACGAAGTCCAATTTTTTCTTTTAGTAATTTAAGGCGGTGCTGACGCTCCGCTGGAGTCTGTTTTGCAAGAACGACTTTGTTTAGCTCTTTCAGCTTGCTTAAACGCAATAAACATTCTTTTACCGTTTTACTGACGACACCTTCTTTATTTTTTATCATAAGGGATTTAATGCGAATCACACGTTGCTCTGCACTTTCATTTGCTAAGCGGTGTTTAATTTCCTCAGTTAATATTTGTAAACGCCGTTTTTGATTTCTTTCTTTATTTTTTTGTAGGCGGCATTGTTTCTTTTCTTCTGATTCTTCTAATCGGAGCTTTCTGATTCTTTGTTTCTCTTTTTGAAGATGGCTTTCACGTTCCACTACAGTTTTCTCTAAGCTAAGTTTTTCTTTCCGTTTTTTTATTTTCTGAAGGCGGCATTCACGAGCTTTATCTGATTCTTCTAACCGGCATTTTTCAGTCCTTTTTTTAATTTTTTTAAGGCGACATTCTCGTGTTTCGTCGGATTCTTCTAATCGAAGTTTTCGATTTCTTTCTTTATTTTTTTGAAGGCGACTTTGTCGCATTTCTTCGCATTCTTCTAACCGCTGTATTCGATTTCTTTCTCTTTTTTTTTGGAGGCGACACTCTCTGGCTTCTTCTGATTCCTCAAATCGGAATTTTCGAATTCTTTCATTATCTTTTTGAAGATGATTTTCAAATTCTACCTCAGATTTTTGTAATGAAGTGTTAGGTTTTACAACGTCCATTTTTTATTTGAATTTTTTGGCAAACTACTATAATCGTTAAGATAATCGTCAAGTCTGTCCTTAAAAACAAAGAACCAGCTATTTGTCAAGTCTGCATTATTGGCAATGAACCATCAAGTGGTCAAGTCTGCCTTAAACGACAAAGGACCGCAGGAAGTCTGCCGTATTAGCATTGGACCAATAAATGGTCAAGTCTGCCGTATTAGCAATGGACCAACAAATGGTCAAGTCTGCCGTATTAGCAATGGACCAACAAATGGTCAAGTCTGCCGTATTAGCAATGGACCAACAAATAGTCAAGTCTGCTTTATTGGCAATGGACCAGAAAATGGGCAAGTTTGCCTTATTGGCAATGGACCAACAAACGGTCAGGTCTGCCTTATTGACAATGGACCAACAAATGGTCAAGTCTGCCTTATCGGCAATGGACCAACAAATGGTCAAGTCTGCCTTATTTGGCAAAGAGCCGTTAAAACGGTCAAATAAATGTTTTATGATAGTAATAATGTGAAGAATTTTTTGTTAGCTTTCAAAAAAGCTGTTGTTGGAATAATAAAATAAAATAATGGTTAAATGTATCAACAAACTTTATCATATTATATATAGAATCCCAAAAGTCACAGAGTCCATTAAAGTTTCTTGTCACAATAGCACAACAAAACTTCAAGATGCGAGTGAAAATTAATAAGTACAACAAACTGTATACTTAATTGAAGGAAGAAGTTTCTACTACCACGTCACACAACGGTGTATTTAAATTTAATAATTTTATCAGATTTTGCCTTTAAAACGCGCAAGCGTGTATGCATAAATTAAGCAAGAGACCATTCTGTTTTGAAACATTATGGCTTGCCCTATTCTCATAAATACATATAGACACATACAAACAAACGTACATACAAATGTTTTTAATAATGTACCCCAAAGCAGTTGACCCGAAGTCCACTGTAATCAAAGTGCCTTTGTCAGGTAACTTCGGAAGGCATCAGACAAATGCACGTTGCATGTGGTGGACATCGGGTAAACTCCTTTGGGGTAGATTATTAAAAACAATAATTATTCAATACGCGTGCGCCAGTTTATCTTTATACTTTAGTCATGATGATTTGACTCCAAAATGACCCAGTACATATGTTTATCTCGAAATTTAGCTTTTAAACTGAAAGCTAAAGCTATGAAATTAAATGAGGAAACCTCCATAACCGTCGCCAGTAAGTTACAAGTTGACCAAAAAAGTATAAGGGAATGGAAACTGATGAATGGAGGACAAACATTCTGTGTTTTTAAACGCTGTGAAGGCCTCACTACAGTTTCCAATCTATCATGGCTTCAACGCTTTTCCAATCGAAAAGGAATAGTCCTTTCAACATTGAATAAGAGAAGAGAATCTATGAAAGCATTACTATCCTCTGACGAAGAAAATTAATTACAATTTCATAATTTTTAAAAAAATAATGCATTTTGACTTTGAAAAAGTAATTCCTCGAATCGAAATAATTTCCCGTTCGCGGAATTACATCGAATTTTCGTGCACAAAAAATTACCATAAAACTTTAATTTCCCCGAGGTATGAATTCGATTATATAGCCGTTTTACTAAGCACAATGGTTAATTAGAACTTGTTTTACGACGTTTTAAGTGATTTTATAAAACGAGGATGAAGGTTTACGATTATTATGCTCTCAAAGTACTAAGCATCAGGGCCGCAGCCAGAAAAAAATTTCGGGAGGTGCACCGAGAAAAAATTAGCTAATTTTCCCTCGAAACGCGAAACTTTTAGCGATTTTTTGCGATTTTAGACAAAAATTTATTTATTTTTCTCGATTTCGGGATGGGGCACGTGCCCAGGTGCACCCCCCTCTCTGCGGCCCTGCTTAGCATTGCATAATAGTATATCCATTAGCACATTATTCCATTAAGTTACTTTTGTAACTCATTGTCTGGCATCACTATAAAAAGGATCAGTCTGCTACAAGTTTCATTCTTTCAACATTGCTTCACTACAACAAGCTTTCAAACTTTTAGTTTTTGTTTTCATCGAAAATGAAAGTTTTGATTGAATTCTGGCTGTTGTTAATTGTTCTACTTACTCTCCAAAAGGAAATTTGGGCCTACAGATATGAATATGACCGTAATTAAAAGCACTACCTAATTCAGATATCAGTATTTGTTCTTGGAATTATATTTAACACAAACATAGCTAATTGAATTTAATAAATATTCTGAATTATAGTTCCTGATTATCCTGCTCGACCTCTCGCAAGGCAATTCCCACAAGGTTGTATATACATAAACCATAGGTGGGTTTGCAATAGACCTTGAAGGACAAATCAATGCAATTTACTACTCAGAATATCAAAATGTTGAATCTTGAACTACTTTGACTTAAATATAAAAAACATTGGTAATAATTAACCCCATGGAACAACTGTCATTCGAATTTGAAATAAAATTTATTAAAATGAGCAAAAAAATTATTTGTGCGTTCAATTGTACACGATTATACTTCATTATAATAATTACTATATTAAATATAGTATGTCTACTGTCATAAAGACTAGGTGTCAAAGGAATAGTGGCCTAAGTTATATTTTATTCAAGTTCTGATTTAGAACTTACGTAAAATAGTAACCTTTTCCAACAAGATATGTGTAGTTTGACAAGCTGTCAGTTTGTCAACACCAGGTATGTGTCAAGAAATTTGGTCAGGGGGACGGTACCAAAAATGTGTTCATAATGGCAATTGTGCATAATCGTGAGAAACGCACGAAACAATTTTGCGAATTTTGAGCTTTTTTGAAATCAACTTCTCTTTTTCTCAGAATTAGGGGGAAGCCACTCAACCGGCCCCCTACTGGATACAGTTATTACTCTGTTTTTGATGTTCTAATGAATGAATGCTCTAACATACGTTGTCAATTGTCATGTTTTGTGAATTGGGTTCTTTGTCCACGAAAATAATAATAAAATCAATCGATATCTCCATCTCCTAACAGCGAGAAATGTTAAACTGCTCAACAAGAGAATAAGGGATCAAATGAATAAGTACTAGTAACAGCTTACTTAGCATGTGAAGTTGCATAGTTTAAATGGCAATTGTTTATGCATTCTACGCACGACATGCTATTTGTTACGCTCTTTTAACATTATGATAATGGTAAACCGCAAACAACCGGATTTTCCCAATTCAAGTCGTTATTGATTAATTTGAATGTAAAAACAGGGCCACAGCCAGTAAAGAAAATATAGGGAGGAAGGGCATCGAAAAATTTCTATTTCGCGAAGTGGGGGGGGGGGGGTTCACGTACCCGCCTCTCACTGCGGTCCACAGTGGTTCAACAGCTAAAAGAAACGGACGCAATAGGAAAAGAGTTGAAATGAAGGGAAGGTTTTTATTTGAAATTTACTATCTCACTAATGTTAAATATGTAAATTTCAAACTTCTGTAAATATTGCTCTGAACACCATCGGGTCTGGTAACTTACAGATGTAGTTAATTTGAATGCGGTGATGCCAATAATGTATATCGTCCCTTAAGGAACCATTTAGCCCATTTCAATTTTTCATTTTGTGGACGAAATATCCTATCTTCATTTTTCGTTTTGTGGACGAAATAGCCTAAACGCCATAGATCGATAGAAAATTATATGTTACAAAGTTATTCTAGCACTTAGTACTAGGTTTCAGCTAGTATTCGATATAGATATTTAAATTATTTACTCCTATAATTTTTTTTAAGAAAAGTAGTCATAAATGATCTAAACGTGGCAAATAATAGCGCTCAAAATTGACTTTTCTCAAAACTTTTTCTTGGATTTCTGGGTACGGAATCAGCCCGTGAAGCCAACACTCCCCCTCAAAATGTTCTTGAATAAAATCACCATCCTTACATATTATATTTACCAAATTAATAATAGATTTTACTTAATCATTAACAAAATGGAATTTTTGCGAATTGAATAAATGTATTTACATAACGCCATTGCTTTCCGCCGACATTCAAATTTAAATAGCATCAAATGACTAAATCTAAAATGATGGGAAATATTTCATTTGGCCTTTGCATACCAAACCATTGTTCCACTTTATGATGTATAAATATCAAACATTAAATCGTTATCGAATTTTATTGCTGCACAATTAATTGTTGATCAACGCAAGGCTTCTCCATGCAAATCTTTTCGTTTTCAAGAGCAAAATAATAGCCTTAGATCAATAATACCACGTATCGAAATAAGTCGCCATCCCAAACTAAGTTTCAGTAGGTCCGGTAGTAGGTATATTTGAGTACACATGTACTTAACCCTAAAACCATAATAGGAAATATGATAGTGGAGAAAAATTTACTTTTCTATACACCCGGACTTAAATAAAAAATGACAGTTTACCAAATTAATTTCCGTATCGAAATAATTGACCCCCCTGGTTAACTACTGTCTAGCTTAATAAAAATCCGAATGATGACCTCTAGTAACCCCATTGTTGACAAATATTTTTTGAGTACTATACTTCACACCAAATATCAGGAAACATACAGTCTTAGCGTCATATTTGACTGTAACCACAATAACATTATTTATTAAACTGAAATAAAATAAATATATTCATCAAAAAATATTTGTTATGGGCGGAGCTAAATAGGGTTACTAGAGGTCATCATTCGGATTTTTATAAAGCTAGACAGTATATCGATTTCCATCGTTTTTAACTGCTAAAATGGTCAATGTAACAATAACAACCTGGAGAATTAATTCGAATTATACGGTGTACGAATCACCGTAATAATCGATATAATTCCCCACATCGAAATAATTTTCCTGGCGGGGACTGTATTGAGATTCCCCCGTAGATAGCAGCCTTTGAAACTATAATTCACCGTATCTAAATAATTCGCCGGTCAAAACTAAGGGCATTTAGTACGTGTGCACTTACTATAAGTACATAGTACTAAAATAGAAAGGAAGTAAGAACATTTGCATTGAAAGGTAGAATGGTTGCGGTCTACCCCGCAACTCTGAAAGGACAGACGTAAGTGAATCATTATATTATTATTTGACTTCAAAATGACCCAGTATTAGGATATTCATTTTAGTTTTCTGAATCTGAATAGACCTCGAGAACAATAGGATTAAAAGATAACAACACAATGAAAGCTCTCGCTCGACTCGGCTCACCGAGGTATATGCGTACCTAGTGAAAGAGTGCACACTGTTTCTAATCAAGTGGACTAGCGGACATAATGGCGCAATGTAGTGAGTAATGACTAAGGACTAGGAGATGGTTGAATAGCATGAATTAAACATTGTAAAGTAGCACACAAATAAATAAAGCACAAAACACTCAAAAATTAAACATTTAAAATTTATTTTTAAATCAGCAGTCTTAAAAATTATAAAAGCGATTTGCTTCGACAAACTTGCAAAAAAACGACCTTTTCGTATAAATGCGAGTTGCGTCGACAAACTCGCACTAAAAAATGACATTTTCGTATAAGTGCGAGTTGCGTCGACAAACTCGCACTAAAAAATGATATTTTCGTATAAGTGCGAGTTGCGTCGACAAACTCGCACTAAAAAATGACATTTTCGTATAAGTGCGAGTTTGCCGAAGCAATTCGCACTTACACGAAAATGTCAATATTTAGTGCGAGTTTGTCGACGCAACTCGCATTTATACGAAAAGGTCGTTTTTTTGCAAGTTTTTCGAAGCAAATCGCTTTTATAATTTTTAAGACTGGTGATTTAAAAATAAATTTTAAATGTTTAATTTTTGAGTGTTTTGTGTTTTATTTATTTGTGTGCTACTTTACAATGTTTAATTCGTGCTCTTCAACCATCTCCTAGTCCTTAGTCATTACTCAATACATTGCGCCATTATGTCCGCTAGTCCACTTGATTAGACACAGTGTGCACTCTTTCACTAGGTACGCATATACCTCGGTGAGCCGAGTCGAGCGAGAGCTTTCATTGTGTTGTTATCTTTTAATCCTATTGTTCTCGAGGTCTATTCAGAAAACTAAAATGAATATCTTAATACATATGTATCTCGAAATTAAGCTTTTAAACTGAAAGCTATTAAAGCTATAAAGCTAAAGCTATAAAGCTAAGTGAGGAAACCTCCATCACCGTCGCCAGTAAACAGTTACAAGTTGACCAAAAAAGTATAAGAGAATGGAAACTGATGAATGGAGGACAAAAATTCTGTGTTTTTAAACACTGTGAAGGTCCCACTACAGTTTCCAATCTATCATGGCTTCAACGCTTTTCGAATCGAAAAGGAATCTTTGAAAATTGAATAAGAGAAGAGAATCTATGAAAGCATTACTATCCTCTGACGACGAAAATTAATTACATTTTCATAATTAGAAAAAAATAATGCATTGTTAATTTACTAATTATTGACTTTGAAACAATAATTCCTTGAATCGAAATAATTTTCCGTCCGGGGAATTAAATCGACTTTTAGTGCACAAAAAATTACCATGAAACTATATAATTCTCCGAAGGTTATAATTCGATTATATCACTGTTTTACAAAGCACAAGGGTTAATTAGAATATGTTTTACGACGTTTTAAGTGATTTTATAAAACGAGGATGAAGGTTTACGATTATTATGCTCTCAAAGTATTTAGCATTGCATAATAGTATATCCATTAGCACATTATACTATTAAGTTACTTTTGTAACTCATTGTCTGGCATCACTATAAAAAGGATCAGTCTGCTACAAGTTTCATTCTTTAAACATTGCCTCATTACAACAAGTATTCAAACTTTTAGTTTTTTGATTTCATCGAAAATGAAAGTTTTGATTGAATTCTGGCTGCTGTTAATTGTTCTACTTACACTCCAAAAGGAAATTTGGGCCTACAGATATGACCTTAATTAAAGCACTACCTAATTCAGTTATCGGTATTTGTCCCTAGAATTATTTACCACAATCATAGCTAATTGAATTTAATAAATATTCTGAATTATAGTTCCTGATTATCCTGATCGACCTTTCGCAAGACAATTCCCACCACATTGTGTATACTATAGCGGTAAGTGGATTTGCAAAAAAACATTGAAGGATAAATCTATGCAAGCTACTACTCAGAGTATCAAAAAATGTGGAATCTTCAACTACTTTGACTTAAATATAAAAACTATTGGTAACAATTAACCCCATGGAACAACTGTCATTTGAATTTGAAATAAAATTTATTAAAATGAGCAAAAAATTTATGTGTGTGTTCAATTGTAAACGATTATACTTCACCATACACTATATAGTATGGCTAAATGTCATATAGACTAGGTGGCAAAGGGGGAGTGGTCTAAGTTATATGCAAGTTCTGATTGAGAACTTGCATATAACTCAGCTTTAGAGGGAAGGTACCGCTACGCCCAACCAGCCCCCTACTGGATACGGTTATTATTCTGTTGAATGTTTTAATGTATGTAGTATGTATGTTCTAGCATACATTGTCATGTTTTGTGAATTGGCTTTTTTGTCCACAAAAATAATATAAAACCAATCGATATCTCCATATATTAACAGGAAGAAATGTTAAATTTCTCAAAAAGAGAATAACAGATCAAATATATAAGAATAAGTACTAGTACCGTACCAGCTTACTTAGCATGTGAGGTTGCATGGTATAAATGGCAATTTTTTATGCATTCTACACGACGTGCTAAGTAAAAAAATTATTTTATTTCAAAAAATATGCCGAAGATTACACTGTTTACATTTTTACTGACATTTTTATATTGCGTTTGCGTTACTCTAAACCAAAAATTCTAAACGGAACTGGTGATTGCCCTTCTATTGCTTCACTGTTATTGTAAATACTAGTGTATTGTGTTTTACTTTACTGGAGTCTACATACTTACTCGCATCCAAACATTTAGGATTATATAATATAATTAGTGACTTTATAATTTTATCTCGATTTCGGTTTTCGAATTTTCAGGCTTTATTGCTATTTTAACTGCATATAAGATACAGTTAAATATCTTCTATCAACACCGGTTTTCAGAAAGTGAAAACCGGTTTCCGGTTTTGAAAATTCCGGTTTTTCACCGGTTTTAAAACCGGTGTAAAACCGGCTTTGGATTCACTAATCACTACCCTTACATAATAGATTTCACTTAAATCATCACAGTATCATTAACAAAATGGAATTTTTGCGAATGGAATAAATATTGTTTAAATAACAACATTGCTTTCAACCTGCATTCAAATTAAATAGCATCTAATGACTAAATCTAAAATAATGGGAAATATTTCACTTGGCCTTTGCTATACCATTGTTCCATTTTATGATGTATAAATATCAAACATTAAATCGTTTTTTGTTTTTATTGCTGCACAAATAATTGTGGATCAACGCATGGCTTCTCCATGCAAATCTTAGATATCTCATTATTATAGAAGAAATATTTCAATCAGAGTTGCGGTGATTGAAATAGGATGAATAGTTAAAATTGGACAAAATCAATTTTTTCCTGAATTAAATTAGTTTCTTCCACGACAAAAGTGGACAAAATTAATTTCATCCACGGACAAAACTAATTTCATGCATGACAATTTTCATTTTGTCCGGGCAATATACAATTCAGAGTTCAATTAAGTAAGATAAAAATAGCATTAAAATGGCCTTAGTCAGCCGGCAACCCTTGAAAAATTAGATCGCCTCGGCATGTACCCATCATTAGTGGAAGAATAGTATAAAGCAAAGGTTAAGATGACAATCAAAATGAACATAATTTCAATGAAATGTTTTCAAAAATAGTCTTTCATTGTTCCCTGCATTTGAAACTACGATCTACAGTTATTATTTTGGTGTAGGAAATTCCTTTTTATCAGGAAGTTGGCAAAGTTGCTGTAGTTATACTGATTTGAGTATTAGGTTACTTCTTTAGGATGTTTGAAAAATGAAAATTCACTTTTTTCATTTGTGGATCTAAATTGGACGATTTAAATCCACAGCCAAATCAACGCTGCGCTCAAAGTTTTGACTTACGAATGACTATGACCCGTCTATGACCCAAAGGTTGGTTGCCATTGGGTACATACAGCTTTAGCTTTGAGTACAGATTTGGCTGTGGATCTAAATCGTCCAACTTAGATCCGTAAATGAAAAAAGTGAATTTTCATTTTTCAAACATGCTGACGAGGTAGCCTAATACACTGCTTACTAGCTAATACTACTACAGGAATTTTGGGAAGTTGGGGCTGCAGCTAATTTTCCCAAGCACTGTAGAAAATAAAAGTGTATTAATTTAAATGTACCTTGTATTTACAAAGTTGACATAACAACCTAATGAGATGTTTTCGAAATTGTTTTCATTACTGTGATGGGTGGCCTGCTGAATTTCTCTTGAGTGCTAGATTTGCCCCTTAGCTGGGTTCACTAGTATCAAATAAAATCTGTCTATACTATTTCTAGTTAAACACGGTAGGTTGAGGTTAAATGTACTTTCCCAGTGTAGAAGAGATTTTTAGGTTTGAAAATAAGGTTGACATACAACAATACAATGGGGGTTAGTATGTGATGTAGATGTACCACTTCCTCCATAAAATGTATTATATTGGATCGACTTCCTTATTAAATGAGAAGACGTTTTATTATAAGAAATATTTGATCATGTTATTGGGTTAGCTTCCTGTTATTATTATTTGGCATTGAAATAAGGTATATTTTCGTCTATAGATATGGTTGATTTGATAGCATTACAATTTCCTACTGTGTATGTGTAGTCAATTTAAATTAAATAATAGCAAATAATTGTGAATGAATGGAACAGGAAGCAGGAAACACAATGAATAGGATTTATCTCAGCAAAACTATAATATATATAATGTCCATCCTTCTAGACGTATTGATTTGCATAAAAGGTTTGTCTCTTCAATAGTAGGTACATCCAAGAAATTGCAAACTTCTAATTTGAATCTAAATTGCTTTAAAAACGTTTCTAATAAAAATTTCAGGATGAAGAAAATAAACCCCATTAGTTTATAGCTTCTAACTAACCTCAGAAGCTGTTTTCACATTTACATAGACAAAAATTGTCTGCATCGCCAATTAACTGGTCACCCATGTCGAAATACTTTAATTTGGTTTTGGATAAAAGGAAATTGTGTACTTATTTTTAGGTTTAGCTACTACTTTTCTATTAAATGTATTTATGGGTGGAAGTCTGCTAATACAAATATTTTCTCCGTCATTTTCTGCAGAACTAGTCATTGTATATTTAATACTGACCGTTTTCTGTTCAATGTCCCAGTTTTTCAACTGTATTATATTCTTTAATAGAAAACATTTTGCTTCACCGTAAACAGTGTTATTAAACTGGATAAAACATTAACTGGTAAATACTCTTGTATTATAGTTTTTGTATGGGCTTAATTTTTAGCTCGCCTGAATAAGGCAGCTTATAGAACCGCACAGTCTGTCCGTACGTCCGTCCGTACGTCCCCACGATAACTTTTGAAAGCAAAACCTACAGCAAGCCGTAACAGAAGCTCGCCTGAGAAGAAGGACCGTGCTAGATCTTTGGTAGAATAATAGAAATTGGTTTATTTTGATATTTTGATATTTATTGATTAACATTGAGTATCAAAATAGATGAATATTGAGCATCAAAAAAATGGAAAATCAAATTAGATATACGTTGATTATGAAAATCGACAGAAAATAAAAAAATTAATGTTGACTATCAATATCAACAGAAACCCAAAATTGATTAATGCTTACTATTAAAATCAACAGAAACCCAAAATTGATTAATGCTGACTGTCAAAATCAACAGAAACCCAAAATTGATTAATGTTGGATATCAAATAAACAGAAACCCAAAATTGATTAATGTTGACTATCAAAATCAACAGAAACCCAAAATTGATAAATGCTGACTATCAAAATCAACAGAAAATCAAAATTGATTAATGTTGACTATCAAAATTTCTTATTAAGGCGAGCTAAAACGCCTATGTACAATAATTGTCTACCAAATGAAATAGTCATGCTATGTTAAACAAAAGCACATCTAAATTTTCAATTTAATCTTTTCTACCCTCTTTTTTCGACAGCTGGAAGCAGTTTTAACAAACAAAAAATCGCATTATTGTTCTTGCTATTGAAAAAAGTCTAATTTAGAAACACTCAAATGTTTTTATTACCATTTTTAATTTCCACTAACAGGATCAGTTTTAAGTAGAAGCGTTTACTGCAACTATAAAATTACCTATTAAAAGCAAGCAGAATAAAATAGACAATTTGTAGGATGAATTTGTTAAGCCATAATTTGGCAATTAATACTATATTAATCCAAGTTATATAAGAGCAGAAATTCATGTTTGACAAGCATACAGATTTATTTTGGTCTGTGTTTTACAACCATTACAAATATTTCAACAAGTTTTCAATAAAAGCGGCATTATGGCAATCAACAGTAACACCGAAGATTAAATAACATATTTTTTTGGTTGTTATTTGCGAACCGTTAAACATATTTTGTCAACAATCAATAGGGATCGTCACAAGGCCATAGAAAACGTGTTTGCCAAGTTTGGTCAAATTCCGTTAATTCTTTCGGGAGTTATCGTGGGGACAAACTTAGTGTAGTTTAATCGCGCGGACGGACAGACTGTGCGATTCTATATAGCTCGTCAGGCGAGCTAAAACGGATATTGCCCAAACTTGTCAAAAACAATGCCTATGGGCCACTGACGATCCCTATTGAATTTGGGGTAAATCGGTCCATTGGTTGCTGAGATACCGCGCCCTATTTTTGTCTTCATTTTGATAGTCAAAGTGAAAATTTGGCATTAAATGGACATTAAAAAGTTCAATGGCGTTTCCTATAAATTGTTACAGTAATGGTATAAAATATTTCACTCCGCTTCTAACAAATTTAAGATTTTATAATAAAGCTAATCAAACCGGAAAATAACTATAAGAGGACGGAAATAAATCTACTTCGCATTTGTATTCAATTATATAGTCAAAAATGCATTTTTCGAATTCCTATTGATTTTGATAAACAATATTGACTGATTTTGATTCCCTTTTGATTTTCATAGTCAACATTAATTAATTTTGATTTTCTGTTGATTTTCATATTCAACATTAAGGTACTTTGTTTTTGTTGATTCTAATATTCAGTATTAGTATTGATATGTTTTAAATTACTATTCATTTAGTAATCAAAGTAAATCTTTTTCACTACTACTTTAACAAAAAAGTGCACACGGTCCCCTTTACTCAGGCGAGCTTCGGCTTGCTGTACGATTTCATAAAGAATGCCGTACTAATACATTAAAAAATAATTTTTTCAGAATTACATCAACAACGATTGGAATCCTGGAGTTTTCAATAATTTAAAAATCTTGGAAAAGTGCTTAAATTACTGACTGCACTATTAATTGGATCAGCGATATTTGGGTCAATAACATACGTGACAGTTCCTTTTAGTCCAATAGTGTATTTATTGCAATTGTGTAATATAGATTACATAATTGTAAGGTTATTAGCAATGCCATGTGTGGCACTTATCCTAATGCACGTATTTTTTCCCATTCTTTTGATGCTGTATTTAGCAATATTATATGCAGTTTTTGTTACATTTTGGTTGAACCTAATAACTCCACAGAAATGTAAAAATGAGGAATATTTTCTCACAAAATCATATTTTCAGCGTAGACCAATAGCTACTTTAAGGGTTTACAGTGCCTTAAGAGTTCTTAACTTAGACGTCAATTATTTATTAATATATCCTGTCTCCCCAATGATTTTGTTTGTTGCAGGTCTTATGAACGTAGTATGTAATTTTGGAACTGTAAAACTTTATAAAATAATACCATTTGGTGCCTATATAATATTACCATTATTAAGTTTAGTCACATTACTAGCAGCAGCAATTGCAATTCCGATGGCTGCATTGGTTAATACAAAATCAATAAAATATATCCAGAGCTGGAAGGCAAACGAAAATCTAATTATTCGGAAAATGTTAAGAAGCAGTGGGCAGATGGGTTATTATGTGGGTCCATTTTTTATTGTGAAGAGATCAACAGCATTTTCTTATTTGGAAGTTGTAACATCACACACAATGGAAATGGTATTGTCTGTTAATATAAATAATATTAAATAGGTGCTATCCAAACGCTTATCCATATCACTGTTTATTATTATAATACTACATTTTATATACAATGCTTACAAATATTCAATATATAACTCGAAGGATTTCTCATAAATGTTGTCCATCACTTGTCTTTTGTCTATCTTTTGTCTATCTATCTAAAATTTGTTTTGTCTATTTTGTTTGTTTATTTTTTGTCTATTTTGTCTATCTAAAAAATATCTTTTGCAAATGAATGTAATAGTATTTGTTTTACAGATCGTAATAAGTAATGATATTGTATTTCATCCATCCAGTACAAATTGTTTATTGTCAAATTATTATCCATACGAAGCATAACTACATTCTCAAACATACATTAATATATAGAAAATTTTTGATAAAAATACAATACGTGCATATTGTGTGGTCTATACTTTTTATTGGTCCATTATGTAGTGGCTGGAAAATAAATGAAGTAGCACGAATGTTGCATTAAATTTTACCACAAACTTAAGTATACAAGATGCTGATAAATACTCCATAATATATTAGATTAAATACAAGAAATAAATATGCCTGTGTGATAAAAAATGTCACCACCGTACACAATGGAAATAAGTCCCACATAAAATGTAACAATGTAAGTGATAACAACTTACCTGCCTGAATTTACTTATTGCCGTTAACATATACAAATAATAGAAATGATTATGTCTTCGTGTATGTATAGTATATATTGTATTATACAATTTCATAATGCAAATTATAAAGCTGTATGGTAAACATGTAACCAAATTATGGGTCCATGGGCGAAATCCCGTAAGGACCGTCAGTTATTAATAAAATAATAAAATAAAAATATATTGTATTATAACATTAAACTCACTCACAGACATGCAGTACTTGCGCACTAATGACCCAACTGTTTAAATCTAATTCGTCCAACTTGTAATCCGCAAATATTATAAACGTTTATCAATTATTGTATCTGGCCCTATGGACAATGGATCTTCATTTTGTAGTAAAATTAAAATTAATCATAATTATAACAGTGAAGAATCAAAGGTTTTGAAACCTACTAACCACAGCTTTAACGGCCGTTAGGGTATTATAAATTGCGTGACCAATTACAACTATGGTTGAGATTACAAATTGTTTAACAATATCTTTACATTCAATAGTAAATACAACAAAATAGGCTAAAGCTGCTGCTGCAAAAATTAAAAAGATAGATGTTATATTTGATCCGACTAAACTCAATGCTTCTGCGGAATTTAAAC
The DNA here is from genome assembly GCA_020055645.1 of Tomocerus qinae. Classification (NCBI taxonomy): domain Eukaryota; kingdom Metazoa; phylum Arthropoda; class Collembola; order Entomobryomorpha; family Tomoceridae; genus Tomocerus; species Tomocerus qinae. The sequence continues at coordinate 43,767,555 of CM034546.1, read as the reverse complement.
CGTCATCAAGACATTGTCGACATAAAGTATACCGCTTTCGCAGTGAAAAATATTCCCACTGATAGTATAGACCTGATGTCATTAATATCATTAACCTATTTTTAAAATATTCATTTAGACCTGCAAAATATTGTACGCCGTACTGTGCTGCTTTGTCTATGATAGTAATCTCATAGTTTTCCATGATGTCCTCCAATTTTCTGATATATAATTTATGGTTAACTTTTGCAAGCAGTTGCGGAGTCCAGTGAGACTCATTATAAAACTCTAGCATACCTATGTGTTGAAAAATAAATGCTGAATTATTACAGTTTGAAATCCATTCCTGATCGGATACAAAAGGATATCCATCAGGGAATTTGTGATTAGCTAATAGCTTATTAAGCTTAATAATTTCCTGTTTATTTTTGATAGGATTGTCAATTAATATCTCAACATATTTCGAAAATTTATTAACTCTTGATAAACAATGTTTTTGATTTGCATTGCAGAGACGAATAATTTCGGCCATGGTTTTATTATTTAGCTCCAAATGATTAATAATATATTGTTGAATACGTTCAGCGATTTCATATCTAGTTCCATGGTAAAAATATCCTTCTATTCCATTGGATTCAGTAGCACTGAATGTGTGAATGTTATGATCAATAAAGTCTTTAAATGTTTCTAAACGTTTAGCTGGCCACGGAGCGGTTAACTCGTTGATCACAAGTCCCTTGTATCCATTCGTCAGAACAATTCCCATAAGTAGAAATGGTCCAATGAATAATTGTAACCAAAGCAATTTTTGATTCTTGTTTTTTGGAATTTCGTAACTAATTTCAATCAGATAAGCATATAGTAATAGCACAACGGGGATATTTTTAATTTTTTTAATATATAAAACTAAATGGATCCAAATACTGCAAAATATTATAACTCCAATGGCTACCATCCAGACTGAAAATTGATAAGGCTGAACATATGCCTGAAATGAGAGCTTTTTCTCAAGGACTGTGCAAGATGCAAAAGAGAAACCTTCAGTTTTAGTCAAGACAAAACCACTTTGCTTTTGAATAATATTATTTTCTCCTGGCATTCTCAGCTTATTCAACGAAATTGCGTACATACCAAACGGTAAACTCATGTTCTCTCGGCAGGCATAAGTATTAGTATTTTTAGTGAACAATATTGAAGAATTAACTGCATCCTGTGATACGAGAGATAGAATTGCAGTATGAAAATCTACGTCGGCACTTGAAAAGGATGCTTTACTTACAAACGACATTTTTTGAATTGGTGGTCCACAGTATTCGATTAAATTGTCATAAATGTTGCTACTCATTAAAACCATTGGCATACTTTTCAGTAGTTTATCCATCCGCAAGTATTTTAATTTTGAATATGTATATTTCTCAGGAATATTCTTTTGGTCCAACAAGTAGACTTCGTCTAACCATTTAATCCCTTTCCACAAATCGGGAGCTGCTACCAATAAACAACTTGGACAAACTGAATAAAATCTGTTGGTATCATGGTAGTATATAAAAATTGCTGCCCATTTTTTCCAGCCATTGAGAAAATCCATAAAGTCCGCCAAGTTCGGATCCAATGGTCCATAACCTATCTCCAATTGTGATGGCAAATTTCCATGTTCGGAAACTATGCTAATAGTAATGTCCATATAATTAATATCATAATGTTCATAATATTTGTAAACTTTAAAATCTGATAACGGAACATCTGACGGTTTTAATATGTCAGGAAAAACCATTATGAATAGAATATTGTTTATTTTCTTCATTTCTGGTAACCAAACGAAAGAATAGATGGTGTGACAAATATTTTCTTCTTCTTGTTCTTTATTAGTGGTAATAATGGCATCATTTTCTGTTTGATATACAGTATTTGGATCTGAACACTTTCCAGAGTTATAAGCTTTTAAATATTCTCTTTTTATTCTGTCTACTCTCCATATGGCTATAGGATATTGTAGTTTGCTCAATTCTTGATCTAGATCATTACTCTCCGTGTGTTCACTGTTGCACAGAATTACATTGATGTAGTAATGTTTTACGCTTTCAGTGATATGCCTTGAAATCACATTACCATAATCTTTCGATGCCTTTACCAAAATTAGCAAGTGGGAAACACTAAATATAGAAAAATACAAATAACCTTTCATGATTTATAAGTGTAGTTATACTTTCTTGTTGAAATGAATTAACAGTAGTTAATGTTTTGATAATTCTGCTATTTTCTGCGGTTTATATATTTACTGGTCAGGAATTAAAGTTTTTCTTCACACGATAATTGTGGACTGAAATTATAAAAATATGTGCGCTGGCTGCTACTTCAGCGAAGAATATTATCGTGACGTTTACTTGGTCTAACCGCAACCATTTAGTTTATATAAGATATAGGATAGAAAACGATTTCAGCCCACTTACAATTTGGCTGCCTCTATTACACAAGAAACCGTTACCATAAACAAAACTGTGAAGGTTTCTCTGGAAAGCTTAAGCTTGGTAACCTGTATATTACACTTAAACTACAGTTAGATTTATTTAACCTATACTGTCTGACTTCAACGGCCGTAGGTTTTCTTAAGTTGTACTTATTTGAACATACAAGTGGCCTAGATCTACATTAATACAGCCTTCGTAGAGGAAGAGTAATACCTTCGGATGCCCGTCAATTTGGCAAAAGTCATTTTGGCAAATGACCTATGAACAGATTGGCAAGGTGTCTTATAATTGTTTTTCGAGAACTTGTCAACTATCTTACATGGTTAGATGAAATTGTGGTTAATATTATATAATACAGTCTTACATTAAAGTTATGCATGCGACTTTTTGTATAAGTCACGCCAAAAATGGGGTTTTTTATGTATTTTTCTTAATTTCAGGTTGTTTCATATAAACATTTATATATTTATAGGAAAGCAAAAAAATAAATATACAAGACTTGACAGACGAAAAGTGAGGAATGACAGAGAATTATGTAATTAGTTGTTTTTGTACATCTTTTCAAATTTCTCCCTGTCTAATTGAAGTCTCATCTTAGTATTCTTTAATTTCTAGATTAAAAGTTGAGAGCACTATGTATATTATTATTGCCAAAGTGTTCATTGGGATTTTCCAAACTATCCGCTTTGAAAAAAACTTTGTTTTGCCAACATTAACCTAGAATCATTATATTATAGCAAATCGTTCGTGATATTATTGACCTATTTTCTTTACGTCAGGTAACTAGAAAAGCTAAGTAAATACGAATACTTGTCTGTATAACTTCTGTGAAAGTGGGATAAAATATTCACATCTTACCTTCTAAATGTCCTTAGGACGAGAAATATTCGTGCTTTTTTCGACGGAAGGCAATACATACACCAAAGCAGTATTATGAGAATTCCTCTACAAAATCACCATTCATTCTTTTCTGTCATTTAATTATTTTGCTATCAAATTTTCTGTTAAAATCGAATGAATTAATATGTGGTTAAGAATATTATAACAATAGTGTAAAATAATTATATCCATATACACAATCTCAAACTTACACTATCTAAAACGGACAGGTTTTGAAAAAGCATGACTGTTTCATACTTGCCATAGTGTAGCTAAAATCTGTGATTGGGCCATGCATAAGTGTTGTCTAGAACACATTTGGGAGTTTCGGTGCACTTGCAGTCTGTAGATACTTAGACCTTTCATTTAAGTAATGTAGCGGACTAGCGTACCTTTTTTGATAAAAACATGATTTTTTTCATAAATACGATAGGTAGCTGAAAGCTGCGAATAGGTCATGCAGACATGTTCTTTGTGAACACTTTTAAGGAGTTCTGGTTCATACATAGGCGTCACATGCTAAGATATTTGACCCAGCAATTGGGGAAAGTAACCGGGTAATAAGTAAGACCCTTACTTATGGTAAATACTTAATTTTTCCTAATTTTAAAATAAAAGTGCAAAAATGAGAAAAGTTCATGGGGTTTAACTATCAAAAAAGGTCCCCCGTAATTTTCATCCAAATCCGCAAGGTAGTTTCCGAGAAAATTTTTAAGTAGAAAAGACAAAATTGACATATTTTGAAAACTATATAACTTCAGAAAGATGGATTATAGAAGCATAGTTACATTAACAGAAATGATATCCAGTGAGAGTAGTTTCCACTCCTTAAGTTCCAACATTCAACTCAACCAAACATTTTTTACGTGTAGATCTCTATAATAGGAAGTCATTACTTTTACAAAAATTTCAAGAGTCCAGTCAATTATTTTATTATTTTTCAAAAATAAAAATTGTAATCAATATATTACAACTCGCTTTGTGCTTCGTTTTTGGATTGGGTAGACGCTGTGGAACACTGATTCTTGAATTAGTTTGACTGTATCCTAGTTTCCCGGTACAATAACCATTTAACCATAAAGTATAAGTGAATAACTGAATTGCAAAAAAAGAAAGTAAGGAATGTCGTAATATAGACATACGTTTATTCTTTCGTGTAAGTGTCAGTAAAAATTAGAGATAATATTACAATGTACAATTTATGGTAAATAGAATTTAGAACCTACTTACGGCAGTTTTAGCAGTGAATAGTATCTTATAAATTGGAACCGCGCGAGATTTGAAATGCGTTGGTTGTTTTTATTTTTGCTCTACAAGTTATTTTTATTAAAAATTAAAAAATTGATAGAAACAAGAAGTGGAGAGGGAAAGGGATGCATGTATGGCCAACTCTGGGGTTCCCCAAAGGTAAGTGACATATTTTGCATCCATTTCCATCTCCATTTTTACCATTATTTCTATAATAAAGGTGAGCAGGAAAGACGGCTGTTTTTAGCCGGCTTTCCTTCACACAATTTAGCAACAAGTGCATATATAATGGTGAATAACTGTCCAGTTAATCACTATTATGTATGCATCTACAATATTGCTATTATTATTATTATTATCATTATTATTATTATCATTATTATTATTATTATTATTATTATTATTATGGATATTAAAATTATATTTTTCATTTCAAATGTCATAAAAATAAATTCTGAGGACAAATGGCTACCGCCGATTGCAAATGCATGGAGGCGGCCATTTGGTACTCAGCTGTTATTTATAAAATATTCTAACAAACAGAGGCAGCCGACATCAGCAAAAGTATGGCGGCGGCCCCTGCAATTTGTAAACCAAGTTTACAACGATATAAGAATTGGGCGGCTAGCGCACATTATTAAATTAATGTGTCGTTTAGAGAGACCATTCTATATAAACTTGTGCGTACACTTACCTGGACAGATTCGCCTTCTTGCGGTAGTAAGAACAGCGAGTACAGTCCAGTGTTGTGGAAGTACAAAACTAAATTTAAAATATAACAAGCAAAGGCTACCACCAGAATTAAGTTTTTGGAGGCGGCCTGAGCATAATGTATTGGTCCAAATAACAAATGATCGGGTGTTGGTGGGCATGTCCAAAATTTGGGATGTCTTTTGATGACAGACAGGCCTAATAAAGGACGTACCACCAACACCGATGATGTCAATTTTCTTCAGATCAATTTGCAACATTGTCAAACAGCCACTTCACTTTTGTTGAAGGAGGATCTGGGACAATCATATGTAATACTTATTCAGGAACCCTATGTCTACAGGGGTAAAGTCAGGGGCCTGAACAGAAAAGGGAGAATGCATGCTTTTGAGGGGCCTAAAAACCCTCGGGCATGCATTGTCACTTCTCCTAATATAGTGACCTGGCCCCTTGTGGATTTCTGGAATAGGGATTTAGTAGCCATTAAAATAAAAGCAGGTGGGAGAGACATGGTTTTGACGTCTGCCTACCTGCCCTATGAAGAGGCCATACCCCCAAATCGGCTGGGCGACCTTGTTGACCACTGTGGACAACGGGGATGGCCTATTCAAATTGGTAGCGATGCTAATGCCCACAATGAAATCTGGGGAAGCTCTGACACTAACGACAGGGGGAGAGCTTACCTAGAGTTTATTTCAATATCAAACCTTAACATTGCAAATAAGGGACACACTCCTACGTTTGTAACGACTAGACGCAAGGAAGTCATAGATGTCACATTGGCATCGGACGAAATTGTGGAGAATATTGTGGGATGGAAAGTGGAGCTGAAAGACTCTCTTTCCGACCACAGATATATCAGATGGAAAATGGACCTTGGAAAAAGGGTACCCATCTGCTATAGAAATCCTAGGAAAACAGATTGGGATTTGTATACTAGAGAGGCTCAGAAAAAACTGAAACTCCTGGGAACAAGCGAACTAAAAACCACTAAAGAACTGGATGACTGTGTAAGGGACGTAACAAATGCGTTAGTAACAGCCTTTTATAAGTCATGCCCTGAGAAGACTATAACAAGAAAACACTATGTTGCATGGTGGTCTCCTGACCTAACGAGACTGAGGAAAAAGTACCGGGGCTTACAAAGAAAGTTTGACCAGGGCTTTTCGGCCTCAAAGGAGGAGGTCACTCAGGCACGTATTGAATTTCAAAAAGCACTGAGATCTGCAAAACGAGACTCTTGGAGGACGTTTTGCGAATCAGTAACTGAAACCCGAACAGCGTCAAGAGTCAGCAAAATTCTCCTCAAAGACAACAGCAGGTCGCTAGGACCACTAGAGTCGGAGGATGGGACTCTAACAGAGTCAATGGATGAATCACTGCAGTTGCTGCTGAGGGCCCACTTTCCACCAGACCCGAATTCGGAGTGGGTGGATCGGGGACATCAGTACAGCTGCAACTCTACCATTGATAAGATTATAACAAAAGAAAACATCTCAAAGGCAATTAGGACGTTTGGGCCATACAAGTCAGCAGGTGGGGACAAAGTAACTCCTGCCATGATGCAGTATGTGACCAACGAACTAAGCGCGCATCTACAACGTATATTCAAAGCAAGTCTTGCTTTGGGTTACATTCCATCCGATTGGCGTACAAACAAAAGTTGTCTTTTTGCCAAAGCCTGGGAAATCAAGTTATCAAAAGACAAATGCATGGAGGCCAGTTTCCCTAACATCCTTTCTACTTAAGTGTCAAGAAAGGCTGGTCGATGGGGAACTGAGAACAGGCCCTCTTATGCAGAAAATGATTGATTACAATCAATATGCTTACATTAAGGGCGTCTCTACTGATGCAGCACTGCATCAGCTTGTTGCTCGGATAGAGTACGCACTTAAAAGCAGGCAAATGGCTCTAGGAACCTTCCTAGATATTGAAGGGGCCTTTAGTCATGCAACATTTAAAGCAATAACAGAGGCCTTACACCGGGAGGGAATTGATATGTGCTTAGTTCGATGGATTGAGCGCATGTTAATAGACCGCACTGTGGAGGCTAATGTTGATGGAGCTCAACAATTCAGAGTAGTAGAACGAGGGTGCCCGCAGGGGGGAGTCCTCTCACCGCTGTTGTGGAACCTTGTCATTCTTGAATTACTTGAGGAGCTGCATAGACTTCGTTCTGTACATAAACAGGCCTATGCAGATGACTTAACTACACTACAAATTGGCTTTGACCAAAGCACTGTTAGAGACCTCTCACAAAGGGCTCTAACAGTGACTGACAACTGGTGTAAAAGGAGATCACTATCTATCCACCCAGACAAGATAGAAGTCATACTTTTCACCACAAATAGAAATATAAAGATGAAGCCTCTTACACTAGGGGATAAATCTATTCCATTTAAAACCGAAGTGAGGTACCTAGGTGTTGTCCTGGACAACAAACTAACATGGAAGCCTCACTGCGAATTAAAAGCCAAGCAAGCGAATGCAAAGCTATTTCAATGTAGAAGGGCCCTGGGAAAAACCTGGGGACTTTCTCCCAAAACTACTAGTTGGCTATACACTGCTGTGGTGAGACCAGCCCTTGCCTATGGCATTGGAGTATGGATCACTGCAGTAGAAAATGGACAACGAATGAAAATTCTGGGGACAGTGCAGCGCACAGCACTGTTAATGACTACAGGAGCTATGCGCAGTACTCCTACAGCGGCAATGGAATGCATTGTAGGTATTCCACCGCTGGAAATATATCTAAAAGAAATGGCAGTGTCGATATCGGCCCGACTACGCAACACTGGGCAGTGGCTGTATTGGCAAGGCCGAGGTAGTAGCAATCGCACAAATCATGTCGATTTGCTAACCAAACTCTGGAGGGAGATCCCTGGATTGGCACTTCCCTGGGAAGCAATTCCAAAGGCGGGGCTAACTAGAGATCACCTCAAGGCATGGACTGGAATAGTCGAACCTTTTGAAAAAGAAATGATTCTAGAACCATCAGAAAAGCTTGCAATATGCTATACTGATGGGTCTAGAATCAATGAACAATCAGGAGCAGCAGCTGTTCTGTTTCTACCAGAGGGGATGCAAGAAATTGCACAACCACTGGGGAGATACAGTACCGTTTTCCAATCTGAAGTGTATGCTATAATGATGGCCGTCAATGGACTAATCGAAAAAGATTGGGACAGTGAGGCAATAATTTATAGCGATTCAAGGAGTGCCATTCAAGCGCTAGGAGCGGATACCACAGTGTCTGCCCTGGTCCTTGAATGTTCTCAAACAATAGCAAGAGCCAATGGAAACATTACTCTGCACTGGGTACCAAGTCATTCAGGCATACCAGGAAACGACATTGTCGATGAATTGGCGAAAGAAGCGGCAGGGACCACACCTTGTGGGCCTGAGCCGTTTTTGGCGCTCTCCGAAAAAACAATTAAATCAATGATTGGGAGTTGGGCATCGGCACAGCACACCAAGATATGGGAAAGTAGGAATGACTGTCGGCAGACAAAAATTTTTCTGCCCGCTCCGAGGAGAGGGATCAGTAAATACTGTCGAAGTCTTAAAAGAGAGTCTTTGCGGGCTTTCGTACATATGGTTACAGGTCATTGTTACCTAGCAAAGCATGTAAAAAACATCAACGGGCGGGGGTCTGCTCTTTGTCCACACTGTGGCTTAGAGGATGAGACACCTGTCCATCTGGTGGCATTTTGCCCGCGATACGCAATGGTAAGAAACCTGAACATGGGTTACTGCGTGATACCGACTAATACTCTGTCTGAGATACCCTTTTCTTCGATGCTAAGGTTCTATATCATGGCTAGTCGAAAAGATGGTTAACCCTACAGTAACCTGTACCGAGGAGTTGGCAATAGGCCCGTTTTTGCGGCCTGCGCCCTGGACGGCATATCTTATCTATAGTATGTCGTCCACCTCTTATAACAGAACAGAACAGAACAGAACATCTTATAAATTGCGTGACCAATTACAACGACAGTAGACAGAAATTATTTGAAATAGGAAAATGAAAAAAAGTAGGTCTTCAGTGGACATTTTTAGTTCTGTTTTTCTGTGCACTTTTTTATTGTTAACTGACATCTTTGGTGAAAAAAATTCATTTTTCAGTATTTCAGGGCCTATGTGAAATAACACCAAAAAATCGGAATATGAAATAGCTCCGAAACTACCGGTCCGATTTGGATGAAACTTGGAACAGAAGTCAACAATCGCGGTATCTCGGGGTGTTTTTTGAATTTGTGAAAAATTCGAATTTCTTCCCTTTCAAAATTACGAAAAAAATTTCGAAATAGGCAGTTTTTCATATAAGGAATTGTTTCATAAAAATTCTGCCCGATTAAAAATAAAGCCGTTATAAAGTTATGGTTTATAGAGGAAAAAAATATTTCAAAATTGCTGACCTCCACAAGATGTCAGAGGTCAAATTTTATTTTTCGTCAAAATATGCTTATGTAAGGTGTCGTTCACCAGCTAAAGTTATAGTACAGACCAAATAAGTATTTATTTTGGCAACCTAGGGCTTCATACAGAGGTCAAAGGTCATAACTGTGAAAATGGAAATGTCTTATGCACAAGCTATACGGCGGTAGTGCATCTGGCATTTTAGTACTTACTAGCCATAACCCATTTTTAACACAGGCTTGTGTCTGCTTCAGTGCCTACATAATACATGGCAAAGTTTATTTTGCCTTCCTGCCAATTTGTTAGTCTATATCGATATCAGTTGGCTTCTTTATCAACATAATTTATGAATCAGGGCAGTGCCGCAGCGAGGGGGGGTACCGGGGCCCTTGCCCCTCCTCCGTAATTGAGAAAAATAATAAAATTTTTGTCTAAAATCGCAAAAAATCACAAAAATTTTTAACTGTTTTTTTCTCGGTGCCCCTCCTGAAATTTTTCTCTGGCTGCGGCCCTGAAGCAGGGATATTAATGAGTGAAACTTGAAATGTTTTAAAGCCCAACAAGTTCCTTAAAGTGTTAGTGACAAAACTACTATTCGCATTCACACGTCGCATTGTGGGTAATTATTAAGAAAGTTCCATGATTTTTATTATGATATTTGACAATTATTCATATCATCTTCTTCACTTCGATGTACTAAATGTTCTTATCCTCAGCTTTCTATTAACAATGGACATATCACTACGATGTAATACATCAATTACATTAGATTGCATTAGAAGTCACAAGTGTTTAATTGGCAGGAAGGCAAAATAAACTTTGCCATGTATTATGTAGGCACTGAAGCAGACACAAGCCTGTGTTAAAAATGGGTTATGGCTAGTAAGTACTAAAATGCCAGATGCACTACCGCCGTATAGCTTGTGCATCAGACATTTCCATTTTCACAGTTATGACCTTTGACCTCTGTATGAAGCCCTAGGTTGCCAAAATAAATACTTATTTGGTCTGTACTATAACTTTAGCTGTGAACGACACCTTACATAAGCATATTTTGACGAAAAATAAAATTTGACCTCTGACATCTTGTGGAGGTCAGCAATTTTGAAATATTTTTTCCTCTATAAACCATAACTTTATAACGGCTTTATTTTTAATCGGGCAGAATTTTTATGAAACAATTCCTTATATGAAAAACTGCCTATTTCGAAATTTTTTTCGTAATTTTGAAAGGGAAGAAATTCGAATTTTTCACAAATTCAAAAAACACCCCGAGATACCGCGATTGTTGACTTCTGTTCCAAGTTTCATCCAAATCGGACCGGTAGTTTCGGAGCTATTTCATATTCCGATTTTTTGGTGTTATTTCACATAGGCCCTGAAATACTGAAAAATGAATTTTTTTCACCAAAGATGTCAGTTAACAATAAAAAAGTGCACAGAAAAACAGAACTAAAAATGTCCACTGAAGACCTACTTTTTTTCATTTTCCTATTTCAAATAATTTCTGTCAGTAGAGATTATAAATTGTTTAATGATATATCTACATTCAATAGCAAATACTACAATATAGGCTAAAGCTGCTGCTGCAAAAATTACAAACACAGATGTTATATTGGATCCGAATAAACTCAATGCTTCTACTGAATTCAAACCGTCGTCTAGACATTGTCGACAGAAAGTGAAGCGCTTTCGTTGTGAAAAATATTCCCACTGATTGTATACACCTGATGATATTAATGCCATCAACCTATTTTTAAAATATTCATTTAGACCTGCAAAATACTGAGCGTTAAACACCTGGAGTTTGTCAATGACAATGAACTCACGATTTTCCATGATTTCTTCCAGTTTTCTGATATATAATTTACGACTAACTTTTGCAAGCAGATTCGAAGGCCAATGAGACTCATTAAAAAATTCTAACATACCTAAGTGCCGAAAAATAAATGCTGAATTATTACAGTTGGAAATCCATTCTTGATCGGATAAATCAGGATATCCATCTGGAAATTTATGGTTAACAAATAGCTTATTTAGTTCAATCTTTTTCTGCGAATTTTTTGCAGGATAGTTTCTTAATATGTTCACATAATTCGAAAACTTATTGTAGGCTGACATACAATTTTCTGGATTTGCATTGCAAAGACGAATACTTTTGGCCATGGGTTGATATTTAAATTCACGTCTAACCATTAAAGCGATAGTATCTCTTTTTGAAAAAAACATGGTGTCTGTCCGGCCATTTGGGTCGATAGGACTGAATGTCTGAATTTTATGATCAATCAAGTCTTTAAATGTTTCTATACGTTTAGCTGGCCACGGAGCGGTTAACTCATTAATAACAAGTCCCTTGTATCCATTCGTCAAAACAATTCCCATAAGTAGAAATGGTCCAATGAATAATTGCAACCAAAGTAATTTTCGATTAGGAAATTTGTATTTTGGGATTTCGTAACTAATTTCAATTAAATAAGCGTATAGAATAAGAACTACTGGAACATTTTTAATTTTTTTCATATACAAAACTAAATGGATCCAAATACTACAAAAAATTAGTACTCCAATTGCTACCATCCAGACTGAAAATTGATAAGGTTGAACAAATGCATTGAAGGATAGTTTTTTTTCAAGAACTACGCAAGATGTAAATGAGTAACCTTCATTTCCGGTAAAAACAAAAGCAGTTTTACTACCGCCATCAGGTACTTCGTCTGGTGTTATCGATTTCAGCAGTGAAATTCCGTAGTAGGCATACGGCAATTTGCTTTTCCTCGCGCAGCTAGTATTTCCAACATTTTTAGAATAAAAAATTGAAGAGTTAAGTGTATCTTGTGATATAATGGATAGAATTGCAGTACGGAAATCTACGTCGACACTTGAAAAAGATGCTTTACTGACAAGCGACAATTTTCGAATTGGCGGTCCACAGTACTCCATTAAATTGCTATCAATTACTATGTTGCTCACTAAAAGCATTGGCATATTTTTCAACAACATTTCCATTCGCAAATATTTTAATTTCGAATATGTATATTTCTCGGGAATATTGTTTTTGTCCAACAAATAGACTTCATCCATTCGTCGACTTTCTTTAGTTGAGCCTGTAGCTGGTACCGGAAAGCAATGTGGACAGATTGAATACATTCTATGTGTATATTGGTAGTATATAAAAATCTGTGCCTTACTCTTCCAGATACCAAAAAAAGTGATAAAATCCTCTAATTTTGGATCGAACTGTTTATTATGTACATAGGCTTCCAATTTTGATGGTACATTTCCATGTTCGAGGACAATGTTGATTGTAACATCGGCAATTGCATAATTGATATTCAAGTAATCAGTATAATAATAATAATTAAAGAGTTTAAAATCTGACACTGGAACATCTAATGATTGGAAAATGTCAGGAAAAACCATTAGAAATAAAACACTATTTATTTTTCTCGCTTTTGGAATCGAAAAAGAAGAAAAAATAGCTTTACAGTTACGCCGGGATCTAGATAAAGTGTTTATGTTTGTGCACTGTCCAGAGTTATATGCGTTTAAATATTCCCTTTTGATTCTGTCTACTCTAGTTAGAACTATAGGATATTGTAAATTGGCTAATTCTTGCTCTAAATAACTACTTTCTGCGTGTTCACTTTTACCCAAAAGTAAATTGATGTAGTAATGCTTTATGCCCTCAGTAATATGTGCTGAAATCACATTTTCATAGTTTTTTGTGGCCTTTCCAAACAATAGTAAGTCGGTTACACTTAAAACAACAAAAAACAAATAATTTTTCATGATTTATGAGCCTATGTATCTTTACGATAATATTTTATTTCAAATAAGAGTTAAAAGTTAGCTATGATATGTCCCACTGTTGTTTCCTGCTTTTATATTTTCTTTGTTTCAAAACCAAGTGCAGTTATCTGGGCGAATAAAGAACAAACACTTTTCTTGATTACTATATTATAATATTTATATTTTAATTTTAATATAAGAATTTGACAACTTTTTCTGACGTTTTCTGCTTTTTAGTTTTCATTTATTTCAAAACAAGGAATTAGAGATATGTTTCATTCACGAAATACCAATTGAATGTGATAGCTGTTCTGAGTGCATAGGATATTATCGTTGCGTTTATTTCTACTAAACCTTTATAAGGAATACAGAAAACAATGTCTGAATGGTAGAATACCGTTGTATAAACAAAGGTGTGACTGAAGGTTTTTTGGCAAACTTATTGTGGCTAATAATCTCTAATTATAATCGTAGACTTGAAAAATTTAGGTTACTACATTTCTATCTATGTATGTACGGGTCGTAGGGTGTTCCCAAAAGCAAAATGCGCATGTTAATATCGTCCTTTCTTTAAGAACGAATAAGCCTATATTATACATTTTTCGTTTGTTTCTTTCTTTAAATTGTTTTGACATAAATTGCGCTTCAACCTGGCTGCTATTTAATTTTAGGTATTCAAAACTAGATGAATGAACGGTTCGAGGCAATTTTTTGAATGACTTTTGCCTTGAAAATTACTACACCTTGAAATGTCACATTTCACGTCAGCTATTTTCTCCATTTCTCAGGAGCACAACCATCCTAGCCAATCACATACAAGTATGATGATATGAATATTTGATGATACTACTTGCTACTTCTCTCAGAAACATGGTCTATATAATAGAATTTGTTCCTATTAATCTAGAAGGGCTGTTAATGTAGGAGAAAAAAGTATTTAATGTGTCAGGATATTAAGTTACTACAAGTATTGAACGTATTACATTAAAATTATGATGCTGGTAATTTTGACCTATACATGCTACTTTTATGTCATGGTATATAATATAAAAATAAAGTGATTTCCATGCAGCAATTTGGCGATGAGACATATGTAGTAAGTAAGATAATTCAAAGCATTCAAAATAATTTGTATTATAGGGACTTCTACTATTCCTTAGTGGTCGAAAAGTAAAAGATCCAAGATAAAATAAGGCTGATGCAATATGGAGAATATTATTTTAATATTTTGTGATTGAAAATGAAGCCAAAATTATGTGATGGACTCCGTAAGCTAGCTTTATTTATAATTGAAGTCTTGTGACCGGCTAATATTTAATATAATATTTGATCTTATAGAATGTGACTTTACTTTACTGATCGTAGATTTTCTTGGTAGGTATTATTCAAATGTTTGATCACGCAAATGACCTAGTTTAATTTTACAGAACATAACCTTCTTATTAAGGACAAAGTTCGCTCGATATTGATTGTCATACCAGGAAAAATATTAAGTCAGATCCATACCTACATTTTGACTATTGACATTTGTGCTGTAGGGGAAATATGTTGACAAAAATAAGCCAAAGGTCTAAGATCCTAAAAGATAAATTTTATTTAATATAGGTAAATGGTTATAAATGAATGTCAGGGTCCAGAGTCAGACATTTTTTTCTGAAAGTTCATATTGCAAGTCTCTATATGCAGTGTAAACGAATGGCATTTTGGAAACCAATTATTTTTATTTATGATTTCAGTGTGGGAATCTATACTGAAATTTAAAAAAATCTTTTTTATTCCTTTTAGGTAGCTAAGAAGTGTGTAGTTTGCATTTTGGTCAGTTAGTTAGGCATCTGATATAACTTTACTTATCTATTCTTTTTCTTTAGATTTCAATTACCTACAACTTCAACCGGCCACTTTTTTAGCCCCGGCTACAATTTGGAGCATTACTACTTAGTTAGAGGTTTTTACTGCTGGATCTTTAAACTCATTAAATAAATTGATTATAATAGCTACATTCATTGACCTATAATTGCTGAACTAAAACATACAATATTACTTGAAAACATGCAACAACTGCAGTAAAATCTATTATGAATGACACTTATCATGTTAGTCATTATAATGTCACAATTTGGAAATAACAGCGTTCACGGTTTGGTAGAGTAGTCTCAAACTGAGATAATTAATACAGGAAACGTAATTATCAATGTTAATGGTACACTGTGCCAGGCACAGTGCTGTTACCCATTCTACCTATTATTGCCAAAAAGCAATAATATTATTGCCATTGAACAAGTACAGTTATTGCTGCCAAACTGTACAACTAGGTCTCGAATGTGGATTTCAGCCAGTATTATTAGGCATGGAAGGCACGTACCAAGTGAGGGGAGCTTCCGCGCCCCCTAAATCCCTAGAGAAAGAGCTTTTTTGTCAAAAATCGATAAACTTTTCGAGCTTCGTGCGAAAATGTTATACTTTTCGCAACATTTTTTTTATTTGTGCCCCTCTTTGGTCTAATTTCTGGATACGTACCTGAGGCATGATTAGGTATTCTATTTTTATATGTCATAAAGTATCCAAACTAAATACAATTCTCAACAGTACCTCTACATATAACATTTGTTATGGTTGATATTAATTTAGGCACTAGAGTAGCACAGCAATTATTGAAGCCATTTGATTCCCTTACCAATTAATGTAACCAAATGTGACTATACCTAAATAGTAACTCATTTCCCTCATTTCTGCTAATAATGGCAATAATAATCGGAATTAGCTCTTGCTAAAATTTGATATGTAGGTAGTAAAAGTACTTAAATGGTTTCAAAACGTAATCATAGGTATGTAAATACTGATCCATAACTTTAAATTAGGACATCATCATGAAATACTTCAGTAACATATTTCTAAAAGCCGAAAAGTCGCTTATATAGATTCAGTGCTGTTTAATTTTTTGTGGTGTACTATTTAATACCTAATTACGAACAGATTTAACTTTGAGAAAAATTATATTTTCATTACAAATTAATGGTTTTATTGGATAGATTGCAATCTTTTGGGATGGTTTGATTTAAAAATGTCGAAAACTTTCGTCATTATAGGCATTACTATTGCAGTTTTCCTCATCATTACTTGTGCAGGTATATCATCATTTTTTTTCATATTAAGCAAAGAAACTAATTTCAGTACTAATTACAATAAAATAGAAATTTCATACATTGGAAAAAACTAAATCTGTTTAATTTGATTTAGATGGCCGCACGAAATGTGGTCCTACAACAGATACTTCACAACTCCCCAAATGTCCAACAAGTGATAATACCAACTGTCTGAGGGAACCTAAGTACACAGATGAGTGCTTTACAAACAACGATTGCTGTAAGTATACAAAATTACAAGATGCTTAACAAACACAAATAAAAACTCAACATGTAATTTAAACTGAATTATAATTTATCCCAAAAAGTGCCTGGAAATTATTGCTGCAGAGGCCCTTGTGGAAATAATGAGTGCAGTAGAAAGGGGTAAGGATCACCCAAAATTGTAAATTTAAATCATAAAACTAAAGTGCAATTCTAAAATTGTTTGGAATTGTTTATTTTTAGATTACTCGTCGTTTTCAGATGAAATGATATGTAGATAGTATTTACTAGGTGAAAAATGTACATGGCCGAAGTAAAAAATCTTGAAGTGAAATCTTAATCTTAATAATAATAATAATAAAAATCTTAATAAGACGCTAAGTACCTTGCAAGCAAAAACTTTGTGGTTTTTTCATGAAATAAAGAAATTAATTGTATCTTTGAGTATTTGGTAGGACATAAATACATAAAAGTTGACATTTAATAAGCTTTATTGCTTATTGACAATTTCTATGCCATCCACTTATAACTACTTCCGGGTGTCACATTAAGTGTCTTTTATAATACATGGCATTAGACATTGTAATCGATATTAAATTAATTTCAGTAATTAGACAATTTAGGGTTAAACTATTATTATGAAGCAGCATAATATTCTTTCAATTTCAATCATGACATACTAAGGTTTTGAGCTAATTAAGTATATACTTGCATTATGTTATAAATAAAGTGAGGGGCCTGTGTAATCATTTATTGAATTTAGGTATCTTCTATAAAGTGGTAAATAATTGTATGACGTTCTTTTGTTTGCCTTATTAAAATGACGAATTAATTACTGGCAGCGTTCAGGATTCAGGATGGCATTATTAATATCATTAAGGATAGCATTAACAAGTTGTAACACATATCGGTTGTGTAAACATAAAAATTTATTACCATTCTCATTTTGATTAGATATTTAAAGTTGCCTGTTCCTTTCGTCAATCGGCAATCCTTCAAAATGCATATTTTTGTAATTGTTGTTGCACACTCTCAATACTAACTAGTAAAACCTTGTAATCTACTATCTACTCTACTATTGGGACTTTGGTGTCGACGTGTGACTCGATGACTCATCGGTCTTTGCTTTCCTTCCACTCCGCTCACTCAGCCGAAGCCAAAAGTTCGGCGGAGTCTAAGCTGAAACTATAAATACGAACTAGCAGGTGCCAAAGGTTCGGCGGAGCCTAAAGTGCTATGAGACCTCTATGTTGTATTGCTATTGCACTACCGCAATCTTATTTAGTTGAACATGGTTGCAACCAACACCTGACTAATGTCGGAGCGCCATTCGAATTCCTCCGAATAAATTCGAGCACCTCCAAACAAATTCGAGCACCTCCAAATAAATTCGAGTTCCTCCGAAAAAATTCGAGTTCCTCCGAATAAATTCGAGTTCCTTCGAATAAACTCGAGTTCCTCCGAATAAATTCGAGTTCCTACGATTAAATTCGAGTTCTACCAAAACAATTTAAGGTCCTCCGAATAAATTCGAGTTCTAAAATATATATAAGTTTTATTTAAGTCTTCCTAACGAGCTTATAGAGCCACTCAGTCTGTCCGTACCCACCATAATTTTCAAATGGAATGACGGATATTGACTAAATTTGGCCAAAACAATGCCTATGGTTATTTCTATTGATTATTATTTGACAATTATTTCTATTGATTCTGGAATACATACGTCCTATCCATTGCTTTTGAGATACCGCTCCCTCACTTTTACTTGATTTTGATAGTCCAATTAGAAAATAGGCATCAAAAATTCAAATTGCTGCCAGATAGTATTAAATAAGTTACATTGGTTCCAACAAACTTAATATTTTATAATAAACCATTTAAAAACGGAAATATAACTTACTTCGAAATTTATCATACATAGGGATTTTAGGACGGACAGACAGAATTAGTATTAGTATACAAAGCATATATACTAATTTGAATAAAGCAAATAAAACTAGGAAATGGTGGGATAGGAACGAAATTTATCTATTTCAGATTTATATTCAATTTTACAATCAAATGTTATTAATCGAATTCCTATTCATTTTGATAGATACCCTACTTTGATTTCATTAAGATTTTTATAGTGAATAATCTACTTTGTCTTTATTTCGAATTTGATTGTCAATATTAATCTATTATAATTTACTGTGATTTTTATAGTCAACAATATTAGTTATCTGTTGATTTTATTAATTAATGTACTTTTACTTTCAATTTCTATTCATTTTGATGTTTAATATCAATCTATTTACAATTTCTTAGCACTATTCAACTTTCTCTTAATAATATTGATGTAATTTTACTTTGTATCCATATTTATAGTCAATATTAATCTATTTTCAATTTATTAGCACTTTTCGACTTCCTTCATTCTGCTACTGTATATGTACGTACACTTTTCACTGCTTTTTCAACGAAATATTCGAAGTGAAATAGGTACAAATATTGAATTTGGAGAACGTGAAATTGCCCTGTCAATCTGTAGACACGAAAGAGTTTTGCGATCTTGCGTTGTTTAGCTATAGAAAAGGAGATATAAACAAAGTCTGTGTCTCATAATTTTAAACCGGCCATTCATTTTACTTTGCTTTCGGATATATCACATTGTAAGTCAAAACGAAAGGTTTTCCCCAAGGAACGAAGTACATATATACTCAAACGTATAGAAAAATTGCAAAATGACTAATGCACGGTGTGCAGAAGTTATTGAAGCCTAGACCTAAAACTTGATGGTCATAATAGAAATGAGGCTGGTATTATTAACAAAAAATATATTTTTCAATTATCTAATTATCATCTAACCGCTATTTGAAATACGCTAGATTCCTTTGTGTGAATTTATTCACATTGTTGTTACGGCCAGGGTTTATTGACGGGCTCGTAATAATATATTATTGTCAAAATGTCATATGACAATGAGTCATTCATCATAAAATTAAATACACAGCTAAAGATCGTTACAAATGAATATAAAGTTACACAATGTAGTTTACCTTACCCAGGCACGTAGTCAGGAAGTCAGGAATTTGAGTAAAGGGAAACAGAAAGTCACAACAAGGCGTATTAAGAAAAATGTGAACTTTTTGGGAGGACAGAAAAAAATTCAAATAGATT
Organism: Tomocerus qinae; assembly: GCA_020055645.1. Taxonomy (NCBI): domain Eukaryota; kingdom Metazoa; phylum Arthropoda; class Collembola; order Entomobryomorpha; family Tomoceridae; genus Tomocerus; species Tomocerus qinae. Next base: position 43,747,556 of record CM034546.1, on the reverse strand, counting down.
TTTGATTAGAAAATTCCCTTTCTATGAATTTAGGAGGAGGCAAGTGTCTTCTTATAGTCATAGCCCATAGATTTGTGTCTGCCTTTACCAACTGGGCCGATTCAAACTACAGCTTTGCTTTAAAAGATAAACTCTCTCGTAATCGAATTAATAAAGCGGTAAAACATAGCTATTTATTCCATTTAGAAACATTTATGTATTTCGTAAATGTGTTTCGTGTGAATATCCTTAATGCATGAGTATTAACCTTATCAGCCCCCTAAAATTGAGTAAAATATACGATACTGTTGACCAGGAATTCTGAATTTGCAAAGCAATTTTATGGTTGTAATAATAATGGATCATTAAACATGGCATTGAATGAACTCAACTTTATAACCACGAAAGGAATTCATATTGGGTTTGTACATCGTGTAATAATAGCGTTTAATTTAAACCAACTATTCTCTCATTGAAAACTTTTTAAGGGTAAAACATTTTAGTATCTAACTATCATAAGCCTCAGATATTAATTTACAAAATATGGATCCATCTATGTCGAAGGCATTCGAATGTCCCATTTGTTTAGAAGTTCCTCGTTCACCAATTTATCAGTGCACAAATGGACACATATTCTGTTCGGATTGCATTGGATACATTACCCACTGTGGAGTATGTCGTGACCCACTTCCAAGGAAACCTATACGGTCACTGATGGCAGAACAGTTAGCGGAGACTATTGCAAAACTAAAACTTTCAAAATGTGGAGATGGAAGGTCGAACTACATTATTTTGGGAACAACCAAATTATTTTAATTGTTCAAAAATAAGTTCATTTGTATTTTGTTTTGCATTATTTTTATTTTTGTAGGTTGGTCAACTATTGCAATATTCTGGGGTTGAAGGATGTCCTGGATTGCGGACAAAGTATTCGTGGAGATGAAATCGTAGCTCACATGAAAAAGCATGGACTAAATGGAGTGAACGGTAACAAGGCATATATCCTTCAAGAAATACAAGACTTCAAAAATCCTCAGAGTTGGTTTCCGGTTTATTTCAAAGCTCATGATGAGTTATTTTTCTTCCTGAGTACCATGCAGAATGATTTGAATCATGAATCCAATTTAACAGTATCATGGTGGTGTGTAATTGTGGGGGATGCATTGGAGGCAAAAAAGTTTTGCCTACAACTGAATTTGACAAACTGCGACAAGGTAAATAAAATCCTCGAATTGCATTGTATTGGTAGGATTTTTAATTTAATACATTATTAACACGTATCTTTTGTAAATATGTGTTTTGAAAATTGAAAAATACCATTGTATATTTTCAGGACATCAAAATTCTATTCAACTGTCCAGTTATTGGCTATGAAAATTGCACAAATACGGCATCAAAATTTGTTTTACCATTTTCACAGCTAAAAGAATTTGCGAAATGCAGCGGAGGAAATACAAACAAGTTGGAGTGGAGCATTAATGTTCATATTGGAAAAAAATTTGAAAATGCAAATGGATTTCAAAAGCTGGAAAATACAGTTGTGCCAAAAGTGAAAACTTTTTCTTATGCAACGATCTCCATACCTTCCAGTTCAATATCTCGAATTGTTGGTTAGCCATTTAAAACTATTTTTATACTGTAGAGTAATATTATTATTCATACCTGTATAGTGGGATGCATGCATTGTTCTTGATTATTTTGTACTGATTTTTAAGGAAGTTCTAGGTCGGCGAATACAAATGTATTTCTTGATTTGGCGTACGACAACGAATTACTCGGAAGACTTGTAATTGAGTTAAGAAATGACGTCGTACCCTTCACTGCTGAAAATTTTCGATGTCTGTGCACCGGAGAAAAGGGATTTGGTTACAAAGGAACTTGCTTTTATTCCATTAAAGCAATGCAATATATAGCAGGAGGAGATGTAACAAAAGATGATGGGACAGGAGGGAAAAGTATTTACGGGAAGACTTTTAAAGACGAAAACTATTGTCTTAAGCACACTGAAAGAGGAATTTTGTCAATGAATAATGGAAAGAATACCAATAGCTCAATATTCATGATAACGTTGAAAGAACAACATATTTGGGATGGCAGATATGTGGGATTTGGTAAAGTGGTCGAGGGAATGACAGTTTTGGATGATCTTGAAAAATTAATAATGTTTTTCAATGACGGGATGGCCCGAGACAAGAAAACAACTATACAAAACTGTGGACAGTTATAAACTACATAATTTAGCAATTATAACTGTTATCATATATACTTAAGTACATAATTATGGTGTCTTGGTGTCTGTATTCATTATGTATTATAATGTAGTCTCTGAGAGGATTTCAATTCTAAATGTACAACTACTTTTATATTAGAAATGTTTATTTAGTGTCTGAGACAGGAGGACAGAGTACTACGTATTGATAGTCTCATGCAACTTGACAATAAATCATTGATTTGATTTGAGGATTTGTGGTTTCATGGTGACAGCCTAGTCAATGAGAGTGCCATCACGAAGTTTAGGATTTGAGATAGGTACTCCTTTGCTAGGCACAGACAGTACTCCGTACTTTTACAATAGTCAATATCAAACAATAATAGTGACAATGATAAGCAAGGACCATTTAGGGTGTGTAAATTAACATAAATATTTATATCATAAATACTTTCTTCTCGTGGCTGTGGCACGCTTTTATATACTAAATGAAAAATTCAATCCCCACATCTCATCATAATAATACTAAAGATATACGCGAAACGTTGGAAGAATTTAGGCCTCTTTTAATAGCTTGTGTTGGTCAAAAAGACCAAAACTTGTGTAGTATTAGTTATAAGTGAATAAAATGTATTTTTGCGTATACGATTAGTCCTTCCGTCTGCTTAGAAAATGGAATTTTAGCTTTTCATCTGTAGATTTAAACTAGACAGTTTGGATTTTGGATCCACAGCCAACTCTATACTCAAAGTTATGATCTAGACTCTCTTACCCAAAAGCAACCATCCTTGGTTATTGAAAGAGCCCAAGAGCTAGACGTAACCGCACAGTAAATTTGGTTGTGGATCCACAAATTAGAAAAAAACTTAATTTCACAAATCCTCCACAAGGGCAAACCCTATGGCTACAATATTATCAATGACTACAGCAATTTTGATTCAGATAAACATTTTTGACAATTTTGGAAGGGGCTTGTTTGTGCTCCATGTTGCTCTTAAGTAAGTTTCAAAATTTAATCATTAATGGCATATACAATATAAATGTTACATTATGTGAACTTAGAAATGAAAATATGGTATATAATAATATGGGGTTAGCATTAAGCATTGAAAGTGCCTGATTTGTACGGAGGATGAAACCTTTCAATGATAAATATAGAAATACTTAAACAGTATCCTATGATTAAAATAATAAATGCAGTAAAAACATCTAAAATCCCAAGAGATTCTTTCTCTACTCCACTTTTTTGGAGACATTGTAATGTCCTCTTCCAGTAGTAGTTCTCCAAAAGTCGAAATCGAATGCCACGTTCATGAATTACCGCTAATCTGAAAATCAATTAGAAAACTGGTACAAAAATACTTAAAATCTAAGATGATGTATAAATACCAGTAAAAATATAGCGGCAAAAGTTTTTGAAGCAGAAGGTTTTTGTTAAAATTGAAAGAAATACCGATGATTAAATGACTCTTTTAAGGGGGATCCCTTTTTTACAAACATCCCTGCCAGAACGGGTCTCGGACTAACAAGTATTTTAGAAATTTTTTCACAGACTTTTTGTCCTAGATTGATTTCTTTATTTCTATTATGGGCTTCAATTGCTGGATAAAACTTGTCAGGAATTCCAAAAAATGAACACTTCTCTTTATAAATTTTTGGTACCACGTCTTCAGACAGAATTGAACGATCTTCCCGAGGTAATGTTGGAATTGCATTCCCAATTTCTAGCTCCTGTAATGATAGGATATTTTTTTCATGATTCCTTTAGACTTACGTTTCTTTTATAAATATTTAGATCCAAAAATCACCCTGATGATATTCAACGTGTGAAAGGTTCTATTATCTCTATAAAGAAAATAGTTGAAGTAAATAAGATCTTCAACTGAACGAACTGGGACGACAATTGCAGACAGCATCGAAACCAAAGCTGCGGAGTAAGCAATATACGATAATAGTCCTGTGAAAAGACCGGATATGAAGAGTATCTTCATGGAAGTAGACTCCGGGCAGACATGCCATCCTATTTATCAATTTACGTTAATTACACGAATTTAAAATATTGTAAATATTTAATTTTCCTAAATTGCAATTAAAATTCGAAGAATTGAAAGTATAAAGTTAAAACTCTAAATAATGTCTATACTCTTAGCAGTTCAAAAATAACCTTGTTGACAAAATGTGCCAGTAGCCCATAAAAAGCAGTCCTCCCAAATAGTTTTGTCATTTTCATGTAAATCGTCAGTTAAACTTTTGACCCAAGCTAAAGAAACCATTCCTAGTGCAATAAGAAACCACGTGGACAGCATCGCTAGCCAGAGGTCATAGGTGAAGGAATGCAGGAATATATCCCGAATTGTACTTGATGGGGGTTGAACGAAATAGGCCCATATTCTGTCAATCATAATTACATGAATGTTAAAATCAGAAATTACAAATTAAAGTCGAGCATTAAATTAAACCTTTGTGCTACTTATATTAAATAGACATAAACCATAATCTGATATTCCAAAATGTTAAGCTAGTTATTTCCTAATACGATGATGAAAATTGACAATAATCTAAATTATAATTTAAATATATATAATTGATACTAACAAAAATGTTAGACAAGTTATTGCAATACTAAAATGAAAAAAACGTATACTGAACGGATTAGTCTTAAAAAGGGTATAAAAATTTCTCCATTTTAGGATGATATTATTTTAATCATTGTTGTTGGAGTTGTAGACCATTGATATTTTAAGCGCTAATTAAAACTTGAGTTTAATCAACACATCCTGTTTAAATTGAAAACTTAATACGGTCCATATTCTACAATAGAACTAATATAGTGATTACTGTGTATTATAAGTGGGACGTAAAAACGTCAGTTTGGCTAAACGGAAGGCTAGTATTTCTGAAGATGTTATAGCAATATCAGCTTCATCATTATTGATTTGAGCTGCCATTCCTGTGAGTCCTTCGTTGCCACCTTCCTTGGCTGCAAATCCAGTTCCATCTATTGCTGCTTCACTTTAAAATAAAAATTCACTTTAAATTACCAAATTTATTGTAATGAATAGATTATAATATGGTAATTGGGCTTGTAGTTTTATCTATTGTAATTTTTGCTTTAGTCTTACGTAAAATTAAAGGAATCTCGTAAGAAGTGGTAAATATCCACCTCAAATTGTCCATACTCGCCTTTGTATACGTAAAACTTAGAATTTTCACGTTGCAAATTTGGAGGGTACTCCAAAGACATGTTTTTACCCTGAAAAGATATAAATTGCTATTAGTAATAGTAGTATAGTAATTTAAAAATACACATTTATAGTTATTTATTGGATCTAACAAACTGAACAGCAACTATTTTCGTTTTCTGAAAGTCGTTTCTTCTTATGCTCTTTCTAAGAAGTTCTTCATCGTTTATTTTCTCTTGCGGCAAGGCAAGTGTCTGTATAATCTGCTTGGATTTGATAGAATATATCTCAATAGTGTTCCACATATCAGAGGAATTTTTGTGCACAATGTAAACATCACAATCTAATGGTAACCCATCGCCATTTGAAACAGCATTCTCCGAGTCAATATCGTCTACTATTTGTGGCCAAATTATAAAATAAGTTGGTCTACGAATGATATTTATGTCTTCAATATTCTTTATCTGTTCAGATTAACCAAAAACAAAATCATTAATTATACAATAATATTTGCCATAAGAAAGAGAAATTGCAAACTTAGAGTACAAATTTGCAAAACCAAAGCGTGTTTAAATTTAATGTGTAAATAGTGAAAAATTACAAAATATATTCAGGATGGATTAAGCTTAGGTAGGCAGCCATTGGTTTGCTATTAAATAATTCCAAAAAATAATTTAATTTTATAAAATCGGGGCAAAGTGCAATAATAGTTAAATTTGATTACCTCGTCTATCATTGCTGCAGCAGTGTTTTTATTTTCTGGCATTAGAAACACGACCATACTTTCATTGCAAATTGAGCTTTCCTTAATTTCGATCCACATCTTAGACATTTCTACATCGTCTTTCAAATCGTAAATTGAAACTTGTCTTGTGGCAATCCATTCAGAAATAACTTTGCAGAAAACACAAATACAATATCTTCAATTACAAGTTAATTAATTATATACAGCTTTTGTAATTAATAAAATAATGTTTTAGATGACCTGACCTTTATCACTTATGTTAATTGACGTAGCCACAACGAAACTCTCATGTAGAAAACTATTTGGAGACAACATGGTCTCGAAATCAAATTCGACTATTGCCCCAAAGACACCGCACTTGTTTTTATTGCAAAAGTAACTAATGAGGAATATGAAAACGAATTCCGCAATGTTAAAGTCGTGCATTGCAACACAATGATAACAAGAATAATATTGGCAACAAATGTTTTCAACTTTATATTATGTCAGAATTGTTCCTTTTTTAGGTAGCAAATTTTCTGTCGATCCAATTTTCAATTTTTACAACTCTGGGTATATATTTATTTTGTGCAGATAACATCGCTTCCTCGATTCCTTTTGAACAAATCGATTTTCTCTGCTTATGTAATGCTTACTCTACTAAATGGTTTTGTGTCATTAATGGTCACTTAGTGTCAACAAATGACAAGGAAATGTTTCTTAATAGTTCTTAATTGCAGATAAACAGTTTCTGTGAAGAATGTTTTCCTTCTTGGACTAAACTGTAAAAATCCATAATCATTACCCACGCGTTTGCTTGTGATGTATTATGCATCATTGATTGATTTATTTAAGATTGACATCCCGCCACTACGTGATTCGATTGTTAAGGATACGCGGGCTACGAACGTAAAGCCCCGAAAATATTTAAGGTCATTTCATTGTTGGTTTTTGCCTATAGCCACACATATGTGTGCAGTGATGGGCCAACTCAACTCACTTGTGAGTTGAGAAAGTGAGTTGGACAGACTACTCACTTTTTCAGTAGTTTTTCAGCCTTCAGATCTAGACAAAAAGTGAATTGAGTTGAATTGAGTCGGCTATTGGCTTGAGAGTTAAATTGAGTGGGTTAATATTTCAGGATAGTGTGTGAATTGAATTGAGTCAGCTACTAAGTCAACGTAGAATGTGAGTTGACTTGCGTTGAGTCAGCTACTAAGTCAACGTAGAATGTGAGTTGAGTTAGCTACTAAATGAAAGTAGAATATGAGTTAAGTTGAGTCGGCAACCGACTTGCACATTAAAGTGATTGAGTGAAATGATTTGTGTGTGTAGCGCATAGCGGCTCTGTCCAACTTGTAACTAAAAGTAGGATTATCGCATGCCCTCTTGTAGTTATTGAGGCAAACACTTTTTTGTTGCGGCTTTTATGTCGTTCTCTTTTCTTTAATTGTTACTATAATCATTAGTCAACTAGCTACCTTGCAGTCATGCACACTTAACTTTTGCACACCACCTAGACAGTACACAGGTGAATGAATACAAAATCTGTTTAACGCTCATCCACTACTTACTAGTTCTATTCTAATCCAATCTAAAACTATATCTCTGCTGCTAGCTAGCAACTCTTGTTATTTTATCCAGCCAGTGACATAATTACAACGTGTCTCTTATCTTAACTTAGTCCACGATTAATATTGTCATAAAATCATAATTTTTGGCAGTTATAATAGGAACACAAAGTTATATGCAGAGCATGGAGAAAAAGGTTAAAAAACAGCATCGTACACCCGGGGAAACTTCAACTCAGTCAAATGTGTTGCACACAGATACAGATCCAGCGTCTAAGTCTACATCATTTTGTTAGGCTGCAAATCGCTCTTAAGATTGACGGTGGAAATGGTGAAATAAAGACATCGAACAGTTCGGTGTCAATTCCTCCATCAACCCCATTTGCAACTGCGAAAGCACTAGCACATATTACAATGTCCAAAAATACGTCAATAATGTTTTTACATCGTCAGGATTAGGTGCTTATTGTCCAGTGGATGCGACTTCAAAAAAGGCCGAATAGTTCGGGCTCCTAGTCTTTTTTATCAACAGATCGCCCTGCAGCGGAAATAACAACCCGATCAACATCCTGTTTTAATTCTGAGATGCTAACATCACTGGAGGACACTCCAACAACCAATTGCATTTCCAGTCGAAAAGCCAACAAAAGAAAGGAATAATCGCAAAATAATTTTTCAAAGCAACAAACCATTTCAAGTAATACTATTCGAGTTGTTACGGAAGAAGGTAACTTCCAAGAAAAAGAAACAATAAACATTATTAAGACCCCAACTTTAAAATTCACCCTAAACTTGAGAGATATTATTTTTATCATGGCAGCGTTCTCGGTTGACCGACTAAAATTCTCTTAGTTTGTAAAATTTGTAATAATCAGCCAAGCCCAAATCTGGAATTGAAGGAAACTGGTCCAATTTCGTTCGGCATTTACAGGTTACTTAAAATATTTTGAAATGATACTTTACACCTAGACGACTGAACTATACCCAGGTGACTTTGGTCAAAACTCGAAAGGAAATAAACCATGGTAAGGCCACATTTTTACATGTAAAAAGGCAGACAAGCAAAAGACCGTACTTTTCACATCGAGTTCACCACCAAAGTGAATTTTCTCTATACATTGAATAAGTACTCCTTATTACATACATTGACAGAACAGTCAATTTTTAAAATTTATTTAAATGACACCAGTCTGTCCGGAGTCCGTGTTTTCTTAAATTTAAATTAAATTATTTTGATTATTTCAGTCTCATAACATCAACTTGGCCTTGGGTGAAGTTGAAACTTCAAAAAGGAATCCAAAGTGCCCTTCGGTTGTTCCATTCTTCAAGCCAGTTGTAAAATTGGAGAAAGGTAATCCATTACAAGTGTCTTTTGATGAAGCGATCGTCGATCTTGTCGCGGTAGACGGGCTACCAATTAGTATTACAAAAGGTCTTCGTTTCAAAAATTTGTGCGCAATCCTAAACCCCTCAATCATATCAAAACCCGAAAAACTGTTTCGCGGTACATCAAAGCTAAACCCAAAGATGTAAAAGAAAAAAAATTAATGCTGTAATGAAGACTATAATGGAAAAATCGGCACATGTCATAGTAGATATCTGGTCAAGTAAACAAAACGATTCAGTGTTGGGAATTAGGTTACAGTATCTATCAGATGACTTTGAAATGAAACACTTGACATTGGGATTTACTTCATTTAATGACAAAAATTCCGGTGAAAGCATTGAAATTTAAAGTAAAAGAACTTTTACGTTCTACAAACTTAAGGAACAATCAGATTGGCTATTTGCTGGCAGATATGCGTCCGATATGAAAAAAGCACTTCAGCTTCGAGAAATTTTTTTCAGATGCCGAGTTATCTGAAGCCGAATCTGACCGCAGACAGTCCGATGTCGAAAACGAAAATTGTTCCGATATGGACGATTGTTATATAAGTTACGAAGACTCAAACAGTGAAATTTTGGAACATGGACAGAAGCCTGACACCTGGGAATGGCATTATCAAGGATGTCTATCTCATCAACTTCAACTTGTAGTAAACGGGGCTATTAATGAAAAAATGTTCAAGATATTATTAACACAGTTAACAAAATAATAGTGAAATCTTGCAAATCACCACACTGGACACAAAAGCTTTTGAATAAGGCGGGATTAAGTTTGTTACCAATTGGCAAAACCCGTTGAACTCAATTGTTACAGAGCTGGAAAGGTGCTTACAAGCAATGAGAATAATGATGAAGACGAAACTGGACAGACCGGTTATGTTATGATATGACCAGCTTATTTCCATCTAAAGAAGAAATGAAACATAAAGTTGTTAACGATGATGAAAAAATTGTAAATAAAAGTTGTAGCCCCCTCAAAGATAAAAGACGTGAACAGCCTCCGTCAATTTTCGATGTAGTCGTTTTCTTTCGACGATTTTGAACCTGAACAAGAGACCGTACTACAATCCAATGCAGAAAAATATTTAAATGATCCAATAGAGAACCATAACACTGATCCGCTTACTTATTGGAGAGACAACAGACACAAGTATCCCGTATTAGCATATTTAGCCAGACTGTACTTATCAATTCCTGCTTCTTCCGGTTACGTAGAACGATTATTTTGTGTTGCAGGATCTCTTAAAGGACAAAGAAGAAACAGATTGAAAATAAAAACAATTGAAAATCTATTATACATTAGAAAATCTCGCTTGGCAGTCTTAAAACGATTGGTCCACAAAAAATAGAAACCGGACGGTACGGTTTCAATTCAGGTAGTCGGTAATGGAAACTGTTCTAAACTCATAATCGATTTAATTTAATTAGTGCGGTACACAAGTCAAATAACTTATGTCTACACTTTTCTAATCGTTAATGGAAACTGTCCCAAACTCTTAATCAATTAAATTTATTTAGTGCGGTACACAAGTCAAATAACGTTTCTAGTTGTTAATGGAAACTGTTCCAAACACATAATCAATTAAATTTAATTAGTGCGGTACACAAGTCATATAACTTATGTCTACACTTTTATAGTACTTATTAACATATTTTGGTTTTGTATACTAAATTACTGATGGCAATATCATTATTATCCTCACATTATTATAATAAAAGAGTTATAATATTATTTACACTTTTATCAACAACTATTCTTTCTTAACATATTTGTAACATACCCTCAATAAGAAAATGTAAAATTAAAAATAAAATTAAACTAAGAAAGTGACTATTTAAAAATAAAAAGTCAGATTAATATTAATCGTATGCTGACTTAGTCGTGGATAGATAGTATAGAAAGTGAGTTAACTGAATTTCCTACTGACCTGGAATAAATGGCTAGCTTCCTCAGGCGAGCTAACATGTGAGTTGAATCGAATACTGATTTAGGGCAAAAAATCAGTTGAGTTGAGTTTAGTCGCCTACTAGCTTATTATAAAAAGTGAGTAGAGTTGAGCTGAGTCGACTATCAACTTGAGTTAAAACGTGAGTCGAGTTGAGGTGAGTCAATCACCTACTTTGCTTTGGTTGAAAAGTGAATTGAGTTGAGGTGAGTCAATCACCAACTTTGATTGAAAAGTGAATTGAGTTGAGGTGAGTCGACTGCCAACTTACAGTAAAAAGTTGAGTTGAGTTGAAGTGAGTCAACTGCCAACTTACTATAAAAAGTGAGTTTTATTGATGTGAGTCATCTACTAACTTACGGTATAAAGTAAGTTGAATTGAAGTGAGTCAACCTATAACTTAGGGGAAAAAGTGAGTTGAGTTGAGGTGTGTTATTGAAAAAAGGCCCATCTATGTATGTATGTCATGCAGTTTACGTTTTATAATGATCGTACTAACCCATTACAAAATCATTAGCACATATTTCACTATTTTATTTTAAAGTTGCTTAGATGATTAAAATTTGTGTGCTATGAAAACCACTCTTAAGGCTGACTCTAACATGAACTCACCATAATTTCATGTTAGAGTCAGTAGTGCAGTGTATTAGTATTATTGTATACTCTATACTCTAACTGTTTTCTTCCGTGTCTACAAAATGAGTCAATTTTTTATACCACAGAATATTGAAATAATTTGAAAATCCCTGTTACAAAAACATTTTGCTTGGTCACAAATATTATCTGATAAATAAATAGACATATAGGTCACTACAAGCGCAATCACAAATCAGCCACAAAACTTTTCATTTCAGGTTTCACTATTTGTTGTTGATAATAGAGTGACATCTCACTCAATGATATCAATCCCCTCATGTAATATCTGAAAACCGTGATTTGACCTTTTGGGGTCACATTTGGGGATTTTGTAACGATAGCAAAAGGAAAGAGGAGAAAAATATCTAGTGAACCTAGAGCTTACTTTTCTCAACTACACTTCTCTCTGGAAATTAAACGCCCAAATATTGCAATGCTACAATATTTTTTAAATAAGAAGTTAAAACTTAATTTTTGTTATAACTAAAAAAATAAAATTTTCAAAATTTAATTTTATTAACAAAAATCTTTCCGATTGCGTCCAAACTTTCTTTATGTTGTAGTATTCAGCAAAGAATTGAAAAAATGTAATGAAAGAAACGTACCTAGCTATGTTGAAATGATCGTTTCAAGATGGCCCAACATCAATTGATTTACTTTACTTTATTTACCTACGACACGTACTGCGGCTTACTAGCTGACATAAACAACTTTCAACGTTTTAACACGATAAAAAATATTTTATGTATAATATATTGGGATTTTAAATAAAATTTTGCTATTACAGATAAAACTACCAACAACCAGGGATCAGATTTCCCTAACATGGAAATTAAAACAATTGGTTTCCGATCTTTGTTCACAGACTTTCGTTTCGTTCTTTGATTTTTTAATCGATATTCGTTGTTTAATTTCAGTAGATATTTTGCATCTTAACTACTGATTGATGAAGGGCTTAAATCAATAATCAACGAGAGTATACATAATGCTAGACTTGGTACAATATAAATGAATGGTACAGTGACATGAATTTCAACTTCATGTTGCTGTGCAGTTTGTTTCGCAGACAGTGCGTTTATTTAAAAAATCTCATTAATTACTATAGACTCCGGGTACTGTTTTGGAATTAAATTTTTAATAACATAAATTTTCCAAAATAACTATGACTAATGTATATTTAGAGGACATAAATTATTGAAAAATGGAAATATTAACCAAATGTTAAAACACATTCCATTGTTCCCAAACTAATTGAATATACAAATTTAATTTCCTTGTTTTTCCTAACAATTGAAAATCGACCGATACACATTTTACATGTTAAACAGGATTTAACAAATTTCTTGAAAATTAGTTTGTCATATCGGGAACGATAAGGAACTAAATTGTATTTCCAAGACTGGATGCATGAGAGTGACGACTCAAATACCAAGGAAGTTGTGAAAAGTATCATCAGCCAGATAAAAGTTATTAAGATAGCCCATAGTAAGACCAACACAAACTTCATGGGTTCCATATGTGAATGGTGCAGGATGAGCAAGTAATTAGCCAAGTACAGTTGTCTCTTAAGCAAGAAGTTGAATGTAAATAATGCAATATTGTACGAGCTATTAGCATCCAAGACGATTAGTTGCAACAACCGATAGATTTTGATTACATTTGTCGAATATCTAATCGTATCCTCCGTTCGGTACATTTTTCTTCCAAAACTACAAAGAAATTAGTATAAATTTGTTTCCATAACATTACCTGTATGGACTGCATAATTAAATTTGATTGTTAGTATTAAAGTCAGGTACCTCAATTCGTCAAAGAAAACTTTGAAATTAGTGCATGAAAGAACGGCAACAGCTACATGAAATAGTGCTAATCCAAATCCGCAAAACGCGAACCAAAAATGGAGTGACGCCAAAAGCATGAAGTAGAAATAGTTGAAGTCGGCAGGGTCAAGTAGTGACGTAATAAATAATGGGTCGAATGGAATTACGAATATTACACATCCAAATACTATTGGATACGTGACATCAACCAAAAACCCAAGTAAGAGAAGTACGTCTGCTGTATCAATTCTGTTTCGGTATTTTCTTTTAAAATATTTCTCTACAAAAAGAATATTATTGCGTTAAACATATTATTGCTCAATATGAAAGGTTCAATGGGCATATATGTAGGAAGACCAACATAGGGTCAAAGTGTTGCCAAATGTTTCAAAAGCATATCAATTTTTTTTAAATCGTATATTAAGTCATTTATACATTTCACAGTTTTATCACTTATAAACTTTATCCCTTAAAGCAGTATACAACCCTTCTGGTCTACTGGTCTAGGCGTTTTAAAAGACGCGAGGAACATGTAAAGATCACACAGTATTTACATTTCCGAGTTCTTGTTTACAAAGTGATTTTAGGACCAATGAAATTATTTCTACCCTGCCAGGATAATTCTTACTTTTATTGCTTTAATACCAGCCCTTAGTTTCAAAAGTTTCTTGACATTTGAAATTATTAAAGGATATCGATTATTACTTAGTAAGCCTGGATCTGGATTTTTATAATGTTTAAGCGTGTCTGTGTTAGGGGGAGAGTACGGCTGCTACTATTGATTAGTAGAACTATATGCTACCGCTCAATCAAGCAGCTAGGGCTTACTTGCAGTGACTCCGGGAACAACTTTACTAACTGTACTTAGTGAAAAGAACTGATGCATGAGACGGAACGACTCAACATTATTGTGCCACAACTCAATCTGGTGGGCAGTCAGAGATTGACCGAGACATGTACGCCTATATACCGTCAGTGACCACAAAAAAATATGTGACCGTAGGTTTTAAGTTGGTCGTTTTGGTTCATAGCTTTGTATGTTTATTTGTGCGCTGACATCGCGGAAAATAATTAGACCATGTTCTTTTTAATTTTTAATGTTTAGATCCTATTTTTTGTTTAATATCGTAAATCTCAACTTTGTAAGGGATGTAGGGTTTGGAGTTTGGATTGGAGCGAATCGCGCCATTTTTATCAGTAGAGGGGTACTATAGGTGTGATAGCAATGTAATTACACTAAAAAACATTTGTAAGGGGGAAGGTGTACAAGAGTTGGCAACGGGGAAAATTGTTCTTAAATTAATTAAGAGGAAAAAAATTAAGAAAAATTAAATTAAAAGGCCATATGATAAAATTGCACACCTTACATATGTTTTTGTAGTGTAATTAGATTGTTATATCCATCATAATTCAATATTGTGGAAGGAAATCAGTGTGGTTGTTGTGGTGGTGGACACCTATATAGTACCACTCTACCGATGAAATTGGCCTGATCCGCTCCAAACCCTACATCGCTTAGTAAAAGTACGACTGCCGAGCAGGCATCGAAAATCTCTTACAATCTGGTTGCTCTGTATTGGCTGAGAACACGTAAGCTCCTCCTACGTTGGGGGCGGGGCGAAGGCAGATTTCATCTGCTTTCGGAGCTTACTCGTCCTCAACTCAGGGCGTGGGTAGTCGGTGCGGTTGAGCAAAATTTTGGAAATTAACCAGTGGGTGAGGCCTGTTACAGTGGAAATTTAATTTTTTCGATGCTTGAGCCGAGCCCATGTATGCTTACAAGTAGTTTTAAAATTGTATGAACTTACTTCGCCATTGAGAGAATGTCGTAATCATGACGTTTCCAGTTGTTATTATTGTTTCCCTCTTGAATATTGTTACGTGGATAATGACCACTGGAATAGCAAGTCCTAAAACGAAGACGTAACTCACACATGCAGAAATGACTTCACCTTCAAATGTCTCATATGCAGCTCTTGCTAAAAGGTAGAACCAAAAGGTGTGTGCGTAAAGGACAAACAGATACCACTTTAACCTGACCCATTTGTTAGTAGACCATTCCAAATACTTGCCTGGGCAGTTTGAATTCCATTGAAATGGCACACCTCCCCAGATATTACCCCATTTAAAATACCACGACATTATTGTTCTAGTGATAGCTTTTACCATTGTGACGAATAGTAATGTCCACGATATTATCTTCACATAAGAGTAGTCACAGACTATGACCAACTTGATAAGGATTTTTAAAATTACAAATATCTATAAATAAGTTTTTAAATATTGACAACTGCTATTGTAACAAATATTTCCTATACTCTGTTACTGAAGTCTGAAGGCCTCAAAATTATTCGATTGTTATACCCTTTTAGGTCTTAAGTGCTTTCACTGATGTAACTAATTGGAGTTCATTATACAAGAGAAAAAAGGAAACTACTGATTTGGTAATCGTTTTGGTACGTGCCATATATTAATAGAAGGAATTTTGGCGACTAACCCAGACCAAGCAATGACCAAGCATGATCTGTGTTAGTCTCCAGTTAGCAAACCAGCAATAGAACTACTAGCAGTATCACAAAGAGGAGAGAGAATAACTATGGGAATATATTATAAAAGCATTCGTATTTTATTTCACCAGTATAAATTCACAACGTAATAGTTGTGGCTAATGTCCTTCAGATCAATAGTTTTAAAAGCAGAATACCCTTCAATATTAGTTGGCAAAATGAGAAAAGTACACTCATTTCACATTCTATATTAAATTGAATATTAATATTTTAATGCCAACCAGTTGTTACGGATGGAATGAAGGGCTACGCAATATTGTATGATTATATATTTATGCCATTTATATGTACATACCACCGGTCAGGCATAACAAAGGAGTAGCATTATACATCATGCTAATACGTCAAATAAATTTAAGAACATACCTACCAAAGAGCTAGCAGGATTAACTTAAGAAAATAAATATACCTCGGATTATATTTTAAAAGCAGTCGGGCTTTATTTCACCAGTATAAATTCACAACGTATTACATATGGCAAATGTCTTTTAAATCAATAGTTTTAAACGCAGAATACCCTTTAATATTAGTTGTAAGCTTTAGTCCGCTAGTATCTAAATGACAGGGAAGAGTGACGTCAACCTCAAAGCCAACGATTTTGCTATTGGGCATGTGACATATACTCGTGTATTTCCTTTCCGCGTGTCTAGCCTTGTGAGAAATCATTTTGCACGTGGCTTTGACATTTACTTTTTCTATAGTTTCTGCAGGTCCACTAATGCTGGTTTCAATAACTGCTGTCTTGGCTATTTCCTCGTATGCTTCTTTAACCAATTGTATTAAATTGCCTCCGTTGGTATCCAACTCTTTTACTATTGGTATTGGTGCATCTATTTTATTCGCTAATTCTCTGTAGTGCTCGAGCATACTACGTCTGTGAGAAGTTTTTCTTGATTTTGAAACGGCAAAAACAATTTGGATGGCATTTTCTTTCAGAGCATTTTTTATAGTATCTATTGTTGGGTACTCAGACTCCCAAGCGTAATAATCTCCTTTCACCTTATCATTAGCATCAAGATGACACTTATTATCCCACTTCGTCCTATTGTCTCTCTAGAAATGCATACATTAAACGTCAAAATATTGTATTACTATAAAATGTACAGGGCCATCACTTAGATCGTTCTCTTTCCATACCACAGCCTAACCCAGTCTAGGTGGAATTTCTTTATACTTGTAGAAAATAATTTTTGTGAATCCAATGAGCCTAATCACTTCAGAATCGTTAAACGTTAGACAAAAATGTTTTGGAAATATTTCATAAATCCTATCTGCTTTCCAATTCTCTGAATTAGCTAATATTTAATCTCTGAATTTTATCTTGGAATATTATTTCTAGAATAATTTAGAATCACATTGGTGCTTTTCCCACTAATTATTATCAAAATTGGGGATGGTCGACTTTCCAAATTTTTCTATTCGATTGTAATAATGATTTTGAAAATCTAGAAATAATAAAATATGTTTTGAGGACCTTCCCCAAATTGGAGAGTTTGAATGTTGGAAAGCAGTCAGGAACTTCTAAAAAACTGAACCACTTAACGATCACAGATTTTGAAGCAAATAGGCTCATTATAACCACCAAATATTCTCTACACATAGATAGAAAGCTTTCTGTGGTGTGTTGGGGAATGACCTAAGTCACGACCCTGTACAATGTATTGGACATTTGGTAAGCTATGGTTAAGTTTACTACCGGAGAAATCTTGTGGATGAGATAATCTTCATCAGTAGTCATAAGCAATACCCGGAGGACATTGTCTCTCCAATTTATATTCTTTTTACAAACAGCAGCTTGGTGAATAGCAGTCAATGGATCCTCTTCGTGTTCATGTCCAGAGCCTAGTGAAAAAAAAAATTAGTCAGAGGATTAAGTATCATTTTTACCATTTTCAAAGAGATTTTAAATTTAATTTAATTTAAATCCCAATCGTGAAGCAACGCAACAGGTTTATTCAGCATACCTCTGTATATGTGTTCTACTCCAGCCACTGTTTTAGCAAAATTTTTGGTGTCTTTCGTCAAGGGCATTAGATTATAGAAGCCATAGCTGAAACAAAAATATTTATCAAAAATCTATCTATATTTTACGATTGTATCAATGATATAATGAAGCTAACCCTTTAGAATTCCATTCAAATTTATCTCCAAAGAGTCCGAATCCAAGCTGATAGTCCTTGCTCCATCTTTTAATTCCATCCAGAAATTGTGGAGCCATTTTTGCTAACGCTGCTCTTTGCGAGTCAAAACTTTGAGTAGCATCTTGTATTAAGTACAAATCGAGTGGAAAATTCGAAAGATCGAATTGGATGGGGAATACTTTATTTCTATACGTCTCTAAATTTCCAGGGTAAATTAAACATTTAAATTAAATTAATTATTTGCCAAAT
This sequence comes from Tomocerus qinae, assembly GCA_020055645.1. Taxonomy (NCBI): domain Eukaryota; kingdom Metazoa; phylum Arthropoda; class Collembola; order Entomobryomorpha; family Tomoceridae; genus Tomocerus; species Tomocerus qinae. The sequence continues at coordinate 43,729,146 of CM034546.1, read as the reverse complement.
TGTTAAATGAATTTGTTACGTTACAAATTTTTAAAGTTGTTACTGAATGAGTATATTATTATATACATTTAAAAAAATTAACACACCTTTGACAAAAACAGGAGTTTCGGCTACTTTGATTTTAGGTGCATCAAAATCCATTCCTATGACTTCTGGTACATCGTCACTCACAGCTGTTGATTCACTGCGACGCATATCTGTTTGTCCGTTTCCATCTCCAAATGTTAGTCTACTAATGCCCCTTGCGGTTGGCCCATTGTCATTTCCAACTACTGGTCCAATTTCCTCGAGCATTAGTCCACTGTCACCTGGTTGTCCCAAAGCTCTTCCCAGGGGTCCTACTTTTTGAATATCTCGTTTCCCATGCGGGGAAACGCCAGTGTCAGGTGGCGATGGAAAGCTGCCATCGCCTCCGCTGGAACAGCCGCCGTCCCCGTTACATCCACCACCTCCACTGCTTATATATTTATTGAAGGACACCGGAAAATTAAATGTTTGATGGTATTCTGTTTCAATATTCAAACCTGGAGACCTAATATTCCTGTGTTTAGTACTCGGTGATTTATTTGATTTATGGGCAACATCTTTTGCTACTGCCGAGTGAAGAGCAGCAAAAGAAATAAGAAATCTGACCAATAATTGAGTACACATGAGGGTGAATAAAATAGTTATCTTCAGTGCAATTCAAGAAAAGGGTGATCCGCCGTCTCGCAGTTTTATACTAAATTATTTTTTTGTCAGAGAATGATTAAAATAGTCTTTGATTTGTGAAATAATAGAAATCTCAATTGAAAATATTTAGATTTCACTGACATTGAATGTAATTATATAAAGTGTCCAATGTCGTCCATTGTCTAATGTCATTTTTCATTATACAAATCTGTATAGAAAGGGAAAGTAACTGAAAATATTTGTATTATGTTTTAAATAGCTTTGCAGATGTAGCTTTGTAATCTATCATTACAATTTCCTAAGTCAATGGCATAATTTTTTTCCTCTATTGTTCTTGCTAGATACAATCCTTGAAATTTTAATTAATTGTCTTTAGAAATTACTGTCTTTCCAACTGACGTTGCATGTATTAAGTGGTACAAATAAAACAATGTTATTTTAAACGAGGAAGACGGAAATCAATGACCGAATTATATAGTGTATTATAATCTTGTACAGTTTCCAATTTTAGTGCTTTAGTGTGCACTAATTATATTCAATGTTAATTATAGTGTTTCAAATTCTCAAAAATTAAAAACGCACAAAATACTATTTGCATATGTAATATGAAATTAATGATCATTACAATCTTCAGCATATTGAATTATCATAATATTATGTGGTGTATATGAAGGTAAAAGGTTCTTTGTGAAATAAGTTAAATTTAAATATTAAATGTATTCAGTTAACGTATCGAAGTGGTTTCATAGTAGTAAAGCTATAAGTATTGACAATATTGACATACGAAATAATAATTTGGAAATTATTATTCTTCAATAATATCATCAAAAAGATGTCCTAATACTGATATTATAAAACCTCACTTAAATTGAAATCTAAAAATAAACTGAATTAGACTTTTTGTAATTTGGGAATTTTGGTTTACATAAATATAAGCACAGAAAAATACTTCAGGATACTTAAAATTATTATACAGGTAGGTGGAAAATATTTGGTTAGAAATATTTTACCTGTGAAGCTTTCTGACTTAGATTTAATTTTAAGCGACAAAGATTGTTGGCTGGCTCCATTTATTTCTGACTTCCTTGGAATTGTTTAATTCATCATGTTATTGTTTCTACCAAGAATTATGTTATACATTTTACTTAACTCTGTTAGATAATAACATAAATATAGGAGCTGCTGTTTACAATTTCTGAAGTTAATGATAAAAGTTGTATTTTTGACTTTCTTAAGCAGCTTTTCTTCAAACAACGATAATCCTCTCAACCTTCCTGTCTGTACCTACTCACCTATACATGAATTCATTTGCGTAACATGCACGCAGTGCATTATACCTTCATTAGTAATTAGGTAAGTTTATACCTTTCTATTGATGTGCACATGTAAGTGAATTCATCTAATCCGAGTTTATTTTTATACAACTTATAGAGTATATCGAATGCACAAGCAATACACTACCAGTCAATCCTCTGACAAGTGTTGTGGTAGAAGGTACTGAATAAACAACCGTAAGATTTGTTGCTTTTCTGTAACAAACCATTAACTTGTTTGGGAAATTTTATTTCCATTTGTCTTTACAATAACTTTTGTGGTCAGAATTTTAAATTAAAAGATTGTTTCGTAATTTTAAACCGTCATATTTCCCAAAAATTACAATTTATAACATACAAAAGTTTAAATACGATTGAAAATATAATATTAAGTTTTCAGTGACTTTCCGCAATCCAAAACCATTTGAATAAGTGATAATCGCGCTAAAACTAATACATCATTCTAACAGTTAACTAATACTTTGCACGCACAGGCTTGTTGTTTTACCATCTATTTCCACAATACCATACGTAAGTAAATCTTTGTAAAGACCTTTTTAAAAGCCAACCATTAATAACGAAGTGCATTAATTTAATTTAGTAAAAAGAATGTTAAAATTGTTATAATTGAATTGTTAAAAACCTAGCCAAATAAATATATGTTCTATATTTACTCTAATTAAGGTTGAAATTGGAATCTGAGAATGGACGATACTAAAAACTGCAAAGACCGTCAAGAAAATTCAAAGGTTGTTGATCGGAATCCAATATTTATACACGAAGTAAGTTTATTTAAATTTCATTTGGCCATCTATGTTTTTATGAAATGGTAGCCTTCCCACTTAATTCGGGATTTGAGTGAGAGCAATTATATCATTAACTGTGAGCAAATGATTTAATTAGCAAATGTGTAATATTAAATATTTCTTACTGAGGCTTCATCATGCATTTTTCCTGTAAATATTAATAACATAAAAAATATTACTCTAATATATCACAATGTATCATTGAGAATGTCAAAACTACGTTTTTTGTATTCTGTACTATTTAATAATAAGTTTCAGCGTCCTTAAACAATATTTATTATTTTCTACAGATTCTGGAAGTAATATTTCAAAAGGCGGACGTTCTTACTCTAAAAGCAGCACGGCGAACATGCTGGCTTTGGAATGTTGTAGCTACTCCAGAACTGGCCAGAAAATCGGTCACAAAAGTGAACAAAAAGTTACATGAGGAATACCAAGACATAAAGTTTCCAATCTCAAGTCTAAAATTTGAACACTGTTTCTACCCAAGATATAAAATTTTGGAAAAATTCAGTTCAACTCTAACAACTTTACATATTCCTATTACTAAGGATTCCCGGCGGTTGGAAGATGGATGGTTTCTTGAAAGTTTCAATTGGAATTTTTATCGTTCCATTTTGAACTGTTGTCCTAAAGTAAAAACCCTTAGCATCGAATACATGGTCGGTTTCTTCACAAATTCGGAGTCTGTAGAGTTATGTCCTGTTTCTACGGACGAACAAACGCAATTTCTGAGCATCAAGGAGTTAAAGATTTCCCCGAGTTGCCATTCTCTTCCAATTGACATATCCACGAAACTTTTAAAGGCGATGCCATCTTTACAAGCTGTAGTTATCGCTGTGAAGTATCAAAATTATTTTGATGACATCATGAATGATTTAGCTAAGTTAAGAAAAGAAGGATATCTCCAAAATCTGAATAGAATTGAATTGCAAGTACTCAATGATGAAGAAATTTATATTTCTGATCGACACTTGACTAATTTGATTGACATGAAATTGACCTCATTGAAATCTATCAGGTTAAAAGCATTTAATTTGAAAAACGTTAACAGAAGGGATGAAAAATTGTCCGCAACTCTTTTCTACGAATTCTTTACACAATGCAAAAACACATTGGAGTGCTTTTCTCTGTACAATTGTCGAGCTTGTCATCTTCCAAGACTGCAATTTCCTGTAATGGAATCTCTTACTCGTTTGGAGATATATTTACTTCATGTACCGGATTGGTACAGATTGCTATTAAGTACAAACATCATTGTACAATTTCCTAAACTGAAAGTTTTGAGTGCATTTCAAAAGTATGGAATATCGGAACATAGAAGAGCGCGTATTAACTATAGGAATTCATATTATTTGGATTTGCTGACAAAATCATCCGATTCTGAAAACACAGACACTCAGATGATTCACCGATTGGAATTTGATGTTCATAATCTCATTGAATCTACTTCACACATAACTCTTTTTCAAGAAATGAGAAATCTCTTCCCAACTATGCGAGTCATGCGAACGACTATTAAAGGTTACATGAATTTGTACAGACTTTTGAAAGTGATGAGCAACACTCATGTAGAAGAAATGGATGTACATGTTCGTTGCATAAAAGATAGAAATAACAAAAATATATGTTGCCTTGAACAACCTCCAGAAGACCCAGATTCCCGAGTTATGGCTGGATTGGCTATTCTTCGATGGAAAAAAGATATCAAACCGGACTTGGCTGTAAAATTTCCTGGTAAGTGTTTTTTAATATTAAAATGGTTTTATCTGTGAAATATAAGAATTAGTTATCTAGACGCATTTCAGGATTTATTTAACTTACAAGGATAATGGGGAACACTCTTAACAGCTCAAAAGTCATTGACATTTACAGAACTCATTTTTTAAAAACTTTTAAAATTTGTCAAGTGTTTCAAGCATACTGTGGACTTTCCATGTTTGCAATATTAATATTGCAAAAAATGTTTTTGCAGATATCTATGCATAAATCTGAACAAAAATCTTTAAAACATCCACTTTGAGAACTTTTATTATTCTGTAGTGAATACAAAATAATACATTTAGTTGAATATTCTTGTCAGTAAAATAAAAAGTTTATAAATACTTGTTAATGATAATGACTAATTACACTCTAAATGTGAAAATCAAAATTTTTTGTTCTTTTTACAGATCTTCAAAAATTGATAATTACTTCAGAAGGATGTAGAAAGGTCAACTATAAGTTTATGGTTCGAGAAGGAGTTATGAGTTTACTAAAAGATGCCACAAAACTCGAAGACTTTCAAATAAAATATCAATAGCTTGTTCACATATAAAGTGAAGGACACAAATCCACTAGGGCTTTTATTGTAATTTAAAAACACAATTTTTTAATAATAGACTACAGAATCGACTTACCTGTACATAAATTATATAATATCGTTGTGCATTGCAATGTACCACTGTATATGTAGAAAATCTTTGATTGTTATAGAGTTAATATTTAAAGTTTTTGTAATTGTTAAAAATTAAGTATTTCAAAATTCAATAGTTTAAGAATATTAGCATAGATGAATAAAGATTTGAAAAGCCACATGATTGTTCTGATGATGCGAGGCCGCATTATTGCCGCACGATAAAATGCTTGACTTTGCTGTGAATTTCATTTGTTATAGTCTGGGAAAGATATCCGCCTGAGAGGGATCTCATGCCTCCATATAAGCAGCTAGACAGAGGGATATAATATGTAGTTATTTACAATTACTAAAAGTGGGAAAGGACCGAAATTTTCACTTACCCATTGAACTCGGTCATGGCTTCCACTCTCCACTAAATGTGGGTAAGATTCCCCCACGTGGGGAACACTAATTTTAATTAGTGGTTAGTGCGCGAATGACAAAGTGATAATAGTTAGAGAGATGAACCTAAGAAAAGTAGCCGACATTAAATTCTAAAGTTACTTTTCAGTAACGTGAGATTGGAGAATAATAAAAAGTAGATAAAAATAATAATAGACGAATTCGTGCTTGAGTGAACTGATCACTCAAACTAGAAGCCATCTTGATGCGTTAGCGCTCTGTTTACTTACCGTAAAATCCGAATTAATTGACCAGGGTGAACCATTGTTTTAACCATGTCATTCGTGCGAAAAATAAATAGTTGACCCCGGAGGGGTCAATTAAATCGATAGGGGTGAACTAATTTTTCAAAGTAAATTTAGAAAAATTTCCTTAGAATGCCAAATTTTTAAAATTAATAAAAAAGGTAGTGTCAAATGAGGGAAATATAAGTAATAGAACATACATTAAGTGTGTGTTATCGTGTTATGTTTCAAGTGTATTTAAGTTATAGTCTATCTCCATTATGTCGTTTGAAGAAAACGTCGGAACAACAAATCGTTAGTCTTTTTAGTGGACTTTTATAAAAGCAAACAAGCTATCGACCTAGTCAATTTACCTTCACTAACTTTGGTTTTCCAACTCTTGCCATCCCACTAACTCTGTTACCTATAAAAAATATGGGGTTAATCATTTCGCGGAGGGTCAACAACTATTATTTGAATGCACTTGTTATTGTGAAAATATAATTTATAAACTATTTGAACGGAGCGAATTAATTCGGATTTTACGGTATCTGCTTTCTATTATTATGTTACGTTCCAGCATGTTTCTCATTGATGTAACTTGTTGAATACAGTAATAATATTCCTTCACGGCCTATAGCCATGATATGATATCCATCTCAGTCGGATATGTCTCTCAGTCTATAACATATTTCTATTTGATACTTGGCCATTTATCGTACAGTAAATATTTTATACGGAAAGGTTCGAAAGTTGCTATTGTAAAGTAATTGTGTATAGTGATATGAAATAAATGCATTACGAATAAATCATTTCGAAAGGGAAATATAACGGCAGAGAAGGTGATGCCAAAGCCCTGTCATGTGATGCTGTAACTTAATGTTTAGTAGTATCCGGGGACATGTCAGCTTTCAATGGTGCTATCACGACCTTGTAGGACGAATAGAGCTGTATATAGTAGCATCGAATTTTTGTTAATTTATGTTTTTCACCCACTTCTCCCATCAGAGAAAGGTTGTAACCTATTTAGTAGTGTCCGCGGACCTGTCAGCTTTCAATCGAGTCATTTCACGCCCTAGGACGAATAGAACTGCAGTTGCATAGATTTTCAATTATTTTTAAATTTTAAGCCTCTGCCTTCGTAAGGGAGTGTGACTGTGTGACTGGTTTTGCCCAGTTACGAACTCTGCCGTTCTATTTACCTGTAGATCGTACCTTGAAAGTTTTAAATCTCTAGCTGAATTTGTTATCGTGTACAGGAATTTCCAGACTGACGCTTAATTCTAGCACCTTCGAATAAATTCTAGCACCTTCGAATAAATTCTAGCACCTTCGAATAAATTCTAGCACCTTCGAATAAATTCTAGCACCTTCGAATAAATTCTAGCACCTTCGAATAAATTCTAGCACCCTCGAATAAATTCTAGCACCTTCGAATAAATTCTAGCACCTTCGAATAAATTTGTAAAAATGTATGGGGTGCTGCTATATAAGCAAAAAATTATCTTTTTTAATTATCATCGCATCTATATTAGAAATAAGCTAGATTCCTTTGTGTGAATATTTTAACATTGTAGTTTCATTTCAGGGTTTATTGACGGGCTCGTCAATTATCATTTCAACAATCTGGATTCCATGCACCCTAGGAAGAAACTTGTAATCACTCTATAGTATAATCGTGTTGTTCGTGTTGCGCAGTGAAAAATTCCGTAGGTATGTTTGTTTATATCATCGTATGTTAATTCGCCGCTCTGATAATGCAGCTAAGCAGACCTCAATCTACGTCACCTAAATGTGGTAATTCCCAACAAGTCCGTATATTTCATACCAAAGCAGTTCATGCGTTCTGTATGCAAATATTTCCAGCTTTCGGTTTGCTTAAGGTTCCTATTATTTCATGTGCCGAAAAATTTAAAATTTGGCCATTTACATTGTTGAAATTATGATACAAGACAATACACTTGCCAAGTACCTCCTCCCTGTCCAGAGATACGGACAGTTTTCTCAAACAAAAGTCCCTACGCTTATTAATACAAAATATCTATCTTCGACGCCGACCCACTAAATGAGAAACCAAGGAAAGTTCGATTAGAAAAAGCTATGCATCAGAAATACTTTCTTCTCATCGTACAATATTGCCCAAGGAATACACACTAGCTTTAATTATAGCAGGGCCTAGGTCCTGTGACCGGCTAGTTAGAATATAAATGTTACAAATGTATACATTGAAAATTGTGATCCGTTCCCAGACCAGCGAAAGGTGGGAAGGTATCACTTTTCGCTCGAGCCAAAAATGTCATGAATAGTTTAACCTGAACTCTGAACACTGAATGTCTCTGATGCTGATAACATTTTGCAAATAAGACCATGACGCGTTTAGAAAGCTAATTTCATGCTCGAATTTTATAAATTCAAACGGAGACACATTTTCCCCATTTACTTGGATTAATATTACAAATGCAGTGAATGCAATGGGGAAAATTTTAATGTCTTGATTCAAATAATTGAATTTTGAATAAAATGCAATTGATGTCCATAAGTAAATAGATGAAAATTTAAGTGCTCTGATCAGGTAAGTGTTATTATTATTTTTGTAAACAAAATGAAATCCGACTTTTTTCACCTTTTCTTTATCATGCTTGTTTACAAAGATATTTTTAGTACCTAGTAAAGTAAGAACTATAACCAGACCAGCCGATCATTTATGTGTTATTGACAAGTATACCAGAAAGCCATCCCAATAGTTTTGACTTTAGAGTGACTGGAATGTAGCCACATACTACATTGAAATGAGATATTAAATATTTTAGTGATCTGCCAAGATAAATATTTTTCTTTATAGAATAAATGGAGTCCCATGCCACATTCCATGAACTATGTTCACCATACTACGTCGACAGTATTAACATAGGCATCAATAAATACTTAACCCAACCGTCCCTTTACATGTCGATTTACTTGGTCGATTTGGTTCAATGCCAATTGTTTTGACTTGTTTAAAATATCAGAGTTTTAAATAGTTGACTGTAATGTTGATGTCTCCACAGTTTGCAATTTAGTCAAATGTTGAACTCCTTTAGGCTCTTACAATTGTCTACAGAGAATAATAACAGTTTCAAGTATCCATTCAAATAGCTTATCGTTAACTATTTCGTCTGAAAATCGTTTAACTAATTATTTCATCTAATTGCCATTGCAAATAGTTTCGTTCACCTAAATTGGACAATGACAAAAGCCATTTCGAAAAATATATTGTCGTGGTATGTGAAATGGGGCAATTTCTGGGGAGGTGTTCCTTTTCATTGGAATTCAGACTGTCCTGGGAACCAATTTGATTGGTCTACAAACAAATGGGTCAGGTTAAAATGGTATCTCTTTGTTCTGTACACACACATTTATTGGTTTTATTTACTGGCCAGAGCTGTCTATGAGACATTTCACGATGACACTATTTCTGCTTGTGTGGGTTACATCCTTGTTTTAGGAATTGCTACTATATTGGTCATTATCCACACTACAATATTCAAGAGGAATACGATAATAAGGGTTGGCAACGTCATATTTAGTACACTCTCTAAATGCCGCAGTAAGTAAACAACTTTGTTTATTATAAGTAATAAGAGGTATTTATTGCTATCACTTAATAAACCATGTCAATTAGATGTAAAATGTAGAGTATCTTTAGTGGCTTAAGATATTAAACATAATAATATTTTTATTTTTATTAGAAGCCTATTTTAAAAGAAAATACCGAAACAGAATTGAGTTGGAAGACGTATTCCTCTTACTGGGGTTTCTGGTTGCCGTCACGTATCCAATCATATTTGGAAGCGTAATATTCATTATTCCATTCGACTCAATATTCATAACGTCACTACTTGACCCTGCTGACTTCAACTATTTCTACTTCACGATAATAGCCACACTACATATTTGGTTCGCATTTTGCGGATTTGGATTAGGATTATTTCATGTGGCCCTGGCACTTCTGTGTTGCCCTACTTTCAAAGTTTTCTTTGACGAATTGAGGTAACTTTACCCAACTTGAACAAGAATTAATTATTTGACCCATACATAATAATATACATATTATAAAACCTAATTACTGATTGCAATTCTATTGCAGTTTTGGCAGAAAAATGTACCGAACGGAAGATACATTTAGAGATTCGAAACATAGACCCAAAATCTATCGATTATTACAGCTACTCATCCTCGATGCCAATAGCGTGTACAATGTTTATTGCTTCACTTGCAACTTCTTATTCAAGAGGCAACTGTACTTGGCTAACTACTTGCTCATCCTGCATCATTCTCAGATGGAAACTGGTAGGTTTCTGATGCTTGTACTGTGGGCTATCTTAATGTCTTTTGGCTGGACGATAGTACTCTCCACGACGTCAATGGTATTTGAATCGTCATCCTCATGTATCAAGTCTTGGAAATACTGTTTAGTTTCTCATCGTTCTAATGACGAAAAAGTCATTTTCAAGAAATTTACTAAATCCTGTTCAACATGTAAAATGTGTATCGGTCATTTTTCGATTATAAGGCGAAACAAAATAATCAAATTCATATATTCTGTTAGTTTAGGTACTATGGAGGCTATTTTAACATTTGGGTAAGGTTTCTTAATTTATGTTTAGCTTTATTTGACAAGTGGCAATAATTGAAAGCCTTTTACGAGTAACAAGATATCTCGGAGCAGTTTTTCGTAAACAATAAAATTTGCAAAATAATTGCACAATTTAAATACAGGGTAGGAAAAAATATTATTTTGCCCACATTTATATTTATGTTTTGCTATTCCCTTGGAGAAATATTAAAAAACATTATACCCATTGCCATTTCCATTGCTTCGTTCAGTCAATCATATTCAAGTTCAAGCCACCCGACGGGACGAGCTAATAGAATCGCAGTCTGTCAATCCTTTCGCCACTTTCAAACGCATTGAATTTGAAGGAAATGAGAAATACTAATGGCAGTATGCATAATAAAAATTTTGCGATTCTTCGCAATTTTTAGACCGTTTTAGACTCATTTTCGTCAAAAATGCTAAGATTTTCGAATATATTTAAGATATCTATATGAAATGTTGCCCTCCCCCCGAAACCCAGTTTTGTATACGTTCAGGCTCAAAACTCATATGCCAAAGCCTTTAATACAGACAAAACTTGATGTATTTCCAAAAAAAAATTCCAAAAAAATTTGTTCATGTCGATAGGCTTTTCATTTTACTGATTGGCTGGACTAATTCAGACTTCAGACAATACCTCACTGAAGGGCTAATATAAGCAATTCGCTCCATCGAAAAACAGAGGGAGTTGGTTATTTTTTCAGGCGTCCCGACAGCCACTAACTAAAATGAAGCCGATGATTAGAATTTTTCGGTTTTTACGTCTTACAGGTGACATACTTGGTTGCCCGGATGCCAACTGAGTTCCATTGAAAAGTTAGCGGGTAAGAGAAATACCTAAAAACCAAAAACTCTAATCATCGGCCCCATTTTAGTTTGGCTGTCAGAACGCCTGAAAAAATTACCTACCCCCTCTGTTTTTCAATGAATTTCGATCCAAGAAAGATATAAATGCAATGATATAATATTAGTACATTGTGTTCACCTAATAGTGCAAATAAATAAAAATCGCCTTAAGGTCAAATAATTTTGAAATAAACGCAGCCAAAAGTCTTTAGAAAATAATGACAATTTTGAATTTATAGCCTTCAAAAATCATTTTCTCAGACTGCATTCGTATTTCACCTCTGTGTACATGGAAAAACCCCGATAAAATACTGAAAACTAACAAATCCTACGGCAAACACCTTTGCAGAACTGGGTTTCGGGGGGCTAACATTTCATATAAATCACGGAAAAACGGAGGATGAAAGGCCCTTTTGTTCTAAACCCGAAAGTCAAAGTAAAATGTAGCCGAAGGTTGGGGGACATAATATACAGTTTACAGTTATCACGGAGTAGGACTCCGGTCAACTCCGGTGACATGCGGGTAACCATATGTGTAACACCATTTATATATGGTCCAATTTTCACCTAAGCATTCAGAATTTAGTCGCCGTACTCATGCATGGCTAGGGGGACTAAATTCTGAAGGCTTAGTCGAGCCCATTTAAAAATGGATTTACACAAACGTCACCTGTTTAATACATAACGGGCAATTGACATGAAAACCGAATTAAAAAATTGGTAAAATTCGGTTTTCATCATGTCTGTTGCCCGGCATGTATTAAACATGTGACGTATATGGTTACCCGTATGTTACCGGAGACTCCTTGATAACTGTAAACTGTACGTCATGTCCCCCAACCTTCGGCTACATTGACTTTCGGGTCTAGAAAAAAACACCTTTCACCCTCTGTTGTTTTTCCGTGATATATATCTTAAATATATATTCGCGCGTAACGTGAAAATGGGGTAAAAATTGCAAAGAATCGCTCGGAGCGAGAAATTGCTATCTTGAGAAGAAAATCTTTTATCTTGGATTTCGGGGGGGGGGCATCGCGAGCCCGAAAAGCCCATCCCTCAATACAACTATGTCCTAAGGTAAATTTGTCTTCATTAAGGCAGTCAAAGCAGAAATAATATTAAAGTTCTCCGTCACTCTAATTTGGGCGAGCTTTCTGATATGGCTTGTGGTGGTAAACTACGGATTGACATATTCCAATAAAAATAAATAAGTGTAAAATTCGGGTGTTAATAGGGGAGTGGTGCACATTATTTTCACCCCCCGTATGTATTTTTCATAATTTTCAAATTTGTTTTCATAGTTACTAAACTAGTTACGAGATATCTGGTTGTTCCTAACAGGCTTTCAATTACTAAAATTATGCCCTTTTGTGCACTTTATAAAAAACACCACATCATTTCATATCTGCAATTTGAACTGCCCTGTGAATTGAGATATAACCTGGAATTTTGGCTTTAAGTCATTAATGAGAATCATCATTTTTGTTGTACCAAGTATCCTAAATCTACTTTTTTGGTTTTGGCACTGACACTATTTTGTACACAAAACAGAAAGTGGATTGAGATTCAATCGTTCCGTAAGTTACGATGTGTGTATTTTCTAATCCCTCAAATTAAGATATTTATGACATTTACATTTACGGTGAATTCTTATATATATAGAAAGTAGCTCTGTAGTACATATGGCTCGTTCCAATAAAAGCAGATGACGGCTCAAAGTCGGACAATTTTGTTCATTCACGGGAAAACTTTTGGTGCTTTTAGTGCTGAAAGCTAAGTGCTTTTAGCACATTTGAATTTGCTAAAGAGATCTGTAAAATTTACAATTGGTCAAATAGATTTTACTAATTTACAATTTGATTGAACGAATCAATTCAAATTTAGTAAACAATCCATACTATGTATTACATATATGACGATGTGTTAAAAGTACTTAAATTTTGTGTTTCAATGCAAGTATTAAATTAAATTGACAGTAGTAGAAATATAAGTTTCTAATGCTTCTCAAGTATAGAATATTATATATGGGTAACGTTGAAAATATCTTAAAAGATGTAAAGTTTCGTCCAATATAATGCTTCATTTTACAAGAATTTCTCTGGACTGGGATTTCTAACTTTGGAATTCCTGGGGGATGGATCCCTTAGCAATAACTTAGACATGATAGTATGGCTTATTCCATTAGACAAGACTGGTCTTTACCCGTCATGTCATAATGAATATTTTAGTTTCCTGAGGCGTTCGGCATATTCTCCTTAATAAAGTATATGGAAGTCCACAGTGTGCACCTTCCCACGGTTTACGTTTTTCTCAAGTATTATTGCGAATTTCTGGAGCATAAACAATATTTCCTAACCCAGCCGACCTTTTACATGTAGGAATACGATGTAGTAAAATACCAAGATGTTTGAGCCATTTTATATAATTTTATTTCATATGTATAAGCGACATTGATACATCCGGAGTTTACAATTTATTCCACCTTTAGATTCCTAAGAAATAATATTTGATTTTATAAAAGAATCTTAAACTAGATATTAAAGTTTCTTTAAAAGATTTTAATGATGTTAATAAAACGCGGAAAGAATATGATTGTTTATTACATATCGCAGGTAGCATTGTTGTTTCACAAATTGAATTGAATCATGTCACGTAAATGAACTTGTACTTCAAATCAAAGAAAGAATTGATAACCCATAAAATCTTCCACCTATAATATTTCAGCCAACTATTTAAGCTTAATGGCTAGATTATCATTTAAATGTAGAAGTGGTTGATTTTATTTTATTATGTGAACATGGCATAGGTAGGGCTTACTCCAACTACTTCCAGAGATAATAATGTTTACTCAGCATATTATTTTTGACTGAATTTGTATAAATGGTTGTTTATGATAGTGAAAGTGACATCAACAGTACGTACTTCAGACTACCTCTGCTGTAAAGGCTGGATTTCATACCTCATCTTAAGATCATCTAAAATGGGATACTAATTGTTTTGTTGCCTAATGTATTTCGTTAGTAGGTATAAGTAAGTGGAACCCCACTGCATCACCTTCGCATGGTCTCCCTTTACTTTCTTAAATTCTGGAATATACCAGAACCATTGCCCCTGTCTAACTCAATCGTTCCCCCACTTACTGTATAAAGAAATCGATTTAATATATTACCTTTGGAGTAATATTTTATTGTTTGAGTTTTGACTTGGTGCCGAATAATAGAAGTATAGTATATAGTTTTAGGAGTATGGATATTTGCAACAAAAGCATGGGAATCAGTCTCGGACAGTTTTGTCCAGTCCAGGGAAACAAAAAATACCGGTACTAGAACTATTTCATAAATTACCAAATTTTAATTTTAAAAGGTTGAATATTTTCATTATTTTAATGTCCTTAAACATAGTTTAAAATATGTATACTATTATCGCCTCATTTCAACCAATGTCAGTTTATGTTTATATTTATTCCGGAAATAAATACGGAAGTATGGAAATGGAAGTATCACAAGTATTGTTGACTTAGGAGTGAAGTGCTATTCAATGTTAGATTACCTTTTGACATGTCAAGAAAAATGGTTGAAAGTGCCATTTTATCGTATTTTTTATGCAAACGGAGAGTTTTTTTGAAGAAAATTGCAAAATTATGAGTTTTACTTATCTCTTAATATTTTTTCAAGACTTTCTGGCATTCTCACCATGTCACCGTGTATTTTTTCAATAGTTTTTGGAACATTTGAATTTGCTAAAATATTAAAAAGGTCGATAAAATTTACAATTGGTTAAATATTAAATCGGTAAATTTTACAGAAATTTCTCGAGGCTGGAAATTCCCGGGACTGGATCCCTTGGTAATGTGATACTAACACGGACTCATTCGTTTAGGCAAGACTAGACTTTACCAGGCCTTGTCATAAAAATGGATAATGAATATTTTAGTGTCTTGGAGAGTTGGGTATTTTCTTCTTTATAGTAAAGTAAATGGAATTTCACTGTGTCCACCTTTCCAATGTCTACGAATTCCTGGAACATTGCTAAACCGGCCGGCCCTTTACATGTAGGAATTCGATATAGTAAAATGCCAATATGTTTGAGTTGCTTTTTAATATTTCTTGAGTAAACAATGTATTCCACTATTGAATTCCTTTAAAGTCAGACATAATATTATACTCCATTAAATACTTTTAAACTTGGTGGATAGATATTTTAAACATTTATTAATATACCTATTCATCAACACAAAATACGTCGCAAAGTTATTTTATTGATTATTTTATTTAAAAAAGCTAATTGTGAATAAATAGCGGACATGACAATAACAATTTAAAAATGGTAACAGGTATTTCAAAAGCTATATTTTCGTGGTACTTGAAATGGGGCAACATCTCAGGAGGTTTGGCATTTCATTGGAACTCAAACTGTCCTCAAAAACATTTAGAATGGTCTACAAACAAATGGATCAGGTTGAAGTGGCATCTGTTTGTACTGTATACACACATTTATTGGGTTTATCTACTAGCCAGAGCTGTGCGTGAGACATTACACGGAGACATCATATCTGCTTGTGTGAGTTACGTCTTTGTCTTAGGAATAGCTATTCCCGTGGTCGCTATCCACGTAACAATGTCTAAGAGGGAAACAATAATCGCAACTGGTAATGTCATGTTTAAAACATTCTGTCATTGGCGCAGTAAGTTAACAACCTAAATAACTAAATGTAAATGTTAATTATAAGAATATATAAATCTCATGAAATGTAAACTGTAAGTATTGCTTTTGATAACAATTAATTAAAACCATACTATTATTCTTTTTATTAGAGAAATATTTTAAAAGGAAATATCGAAGCAGAATTGAGATTGTGGACGTATTACTCTTTTTGGGTGTTTTGGTTGCTGTCATATATCCAATCGTATTTGGCAGTGTAATATTCATAATTCCATTCGACCCTTTATTCATAACGTCACTACTAGATCCTGACAACTTCAACTATATCTACTTTACGCTTTTGGGCTTACTCCATTTTTGGTTCTCATTTTGCGGATTTGGATTAGCCCTGTTTCATGTGGCAATTGGACTTTTGTGTTGTCCAAATTTCAAATTATACTTTGACGAGTTGAGGTAATTTTATTCAATTCAGCATTAAAATTAATTATTCGACATGTAGGGGTAATATAATATGAAACCTAACTACAGAATTGTATTGCATTATAGTTTGTGCAGAAAAATGTACCGAACGGAAGATACATTCAGAGATTCGAAAAATATACCCAAAATCTATCGCCTATTGCAGCTAATCGTTCTCGATGCTAATAGTGTGTACAATAACTTTTTCTTCGCTTGCAACTTCTTATTCAAGAGAGAATTGTACTTGGCTAACTATTTGCTCATCCTGCATCATTCTCAGCTGGAAGATACCAAGTTTCTGTTGCTTTTACTATGGACTATCTTAATGTCTACTATCTGGATAATAGCACTCTTCACGACTTCCATAGTATTTGAATCGTCATCCTCATGTATCCAGTCTTGGAAAAGCAGATCAATTCCTAATATTTCTAATTACGATAAACGGATTTTTTAAAAATTTGGTAAATCTTCTCAACCATGTAAATTTTGCATCGGTCAATTTTCTATTATAAGGAGAAACAAACTAATGAAATTCATATATTCCATTAGTTTGGGTACAATGCAGGCTATTTTAACATTCCGCTAAAGTTTGTATGTCATGTAATATTGTTAATTTTATTTCCCAGTAACTAATACCTAAATGCATGCAAGTGTTCATTTTATTGAAGTATAATATTTAAAATATTTTTTGTCTAACCAATAATATTGACTTGTTTTAAATGCGTCATTTTAGCGCGCCTGGAATAAAGCATCACGTAATATTGAAAAACGATAATAAATTTTTAGTGATCTGCAGAACTTAATCTGCAGAACTGAAGAAGTGAAATTCCTCTTTCTGTTTTGAACTTTGCATGGTTTCCCCTCGCTTTCTTGACTTCTGAAACATGCCAGAACCAATGTCAATGTCTTGCCCAGTCGAATACTTACCTCCTTTTTAAAAGAGTCAATTTAATTTATCACTTTTAGTGTTTACTTGATGTCGAAAAATAGGGAGTATATAGGTAGCAGTAGTATGGTTCGTAGGTTTTTTGCAATAAAAGCAGAGGACTCATGCATCGGCGGGAAATGAGAATTCCCGGTATTGGAACAACTCGCCAGCATATCGGCAAATATAAAAACTTTGAATTAAGATATTTCATCGAACCCTATGGGCTAATCAAACACGTGGAATTCAATTATTGAGGGGGTTTAAGTTAAATAAGTATCCACGTGTTTAATTACCTCGTCAGGGTAGCAGAGTTAAGTCAATTAAAAAGACTTATATTTCCCGATTTGAGGGTAAACCCCCTATGTCATGCAAGATCGGTGTTACAAGATAGCAGTCACCATATTGGGATTGTATGTATACATTACACTATTGCGTCCAATATTTTAATTTAATTAAAACGTTTTACATTTGTCAAAATAGGGGCGTTCCCCCCTTTTATGGGGCGAGTTCAATGTGACAAACAAAGTAGTCACCATATTTGTATTCTACGCATTAATTAACCCGCATGGCCCAAGATTTTAAATTAATTAAAGTTTTAACCTTTGCCGATATGTGGGTGAACTCCCTATATCGTAGGGTGTCAGTTTGATGATTAAAACGCTTCCATATTTGAATTCTGCCTAACAGGTGCACAAAACTGTCCAAAATAATTTATGCACTAATTAAATTGAAGCAAATATTGATATTTGTATTATTTTATTACTTATATTATTGTTGTACTATTTAATATACATCAAAAACAAAACCAAGCCACCTTGGTCTGTTGGTGTGGTTCGAATCCTGTCACTGGCTTGGGACATTGGTACATGGAGTGGGTTTTTCTCCACAGCTGTTAGTAGTTACATTACTAATATGCAATGGTTTTCCCTACTCTCCGCTAACTGTCTGGTCAGATAGGAGAAATGCCCGTAATTGGGATGTACCTTAACAGTCTTCTGTTCTAACCGCTTCTGCTTCCTTTCCTAAGCTCTGCCTTCCTATTCCTGCACTAACCACTTGGAGTGAGCACCCTTGATGAAATAAGGCAAGGTTGTGAGGGGTAAACTCACATAAAACGCCAGCGATCTCCAGGTTCTCTAGTTGCCCTCTTCTTGTAATGATCTTGTAAACATTCCGGATGTACCTTTGAGCCAACTTCAGAGTATAAATCCCCATCCTATCCTATACATTAAAACAAAAAGATAAAGTGGTCAACTAAAATTGCAAACAAGAAAAGGATAAATATCAGAATCTAATTATCCTTACCACATAAAATAAGCCACGTCACAAGTTCCGATTCCGATTGTACAAAGATGTATTTTTCCAAATTGTTATAATCAGGGCAGATATATACATGCCGATATTTAAGCCTATAGTTAATACTCGTAGCCATATGGTTTCGAGTGGGAAATGAAAGAAGTGGAACATTTCGCATTTTCTATTATAAAAGTAACCGATCATTTACATAGTTGGTGGACAATTTCTTGGTAGAGAATAAAATATAAATAGGTGACTTTTTTTAGAGATTCATTATTTGCAACAGGTGCAGAATGCGGTATTTTAGCGCACAGCTAAAGCAGCGTCCTAAGCACCAATAAATAAGCGATAGGCTCCTTTCTCTAAAAGAAAAATTCTATCTAATTTACGAAGTCAAATAAATGGTTGATTATGTTAGTGACATCAACATTGCTTATTTCGTATACTTCTACTTGTAAAAGGCTGAAATTCTTGCATCATCTTAAACAATTAAAGTAAATACTGAATATTTTATAACTCTGCCGATGTTCTACTGTCCTAAGGATTTCGTTTGTAAGTATAACTTAGTAAGTGAAATTCCTCTTTCTGTTTTGACCTTGCATGGTCTCCCTTCGCTTTCTCGATTTCTGGAACATGCCAGAACCAATGCCAAAGTCTAACCCAGTCGATTATATACCTCCTGTATAAAAGAGTCAATTTAATTTATTACTTTGAGATTTGACTTGATGCCGAAAATATATAGTAGCATATAGTAGTAGAAAATGTATAGTGTATAGTAGAGGTAGTATATAGTATAGCAGCAGTATGGTTCGCTGCAATAAAAGGAGGGGACTCATACAGTCTCGGTTAGTTTTATCCAATCTCGGCGGAAAATGAGATTTCCCGGTATTGGAACAACTCACAGTTAACATTTACAAATTTTCGTTTTCAAAAGATGAATATTTTAATTATGTTAATGCTCTTATGACATGAATTAAAATATCTACTCTAGTATCACCACCTTTATATATATCGGTTATATATTTATCCTGGCAATAAAAACGAAAGTGTGGAAGTATCACTTATACTGCTGACTTAGAAGTAGTGTGATAACAATATGAAATTACCCTACTAGCTAGACATGTCAGGGCCATGACCACTGGCATATTTTGTATATCAGCACTCATCTGGCTGAATTTTAATAAATATTTTAATTAATAGTGATCTTAGAGAAGAGTGAGATATATTTCCTAGCATGAAAATATTTTATTCTGTCCAGTTTTATAGATTTTAACAAAAATTTTATTAACCGAGCTTGCCTACTTAATGTAGTTTTTATTACTTCTGTTTCACAGAAAGGGATATTTACGGAATACAGACTCATTACATTACACAAGGCTGGAGTTCACCCGTCATGTCATAAAATATGGGTAATGAATATTTTAGGGCCAAAGAGTTCGATGTTTGGGATATGGAGTTCCACATTGTCTACCTTTCCATGGTATACGGTTTTCTGAAGAATTGGTAGGAATTTCCCGACCAAAATAGCCATTGCACAATCCAACCAACCCTTCACATGTATGAAGACGATACTGGAGAAATGAAATGCCTAGAAGTTTGACTTGTTTTAAATATATGCATTTGTAATGCGACAATGATACTTCCAGAGTTTACAGTTGCATCACCTTATACAAGTAAAATGGGATACAGAATACTTTATTACTCTACCGATGTCTTATGGATTTCGTTTGTAAGTATAACTTAGTAAATGAAATTCCTCTTTCTGTTTTAACTTTTGCATGGTCTCCCTTCGCTTTCTTGACTCCTGGAACATGCCAGAAACAATGCCAATGTCTAACCCAGTCGATTACTTACCTCCTGTATAAAAGAGTCAATTTAATTTATTACTTTGAGTTTTGACTTGAAGCCGAAAAATAGGGAGTATATAGTATCAGTCATGCAGTAGTATGGTTCGTTTAATAAAAGCAGGGGACTCATGCAGCCTCGGATAATTTTATCCAGTCCAAGGCTGGAATTCACCCGTCATGTCATAAAATATATGGTTAATGAATATTTTAGTGCCAAAGAGTTCGGTGTTTTTTTCTTTATAAAGGATATGGAGTTCCACATTGTCTAACTCTCCATATTATATATACGGTTTTCTGAAGAATTAGGAGGAATTCGCCGACCAAAATATCCATTGCACAATTCAGCCAACCCTTCACATGTATGAAGACGATATGGAGAAATGAAATGCCAACAAGTTTGAGTTGTTTTAAATATATGCATTTTTTAAAGCGACAATGATACTTCCGGAGTTTACAGTTTATTCCACCGTTGAATTCCTTTAAACTCAGAAATAAAATTATACTGCATTTTTGACAATTTGAGAATTCTAACCTACAAAAATTATAAAATTGCTTCAAGAGATTTTAATGATGTTATTAAAACACAGAAAGTATATGATAATCAATGATGATATGTAGCAGAGAGATTAGCATTGTTGTTTTACAAATTGAAGTCAGTCGCGTCTCACGTAAATAAGGTTATTACAGTGTATGTGGTTTAATAAAATTGGTTTTAATATCCTTCAGCTAAAGAAAAAATTGATCCACAAAATCCTTCACAATGTAGACATACATTTAAGTCTATTTCTAGAGTTATTACTTAATGCAAATGGTTAATTTTATTATATGAACATGACATGGGCATGACTTACTTCTACTTCCACAGAAAACAGTATTTCCTCATCGTATTATTGTAGTGAAATGTTTTAGTGCTATGTGGCAAACGGATCGGTGTGATTCTTTTTCCCTTATAAAAGTATTACCACTGTAAGTATCCATCATTTCACGGTCAGCGTCTGCCCGGAGAATTGGCATTAATTCCTTGAACACAGTTATAACATGAACCTAACCGATCGGCGATCCCTTATTTTATATAAAATGGACATGAATTTAATTTAAAGTTTAAACTTAAGCTGAAACTTTAAAGTAATTTAATTGGTCATTGAATTCATTTATGTCAGAAGTAATTACACTCAGCTAGTTTTAAGAACCTATTTCAGAATTATACACTTCAGGCGTTTAATTTAACATTTATCAATGGCAATAGATACCATTTTTAAATATTTGTTGAAATAGTAGTTTACAAAAGTAAATTTTGTCTGAAACGGATTTGATTGAATATTTCTCTCAAACTACAGTTAACAGATTCTCAAATTTGCCTATAATCTGCAAAAGCTCCCAATTTGAAATAATTTCGTGGAAATAACAATTAAATAATGGTAAAAGCCATTTCTAGAAAAATCTTCTCGTGGTATGTGAAGTGGGGAAATTTCTGGGGAGGTGTGCCTTATCATTGGATTTCAAATTGCCCTGGACTATATTTGGAATGGTCTACCAATAAATGGGTCAGGTTAAAATGGTATCTTTTTGTTCTGTACACACACATTTATTGGTTTTATTTACTGGCCAGAGCTGCATATGAGACATTGTACGGTGACACCATTTCAGCTTGTGTGAGCTACGTCTTGGCTTTGGGAATTGCTATTATATTCGTCATTATCCACACTACAATATTTAAGAGGGATACGATGAAAACACTAAACGTTATGTTTAAGACACTCTCTCAATTGCGAAGTAAGTTTACAATTTTAAATGTTACTGAAAATAGTAATTATAATCTAATAATGAAATGTATGACGAGTATTACACTTCACATGTTATAACATATTTATCGCAATAATATGCTTTTTTTATTAGAGAAATATTTTAAAAGAAAACATCAGAACAGAATTGAGTTGATGGACGCCTTCCTCTTACTGGGGTTTCTTGGTGCCGTCACGTTACCAATCATATTTGGGTGTGGAATATTCATAATTCCATTCGACTCATTTTTTATGACATCACTACTAGACCCTGCCGACTTGAACTATTTCTTTTTCGCGCTCTTAGCGTTACTTCATTTTTATTTCTCCTTTTGTGGATTTGGTTTAGCATTCTTTCATGTGGCCGTTGCACTTCTTTCATGCCCCAATTTCAAAGTTTTCTTTGATGAATTGAGGTAATTTAGAACTTAACAATAAAATTGATAATTTAATGAACTCAGGTAATGTATATCACATACTAATTCCATTGTAGTTATGGCAGAAAAGTATACCTAACGGAAGATACATTTAGAGATTCGGAAAATGTTCCCAAAATCTATCGATTGTTGCAGCTAATCATCCTCGATGCCAATAGAGTGTACAGTATTTTTTTCTTCGCTTCCAACTTCTTATTCAAGAGACAACTGTACTTGGCTAACTACTTGCTATTTCTGCACCATTCTAAAATGGAAACGGTCAAGTTTATGATGATTTTACTGTGGTCTATCTTAATGTCTTTTGGCTGGCTGATGGTACTCTTCACTACCTCCATGGCATTTGAATCGTCATCTTCATGTATCAAATCTTGGAAATATAAATCATTCCCTAATCGTTCTAGATACAAAAACTTCATTTTTAAGAGATTTTGTAAATCTTCTGTACCATGTAAGTTTTCCATCGGCCGATTTGCGATTATAAGGAGAAACAAAATGATCAAATTCATATATTCTATTAGTTTAGGTACTATGGAGGCTATATTAACATTCGGTTAAGGTTTTTATTCAATGTAATATAATATTATGCTAAGATTTATTTCGCAATAACTACCTTAATGCATATAGTTGTGCTTGTTCACACCAGCGCGGCATTTAAATGTTTTTTGCCTACGATAGTTTGAATTGTTATAAATATACTAGTGAACCCAGCAAAGGAACGAACCTAGCAAACCCATCATATACACCAAATTTTTGATGCATATCTATGTATCATACATTATATGTAATTATAATTATAATATGTAATTAGTATATACATAATTATTCGATAATTTGTTGGAAAGTCATTAGCCAATAGTAAACACATTGAATCTTCTTTATTGTGCAGAAAATACACTACGACTTTTAAATGCAGAAAATATTATTCAAATACAATGGAAATTATTATAAGCTAAAATTACAAATAACAATTGGTTTCAAATAAATAACATGAAACCTACTTTTTCAGATCTTATTTAAAGTGTACAAATTAAATTTTACCATACGTTTAATCCGTTTCAGCAGCAGTTTCAGTCTTCAGGACGTGTAAGTATGAATACGCAGTTGATAATTTTCAGATAAAAAAATGAGTATTTCTTTTGACAGGCATACGGAAGTGAATTCGGTGGTTTGTGTTTTCGTCAAAACTGAAAGCGGTTAGCGGTTGTCTGTGTACACATGACACACACAGGCAACCACTCAGAGCAATGCATCTTATGCATGGATCCATGTTGGATTTGCCATGCATCCGATTCCTGCTCCGCTCTCCTCCCAAGTCCAAATAGCCAAGACAATTCATTAATTGTATTAATTGTGTGCTGACTACCGGACCGAGAGGAGTAAATAAATATATTGTTTCACATACACTCGTGTGTCTCTCTCTCTCATTTACTCTCATACACACTACCCGAAATCGGTTCGTGGATAAACCGATTTACTCCGAGTTCTACATTCACTCACTCACACAAACACAGTCACACTACGAGTCACAAATACGGCTCTCACGACTACCCAATCGCATAACCGGATTCGAGGACTTAGGAGGCTCAGTCACATTCTGAGCGAAGATTCCCCAGTCACATTCTGGGACGGAGTTGACATCCGGGAGTCACTCGGACATCCAACGGACGTGGCCAACTCCATCTCCAGCACCTCTACACTCCACCAACATTCCACCGGCAAAAGTGGTATTACAGGTTAGTTAGTTTACTAACCAGCATAACGGGGAGATCGGGATCACTCAGGACGAGCTACCCGATACTCCACCGCAGTGGCGATACGCGACAGGACGACCGGGTATCTTCGGGGTTTCCCAATTTAAACTTATATTAAATTAACCTAATTCTAAATTAATATCTATATATACATTTAAATTAATTAATTTGTGAACATTTTGGAATAATTTTGAATTTTTTTTTGTTTCGGTTGCCCAAGCATCGCTAAAAGCGAAAAAAAATTTTTGAAAATCCTTCGGGAGAGCGGGAGCCTCTGCCCGAATTTCCAATTTTTCCAAAATACTTAGGTTATTTCAATTTAAATTCAATTTTAGGGTTTGAGTCATTTGAGAATCCACCTAAAAAGCATAAATTAATTATTTTTCACTAAAATATATTAAAAGGAATGCTAAAATTAATTATAGTTCAATTAAGGGTGACTTAGGAGTTACCTATTCTTACAACTAATCTTAAATATTATTAGATTAAGTCTGAAAATGCCAACTAAAATAAATAAATGTTTTATTTTCTCTTTAAAATAAGTTACAGGGTCAAATAAATTCTGCTTTTTGGAAAATCTACCAGTCCCCCTGGCCAAATTTTCCAAAAATCGCAAACACTTGTGACTAAGTAAATAATATATAAAAATACTAATTAATGTTTATATACAGGTTACAAGCAGCAGAGAAGTACAGAACAGCCGGAGTATTCTAAAAATTGATGGAAAATACTGGATTTACTCCTGGATTAACGTACTCACATACTACTTAGGTACTTATACTAATTAAATTACAGTTAATTAAGTCTACAATACAATTATAATATAAATATATATTTTTCCAAACACGTCGATTTAAAAACAAGTACTAATTGCACTTTAAATATTAGTTTTTTTTCAGCAGTGTTGCCTGAGGGGCTGTTGAACAAACAGTACTCAAGAATATTACTGCATATCTTTGGAATTATTTTTCAACTTTAAGAAAACTTCTGGGTATGACAAACATTATCAAAAATATCTGGAAATTAATAATTATTATTGTGTAGTATACCCGCATACCATACCCTCCCTATATATATATAAGTATTAGATATAAGAATATTGGGGGGGATATATACAGTATTATATGAATGTAAAACCGGGATTTTTGTTAAATTCAATGCCCTGGTTCTTGACTTATAATAATGGACAGTCTATATCAGCGTACACAGCCTGATTTTTAGACTTACATTACTTTCATTGTATTCTGGGGTTTAAACCTAAACTTGCATAAATAACATACCTACACTAAAAAACAATTTCATGCAAACGATTTAATTATGCAGCAACTTACACTAGAACAATTAGTCAGTCCTTTCTTCCTTCAACACGGATTTGTTATAGTACGTGTACCAGAGTTACCAATGACTTATTTAGATTTCATCATGTCTAGCCAACTCCAAGAAATGTTCAACCACAGACATTTTAATAATGATAGTGAATTCTCTACTTTTATTGGATGCTTACATTATTGTAATCAACGAAAATTTGAATTTTACAGTATTTTCGACATCAATGTAAATGATTTAGTTTAAACATTTTCAATTTAAATCATGCAAAGAATTTATTTGAATACATTAGCACATCCAATATTCTTTCTTTATGGAATCGTAGTTGTTAAACCTACAATATTACCGATATCCTCACTTGACCAGTTTATGGCTAATTGTTTCGAAACATTCTACAACAATAAGGAACAAATTACTCAGCATATCTCTTTTCTATTTGCTTGTTACGACTACGGTCTTAAAAATAATTTTGAATTTTATTCTACACAGCTTATCTATTGCGACGATATTGCCTGTGCAACTTCCATTAGCGGACATACCGACTAATTTAAATTTTCTTCTTTAATGTCATCTCGTAAAGAACGTGATGAACAGCAAGCTAGAGAAAGGCAAATAAGATTAGAAAAAAGGCAACTTCAGTTAGATGCAAATGTTAATGCTGAACCACAGCAAATAAATCACATTGATGAAGTCATTGACTCTGTAGTTAATGATTTGGATTTAAACGAATTGCAGTTAAATCCACAAACTCCTCCACATCAAGTTGTTCATATTCCGGAGCAACCACTTCATTTAAATTTCGAACAAAATATTGAAAATCCACTCAATATGAATAATCCAATTAGAGAACTTCCTGCAATATTACCTCCTGGTATGGGAGAACTTCACCCGGATCAAATTGCAGCCATAAATAATTTTCTTGGCCAGCAAATAAATGCAGCTCAAGCGAACGTTATCGTTCCACATGCAAAAGCAAATATACCTATTCCTAAATATAAGCCGCATGAACATACAGCAGAAACATATTTGAATGACATTGAACTTTACTATCAAGCAATGAATTTTCGTCCAAATGTGTACATTAATATGCTACCTACAATTTTGTCATACGAACAAAAACTTTGGTTTGACAATATTAAGACTCCTCAGCTTACCTGGGAAGATTTCAGGCAAAGATTCTCTATGAAATATGATGATTGGGACACCACAGAAAATCGAGCAAAGATTTTACGTGAACGTCGCCAAAGGGACAATGAACCAGTCGAACAATTTGTTTATGAAATGGTTCGATTAGCTCGTCAGGTTACTCCAAACGAACCTGAGGCTGTTTCAGTCCATCGAGCTAAAAATGCTCTATATAACGATATAAAGTTATTGTGTCGAGGTAATTATAATACCTCCGAAGAATTAATTGCCACTGCTGGTGCAGCTTTACGCGATCTGCGTGAAAGAGATGAACAGAATGGCACTAATTCTAAACTTCCTCCTCTTAATGAAAGAGAAAGAAGACAATTTGACAAAAAGAATAATGTTACTGTT
Source organism: Tomocerus qinae (assembly GCA_020055645.1). Lineage (NCBI taxonomy): Eukaryota > Metazoa > Arthropoda > Collembola > Entomobryomorpha > Tomoceridae > Tomocerus > Tomocerus qinae. The sequence goes on along the minus strand of CM034546.1, from coordinate 43,701,784 downwards.
AAAACTCAGGGAAATCAACAGTTCAATGTTCGTGGCCAATTTCGCGGCCAGAGATATAATTTTCGAGGACAGGGAACTTCAAGAATTTCTAATTCCGCTTCTCAACAGTCTCAGAATCCTAGTAATGATAATACTGGGACTTCTCAACAAAACTTCAGAGGAAACTCTAGACCTGGCAATTCAACGACTCGAGGTCAGCCAACTAGAGGAAATAATAATTACAGAGGAAATTCTTCTCGTGGTAATTATCGTGGACGAGGCCAATCTTCTTCACAATCCAATTATGTCCAAACTGATAGATCTAAGCTATATTGTGACATTCATAGGAAGTATGGGCATAGCACACAGGAGTGTCGTCATCCTATTGCTATGGCTCTTCAGTCGGAAGAACAGGTTGAGGAACCTTATGTTGAAGAAGAGTCTCCTCAACAAAATCAGCCCCAAAGGCCACCTCCAGGTTTTCCGGAGCGATCACAGGCTGCTGATAACAATAATTTAAACTTCGCAGGGAGTGGGGGGAATCAACAAGATCCTTCCTACTCCCAGTATTAGACACAGATCTTCATGAAAGTAATTTACCTCTAATTACTATACTTTCTAAAACTAAAAAGTTCACAGCCTTAATCGATTCTGGTTGTTCAAGAAGTATAATAGAAAAGCCATGGGCTAAATTACTTGGGAAACAAATTGACTACAATTTAGAAAATTGCACTGTTGCAAATAATGAACAAATGCAAACAATTGGAACTGTAGAAATTGAATTTCAAATGGGATTCAAACGGGTTATACATAAGTTTAAGATAGCAAATAAGTTAGCATTTCCTTGCTTTATTGGAAATGATTTGATTAAATCTCTTGGAATTATTCCTAATCAAAAAAGAAATACTTTTTGTTTTGATGATTCTCCACAAATCATTTATCCTCTCAAACCAGATAATACTGTAAATTTTTCAGTCTTGGATAGACCTATTACCGAGTTTGATGATCATTCTGTAGAAACTAAATTAAATATATTATTTGCAAAATATCCAACAGTAGTTAGACCGAATGGGGAATTTGGTATAACTAGTTGGGCTTATCACAAAATTGAAGGTTGTGATAAAGTTGTATATTCTAAACCATGGCCAGTTACTCCATCAGTAGCTGCTGAAATTAAGAAACAGATAGACGAGTTATTGCGTATGAAATTAATTCGTCCTAGTAGATCACCTTATGCTACTAATATTGTTTTGCGTAGAAAGAAAGATCCTAATAAATGGCGCATGACAATCAATTACAAAGGCATAAACGCGGAAACTACTAAAAATGCAAATCCAATGCACAATGCAAATCATATTTTACGTCTGTTACCAACAGGGGGTTGGTACAGTGTTATAGATTTGCAATCTGGTTTTTGGCAAATAAGACTTCATAGAGACAGCATTCCAAAGACTGCCTTTCATGCATGTGGACAGCTTTGGGAATTTTTAGTGATGCCTTTTGGTTTACGTAATGCCCCGGCAACGTTTGTAACTTTAATGAATAGAGTTCTAGCTGATTGTATTAATAATTATTGTTTTGTCTTCATGGACGATATTATTATTTACAGCAAATCATTAGTAGAACATTTTGATCACTTAGAGTCTATATTTGAAAAATTAAAACTAGCTGGTTTGACTATTAATAAGGAAAAGTCCAATTTTTGTAAGCGCGAATTGTCTTTTCTCGGACATATCATATCACAGGATGGATTAAAGAAGGAACCTGAGAAAGTACGCGCAATTGTAGATTTTCCACGTCCAGCTAATAAGAAAGATATTCTTCGTTTTCATGGAATGTGCGTTTGGTACTCATCTTTTATTGAGAAATTCGCAGATAAATTCGAACCAATGTACAAATTGTTAAAGAAAGGTGTTCCATTTATCTGGGCTGAAGCACAAGAAAAAGCATTTAACATTATGAAAGAGGCTATGTGTGAAGATGTTATGTTACACGGATTAGATTACAATCTGCCTATTATTGTTAGAACAGACGCATCAGACATTGGCATTGCTGGCGTCCTAGTTCAAGTTGTTCAAAATTTTGAAAGAGTTATCTATTATGCTAGTAAAGTACTTTCCAGTACTGAAAGAAATCTTTCGGCATGTAACAGAGAACTTTTGGCTATCATTTGGGCCATAAATAAATTCAGTGCATATCTCTGGGGAGAAAAATTCACAGTTTTAACGGATAGCAAAGCACTTACGTATTTAAATTCTACTAAAAATAATAGTAAAAAATTAACGAGATGGGCACAGGAAATAGAAGAATGGGGTTGTGAGTTGAAGCATGTGAAAGGAACGGAAAATGTAGTAGCTGACGCTTTATCACGAGCGCCTGTATCACCTTGCGAAGATGAGCCTGATCACCTTGTCGGAAATAGGGATATTATGTATACTCCAACCAGTTTTCTTACTTATACGCCTACCTTCTTTGATAGACTTTTGATTGCTCAGCAAAATGACAACGAAGTCAATTATATTATCAAATTGCTTAATTCAAATGAAACAGTTTCATCCCGTGCACTGGAGAAACTCAAAAATAATTATTTCATAAAAAACAGATTGCTACACAGACGTGTTAAACCCTTGACTGGGCGTAGTATTTCTAATAAAAATAAATCCGGTAATAATACATCCTCGAACTCTGCTTCTCAACGAACAAGTCAGGATATTTTGCGCACAGGGCAACAACCACACTATCAAATTGGACTGCAGCCAAAGTGTCAGGAAAATGTTGTACCATACATACCAGACGGTATTTTAAGAAAAGAATTGTTAGAAATGTTCCATGACGCACCTGAGGGTGGTCACTTTTCTTCAGAAAAGACAAAAAACAGAATTAAAGCTAGATTCTTCTGGAACAACATGAATAAGGAAATTACGGACTATGTCAAATCTTGTGATATATGTCAGAGGTATAAGTATGAAACCTTAAAGCCTCAGGGTTTACTTGGAACTGTGGAACCAGCCAAGTATATTTTCGAAAAAATATTTATAGATTTCATTGGGCCACTTCCTGTTAGTTGTGGCGGTCGTAGGAATAAGTTTCTGTTAGTTGTTATTGACGAGTTAAGTCACTGGGTTGAGCTAAAACCTATGCCTTCAGCAACAGCTAAACGTGTCAGAGATTTTCTGGAAGACGACGTATTTTGTAGATTTGGTAGCCCTGCAGTTATGATTACTGATAATGGGTCACACTTTGTAAATAAAACCATCAAAAAGTTATGTAAAGAATGGGGTGTGAAGCATCATTGTACAAGTGCTTATCACCCACAGCCAAATTTGGCGGAACGGACTAACAAAGATTTAAAACGCATTATTTCATGCTACGTAGGCGACAAACATGGGAATTGGGACGAACACATCCAAAAATTTGCATTAGCCTTACGTACCATGGTTAATAGAACCACTCAAGTTACTCCTTCTTTGTTAAATCTGGGACGAGAACTCCAATTACCTATTGATAGAACTTTCCAAGTCCAAAATTCCACTCTAACCGACGAAGAAGTAATTTCTGCACTTTCTGATGTGCCAAATTCATTACTAGAAGTCGTTAATTGGGTTAGGAATAATATAATTAATGCACATATTGTTACTAAAAATCGCTATGATCAGTCTCATAGAGATGTACAGTTTAAAATTAATGATAAGATTTTAGTTAGGAATAATCAGGTCTCAGACGCTGATAAAAATGTTACAGCAAAACTTCTACCTAAGTGGATTGGTCCTTATAAAATTAATAAAGTTATTTCTCCACTTACGTATACTCTAGATATACCTAAAGATAGTAAAATTAATGTTAAGAGACATGTGGCGGATTTAAAGCCATATGTCGAAAGGGTTAAACACTCTATTAAGTTACCAATTTCTCTTGCTGAAAGTCAGTTAGGGAAAAAACCAGAAATCCCAATCAGTCGTCAACTCAGAGCTCGCTCCAGGGTTGACTACCGTGTTTTGGGAGGTGTCAGACCTAAAAAAATCTAACACAAAACCATAATTTTCATGTACAGACAACTTCGACTTGTAAAATAATCAATTTACACTTTAATTTTAGCATTTAATTTGATTCTTCGTATCTTTTGGAATTTTGTATTATAGTTGTTGCCAAAATGTGGACACGTAAGCAGGAAAAAGCTTTAGCTTTCCACAAATCCAAAAGACAAGGTCCTCGTGTACATATCCGTCCCCAAGACCTTGATCCTACTCTTTTAGCCGCAAGGCAACTTGTAAATAAACGTCCTCCTTTCTCAGTAAATCCTATGGAAGACCAAATTTTTTCTTGGCAACCTCCTTCCTCCATCTTCAAACCTTTCTCTATTGCTACTAACAAAATCTTTATGCTTATAAACACTGTGGTAGACTTAGAGAGGGCAGTACGCATTATTTCGGAGGAAGAGTTGATTTCTGTAGATAGGGAAGGTAACTCGGACGACAGTCATCTAGATATGACGTGTATAGTCCAAATATCAACTCCCACTCATGACTTTGTCATTGACGCTTTAGAGTTACATGCCGAAATTCATTTTCTTCTATCCCCAATTTTTCAGTCAGAAAAAATCACTAAGATTTTTCATGATGCTAAAAACGACATATGGTCACTTCAGAGAGATTTCAGCATTTTCTCCGTAGCAGTAATTGACACACAAGAGTATTATGATTTTTTGGAAGGTCCTAGTTTGTATAAGATAAGTTTGAAAGACACTTGTGTACGCTTCGGTAATACCACCCTGGACAAAGCCGGGCAGGTATTTGACTGGCGATTTAGGCCGCTTCCAAATCGAATGATAGAATACGCTAAGTTAGATTCCAAAATTCTCCTTTCTACCTTTAATTACATGAACAAGGAAGTTAGATCTAAGAATCTTGATATTAGCGACTTTAAATTTATAAAATCTATCGAAGCAACCTTGTCTGTCTATAAAAAGCCAAAAATTCATTATCTTAGCCGTCTCAACGCTGCCATTCACTCTCTTACCATGTCTAACAGTAAATATCACGATAAGGTTTTCTCTCACCAAATTACACTCTTTACCTCCTTACTAACCTTTATCAACTCCATCGCGAGAAAAAGAGACATGCCAACTGCCAAAGTATTGCCAGATTCCAAGATTGCTATTCTTATGGCAACTAAACCAAAAGTTATCGAAGACCTTGTACCAGAACTTCTGCTAGTACGATCTTGGCCTACATTTGATGTCATAGCCTTATTGTCGGAGCTTCACCGGGACGACAATCAAGGTATAATTCTTGATGAATGGAAGAGCGACCAAATTGCGGACTCCATCGAATACGTCACCAATTTCGATGACCTCGATGCCAATTCCTCCGATTCATGGGATTCTCATCCTCCTCCAAACCCACGCATGTTGAACATTCCTAGTGTCGACCTAGGATCGTGGGAAGAGGAAGCAACGACAGAAGAACAAACTACTCTCATGGACGAGCCATCTACAAGCAAAACGCCGCCACGCATTGCGAACTCTCTCGATAGGAACTCGAGATCGTGGCAAGAAATTCCTTCAGCAGCTGCATCATCATCATCAAATCCTCAAGTTGAACAGAACCATCCTCCTTGCTATGTATACAATACAAACATTATTGACTTAACTTGTACTGATTGTAAACGTATTGTTAGAGCTAGGAAAAGAGCTAACCTTAGGATTAATCAAAGAACTAAAAAGCTTAATGCTATTGCTAAAGGGCTTCAACCTCCTCAATTCAAAAAATGCAGAGGGGTAAACGCGCCAGCTAGGTCCCTTCTCCGTGTCAAGGCTCATAAGGAGCGTAAAGGTCGTCGGTTTTATGATTAATTTTCATTTTTTTTTGTTCTTTTGGGTTAAGGGTTTATTCACTTATTTTCTTGTAAAAAAATACCCTCAGCTATTTTCCCACTACCCAAGCGACACCTTCCACCTACGGGGGGATTTTTTGGGTGAGATGGTGAAAGCGGTTAGCGGTTGTCTGTGTACACATGACACACACAGGCAACCACTCAGAGCAATGCATCTTATGCATGGATCCATGTTGGATTTGCCATGCATCCGATTCCTGCTCCGCTCTCCTCCCAAGTCCAAATAGCCAAGACAATTCATTAATTGTATTAATTGTGTGCTGACTACCGGACCGAGAGGAGTAAATAAATATATTGTTTCACATACACTCGTGTGTCTCTCTCTCTCATTTACTCTCATACACACTACCCGAAATCGGTTCGTGGATAAACCGATTTACTCCGAGTTCTACATTCACTCACTCACACAAACACAGTCACACTACGAGTCACAAATACGGCTCTCACGACTACCCAATCGCATAACCGGATTCGAGGACTTAGGAGGCTCAGTCACATTCTGAGCGAAGATTCCCCAGTCACATTCTGGGACGGAGTTGACATCCGGGAGTCACTCGGACATCCAACGGACGTGGCCAACTCCATCTCCAGCACCTCTACACTCCACCAACATTCCACCGGCAAAAGTGGTATTACAGGTTAGTTAGTTTACTAACCAGCATAACGGGGAGATCGGGATCACTCAGGACGAGCTACCCGATACTCCACCGCAAAACTCACCAAAGAATGAATTGAAAGTGCAAAATGTAAACAGTGTATGCAGTATAAAAAACACTTCATAACAAAGCAAAACACTTTAACTCAGCTGATACTTCTGAAAGTTGCATTGTACAAAATTTGCATATTATGAAACAATTCTATTTTAATTTTGGTATACTGCTAGAGCCTCGGCTTATTCTACTTTCAACACTCATTTCCAAATTTCATGACATGCAAATTTTACTTTTACGATCGCCCTACCAGACATACATACAAACATACATACATAGATATATAGGTAGGTAAATTTATTGCTTTATCAAGTCTACGATTATAAAATAGAATATTTTGTAGTGAATGTAGCTGTATGTATACACTATATATTGTATTATTGAAATAGGGTATTAAATATTTTAGTGATCTGCCGAGGTATGTTTGTTTTATTTTAAATGTTAATAGAAATCCACTGTCTAGCGTGCACACTACATTCCATGTACTACCTTTGTTTGCAGACATGGGTTAAATTCAACATACACATCAATCCCTAACCCAGCCGACCCTTTACATGTACTAAGTCTATTTATTTTAAAACCTAAAGACTTTTGACTTGTTTATTACAATAGAATTTCATATTGGTAAGTGTATCAATCTGTTTTGCTGATGCGTCCGGATTAGCAAATGTCTATCGTGGATCCCCCTTTAGTCTTCACAGTTGTCCATAGAAAATTATGGCAGTTAACATAATTTATTCAAATATCTATTCGATAAAATTATTGATGTTTGTTCGAAAAAGATTTACATTAAGGAGGTGTGGGGACTTTCCGCGAATATTGCTCAGAGAAATTGGCTAAACATAAAGCAATGAGGTTTTCAGTTTCAGAATCTACCAAGATTTTTAAGACGAGCATGAAAGCCTGATTTTCGAAAATCATTTTTTTAATCATCAAAAATTCAATTCGAAAATTTTGATTTGGAGTAGGAAAATATATTATTATGTAAAAAATATATTTTGAATTTTTATTCACGTTCGCCGACACAAAAAAGACGCCTTATGGTAGCCCTCATTTTCTTCCTCTTTTTTAATAGAATTTTTGTTATATTTTTACGACTTACCAACATCCCGGAATTTTTTTCCTGATTATACACGGGACGTGAGACAATAGCTATAGTACCCATGATGCAAGAACTGCGTGGTGTAAATCTATTCTTGTGCTTTCCATAGTAAATTACCCGTTGGTATGGCAACCAGAGACCCCTAATACCCATAGCGTTGGTACCCGATATCAAGATAAGAAAAAATTTGGGAAAAATGCATAAATGATATTATGTCAAATATATTTTATTATACGATTTAACAATCTCTTCTCTGTATGTATTATAAAAAGTAACCGATCATTTACATAGTTATTAGAAAATTTTCTGGCATAGAATAAAATATAAATATGTTATTATAACGGCTGCAGAATGCCGTATTTTAGCGCAAAGTTGAAGCAGCGTCTTAAGCACCAATAAATAAGCGACAGACTCCCTTCTCTAAAAGTAAAATTCGATCTAATTTACGAAGTCAAATAAATGGTTGATTATGTTAGTGACATCAACATTGCTTACTTTGTATACTTCTACTGTAAAAGGCTGAAATTCTTGCATCATCTTGAAGAAGGCAAGTAAATACTGAATATTTTATAATTCTGTCGATGTCCAAAGGATTTCGTTTGTAAGTATAGTTTAGTAAGCGGAACCCCACTGCAGCAACATTTACAAGGTCTCCAGTGGTCTTCATTGTCGATTTAATTTATTAGAGTTTGGTTTTGTTGTCGAGTTTTAGGTCTGCCCAACTTTCCACTGTCTACGGTTTTGTGAAGAATTAGTAGAAATTCCCCGAACATAGAACCATTGCATAACACAGCTAACCCTTTATATGTTTGAAGACGATGTAGTTAAATGCCGAAATGTTTGGGTTGTTGTTGTTATAAATATTTGAATTTCCTATGTAAGCGACATTGACACTCCGAAGCTTACAATTTATTCCACCGTTGAATTCTTTTAAAGTCGAAAATAGTATTGGATTTAAAAAAGGAATCCTTAAAATATCATCAAAATGTGTTATTAAAACGTGATAAGATTGTAATTATATTATTACATAGCAGAGATGCATTGTTGTTTTACAAATTGGAATCAATCATGTCAAATGATAAAAGTTATAATACTTAAAATCTTTCACCTATAATATTGTAGCGAAATATTTAAGTTTAAAGGTTAGAATAATCAATTAATTTAAGAGGTTGATTTTATTATATGAACTAGGCATGGGTAGGACTTAATTCTCCTACTTCCACAAAAGACAGTGGTTTCTCATCATATTAAAGTAGGGAATTGAAATATCTTAGTGCTATGTGGCAAGCGGATCGGTTTGACTCTTTTTTCCTTATAAAAGTATTACCACTGTAAGTATCCGCCATTTCACGATCAGCGTCTGCCAGAAGATTTGATATAACTCCTTGAACAAATTTATAAGAAAAGAGCCTAACCGATCAGCGATCCCATATATTATATAAAATAGATACAATTTTCATTTAAAGTTGATCTGTTTCATATAATTGACTTTTTCTTAAATTATATTCGTTTTCCCGGAATATGAAATAGTAATTTAATCGATCATTGAATTCATTTAAGACAGAAGTAATTGAGCCTTTTATACGATCAACTTGCTATCTCGTATCCAGGGGGTATCCAGATATTTTTAAAGCATTGTTACTCAGGCCGACGAAATGTTATGAAATTTAAAACAGCCGAATCCCCTGGTGGAAATACCTCTTGCCTGATTCAAATTATCAGTTCAATAGGAGATTTATTAAGAAAAAACGGAGAACGAAAGTTTATTAATGAGAACTACTCACAGCAATCTTTTTTTCATACCGTACCCCATTCTAACAAAATATTTGCAACTGTAAAATATGAGCTTAAATTCCGTTTCTTTATGTAAATCCAGCGGGTTAATGGTTTTAAATCCACTTGTAAAAGATTTAAAAACATTAACCCACTAGGTTCCAATTCCAATGGAATTCAAAGCGGATTGGGCATTTTTAGATGAGTATACGTTGTAACTGTACCTTGTAAAAATATGTTTGTACTACAGTATTTAAAATTAAGTGCATCTATATATTTTAATTACATAAAGAAATGGAATTTGAGTTCATATTTTACAGTTGGTAAGGTTGCTGTGGGTAGTTCTCATTAATAAACTTTCGTACTTCGTTTCTTCCTTTATAAATCTCCTATAGAACTGACAATTTTAATCAGGCAAAAGGTATTTCCACCAGGAGGGGATTCGGCTGTTTTAAATTTCATAACATTTCGTCGCCCTGAGTAACAATGCTTTAAAAATATCTGGATACCCCTTGGATACGAGATAGCAAGTTGATCGTATAAAAGGCTCGATTATACTCAGCTAATTTTGAGAACTTATTTCAGAATTATACACTTCAGGCATCTAATTTAACATTTATCAATAGCAATAGATATTTGTTGAAATAGCAGTTCACAACAGTAACTTTTGTCTAAAACGGATGTGATTGAATATTTCCTTCAAACTATAGTTCACAGATTGGCAAATTTGTCTATAATTTTCAAAAGCCCTCAATTGATAATTATTTTGTGGGAATAACAATTAAATAATGGTAAAAGCCATTTCTAGAAAAATCTTCTCGTGGTATGTGAAGTGGGGAAACTTTTGGGGAGGTGTGCCTTATCATTGGATTTCAAATTGCCCTGGACATTATTTGGAATGGTCTACAAATAAATGGGTCAGGTTAAAATGGTATCTGTTTGTTCTGTACACACACATTTATTGGTTTTATTTACTAGCCAGAGCTGCATATGAAACATTGCATGGTGACACCATTTCTGCATGTCTGAGCTACGTCATGGTCTTGGCAGCGACCCTTCCGGTGATCGTCATATACGTAACAATATACAAGAGGAATACAATGGAAACACTAAACGTCATGTTTAGGACACTCTCTCAATTGCGAAGTAAGATAACAACTTATATTTTTTACTGATAAGAGGAATTATAATAGTTATTTAACTTGGAAATATTATCATGAAATGTAAATTGACCAATTTGACATATTTATCGCAAAAATATTACCTTTTTTATTAGAGAAATATTTTAAAAGGAAATATCAGAACAGAATAGAGATGGTTGATGTATTCCTCTTACTGGGGTTTCTTGGTGCCGTCACGTTTCCAATAATATTTGGAAGTGTAATATTCATAATTCCCTTCGACTCATTTTTCATGACATCACTACTATAGATCCTGACGACTTGAACTATTTATACTTCACGCTTTTAGCGTTTCTCAATTTTGATTTCTTTATTTGTGGATTTGGACTGGGACTCTTTCATGTGGCTGTTGCACTTCTTTCGTGTCCTAATTTCAAGGATTTCTTTGACGAATTGAGGTAATTTAGAACTTAACAATGAACAGGGCATGAAAAACCCAAAAACCTTATTTTTTGGGTGGGTTTTCTTCCTTAAAAGCAAAAACCCATGGGTTTTCATGTCCTGACAATCAAAATAAAATGGATAATTAAATGCATTTAGGTAGTATAAATCTTATAATTCCATTCTAGTTTTGGCAGAAAAATATATCGAACGGAAGATGCATTTAGAGATTCGGAAAATGTTCCCAAAATCTATCGATTGCTGCAACTAATCGTCCTTGATGCCAACAGTGTGTACAATATTGCTTTGTTTACATTCAACTTCGTATTCAAGAGACAACTGTACTTGGCTAACTACTTGCTCATTCTGCACCATTCTCAAATGGAAACTGCCAAGTTTATGATGATTTTACTATGGTCTATCGTCACGTCTACTGTCTGGATGCTGGTACTCTTCACGACTTCAATGGCATTTGAATCATCATCCTCGTGTATCGAGTCTTGGAAATATAAATCATTTCCTAATCGTTCAAGACACAAAAACCTCATTTTTAAGAAATTTTGTAAATCTTCTGTACCATGTAAGTTTTCCATAGGTCGATTTGCGATTATAAGGAGAAACAAAATGATGAAATTCATATATTCTGTCAGCTTAGGTACTATGGAGGCTATTTTAACATTCGGCTAAAGTATTATTTTAAGCAATATGATAAGATTTATTTCGCAAAAACAATGTAAATGTTTGTAGTTGTGCTTGTTTACCACAGTGCGGCATTTAAATGATTTTTGCCTACCATCCATATAGTTTGAATTGTTGTAAACATATTTTAGAGTGATTGTAATATAGCTATATATACTAAATATATGTGGCAATGTATAAGTGGAATAGGCTATTAAATATTTTAGTGATCTGCCGAGGTATTTGTTTTTCTTTAAGGCTGGCTCTACGGATTTTCACCTTTTACTAAATACTGCCCACTCTCGCGCCGTAGAGCAACATAAAACATGAACTCCCCATAATTTCATGTTATAGTAGAGAGTGTATTGAATTATACCTACTCTGTTTTGTTCCGTGTCACAAAATGAATCAATTTTTTATACACAGAATATTGAAAATTTAAAACCACACTGTTACAAAAACATTATGATCATTATTTTATTACGTACATTACGTATACGTTATATTGTTATGCTAAGCATATTGTAACATTGTGGGTATTATACTGGCAAGTGCAATCACAAATCAGCCGCAAAACTTTTCATTTCAGGTTTTCCTATTTGCTGTTGGTAATAGAGTGACATCCTACTCAATGATATCAATCCTCTCATATAATAACTGAAAATCGTGATTTGACCTTTTGGGGTCACTTTTAGGGATTTTGTAAAGATACCAAAAAGAAAGAGAAGGAAAATATCTAGTGAACCTAGAGCTTACTTTTCTCAATTACACCATTGGTAACGACTACCGATGTAATGTATCTGTCTCACAGGCTCTTTTGCATGTATTAACATTTGCAGAAAATGACTCAACTTTTTATTTTCAAAAATCAAAAAATACTATTTTACTACCGTTTAAAAAAATTCTAAGGACTAGGTTCACTAGATAATAAGTCGAAGAATCGTCAATTTCAAATTTGGGTTCGTACGCCTTGTGGTAATGGAGGTAGGAGGATTTTGCGAAACGTAATGAGGATCCGTAGAACCAACCTTAAGGAATAAATAGAATTCCACTGCTTACCATACTGAGCACACCACATTCCATGTACCACCTATGTTTGCAGACATGGTTTTAACATCCATAGAGACCTATCCCAGCCGACCCTTTATATGTACTAAGTCGAATTTTTGTAGTTTAAAACTAAGATTTTTGATTTTTGACTTGTTTATGGAAAGTTAGCACAAAATTTGTTGATGGAAATATTGAAATAAATTGACTGTAGAAATATAAGTGTCTCATAAACTAGGATATTAAAACCCGGGAATGTTGCAAAACTTTCTAAAGCAATAAACATTTACACAAATTTCGTCCCATAAAATAATTAATTTTTCAGGAATTTCACGAGACTGGGATTTCTGTCCTGGAAACTCCCGGGACTGGATCCCCAAATAATAACTTAAATAATAATAGTACTACAGAACGGAATACGGACTCTTTCTATTACACAAGCTCGAATTCACCTGTCATAAAATATAGGGTAATGAATATTTTAGTGCCAAAGAGTTCGGTGTTCTTCCTTTATAAAGGATATCGTCCCTTAAGGATAGAATAAGCCTGTATCCACTTTCAGATTGGTACAGGAATAAGCCAAAATCCATTTTTTGTTTGGTACAGGAATAAGCCTATCTCCAATTTTCGTTTGGTGCAGGAAATAGCCTCTGCTGCTGCGGTTGCAAGAGGATAGAGGCTATTTCCTGCACCAAACGAAAATTGGAGATAGGCTTATTCCTGTACCAAACAAAAAATGGATTTTGGCTTATTCCTGTACCAATCTGAAAGTGGATACAGGCTTATTCTATCCTTAAGGGACGATATGGAGTTCCACATAGTCTAAATACCTTTCCATGGTATGCGGTTTTCTGAAGAATTGGTAGGAATTCCCCGAACATAAGAGCCATTGCACAATCCAGCCAACCCTTCACATGTATGAAGACGATATGGACAAATGAAATTCCAAGAAGTTTGAGTTATTTTAAATACATGCATTTTTTAAATTGACAATGATACTTCCGGAGTTTTCAATCTATTTCACCGTTGAATTTCTTTAAAATCAGAAATAAAATTATACTGCATTTTTGACAATATGAGAATCCAACAAAAATTATAAAATTGCTTTAAGAGATTTTTATGATGTTATTAAAACACAGAAAGTATATGATAATCAATGATGGATGATATATAGTGGAGAGTGTCACGTAAATAAGCTTACTACAGTGTACGTGTTTTAATAAAATTAATTTTAATATCCTTCAGCTAAAGAAAAAATTAGATAATCCACAAAATCCTTTGCAATGTAGCCATATATTTAAGTTTATTGCTAGACTTATTTCTTAATTCAAGTACTTAATTTTATTATATCAATATCGCCAACATGACATGGGCAGAGCTTAATTCTTCTACTTCCACAGAAAACAGTATTTCCTCATCATATTATAATAGGGTATTGAATATTTTAGTGCTATGTGGCAAGTGAAACTTTTTCCTTTATAAAAGTATTACCACTGTACGTATCCGCCATTTCACGTTCAGCGTCTGCCAGAAGTTTTGGTAGTAATTCCTTGAACACAGTTACAGCGTATTATATAAAATGGACCCGAATTAAGTTGAAAATTGATCTGCTTCATATAATTGACTTTTTCTCAAATTGTCTGAAAAGGATTTGGTTGAATATTTCCTTCAAACTATAGCTCACAGATTTGCAAATGTGCCTATGATCTGCAAAACCCCCCAATTGCAAATAATTTCGTGAAAGTAACAATTTTGCAATGGTGAAAGCCATTTCTAGAAAAATCTTCTCGTGGTATGTGAATTGGGGAAACTTCTGGGGAGGCGTGCCTTATCATTGGATTTCAAACTGCCCTGGACAATATTTGAAATGGTCAACAAATAAATGGGTCAGGTTAAAGTGGTACCTGTTTGTTCTGTACACACACATTTATTGGTTTTATTTACTGGCCAGAGCTGCATATGAGACATTGCATGGTGACACCATTTCTGCTTGTCTGAGCTACGTCATAGTTTTGGCAGTGGCCATTCCGTTGACCATTATCCACGTAACAATATTCAAGAGGAATACGATGGAAACACTAAACGTCATGTTTAGGACACTCTCTCAATTGCGAAGTAAGATAACACCTTATATACTAATAAGAGGAATTATAATAGTTATTTAACTTGGAAATATTATCATGAAATGTAAATTTACGAATGTTATATTAACATATCTAGAGTAATAAAATTACCTTTTTTATTAGAGAAATATTTTAAAAGGAAATATCAAAACAGCATTCAGATAGTAGACGTATTCCTCTTCTTGGGGTTTCTTGGTGCCGTCACGTTTCCAATAATATTTGGAAGTGTAATATTCATAATTCCATTCGACTCATTTGTCATGACATCACTACTAAACCCTACCGACTTCAACTATTTCTACTTCACGCTTTTAGCGATACTCAATTTTTATTTCTTCATTTGTGGATTTGGACTAGGATTCTTTCATGTGGCTGTTGCACTTCTTTCATGCCCTAATTTCAAAGATTTTTTTGACGAATTGAGGTAATTTAGAATTTAACAATAAAAACAAAATTGATAATTAAATGCATTCGGATAATATAAATCCTATACTAATTCCATTGTAGTTATGGCAGAAAAATATACCGAACGGAAGATGCATTTAGAGATTCGGAAAATGTTCCTAAAATCTATCGATTGTTGCAACTAATCGTCCTCGATGCCAATAGAGTGTACAATGTTGCTTTAATTGCATGGAACTTCTTGTTCAAGAGACAACTCTACTTGGCTAACTACTTGCTCATTCTGCACCATTCTCAAATGGAAACTGCTAAGTTTATGATGATTTTACTATGGGATATCTTCATATTTACTACCTGGATGCTGGTTCTCTTCACGACTTCAATGGCATTTGAATCATCATTCTCGTGTATCGAGTCTTGGAAATATAAATCAGTTCCTAATCGTTATAGATACAAAAACTTCATTTTTAAGAAATTTCGTAAATCTGCTGTACCATGTAAGTTTTCCATCGGCCGATTTGCGATTATAAGGAGAAACAAAATGATCAAATTCATATATTCTATTAGTTTAGGTACGATGGAGGCTATTTTAACATTTGGGTAAGGTTTTTATATGACGTAATATGATAAGTTGTATTTCGCAATAATTACCTAAATATATGTAGTCTAAGTCTAAGTTTGAATTGTTATAAATATATTAATTTAAAGTGATTTGCAATGTAGCTTTAATATACTATATATGTAGCTATGTATTATTGAAATAGGATATTAAATATTTTAGTGATCTGCCGAGGTATGTATTTTTCTTTAAATAATAAATAGAATTCCACTGCTTAGCATGCACACAACATTCCATGTACTACCTTTTTTTACAGCCATGGTTTTAACATCCATAAATACCTAACCCAGCCGACCCTTTACATCTACTGAGTCGATTTAGTTTAAAACCAAGATTTTTGACTTGTTTATATATAAGAATAGAATTTCATATAAGGAAGTATTCTGTATTGCTGATGTTTCCAGATTAGCAATTAGGTCTATCAGGGACCTAATTGAAGTTATAACTACTTAATTGTATTATTAGCATTTCAGTCACTGTGCTAAAGTACATATCTTTACAATAATAATATGTAAAGTGCAAACGCATCGTTTCACTCCTCTTGTAATGTACTTTTTGAAATCACCCGCTGGCCAACAAAAAATTTATCCGACCGCAACACAATATGTGAATATATATACACTCTCACCAGGTATTAGCTCACCAATAATACCCGCCTAAACGGTTATTATCGGTGGGCTAATACTTGGCGAGAATAGATTCTCATACAGTGTAATTATATCCACTTATTATGTTTTGTGTTGCGTTCGGATAAAATTTTTGATGACCAGCGGCAGAAGGACATTAATGACATTAAAACATGAGTGAACAGTGAAACGATGAGCTAAAGTACTAGATTGTGTCTCATTTTGTACAATGTTTTGGTTATGCCCGTATTCAAGCGCGTATCCAGTAGGGGGCAGGAGGGGCACAGCGCCCCCTTAAATCTGATTTTTTTCAAAAAAGGCCAAAAGTTGTAAATTCGCTAGAATATATGTCCTTTTGACATTATTGTTGGTTGCGGCCCCCTCCCCCTGAATAAATTTCTATATACGCGCCTGCCCGTATTTTCTAGTATTTTAAAACGTACAATATATACGGAAGCATACATAAAAACTAGGGTATAACTACTAGATAAGCATGTCTTTTTGCTATAGTTATAGAATATAAAATCCTAGTGATTCATTTAGCCAGAATGTTTATAGGTATTTGGGTAGTGTTTATTTTTATGCTTTCTTGGTAGTTGGATTATTGTGATTGTGACCCACACTAAATGAAATTATTCTGTAGCAGGAGGTCTATTTATTTTATTTTATTTTATCTATTTATAAATTTTAATCCTAAGTGTCTCCACTCGAGTGTGCTTTACACTTTGTGCTTGATTTACAAAATTTCGTGTAACATTATAAGGCTACAAAAACTCTCTTGGTCAAAACTTCATTAGTCATTTGCCTTCTGCCCAACCAACACAATAAGCATTTCCAGCTAAATACAGTTAATAATATATAAGGCGTAAACGTATTTTTACGTGTAGATTATTCATCCAATATTCTGATGCTATATAATTTTAATATACTAACAGTAACAATCACTGGTAAGCAAAAATATTTTCATCACTTTTGTATAGTTATGTTAATATAGGTTAAGTATAAGGTTGAGTTAATTTTAGATTGATTTTGGTTAGACGAATCTCAATAATGGTTTAGAATTTAAAAAAATTACGTATCCTTTTAAAGTAAATAGCTGGTGTTTGCGTTCTCACCCTTTTTCGAGTTTTCCTGTCTGCAACCGTTAAAATTTCATAAAATGCAATAATACTCCTATTCGTACTTCGTATTAACTTGTAGTTTCTATTTAGAAGTTGATTGACAGAGTCAAAATAATATGCAAATCAATTGTTAATTCACAGAAAATGGAATCATCTACGTTAATCGTCTTGGAATGTCCTATTTGCCTCGAAGAACCAAGCCCACCAATTTATCAATGTACAAATGGTCACATTTTTTGCTCTAATTGTTTAAAGAACATTACATCATGTGCAATATGCCGGGAGCTACTGCCAGGAAAGCCTATTAGGGCACTGATGGTGGAACAAATGGCAAAGGCTATTGCCAAACTGCAAATTTCCAAATTCGAAGAAAACTCAAGGTCCACAAATTTTAATGCATTAACTACCAAATCACTTTAATTCAAGACGTACTAATATTTTGTTAATATTTATGTTATTGTAGCCTGGAGAGCTATTGCAAATTGCTGGGATTGAGAGATATCTTGGACTGTAGAGAAAGAGTTCGTAGAAGCCAAATTGTAGCCCATATGAAAAAACATGGAATAAATGGAGTGAATGGTAGCAAGGCAGATGTCATTCAAGATTTGGAAGATTTTAAGAATCCACAAAACTGGTTTCCTGTCTATTTTGAAGTTTACGATGCAATATTTTTTCTCCTGAGTAATACCCAGAGGGATTGTAATCATGATTCCAGCCTAGTAGTATCTTGGAGTTGTGTGATGGTAGGAGGGGAGGCAAAAGACTTTTGTCTTCAACTCTGTTTGACAAACAGTGATAAGGTGATTCTATTCTTAATGCTATAATGCGCTTTATTAAAAACTCAAGTGTCAGTTAGTAAATATAAATATAAATAAAATATAAATAAAACCTAGCTGTCAGAGGTGGGAGATATACTAACGATTGCATATTTATGCTTCATTCATTTTCCATATGTCTATATAGAATTGTTGAAGTCAAAATACAAATTTTCTAGAATTTGAAACGAATTTCTAGTGTTTATAGTGTTTTGGCTTGAAAATTTTCCTAAGCTTGATGCTTCTAGCTTTATTTCAATAAAATCAAATTTAGATAATATATGAAAATGATGTACAATGACTAAAACTTTAATTTTTAGGGTCTCAAAAATTTATCTAGCTGTCCAGTAACTTTAATTGAAGAACAAGTGAATTTTTCTGATTCACAATTTGTTCTACCCTTCTCTTATTTAAAACAATTTGGAAAATACAAGAGTGCAAATAATCTAGAGTGGACCATTAATGTGCAAATTGGTAAAACGTCAGAAAATACCAACGGATTTCAAAAACTGGATGATGTTGCTGTTCCAAAAGTGAAAACATGTTCTTATACACCAATGTCTGCTATAAAACCTTCCAGTTCAATATCGCGAACTCTTGGTTAGAAAGAACGATAATATTTTTACATATCTAGTATATAGAATTCCATTTCGTGTGTAGTGTTTTACTTTTGATTTGTGTTTTAAGGAAACTTAAGATCGAACAATACCAAGGTATATTTGGATTTGGCCCATAATAACAAATTAATCGGAAGACTCGTAATTGAATTAAGAAATGACATCGTACCATTAACAGCTGAGAATTTTCGTATTCTTTGCACGGGAGAAAAAGGACTTGGCTACAAAGGGTCTTCCTTTTTCTACATTGAATTGAGGAACTATATGAAAGGAGGAAATATTACGAAAAATGATGGGAAAGTAATTAAAAGTTTTAAACATGAAAATCTTCTACTTGGTCACACTGAAAGGGGAGTTGTGTCTATGGCCAACGATGGAAAGAATACTACAAATGCCTCTGTATTCATGATAACTTTGAAAGAACAGTCTGATTGGGATGGTTTGTACGTAGCATTTGGTAAAGTCGTAGAGGGAATGAAAGTCTTGGCTGATCTAGAAAAAATCATATTGACTTTCAATGGAAAGTTATCAGTAGACAAAATGACAACCATACAAAATTGTGGACAATTATAAGTAGAGTGTAAACATACCTAAAATTTATATTTAAAGTTTAACAATTAACTATTAGATAGTATGCATACATGACTGCAGTCAGAAAAAAATTGATAGAAAAGGTGCGTGACACAAAAACAAAGTTAATTTAAAACATTTTATGGAAAATGCTCTTGCATTCAAGAGTATTTTCAGTAATAATATTAACTCAATTATCGGTTCGTCTTACGCGAGCATTATTACCAATTACCAACTTGTATTTCTAACATATTTTATTATATTCCTAGCTGAACAAGGGAAAACGTTTTCAGTAAATTTGTATCTTGCTTGTTCGACATAGGGATAGAAACCAGAATTAATGTTTTAGTCAATAACTGCCTATCAAAAATCACAAAATTAAGAGTTTCCGTACAAACCATTGTAAATTAACATTTTTTGCAATTTCAGAGACCAATTTTGTTTTCTGTGAACATTATTCTCAAACTGTAGATACAAGTATTCCAAAAAAATCATATCGTCTATCTCCAAATAAAGTTTCTGTTTATTTAAGTAAAGAACGGAAGGTGTAGTTTTGTTGGTTAGCCTTAACTCTGTAGCTGTTTTACACTTTCATTGATTCTTTTAAATAATAAATTTCATTAATTCTCATAACCATTTAAATTGAAATTAATAATTTAAATTTTATCATCTGCTAATTGATTAATACTGTGTCAATAATGGCAAATCTTAAATGTAAGATCAGTGACAATAAATGTATATCTCTCATTATCATATTAGTTATAACGCTTCATTGTGTGTGCTATCTGCTAACTATGGAATTCTTCTAAAATACGACATTGGCAGAGTAATGAAATATTCAGTAAGTAATGTTTTTGAAAGCTGAATAACATTAATTATTAATAGTAAGTTATAGTCCACTAGTATTCAAATGACAGGGCAGAGTGGCGTCAACCCCAAAGCCAACGACTTTGCTATTTGACATGAGACATATACGCGTTTATTCCTTTTCCGCGTGCTCAGCCTTGTGAGAAATCATTTTGCACGTGGCTTTGACATTTACTCTTTCTATAGCTTCCATAGGTCCGCTAAAGTTCTTAGTATCGACAATTTGACTATAAGCAGACAACCAAAAGGTGTGAATATAATATTAGTGTGCATTGGAAGAAAGGTAATGTGAATACCTGTATTCACATTCGTATGCATGGCTCTCCCTAATTTATTTCCTAATTTCCCATACACACATGTAGTTTAATGGTCAAAATACTTGTCCGCATTGCGACAGATGCTAGCTCCGAGACTAGCCGTGTGTGTTTACTCTATATAGTACTTTTCGTCCTCATTTGACTACCTATCTATTCTATCCCTATCCCACATCATTCCAACCTATGAATCTGTATTCTTAGTGGATATGTTTGTATTCTCATTCTCACAGTATTGTAAACGTTTTTTACCTAGCAAATAGTTTGACATGTTTTAAATATTTGATATTGGAGTGACTGGAATATAGCCACATATATTATCGAATTGTGTTTTAAATATTTTAGTTCTCGGCCGAAGTAAATACTTTTATAGAGCAAATGGGCTTTCTGTACATACTCTGCGTGCATACCCATTCCATGCACTACATTTACATGCAGACATGGTTTCAACATAAAAACCAATAAATATATAGGCAACCCAGCCAACGATTTATATGTACTAAGTCGACCTAGCTTAGTGTCAAACCATTAGTATTGATTTGTTCCAAACATAGGATTGAAGGATAACTGGAATTAAGCCACATATCGTGTCTTAAGGGCAGAAAAAGACCTTCCACTTTCAGATTAGTACAGAAAAAGCATAATTTTCATTTTTTCATCAGAAAAAGCCTAGTATCCACTTTTCGTTTTATGGCAGGAAATACCTTATTTATTTGCAGGTTTACACAAAACTGTCGGGGCACTGTAACAATAAACAAGTTAACTGAACGAATTATAATTTATCATTTTATGCTGATATTTGAAATATATCCTGCAAAAATCTAGACAAGTATTATGAAATTTAAGGTAGTTAGACAATACTACAATCCACAAATAAAGATAAAACTGTAAAATACCCGAATTCTCATATTGATCTCTATTTTATGTCCTGTATCTGTGTATGTCACATTCCTTGTCTTATTATTACCCTATTCAGCTAACTTTTATAATACATTTTTTATCCTATAAATTGGTCTTTTGTTTTTCGCTGGCGAAGCATGAGCTGCAAAGGAATCGCGACTGGAGAAGAATAGGTCACCTAATTAGCTTGGCGCATGGTCTAATGATTTTCAGTCACGAGTTCTTAGCAATTCACTGCTTTGTCAGCCATGAACAAAAGAACAATTAATGGGATCAAAGATGTATTATAGCTGAGTAAAGTTAGCTGAATATGATAATATGCAGACATGATTTTAACGTAGAAACAAATAAATCCCTAACCAAGCCGACCCCTCACATGTTACATGCACTAGGTAAGTCCTTTTAGTTCAATTGCACAAGAATTATAACAGAGTCTCATAAAGTTAAATGTGCTATTCTTGCTTCCTTAGTTTGCAATTTCGTCTTATGTTACGCTCCTTCTAGTCTCCGCAGTTGTCAAATGAAAATGATGACAGTTTGAAGTGTTTATTCAAATAGCTATTGATCAATAGTAATTTCTTCTGAAAGCGATTTAAGTAATTGTTTCATTTTATTAGTAGTTCATTAGACTCTGAATTGAAAAAATTGCAATAACAAATTACTCTGTAAGCGTAAATATTGGAAAATGGTAAAAATCCTTTCGAAAGAAATATTTTCGTGGTATGTGAAATGGGGTAATTTCTGGGGAGGTGTACCTTTTCATTGGAATTCAAACTATCCTGAGAAACTTTTTTCATTGTCTACAAACAATTGGGTCAGGTTAAAGTGGCATCTATTTGTTTTATATACACACATTTACTGGTTTTATTTAATAGCCAGGGCTGCATATCAGACATTTCACGGTGACACCATTTCTGCTTGTGTGAGTTACGTCTTTGTTTTAGGAATTGCTATTCCAGTGGTCATTATCCACATAACAATATTGAAGAGGAATACGATGATAAAAATTGCCAACGTCCTACTTAACACACTTTCTAAATGGCGCAGTAAGTAAACAACTTAAAATTTTAATTATAAAACCAAATATATTAAGAGTTTTAAACTGGCAAGTGTTTCTAATATGTCTGTGTGCTTTTATGTTATAATAATATATTAACGCAAAATTATTGCAATTTCTATTAGAGGACTATTTCAAAAGGAAATATCGAAACAATATTGAGATGATGGACGTATTTCTTATACTGGGTTTTCTGATTGCTGTCACGTATCCAGTCATATTTGGAAGTATGATATTCATTATTCCATTCGATTCATTTTTCATGACGTCACTGCTTGACCCTGCTGACTTCAGCTATTTCTACTTCACACTTTTGGCATCACTCCATTTTTGGTTCTGCTTTTGCGGATTTGGATTGGCAATGCTGCATTCGGCCAATGCACTTCTATGTTGCCCTTCTGTCAAAGTTTTCTTTGACGAATTAAGGTAATTTTATTCAACTTGAACAAGGATTAATTATTTGATTAATATAGTATAACATGATAATATAATCTAATTACTGATGTTTTTTCAGTTTTGGCAGAAAACTGTACCGAACGGAAGATAAATTCAGAGATTCAAAAAATATACCCAAAATATATCGATTATTGCAAATACTCATCGTTGATTGTAATAGCGTGTACAATGTTTTTTATTTCGCTTCCAACTTCTTATTCAAGAGACAACTGTACTTGGCTAACTACTTACTCATTCTGCACCATTCTCAAATGGAAAATGCTAAGATTCTGATGTTCTTACTATGGGCTATTTTAATGTCTTTTAGCTGGTTGATGGTACTTTTCACGACGTCAATGGTATTTGAATCGTCATCCTCATGTATCAAGTCTTGGAAACACTGTTTAGTTTCTCATCGTTCTAAACACGAAAAAGTCATTTTCAAGAAATTTGCTAAATCCTGTTCAACATGCAAATTGTCTATCGGTCGTTTTTCGATTATAAGGAGGAACAAACTGATTAAATTCATATATTCTATTAGTGTAGGTACTATGGAGGCTATTTTAACATTTGGCTAAGGTTTCCCCTGTATTTAATTTATGTTTAGGAATGTTAAATAACTTGTAATTGGGGTTGTTTATCGAAAAACAGCACTTTATTTCATATTTGATAATTTGAATTGCCCCCTGAATAATAGTATTGCCTAAAATTATTCTTAAGCAAATTTATAGTTGAATTAAAGCGAAACCTGTGTAATATGAATGATGACAATTCCTTATATCACATTATTACGAAATGTAGTATACATAATAGAGCTAAACTTAGTTTACTGAATAATCTAAGTGGAGATAACATTTTGCAATTGGTAGACTCAAACAACATGCATAAACTAGTTGAATTTGTAACAGGGGTATTTCACTATGTTAAATTCATTAATTCTTTACAATAATTAGTCGTTAAATTTCTACATAAATATAAGCTGACTATATCAAATTGATTGTAAATCCAATGTTCCATGGGCCACGGGTTCGAAAGCAACATTTGAATAAATCAATATACCTATAGTCCCATAGCTATATAGCTAAGCCGGGGCGACATGCTACGAAACACTGATATTTCTTAACCAGTTTTCCGAAGTGAAATTGAAACGAAGGGAGAAAGTGATGCATGCACCTACTAACCTTGTGTAGCCACAGGGTCATTCAAAGCATACTGTGTCAATAATGGCAAATCTTAAATGTAAGATCAGTGAGAATAAATGTCTATCCCTGATGATCATAATATTAACATTTAATACACCATAATAAGTATAAAGCATTGTGGGTGCTATCTGCTACTGTAGAATTCTACTAAAATACGGCATTGGCAGAGTAATGGAATATTTAGTCTTGTAGTATGGTAAGCAGCAGGGCCACGCATTACCTCAGTTGTGGCAAATGTCTTATAAAGTAATGTTTTTAAAAGCCGAATATCATTAAATATTAATAGTAAGTTTTAGTCCACTAATATCCAAATGACAGGGCAGAGTGGCGTCAACCCCAAAACCAACGACTTTTGCTTTTGGCATGAGACATATACTCGCGTATTTCTTTTCCGCCTGTCTAGCCTTGTGAGAAATCATTTTGTACGTGGCTTTGACATTTTACTCTTTCTATAGCTTCTTTTGGTCCGCTAATGTTCTCAGTATCGAGAATCTAACTACGCAGAAAACCAAAAGTCAGTATACATATATAACTACAACTTAATGCAACTATGATACCTACTACTAAGAAAGAAAAATGTTGAAGTCCCTTGCAGCTTTGAATGCCCGTTGATAATAATTTTAACCTGCTATAAATTACTAAAATCAAACCAACTAGAAATGTACATGCAAAGTACTCACCTAAGTAAAGATACTGCTGTAAGTATGCAGTACCAAGTACCAATATCAGGGTTAAATAACAACACTAAATAACTTTCAATTCATTATTAATAATAAATCGAGCAAGAAAAATTTATTAAAACATGGAACATAAGAAACCCTGACAATTATAACAATGCTAATAATCAAACAAAGCTACAGTATTACTATCAACTATTTTAAATGTATAATATATGGAAAACTAGTTGACTAGGGTAAATTCATTTATAAGGATAATTCATCATCAATTTATGTAGTAACATAATAAGCAATCAATAAATAGTTAACAATTCGAAATTCAAAGAGACAGTCAGCTTTCAAAAATCAGTCGTGGCAAACTGGTAAAGTTTACTTCTTTTTCTTGTCCTTCTTGACCGTTATTGATCTGATGAGTCTATACTTTGGTGATGGGGGTCTCGGACGAAATAGTGGAGGGACCATCGAAAGAGGAAGATCCTCGAGCCGAAAATCCGACTGCAATTGGCAAAATAAAACCCCAAATTATGTAATTATAATGTATAATCAGGTTATGGCAATAATATTATGGTCATTTTGGTTGTCGCTATATATATGGTTAGATAAAATATAAAATAATATAAGTTGTATTACCATTTCTGAACGAGATTCCACCATCATCATGTTGGCCTTCTGCATTTCTCTGCGCGTTTCAAGATCCACATAAGACGGATAAGTTTTCGATTCCAGTCCCCAGGTTTTCAACATTTCAGTATGCACATTCATTTCATGTTCGGCATGGTTGACATCAGGGTAATGGGCCGATTGTCTTTTAGGAATCCCAAACTTCGGAAGAAGATGTCCAAGAATATGATAAGCGTATCCATTTGCTAGGGAAAGTGCACATTTGTGGCCAAAGTCCGAATTCTAATATAAACAGTAATCGAAATTTTGTAAATTCTAAATAATGTACACAGAAATTATGTAAATGAAAAATAATTATACCCGCATGTGATGAAAGCAGGCCAAATGTTTTATTCCGTAGAGGGACACACTGCTAAGTAAAGTCCGTACTTCAGTTAAAGGGTCAACTACAGGGCCTTCCATGCATTTTCTGTATCGAGCCCTTTCCTCTTCGGTCAGAGTTATTTCCTCATCAACATCATGTTGCACTTTCTTCCACTTCTCCTGGCGAATTTCTTCAAATGATCTCGGAGGAATCTCTTTATAAAATTTGAAACTCAATGATTTTTCCCTAGGAGCGGATGGAGTCGGCCCGGCTCTTGTCACAGATGATGCAGCTACAGTAAGACCAGGATCAGTTGTGTCGTCGTCCTCTAGATTCCCTTCTGCCAATTTCCCCAGTTTAATTACAAGATGCTCCAACGGATATAATTTGAATTGGTGGGACAATCCTGTGAAATCCAATTAATTATATACATTTTATCTTATTTAGTAACTAATAGTATTAACAATTAAAATTATTTGCCTTACCAGTCTCCTTGCACAACCAATTTAGGCATCCATTGACAATGTCCGTGCTCTCTCGACGGCAGAATAGTTGTCCAGGGCACATTTCGTCAACGTACTGCAAATTAAAATTATGTTTGCAAATTAAACGATGATATTCTTAATTTTTATTTTATTTCATTTGAGAATTTTTGTTTTGCATTGTATTGGGCTAACCTTGTTTGTAAACTGAAACATGCAATTTAGCAAATGTTTGACGTTTTGTCCTTCCTCGTCATAATCAAATGGAGGATGAGGTAGGTCATATTCATCAGCTGATCTTAGAACGTCCATTCCCATCCCCAAATCGATTTTACCTGCATACAGAAATATAAATAAATAAATAAATATTCATTTTTAGCTACCATTCCTTATAACATTGATAATATTTTAAATATCCTGAATAGTATTATAACGACACTTGTATTAAAAAAAATAATGAAATAATTTTTACGTGGATCAATTAGATTTCCGTAATTGTCGATAACGCCTTCACTCATAGAAAATGCAACCAATCCAATCTCAGCCGGAACGTAGATGCGTTCGTTGTCCATTCCCCAGAAGTTGAAATCGATTATGACGAATCGCTTATGTTCGATCTGGTCCTTTTGATTTTTAACCAAAGTGCCAATTTCCGCAGCAAGAGTCTGCTCCAATTCTTTCTTCTTTTTATCTTCCCATCTCATCTTCTCTGTCCTAAAACGTTACAAAATTTAGAATGTGTGGAATATGCAAATTAATGACATTTCTAGAATAATCAACAAAGATATCTTTACTGTAGCATCTGCGACCAATAAATCAGTTGAATCATATGAAAATTCTTCGATGGAGATTTGTAAGACCTGCTTCAATCAAGAACGTAAGAAAAATTAAATACTTACGGGTTTGCGAACTTGGGAGGATCGTCAGGATTTTTTGGCTCCATTTTCTTATCGTAGTCATATAATTTTTTCTGTTCTGGAGACATGTTCTGATAATTCAAATGGCAAAATTAATATAAACATAAAAAATCAAATAAGATTTGAAACTCACAGAAACAGGCCAAGACTAAATCAATAGCCCTACTAATAGATAAAGAAATTTCAAAGACAAATAAATAACGACTGTCTGCTTACCTTCCATTCATCGGACACATATGTAGCGACGTCTTGTAGACCAGAAGGAAAACGAATTCCCTGAGCTTCTAGTTGGGGCTTCCTTTCCCTCATGAAATGAAAAAACGCGTTCCTTTTCTTAGCAGACATGACGACACAAGTTTTGTTGATGTAGGTTGGTTTTGATGGATTGAATTTCTGAGGATAATTGAGAGAGAGGAATAAGTTGATCCGAACAGCTCCAAGTTTTTCAGTAGAATGGTCAAAATCCCTACTGACGTCGCCTTTTATAGGGTACTTATCTGACTGCAACGCGCATGTACGAAGATCGTTTTCTTGCCGTGTGTCTTGATTAGAGAGGTATCCAAGTACTAAGTTTTCCTTTCTCATAACAAAAACGATGCATCTTAGAATGTACTAGCTTAGTTTACTCTCTAACGTTAGGAAACAAGGCACACTAGCAGAAGAATGGAAGTCAGTGTGCTGGCCTAAAGCTATAAAATCTGCATAATATCTCTGAACTATTTTACTTATTTATACTCGGAAAGGAAATGAAATATGTAAATGTATAACCACACCCACTGCTCATTTACATTGCATTGTTAAATACGAAATCCCTTTCCAAAAATTATGCCCCGAGCCATTTTGTACTGAAATGTACCCAGTGATATTAGATATCAATATTCTAAAGAATTGTTTTACCCAGGCGTCAAAGTCGTAAATGTGTAGTAGCCACACAAACCATTTGGAAACATTTCAAGTCAGCGGAACGCAACGGGGCACAAGGAGATATCACCCTTGAACTACATCACTGCTAATAAATGTCTTCATCTGAACTATTGTTGTAATAATTGGTCGGCATTTTTCACTCTTTTGTATTACCAAAGCGTCCAAGTAAGGAAACCATTTCCCAACTAGTTTGTAATTCCAAGATCCAAGATTATTGGTAATTTTAATTTTTGCGACATCAA
The DNA here is from genome assembly GCA_020055645.1 of Tomocerus qinae. Classification (NCBI taxonomy): domain Eukaryota; kingdom Metazoa; phylum Arthropoda; class Collembola; order Entomobryomorpha; family Tomoceridae; genus Tomocerus; species Tomocerus qinae. The sequence goes on along the minus strand of CM034546.1, from coordinate 43,673,146 downwards.
AAATTTTCATTTTTAATTATTTATTACTAATGATTAACTCGCGAGCTCAGGAAGCAAATTTTATTTCTATTTAATTTGTCTGACGAATTGGAAAAAACTTAAGAATACCATAGCTAAACTCATCGATAGCAAAACCAAAATGACACTATTTGGCCGCTTGTTGATGTACATGTAATTATTATTACTTTTCAAATAGTAATTAATGTATGACATTGAATTGCAAATACTATTACATTATACATATTATAGTCTCAAGTTGGTATGGTGGCATTGTAGAAAAGTGCAGCACCTTAAGTACTATCTGTGTATATGTGATGCAATACATTCTATTTCAGATTGAAGAATATTATTTTTTTCACTGTATTCTTTTTTGCATAAAAATGTATATCAATTCGTAACAGAAAAAAACGCTTTTCTCTCATTTCCTATCAAATAAAATGATAATCGGTAGCTACTATCCAAAGTATCCCAATTATTTTAAATGCTAACAAAGTTACTAATTGCATACAAGTAGTACATTCTCAATTACTGCTGAAGTGAATTTAGATTTAAATTTAGAATTTGGAACAGGTTTTGGAAGGTTAATGTTTTATTGTCTATTGTACTTTTCATTGTCTCTTATTACAACATGTAATTTATATTTATAACATAATATGTAAAAAACAGCAACTAACTAATGTTTTCGTCTTGTCCACATTGAAAGTTAGACTAAGATGTAATTTAATAAAATTTGGGGTAATAACAAGTGGTTCATTACAGTTAAAAAGAAATTAAAACTTTTATATACAATTCCTACTTTCTGAAACATATTTACACATCCTTAAACCTTTCAGATTTGTGTCCTATAATACTTATAACTATATGCATTCAACGTACTATGTACTGTACTTAATTCATAGCTTTAATCCCTAAGTATTCATACTTAATAGTCTGTCTTTTACAATTTTACTAATTAGTATACCCTTTAAAACGATGTGTCAGTATTATAACATTAAAATTCTACGCTTAAAAACGTATAAGGATTAACTAATTGGTCAAATAAACATAATATCAAAAACATAAACACTTTTGACATTACAGATAAATCGATTGTCGATTGGTTTTCGCAAGCTGTTGGAATTGACCAAGAAAGCCATAAATCTCATGAGGTTGCATTTCTACTATATCATTGACAGTAAATTCTTCGACGTCCTTCACAAAATTTAAAGAAGTCTGCTTCATATTCGGCGCCAGTAGTGTGGGAAAGACATCTTCGAATCGAATCTATGAATATTGAAAATTGAAATTATAATAATTATATTACTAAAAAGGAGTTAACGTGAGTTAAGTACTAGTAAAGGTAGTACATAAGATAATTGAAAAAAAATAAAATAAATCATAAAAATGTATTCTACAACATTTTATGGATAATTATGAATAAATTATTTCCAAAATAACTAAAATAATGGATATATTACAAAAATGAAATAGAAATTGGTTTACGCAGGAATTATTGTTGCAATATTTGTCTTACCTTTCCTAAATGGTGTTCTTGTGCCACGCAATTATTTGCTAGGACGTGGTTATTGAATCTAGCGTCAAAGCCCACTCTGTGTAGAAGGAAGGCCGTTTGTAGAGAGTGGAAATAGCTGTCGTCTTCCAAATTATCCTTGTAATAGGGTATTGGAATTGTGTCAACGAATTGGAGGTCACAAGCTATTCCATTAATTGTCGTTGGGCGATAATCGGATATTTTTTCCGTTGGATGTACCCTTCGACTAGGATAAAATTCAACTATTTCTGTTTGTTGTGGATGACCTTTGAATGTCTTAAACGGATGAAGTAGATTATGTAAAGTTTTGTGGGCTGCTAAAGACAGCATTGGAGATTTCACTTCTTTCATTCGATCCTGTATATTTAGACAAATAATTATTGTATTAAAAACTAAAAACAACATTAAGGTCGAAGTTAAAACTACAAAATATCCAAAAACCTTACCGAGCACAAAACTGACTCTAACATTATTTTAAAGGTATTCACTACTTCCAAACTCTCTCCCGATCCTTGACCAACACCCAGATGGTCATCGTGCAATAACGTACGGTCCATCATTATCTATTAAAACCATAAACAACCACATCATTCCCTATAATACTTTAATTAACACATTTTATTTTGTCAATTACGTTGCGGTTCCTAAATATTCATATATATATCATATTATTTCATAAATCATACAACACCATTTAAAAATAAATTTATTTTTAATTATAAAATGTTGTATTAAAACCATTTATCTTTAAAAAATTATTATTATTATCACTATTAATTTGAATATTTTTATAATAATGTTGGATATTTTTATCTACAAAATACGATAATTTTCATACGCTTACCTCGATTTGTCCAGGAGCTAAACTAGCTGTTCCATGAGGTTGACGAGTAAGCACGGTCATACGTAGATTCTCATCTTCAATGAAAGTGGCAGCAGGGAAAGGAAAGTAATTTGCGGCAAGTGGAATTTTAGAAAGTCTTTTACGCTTAATCATCTAAAAGATAAAGTTGCACAATTTTCATTTTATCATAAATTCAAAATTTGATTCAAGATTCCAAATTAAAAAAGTATATTAATTACTTGAAATCCATTAAGATCTGTAAATGAAGTATTTCCCGATTGTATAGCTGTGTGCAGTCTCATCATCAGTTCAAAATTTTGCTCATGCTGTATATTAACTTGATTTTTAACTTCTATAGAGTACCTTTCAAATCCTTTAAAATAAAAGTAAAAATATTTTAAAATGCTATAAATTCAAAAGTGATAGGCTAAAGTATTATTTTTTACCAGGATGGTTATAAAGGGTGACTCGATGTTTAACTTGATCTAACCACACTTCAACATAGCTTTCAAATCGGCCTTGAACTATTTTAATAAAAGGCTTCTGTATTGGTAACGGCTTGGCTTCTCCATCTGGCATAAACACATATAATCCGGAGTTTTTGCCGTAGCCTTCCTCTGTCCCATATCTAAAAGGAAAAAATGCAAAGTTAATTGAATAGAATGAAATATTACGAATGCTATTCTAGCATAAAATTCAGAATTAATATTTAAATTGTAAATTATTACTGGAACATTCTAATAACGAAGGGATGTCGAACTCCGTTGACAGTTGCGGCATGAGCAAATCCATTAGAATCAAAATGGACAGTCATGTAGTCATTAGAAATTTGCATTTCGCTTTCACGCAAATTATCATAATAAGTGATAGAGAATTTTTCTGTGCCGACAACTGGGGATCTTACGGCTGAAGGAGAATGCTTGAAGGAAAGTTTCGCCTTTGTTGCTATTCTATAAGATTTCAATGTTATCATTAATTTTGATATCGCCATTATTTAATTAACTTGTCATTCAATTCTCATTTATATTGTCATTTATTTAGTTCGATAATTATTTTGTTCTAATTAAGACTAAAATGATTTCTTACCTTGCACGCGGATATTTGTTGAAGTCAATATAGCGTACGATATAATTCATAACAGCAAAAGGAGGAATCTCAACTAGCACATTCATTTGCACAGTATTTTCAGAAATTTTAGTTTGAGAATCAAAAACAGGTAAGATTTCTGATTCCATTCTATTTCCTTGTAAATCAACACATTCAATTTCATTCTGAGGGGAAGTTGTATGGATATGGACAGTTATCAATTGGATTCTTGTTTGGGCAACGGGGTTAAACGCAGTTATTAGAGATTGGGGATTTGCTTCCGTCAAAACAATTTTGTTGTGCTTTGGTAAATCGTGAAAATGGCCTTTGGCGAATACTGGAGTGAAATCAAAACTGAATGCATTTGAAATGTCGTTTCTTCCATTTGTTAACGTTGCATTAAATTCCTCAAAATTAAAATTCGGGTTGTTTAAATGCGTAAGTACTTGGAAACTGTTTTGCATCACCAGATTACAGCTTTTCAAACCTTCGAAAAGTCTAACACACAAAAATGGACGTTTTTAATACTTTTAGTAATTTCAATGTAAGTTTTAATTAAAATAATCAATAGTTAATTAATTAATTAATCGTATTATTGTTAAAAATACTTACTTGCTAGCATAATCTTCCATGACACGGTCTTTCGACGTTCCCGTAATTCCATCATGATGTTGGAAAAGACTCAAAGTTCTTCGCGCGGACCTTAAATGTCCGGATAAATTCTTCATAAATGTATTTTCTAAATTGTGAGACCTTTTAGATATTTCTCCAGCCATCAACATAAATACAATTTGGGCTGATCTAAATAATTTTAGGAAAAATTGATTTATAACAAATATTAAGATAATAGCAACTTTACATTTTTACGAATAATTATAATATTTAAACTGCAATTAAGACACGACCTCAAATGGGAAATTAATTGTCTGTCCATTGCTTTATGGAAAGGTCTTGAAGTGTAATATCCACTCCAATAGCGGTCGTCTCTTTCAGCGTAAGTAAAGAAATCGCCAGTTAAAACTGACGGTGACGTTTGAGTTCTTTGAAATTCTGACCGAACGGCATTAAAATAGTCATCCAAAGTACCAAATTGCAACTGTAAGTATAATAATGCATTTCACCTCAAGAACAAAATTATTTAAATTTAATTAAAATATGTCTGATAAGATTTTTGTACCTGGGCATTGAGTTCCGGATGAGAATTAACGAATTCGAATATTTTGTTGTAGTTCACTGTCTGCGATGTCCATTCTCGTTGAGTTCCCCATGCAAAATCTCCTCCCAGAGGTACGAGGACATTATTCGTTTTAAAAAGTGACCCCTTCTTCTGGTATTGGTCTAAGAGGGTCAGAGATCGCTCTTCGATGTCCCGATCTTTTATATCCATGTAATAACCTTTGAAATCAAATTCAGTGCAGACTCTTTTGTTGGGGCCGCAAGTAGCTGGAGTTGTATAACTGTCGAAGGGCATCAACTGAGTTAATATGTCTGTAGTCCCTTGGCTGTCTAAATATTTACAATACAAAAATTAGTATTTCGTTTTTTCTACCCATAAGAAGTCCACCGAGCCTAATTTCGTCTCGCAAATCACTTTTCATAGAAAATGCTTGTCGAACAACTAATAATAGAATTTAAGAATTTATAATAATTTCATTGCGTAGTTAAATAAAGGAATGATAGATACACATTTGCGTTTTAATGACAAACCACATAAACAGAAGTAGAAGACATTGACCTACATATTTTAATTACATTAATTACCAAGATGTAAATCTTGTGAACTTGGCTATTTTTATGTGTTTAGCAAAGTGTATTTTCAACGTCGCCAGAAATTCCATTTTTGATGACAGTTAAGATATTAATTGCATGCATGTATCTATACATTCCACAAGAATGCAGTCTTAATGAGAGACATCAGAGTTTTAATAGCGGTAAAAGCTTACCCCAGTCTTGCCTCCAGGCAAATTCCAATTCGCGCATATTTCCTAGATACTTCTTGATGATATAATGTGTCCTTTGTATTAGCATGTTTGAGAATCCTGCCCGCTTGAGAATGTAGGCCATTGTCGGAGACACGCCAAATGGGTCGATAGACCATCCATTCCTAAACATTACAACAATTATAAACATAATATTAAAGGATAATATTTCAGAGATAATACTGTAAATTTATTTTCCTTATAAACTTTGTAAATTAATTTCCTGTCACAATTTGATTTTATATGAGTTCATATACCCAAAAAAGTGTTTTACCTAGGGCGATAATTGAGATGATGCTTCAGCCATTGGTTTCCTTCAAAAAGCTGTGTTAGTATAGAATAATAATGAGAATTAGCTTCGTCAGGCATTACCCAGCCTCCTGTTACAAACTCCAGTTGTCTGTTGTCCACAACTCTGAAATAAACAACAAGCAAACTAATTATGACCATTTCCAATCGAGAAAAATTCAATGTATAGTAGAAATAAACATTTAACGCTGTTTTGCATTATGGTTTTGATTATACTTACTTGATAACTTTTAAGCGGTCAATAATGCTGAGGTCATCCCACCATTTGCTAAAGAATGATATTTCTGCCCATATAAACTTATTTGTACTATTTTTCACTAAATTATCTAACATTGCGTTTAAAATCTTTCTCGTTGTTCTTTCGTAGTATTCTTCGAATGTGATTATCCACCCTGGAAAATTTTAAAATTCTTAGTTTTTATTTACATTCCTTCCAAATACTACAATTTAAAAAAAGGCCTACCTGGATCACAATGCGAATGAGGGAGCACAACCACGTTAAGTTTATCCTGACGGTTCCACTTTCGATAATCGACATTGATGTTCCAGTAGAGCTGCCATTCTCCTCTGTCCGCAGGGTTATTAAAGTCCAACTTATCGTATAGGTCCAAAATCTAAAAAGTTAAATAAAATATATAAATTGTTGGCTAAACCAATTTTCTTTTGGGAATTTATAAATACCTCACATCAATAAATAAGAAATTATAGACTTTGAGCAAATTGTAAAATATTAAACGACTAAATAAAACGTAACCCTGAATACTTTATACTGTAATGAGATTTATTTTAAAACGCCGACTAAAATCAGAAGCCATTTTTGTATATTGGCTTTCATAAATTGTGTAGAATTTAATTTTCAATTATAATTGAAGTAGACTACTTTGGATTGACCAAATCTTATAAGCGTTATTAATTAGTTTAATTTATACTTGATTACAATATACTTACATTAATATTAGAAAACGCCTTGTGTTCCAATCCGTAGGATGATGTACATGTAAAATCTTCACTGGATCTATCTGTGTAATTTTTTCTCAATTTCAAAGTAAAAACCCTTTCGTTTTTGAAATTTGCTGGTTGATCAGGAGTTGATTGAGATTCCGATTCCACTTTTACCATTAATGAATTAACACTGTATAGTTGAAAAACTAACAATAAAAATACAAAATTTAAATGCACAGGAAGAATCCTTTGTTTTTTCTTCTCCATTTTGGCGAAATTATTTAAAAACGAAATGACGACTTTGCTTTTCCCTGAATAAATCTTAGCACCTCTTAGAATTAAAATAGTACATTATTATAGTATTAATTTCACTATATTTTTTCAATATATTTCAGTTGAACAAACTGGCGGCAGAAGAATATTCTCTGATCCGTGACAAATGTATAGTCATCGTCTTTGCGAGCATTCCAAGAATTTATAGGTAGAAATCAGATTAGAAATAGAACGAATGTCTAGGGATGAAACAGGAGGTTCCATTCTTGATTGTGAACACACGAGGAAATTTTATCGGGAAATAAAGCGGCGTTGCCTTTGGCTATATTCACTAAAATGTGATAAATGAAAGATGCTTTTGTGCGATTAAGGAAAATGATGGGCTTTGTTTAGACGGACAGGGACTAGCAACGGAAATGCACAACAAGAATTACACAGACAGAGACCACTCACTTTTCTGAACCGTCTTCACGTAGATATTTGTTTATTATGCGGTACATAGCACAGAGCTGTATAATGTATAAGTATATCCCCTCTCTACTATAAATAACATGCAATGGATTAAAGATACCATTTAACAAGAGTTCAGTTAAGTAAGTTCACTCGATGAAGGAAGGCTTTGTTAGCCTTCGTTTATAAAAATAATACTGCATATACAAAGCTACCTATCTTAACTATACAATCAGATATAATTTATAAGGAGTAGCAGTACAGTGCAAAATTTTCCATTCCTAACTATGTAGAATGTTGTGTAAACTTGTGTAAGGATTTATTCAATGACCATAACGTAGTATCATACACGTGTACCGTGTAATCTAATGCAGTAATAGGCATTCATTCTGGTTAACGCAGTACGTATAGATTCAGTTATAACTGCTAATTTAAACATGTTTTTTTTAAATTTTTCATTTTCCCACAATTTTTTATTGTATTTTTTATTATAAAATTGCATTCTAAAACGATATAGAAAATTAAAAAATTAATTTGTTAGATAAGCAATAAAAATATTTTTATTGCTTGATTATTTAAACAATTGTTGCTTTTTAAATTCCAAATCTATTCAGACATTATTCTTGACCCCATTTTAAACCAAAATACCCACGTGCAATTGTGTAATTTAGTATTTTCATTAACTTAATATTGCGTAGTCAGTGCCGTAAGAATATTTATTATGGAGGGGCATGTATAAGTTTTAATACGCACACACATCGAATATTTAATAAATAATTTGCGTGTTTAAGGAACTGAATCTCTAAACACTCTTATTAAAGCTTTAATTTAATAACAAACACTGAACTGGTATATTGCAAAATAAAATGGTTTAAAGTGGTTCATGGTGGATTCTCTGAAGTGCTGAATGTGATATAGAAATACTTATTTACTTTCATCAGCTCAATTTCTTTTCATTACTATTTATACTACTTCAATAGGTACCTATATAAATACGCGTTTATAGTATGGTTGTAGTTTGCATATCTCTTCGTTTCATTTTTTACCGTGCCTATGTGTACATAACTGTATGAAGAGCAAAACAAATTATTTCAATAGTAGGTAATTCAATTCATTCATAGAATCGATATCATAATGCGTGAATGTATTTCTTATATAATAATATAATACATTGAACTGGCCATGGTACATCACACGCAGGATTTCAGTATGTGCAGTGATTATGTATCGTAGCACATTTAGTAAATTAAATTGCATTAAATTAAATGTTATTAAATTAAAATATGATTAAATATTTAAAGACAGTTTGTAGTAAACTGAAATATATTTAAATTTACATAATTAATTGTATAATGTATTAATAAGTAACTATAAAAGTTCAAAACTCAGAATCCCTTTATACGCCTAAAACAAACCCTTGTGTATTGCAGGTCAACGACTCTTTTCCCAACTCATGTATCTTTCTACTTACTTAAATTGTCAATTAACAATTGGCTATAGATAATCTCTAATCACATGTGGATATAGATATATTCGGACTGAGTTAATATTATTTTTATATTTACGAGCTGTAATTCCTAGATGTTTGAATACAAACATAATGAAATTCACAGCTATATTTAAATCTCAATTTCAAGAAAGAAGGATGAAGCAATAAAAATACATATTTTGTCAAAATTTGTACATATTATTCCCATTGTCTATTTGTTATCATTTATAAGAACATTAAATACTATTATGCTTCTTTATTCTTTCCAAAATATTAATACCCAGTAAGACGATTACTCAGAAAAAATCAATGTCAGTATGCAGTAGTAAATGTCGTCATTCATTACAGAGTGTAGTAATTTGACAGCGTATCTTTTTGGCCTGCTCCACTTTTCAGGTTCAGTAACTGACATAAAATGTTATCACATTATTTACGACGTAATGTAGCCAGAAATAACTGGAAAACCTACTCGTATTGAATATGTGTCCGTTGGATGGATGTATAAATAAAAAACGGTAAACCCTCAAGAAGACATCGCTATGCTTACCAAAAATGACGATTGAAAACATTTATGTATATTTTGACAATTTTACAATAAAGTAAATTTATTTTTACAGCTACTACTAACAAATTGTTCATTTGTTATTAAAAGTTAATTAAAAATTCAGCATTTTCATATGAATTATATGTATTGAGAAAATGACAGTACCGATGATCATAATATTATCATGTACGGTGTGGTAGATTTATTTTATCCAGGACCAATGACCATATATTCATCTAAATGCTACGAGTATTACGAGGTCATTGCTATTAGGCATGAGTAATTTTTACAGACAATGAAGTAAATAGTAGTATAGAAATAGAAGCGGTATTAGGTACGGGTAAAGTTGCTTCAAATTATTACATTTGTGCAGCGTTAGTATCTTCTGTAATATATTTATATACATATTATAAAAGATGCTAAGTAACAATGCGTTTATTTTGTTCATTTACAAATCTAATTTTACATTTTGACTTCCTAGTGTTGAAAAAGGTTAAGGTCATACATGATACAGAGATATAAATACATTTTTGAGCATGTAACTGTTGCACGACTCGTATTTATACTATCTATAGGTACATATAAGTACATATAAGTAATTAGTCAGGTGCATATTTCCATATAAAATACAAGTGCATAAGACAGAAAAGAAAGTTCGTTGTAAATGGTAGACAAAGAGACCTATATAAATGATAGAGATAAGCGGACAACTAACTCAGTTATAGATAGACACAAAATCAGATAACGTTTGTTCATGCACCAGAGCATCCATGACCTTACCTTACCCTTGCTGGCCTACTGTTCATTGTTTTCCTTTTCTCAACCTCTCTCTGTTGCTGCAGCCTATTTGCACAGCTATACATGAACACCAACAATAAATAAGATAATATAATTGCACGCCTAATACCTATAGAAAATCGAGATAACAATTTAAGAATGTGATATTTATAAATATTGCACTATTATCACATGACCTTTATATTATTGCGACATAAATACATTTATTTGCATATGCATACAAGCCACAAGCTTTCCCCACGAGTGCCCGTTTACCTATTACAGTGTGGTAACTTTGGTAACACCTAACACTAAATAACTCTTCTAACTAAAATAACTTCTAAACTTGACGTTCTTACGTGTAGGCATTCAATATTTTTATGTGTAGGAAGTTTATGCTCCTAAGAAACACTTTGGTGACGTCAGTCAGTTTTCTATACAGTAATATGTATTGGTTTAATATAAGACATACTGTGATGAAAGAAATAAAAAATTGTATTGTAGTGCACTACTATATCAGCTTTTAAAACATTTAAATTATTTTTGGGCGACTTTTCGTGTTCAATATTTACAGAACCCAACGAAAGGTTTGTCTTTAACAGTCCAAAATCTTATATTAGGACATCTAAAAAATTTTAATTAATAACAAAATTTTCTAAAATAAAAAAGTCCTACAGTTAATTAATGCAGGACTCAGCTCGAAGCAAGAATTTAAACAGCTTTTGTTATTGTAAATAAAACAAATGCCCGAACACAAATACAACTAAACTGTTAACAAGTATAAAATTTAAAATCAAATAGTACATCACCATCATATTATGTACAATCAGTTTAACCCTAGACTACATGACCTACGAAACGAACTGAACCGAAATGTCCCAATTGGGAATCCCATTAGTCCCATTTGGGATTGATTCCCGCGGCCTCAGTGCACAATGTTTCGAAATGACATGTCCCAAATGGGACATCTCATGTAATACACGAGAAGGCCAGTCACACTGGACTTGTGCTACTGGTCAAGTCCATGTTAATTCTGACCTAGATGTAAATGCTGACCCAAATATAAAACCTGACCCAAGTATAAAATCTGATCCAAATGTAAAACCTGAACCAAATATTAAACCTGACCAAAATATAAAACCTGACCCAAATATAAAACCTGACCCAAATATAAAACCTGACCCAAATATAAAACCTGACCCAAATATAAAACCTGACCCAAATATAAAACCTGACCCAAATATAAAACCTGACCCAAATATAAAACCTGACCCAAATATAAAACCTGACCCAAATATAAAACCTGATCCAAATATAAAACCTGGCCCAAATATAAAACCTGCCTCAAATGAAGGGCTGACCCAAATGTAAGGCTGACCAAAAAATTTAAAATCTGACCCAATTGTAAAGGCCGAATTAAATGTAAATAGTAACCCATATAAAAATGCTGACCCAAATATAAATGCTGACCCAAATGTAGGTCTGACCCAAATGTAGGTCTGACTCAAATGTAGGTCTGACCCAAATGTAGGTCTGACTCAAATGTAGGTCTGACCCAAATGTAGGTCTGACCCAAATATAAATGCTGACCCAAATATAAATGCTGACCCAAATATAAATGCTGACCCAAATATAAATGCTGACCCAAATATAAATGCTGACCCAAATATAAATGCTGACCCAAATATAAATGCTGACCCAAATATAAATGCTGACCCAAATATAAATGCTGACCCAAATATAAATGCTGACCCAAATATAAATGCTGACCCAAATATAAATGCTGACCCAAATATAAATGCTGACCCAAATATAAATGCTGACCCAAATATAAATGCTGACCCAAATATAAATGCTGACCCAAATATAAATGCTGACCCAAATATAAATGCTGACCCAAATATAAATGCTGACCCAAATATAAATGCTGACCCAAATATAAATGCTGACCCAAATATAAATGCTGACCCAAATATAAATGCTGACCCAAATATAAATGCTGACCCAAATATAAATGCTGACCCAAATATAAATGCTGACCCAAATATAAATGCTGACCCAAATATAAATGCTGACCCAAATATAAATGCTGACCCAAATATAAATGCTGACCCAAATATAAATGCTGACCCAAATATAAATGCTGACCCAAATATAAATGCTGACCCAAATATAAATGCTGACCCAAATATAAATGCTGACCCAAAAGTAGGTTTGACCCAAATATAAATGCTGACCCAAATCTATTCTTTACCCAAATATAAATGCTGACCCAAATGTAGGTCTGACCCAAATGTAATTTACCATATTTCCATCCCGGTTATATCTGCATTTCAAGTATTACATGACTTGTCCCAAATGGGATTTGTCCGATTACGAAATAGTGTACAATCCCATTTGGGACATGTCATGTATTAACATAGTAATTAGGTCCCATTTTCATTTCTTAACTTTTTCTAAATTTTTATTATAGTCCGAATTACTTAAATTTAAAAATATAAGCAAAGAAACGCATTTGTGACAATTACAAAAATCCACGAGGTTATACGGTATACCTGCTCAAAGCTAGGGCACAGCAAAGTCAGAAAAATCCCATTTATGACATGTCATGTAGTCTAGGGTTAAATACAAAGATCAAAGGTAATATAATGCAATGAACAAAAATTAAATTTCTTCTTAAGCCAATCAGAAAAATATTTTAAAATTTTTCATAACCCAACTGACAGAATTTATTTGATACAGGAAAATAAAAAACCCGAGGTGTTCAAAAAGTACTTTTTTATGTCCAAGTTAGGGATGTAAACTAACATCATTGGTCAAAAAAATTAATTTTTCTGTACTTCAGGGGCTATGTTAACAAACGCCTCCAAATTGGAATATGAAATGGCTCCAAAACTACTGAACCGATGTGGATGAAATTTGGAACATACATCGACCATTACTATATCTCAGGGTATTTTTTGAATTTTTGAAAAATTCGCATTTCTTATTTTTGCGGTTTTTCATACAAGGGATTTTTTAATGAAAATTCTAATGGATTAAAATTAAAGGCTTTTATAAATAATGGTTAATGGACTGAAACTGTGTTTTGAAATTGTTGACCTCTTCGAGGTGCCAAAGGTCAAAACTTAATTTTTGTCAGAAAATAGCCATGTTAGGTATTGTTTGAAAGCTAACCTTAAGATGAATGTCAATAAAAATAATATTTTTTGATACGACGTCAGTAAGAAAAGGTCAGGGGCCATTATTGTAAAAACCACGTTGTATGTACTACTATACATAAGTGATGAATCAATTTCATATCAATGTAAATTTCTTTGTGAAAAGTATTTATGATTTCATGTAAAATGGATGGGCTCGTAATTTTTGCAACATTTTTCCATTCACGTTAGTTAGATTGAATTCAGACGTTTAAAGAAACCACAAATACATTTTATTTAAACACAAATAAATAACATAATAAATAAAATACAAAATTGTTGGTTTAATAGATAACATTTTCAAAAATACAATTGCAGACGCAAACAATCAGAATTTAGTTTTACGAGAGAAGGCCAAAGTCTTCTATATAATAATATTGAACGTCAATTAGCACGTTGTGTTGAAAAAAATTATGGTATATACAATTACTATAATTTAACGACACTTCATTGTGAGAAAGGTAAAATTTGTAATTATAAATTGTGCAACGAAGGAATGTTAATAACAATTAGCGTTTTTTATGAATTTAAGAACCACATGTTTACTGTGGGGACGTTTGGCAGAATACTTGGATGACGTATAATGATTATTACAGTTATGGGTTAGTTAGGAGCAATCTGTTTTATCGGATGTCTGACAAACATTATCAACTTGATTGTTCTAACAAGGAAAAATATGATCAACCCCATAAATATAGTTTTAGCCGTACTGGCTTTAAGCGATTTTCTCTTTCTGTTTCACGGACTGATTGGCAGCAGCCTTGTCATCTATAGGAAGCACTTTGGAGATGGACGAACATTGAATCAGTTATGGATTGAGACATTAGTACATTACATTACATGATTTTTTATTTGGTAAAGCAAATTAATGGCATTAAAAAATAAGTGCTTAATAATTATTAATTCAGATACATAAAATTTAGTCAAAGCATATATATTAATAATTCCATTTCTGTCATAGTATATAAAAGACTTTTAGAGATTTTTGTACCGCGTTGACAATATCTTATTTGTTTATTCCACATCATGTCAACGTACCTGACAACATTAGTGGCGGCTTGGAAATATATCGGAATTACATTTCCTCTAAAAAGCAAAAACATTTTGACCAAAAGAAATGCGAAATGGGCAACATCTCTTGTACTGGTCGGAGTTGTTTCTTATCAGTTAATCTTCTTTATTGTTATGAAAATTGATACCTCATATGTCGAATAAAAGGAAGTAGAAACGACGAAATCATTGTCAGATGAAGAACCGTATCCTGATTTGCTGAATATATATGTGCATGACGACTACACTGACTATTCTAAATTGATACTATTGCTTTCCGCGTAAGTAATTAATAATATTATTACGGCAACGAACCTGAATTTGGAAAGTCATACTGATACTGACATTCAACTCTTAGTTTAAGATATCAAAATTAATTTATGCTGCTTACAGATTGATCCATAAATGGATACCTTGTGTCATATTAACCATTTCTACAGCCGGACTTGTGTGAAACAGGAAATTATGGTATAAATTGCAAATTAGAGAAAAACTGAAAAATTTGAAAAATACTGGAAATTTGGGTGAAAATGAAATTGTAAGGAAAAACTATAAAATTGGAAAAAACTAAGAATTTTAAGTGAAATAGAAATTTTGGGAAAACTGGAAATTTAGGGATAAAATGGAAATTTGGGAAGAAACTGGAAAATTTGAGTGAAAATAAGAAATTTGGGCAAAACTAGAAAATTGGGAAGAAACTGGATAATTGTAGTAAAATTAGAAATTTGGGAAAAACTGAAAATTTGGGAAAAATTGGAAATTATGGTATAAAATGGAAATTTGGAGAAAACTGGAAATCTCGGTATAAAATAAAAAATTAAGGATAACTGGAAATTTTGGTATAAAATGGAAATTTGGGGAAAACTGGAAATTTTGGTATAAAATGTAAATTTGAGAAAACCTGGGAATTTTGGTATAAAATGAAAATTTGGGGTAAACTGGAAAATTTGAGTGAAAATGGAAATTTGGGGAAAACTGGATATTTTGGTATAATATGGAAATTTGGGGGAAGTTGGAATTTTTTAGTATGCAGGTTGTGCAGGATTTTTTTTAAAAATCATGTTGCACTGGAAATTTGGATTAGCCCCGCCCCCAAGCCACGCCCCCTTCGGAGGCTTGGCTTGGAGTCGGAGCTAAAGTGGGAAATTAGAAGGTGGGAGAAGCTTGTTACTGTGGAAATTTAAATTTTTCGATGACTGAATTTGGCTATTCTTGCACTAGCTATGTCTGCAGGTATATCCCGAGCTACCATCCCACAAAAGTCTACAGCTTCCAGTACAACAAGGCTTATAATACCAACTTACAGGGGTATAACAATATCCATTGAGTGGGACGCAGCTACCCTGAAATTTTATTTAGGTAATATATTATTGCAATAACCTATCTGATTAATGACAGTTATCAACAGGGTTACCAGGTATACTTAAATGGCAAGTATAATACTTAAATTGGGCCCTATACTTAAAATACTTGGAAGTATTTTAAAATACTTAAATTATACTTAAATATACTTAAATCAGCTGAACCCGAAAACAGTGAAATGACTTGAAGTCCTTTAATATAGAACACATTTTGTTATCGTAGATACGTTGACTAATTGAAATTTTCTCGCGCTTTGCGCGAATTTAAGTATTTTTTTCTTTAAATCCAGTTTAATAGTCAAAATTGTCTTCCAATTGCGAAGGAATTTTATTAACTTATCGGTGGGGTATAAATAACAAACCTCTCGCGGCTTTCTTCCTCAACTATGTCACTAAACCGTTAAAGCTAAATTATTCAAAATTTGTTAAGTCTTTATTGATCAGTTTTGAAATTGAATTTCAAAAATTTTCTCGCGCTTCGCGCGAATCGGTATTTCCTCTTGATTTTCTCCTTCACATATCAAGTAATATGCAAAAATATTATTTAAATTTACTTATTTTTGCTTGTATGTTATCAAAAAACCGTAACTTAGCTGCGCTCATATGATAGCGCCAAATACGGTTGTATGATTTTTGGAAGCATTTACCAAGACGCGCCCGAAGGGCGCGGGTTGGTAAGTGGCTATTGTTGGCCAGGATACTTAAATTCGTTGAAGAAAATCTGGTAACCCTGGTTATCAAAATAAAATACGTACCCTAGCACCTGAACGACGATTGGGACGCCATGCATTGTGCCATTCTTCAAAGCTATCGTCGTATCTTTTTTGTCTTCTGGCGATCACGTTACCAATTCGGTCCTCTAAATTTTGGAAATGTAGTGAATTTATAACATAAAATCATACTTAATTTAGATGTTTACTTTTAGTCAAAACTTAACATTACCAGCTCCTATGCTTTGAATTAGGATCAGAAGAAAGAAGAAACACAAGTTCAAAATAGCAGCCAGTTTTTGCAATTCCATTTCAGTAAGTACTCTCTCAAATTCTTAAGCTTGAAATATAAACTTGTAATGGTAATGAAAATATGTAAAACTTCTCTATTTATGTAGAAATTTAAACTTTTTTTCTCAATAAAATTGACAAATAATAAGGCGTTTCAAAGCACGAAAAATGAGTAACTTTTTCCGCTCATGTTTCTCTTTTGCTCAATTCACTCATAAAATATTTGCATTGCGCATGCGAAAATACTCAATTGCGGGCTCACTTATTACTTACAAAAAAGGAACGAAAATCATCCTTATTTCACTCGCTCTTGTACTCATTCTCACTCCGCCCATTTCCCCATGTAATTTCCATCATTTGAAAATTTGCGCGAAGCTGATTACCTCGTTTTAGTGATACTTTTGGCGAAAAAATTAGAAAATAAGTGGTACATTCAACCAACGAGCAATAAAATTGACTTTTTACTTAATTGGTTTGAGTAGAAGAAGTACTCATTTTTTTTGCTTTGAAACCTACTAATATTAACTAATAGTAATTAAGTTTTTAAGACAATGACAAGGTTCTATGTACATTGGTCCTAGTAAACTGGTCTTTTAGGTATAAGAAAATTGGTCTAAGTCATTTACCAACTGGTTCTCTCACGTAAGTGAACTGGCCTTGCTGAAAACCAACTGGTCCTACGACCAAAAGTAAACGGGTTCTAGTCAAAACTGGTCCTCCCGCCTAAGTAAACCGGTCTTGCTGCTAAATACCAACTGGTCGTACTGCCAAACGTAAACTGGTTTTAGCAAGACCAGTTTACGTTTGTACCTAAAGACCAGTTTACTAGGACCAATTTACGTGACACCAAATGACAAATTCCTCCAAATGCAATTAAGCAAATTCAATTGTTCGTTTAAAAAATTGCTACAAGTTAATTGTTAATAAAATGCATGTATGTGTTTTTCAGCGATTTCTATTAGCTTTATTATTTCATAATATTTTGAACTTACAATAGGGACTTTATGTGTGTTGGAAGAACTAAGCCTTGAAATATATAGTTAAAATAATAAAGAAAGCAGCTAATTGCAACTTCACAACCATTATAATTGCATACTGGATTCATATAATTAGATAATGAAGAAATAATTTAATGGTATTTGCTTATAGTAGACATCATTTTTAGACACTATTAAGATACATTTATGATTATGCAATCCACGTATATCAATTCAATCGGAAGATTCAAATTTTGTAACAAAATGCACAATTACCTGTTTTAGAAATCATGTATATAAATGAAATAATATTGTTTCCCTGTGTTAACCTCTCATATCACTTTCCAGGTTTCATTTATTCGACTCACTTTACTGTTCGCTAATATAAAAGTGATGTTACATATCTATGTAAAATGCAGAATCATCATTTTCGTTGCAAACAGACTCAATATCCAAAACTTCCCATTTGGCACATCCTTGAATATTAGTCGTCAATTTCACTCCTGTGGTATCCAAATTGCATGGCATGGTCACTGAAATGTCAAAGCCTACTTTTTTGTTAGCAGGAACGTCGCATATATTGCTGAATACTTTTTCTTTAACGCGACGAGAAGTAATTCTACATGTGGGTTCAACTATTATGTTCTCGATCACATCTTCAGGCCCAGTTAGCGTTGTTTCAATAACAGCCGTCTCATGAAATCTCCTGTAGCCCTCTTTCATCACTTGAATGATGTTGGCGGAATTCTTTTCTAAAGGTATCACAATTGGTATTGGGGCATCTAATTGATTTGCCAGGTCTTGATATCGCTGTCGGATATATTTAGTCGCGTCCCTTTTTCTTGCTGAATTTGAAATGGCGAAAATGATTTTGATGGCATTTTCTTTCAGTACACTTTTGATATCTTCTACAGTTGGATATCCTGACTGCCAGACATAGTAGGATCCCGTGAACTTTCCATTTGCATCGAGATAACAATTGCTACCGTTGAAAATTTTCCTAACAGAATTCGGATGCTGGAAAATTATAAAAATGCTGATAATGCTAGAATTATATTTCTTAAATTGTTTAAAGTGTAATAAAAGTTACCTACATCCCCCACTACAGATTTTACTTGATTGTAATCCTCATCAGTAGTCAGTAACAGCAATCGTGTCGAATCATTTCTCCACTTTACTTCTGATATGCATTTTGCTGCTTGGTGGATACCAGTCAAAGGATCCTCAGGATCATCGTCACCTATTGTATGATTAAATATCCACCCGATTAAAATCTGCTACACTTTCACTTTCTACACTATTCTTAAAAAGTGGCAGCGTTTTAGCTCTCCGTAAACAAAATTCAGTAAGCGCTCTAAAGACCCTCCTCTACAATTCGTTTAGTTTAGCGAGTTTTAATATAAAGCTATTGCCATCGTCTTAGAATGCAAATAAAATCTCACCTCCATACAGGTATTTGACACCACTCACAATTTTACCAAACTTTGAGGCGTCCGTTGTCAGTGGCATTATGTTATGGAAACCGTAACTAAGAAAGTTTAAAATAAATTACTATGTCGTACTTTTAAAATAGGTAGTCCATAATATAATTTAATGATTTGTGGCAACCTGTTAATATTGTAAGGATATTTGTCACCAAATAACCCAAATCCAATCTGAGCATCTTTCGATAATGATTTAACATCTGCAGTAAACCGTGGAGCCAGCTTCGCTAAATGGGCACGATGTGAGTTAAATGTTTCAGTGGCATCTTGCATGTAGTACAGATCCAGTTGCATTTTACCAATGTCATGCTCCACAGGAAATATCTTAGTTCTTATAATGACTGGAGGCTCAGTTGTAGATGGAGATTTGGTTGGAGCAGAGGTTTTGGGACTTGATACATCAGGAGGCTTGGTTTTGTGTAGAACTTCAGTTGTGATTAAAGGTTGAGTTTCGAGTGAAGGTTTAGTAGGGACAAAAGGTTTAGGAGACGGTAGCGACGAAGGTTTATTTCGATCAGGAGGAGGGCGTTCAGCTATACAAAATCATGGTATTTAATTAGAAAGCAAAATAATTAGTTAGCAAAATTTTCCAAGATCTCAATATTATTGGTTCGTAACAGGGCTTAGTATTAATGATCTGTTGTGAGTCAAGTAAATAACCTTTTCGCTACTGTCAGATGGGTGTGATATAATAAATATCCTATAACCGTTTTTGTTTGGTGTAGTAAATCTGTTTCTATCCTTAAGAGGTTTTAAGCAACATACTAATAGACATGATGTTCAGAAATATAAATTAGTTTTCATTGAGGAAAATGATATTTTCAATTTTTGTGGCAATGCTTCAAACATATATTAAATTGTAGCAAGTTCAAAGATAAATTGTTTGAAAATCAATAAACAATCCAAAAGTGTTCCTACGGTTTTAGAAAATTATAGCCACAAATGGTTTTAAGATTTGAAAAAAATTCTCTTACAAAATTACTACATGAAATTCAAAATGTTTTGTCAAAATTTTGAAACTAGTATTAACTGCTATCCTTTAACCTAATCAACACATCGAAACTTTCAATTTTCAAAGCCCAAATGGTATTGGTTATTCCCTGGCATGACAATTAGATTTTAACTCATGTTGTAATATAATGACGTTAAAAATAAATTCACGCAAAGTGACATGACTGACATGGGCCGTATTTGTGTTGCTGGTGTGCTTACAACACAACTGCAAGATGATCCACAGTTGAAAGGATGGTCTATCCAGTTATGCTCAATAAGGTAGTGACGACTACTCTTAATGAGTGTTACAAGGTTCAAGTGTGATTACCGGATATGCGAAGAAAGGTGGGATACGAATAATTACTGAGATGAATTGTATTGTGATTGAATGTGACCGAAATACTTAGAAATGTGAAATGTCAGTGGGAGAACAACGCAAGTGGAGTTGGTAGCAAACACGGAAGGAAAGTTTATTTAGTAAGTAAATTGTGAGACCAATTAAGTGTAATGTGAATCAATGATAAATATACTTTGGAATAAGAGAATGATACTGAGAATGATACTAGAATGATACAAGTCAATAGATGTATGTTCAGGTTCCAGTCCAGAGAGCAACTGACTGTTGGTGGACGTGGTTCCTTAGATTATACGTTGTCCTAGGTGTGGTGGTGCGGTGGGGTAAGAGGGTGACTGAGAAGGGGTCGAAGTACACTCTTACAACCTCCCTCGCTCTGAACGTTGGGTACGCTGCTGGTCTTCTGCTTAAGATGGTCCATAACTTTTGCGAATGCCTTGTCTATCCGTGCATTTTGCTGTCTGTTGTTCCTCTTTTTGTTCTGCTTGTCTCGAACATTTCCAAACTGTCTGCGGTACTGTCTTATTGCTTGGTTGTTCCTTGGGTTGGTACAGGATTTAGCGTAGTGGCCTACTTCTTGGCACCTTCTGCACTTCTTGTCCTTGAAAGGGTTGTCAGCAAACTCGTTCGATTCGACATCAAGCTCAAGTACGTCGTCGTCTGAATGGTCTTCATCAAATAATTTCGGAACGGGAGAAATTGGAGTTGCTGCTCTGCTCCGTTGGTACTGGTAAGAAGTTCATAGTACTCGGTCGTCATTTCTTCTTCTTCAGGATTCAGAATTTGGATGATCTGATGGAGATGAGGAATGATAGCTGTGTAGTACTTATAATTGGTTGGAGATGTTAATTCCCTCAGGTCAGGCTTCTTTTTGGCAATTCTGGAGAGCTCGTAAGTCGAAATGATAGTAGTCTCCGCTTCGTCTAATAATTTTGCCGTGTTTCTCCTCCAGTAAAACAGTTCAGTGAATAAAGATTGGTCATCAGCTGTTAGAGTCTTATAGTAAGTAGAATCAAGATGAGATTTACGTACTGGAAATGAATAGCATACTCTAGTTAAGGAAATAGATTTATCGATAGGAATGAATGTATCAAAACCCGGTACGATGTTCTTATAATCTGCAATTATCCTCGGAAGTAGTTTGTCCCAAATTTTCAGAATTAAGCCGCTATCTTGCACAGCATATTCCATTTGTCTGGGATGGAGTGGTCTTATCGTCCAGTCCGAAAGTTGTGGAAGTTTGTCTGGAATTGGATGATTTGGAAACGCCCATTGATACAGTTTCTGAAATCCAATCAGTTGAGTATGACCTGTAAAGTGTTGGTAAACGAATTGCAAGTCAATAAGTCCAACGATAAATATATCGAAGTCCCGTTGTAAGTGGCGAATGTCGTTTCCGGCTCCGTGTGCGATTTTGATAATATGAGGATTCTCAAGAAGAGTCTTCAAATCAGTCTTAATAAATTCTTGCATGCCAATAGGAAATGGATCGATGACGTAAGTTTTACCCGGCGTGGATATCTGTATAGTAGAAATCATACCCAAGTAGGAGTGGTCTTGATGCTCTTCAACGTCAATCGCAAAGTTGTTAAGTGTTTGGAGGTGTGTCATCATTATTTTGGCTCGCTTTGTGGTGTCGACAAATTCTGCCTCTTGTGTAGCTTCATCCTGTAAGATCATGATGTCCACTGTAGGTTCCCATAGAATAATTTTTGTATTGTTGGGATTGGTGGAGTAATGATAAGCTGCCTCGTGATTTAGCATAATCCGATGTTGTAAAAAGTCAGGGTTGGTTGATTGAGGTTTGACCTTTGAGACGCCAAAGTACTTGTCCGCGGCTCTCTTCTTGTCCCAGTATGAAGTCTTGTCGTTGGTAGAAACATTTACATCAGTCTCTTCATTGTCACCATGTCGTCTCGCGGGTGTCTCTGTCCGGTTGTCGGAGTGGCGGGTAAGAGTACGTGTATCGCTGTACCAAGCTTTCTCGACTCGGTAGCACGCTTTACTACGCTGTTGTCCTCGAAACTGACGAGTGTCTACTTGACGATACATCTGTAATTATCATAGAATGTAATGGTAGATAATATCTTATTTAAAGTGTATTGTGCTTGCTTTGTGCTTATCTTATCTATTTTGAATTATCATTTAAAGATTTAAGTATTTTAATTTTTGTGGCCATCTGCAGGAAAAGATAGGATAAAAATTTTGTGGCCATCTGCAGGGAAATATTATATGTTAATTTTTATGGCCATCTGCAGGAAAAGATAGGATAAACATTTTGTGGCCATCTAGAAAGAAATATACAAATTTTAATTTTGTGGCCATCTGCAGTAAAAGATAGGATATACGTTTTGTGGCCATCTGCATGAAAATATACAAATTTAAATTTTGTGGCCATCTGCAGTAAAAGATAGGACTGAAACAAAATTATATAATAAAGAATTAGAATTACTGTGTATGTATAGAATTTAGCTGTAAAGTAAAATTTTATCAGTTAAACTTTGTGTTGCTATATATATATAGAACTTATAACTATAACTTATATTAACTTATATTACTACTTCTTAAAGAAACGAGTGTATTGACCAGGGATACGAGGTTTTCGCCTAGGTCTGTCATTATATTGGAGGTTAGGATTTTTCCGGTTGGACGTTTTGGGAAGCAAGGGATTTCCGGAAAATTTAGGTTTGGAGTTTTTACTATAGGGACGTCTATGGTATGGCTTAATATCAGAAACATGTCTTTTACCAATATTACACTTATTACGCTCATCATATAAATCGTAAGTTACTGGAGTTAGCTGTGCCTTAATCTTATATGGCCCTATCCATGTCGGTGCTAGCTTAGCTGAAAAATTAGAAGCTGCATCTGATAATACATGGTTTCGAACTAAAACTTCCTGGTCTATTAGATATATAACATTCCTATGGTGTTTATCGTAATAATGCTTATATGATATCTGTGCTTCTGTAATATTGTCTCTAACATAATTTATAATATCTACTAAGTGATTAGGAAGCTGGCTTATCTGCTCCCTCGCTCTATCGAAGTCTATATCTTCAGAATCCATTAAGGTTCTATCAAACGGTAGTGCAATTTCTCTACCTAAGTTAAGTAAAGCTGGACTAACTTTCGTACTGTCATGAATAGCTGACCGAAGTGCTAAACCAAAAAATTGCAAATACTCATCCCATGATGATTGCTGTCCGTCTATGAAACTTTTAATCATTGCTTTTAAAGTTTTATTTACCCTTTCTACTTGATTAGGTTGAGGATGATATACGCTAGTGAATCTATGTTCAATATTCCATTCCTTGCATAATTCC
Organism: Tomocerus qinae; assembly: GCA_020055645.1. Classification (NCBI taxonomy): domain Eukaryota; kingdom Metazoa; phylum Arthropoda; class Collembola; order Entomobryomorpha; family Tomoceridae; genus Tomocerus; species Tomocerus qinae. The sequence continues at coordinate 43,649,175 of CM034546.1, read as the reverse complement.
TTCAACTTTTTAGAAATAAATTGAGAACCATTATCTGATACCAAAATTTTGGGAGAACCGAAGTGGCAAAAGATCCATTCTAACCAATACTTCACTTGGCCTGCTGTAGCTGTCCGCATCGGTATGACTTCTACCCATTTAGATAACTGATCCTGTACAACTAAAAGATATTTATTATTTCTGCCCGACTTACTCGTTGGCAGTGGTCCCATGAAATCTACATATAATGTATGAAAAATATATGGAGCTATATCATTAAAACCCATAAGACCTGCTTTTAGTTGAGTCTCACTCTTGATTTTCTGACATGTATCACAAGATCTGATATATGCCTTTACGTCTTTTTCTAACGTTGACCAATATACTCTTGACTTCAACATCTGCAACGTTTTCTTCATTCCTCTATGTCCAGCTTCCGGTGTGTCGTGAAACATATACATTACTTGATGTCTCAGGCTATTTGGAATAACTGGAATTAATTTATTCTTACATTGCATTTTGACTTTTTCTTTGATACTGGCATTGCTGTCGTAGTACTCCGAAGCATGTCCTGTATCCTTTTCTTCTTTCTTGGTACCTTTGCATGCCTCTGCATACGTAATTGGAACCATTTCATCTTCTTCACGAGTCAACTCCTGCTTTCTCACAGTGTTGCTCCTCTTAATTTCTTCTTTAGGTAACATCAAACTTATTCTTTTGTATAACATACCTTTTTGATAGCAATATTCTGAGTTTTCCGTGGCCTTTGGTCTTCTCATAATTGCTCTCAAAATCTTCTGACACTCTTCGTCGTTGCGCTGCTCCTGTTTAATCTTAGTGCCCGAGGGTCCTCTGAACATTAATCCGAAACAAGGAATAAACATAACTTCTGGATCGTCCATGAAGTCAGACTCTTTACCCGTTGGTGGAACTGGAGCTCTTGATAACGCGTCCGCTATCTCGTTCTCTGTTTCTGGTACATGTTTAATCTTGTCAAGGTAGGGTTGTAAGCGCATTGCCCATCTTCCAAGTTTGGAATCGTTGTCCTTATTCTCGTGCAGGTGCGTAAGTGCCTTGTTATCTGTAATGATGTGAAAATCTTCTCCCCAAATATAGTCGTAAAATTTTTCTGTTGCCCACATAATTGCTAATAGTTCTCGTTCACACGCATGTAAATTTCTTTCAGATTGCTTTAATGATTTACTAGCATAGTGAATGATCTTACGTTTACCGTCAATTATCTGCATTAGTACTGCTCCGAGTCCAATTTTTGAAGCATCGCAGTGTATAATAATAGGGAAGTCGTAGTCGATACTGCTCAGAAGTGCTTGCTCACACATGAGATTCTTCAAGTGCTGAAATGCCGTTTCTTGAGTCTTTCCCCAATACCATGTTGTAGTTTTTCTTAATAATGAGTTGAGTGGTTCTGCTATATCTGCATAATGAGGAATAAAAGCTTGGCAGTAACCTACTTTACCGAGAAATCTTCTTAGGTCGGATACGTTTCTAGGCCGTGGGAAGTCTTTGATTGCCCTGATCTTCTCAGGATCTATACTTATGCCGTTGGAACTTACGACGTGGCCCAGGAATACGATTGAAGTTCTCGCGAATTCACTCTTCTCTCTGTTGATAGATATGTTTGCCTCCTTGAGTCTCTGTAATACGATGTTCACATGTTTGATGTGTTCCTCTAAGGTTTGAGAAAAAATTATGGTGTCATCTACAAAAACGAATACAAAATTTCCAATTAAGCCTTCGAGTACTTTATTCATTAATTCTACGAAAGTTTTTGGTGCATTCTTCAATCCAAAAGGCATGACTAAAAATTCGTAGTGCTGTCCGTCTACAGTAAAGGCTGTCTTTTCTACACTTCGCTCGTCCATTGGAGTTTGCCAAAATCCGGATTCGCAATCGATTTTCGAGTACCATCTAGCTGTAGGAAGTACTTTAAGTATATGCTGGCCGTTGTGCATCGGTGTCCTATTGTCTCTAGTTTTCTTATTTAATTTCTTGTAGCTAATGGCCATACGTAGTTTTCCATTACGCTTACTTGCCATTACTACATTTGCATTATAGGGAGATTGTGATGGTCGAATTAAGCCTCTTTTCAATAAGTCTTTAGTTTGCTTACGTATTTCTTCAGCCATCTTTCTGCCAGGTTGTCTATACGGAGTGTATACTGGTTCGTCAGGTGCATCGATGAAGTGTTTGACGAGTGTAGTTTTTCCTAAGATTCTGTGATGTCCTGATATGGTTGGGTATTTGTCTAGTAAATCTTCGAACATCTTTTGGATATCTTGATCTGTTTTTACTTTAATTTCTTCGCATTTAAGTGGGAATAAATATTTACCAGTTTTGTTGCCAATGATTGCATATTGTCGCTTGTCTTTGTCGTCATCAAACCAGAATGCGTTTCCCTTCAGGTGGAAGATCATGTCGGTGGTACTAATGATGTCTTTTCCTATAAGAACTGGAACTGGTAATTTTTCTAGAACGTAAAAATCATGGATTAATTTCTTATGGCCAATTAAAATTTCTAACTTGATCTTGCCAATTGGTTTTACGATGGAATTATTTGCGCATGTAAGTGGAATAGGTCTGCATGGTTCAATACGCTTTGCTAATTTTGCTGCAAAAGATTTTCTAACTACTGAGTAATCTGATCCTGCATCTAAATATGAAGGTGAAATAGTTGCGGATTCATTAAAAAATATTGATATACTTGATGATAATTTGTTATTTTTAGAATTGGACTTTTTAAGGGGAAGGCAGAAGTCAGGAAAGTTGTCTTCCCCTATTGCTCGTTTAAATTTTCTTCGGATTGTTGAGTTTCTTCGGTTTGTTCGTCAACCCATTCTTCTTGGTGTTGTAGTAGCATGACTCTATTGTCTGTACATTGGTAGGATCTGTGTCTAGGATCTCCGCATTTGTAGCATCCATTGTTTGCTTGCTGAGGTCGTCCTCGCCGTCCTCTTGAGCTTTGTCCTCTTTGACCTCTAGGATTTTCAACTCGTCTTTGGTTTGGCTGTCTGTCCTGTTGGTTAGTCTGCTGGTTCTGATCAAAGGAATTTGCTTGCTGAGGTTGTCCTTGCTGTTCATTTGCATTATCAGTTAATGGACCTTGGGGATTATCGTAACTTCTATAGAAACTTCTACCTCTATAGTTACCTCTACCTCTATAGTTCCCTCTACCTCTACGTTGATTATAATTGTTATATGAATTGTTACCGTCCGGATGCCTTACTTGCACGCCAGGCATCGCCGCCACGGTAGTTTGAATGCCTTGATTAGCATCTTGAGCTCTCAAATCCTCAACGACCATCTTTGCCCTTGAAAGAAGATTGTCCACGGTGTAGTACGTAAGTTCTCCAATGGCAATTTTAATTCTCGGAAGCATCGCATTTCTGCATCGTCTAACGCTTTCTGCCTCAGGCTCATCAGGAAATACTTGCCTTGCCAGTCTGACCATCTCCCAGACAAACTTTTCTACATTTTCCTTCTCGCCTTGAACTTTGGTAATTAGGTTTTGAGTACGCTTATTTCTTTCTAGCCATGTATCGAATTTATTGATAAAAGCTTCTCTAAAATCTTCCCATACCCAATGTGGTTGAACAACGTAGTCGTACCAGGCCTTTGTCTCCTTAGTGATAACGGTTGACATCATGTAAATCCAGCTGTCCCGAGTATAATGTTGACTTCTGAAATAAGCTTCGACATCGACTAAGTTATTAGCTGCCGTCTGTGTATAAGGATTATACTTTGGAATTGGAATATTAGAATTAGCTATTGGAAATGGTAATTGCCTTGGTGCCTGTTGGTTCATAACCGGTTATTGAACTGCTTGTTCATACCTTGGTTGGTGTCTAAGTAAATCAATAAGCTGGGCTATCTGTGCTTGTTGCTGTTGAATTATGTTAAGTGTTAGATTAGGATATTCTTGCCTGTTATGTCTTTCATTATCTGGTCTTAACCTCTCTCTCTGATTGGCTGCTGCTCGTGGCGCCTGTCTAGGACTTACTTCGTTTCGATTTTCCGCTTGCTCATTGTTCATCAATGGCGGAATTCGAGGAATTTCTTCGTCTCTAGCTGCCCCAATCACTTCGTTTATTACATTCTGTACATGGTTTCCTTGCTCCTCCATCTCGAAGAACAACGGAAAGAGTTGGCCCTCTCTGGATACTGGATCTGACTGTCGTCGATTACCCCCACCTCTTCTTCTTCGATTCTGCTCGATCAACCTTTGTTGATTTTCGATGTGGTCAGGGTTGTTTCTACGATGATATCTCTCCTCTCTACTTGACATTAATTAAGTTATATCTCAATAACCCAATTCGGACGGAAGTCTGTTATCTATATGAATGACTGAAAAATTAATTAGTGACTTTTGTAATTCTCTATTCAATGAAATTCTGATGTTCTCGACCAATGTTGTACACTGAAAAGTTGTAAATAAATGAGTTATTCTTATAGTTAGGCTACTTCCTATTTGATTAACTTCAATAGGAAAATTCCCACTAGACTGCTTGACTAACTCGATTACCGTTTCCTTTTCTAGAATCTGTACTCTTGGCAAAGTATTTACTAAATTTAATTGAATTACGACTTCTTTCATTGAAATTATATAGGAAATAGGAATTTAAAAGGATCGTATATTTGGTTACTCTTACACTCGTATCTCAGGATCACGCTTTCAACACGTTCTGCACTGAAATATTTTATTACTCTTTTATATATCAGGATCACGCTTTCAACACGTTCTGCTCTGAAATATTTAATTACTCTTATATTTCAGGATCACGCTATCAACACGTTCTGCACTGAAATATTTAATTTTTATACCTGTGAGTACCCAAATATAGATTTATAAAAGTTTTACTTACTTTCTGGTTCGTGTGCTCCAGTTTACTCCAAGAAATTTTTACTTAAAATATAATCACAATTGGTAATCAAAATTGAATGGTTTGCACACCTGTTCTATCGCAAAACGGTGAAACAAAACCGGGTTGGAGGCACCAGTTGAAAGGATGGTCTATCCAGTTATGCTCAATAAGGTAGTGACGACTACTCTTAATGAGTGTTACAAGGTTCAAGTGTGATTACCGGATATGCGGAAGAAAGGTGGGATACGAATAATTACTGAGATGAATTGTATTGTGATTGAATGTGACCGAAATACTTAGAAATGTGAAATGTCAGTGGGAGAACAACGCAAGTGGAGTTGGTAGCAAACACGGAAGGAAAGTTTATTTAGCAAGTAAATTGTGAGACCAATTAAGTGTAATGTGAATCAATGATAAATATACTTTGGAATAAGAGAATGATACTGAGAATGATACTAGAATGATACAAGTCAATAGATGTATGTTCAGGTTCCAGTCCAGAGAGCAACTGACTGTTGGTGGACGTGGTCCCTTAGATTATACGTTGTCCTAGGTGTGGTGGTGCGGTGGGGTAAGAGGGTGACTGAGAAGGGGTCGAAGTACATTCTTACACAGTCTAAGTCAATCGGTTAAAGCTGACTGGAGCATTAAACATTTGTTGGTAGATTGATGTGAAATTCAAATAGCAACTATTATCACTACTTTTGTCTCCTGTTTTTGAATAATGGTATTAATAAGAGTATTTTTTAACCAATGTATTTGAATTAACGTAATAGATAGAAAACAATTGAACAAAAAATAAGATTAACGTTTTAACAAATATAATAGTCGTAGGTAGTCGGAAAAACTATCCTTCCAACCAACCACCGAATTAATTACAATTTTCATTTAAAATTGTCATATGACCTAATCCATGGCATAACAATTACATTTGCACATTTATAAGAATGACAGTAATAAGATGAAATCCACAGGAAAGTAACATGGGGTCGTATCTGCTTTGGGAGGGCTTACTTACTATGATAACAACCTTACACACCATAATCCTAAAGGTTCCAATAGATTTCATCATAATTATTTAACCAAAACCTTACTGTTGCAAGATGATCCACATTCTGAGTCAATATATCGGTTAAAGCTGATTGGAGCATTAAACGTTTGGTGGTAGATTGTTGTGTAATTTACATAACAACTATTATTACTATTTTTGCAAAAAAACAGTTGGACAAAAAATAAGCTTAACATTTTAACAAATATACTCGCAAACTCGCAATCCAATAAAAATTTTCTTCCAAACGCAGCAAAAATTAGATTTCCTTTTTAAATGTCATACTAACGTTGAGTTAGATGTGCAAATGTAAGACATAAAATCTGATTAGTTAGAAAGTACATGTATTATAAATGGATTTAGAAAGTATTTAATGATAACATTGTCCAACAGAACAATGTATTTATTACTCTATTGACAGAAAGGAAAAGAAAGTAATTGATTTACCTATGCACCTGTTTAGGTTCCCTAAATTTCTAAAGAAAGGTGCCAGTCCTCAAATGTTAAAATGTTATGGCTGCCTCGATGATACGGTTGCTTAGCGAAGAGCAGAAATGAGTAATTTTACTACGGGGAGCTTGGTAATAAACAAACTCATGCTGTAAAATGTGGCTTAATTAGATTGGCGCCTTCCTCACCGTAGTAAAAAATGCCACAGTTTAGTGGTACCGTAAGGAAGGGGGTGTTGGAAAAACGGAAAAAACATATTGCTTAGCAAAATTTGAGGCAACGGATTTCAAAATGCGTATAGAAGGGACATATCCGCATCTCTCAATGTAATAATTTATATGGAAGCGATTTTGTACGAAAGGCAAAGCCCTGAAAACGTGTGTAAAAAGTGTGGAGAATGTAAACCTGTTCTCGCTACCCTGTTACTTATCCTGTTATTTTGTTATCATGTCAAATCTATAGTAACGACATTAGAAGGATATCTTTCTATACCTATTCACAAAACTTAAATTAATTGAAAACTGAGAATATATTGGAATTGTTGCGAACTTTCGAAAATGCTAGAAAAGATTTCAAAATTCTCAAAAATAAGATAAATGACCTCGAAACCTCGGGTAGTAGGTGTAAATATTAAATTAAACGTATTTTTAAAAAAAGTTTTATGTCAAATTATCTCAAATTTCCCCTTAAATACGTCTTTGTACACAATTATACTTGTAAATATCAATCGTGTAAAAGACATTTTCGTTATTTGGGAAAAGACAGGAGTGGTAATTGGGAAGTATATGCAGTTACCCAAATACAACTATATAACTGCATCATAAAGATTCATCCAGGTACATTAAGACTACATTAGTAACTCCTTAATCGCTTCTTATTCAGCATCAATTTAAGATAACGAGTAATAATAAGCTCCATCTACTACATATTCGCTTATATAACCCTTTGTTGCGAGAAACTAAACAATTACTACTACTACCATTAGCAATCATTTCGGTTTTGTTCTAATACCTCTACCAACCAGGTACTAAAACATAACAAGAATAATAAATAAGTAACACTTGTAAAGTAATTTGTAGATAATGGGGGATATTTATTTGGAGCCTAACCAAATAAGATTGTACAGTATTATTGTACAGACTTACAAGCCTAAATTAACTATAAAGGTTAACTAATTAAAACTAGGCACTATTGCATACTATAAAATTCATAAAGTGTATCTAAGCTTGAATAATTACTACGCATAGGAAGCTTTCCTGTCTTATTTTTAATACCTGCTATCTTGAGGCTAGTTGTATATTAAAGTAAGTAACCGGTAATAATTATAATAATAATCATAATAATAGTAATAATAATAATAATCTTAATACTCATAATAATCTCAATAATTATAATAATAATAATCTTAATAATCATAATTATTATAATCATAATAATAGTAATAATAATAATATTCTTAATAATCATAATAATAGTAATAGTCATAATCACTCTATAATATAAACGTCATCGAAATGTATGTTGTATGTATGTGTGTACGGATGTTATGAAATTATGAATGTTATTATTTCTCGGCCACCGTAACGTTATTTCAAAATGTATTAACAACACAATTTGGTTTATTTGCTGAAGATGCTAAATTCCATCCAGATAGAACTTGGTTTTATGCATACACGCTTGCGCGGTGATAAAGTTATGAAAGTCACTGTTGTGAGACGTGGTAGTTGATACTCTTTCTTTCAATTTAACACCCCGTGCCGTGACCTTATTTTATACGCAGGAAAGTTTAAAAATTGGCTATTCATAATAAAACTATATTTTTTTCAATTCGCAAATGGTATTAAGCGAATAGGAGGTTAAAAATGTTTTACGTCTTAAATAGAAAAACTAAGTCCATTCTTAAATAGAAAATATTCAGAGCGGGATGAAGTGGTAAACTATTTTTTATTTCAAATGTGTACGTTTTGAGTCTGCCACTTATGTGTTAAAGAGATTTATTATCATAAAATTATGACTTCTAATATGACGTCACAAATCGTGATGAAGATAGGATTAGGAAGAGTATAAGTAGCCCTTAAAAAGTTTAGGTGGGTGAATATTTATGAATGTAGAATATTTATTTAATGTGATTCCATTTTCGTTGGTCATAGTCTTGAATGTCATGGAAGTTGACATTTTCCTTGCATTGACACTATACAACAATACAACGATAGTATGTAATTAGTTATTCCAATTCAAAAAAACAAAACTTTCTAAAACTTCAGCTTATTACGACCAAGGGCCAATATTTTTGTGTTGGAATTTTATTGTGACTATCGGTACTTACTCTGGTCACCCATTATGGTCACATTTTTAACTTGGGGTATAATGCTACGTCTACGTTACTCTGACTCATCATTATGCATACTGCCAAGCTTAGATGTAAGCATCCCATCCTATACCCAACATCCTCATCCAGGTGTATGAATTGGCTGAAAGACAGATTTTATTTGATATAGGTAAATGTTTTTCCCGATGGCTTCCAAAATGCCATTTCCCTGTCTCTACATGTGGGGAATGTCAATGGCAACAAACAACTTTCAGGAAAAAAATCATTTTTGACCCTGTCAGTAGTTATATGAAAAAAACCTCTTAAAAAGGAAAGCAAAATAACTTTTGAATCCCTAGAGGGATTTTGATGAAACTTGGTATGGAGAACCGCCATAAGTATATCTCCAGAGGTATTTTGAAAGAGCAATAACGTTCCAGTTTTTCGATTTCAAAATACCCGGCAGAGTTTAAAAAAGTGGGTTTTTTCCGGTTTTTACCAGAAATAAAAAGTTTTTTCGAACATCTGCTCGGTTCAAATTAAAGAGATTATCAAACTACACTTTGAGGGTATATCAAGTATTTCACTGTCAATGACCCCCGCCCGGAGTCAAAGGTCAAAACTTGGTATTGTGAAGAATTTCACTGTCTGACGTATCTATCGAAAGCTAACAAGGACCCTGATGTCACTAAAGCAATTATTTTGGCTAATAATGACCTCTAAAAGAGTTTACGGGTCATATATTGCAACCATACTTCAACATAGATGTATCTGAACACTCACAAAATTGCGACATAATTCCGAAAAAACATGCACATTTCTGCATATTAAAGACTTCCTTGTGTCGTCTAACATGCTTTTGGATGTCATTCGGACATGAGAAAAGCGCAGGTAACTATTACGAATTCACAAACTAGGGTTATTAGTCACCTTTAATTGTACAGTAACTCGTACTCAGAATCCAATTTAATGCATAGGCCCGTGCCCGGCCATGTGTATACTTAATGCATGGAAGGAACTGATATTATGAATCGTCATTATATATTGAAATTTCACTTCCTCCGACCCGGATTGGCATTTTAACGTGACAAATGACATTTAACGATATGTTAGATGACAGATTGTTGCGTTTAGTATGCAGAAATAGGTATATTTTTGGGAATTATTTACCGATTTTGTGAGTGTCCAGATACATATATGTTGAAGTATGGTTGCATTATATGACCCGCAAATTCTTTTAGAGGTCATTATTAGCCAAAATAATTGCTTTAGCGACATCAGGGTCATTGTTAGCTTTCGATTGATACCTCAGACGGTGAAATTCTTCACAATACCAAGTTTTGACCTTTGACTCCGGGCGGGGGTCATTGACAGTGAAATACTTGATATACCCTCAAAGTGTAGTTTGATAATCTCTTTAATTTGAACCGAGCAGATGTTCGAAAAAACTTTTTATTTCTGGTAAAAACCGGAAAAAACCCACTTTTTTAAACTCTGCCGGGTCTTTTGAAATCGAAAAACTGGAACGTTATTGCTCTTTCAAAATACCTCTGGAGATATACTTATGGCGGTTCTCCATACCAAGTTTCATCAAAATCCGTCTAGGGATTCAAAAGTTATTTTGCTTTCCTTTTTAAGAGGTTTTTTTCATATAACTACTGACAGGGTCAAAAATGATTTTTTTCCTGAAAGTTGTTTGTTGCCATTGTCATTCCCCTCATGTAGAGACAGGAAAATGGTATTTTGGAAAACATCGGGAAAAACATTTACCTATATCAAATAAAATCTGTCTGAAAGGGATGTGTTGGTGATGGCTGTAATGGTCAATGGTACTTTATTTGGAAACTGGCGATGGGCTACATTAGACGGATTACTTTATTTGGATATTGGTGGTGGGCTGGATAAGATGTTGATCTTTTCTTGGGTGTTTGGTGATGATGGGATGGATGGGGTTGGATGTTCCATCTTTTGCATTGGATGGGATGTTGACCTACAACTTACGTCTATGCTGCCAAGTAAGTGTTACTCTGTTTTATCCGACTAAGCAAATAAACTGCTTCCCCTCACGCACCAGGTGGGTGACGGAAATAAGTTTCTGAAATACATTCTATCCATCTTGCAATATTGCCCTGGCATACACACTAGCTTTATTTATAACCAGGGCCTGGGCCCTGTGACCGGCTAGTAATCATAATAATCATAATAACAAGTGAGAAATAATACAATGTGAAACACAACCTCACAGATAATGAAGCAAAAAGTCAAGTTTTCTACTTGCAGGCCGTTTCAGAGACAGTCCAGTGAGGTAAGCCAATTTATGAGCATATTGACAACCTGCAGGCACTGACAGTTCCTGACCAGTTGAAGTACAAGTGGCAGAGCTTAAATGAAAAAATCTGAATTTTGTCTGCTGGCAATCCATTCTTGTAGTACAGAACGTTGTATTATGAGACTGCAATAACTGTCCCTTGGCGGGCGGTTTGTGGAACGAGAAAGAAATCATACTTAAAAAATAAATAATTTAAACTGTAGTATTCCACATAAAAGAACTCTATTCTTTTACTGCCATTCTAAGATTATATTTCTAGGACAGAAGAAAATGTTAACCGTGACGACAGAATCCACCACGGTGCCAGGAGGAGGATTAATAATGCCACCACCACCACCCACGGTCATGAAACGGGTATTGATCCGTTTGGTCACAATGATAATAAACGACAACTTAGGTATATTTTCCTTTCCATATGTATCCTCCAACTTTGGCTGCAATACATAATATAAAAACCGTTAAACTGGATGCCCAAATTATAAGATTTAAAAAACTTTTTTAAAAAGTATCTTGATTTGTTCTACTTCAACTTCGTAGACATATTTTAGTTGGCCCTCCCCAACACAATTTCGGTAAAACATAACTCTGTCTGGATATGTGTCGGTTGAATGCTTGAAAGCCGCAAGACATTCTATTTGTAAACATGAATAATGAGAAAAAGCTTTTCCTGAAATTATGGAAATGATATTCTCAGTAAACTGACTTGCACAGGGAATACTAATCCTGTCAGATATTTCTTTTTTGTCAAATTTTATAACTGTACTGAAATAGCGAGCGAAAGAACTCTTAATTGACGCGGTCATGCAGCCAATATGCTGTTTCCACCCAAGGTATCGAAAAACCCGGGTTTTTTAGGAAAAAACCCTCGACCCCAGGTTTTTTGGGTTTAAGGGTTTTTTATATAACTATATAGGTATAAATACAAGCCTATACTATACCATATATGAAAACTACAGCTGACAACAACAACAACCGTGTCAACTACTATTACTTTTGTCAATGAAAAGAAACATTAAAGCATAAAAATTTAATTTTATTATGTTGTAACGTAGCAAATGCAGTATTTTTGTGAACACCTATATTATTATTACTGTTTGATAACAACTAGTGAGATATTAAGCATTATAATATTTTACTGATTATATTGACTTAGTGAAATTATTCCTTCGTTAATTTGAAGCTTTAATTGCAAAGCATTACAGCAATGAATATGTAATTGATAAAATGATATTGAGCATATTTGCACAACAATATTATAAACATAATCTTCACAATGCAATGCTAAGTATACATAAGACTAATATTATTATAGTCATCACATTACGATACATTAATTACGCTTAGAAGTGTATAAGCTATATTTCAAATATAATATAATATTTGTTTCCACCTGATTATCCATTTGTTTACATTTTTGAATAGAAATTAGTATGTATTGCGTATCTATATGGAGCTGTAGTGCACCTGTTTGTATGTTTTGTAAAAAACCCAATAAACCCCGGGTTTTTTAAGTAAAGCGGGGTGGGTTTTTTGCCAAAAAACCCAAAAAACCCCAACCCATAAAAAACCCGACCCACAACCCTGTTTCCACCAAAATGATACACATCAAATCCAACCACTATGAAACCGTGAAATATATAAAGATATTTAGATGAAAATAACTTAAGAAATGGGCTAGAACGCTAAGAGAAAGAAAATAATTTTCCTCTTTAAAGGATTTATAGCACCCCAGGGCTCCCCTCCTAGCTTGGTGTTCATTTGTTTTGCTCCCTTGGTTGCAATTGACATCAATCCTTTTGTTGTGCACATTATTTGCCAAGAAACAATGTGACCTTACTGCAAAAGCATTATTTATTAAAATAATGCGGTCAAAAAGTCTAAAAAGAAAATGTGTTTAGTTAAAGTATTTGGAAATTAATTCCAAATGCAATTGAAATTCGCTGCTTTATGGCCGAATAAAGATCCGAGCGATTATTCGGTAAAATGACAAAGAATAGCTGAACAATGAACATCTCCGTTCTTGTTTGTCATGATTTCGTTTATTGTGATCATATTATCCTGAAGTATTAGGGTTTGGAACGCGAAAGCTGTACAGAAAATGTAAAACTACTTAAAATCTCAAAATCAATAGCAACTTAAAATTTCAAGACAACAAGAATTAAGTCAAAGAAGGAACTTTGGGTCGAAATGTCATTTATGTATTATCGTTCCGCTGTCACAGTCCTCTCTTTGTATTCGAAAGACAATGGATCATATGTTGCAATACAAAGGCTTAACTTCGGCGCAAACTTCGAGTCGAGCAAATCAAAGTGGGAGGTCCATTGTAATGCCATTGTCTTTCGAATACAAAGAGAGGACTATGGCAGCGGAACCATAATATTGCTATAATTACTACTCGCCTGATCATGGACCGTAACTCGGCGTATCAAATCTTTGATAGCATCAACTCGTTTTACAGGAGTCATAATAATATGCAAGTGTTCAGACCAGTCCGCTCTATCCTCCGCGCCGTACTCCGTACATCCCGCTGCTCTTCATCCAGGCCAGTGATATGGCAAAATTTTGGAACAAGGAGAATGGGAATGGGACTAACACCTTCACGATGGATGTCTTGCTTCTTCAGTTCAGCCTTCAGTAAAGGTTGTCCTTTACTTGTAATTTACAGGTCGTAAGCTTTTTGGTAGAGTAGTCGATAAAAAACGTATTTATTTTGCCGTATTTCTTATGATCAAATGTAGATTTGATCGACGTTCGAGATTTTGTAATTTTTTTTGTTGTACTTAGCTATGACGATTCTTCCAGCGACCGCTTAGTCCATCTTCCTCTGACGCTCTTCTTCCGGAGCACCCCCTAGCTCATTTTCTGAGCTGCATAAGCAGAGCGAGGATGGTGTCCGTCCTGATGACCTTGTGAGTGACCTCGACATTCAACAAGGAATGCTGCAGTACCTCAAAAAATAGGGCACAAAATTCTGGAGGGCTTACTGTGGCCCTATTTCTTTTAATGTTTCATACTACAGAGAACGAGACGAATTTATCAAATTCACATTTATTTCTCCCACTCCAAAAACTATTTCATTTTGAAAAATTGGGGGAATTATTTGGAAAACAGGGCCACAATAAGCCCTCAGAAAATATGTGGTACATGTTGTGAAAAATATGGCAACTTTTTATTCCCCGGGACGTGTTATCACTGTTCTGCGCATCGTGGAGATAGCCTTAAATCTCCAAACAGTTCACGTGAATATGTCCTTTTGTTACCCGGTTTGGCAAATGAAGACACACTTTGCTTTAAAACACAACCTCAATTTCATGCACAATTGGGCTGCAGTGAAAGTACCTACTATTTAATTTTGATTTATAACCGTAAGTTGACAATGGATATTAAATGCTGGAAATTTTACCATTTCAAGGGTTCGAAGGTTGAGGGCTCAAATCATCATAAACAACACCATTTATGGTGAATTGGGGCACTGGTATATATATGCCTGGGTCCTCTGGAACCACATTATGGCTATACTATACATACACATCATAGTCTATACCTATATAAACGATATAAACAGAGCCCTTATATATTAATATTAATCCAAAAATTCATTTTGTAATTTATAATTTCAAAATTAAAACATGGGTCATAAGAAATGTTGAAGTTTTAGTTGTGGGTTTAAAATTTCATAATATTATATGATGTCTGTTTATAGGCCTTTAAACAGGCTTTTGAACAGTGTACGACTTGTTAATATAGCTACAAGGGAAATATTTCTTTTGAGGTTCGAAATTTGAGAGTCATATTATCATCATAAGCGACATTTTTTAAAATGAATTAGGTCCATTTTGTCAAAAGTGACAAAGGCCATTTTATCATAAGCGACAATTTTGATTTTTAAGTATTTTCTTTACTTCTTTCATACTGTGTGGAATGTCAAATTTTTAAATAGTGCAGTATATAGGTATGTAGCCTACGTATTTGTGATACAACGAACATTGAAATAGATAGTTGTGCGACTAAAGTATAGATGTGAATGTGATTGCAGTTGTAATAGTTTTACATATCGTGTATAACGGTTTTGACATGTATTTACATCTGAAAGTCATTTTTATAGTAATCTATTGTGCCTTAAAATTTTAAACACATTTCTTGCAATGGAAATTTTATAGTTTTAACAGTTTATTCAGTCTTTCAAGGGTATCTTATAGGATAATAAGAAATTTGTCGCTTATGATCATGTAGTCGCAAGTCGCTCACATGCTGTAAGTGTCGCTTATGATTACTATATTATGCTCTCTCAACCAAAATTAATTACTTGCCGAGTATGCCGAGTAAAAACATTAGAAAGAGTTATACAAAAGTGTCATGGAATATTTAAATGAAATTGGTGACTTTTCTTGCTAAATACAAATTGTATAAATTTTAATGATAGTTCATTACTAAAATATTCCTTTCTAAATTATTCATCTTGCTTTAAAACTTTTTTCGCTTATACTCATGATATGTAAAATCTATTGAAATGTATATAGTATAAAATAAATGTATAATAAAGATTCTAAAATGATTAAATACAACCCAAGGTGGAATTTTATTGTTTTAGGTAATAATATAGTAGCTAGTAACCCCAAGTATGCCTGAACCGATTTCGAAAGGAACCAAGCATTATCATGTTTATGGTTAATTTTGAAACACTGCTAACCTGTGGTGGACTTATTGTTATGCGTGAAATAAAAATAGAAATTTTTTACATTCCAAAATCTCTGACTTTAGTAATTTTTGCGTCTGTAAACATTTCCACGTCGAAATTAGTAAATCGATCCTTAATTTTTTGGGCAAAGTTTATTTGTTTTATTCTTAATACTTTGTTACAAATATGTTTAAACTTTTTAGAATGTTTTTATAGATTTAAAATTTTTGCGTATGTTTTAAGACGGCATTTTTCATTTTGAACTTTCTGACAAATGATTCCAAAGGCGGTTTGAATCATTCGCGACTATTTAAATCTTAGTAGACTAAATGGTATAAAATATGGTTAGTAATTTCAATTACACACGGTATTAAGATCAAAAAGTTGCCATTTAGCATGTCCCTGAGCATTTACTTTTAAACTAACATCCTTAGATTCTAATGGACACGGAAGGGTGACTTGGATGTCGAAACCCACTTTTCCGTTTGTTGTAACTTTACAATCAGTTTTATCTATTAAGGTACTGAACTCATTTGAACGGCCAGAATCAGGAATTGAGTCATCGTGACATTTCACAGCTAAAGCAGCATGATCAATAATTGATTTCGGACCTTCGAGAGTTGTTTCAAGGACTACTGATCTTGTAGCAGTTTCATATGCGTCTTTCACAACTTGTATTATATTTTTCAAATCTTCTTCCAATTTAAGAATTATTGGTTGTGGAGATACTTTACTTGCCAACATCCGATATGTGTCTGTTACACTTACAGTGTAATTCACTAATTCTTTTATAGCAAAAATAACTCGAATTGCATTATCTTTTAAGACTGCTTTTATATCATCTTCAGTTGGGTAGTCAACGTCGGTGTATTCAGTTCCAGTAAATATTCCATTTGCATCAAGATGACATAGCCTATCGTAAGGTTTTTTCTATAATTCACAATTTAGAACAGTTTTTAAGGAAATAACAATTAAAATTTCCAAAATAATGTTTAAAATGCATCTCCCTCTTTCTATATCTGGTAATTAACCAGTGTTGATATTTTGGTCATTTGTATGTACTTTGTTCATGTTGGTGGACAAAATGCGCATTATAAATTTTAGGTATCTGGACAGGACATCTGATACCCAACTAAATCCCGACACATTATTAATGACATGATACACTTGACTTTTTAAATGCTCGACTACAACTCCTGCCCCAAGTAAGTCAAAGTTTTAGGTGCTTGAAACCAGAATTTATATTATTGTGTAAATAACACGAAAAATTTGATCATGTAATTGATATCTTACATTTCCCGTTGGCTTTTGGAACTTTTCATCGGTTGTTACCAATATCATCCTGAGAGTATTGCTTCTCCAATTAATTTTTGATTGACATACAGCAACCTGATGTATTCCAGTTAACGAATCTTCCGAATAATCCCGGCCTGTTTACAGTAGTACACACAGAAAAATAACATGTCTATTTTCTACAACTTTGCATTATTATTTACAAGCTATTGCATAAAACACCAGACGACTGGGATTCTGTATAATTTTTATACAATTAAGTTGAGTATATATTTACTCAACTATTTAAGCTTTTTTATGCTAATTGTTGTATAAAATGAAGGTAGTTTATACAACATTATGAATTTAAGTTACGAATGTTGTATGTTTAGTTTATGCAACATTGTAAAATTTCTTTACAACTATGGGAGACCTACATCACAACAGTTGTATAAATTTGATTGGTGCCAGAAATGCCCATAAAATTATTATTTATTTATGCTGAAACAATTTTATTATTTTTGAAATCAACTTTATTAAATTAAAATCTTATTTTGAAAAATATACATAAATGTGCATTTGCTACATGTACCTTTCAAATAATAATAGTTGAATTCGTATAAATGTAATCAAGGACTTCACCCAAAGTATAGTACCACTCTTCTTCTACAAAGTGCTACACAATTTCAAAAACGCCAAAAGTTTGTTGTGGTCTGAAAAACATGAATAAATATATTTTAATATAAGTTATGCTTAAGTAAATTGGGATTCATTTTGTTATAATTTGTACCACATTATCGTGAAATAAATTAAATAAAACTTACCGATGCATTTTTCTCTTAAATGATGTGCTTTCTCAAGACCTAAAACGTTTTCAACGAATGTGTCCTTTGTTTATTAAATTTGTTTGTGGAAATATTTCAAAAAAGTTAGAACCAATTTTGATGTTCCCATACGGAGAACTCCGGTGTCTGCTAGGCGCTTTTGCCAACTGAAGCGTCAGTATAAAAACCAAACCTCCAAGCTCCACATTTTCATGCCACACTTGCGAATTAGTAAATTTTTACAACCTTCTGTTGTTTTTACTCAACATTGTGAACAGTTTAAATTATTCAACGTAGTTGAGTAGCACGAAAGTTACTATTGCACAAATATAAGTCACATTCTGTAATAATATTATACAACTGTTGTTAATCGGCTCAAAATGTACAACATTGGGTACTAAAGCACCTATCTTGATTAAAATTAAGTTAACCCAACCAATTCGATATTTAATTTGCAAAAGTTAAATAAATTTAATACAACCTTCAGCAAAACCTATTTTACTCAATGCTTTGACTACAACTTTTTTCTCTGTGTATTCGAATTTTATTGGAGTCATTAATCTTGGTTGTCTTGATAAGAATGAAACATTAACACTCAAAACATTTTACTTACCACCATTTGTTATATTTGATTGGACCACCGAAACAAAATTTGAAGTATTTTTTGTCAAAGACAATTTATTATGTATACCATAGCTAAGTACAGAAAAAAATCAAATTAGACTCCAAAATATGTTCCATTTAGCTATAACAATAATCATAGCCGGCTTTAAATAACTTTTTTCTAATTATTAACCCTCAAATTTCTATAAATAGGCTGAAGGATCTCAAACTACTGGTCCTACACCGATACCATAAACAGTAGGAAATTTTTACCTAAAAAAGCAAGCAATGTTAGCAATCTCAGTACTCAGCTCTGATTTAGTTCTTAGAAAACCTAGTACCAATTTTGCCATAAATGGTTAAGTAAATTGAATTTAGTTTTATGCATTTTTTTATTTTTTGCTTTTAAAATTGCACAATATACCTCATTTTAGAACCATATTATATTAAATAAATTAGAGAACGTCACATTTTCAGTAGGCTAAGCTCCAAGTAGCTGTCTACTTGGCCTTTATAGCAGAATTGGCCGGCTCTGGCATATATAACTATTATTCATGTTAAAAATTAAACTATAACATACAATTCAGGTTGACCGTATTTGTCAGTATATAATCCATATCCTATTTGCGAATCATGGGACAAATTTTGAATTGTTTTGACGAATTCTGGAGCTAGAGTATTTAAAAATTTTCTATCCTTTAAAAAGGTCCATGTTCCGTCCATTAAATAGTAGAAATCTAGTCCCATTTTTCCAATATCAAATTCGACTGAGAAAGTTTTTGTTTTTATTGTTTGGAAATCCGGTATTTCTGAAAAATGTGTATTTCATAAAATTATTCATGGCCTAGATGAGAATATCCAAAACAAATAACTTATATACTTATACACCATGATACTTATATATTATTTCCCAGTATACAACATCTATACATCATGTCACTCGCCAAAATCACTAAAATCACTAATTACATACGTAGCGGAGGTAATTGGTCGCATAAAAAATAGTAACAAAACGCTGAATTTATGATCTGAAAAGGAACGAAATTATAGGCATAATTTGCTAGTGATAATGGTCGGTTATATCACACTTTGGCCATTATTGGGCCCTGTTGTAGTTTGGCCTAAGCATGGTTTGAAAGCCCCTGATAACAACTCCCACAAAGAAATCTAGCGTTGTTGTCAAAATTTGAATCAAGTAATTCGGAAAGATGTTGAAGTTTCCAGGGACAAAACTTAAACTAATTTGATTTTGAACTAATCTGAGTCACATTTTGAAAATTTCGGGGGAAAAGTTGGAAAATATCGAAAAACATTAAAAATATTGATCAAAATATGTAAATTTTTTGAAGTGTGTAAAACTTAATGAAAGTGGCATAACCTGTCTCCCTGGGAAACAATATTTTCGATACCTAAGAGGCTCTTATTGCATGAAACGTTACTGTATTAGTAAATAAAATTGTTTATTATTTTGTATAAAGCAAGAAAATGATCAATATTGATCAAGTCTTACTATTTCCACAGGAAGATCCACAGTTTGACTCAACGTACTCATTAAAACTCACTGGAGTATTAAATGTTTGATGGTAGATTGTCTTGATATTTAAATCGCAATTAGATTTTCTACAGTTAGGTGAACTATCCCATGCTTTGAAATAAGTATACCCTCTTTTAACTAACCCTGAACTAACGTAGTAGATAAAAATCTGTTCAACAAGAGTTATGTAAACTGTTTGAACCAAGATTTTCATAATTTAAACCAAAATAAAAATGCTTAAATTGCAAACGAAAGTTGTCTTTGTGGTGTTTGTACTTACTGTGTATTACTTAGTACATAGAAATCTGTAAGTAGAAAGTATGACGTGTATGGATGTAGAAAGTTAGATTAACATAAACATTGTCCAACATAAACGTACATTATATAATAATTATAAAGAGAACATGTGTACCTGTATACCATAAGGGAAAATTGGAAATTTTGCATCAAACAAATAGAAATTGAAAATATCACCAACGTTTTATACAACAACGATATTTTTGACATGACACATTATCAATTTTTCAAAATTTATCTGCACAAATTAGGAAAAGATATTATGTTCGACATTGAAATTTTCTTCTACATGTTCGGTGTAAAATTATGAACAAATATGAACAAATAATAATGAACAATCAAACAATAACATTTCACCGGGTAAATAGTTGAGACAAATTATTTCAGTACATCTTAATCTAAACTTTATTTTTTGATATGGAATTTCATCTCAAAAAATGAATTTAAATTTTAACTTCAAAATATATGATTTTTAAAAAGAGTGAGGAAAATGTGACCTTTTATTAACATTTTATTTCATTTGGAATATTACTAAATACAAATACTACCCTAACCTAACCTAACCTATCCGCAGCTTTGGTGCTGCAGAATAACGTCTAATGAAATCTAATAAAATTTTTCTGGCAGAAGTGTCTATACAAGTTATCATCAAATA
Organism: Tomocerus qinae; assembly: GCA_020055645.1. NCBI lineage: Eukaryota > Metazoa > Arthropoda > Collembola > Entomobryomorpha > Tomoceridae > Tomocerus > Tomocerus qinae. The sequence continues at coordinate 43,628,318 of CM034546.1, read as the reverse complement.
TTCATATCATACCTGTGTGTTTGTCCCGGCAGGTTCTGCTCCTTAGAAGTGAAGAACTTTGTTGACATCAATCGGTTTCTACAAAACAACATGTGTGTCGTTTCCTATTCCTACTTTACAGAATGACGTAATTTAGATGAAAAAAATAGTTAAATACGGTACATTAGTTAGTAAAAAGCTAAAAAGTATGCTTGTAAATATCCTCGAGAATTATTAGTCAACTTTTTCTACATACACATATATAATATTATTATGCATGGATACTATTTTACATAAGCGATTGTGTTATTACAAAACTATTGCATGCAGATGATGTTTTTTTGAATTTTTTATTTCGCATCGTAGTCGAAATCAATTTAAAATACTTGCCAATTGCTAATCAAATTTTTTAATTAAATTTGCCTATCTTATTTACGAAGTGAGATTTTCAAATCCAAATTCTCCATCCATTTCGTTTTTCAAATTTGTGAAGTTTTACTATTTATCTAACTACGCGATTATAATAACTAGACAGTAACAGGACCCAGGCCCCGTTATAACCAAAGCTAGTGAGTTCAAATAGAACAATGACGAAAAGCTGTTTTTACATCATCATTTTTCGATGAGGGATATCATAAGTTAAAGATTAAAAATATGCATTTAAAATTGTTCATTTATTTTTCGTAATTGAGAAAGGTTACTCCCGTAAAGATATTAGGCCAACTTTTCCCCTGAGTTTGCACTTTCCATATTTTCCAATGCAAGTCATTTTCAAATCCTGTGTTATACAACCGTTGGGTTATATAAAGTTTGACAAATAGTGTCGCAAAATGATGAAAGAAAATCAATAAAAGATATTATATAAATGGTTTTTGGTGTAATCTTAGACCCCAAACGTAAACTATTTTGGCCTGGAAGGTTCCACAGTAACCGCTCTAACCACTGGCAGGACGAGTAAGATGCCAATAAGTTTCCCTAAAGGTACAAAATCGGTCGCCCATTATTAATAACCATTATTTTTCTAACAAATGTATGTTTACAAGCAATTTGTTTGCAATTAATAGTTGACAACAGGCAAAGGACAAAATATGGGCTTCTATCTTTCGTAATCTAAAACAGATTGTGATACCCAGGAAAGAAGAGAACCAATAAACGAAAATTTGGAAATTGCGTTCAAATGAAAGATTAGGACTATCTCATTAGCGTCCACCCCATAATTGTGTGAAAACTTTCGACGACGATCAGGTTTTGACACTAAAGAATATTTAGAAGGATTTAGGGTGGAACATTCAAATGAAATCTTTAATTAATAGATTGGTACCAGATGAAATAATTTTCTAAATTTTTTGGGGTACTGTGAAACTCGAAGCGTAAACTTTGGCCTAGAAATATTAATTGTCGCTAACCAACAGAACTGGTAAGTTGTCAATTAAAAACAATCTCGGTACTTCAAAACTACTTTTACATTATATTTGTATACATTTTATTAAAGACAAATCGTGCCAGAAATTGTTAGCTGATACGTTTGATAATCTCTAAAATTATTAAAAATGAAGCGATAATAGTTCACCCAACAGTCATCTTGTCGCATAGCCGACATTGAATTATACACACATGAAAGAATACTTCAAATAGGTTATCATGGTACCAGGCATAAGTTGAGATAGTTTGTAACGTAATTAATTAGAATTGAATAATGAGAATTACGAGAATTACGACTAAGTGTAAGGAACCCTTAAATTGAAAAATATTGTATGCTTTTTTAATGGCAAAACCTAATCACTAAAATGGGTAATTGCTGTTAAAATTACTTAAATAACGTGGTAAATATCACATAGAAACATTTTGAACATAATCAAACAACCTATTGGCGGATGCTGATCAATTGATCGCTAATTTTTTACCTGTAATTTTGTTTAAACAACCGGGGACGGCACATTTTTTCTTGGTGAATGTCTTAGCTACACTTTTATGTCCATTTGGTGTTTAGGGAAGTAGGGGATTTTTAAAACTCTAGTCAAAGTTTAAACGTTTTATTTTAATGGGAACACAAATTTTTATTACTTTTCTTATATTTAATCCATACATCTGTGGTAGGGAGAGCCAAATCTAGTAAATAGTTAGTGTTTACACACTGATTCAAATGCATTTGATGGGAGCTTTGGAGTATAGCTATGCATGTATTTAGCATATTGCAGAAAAATGAACTACGTTCTGAGTTCATTGGTGCATTAGAATATTTTAAAATTCAACCAAAAGGTTGACTCAAAATTAAATAGCAACCGTAATGGTAGCTTAGTATTAAATAAAACAATAAACCCTAATCTGAAGTATCTAGACTACATTTAACATCTTTCGGAATTTAAACCAAATTTTGATTCCTAAACGTTTTGAAATTCAATAGTATTATTTACTGTGAACTAGTGTTAATAATCACAACTCAGAAATTCTCATTTGCTGTGTCCTGGCATTGGCACGAAAATTTCCTGATACATAATATAGTATATAAACCTACACCGGTATAGATATGGGAATCATTTACGCTCATGAACGACGTCGTGTTAATTTGATAGCAATATTTCTTCCAAAATAGTTTAATAATTCATTTGTGCTTTTTCCTGGTCTCGTTTATCTGAATAATGTTAATAAAGATTTTTTGATAAGCATTACAATTACATACATATCTATGTAAAATGCAGATCATTTCCGTTGCAAACAGACTCAATATCCAAAACTTCCCATTTGGCACATCCTTGAATATTAGTCGTCAGTTTAACTCCTGTGATATCCAAATTGCATGGCATTGTCACTGAAATGTCAAATCCTACTTTTTGGTTAGCAGGAACGTCGCATATATTGCTGAATACTTTTTCTTTACCGCGACGAGAAGTAATTCTACAAGTGGGTTCAACTATTATGTTCTCGATCACATCTTGAGGCCCAGTTAGCGTTGTTTCAATAACAGCCGTCTCATGAAATCTCCTGTAGCCCTCTTTCATCACTTGAATGATGTTGGCGGAATTCTTTTCTAAAGGTATCACAATTGGTATTGGGGCATCCAATTGATTGGCCAGGTCTTGGTATCGCTGTCGGATATATTTAGTCGCGTCTCTTTTTCTTGCTGAATTTGAAATGGCAAAAATGATTTTGATAGCATTTTCTTTCAGTGCACTTTTGATATCTTCTACAGTTGGATATGCTGACTGCCAAACGTAGTAGGATCCGGTAAACTTTCCATTTGCATCGAGATAACAATTGCTACCGTTGAAAATTTTCCTAACAGAATTTGGATGCTGGAAGTTTATAAAAATACTTAAAAGACTTCAGTTATATATTTTAAACGTTTCAAGTTTATTAAAGTTACCTACATCCCCCACAACAGATTTTACTTGATTGTAATCTTCATCCGTAGTCAGTAACAGCAGTCGGGTCGAATCATTTCTCCACTTTACTTCTGATATGCATTTTGCTGCTTGATGGATACCAGTCAAGGGATCCTCAGGGTCGTCGTCACCTATTGTAATTAAATATCCAGCCGATATTGTGTGCTATATAGTCTACTAATCTCTTTTAGGAATATCAAGGGGACACCTTAAGGACTTTCATGGGGATCATTTTCAGTAGTTTATTTCAAAGATATTTGTTGTAGAACCATTTTACATTGTTTTAAAGTAGGTCAAATCTTACCCCCGTAGAGATGTTTGACATTGCTCACAGTTTTTCCTAACTTTGATGCGTCTGCTGTTAGTGGCATAATGTTGTGGAAGCCGTAGCTAAATAAATTTTAAAAGTAGTTACCTGTCAAACCTTTACAAAAATCGTATAAATTAAAAGCTCCTGTTTTAAGCATAATTATTGTTTTATCTTCAAGAATTTCCAGTTATATGTAATTTGTAAAAATAATTCTCCCATACTCAGATAAGAAAGTGATGTAAATGGCAACCTGTTAATATTATAAGGATATTTGTCACCAAATAACCCAAATCCTATCTGAGCATCCTTCGATAATGCTTTAACATCTGCGATAAACCGTGGAGCCAATTTCGCTAACTGTGCACGATGTGAGTTAAATGTTTCAGTGGCATCTTGCATGTAGTACAGATCCAGTTTCATTATTCCAATATCATGCTCCACAGGAAATATCTTAGTTCTTGTAATGACTGGAGGCTCAGTTGTAGATGGAGATTTGGTTGGAGTAGTTGTTTTGGGACTTGATTCATTAGGAGGAAGGGTAATGGATGGAGGATCCTGAGGTCGAGGTATGTTAGAAATAGGTTCTGGTGAAAGTCGACCTGTATAAAATAATACCAGTTAATTAAAATTCAAAACGTTAAGTAAAACAATTTACATTTTGGTTCAAAGCAGGTCTTACAAGCGCTTGGTGCAGTCTATAGTGAGACAAGGTTACCCAGTTACACCATTTCAATTGCAATACCGTTACGATACATAATAATAAATAATAACAGCTCGTGTATCATCTTTACTCTATATAAACGTAAAGTGGGACATGCGCATGGAATCCTTTCACTATTCTTGTATAAAGGTTTGTATATATGTCCGTAATATCTTGTAATTAATGAGCAAGGACTAGACTATCAGTACTGAGTCCAATCAACTGTTTATGAAATTCGGGCCAATGCGCAGTCACTAGAAATTTACTGATTTCTACATTTCCTAGCACACTTTATGGGCTAAGACTCAACTAGTTATTTTATATTTTCGTAAATGTAGTAAATAATTAGTGTGATGCGCTTAAATGACCAATTGGCATTTCTAAATTTTAAAAGCAATTATTAAATTTTTCAAAGAATTGTGGCCTAAATCTGTTTTCAAGTTTTTAATTTTTTAGAGTTTTCTTTTAAACACCATTTATTCGTAACTCTGCGATTACTTTACAAATCAGTTTAGTATTCAAAATCTTTAATAGTAACTGTAATGTTATCTTAAACTGAATTGTATGCAGAGGATGATGCATTGCACCTATATAGTATTAGCTGTCACTGACTGTAGGAGTGCTTTAGGAGTTAAGTTTTTTAGAAGTGATTCCCTAGTAGAAGTCGATACATGTAAAAATAGCATATAATTAAATTCAATCACTTAATCATTTAATAAAATCTCACCATTGCAAGATGATCCACAATCTAATTCAGTGTACTGATTAAAGCTGACTGGAGCATTAAACATTTGGTAGTAGATTGATGTGAAATTTAAACAACAATTGCTATCACCAATTCGATCTTTTTTATCCAAGGTTTTTGAATTAACGTAATAAGTAGCAATCAGATCTATAAAAATTAAGCGTAACATTTTAACAAATATATTCATAATCCAAAAATAAAAACTCTTTCACTTCAATACACAACTCTAATTAACTTTCTATTTTTGTACTAACGGTGAGTTAGATATACAAAAATAAGAAATACAGACTAGAAAGTAATGCATTTAGAAAGTACTATTAAAACTTAAGATTATAAACATTGTCAATCCGAACAATGTGGTTATTACATAATCACATTTTGAAATATCTGACGTATAATGGTTTAACTCGAGTACCTCAAAACAACTACGAACTTCAAAAAATAATATGAATAAAAAATAAAAACGATTGAAAATAAATATAATGAAAAACCTGCCCGATTCCAAACTTTTTGATTTTCCTAGCCACAAAAATATTATGTATTTCTTAAATGAGACTGTCCTTCTGTTTAATATTGGGACTATGTTTAGGAATACTAAAGTCCATTTTGTTCGGAGTTGGTCCATTTTCAAAACTAATTTAAATATTTTAAATAAACCTGAAGACATAACCCAGTCACAATAAGTTGTTCCAGAAAGTTTGTAAAATAAAAACATTAACAACCAAATCTTTATTCAACAAATTTACACAGAGTCAGCAATACGCAAACTAAATTCAACGACATACATTTTTAAGGTCTATAGTTATCCATTTGGAGTGTCCTTGGACATTTGCTACCAAGCTCATGTCTTTCAGCTCAGCGGGACACGGTAAGGTAACTTCGATCTCGTAGGCCACTTTGCCGTTTTCTGGAATGCAGGCTTTACGATCAGTTAAATCAACGAATTCCTCTTCATGGTCACGACCATGAGGTTTGTGGTCACATCTGATATTTAGCTTCGCTTGATCAATAATCGACTTGGGACCATGCAAAATAGTTTCAAGTATTACTGCTTTTGTAGCATGGCTATATGCATCTTCAACAACTTTTATGACATTTTGAGAATCCTTCTCTAGCTCAAGTATTATTGGCTTTGGATCGATTTTTCTTGCCAACTCTTCATAAACTTCTTGTACACTTGGGGTGTAATTCTTTAATTGTTTAATAGCAAAAATAACTCGGTTTGCATTGCGTTGTAAAATGTTTTTAATATGCTTGTCCTCTGGGTAGTCTAATCCCGCGTACGTTGGGCCACCAAATTTTCCATTCGCATCAAGATGGCACAGTTCGTCGAACTCAGGTTTCTGTATAATGTCAATATATGTCAATAATAATTTATGTTTTAAAAGAATAAAATTTTCACGAAATTATCCTTGAACTAAGCAAACAGAGAAAATTATTTAACCCCCAGTAACTAACTTTATGATGAAAATCCCCAATTTGACAAAACAGTTTGCCATCATTAAATTAGAATAGACTACTATAGTGCTGACAATAAATAGACAAAATGGTGTTCGCTCAAATTATTTTCTGTATATTTAAGGATTTTAGAGGCCATTAATAGCTCGCCTTGAGAAACTAGCTTATAGAACCGCGCAGTCTGTTCGTTCGTCCACCCGTATGTTAGTGAACCTGAAAACCTTTGAAAACAGTGGTGAGTGATTTTGCACGCTCACTTTGATTTTATTTCCATTTTGTAAGTCAAGGGAGATCTGTTTTTTTTAAAACGATAATATTAATCCTTCGGTCACTATTCTTCTGCAAAGAATAATAATATGTATATATAGCGTTTATTCAGATGTTCTTATGTTAGGAATTGTCTTTGGTTTTTCAATTTAAACGTCTATGGCCAGCGATACCACCATTTAGATGGAGCAAAAAATTTACCTATATATTTATATATGTAATCAATCTAATCCGTTTCTATATAAATTTATTCTAGAAAAATTCGATTCCGAGATTTAAAGCTTAATAGTACGAGGGGCAAAACTGTGCTGGGGGTCTAGTTCATTATAAAATAATCATTAGTTACATTACTATGGCAAATCATCATTTCTATTAATATATTTATCTCACTATTTTCTTTGGCTTTTGGTATTTCTCGTCAGTTGTAAGAAGAATCATCCTGAGTGTATTGTTTCTCCAATTAATTTGTGGACAAGCAGCCACCTGATGTAGTCCACTTAACGAATCTTCAGGATAATCTGGGTCTGTTCATAAGGATAAGTAATGTACTGAACTGCCAACTACATTGAAAGCTACTACTACCGATAAGAACAGTGAAAATTTCAATGTCAGATAAAGTAATATTAAAAAGTCATCACAGTTATTAGCTAAATTGCACATTGTAACATTTGTTGGCATTAAAAAGCAGAGACTAAAATTTTTAATAAAACTCGTAAAGTTGAAAGTATTAGAGATACATTTTATCCAAAATAGCAACGAAATTAAATTCCAGGTTCGAAATTATTTTACTATGCTTCATTCCAAGTGATTTATTATTTCTTTTTTAATTATTATGGCTTCAATACCATTAAATAATAAGTAATAAAAATTTAAAATTGATATTTCTCTATTCAACTAAATCTACATGCTTACTTGTGCAAAATTCGATTGGAAAATGGTAACATTTACTTTGCATTCATGTAATAGTTTTAAAATTTATTTACAAGGAATACAAATCTAAATAACATGTCTTGTACAATAAATTAGGTATAAGAATTTACTTACTGGCAGTTATTGTTACTGTGCTATTGACAACGGACCCAAAATTAGACGTATCCTTTGTTAATGGCATCTTATTATATAAACCGTAGCTAGAAATCAAATACAATACAAAAATAAATATCTCTTTTTCGACGCCTTAGTTCACAATAAATATTCATAACCATGCGCGGCTTACTTTTCCGGGTCACCTTCCTTGTCGCCAAAGAGTCCAAATCCAATTTGAGCATCAGGCGCCAATGTTTTAATTGCTCTGACCAAATCGGGAGCCAGCCCTGACAGTATTTTTCGATCCTTTTCAAATGTATTGCTAGCATCCATCAAATAGTAGAAATCTAAACCAAATGTTCCAATTTCGTATTGCAGAGGAAAGACCTTTGTCTTTAGTACAGGTGTAGGTGTAGGTGTAGGCGTTGGCGTTTCTACAGCTTTTCATAATTAGTTAGGTAAGTTTTAGTTATTTAAAATATTTCTTTAATAGATATAAGTAAATGCACATCAGGATTACGTTATTAGGTACAAGTATTATATAATGGTTAGTATTATATAATATTATATTAATTGTATTTATAATGGTTATTATTATCAAAAAGTAATCTTCCGATATTTATTCAGGGTTTACAATAGACGGTAAAAATCGTAAAAAAATATTACCAATTCCACACGATGTGCCACAATTGTTTTCAATATACTGATTAAATTCAACTGGAGCATTAAAAGTTTGGTGGTAGGTAGTTTTGATATTTAAATCGCAATTGGAATGACCACAATTTGGCGACCTTCTATCCCTTTTCTGCCAATTATCCGGATGTGTATTTATTACAGATGAATTAACATAATAAACAGCAATAATTGTCACAAAACTTGTGCCTAGAAAATACATTTTCACTAAAGAAAGGATTTAAAAAAATAATTAACAAACTATTGTAATAATATTTCTTCTGTCTGTCGTACGAAGTGTGATTTAATAAGAAAGCGGAATTTACATTTTCCAATGTTTATATACCATTTTGCCGAACAATAAGCATTTAAGAGCCAATTGAATGGAAAGTAAGTAAACAAACTTTTTCTTGATATAAAAAAACACAATCAACAATGAGAGGAGAGTGAAAGCAATATTATGCATTATTAAACTTGTTTGGTCATAACATTTCCGTCACTGCAAATTACGGAAAAATATAACCATATACACCCGTTTTAAAATGCTAAATTCAAAATCCACAGTTACTGGCCTAATACTACCAAAATTGAATTATTTGAACGAACATTTTCACAGAAAATCAAATCCGAGAAGGCGTTATTATATTATAATGATAAAACACTTCATTTTATATTTATGGAACAGAAATTCAAAGCAGGCAAGAAAATGTCGCGTAAAATAACTTCACAATAATATTGATTTTTAGTAGATACAAAGACCATGATAAACTTCGATCAAATTCTACATTAATCAAAATGCTTTAGAAACAATATTTGGGTAGTGAGCACCATGTCTAAGTAATAATGTTAACTGTTGATACAGCTTGCCTGGTCTGCAGGTATATTAGCACATTTTCTAGCATTTCATTTCTCTACAAAATCTATACCTAGTACTCAAATAATGATTAAATTTAATAAATTAATTTAGAGAGTAGTTAGTTTAGTTTTAATGGTAAACTCAGTATTAATTAGTACGTATTATTCAGTTTACATTTCCGTCATTTGGAGAATTGGAATAATTGGAGCTACGGAGAATGGTTAAATTTGGGCAAAATTAATTTTTTCCTGGACAATATAAAAGCATGCAAAATATAAAAAGCTTACAAAAATCAACTTTGAATTTTAGGTTGTCAATACAATAATACGCTGATATCAGGGCCGTAGCCAAAAAATAATTTCGGGGGCGGGGGCGACAAAATTTAAGTGAAAATATATACTATTTAATTTTTGGGTTTTATTGCAAAAATTCCTTTCTTTTCTTCGATTTCGGGAGGGCGCCCCCTGCCCCCCCCCCCTGGCTGCGACACTGGCGGATATATATTCTGAAGGATATTGTCGATCATTGGCATAAATCATGAAAAGATTGCTTAATAAGCGATCAATTTCGTACCTGTGTCTATCGTGCACAAGGTTCTATTTTATTACTATCGATTTATTTTTAAGCGGCTCACACACAGGCAAAACTTTTCTGCTTCACTTTCTACAGAATAGTGATGATGTGTGCATTTCAAGCACGAAGTTGTCTCGTCCTACTTAATACAGTTTTGATTAAATTACATGGGCTTATTCATGGAAAATTCATTTGGCAAACATTTTGGCTGAGCATGATTCCCTAGTATGACATTTGCAATTTCCTTTAGGGAATTCTATTGTTATAGGAAAACTTTTCTCTCGAGTGGCATACATAAGTAGAAGAGCGTATTGATTTTCTTTTCTGCGCCTTCCGTATACAATCCGCAATCCGGGTTCCCATCCCACTTCCCTCTTTCCCTAGCACTTTAGCAGAATATCCACATCACAATATGATTCCACACATAAGGCCCTACCTCAAAGTGGTGAAATTGATTACTCACACAATTTCATTTCTCTTCTGCCGTCAGTAGCTTTTATACCACTGCACTGCAGTGCCAAATCAATATTACATAAATATTCTTCGTAACGCATTCATGAAAGAGCTAAGGAATCAAGACAAAAAGAAAACAGATACGGGAATAATCCAGACAATTATATCCAAGCTATCTGCTTGTCTCCCCTGAGTCTAGACAAGAATAGCGCAAGTTGTATTTGTGCATTTTATCAATATGGATTTTTTATATCGACCGTTCCGTTTGTATATACTTGCTGTGTAAAACTGTTATTCTGAGTTTATCCCAGTTAACAGTAGCAATGGGAACAACAGTCGAAGTTCTGTTTAACAAAACCAACAAGTCCTTTTTTGCTGGAGATATAATTTTAGGACATGTAGTTGTAGAATCTGACAAAGAAGCTAATCTCCGCTTAATAAAAGGTTATTATTTTGTTTAGTTTTCATAGTAGTAGCTATTAATCAAAAGCAATTCGATTATTTACAAAGTGTCAGATCCTATATTACATTAAACAATTTATCTGCTTTTCTGCTTTACAGCTTTACGTGTTCGTTGTAAAGGCATATCCACGATCGATTTAAAACTTGGAAAAGACACAGACGATAATCCCTCTGCCAGTATTGTTTATTTTATTAACGAAGACGCCAAACTTTACACAGGTAAAATTATTTATTTATAATAGTATAATTTATTTATTTTATTCTTAAAATTTATGTTTGAAAAAAATAACTTTGTTAATAGTAGTACATCGTTTATTGTTATCAATTTTTGGGTTGAATACATTAGCTATTTAATCATTGGGAATGTTCTATTTGTAATTATAATGTGATGACCCATTATGAAAGTATAGTAATTAAATTAAAAATAAATATGAATTTATAGGAACCTATAAAATATTTATTGTTTTACCAAAATATTTTCTTGAATTAAGCACTTTCGTGAATATATAGAAAAGAACATTTTCTGCGAATTAGTTGTATACCTATTTAATTAAAACATAACAATACAATATTTATTCCATAAAATTGCGGATGTAATTTATATTATTGTCTGAGCATTTAGTATATTTTATTTATTTAAGCATAATATTGATCTATTATTATTTTTTAACGCTTTGGGCATTTTTTGTGCCATGTCCTTTAAACAGAACGCTAATTAAAATATTTTTTGAAACCCAGAGAAACTGGTGAAAAGCACTTACAACAATGAAAACGGAGTCGAAATAATAAAGTATGAATATCCATTTCGCTATGAATTGGCCAAAAATATACCATCGTCATTTAAGACGACCTATGGCCGCATGGAATATTTTTTCAAGGCTACCTTACCCTCTGGGGTAGCGAAAACGTATTTTGAAGGACGTGGAACATTTTCTGTTGTTGGGGTCTGCGATTTGAACAAAATTCCAGAGGCAAAAAAACCAGTTGAATTAAAAGAGGAAGCCAAGGTTGGTTTTCTGTGGTTTGAAAGCGGAGCTGTCAGTTTTCATATTAGTCTTCCCAAGAGAGGATACGCCATTGGAGAAAAAATTCGCTTGAAACAAGAAATTGTCAATGGCTGTTCAGCTGAGCTGACTGGACAAACCACACTCGTTCAGAAAATCCAGTACGATCTCAAGTCTCTCATTCGCCTAGAAAAAGAAAACAAAATTCAAGTTTTTGGAAAAAAAGTTCCAGCAGGAGTCACCGATGTTTGTGATGATGAAGTGTTCGAGGTGCCAAACATCCCAGTGACATCGGACATAAGGCTTAAAGAAGATTTCAAAACCGTCAAAATAAATTACTTCCTTAAGGTAAAGTCATACTAAAAATAAATCGTGTTTTTAATAATAACTTCAACAGAAAATCATTCAATGGTTTTTTATTTCCTTTTTTACAGTACGAAATACATAACAATCGCATCGGACTTTCAAAAGCTTTCAAGGGAGAAATACCGATATTTATTGGCACCATTCCGATAACGCCGAAGTGATATCTCTCTTATTATTAATTTTATTTATTAAATAACTTTGTATTGTAGTATAAGGTTAACGTTAATTGGTCCTTTTGTTAATTGAAAAGCATCTAAATATTTACATTTGCTTGAAAATTACAGAAATAAAAAATATCGCAAAATATTTTGTAATGACGCTTATCAGTTACAGTACAATATTTTTAAAATTATAATCATTTAAATGTACAGAAGTTTATGAAGAAGCCATTTCCTCATTACCTTTTAAAGCGTTCGGTTTTTTTCAAATTCTAGAGCATTTTTTATTTTTATTCTTTTGTTTTGCTCTATGTGACTACTAATCTGAATCTGTGAACTATACTCAAAGGATATAGTGGTTTAGTGTTAAGTATACTTATTTGTGAACACAAACCTGGTTAATAAACCGGTGACTTAAATATATACCAATACAGAAATATGTAAAATGTTATCAATAATAAAATAATAAGTATGGTTGATGTATGAATCATTGCTATTCATTGTAAAATGGGTAATTATTTAATAACAGCCTCATACTTTCTTTTTGCAATAATGTTTAGGAAAGTTTCATATTTTAGTTTATAATGGTTTTACGCCATTAGAAATCTATTACCCTCCTATACAAAATAATTTAAACAATTTATTTTACAATCAGTTTACAATCAGTTTACGTTTACAATCAGTAAACTCAAATTATTACCATTGCCAATTCACAAGCATTATTATGATTATATTATGAGCAATCAGTTAGTAGTAGACTTGTATCTATTCTTAAATCTTGACTTTTTTGGTGTCCTCGATTTGTAAAAGATATCTTGACTTGACTTATTGACTACTACTAAAATGAGAATGTAGGGCATAAAACCTACTTCTACAAATTATGATTTAGAATTTTTAATGCATAAGAAATAATAACATCTGAAATACCTATTGATGTGCATTTTTAATTCTTGAATTTTTGTTGTCATTTTGATTAATTTCAAGCGACCAAATTTGGTAATTTTACGTGGATCTTGGATTCCGCTCAAATTATAGAAAATCTCCATCATTTTAATTGGAATCAACAATCTCTAAAACCTAAAAATTTAATAGAAAATTAATTGTCAACAATAGGCATATTTAATTTATTGATTATGTATATTATTTCTTACGCGATTCAATGACGTCACATCAATTATATCATTGGCTCTATTGAGACGATGTTGATCATGTTTGATTAGGTTTATAAATTTATTCAAAACTCTATTAAAACATATTTTTAACCATGGTTTATAGCGCCACGAGCATTCCAAGAGCAGTAGAATGAAAGAGCCAAGTAAAAAATATCCACAAACAAAGAAAATTGTATGCATTTTCATTGTGAGGTTTATAGGGACACTTTGAGATTCTTTATGTTTCCGTTTAAAATGAGATATTTTATACGCTAAATAATTTCTGAAATCATATTGTTCCTTAAAATGTTTTAAAAAACCTCTTTCTTGCATCATTTGGAAATAAAAAAGAAATCTATAACGATACCCATCACTGAATAAATACTTGGATGGTTCAGCAACATCTGTTTCCTTTACGGTCATACAAATTCCGTCAGAAGATACTATTGATGGTATTAAGGGGACGTAGTTCTCGCTTACCTCTTTTACCACTACGTTAAATAGTTTCATTGAAACGTTTGTCAACCACTTAATACTAAGTTTCCTGGGATTCATTTTCATTTCTTCAGATGTTGCATAAGTTGCCAATCAAATCTGTAAACACTCGAATTCATCTTGTCCAGAATTTTATACTTTTCAAAGAACTCAATTCTTTGTTCATCCCAGCCGCTTATAGTATCTTTCTCTAACAATAATTTGTAGTTGTTTTCCACGAGCTCCTTAAAGTCAACAAATTGTTTTCTGTCCGGTGGTGCAATAATCTCGCTTGTTATCCACGTTTCATATTGAGTAGCAATTACAAATCCCATGGACACAATTACCAAATACAAAATGTTTCTCTTTTTATTGGAAACATCCTGATTTAAAAGGACGGCTATTGTGGATACAAAAATAAACTCTAATTTCTTGTAGAAAGTAGAAATTCTAAAGCCTAAAGCATAAAATGAAATCGGGAATAGCGAAAATATCAGCCACCAGCAATAATCATCAAATGTATTTTGAATCAGAACTTATAGAGGGACATCCACCAATCGAGGGTTGGCTTCACAGTAATATGGAATCACCTCTTCAAAGTACTCAATGAAAAGAGTTTCATACCAGAATTTACGATAAGGGTTCTCTTTATTTGATAGCATGTGAATGAATGCACACCGTCGGTGTTGTTGATTTAAATCTGCATATCGTCTTGTATATATCGCAGAGAAGTTTAATTTTTCAGACATCAATTCAACAGCTCTCACTGAATTTGGACAAAAATACTTTATTTTTGCAGTTGAGTAAATTGTTTTCCTACATTTTGGCATCTGATTTGGGGTATCATAATGAAAGCTTTCAAAGTAACTACCAATTTGAACACCATGAAGATTGCTATTTAATTTGATAAAAAGTCTTTCCCATTCATATTCAGAGTCCCCTTTTTTACAAGGATGGACAACTATATAAGACTCCCTTTGAGTATTGTAGAGAGATATCGTGTAAACTGAATACGTGTTCCCAATTTCCATTGCAAATATAAATACAGGAGTAACCATTTCCAGAATAACGTTAGTTCTCCATCTGGAATCCATTTTCATCATTTTGGCTTGGATAATGACTATAAATCTTGAATGGTGGCGATTTATTTCTTTTCCAAAATAAGTGGTAAGATATTTCAAAGTGATGTCTGGTTCCATTAGAATATTGACACTACACAAATTTCTTGACAGGTCACGGGGATTATCTTCATGTCTACCAAATACTGTTTTGTTATATTTTGATGTTGCCAATGTCCAGGGTTGGTCATTTTGATTAGACAGTAATAGTTCTGTCTGCCACTCGGATTTAAGGAAAGTTACCAAGTTGAAATCGCAATTACTATAATCAGATAAATTTCTAAAACATTTCACATTGTTGATAAAAATGAGACTTAATAATAATTGGGTGAAATATATTTTAATACACATTGGGATCTCTTATGTATCAAACACTGCCGGATCTGAAAAGTCTAAAGGAACTACTTAGAACATGCACAGTTGAACACTTGGGAAGCGGCAAAATATCACGTAACTAGGTATGCGAAATACCAATCAGTATCTACATAAATAGGTACATTTTTTTCATGTGTTAAACCGGTACCACTTTTTATTCACAATTTATATTCCAAGTAGCGTCGTTAAGTCTTCTAGGTTATACAACTGGGGTTGAGACACTTTATGAATGCATGGATTATTTTGCTAAATATTTATTTGTGTTTATTTCCATTTCCTATGGAAATAGCTATCAACTCAGCGAAAACGAAGAGCATGTTAAAAAAGTAATGAATTGGCGATTCAAATTTACTCGGTTAAGGACTCTTTTTTGTTCAAAATCAGTTTCAAGATACTAGAGATAAGGATTGAGATTTTAAGTTCACAATGATAAACGTCGCCACAAACGACACAAAACTGTCTCAGGCCTTTATTTAATCCAATATCGTTTTGCTGTAGTCCACTCTGTGTATAGTTGCTAGTTTAAAGTAATACAAACAAACTAATTTCATTGCCACAAAAGCTTACGAAATACATAGTTCCAGTATTATTATTTCAGTGTCTTGTTATTGTAGCATTTATTATTTTTTACAGTAGAAGAAAAAAAGATCATTACTTAGACTATATGAAGGGACTAAACATTAACATTTTGTCATTGTCGGAAACGAGTTTGGGTGGTCACGGCTGAGAATAAATGTAAAAATATATTTTGGAGAGATTTTATATTGAACTGGAAATATTTTATAATTTCTTTCTTGGAATTTATATTTTAACAAGGACTTAATAAATAGCAATAAAATGACCAACAAAAAATAACTGGAATGACGACTTATATTAACTACTTTTAAATAGCAATCACACACAGATAAATTCGTTTTTTCTATTACTTGCTTAATAATCACCTATAAATGAATAAATATACATATAAAATAATAGTAACATGATTTATAATAAACCCTTTCTTCGTTAACCACAAACCTTGGTTAAACTTGATAGAAGAGACTTTTAAATCTATGTAAGTTATAATAAAATATTTATACAACTGTGTTTTGGCCCATTGCTTTATGTCACTGAGAAACATAAACTGGGTTGCTTTGAAATACGAACTTAACTTAACCATGTTTGGTATGAAAGTATTCAAACCAAGACTTTATACATAAAACATCTAATGGATCTAATGGATAAAACATAAAATATCTAATGGATTGCTAGAAATATTATAACATACTTACCAGGACAAGCTTTTACACACATTATTCACGGTCTGATACAACTAACTACCATACTATTTTGTTTTTATATAAAGCTATGTCCAAATTACAATTTCGTTTAAATAAATAGAAAATAACTGATGATTTTTTAAAGTCATACCCAGTCATATTGGCTTGGTGGAGTATACACATTTGTCTGGCTTACCAATGTACCTGCCAGATCGAATCTTTGGTTGCAATAAGAGCTCGATTAAATAAGACCTCGGTTCAATAAGAGCTAGGTGCAATATGAGCTCGGTGCAATAAGATCTATGTGAATTAAGAGCTAGGTGAAATAAGAGCTCGGTTAAATAAAGCTTGGGAGAAACTCTTTAGCCAACAGTAATTCAAATTAAAAAGTATTCACAATGTTTGTGCATGATAAACTGATCCATAATAATAATAATAATAATTTTGAAATGGTTTATTATAGTATTCCCTTGCTCTTATTATGATAGAGTCATACTTATGCGAAGAACAAAGATTTATAATATGTTTATGCCTATTTCCTTCTTTTATACAAGATCTGATCTATTCATCCTCCTTAGCAAGTTGGCCAAAGCACATTTTACGAAACGTGTTGAAGTGCTTATCATACAGTTTACGTCTTTTTGTGGCAATTGAAACATTCTACAAGAAAGAAGAGTCATGATTCACGATATAAAACTAAATCATCAATTTTTATTAGAAATGTGAAAAAACCTGTCGCGCATGTCGTACCTATTCTGAACATGTAGTATGGTTTGTAGTGTATAAGAAGGTGTGTACTTATTAGCATGAACCTGCCCTAAGGATAAATAGGATTTATTATTATGACCAAAATTAGAATCCATGTATTACGTTTTCTTATTATCAAGGAAGGTTATGGCAAAATATATTGCAATAAATACTGTGGCTGTGGTTACCATGCTTTAGGCATCATTATGTATTCCTATATTTTGCCAAAGATCGGAAAAGAAGGAAGTCATTGAATAATCTACAATTATGTCAACAAAACAAATTGTTTGCAATTTCAAATAGTATTGTGTTCGTGTTTCAACTGTTGTAGTCATATAAAAGAGGCCCAAAAAACCAAGGTTTTCGATACATTGGAAACCACAGCTAATTTTCCTTAAATTTTTCCTCGGAATTCGAGAAATTATTTATTTAATATATTATTTTAGCGCATAGGGTATTAAAGCATTTTTTTCTTTTCTTCGATCTTCCTACCCTCTTGCCACCCTGAAAAACACAGAAGATGTTTAACTCTAGTTTCTCAAAATTAAAAAAAGTATGTCAGAGGGAAGTTCTTTGTCACATTTTGATGGTTTATCTCTAAAAACATTTGGTAACTGCCTCCGGCTCTGTCTGCAGGCAGTTATTACTTCATACATATCATTTATTACCAATGCGGTACTTCTTTTCTTCTATTCATTAGAAAGACGATACACCATGTGGCAAAATACAATAGGCTAATGTTAGACGAGAATTTTGAGCTGAGCAGATCAACATGGGAAGACTGCAACACAGAATTCCACACGGGTACGACCTCAGACCTCATAAACGAAACCCAATACTAGTTGCTTACAAAATAGTTGGTGTGTACCCTTACAACCCTAAGATGGTGGACAGTCGAAAGAAATTTCAAGTGGGATTTAGAATTATTACTTATTTTACAAATTGTAAAATCCAAAGTATTTATATGTATTAACATTGAATTGACTTTTATTTTTTTACCATCTTTGTAAGATTACCTACCTATCCGAGTGTTGATAACCTTTTACAACGTAGGTGTTTACGTAGAACCACATGGTCATATTTTTGCTTCAGTTGTTGATTTGAATTCTAAGCCTATTTATTGGAAATTTGACCAACATAATTAAAAACACTTTTAAAAAATAATTTTCTCCTGTATTAGTTAATTAGTTTTATTAACTCACCCATAAGAAACGTTAAATGTGTCAGCATTTGTTAAGCAATGAATTATCTTAAGCAATGAATACCACGACAGATAAAGAATCACTACTCTCCTAACTAGGGTGATGTAATAGGTGGTCAATACTCGAAAGTAACAAGAGTTTGAACTAGTAACAGCAAGTATTGATCCCTCGGAGGAAGTTGCCAAAGTTTATTTTCTGTGACAAGTACAATAAAAAAATTGGAAGATGTTATTACAGTGTTTTTGGTAGGGTTTTATAATATTACATATTAAATTAAAGAAACTTGTAAATTTATTAAGTCTGAAATGTATCTAAGTGTTGTTAAATCGTCAGTGGCATTATTGGCATTTATTTCCACGTCAGTAAAATGTTCTGAAAGATATGAAACGGAAAGTAGTACTACTTTTGAAGAACTTTCAAAGGTAATTAAATAAGTCAATTCTAGCCATGTAAAGAAATTGAACACTAACTAATAATATTTACCATTTTTGTATATACCTTAGGATACCCTTCATGATGAAGAGAAAGTATTTTATTGTTCAAAAACCTTGAAAATTTGGAACATATATCTAAAATACAGATGCAGATCCCAATCGGACTTTAATTTTACGGGTGGAGAACAAAGCTTGGTAGATAATGCTACTAAACGTCAATTAGCACGTTGTGTCAAAACACATTTTAATAGCACATTTAATTTAACGACCCTTTACTGTGGAAAAGGTTAAATAAAACTAGCGACTATAAATGTTTTAAGAAAAAGACGATAATGAAAATAACGTATAATATAATATATTATTATGAATTTTAGAACCGTATGTTTACTGTGGAGAAGTTTGGCAAAATATCTGGACAGCGTATAATGACTATCACATTTATTTGTTGGGGGCAATCTGTCTCACGGGATGTCTGACGAACATCATCAACTTTATTGTTTTAACAAGGAAAAATATGATCAACCCTATAAATATAATTTTAGCCGTACTGGCTATTAGCGATTTTCTTTTTCTGATGTCCGGACTTGCATACAGCGGCATTGTCATCTATAGGAATTATTTTGGCGATGAACGGACATACAATCAGTTATGGATTGAGACAATCGTACATGGGGTTTGTTATTTGGTAAGGCGAAGGAATTATTTTGAAAAACAAGTGCTCAATAATTAATTGTGCCAATATATAAAAATTATTTAAAGATTTTGTTTTTAACCTCACAGACATTTCACATTCTGTCAACTTACCTGACTACATTAGTAGCTGGTTGGAAATATATCGGCATTCAATTTCCTCTAAAAAGCAGAAACTTTTTAACCAAAAGAAATGCAAAGTGGGCAACTTTTCTTACACTTCTCGCCGTTGTTTCAAGTCAGTTAATGTCCAGTATGGTTATGCGCATAAATGATGAATATTTCAAATCAGAGGAAGTAGACGCAACGGAGTCATTCTCAGAAAAAGAAACTTATCCTAACGTTCTGACTTTCAAAGTCCACGGGGACTACAATAAATTAATAGTTTTGCTTTTCGCGTAAGTATTTAAAAATATTTTGCATTTGGGCAATTAAAATAGAAAAAAATCAAACAGATAATCAAAATATATTTTTTCAGTTCTGAGTATACGATTTAATCAATTAATTTTCTGACAGATTGTTTGAAAAGTGGATACCTTGTTTGCTGTTAACAATTTTTACTGCCGGTCTTGTGTGGAGCCTTATAAAAACAAATAGACATTGGAAGAGAGTTTCTAAATCTAGAACAAGAATATGCAATAGTGAAATGAGTAGAGCTGCTGATAAAACCAACAAAATGCTTTTACTCATTTTGATAATTTTTTTAGTGACTGAATTACCCAGTGGCATTAATAAAAGTATCTTTTGGTTTAAAGATTTTAGAAGGGAGTGCATTATACCAGTGATCGTTTTATTCCGCCTTTTTGAATATTTAAGTTGTATAGTTTCATTTTTTGTTTATGTCACAATGGGAAAGATGTTCAGGA
The DNA here is from genome assembly GCA_020055645.1 of Tomocerus qinae. Classification (NCBI taxonomy): domain Eukaryota; kingdom Metazoa; phylum Arthropoda; class Collembola; order Entomobryomorpha; family Tomoceridae; genus Tomocerus; species Tomocerus qinae. The sequence goes on along the minus strand of CM034546.1, from coordinate 43,607,590 downwards.
CAACTTTGTTAAGAGTACTTAATGATATTGGCCAAAGGTTTCAATTTAAAGAAAAAGATTCAAAAATATCTAATGGGCCTTCAGAGCTTTCAAATGTCACAACTATTACCTCATTTTGATGTGAGCTAACATAGCAATCTGATTTAACGTTATAGTGTTTAAAATCTGCAAACCGTTTTATGCCCATCAATTTTATTTAATATTTGACGTTAATATGTAAATAAAATAAAGATTTGTAATGATTACTTCTAAAAGTGGGGTCGCGCATTACGAATGCCTTTCAATCAATATATTCTTAATCTTAATCACTTCCCTACTTAACCCCATATAACACTGAATTTTTCAAAATTAGATTTCCATGGGAAGGAATTTCGTAAAAATAGCTTAAACATGGATAAAGCATCCTCAGAAATTAAAACATAAGGAAAAAGTATCAAAATATTTTTGCTCGTGTTCAAAAGAGGAAAGTTCGTTGGCAAATTCTGGTGGATTTATATACCCATCATTCGCCTGCACAGTCAGTATTACTCGGCATTGTACTTATTTGAAAGTCAAAGATCAGATACCCGGTAAAATTACCGGCCTTTTAGTGGTTAGATAATTAGATTAGTTATAGTCTCTCCAACTTGAAATTCTTCAAAGGAATAAACCGTTGCTATGTCTAAATTAAAAAAATTCAATGATAAGGCATGTATTTCTTTAGGTATTATGATGTGATATCTATTTTGTAGTTTTGTAATAAACAGTTATTCTAAGTGCACATAGATTTAGTTAAATTAATCTGTAGTACATTTAAATGATAATTAATAATTGAGAGGACAAAGTGAGTTGTGTTTGAATGAGATAACATATTATAAGAAGACCGTATTTTTAGTGCATTAGGTATATTGAGTGGGATTAATTTGTACATTTGATAAAATGATAAACTGACACTGAATCATAATTTCGTGACTTCCTAGAAAGAACTTGGACTTATTATTCATGAGAGAGTCAGCTTAGCCCAAAGCACAAAAATTTATGAGTTCGCATGCCGATTTCCTCCTTTTATACAAGATCTATTTATATTCATCCATTCATCCTACTCATAAAGCTACCAAAGCACAATATACGGAACTTAAATAATTTGTTTTTATACAGAAACGTACATCCGTGAGTATTTAAATATTTTTCATGAGGATTCATAGCCATGACGCAAAGCAATAATAAAATTACCAATTTTTGCGTCTGAAATAGAAACACATGTTTTCACAGGCTGTGTCTATTATGTCAATGCATGTAGGTAGTATGGTTTGTGATTATTTGTATGTAATTATTTCTAAAATTGTGAAATCAAAAGTATTTATGTATTTAACATAGGCTCTTAATTTTAACATTTTTTCATCTGCGTGGCATATTATTCATATACCTAATTCTGTTTCAGTTGGTGAATTCGATCGCAAGCCTCTTAATTGCAAAATTGTAACGACCAAAGTAAGTGATTAAGTTAAGTTAAAAAACTATTTTCCCGACTATTATGTTAGGGGAAAATATGTTGACATTTGTTATACAATAAATTATTTCGTTTAGAAACGCCATGGCAGATAAACCATAAAAATTATTAGTGGAAAATGCCTTTAAACGTTTTTAATTTATCGCTGATATTTTCGGCTTTTATTTCCACGTCAATAGTGGGGTTTGGCTGGAATGAAACGGAAACGACTACAACGTTTGAAAAATTGTCAGTGCAATTGTCAGAGGTAATTTACTGAGTCCATTCTAATCATGTAAAAATTTTGAAACCCAACTGATAATATATTCCATTTTTGTGTATTCCCAGGACAACCTTCGAGGTCAACAAGAGTATGTATTTTATTGTTCAAAAAGCTTGAAAATTTGGAACGTTTACCTAAAATACAATTGCAGACCTCAAAAATCAGGATTTAATTTTACAAGGGAAGACCAAAGTTTTGAAGACAATAATACTAAACTTCAGTTAGCACGTTGTGTTAAAGAAGACTTTAATGGCTACTATAATTTAACGACACTTCATTGTGAGAAAGGTAAATTTGTAACTGTAAACTGTACACAACGAAGGAATGGTAATAACAATTGTGTTTTTATGAATTTTAGAACAGTGTACAAAATTTACCACTTTTTAGCCTTTTTTACCATCACAGTGGTAAAAATGCACTTAATGGTAAAAATGCATTTAATGGTAAAAATGGTAAATTTTAGCGATTGATTATATAGACAGCTAAATACAGATACACTAGACTTCATAAATATAAGTTTTAAAACTTTATTTTCTATGAAATATTTCCAATTAGCCCCTTAATCAATTAAATTAATCATATTGTAACCAAAAGTATCAAAAAAATGAAGAAGGAAAGATTGTATTTGATATCGCCCATTTAACCCTTTAGAGCCCAGAAAAAAGTAACCATGCTATTGTAACCAAAATCTCAGGGTGGTAATATCAGAATTTTATTAGTGTGCCAACCGAGTTTTAAATTTTTAAATTCACGGGTACCGAAGATACTACCCGTATCATATATGATACGCTAGGGTGGAGATATTTAATTATTTAATTGACTTTTGTGAAAATGTAAGTTTTATGATGCAATTACAGAACAACACATATTAGCGATCAAGCACGTATCCAGTAAGGGGTCGGGGGGGGCAGTCCCCCCCCCCAAATCTGAGAAAGAGAGAGGATTTTTTCCAAAAAAGGCCAAAAATTGCAAAAAATTTTCGCGCTTCGCGCAGATATGTCCTATTTTTAACATTATTTTTGGTTTTTGGCCCCCTTGACAAAATTTCTGGATACGTCCTTGTTAGCGATAATAAAATGTGTCAAAACACTTGACACAGAGTCCAACGTTACATTTTTTACAAGATGACCTTGCCAGTGTTACACAATTTTCCGCTGCGCATCTTCTCCTTTTACCATTCGGTATTTGACAGTGTGGGACATTCTGTCGTATCTAATGCCATCTGAAATCCGCAGTTTTGTTACACTTTCAAATTATCTTCGAATTCTTCCTGGACCTCTTGATTGCACACCAAAAATCAAATATTCATCCACAATTGCAGATTTGTGCAAAATCCAGGCATTTTGTAAACATGCATCTATAAGCGAAGGAAATAGTGACCACCATCATTTTTGCTTCTTATTTCAAGCCGGTATCTACCGAAAATTTGATCCATTATATCTGTGCCTCCCATATATTTATTATATTCACCGATGAGAAAAGGTCGAGGTACCTGAATTTTAGATTTCGATGCTTGAGAATATCTTGAGGCTTTGGAAATTGGTATTACTCCAAGACTATTTGAAGTTACGGCAGCGTTATCCTTCCAAGATACAATGATGTTTCCTCCTTTTGCATCACATTGGTAATAGTAGGCACCTCTTTCAGCTTTTATCAGGTTAGTACTACCCCCCAATGACCATTCTTTGGGTATTCGATCTTTTCGTAGAGTTGCAGTACATCCATAACTTCGGATTTTTATTTCGGATAGTAAACTAATGCTGTTGAATAAATTGTCCACAAAAAATTGAAATGGCAACTTCTTCACATCATCATTTGTCAGGTAAACAATTATAACCAGATATAGTAAGCATAATTGCTATCAATACTTTGATATCTTCAGTAGTTATGTAGGGGTCCTATTCCATTTTGAAGACAGAGTAACTCTTGGGTTCGGTTTTGATGAGTACCATTACCTCTGAATCAAAAAACTGTTTGAATAATTGAACAGCACTTAGATTATTATACGAACTGTAGTCTGAGGGGGGGAAAGTAACCCCAGACCTAATTTGGGACAAGTCAGTTACATTCCAGACAGAAGGCAAGGCAGCCATTGTAATTCCTTTTTGTGATATTTTTGGATTCGGAGGTTTCTTGGGTTTTTTGCTGGAGTTTGTGCGGCTTTTTTAGCTGGGGCATTTTCCCTGGTCTTTTGGAGGAGGAGCTAGGCGAAACAGTGACAACTGTCTGTGGTACAGTGACTGTTGATGATAGGCCATCAACATCTTCATTATATCATCAACCGGATCATCAGTATATCTGTTCAATTTGAAGTGTCCCATGGCTCTCAGCTGGTTACTGGACAAGTTGTCAATAAGTCCCCCTTCATCTTCATCGGCAGAATCTTCTTCAGAGTCCACATTTGGGTCAGGAGTTCAATGTAAATTCCATCTATGTCTGGAAAATCATCATTTTCGAGCATGTCAACTAATTCGGCCACCATTAGGACCCTAGAGCAAGTAATTGTGAAATAATTATTATCGGGTCATTCCTACCGTAACATATATGATACGGAATTGGATTTTCACTTCCGGAACCGAGGAGTATGACATTGGGACAAACACGACATTTTTATGGCAATCTTCAACCAATTTTGTACTGAAATAAAACAAAAAATTAAAGTGCAAAATTTTTTGAAAGTATTTAAAAAATTTTCAAAAATTTACCTGCTCCGCGCTGACATATTTTTTCGTGGGTCCGAATTCCGAAATCCGATATCTCGGAAACGGGAAGTCTAAACTCAAATCTGAAATTTTTGGTATATATCTTGAAAGTGTCTTGTACTACCCGCGTAAACTTACTATTTTGCATTGCCTCAATGTGAGAGTGATAACAGAATTTAGTTGTATATCTTATATGATACCGTAGGCTCTGAAGGGTTAAAATTGATGCTAATTTAATTGCAATTAATTTCTTAATCGGCAAGGGTTGTTAGCGCCCCATTGGTTGAATCCTACTCTGATTGATGGACACTTATCAATTTGTGACAACAATGATCATCTGCTAAGCTATTTCATACTTTGGCACCGAATTTTATTCAAAATTCCAACACGAAATTTAAATGAAACTATTTTTACCATTTATACCACTTACCACTACTTTTTAGGTAGCGGTATTTAACGTTAAATACCATTAAAAACCACTTACCAGTGGTAAGTGGTAAATGGTATTTTGTACACTGTTTTAGAACCGTATACGTACTGTGGGGACGCTTGGCAAAATATCTGGATAACGTATACTTACTATCACAATTATTTGCTGGGAACAATGTGTTTTATTGGATGTGTGTTAAACACAATCAACTTCATTGTTCTAACAAGAAAAGATATGATCAACCCTACAAATATAATCTTGGCCGTGCTGGCTGGTAGCGATTTTCTTTTTCTGATGTCCGGGCTTGCATACAGCGGTATTGTTATCTACAGGAATTATTTTGGAGATGAACGAACATACAATCAGTTATGGATTGAGACTTTGGTAGATAAAATTTTTTACTTGGTAAGACATGATCTATAAAAATGAGATAATAATACAAATACTTAATTAATTGGTGAATGTATACAATTTTTGTTATAATATAATAACAATATAATATGGTGTACTTTATATATTTATTACAGACATTTCACATTACTTCAACGTACCTGACTATATTAGTAGCTGGTTGGAAATTTATTGGCATTCAGTTTCCTCTAAAAAGCAGAAACTTTTTAACCAAAAGAAATGCGAAGTGGTCAACTTTTCTTACACTTCTCGCCGTTGTTTCTTATCAGATAACGTCCATTATGATTTATCGTATTGACAATAGATTTAAAACAGAAGAAGTAGAAATGAAGAAGCCATTGTCAATAAAAGAACCTTGTCCAAATGTCTTACCGTTGGCTGTGTGCGGTTCTTATTATCAACTGAAACTATTACTTTTCGCGTAAGAAATTAAAAATATTTGGCTAATGGGCTGATTAAAAAAGATTAAAATTTGTAATGGTAAATTTCGTGCCTATGATATTAGAACTTAATAATTATTTATCCTTATACAGAATTTTTGAAAAATGGATACCTGGTTTACTACTAACCACATTTACAGCTGGTCTTGTGTGGAGTCTTATAAAAACCAACAAACATTGGAGAAGGATTACTAATTCTGAAGGAAGAATATGCAATAATGAAATGAATAGAGTAGCTGATAAAGCCAACAAAATGCTTGTACTTATTTTAATCATTTTTATAGTGACTGAATTGCCCAGTGGCATTAGTATAAGTATTTCGTGGTGTGATGATGTTAGAAAAGAGTGTATTCAGCCAGTTGGCATTTTATTCCGTCTTTTTGAATACTTGAGTTGTATAGCTTCTTTTTTTGTTTATGTAACAATGGGAAACATGTTCAGAACAACTATGTTAAAACTGTTTAAAGATATTCGTACAAGGTTGCAACACAAAGAAAAAGACTCAAAAACATCAACTGGGCCTTTGGAGCTTTTAGATATTACAAGTGTAGCTTCGTCTTAACATTAGTGACTTAAAATTTGGCTAGATTTAGGCAGCGGGATCTCGTTGCCTATATATGTATATATTTACGATTTTGGTTTTGCCGTTAATGAGTTTCGCTGCTGGGAATTGTTTTCGATTCAGTCGTCTTCTTAATTTCTCCATCAGCATTTCCAAGTCACTCCTCTCATTCTATCCAAACTTACACTTCGATTCAAATTCGTCAGCCATATAAAAAAAATTTCTTGTTATACTTGCTAGATAAGTAAAACATTATGGTAAGAAATAATTAAAAAATGCAAAAAGTCAAATGTAACTCTATTATTAATTATCTAGTCGCAAAAATTAAAATTACCAATAATTTTGGAAATAGTTACTACAAACTTATGTGAAATATGTTTAAAATTCGGTAAGATGGAAAACAAAAATTGTAGCTATTTACGAAGTACGAGTTGGAAAATGGTCCCCTACTTGGACAATAAATTCCGACCTACTGTAAAGACGAAGTGAAGATGAAGACACTTATTACCAGTGTTGTACAAAGTTGTGGTGATATCTCCTTGTGCAGCGTCCGCTGACTTGAAATATTTCCAAATATTTTGTGTCTACTACACATTGACGACTTCGACTGGGGAAAATAATTTTTTTAAATTGATATCTAATATAACTGGATACATTTCAGTACAAAATGGCTCGGGGCACAATTATTGGAAAAGGAGTTTCGTATTTAACAATGCAATGTAAATGAGCAGCGCCTGAAGTTATATATATTCACATATATCATCACCATTATCAGGACAAATGAGCAATTCAAATAAGAGAAAAAGAGATTTTTTAGTTATAGACCAGCATACTAATTTCCATTGTTCTGCTAGTGTGTTGTGGTTGCTAACGTTTGAGTGTGAACCAAACCAGTACATTTCACGATACGAAGTCTCTGCCTGTTACCACCATACTTTTCGTGAAGACAAAGGAAAACTTGGCACTTAAATATCTCTTTTATCAAGTCAAAGCACGAAAGGGATACTTTGTTTAAAAGTGGTAGTTGTTTTACTTTTTCGTACTCGAATAATAATAAATAGGGCCATTGCAGGCACGAATTCAGAAAGGTCAACGGGGGTCGCAACCAAAAATGATGTAAAAATGACACATATTCACGCGAAGCACGAAAATTTTTTACAATTTTTGAAAAATATCATCTCTTTTTCTCCGATTTAGGGGGGCCGCTGCGCCCCTCCGCCCCCTACTGAATACGTGCTTGGGCCATTGATAGCATAGATGGCATAGGCTTTTTTATTATCTCAAAACATCACTCATTGTTGTGCATGTGTGATATTGTAATCATACTGAAGAATGATGATTTATCTGCTGCGATGTGGTAATATACTAATTCCCCACAAGCCTTTTCCCATTGCAAGAAATCAATGGTCATACTAAAAATCAAAAACTCAATACGCCATTCATCCGTTGATTTTATGGCAAATGATACCAGTAATTGCAGGACACTGAATTATTCTTGCAACTTTAAGTAATGGTGTATCGATATCGTGAGTATTCGTGTCTGAATTTAATGTTCTATAAGTTGTGTTCTAAAAATGTCTGTAGTTAGACACCACAGGGTTATTACCTAAAGTCTTTGCGTGACTTATATTTTGACAATAATACCGGGAATGTCAAAATTATCGTACACTACTTTATTTATAAATGTACGCATACAGTTAATCTTTTTAGAAAACATTAAAACACAGAATCTTCTTATTTGTTTCCTTTTAAAACGTTTCTTGCATGTACGAAGATTAGAAGATAGGTCTCCAAATAGACAGTTGCGTGTTGCGTGCCAAAGGCGACTACGAAAAAAAATCCGCTTAAGTTTGTCACAATTGTCTGCCTGTTACAGTATTGTATTGTACTGAAAATAGGTATGTATACGAAATCAAATTAGACGCAACCTGAAGCTTTTTACAACCAAAGAAATTATTTCTGAGACAAATGAAGTAGTATCTGACGAAAGTTGAAAAGCTTTCTTCCACTGACATGACGGGATCCATTTTTGGGGTTGTTACGCTGATGAAACTTATAAATGTGAAACATTTAGTTTAAAATAAATTGTAACTAAAATGTAATTTTGTCACGTTGTTAATAAATTTAGAGCTCTAATTTTAATGTAATTGCATCTTATATGTGGTATTGCCTGATCGACGAGATTTCCCTGTCCATTAAAGGAAATGGACAAAAGGTGTAGTTCGAGTTGCGAAGTAAAAAATTCGGTAGGTCGGTATAATATGTATATATCGTCGTGTGTTAATTTTCCGCTTTGATAACGCAGATAAGCAGAACCCAATCTTAAACTTGACCTAAATGTTTTACCATTTGCACTGAAAGCCCCAGAATAGTACACATTAGATTTATTATAACCGGCTCTAGGTTCTGTGAACGGCCAATATATAACCAGTTATATCTTAGCACATTTTATTAACATTAAAACATCCAACAGATATGTACGACTTTCAATGAAATATTTTGCCATACAAAATTACTGTGTGTGCCATACAAATTCCTATTTTCCCCTAGGAAAATCTCTTCGAATATAATTAAAATTATTGTGTCTTATTCTGTCATCTTGGTACATTGTGCTAAATAACTTTGCTAGTATATAACCAAGATTAATAATTGTTAGAACATTTTGAATTTCATGGTATTATTTATAAATTGAGGTTATAGTTGTGTTACCGGTTTCTGTTTTGCCATTAACTGCCAGCCTTCACTACCTGGTTGGTGCCTCACTGGCTAGATATACAACATTAAGTTCTACGTTACTTAAAACTGTACATTCTTTCTCCTACTTAAAAGTGTTCAATGACGAAGACAAAATTGAGCAAAATTCCTGTTAAAATGTGTTCCCTAGCTCTGTATCGCATTGTAGCATTTTTTATTTCCATAATTATAAACAACATCAACTGCTTTCGTAATTTATCGTTCTATCGTAATTGTGATTTCAACATGATTACTTTCCATCAATCCGAATGGCAGAGAGACTTTATCCTGTCTAACCAAAATGGCCAACCATGGACCTTGGCAACATCAAAATTTAATAAAACTCTCTTCGGTCGTCATCAAGATAATCCACGGGATCTCTCTACAAGTTTCTGCACTGTAAATGTTCTAATGGAACCAGACCCGGGTTTACTATCTCTGGTCGTTCATTTGGGAAAAGAAATAAATCGTCGCGATACGAGATTCATAATCGTTATCAAAGATGAATTGAAATGGATGAATCCAGAATGGCAATCAAACCTCACTCTACATTTGGTAACTCCTCTTTTTATATTTGGAATAAGAGATGGAAACGAATATTCTATTTACACGGCAATTCTCTACAATCCGAAGGGTCAGTCTTTAACTCTTTATCTAATTAAAACAAAAGATCCCGAAGAAGAATGGGAAAGAATTTGGAACACATTAAACGGAAATCTTCATGGCATTCAAATTGGTGGGTTATGGAAGTTCTTTCGTTCCGATAAACCAAGAGAAATGCCAGAATGTAAAATGGTGATCTATTCAACAGTAAAAACTAATCGATTAAATCGAAACTGTGGAAATTCGGTGAGAGCTGTTGAATTGATGGCTGAAAGATTCAACTTCACTGCCATATATGCAAAGCGATACCAAGATCTAAAATTAGAACATCGTCGATGTGGAGTCATTAGGATGTTACGAAATTACAGAAACACTTATATTGTACCATGGTATGAAGCTCATTTCATTGAATACTTCGGAGAGACTATTCCATATTACTGCGAAGCCAACCCTCGATTGGCGGATGTCCCTTTGACAGTTCTGATTCAAAATACATTTGATGATTATTGCTGGTGGCTGATATTTTCGCTATTCCCGATTTCATTTTATGCTTTAGGCTTTAGAATTTCTACTTTCTACAAGAAATTAGAGTTTATTTTTGTATCCACAATAGCCGTCCTTTTAAATCAGGATGTTTCCAATAAAAGGAGAAACATTTTGTATTTAATAATTGTCTCCATGGGATTTGTAATTGCTACTCAATATGAAACGTGGATAACTAGCGAGATTATTGCTCCTCCAGATAGAAAGCAATTTAAAGACTTTAAAAATCTCGTCGAAAATGGATACAAGTTGTTGCTACACAAAGACAGACGAATAAATATAGACCAACAGAGACTCGAATATTTTGAAAAATATAAAATTCAGGACAAGATGACTTCAGGTGTGTTCAGATTTGATTGGCAATCTGATGCAACATCTGAACAAATTAAAATAAAACATTGGGAATTTGATTGGAAAATGGTGACCAACTTTTCAATGAAAATATTTGGCGTAGATAGTAAACAGAAAAGCCAATACCGTGTGCCCTTAATACCATCTAAAGTATCCTCTGACGGAATTTGCATGACTGTAAAGGAAACACATCTTGCTGACCCAAAATCTTACAGTTTCAGAGACTGCTACCATTATAAATTCCAATCATATTTTCAATTCATGCAAGAGAGAGGTTTTCTAAACTATTTCAAACAACAATGGGATTTGGTTATTAATTTTAAAGATATAAAATCCTATTCAAAACTGAAGCATAAAGAATCTCAGATATTGCCTATTAGTCTAGTCATGAAAATCCATACTATTTTCTTCGTTTGCGGATACTTTCTACTTGGAGCATTCATCACTCTTCTCCTGGAATGGTTGTGGCACCGTAGATTGATATTTAATAAACTGATTTTTAATTTTCTAAACAACCTAACAACCGTCGCCAAAAATGCTCTAAGAAGAAATCGTGTGTTTCAAATAAGATAATGTGCTTTAAATGCATACTCTGAAATTTTGAGGGGACGTGCCTCATCTGCTATTCCGCTGCGACTGCTAACTGGCACAGGCCTTCTGTATAAAATAAAAAATAACCGTATGGCATAAAACCCACTGATTGCATAATTGTTTTTCATTTTCTGGCATAAAGTAAGCCAAGTTGCAATCTAACCTAAACTACATAAAAATCTAGGAGGGTAACGTAAGGCAGGTTAGGGGATTAGGAATTTTATGCTACGATGAATTTCCAATATACATTTCATGTTCGGTCCATTTATTTCAAAGATGGCCGAATATAAGAGTAGGTTTTTTTGCAAATTAAAAACAATTGCGAAACAGGTAGAGCAGCGATGAATGCACTTACTGCGAAGTTGGTGTATGGACGCACGGACATTTAAAACCACAGTACTTTTCCCACGTTTTAAGGTGGAAATCAAAAGTTGTGAGTATTTAGAAGTTAGAAAATCCTTTGTCACTTGGACGTTTGTGCATGAAAGATATTTGGTCGGGGTCGGGGGCGCTACCAAAAATATGTTGAAAATCGCGAAAATGTTTTGGAATTTTTGGCCTTTTTAAGAAAAAATCCTTCCTTTTTCTTAGATTTTCGTTACAGAAAATACATGGAAGCCCCTGTAGTTGACCCTATAGCTGAAGGGCGGACTCTGCTAAACAGTGTGTCCCTCTACGGAATAATACATTTGGCTTGCTTTCATCACATGCAGGTACAATTATCTTTCATTTACATCATTTCCGTGTACATTTTTTAGAATTTACAGAATTTATTTTGACTACTGTTTATTTTAGAATTCGGACTTTGGCCACAAATTTGCACTTTCCAAGCAAATAGATGTATGGGATGTACTGCCTCACTACAAAGTGAATAGTACTGCCCGCAGGTCTCATTCCGGGCCTATTGCCAACTCCCGCAACACTGGTATTGTTGGTAATTAATTCCCGAGAAGCCTTAGGTCATCATTTACGAGTCACTGTTGTGGGACTGTTATCGGAAGTCTACTAGCCCAACAAAGACAGGTTAACCAAGCTACTCTCGCAGTCGAGACGAGGTATCCATGTGATGGCCCTTGTAATTGCGGGTTCGGGCTTAACCTTTGTCTTAATTCCACATTAACATCTCTAACACTCGCCTTTAATCAGCCACGCATTTCACCCAGCCAATGAATCGAACTGGCAGTGGAAGCATACATTGGTTATAGTCAGACGACTGAGTACTCCACCAAGCCAACGAGGCTGGGTTAAGCAAATGGATACGATATCATATTCTTAGACATCTTCTTCCGAAGTATGGGATTCCTATAAAACATAATCTCCCCATTACCCTGATATATCAACTATGTCGAATATGAAACAAATGTGCACTTTGAAATGTTGTCTCAGTGATTTGTAAAATGCTATTCATAGGTTAGCGTAATTAGTTAAGGACCTGTAAAAGTTTGGAACTTCCGCACTTTCGTGTTTTTATGTTATATTTAAATTAAAATTAATTCATGTATAATGTGCATTGTGTGCATCTCTATTGTATTTAATCCTTCAATCAAGGCTAATAAGAACTATACATCTAAAGATGTAAAATCTACGGCATCCCATTTTTGTGGAACATTTGAATGGTAGTAGATTTAAAAGGGCCGCAGGCAAATAAATTTCGGAGGGGGCCCGACAAATTAAAAATGAAAGAAAAATTTTTGGGTTTTAAGGCAAAATTTCCTCTCCAGAGATTCGAACTCCAGACATCAGCCTGAGAAGCGGCTGTTTAGACCACTAGACAGACCTGTACGCCCTAGGTTTTATTCATGGTATAAGATCTAACTATCCCATATTTAAATTGAAGTAAAATATATTATATTTATATATTATAGCGTTAACCATATAATTGCCATTTTTATATCGTTTAAATGAAGAAAAAAGAAACATTTTAAGCTTGTTGGAGCTTGTGCCTATGGAATTATCTGTCGTGACCAAATCGATAACTGAATTAATTAAAGGTGGTTGCTATTATTCCTACCTTCCTACTAATTTCAATTTGTGTAACCGATATATCTATTATACCACTTGTATAAAGCCCAACTATAATCTTAACGTGGTTATCGACATTAATAATTGGCTACTTAGTAAGCCTTCTGACATCAGTTTGCGAAACATTTCAAAGCATATTGAGATTTACTAAATTCGATTTTCAAACCTGACTGATTCGTGATTGTGTGTACATTTTTGCTTAAAAGAAATCTGAAAAATGATTGTGAGTCAACTAAGAGAATTTTTCTATTTGTTCATAATTAGTTGTACATTTACTGCGTCAGTATTTTGTAGTCAATCCATTGTAAACTTTTGTCTCTACAAAGATTGTGATTTCGACCTTACATACTCAAATAGTGCATCGTCTATCTTAGAATCAGTGCTAACAAATAATCAATATAATCAACCATGGACGATTTTTTTGGAACACGAAAAAGTCAAATACAGTAAATTCTTTAGAACCAAATTGGTATTCTATTATAGAAATAAATGTGACTTAAATATTTTGATAGAACCGACTAATGTTGGTCTCGTCATTAGTAGTACATTTAGGTCGCTTCGAATTGAAAGTGTGTCTTTTGTTTTTGCAAAAAGTTTGATTATTAAACACTGGGGTGTATTCTCTAGTGGTATTTCGTTCAACGCACAACTGTATGTTGTTTCATTATATGAAAATAATACATTTGGCATGCAATATTTATCGTACCCGTTGGGTTTGTTTAAAATAGGCAAAGATACACCAAAAAGTGATCTTTTTGCTTTGTGGAAATTAAATAATAAACATTTTCACAAAGAAGTAGTGAATGTTTTGAAATTCGGATCATATAATATTAACAGCCAGTGTTCAGACAATTTATATGAATCGTGCAAAAATCTTTTCCGAATTCCTTGCCAACGGCGTAATATTATTGTATCTAAAATGGCAAAAAGTCTCAATTTTACCATAAAATATCATTACTTTACATTAAAAACAGCAAATGCGCAAAGTTGGAGATATATCCTAATGGAAGAAGAACTTTTCCGTTTCAATTATAAGACAGGTTTAATATTACTTAACTGCGATAACGCCAGGAAGTATTTTATATTCTCACAAGACCATGATGAATATTTAGACGTCACTTTAGATTTTTGGATTACTAAATCATTCGACTATCCAACGTGGATTTTATTTATTCTTCTATTTTTCATCACTGTTTTTTATTTAGTTTACTTTCTTAAAATACGAATCACTTTATTCAAAGGAAATGAAAACAATCTGAATTTGTCATCTGCAATTACCGAAACTATTTCCTTATATTTTCAGCAAAGCGGCAAGTTAATCTCAAGTCATTTTATTTTCATCGTTACTGTAGCTTTATGTTTCCTTTCCAATAGTTTCAAAGAGTTAATGACTTCAGAAGCAATATCACCACTAGATAAACATATACCCGATTTACCTGAACTGTTAGAAAATGGATACAAAATTGTACATTTAAATCACACTGATAATGTGCCTATAGATAATCCTTTAAATATTTTATATTCCGTGTGGAAACATTACAATTTATCAAGAAAATTGAATGAATCTGTACTTGAGATTCTAATAGAAGATCAACAGAATGCCTTATTTAAAAGAAAAGCAATTTTGTTTGAAACTGCTGAAAGACATCGTCTATATAAAAACTTGGAAATCGTAAATGAAACAATTCATAAAATAAAATCTTCAATTAAACTTAGGTTTTCTTGGGCATTCAATGGAATAGGAAGTGATTCTATGAACAATTTTGTCGGTTTGTTACTTGAGAATGGAATACATTTTTATTTAAAAGATGTTACGGATCACCCTAAAAATCTCAAATACAATCAAAAGCAAGCAAAAAAGGAATATATAGAAAGCCGTCCCAAAGCCATTAATTTACAAATGAAAATCAACATCTTCTTTCAAATTTTTGGTTTATTTAGTTTTTGCTCCATCTTCTCTTTCATCATTGAATGTCGACAAATTATTTGGAACATTACTTTGGACGCTTATACTTCGATTTTGTCAAGATTGGAACATCGACGGAATAAAGTTAAATTCATACAGGTACAGCCTTCTCCAAACGAAATTCCAGGTTAAGTTTTTGCTGTCATTATCTTTTAATACTTAAAATGGCTAATACCTGACTACTGTGACTTAAAAATTGTTGATCTAAATTTAATTTGAAATAACAGCGCTATTTTCAGTTTATACTCCTGTTATATTTACAGATGCTGATTTTGCTGATTCAACTGAGATGGCAGACTTACCTTTAAATCTAGATATTTAGAAAATGAGATGGACCTGAGTATAATTATATAATCTGATTGCTCTTCGTTTTGCGAAGCCTAGCAAAGTGGAGTGTTCAGTTTGTTAACATACGTAATACGTATATATATAAGTACTAGCAAACACAGGGCCTGGGCCATGTGACCGGCTAGTAATTTATATGAAGGCAAGAAATATTATTTTCAAAGTTAACTTTTCTTCAATAATCTGAATGTATTAAACATTAACAGATTATACATAATAGTGAGAAAACAAGAATAGTGTTAGTTGTATTAATAAACGATGTCGTACTGTTCACAATAACTGATTAAATAAAATAAAATAGTTAAAAACAAGTCAAACATTTTTATGCCGCAGTATTTATTAAAAATGTTGGTGGATCTAAATCGTATTTTACATACAAGTAAAACTGCTAACTGAAACTGAAAAACTGAAACCATTAATATTACAAGCAATAAGATTTTACAACGTAGATAAGAGCTTAGTATAAAGCTTGTTTGCACTTGGCCCGTTGGTCCTACGGAAATATCGGTCACGGTCAAATCAAATCGATAGTGTCTATTTACACAGATTATCGACTGGCTATTTAAGACATTACTAAATTAGATTACATAGACTGCTATTAAATTTTTGGTATTAAATAGAAATATTTCATAGCTTTCTTAGGCTTTTAGGA
Source organism: Tomocerus qinae (assembly GCA_020055645.1). NCBI lineage: Eukaryota > Metazoa > Arthropoda > Collembola > Entomobryomorpha > Tomoceridae > Tomocerus > Tomocerus qinae. Next base: position 43,591,488 of record CM034546.1, on the reverse strand, counting down.
TTTTTTTGTTAATTTCGTCAGAAATTTTCCGTTTGTAGTCATTTCATTTAATACTATTCGATTTCAAAACAACGCGTTTCTAAAAACGGGACGCTGGGACAGGTCAACAAAAACGGGACGGATGGTCAGCCTAATATTTCTGTTTACCGATGCTTTTCTGTCGTTTAGAATCAGGTTTTTCATGTTTGAAATGGGAATAATGCATAAGAATTTAAAAAGCTCGTCTCTTCCTTCTGTTGTATGAAAAAGTAAATAAATTGACCCTAGTAGAATTTTGTGCTCTATATTTTGAGGTCCTAAATTTTGAAATCGATTTCCTTAAATCGGTATTATCAATATTCTTCATTTTTCTGCATCTTTCCTTACGGTTACAATAGATAGTGCGACTTTTTAATTTGGGGAAGAATGGCGCGGATTTAGTAATTTTGTCACATTCCAATGACTGACAAATGAACAACAATATAATAAGTTTTATATTCTTAAAATGCTATCATGAGTTTCACAGTTCCTCTCGTTTAGTTGTTAAAAAATTTAATAATGCTGGGTCTTTTGATGACATAAAAGATTCCTACTTGAATTCCAACTGGTTGCCACGATTTACAAACCATTTTCACATATTTTCTTGTATGCAAGTTATTTGTTCGAACACGAAGCCAAGATTTTCTACAGCCCGAATTAAAGCTGTGTGACATTGCTGCAACCTTAAGAATAATGCTCCAAGACAAAAAGAAAGTAATGGAAAGAAATGTGTAGCATATAATTAGAGGCAGTTCCAAGGTTTTGTAAAATTGAAGTACAGTTAAATTATACAGCATACAAATGCGAAGGAGTATTGATTGCATCGGAGCAATTACATGTCTGCACAAACAGTTTACAACGAAAATTATAATGTAGTGACAACGGGCGATATTGATTGCGCCATCAATAGATTCGGGGGAGCTATAAGTTTTACTTGCACAGCACCTGGAATAAATTAACGTGTATTATTTTATATGATAGAGAAATTTTTGTGGGTTGAGTGTTTTAATTACAATCTTCAGCCATACTTAGTAATTTAGTATTTTTTTATTTTCAAAACATGTTAAATATTCTTTTAATGATTTTTTTCTTGCATTTTGATAGGCTTATTAGAATTTATTGAGTTTATATTTTTTCTCATTGCAAATGGCATTTTCTTTGAATTCAAAGAAATCCAAATCAACCTCCTACTTCCTAATAGCATAAGCAAATTTTTAACTCACCTGGAGCGTTTTAGAATATTTATATATCGGGGATTTATATACCATACCATTGAGAGTAGGATTGTTGCTAGTGACAGTATTCCACTTATGCACAGATACGAATATATAATTATAGCACCGTGAAATAAAAATTTTAAATTTGGATGACTATCTTTTGATAAAATGATGTTTGGAACCATAATAATTAAATCGTAATACAAAACGTAACATAAGCATAGTATGATTGGGAAAATAACTGTATTCATGTTTATCAATTTTGATAAGAAAAAGTAGATCCGATTAGATTTATCCCGGAAATCTGCAAAATTAAAATAAACATTTTTATTATGCAAGTTAGTTGAAAAAAATCCATCTAACCGTTAAACGCTTTAAGCAAAAATCATTCAGTATAGTGAATTACTACTTTAATTACATGTATTCGTATAAAGAAATTACAAAAAATATTGCATTTCTATTGCTTATTATTTTAGTTATTCCAATTAATTATAAAAGTAGAACTTACAATAACCGTAATATTTTCCAATATAATTCAGGATGCTATTTGCAATTAGGACAACGTCATTTCCCCCTAAGAGGATGCATAGAGATAAGAAAGAAATGATTCCCATTCCAGATAAAACTCCGAGACAAATATGATAGTGTGGAATCACTTGTTTTGTTGCTGGCATAACCCATTCGAATGAAGGAAAAAGAATTAGATATCAGAATACCAATTATCATTAAGTGCCATCTCAAACAAGTTGAAAAGCTATTCGAAATTGAAAATTCCTTAGTTTTGGAATTCCATATAATTGGAAGGATTCCTGTCCTAACGCAATGCTTGGTGGCGAATGAGAACACATTGTCAACTTCTTCTGTCACCATTTTGGATTAAAAGGTACAGGATTACCTTCTATGTTTGCTCTTAATTTTTACAAATATTTAAAATTCTAAATATTTTTTGCTATTGGGAAAGATATTTCTCAGTTGGGAATATTAGACGGAAATAGTTTTAGTTGGTTAGTCAATTGCCATGTAGATACTACCAAATAATATGAAAGCTATTGAAATAAATTGTTATGGTTGGAGAAATGTTTTCATCGAATGTATCATTATAATGGAAACTTATCTATGTGGAATTTCACGTTTAACGTAAACAGCCTAGAGTTGGTATGAATAAATAAAAAACCTTCATTTAGTTAAACATAGGATAGAGACATAAATGACACGATTTTTTTCAAACTTGTAACTATTGTGAAATTGCAGGTTTGTGATCTTGCATTCCAGTCATAAGACGTTGAAACTTGTACAATTTATTGCCCTATCTTACACTGTAATTTAGTTGCCTAATAGAAACTTATTATTCCGATGTAAAGTGCATAGGAGTGAATGCAGTAGCTAAAGCCAAAGCATCCACTCCTATCACTCAGGTAAAGGAATGAATGGACTAGCGACCGACGGAAATTGACTTCTTATCAATTTCTCGCCGGCCGCTGTCCCTTCTATCAACACATCGTATGATGAGTCCAGGTAATGAACTTAGAAGAATCTTTTGTTCTATTTGGGTCTTTTTCCCTAAAGTTCACTACCTGGACTTAATGAATAAAAATCTATGTATGTATATTCCTAACTCTAAGTTTATTTATACTTGCTATTCCCTACCTGCTATTATACTCTAAATTACCTTAGACTAGAAAATTAATTATTTAAATTAAAACATTCTGCTTACCTTTTGTTGTAAGTCCGAATGTATGGAAAACTCCCTCTGCCACGTCCGGACTTACGAGCTGGAGTTGACCCTACATTCGGACATTAAAGATTTATGTCTCCATTCGGGGACTTTATCAATTTGTTCAAACATATAAATAGTTTGAAGTGCCCAGGCACTTCATCTTATTCTCTACTTGTACTCGGACCTGAACTGTTCTGTGTGCCCTGGACTGTTCTTCTATTGTGCCTTACCTGAACACGGACTGTGCTGAAGCTGCTGCTAATGTAAGTTGTAGCACACTCCTTAGTTCTGTCTCACTATTCCCCATTAGGCATATTCTACTTAGATTCTAGATTCTAAATTATTTGTATTTTTATTGAATTAGTTTTTTTGTTCTTTTGAATTTTATTTTAAATAATATTTGGTTTTTCTCTTTTTTTATAAACGTACTAGTATTTCTAATATTCATTTTTGCCGCATTAGAGTAACTTCATAATTATTATTGAAATTTAGACGAAGGCTTACCTTAGTGAAGTTCATACCTAATTCTAAGTTAGTAATTATCTTTCATTGGTTCATGCCTCTACCTCATCTACATAATATTCAGCCAAGTAGTAGCGATAGTTAGACTTCATTTAATTCATCTTTCTGACAGTTTTGCTATCATTACAATGGCTCCCCGCAGAGGAATTAGTTGATTTCTGAGTTCTCAATTTAATTCTTGGCTTCATTTTTGTAGATGAGCGATACGTCCAGCAATCGGGGGTCCGATTCAGGCGTAGATGAAGGCTGGGAATATCCTCTACCAACGGTAGATTCTTCATTGGATGTGTTGTCAGCCTACAACGCGTACATAAGTCGTAACGACTTGAATGGCCAGCACGAAAAGGTACGCTTATCTCCTTCCTTTAACCTTCTCTAGCTTTAGTATTCCGACTCTAGCTATTAGTACTCCGACTTTAGCAGTTCTAATTTATTCAGATAGGTTCATAAGTCCAAGACACTTTAGATTCAGTTCATTCTTCCTCTTGTTCATTTTTCTGAAATTCTCTTTTTCTATTTCCCCTATAGTTGCTGATCAATTATGACATGCCAGTGGCATGGGCATTAAGCACCTTTTCTGACTTCGAGGCCTTGGAGTATTATTCCAATCAACCAAGACCCAAACAGGTGGCAGTGACCCAACGCATAAAGCAACGCTTTGGTAATCGTCTTGCAAATTACCAAAATAATTACATCCTCATAAATTATCTGTGGATGGTCTATGAGGGTCGTTTTTATCGGTGGTATGACCAACAGGACCGCTACCGTCTTCATCGTACCGGCCTGGTATTCATAGATACCACTTATCTCCCGGCAGCTTAGCCATTCATTTTTTTTTTGGTTTTTTGTTTTGGTTTTTTCTGGCATTGCATTAAATAAATACATTCCTTTTTTGTTTGCATTCTATATCCTTGTAGTTTCTCATACTATTCATTTTTGTTCATACCTTACTATTTATTCACTTATAACTTTTCTGTTTCATTCTACTTTAATACACCATGGATCCCGCAGCATTAGAAAAAGCTTTAACAGACTTACATGCACAAGTACAGGTTTTAGCTAGAGCGCATACCACACTATCACAAAAACATCATGTTACAGTGACTTCACTAGAAGATGTTCAGAATAGTTTACCATCCATTCCAAATACTGCCGTGATTATAGATAGCGCCTCATCTATTCCACTACCTGTTTACTCTCCTTCAGAGACTTCACCACGGGCTTACCTTAGAGAATTAGAAGAATATCTTAGATGGAAAGCAGCACCAGAAAATACTTGGCTTAATCTATTATCTAGACTTTTCCCAAAGGGCTCCAATATAGCAAACTGGTGGAGGGAATCAAAGGAATCATGTGCTAACTGGAAAGATTTTTGTGATGAATTTATAAGTTATCACACTAGCTCCCAGTCCATTGATCTCCTCTACCAAGAGCTGTTCGCAATGACGCAAACCTTTGCCATGCCCTTTGAGAATTATTGTTAGAAGGTTCAAACTTTGTATCGAAAAATAGATAGACAAATTGCCAGAAGACAGAGTCATTGATAGAATTATTAATTCATGCTTGCCTTTGAAATTGCAAGTTCACTTAAGACCTTTAAAAATTAAACCATTCTAGATGTAATTTCAAAAGGCAAGGATATTATTCTTCATTTAAAATAAACAATTGACCTGTCATGCAGAATCGCCCCTTTATTAAAAAAATGTCCGATACTGGATCCAGTCCAACAATCTAAACCTTATAAACCTTATTATAAACCTAACTTTAATAAGTCTAGTGGTAGTCCTAGTGATCCCAAAAGTGAGCATAGCGACCAATTGGCAACTTCTGGGGCCACTTAAAGGTTCAAACAGTCAATCCAGTGCTAAGTCTTCTCAGGATCTTTCTGATAGCCAATCTTTTTCTAAAGCCTCTTCTTCTAAATCCTCTATTATATGCGCTTACTGTAAAAAAGAAAAGGCATTCAATTTGATATGTGTTTTAAGTATAGGAAAAAGAAGGGAAGAACGACAGGCCAAGGCATTAGCCATGCAAGGTACCCCTGCCCCTAGTGGTTCGGAAAACCGTTGAGTGAGGTATTAGGTCTAGTTTCTGCTTATATCTCTCACTCACTAGATTCTAAAGAAACTGCCCAAACTGTAATTAAACTCCAGGATTCTACATTCTCTTCTCTTTTAGATACTGGAGCTTCCCACAGCTTTATTGATTATGATACCTTTCAATCCCTAGATCTAGTTAAGTTCTGCATCCACTCTTTCTGGTGTTAAAATAGGAAATTCTTTAGTTGTATCCCCTCTGGGTTCTTGTACAGTTAAGTTTACTCTTGTAAATAGAGTTTTTGAATTTAAGTTCCATATCCTACAACACCTTCCAACAAAGTTTATCTTAGGTTTTGACTTCTTGAGATTTGCTAAAATCATAGTTGATCCTGATGTAGGTGAATTTTTCTTTAAATCAGATCCCTTAAAACCATTTGATCTTTCCAATAAAGCCTACCTATGTGTATTACAAGGACTCAATCCCCAGCAGTCAACCGAACTCCAAGATTTAATTAAAAGTTATCCAAAATTGTTCTCAGGTACGTTAGGGAAAACCCACCTAGCCACTATTAAGCTTGAAGTCTCTGGTCCTCCTATTGCCCAAAAACCTTATCCTACCCTCACATATTAAACGAGAAGCAATGTGAAAAACGCCATATCCACCAGATGTTAGCTCTAGGAGTTATTCGTCCTTCCAGATCAGAATGGTGTAGTCCCGTTCATCTTAAAAAGGAAGGCGATGACTTTAGGTTTTGTCTAGACGTTCGTTCTATAAACCGTAGACTAAAATCTGATCCTTACCCTGTTCCACACATACAGGACCTGATCCATAGATTAGGCGGCGCTTCATTTATATCCACCATAGATTTAAAAAAAGGTTATTGGCAAGTTAGACTGGATCCAGATTCTATTCAATATACAGCTTTTATATGCGAATTTGGAAAATACGAATTTACAGTCTTGCCTTTTGGAATTAAGACTGCAGTCTCCGAGTTCCAACGCATAATGAACGATTTGTTAGCTGACTGTCGAGGTAAATTTGCAGACCCTTATATTGATGACATTGTGATTTACAGTAAATCGTGGGCTGAGCATTTGGATCATTTGCGCACTGTTTTCACATTGTTAGAAAATGCTGGCTTTACTGTGAATAAAGAAAAATGTTCTTTTGGTAAAACATCAGTGAAATACTTAGGCTTCATCATCGATTCACACGGAATCCGGAATTGGATCCCGGATAAAATTGCTGCTGTTAGGAAATTCCCAAGACCACGAAATCCCTAAAGATGTTAGACGTTTTCTTGCGGGATTATGAAGTTGGTATAGGCATTTCATTCCACACTTTGCTTTCTGAAGCTAGTCACCTTCTTTAAACAAACTTTTCGGAAGAATCAGGATTTTGTTTGGGGGGCAGAATAAGATAAAGCTTTTAAAACTTTGTTTTCAGATATAGTGTGTGATACTGTAGTGCTAGCCTTTTCCTTGGGATTTAGTCGTCCCTTCATTTTGCGTACCATGCCGCTGGGACAGGATTAGGAGCATGTTTAGCTCAACCAACCCCTAGATGGTCGTTAGTGAACGCCCAATAGCTTTTGCAAGCCGCTCTTTAAACAAGTGCGAGCAGTCCTATCATGCAACTGAAAAAGAATGTTTAGCTATAATTTGGGCATTGAAAAATTTGGAGCATTATTTGGATTGGTCAGGAATTTGAACTCCAGACCTGACAATAAGGCTCTTACTTGGCTCAATCAGATGCGCGATGTGAACAGCAAATTCATGCGATGGGCATTAAAAATTCAGGATTTTCAGGCATTAATTACTCCACATCCCAGGTAGACATTTAATGAACAGTTAGCGATGCGCTTAGTAGAGCAAACAGCAGGGAGAACCTCGAGGAAGAGGAATCGAAGGATGAAATGTACTCCCTTCCACAGTTCCAATATCTCTTTCTTGTGCACATTCTCCCCCTACTACTTACTCTTGACTCTATTCGTGAGCATGTTAATCCATAGATGAAGGCGTTCATTTGCACATCATGGTAGATTCCATTCGCAAGATTTTAGAAGCACCAGTAATGGAATTTTATACACTAAGTCAATAGAAATGCGGGAAACATCCATATGATCCCATTCTTAATAAAATGGCTACTGCCATTCTTTCACATTCAAAAACACTTGCTCTGGTTCTAGGAGCAATCATGACATGGAGAGAAAACTTTTCTTCGTATTATCCGTAAAATTTTTGGTTTGGCAAAACAATGAAGATATTTTGACATAACACACAGTTGTAAAATTTGTCAGTGTGTGAACACCCTAGCACATTACCAACCAGGTGAACTATATACAATTAATGAGGTCCTTGGGAAATCTTAGCCATAAGATCTTAATGGGTCCCTTGCCTTCCACTCCCTAGCTGAGATATTTACTCAGCTGTTAGTCATTAATCATTTTATAAGAAGAGCAGCCGCTCAAGTGCTGGAAACGTTGAACTGATACTTCTGTTCTACAAAATGAGGTTTTCGTCCGCGCTATGGGGCTCCTAGTTTACTTGCTTTCTGAATAATGCTAAAAACTCTCTCCGCCTGATGATCTTTGAAACCCTCTCCAAACCTGGGTAATGTCAAGTATAAATTTTTAACTCCATAATATCCCCTAAAGCAATATAGCAGTAGAGCTTAATCGTTCAATTCTGTGCAATTTTCTCCAGCTATGCAGATTGAAAGACTCATAATAAGTGGGATGAAGAATTACCAATTGGTAGCCTTAGCGGCCTGGTACTGCTGTTAGTGACAATCTGCACGGGTTTTAGTCCTTCAAGCGATGAACTTCGGTAGGGAAATTAAGTTTCCTCTTTGATCATTGAAGTTGGACGATGATTCCGATGAAACATTTGATTCACGTGTTGCATATAAGTTTGATCTTACAACTAAACTTATTAATGAATCTGAGTACTCAGGCTAGAAAACACATAGAATCATCTCATAAATCTCAGGCTAAATATTATAATGCTAAACACAACCCGGTGTCTTTTCAAACTAACGACTTAGTACTCTTGAAAACTCATGTCCTATCGGACAAACTTAAGAAAATTTCTCGAAAATTTGCATTTCGTTGGGAAGGTCCTTTTAGGATTCATAAAGTTCTTTCGCCCGTCACCTATGAACTTGTAGACGTAACTACTGACATTAGCATAGGGACTCAAAATGTGGCAAATTTGAAACTTTATTTTGACCGACCAAGTAAATTTTCTTTAATTCCTGCCAGTACGTTTCCTAGAGATCAACCACTAGACGGCTCGGTTGTGAGTCCGTCACATAATTATATGTTAAGACCTAGGAACTAAATTCGTTGTAAATATACCTTCATTTTCTATATCCATTATTGTCAATTGTCAGATGGATGGTGACTACAACTGGGAACAAAGGGATAATGAACCCTATCTTTGCTTTTACCTACGAGTAGTGTCCCAAATGAAGAGTATTCCTCGCTATCAAGCTCTACAGCCCAAGATGTTCCAGAAACACACCATGAAACGTGTCTGCTTCGGCTTATCTCCTGCACTTGCGAAGTTACTACCTCGTGATCCGGCTCGACATCCAACAAAATTGAAGGCTTTGGAACGATTGATTAAATCAGCTACTCCTGAAGACGATCCTTTTGCCATGGAACACCAGACGCCAAAAGAAGTTGACAAGGGCCCTGTCTCTTCTCGAAAAGTGCGCACTATTCCATCGTCTGAACCACACCCTGACATTCGTGTGACGGTATCAACACCAATCGCTGATGTTTCACTGCTTCGATGCTGGAAGTGTTTAGAGCTAGGTCACAGTCGTGAGGTATGTAATAACCCAAAAGTGTCACGGAGGAAATTTAAAGCCCTGAAACGTCTTAACGACAATGAATGTCGCTTTTGTTTAGGGGGCTGTGTGCAGGAGTGAATGCAGTAGCTAAAGCCAAAGCATCCACTCCCTATCACTCAGGTAAGGGAAAATGATGGATTCAGCGACCGACGGAAATTGGACTTCTTATCAATTTCTCGCCGGCCGCTGTCCCTTCTATCAACACATCGTATGATGAGTCCAGGTAATGAACTTAGAAGAATCTTTTGTTCTATTTGGGTCTTTTTCCCTAAAGTTCACTACCTGGACTTAATGAATAAAAATCTATGTATGTATATTCCTAACTCTAAGTTTATTTATACTTGCTATTCCCTACCTGCTATTATACTCTAAATTACCTTAGACTAGAAAATTAATTATTTAAATTAAAACATTCTGCTTACCTTTTGTTGTAAGTCCGAATGTATGGAAAACTCCCTCTGCCACGTCCGGACTTACGAGTTGGAGTTGACCCTACATTCGGACATTAAAGATTTATGTCTCCATTCGGGGACTTTATCAATTTGTTCAAACATATAAATAGTTTGAAGTGCCCAGGCACTTCATCTTATTCTCTACTTGTACTCGGACCTGAACTGTTCTGTTCTGTGTGCCCTGGACTGTTCTTCTATTGTGCCTTACCTGAACACGGACTGTGCTGAAGCTGCTGCTAATGTAAGTTGTAGCACACTCCTTAGTTCTGTCTCACTATTCCCCATTAGGCATATTCTACTTAGATTCTAGATTCTAAATTATTTGTATTTTTATTGAATTAGTTTTTGTTCTTTGAATTTTATTTTAAATAATATTTGGTTTTTCTCTTTTATAAACGTACTAGTATTTCTAATATTCATTTTTGCCGCATTAGAGTAACTTCATAATTATTATTGAAATTTAGACGAAGGCTTACCTTAGTGAAGTTCATACCTAATTCTAAGTTAGTAATTATCTTTCATTGGTTCATGCCTCTACCTCATCTACATAATATTCAGCCAAGTAGTAGCGATAGTTAGACTTCATTTAATTCATCTTTCTGACAGTTTTGCTATCATTACACCGAGTTGGCAAGTGGTCAATCCATATGTGATCAAAAGGGACGAAATACTCTTTTGGGGCACGTTGAGACATTTACTTCAACAGTTGACAGCAAGTAAAGGTTTTTAAAATTGCAGTTAAAAATCAAAGTAATGCTTCATTTTGTGGTTTCTTGCTACTAGATTAATGTTTAGTTGGATTTTGGCAATGTTTCACCCATAAATTATTAAAAATTTTATTGACTTGTCTTTGTCTTTAACTAGCTTAGACTGATATTTTGTCCGTTTCGTTATTTCGTTCAATTTCGTCCATTTTTCCAATTACCCGAACGAAATAAGAAAAAGTGAGCAAAACAAAAAAAACTGTTATTACTGTATTGCTATATATAAAATCATTTGTTCCTATCTCACATGTATGTATGTAACTATAACTATCTACCTAATCCATGTTCTGTACCTAATCCAGGGATCAGTGTACAAAATACCATTTACCACTTAACAGTGGTAAGTGGTTTTTAATGGTATTTAACGTTAAATACCACTACCTAAAAAGTAGTGGTAAGTGGTATAAATGGTAAAAAATATTTATGTTTCATTTAAATTTCGTGTTTAAATTTTGAACAAAATTCGGGGACAAAGTACGAAATAGCTTAGCAGATGATCATTGTTGTCACAAATTGATAAGTGTTCATCAATCAGAGTAGGATTCAACCAATGAGGGTGCTAACAACCCTTGCCGATTGAGAAATTAATTGCAATTAAATTAGCATCAATTTTAAATGGACGATACCAAATACAATCTTTGTTTCTTCATTTTGTTCCCCCATTGGTTGAATCCTACTCTGATTGATTAACACTTATCAATTTGTGACAACAATGATCATCTGCTAAGCTATTTCATACTTTGGCACCGAATTTTATTCAAAATTCAAACACGAAATTTAAATGAAACTATTTTTTACCATTTATACCATTTATACCACTTACCACTACTTTTTAGGTAGTGGTATTTAACGTTAAATACCATTAAAAACCACTTACCACTGGTAAGTGGTAAATGGTATTTTGTACACTGTATATAACCAGTTATCTTAGCACATTTCATTAACATTAAAACATCCAACAGAAATGTACTACTTTCAATGAAATATTTTGCCACACAAAATTACCGTGTGTGCCATACAAATTCCTATTTTTCCCTAGGAAAATCTCCTGGAATATAATTATTATTATTGTGTCTTATGGTAAGGTAAGGTATAGTGGTTTTATTGTGTTTGTTAGACGGTTGTCCATTTACACAGTTTCATGATACATATCGTCCCTTAAGGATAGAATAAGCCTGTATCCACTTTCAGATTGGTACAGGAATAAGCCTAAATCCATTTTTTGTTTGGTACAGGAAAAAGCCTATCTCCAATTTTCGTTTGGTGCAGGAAATAGCCTCTATCCTCTTACAGCCGCAGCAGGCAGAGGCTATTTCCTGCACCAAACGAAAATTGGATTTAGGCTTATTCCTGTACCAAACAAAAATGGATTTAGGCTTATTCCTGAACCAATCTGAAAGTGGATACAGGCTTATTCTATCCTTAAGGGACGAATAAGAATTCTTTTATAAGAAATAATTTTAACCTATTGTGACAAAGATTTAAGTAGTGTATATCGTCCCTTAAGGATGCAAAAGACCTTAATCCACTTTTCGTTGGGCAGTGAAAAGAGCCTTAATCCATTTTTCGTTTGGCAGTGAAAATGGCCTCAACCCACACGAATGCATTCAGTGGGGCACAGTGTTAAGAATATATATTGGTAAAATAAAAAGTTTAAGATAATTAATTAACTTGCTTAATGTGATTGTTAGTAGGTTGCATGTAATGAATTTTGTGTCATTTACAATCATAGTTGTTGTTGTTGATATGAATGAATCTATTGAAGTCTAATAGGGGCGAAGGAAGACAGACACTCTCTGTGATGGTTTTGCCGCACAAATGCGCACCGTACAGGTTTAGACCACATAGATAGATGGAATTGAAGATTATTAAGTAATTTTTTAATAGTAATTAAGTAATGACGATGATAAATTAACTAACTGTGCGCTGGCGCTAAAGCAATCACATTAAGCAAGTTAATTAATTCTCTTAAACTCCACTGGGCCCCACTGAATGCATTCGTGTGGGTTGAGGCCATTTTCACTGCCAAACGAAAAATGGATTAAGGCTCTTTTCACTGCCCAACGAAAAGTGGATTAAGGTCTTTTGCCTCCTTAAGGGACGATATTATATATATTGGAGAAATACTGCTATTGCATAACAGTCAAAAATTTTCTGTTAATCTTAGTTTGTATTAATGTAAATTTAATTGTAACCCGTCAGATGATTACGTTAGCACTTAAACTATAGTATATTTAGGCGTAATATTGGTAATAGCAATAATAATACATGAGCTGCCCACAGAGTCCACGCATGAAATAAAAATGATACCCTTTATGAACATACAAAAGAGACACTTATTGACAGCTTGCACAGTTTGTCTCCGTTGACCAAGATATTTACTTTGTGTAACGAACAATGACTCAAAATAATATTTCAAAATGGTTTCTTGGGCTTAGTTTACATTAACGACTATGACGACTGGGGCAACGAATTTTTAGGTTCAAATTCAAATGGTCCCACTCATAATGGATACTTTCCATAGCATGAAATGGCTTGGGGTACAATTTTTGAAAAACTTTCGTCTTATTATTATGCAGAAAAACGACATTAAAGATATTATATATGCAGATTTTTCAGCTTCAGGCCAGCACACTGACTTTCATCGTTCTGCTAGTGCGCCTTGTTTTCTAACTTTAGAGAGTAAACCAAACTAGTGCATTCTACAATGTATCCGCCTGTCACCATCATCGTTTTCTTGAAGACAAAAAAAACTTGGTTCTTGGGTATCTCTCCAATCAAGTTACACCTCACGAAAACGATTTCGTACATGCGCAGTGCAGTCAACTGAGCCCCCTATAAACGGAGACTTCAGTAACGATTTTGACCATTCCACTGAAATACTTTGAGCTGTTCGGATCTACTTTTTCCTCACTCACAATTATCCTTAAAAGCTCAAGCCGTCAAAACCAACATACGTCAACAAAACTGGTGTCGTCATGTCTGCTAAGAAAAGGAATGCCTTTTTTCATTTCATGAGGGAAAGAAAGTCCCAACTAGAAGCTCAGGGAATTCGATTTCCTTATGGTTTATAAGACGTCGCTATATATGTGTCCGATGAATGGAAGATAAATAGGCTCTATTTCTTTGCCTTTAAACTGTCATTGTCTATTATGTATTTTCGAATTTGAATCCATTTGAACGTTGTTCATTTTTGCGTATAGCGGTGGCTAAGAAAGATTTTATTTGATTTGTACTTATATATAATTTTGTCATTTGAATTTTCAGAACATGTCCCCAGAACAGAAAAAATTATATTAGTACGTTAAGAAAATGGAGCCAAAAAATCCCGACGGTCCTCCGAAGTTCGCAAACCCGTAAGCATATAATTTTTCTTACGTTTTTGAGTTAAGCAGGTCTTACAAACCTCAACCTCTATCGAAAAATTTTCACAAGATTCAACTAATTTATTGGTAGTATATCTACGGATATGATACACGATTCACCCCCCTTTTTGTCAACACTAAAATGTCAACAGAGCCAAAAAAATCAAAAAACCTTTTTGTCAACAGCAATTTCCCTTTTTATCAACACCACCATAATAGAAGTTTATTTCTAGCATATAAATTAAGTAGTCAAATAAGTACGAGGTAATAAATCAGATAGGCACTTACTTGGCTTGTTATAAATACTTAGTAGAATAAGCAGATGGGATATTAAGAAGACAGTAAAATTAATTCAAATATGCATCTAGCCATAAAAAAGTAAAATTAGCCAAAAATTGATTTTATGATCTGATAGAATCGGTATAGATGGGAAATCGACTAAATACATCGTCATTCTAACGCTATCGCCAATCGTCAATGTTTGGGTTAGGTAAGGTAGCAAACAAAGCTAACTTAAAAATTAGCAAAACGTATCCTAACTATTTAGAGGCGGTGGAACGGCGGTGTAGTTTGTTAAGTCCCGTATAGATCCCACTCAGAGAATGACATGTTAGATTTGTTTAAAATAAAATTTTTAATATTTTTGAATACTGTGCAGCAGTGCAGCTTCAGGATTCTTTTTGTCAGGAAAAGTGGTTAGCACACAGATGCAGGTTAATGTATTATTTTTGAAACACTTTCAAAAACTTCCACATGTTGGGACGAGTAGCATAGGTAGTGAGTGAGTGGCTTAGTTAACCTATACATCTTGTCTCACTATGTCTTAAATTGAATTCATCCCCTTTTTGTCAACTTTTAAATGTCAACAGAGCCAAAAAAAATCAAAAAACCTTTTTGTCAACACCACTTACTTTTTTGTCAACAACAATTTCCCCTTTTGTCAACACCACAATTATAGAAGTTTATTTCTAGCATATAAATTAAGTAGTCAAATAATAAATTTGTTGACAAAAGGGTGTTGTCAAAAAGGGCCATACCATGATACACTCTTACACATAGGCGTCGGAACCGGGGGGACAGGGGGGACAATGTCCCCCCTAGAATAAAGCCAGGAGGGACATCTCCCCCTAAAAATGTTCCAATAACAAAACTAAAATTACATAAGCACCAGAGAAGGCGATTTTTTTGTCAAAAAAGGTTAAAAATCCATAAATTTTAATTTAATTTCGAATATGTCTTCGTTTGACCAATATTTTATTATTTTGGTTTTCACCCTTTCTGAAGAAGCCATTTTGTCCCCCCTGGATAAATTACGTTCCGACGCCTATGCTCTTACAAACAGTTACGTATACCTAGGGGGAGGGGGACTATGATCCCCCTCCCCCTAAGTCCTAAGTTACACCAAGTGTCTACATACATATCTAACCTAATTAAGAAAAACGATATCCCTGCAAAGAAAAATCGCACCCGAATCCAATATCTGATGTTTTAGTTTTTATTGTCGGAAAATTATAGTGACTAGTTTCATAATAGCATCAGACTTACTTCTGCAATAATTTTTAGTATTGCACTAAATCCTAATGTCATCTCCTTATCAAGGACGTATTTAGGGATGGGCTTTACGGGCTGAAGCCCCCCCCCCCCCGAAATCCAAGAAAAAAGGGAATTTTTTTCTCAAAATAGCAAAAAATTTCGCCATTTTTGACTCATTTCCTTCAAAAAATGCTAAAAATTTTCGCGCTATATAAACTTATAATATCTATTGAAAATCTAGCCCCCTCCGAAACTCAGTTCTGCATACGTGCTTGCTCCTTATAGATAGATTTTTAGAAAAATAGTACAATATGAAAGAACTAACAATAAAAAAAACATGTAAGCATATAGACAGCTATATTTTTATGAAGATCAAAACACGAATGAAAATGCTAAATGTTAACACTGATTAGTATTAGTAATTTAAATTTTACTACATTCAATGATGCTTAATTGTGAAGTGATAAATGGAAGTTATGTATTACGTTACAGAGAAAATTATAAAAATGTTTTATTCTTCGTTACCCTGTAAGGTTAATTCTGGGAAACAAAATTTCCGTGACATTTCTCTGGAATTCAACTCCCTATTTACGCCATTTAGTCTCAAAGTAGACTATAAGGCCATACAAAAAGTGGAGTGAGCCCAATTATATCTTACATCCTTAAAGATGGAAATTGTCTCACGCGATGTAATGTTTGCGTCATCCGCCAGAAAGAAAACACACAATATCTTCTTCGACTTCGAACACCTTTGGCGGCAGTTTTTAGCTTGTTTCTAAGACTGATAGCGGGCGTTTTCAGCTTTAACCTAGAGTGCCACAGCCATTCCAGAATAAGAGTGATGAATGATCCAAGTAGAAAGTATCCACAAACGAAGAATATAGTATGGATTTTCATAGACAGACTAACAGGCAATGTCTGAGATTCTTTATTCTTCAGTTTTGAATGGGATTTCATATGGTCCAAAGCAAATTTAAAGTTATTTTGCTGCTTCAAATATTTTAGAAAGCCTCTCTCTTGCATGACTAGGAAATATGATTTGAACTTATAACGGTAGCAATATCTGAACACATAAGACTTTTGTATAGCGACATCAGTTTCCTTTACAGTCATGCAAATTCCGTCAGAAGATATCATAGATGGTATTAAGGGCACTATATATTGACTTATCTCTTTTTCAATTGCAAAAAATAGTTTCATCGAGAAGTTAGTCAACATTTTTATAGTAAATGTCTTCATGTCTATTTCCTTCTGTTCAGATGTTGCATCGGATTGCCAATCAAATCTGTAGACGCTTGAATTCATCTTGTCCTCAATTTTATATTTTTCAAAAAATTCTATTTTCTGATCGTCCACATTCCGCCGTCTGTCTGTCTGTAACAACATCTTATATCCATTTTCGACGAGATCTTTAAAGTCTTTAAATTGCTTTCTGTCTGGCGGAGCAATAATCTCGCTTGTTATCCACGTTTCATATAGATTAGCAATTAGAAATCCCATGGACACAATTACCAAATACAAAATGTTTCTCCTTTTATTGGAAACATCCTGATTTAAAAGGACGGCTATTGTGGATACAAAAATAAACTCTAATTTCTTGTAGAAAGTAGAAATTCTAAAGCCTAAAGCATAAAATGAAATCGGGAATAGCGAAAATATCAGCCACCAGCAATAATCATCAAATGTATTTTGAATCAGAACTGTCAAAGGGACGTCCGCCAATCGAGGGTTGGCTTCACAGTAAAATGGAATCGTCTCTTGAGAGTTTTCAATGAAAGGAGTTTCATACCATGCTGTAGCATAGGTTGGTGTGTAAGGACTTAACATCATTATGACTCCACATCGACGTTGTTCTTCTTTTAGATCTTCATATCGCATTGCATAGATGGCAGTGAAGTTCAATCTTTCAGCCATCAATTCAACAGCTCTCACTGTATTAGGGCACTTTTCATTTAAACGGCTAGTTTTTACTACTGAATATAGCTCCATATTACATTCTGGCATTGCTCCAGTATTATCAAACGACAAGTACATCCATATGCCACCAATTTGAATGCCATGAAGATTCCCGTTTAAAGTATTCCAAATTATTTCCCATTTATCTTCGGAATCTTCTGTTTTAATTGGATGAAGTGAAGATGAAGAAACGCCCTTTGGATTGCAGAGAATTGTCGTGTAAATCGAATATTCGTTTCCACCTTCCATTGCTAATATGAAGAGAGGAGCCACCAAATTTGTAAGGAGGTAAGATCGCCACTCTGAATTCATCCATATCACTTCTTCTTTGAGGACGATTATAAATCTCGAATCAAGACGATTTATCTCTTTTCCAAAATAGAAAACTAGATTTAAATAGTTAGGGTCCATTAGAATGTTCACAGTGCAGAAACTTCTAGACAGATCCCGTGGATTATCTTCATGACGACCGAAGAGAGTTTTATTATAGTATAATGTTGCCAAGGTCCATGGTTGGCCATTTTGGTTAGACAGGATGAAATCTGTCTGCCATTCAGATTGATGGAAAGTAACCATGTTAAAATCACAATTACTGTAGAGCGACAAATTTCGAAAGCAGTTGATGTTGTTAATAATAATAGAAATTAAAAATGGTACAAGTGGATACATAGAATACATTTTGACACGGATTTTGTTAAGTTGTATTTACACTATGCCAAGTATGAGAAGGAATGATCAGTTTTAAATAACGTCGAACTACTTGTATACCAATGTAAAGCGAAATAGGGACAAGAGATAATCAACTGTCAACTATAAATTTTACAAAATCCATTTTCACCACATCAAGCTTAAAAGACTGCAAATGTTTTAATCCCTATAAGCATTAAATGGTTAGTTGTCAAAACAAAATTATTCCTTTACCACCAAAGTATAAAGTTAAAGCAGCATTCCGTAAATACCGTAAATTACTCTAAACACAGTAATACAACATGTATATTATAACTGTCCCCATTTAAATTGAATTCTTGAATTGTATTGCAATCCTTTTAAATTCAACAATGTTGTCACCAGTTAAAATTAATAGAAAACAGATACTAACAACAATATTTCTGAAATTATTACTGCAAGGAATGACAAAATAATCCATCGTATTATCAATACGTTAAGAAACAACAACTGCCTTTTGGGGCTCAAAAATAGTTTGTGGCATTTACGACATGGTGTATACAAAATGTCAAATTCCAAAAATTCAATTTTCGGCATTTACGGTTTGTGACATTTACGGCATCCTCGATACAGTTTAAAAGATTTCCAACACTTGGATCCTGGACACTATTAACTTTTAAACTGATCCTCAATTTAGACTCGGTAGTCGTCGTATTATAATCTGAAGAAATGTTATATAAGGAGATTTCTTGACTATGGGTTGGAGATTATTAAATTCGGGAAGATGTGCATATCTTGTAAAAGTCAGTGGATGGCAGAGGACAATTAGAATTATCTGCAAATATGTGTGTCTAATTGTTTAAATTACATGAATCGGTGGTATTCCCTTCTGTTCTAATTTATAGATAATATTATTTTAGCTTAGTTGTCCGCTCACTGGCCGCAAATATGTTATGTTTGCTTGAACTAGTTTCTTTGGTTCTTGTGATACTTTCGTGATTCGTCTTTGTTCGACACAACCGCTTAAACCTTATGGCCGAAGTCAAACTATAATACCACGAAAGCCGGAGCCCGGAGCGACGTCAGACAACACAAACCCACAACAGAATATAATCGGATGCCCGTCAATTTGGCAAAAGTCAAATTGGCAAATGACCTATGATCAAATTGGCAAAAGGCCTGTGGATAAAATGGCAAAACGCTGTGGATAAATTGGCAAAAGTAACATTTATTGGGTCAGCAATACAATTGCATGCCATGTAAAACCAAAAAAAGCATAACAAGTAATGAATATAACAGGTAATTCAAATCTTTTCAAATTCATGGCATTGATTTTGATGAATTCAGAAAATGTCAATCGTTTCTTTCCGTAGTTTCTGCTAGTTTTTCAAAGCCTGTTGTTAATTTTGGCCTACAAAGCCTTCTTTCGCGGTGGGAAAGTACCATTTAGAGTACGAAGAAGACCGTTTTTTGTTCGTTGTTCATCTTTAAACATAATTAAAATAAATATTCACAAAGGAGGTTCTTCACAGCCCATTTTAATATGAAAGCGATTATGCCACCCTTCCATTGATTTTGTGGTCCTTGGAGCATCATTGCGAAGGCAATCTCTTGCATTCTAGAATTTGGGTGAATATTGTTCTGGTGCCCAGTCTATACCTATATAAATATCTTCAAAATACTCGGCCACTTTAGTAAGGCAGGGCTTCAAGTCCTCATTAGTATGTGAAGACTCGGCCGTTGTCTGAAGGTACTTGACAGCTAAACACAAAGTTTATTGAGTAAAGCCAACTAAGACATTTCTGCATTTACATTTGACTATTTTCGATTTTCATAGATTACCAAATAGAATACTTCGCTACATCACTACACTGGATACATAACACAGTAAAACTAAGATTGTGGTTCTAAATGCTTTTGCCAATTTATCCGTACATGCTTTTTGCCAACTTCTCCGAACGGTCAAAAACGCCATTTGCCAATTTATCCACAGGGGTTAATTTTTAAGGATTTTTGCTTTTGCCAAAATGACTTTTGCCAAATTGACCTACATTCATATAATCGTATAGAACGTACGTGTTTTTTGGGTATGGGTATCCTTTGCACGTTATCATACTTTAGTTGAACAAATAAATGTTTCGTGTCTTCTTTCCTTCAGTAGAGCAGAACTAGCTGTTCTCCTCTTATATAGCTGTTCTTGGTATTGATAGTCGTAGATAGACGACTACCAACACCAAAAATGATTGTATTAGAATAGTATTTGCATACAAAAGATTATTCTTGTAATAGTTTTTACCGAGAAGGTGATCTAGACTCCAAAGTTCTGCAATGGAATTAACCCTAAAGGTGAAAAATAGTGAAAGTACTTACTAAAAATAAAGTATGTTGGTAAAACATTCTGAAATTATTGTTTTCTGAACTTATGTACTCCAAAGCATACTTTTGAAAGTAAAATTTATAACATACAGGCAGTTGGAGTACATAATTGTAAACCTTAATTAAGAAAGAAAAAGACGATATTATGCTTGCGTGGTATGTATGTACAATAAATAGCTACGTGTGAAATCCTCTAAAATGGTTTGTTTGCTATCACACACGTAAAAGAGTATCAGAATAGTTTATAGTCAAAATTAGCTGGTTCAGACTAACAAAAATTTGGAGAGCTTATTAGATTTTCCTATTGATCAATTTTGGCTGTTTTAGTTGCTAAGAAAATAGGATTAAAAATATTTTAGACAAAAACAATTAAAAGCGACTCTTCTTCCTTGCTCTGAGTAATCCTAATATATCTCAAGTACGAAGTAATAAACGTGACAGTATAGTATGCAACCATACAAAACTTTGTCGGTGAATGAGATGAAATTCATATTGCTAATATCGATGATTTTAAATGGATTAATTAATAATACAATTTTTTTCAGAAATATTTATATCTATTACCTATATTGGAAATAAAATAAAATGCAACTTAAAAAGCCTTTTAAATAATGCAAAATGAAATGAACGCTATTTATGACGGATAAACCCTAATAATCCAAAAATTTATTAGGTAACCAGCACTCATTTTTAAACTGCTGCAATAGAATCTTTATGAAATAATTCTAAGTGAATATAAAAATGTGTACATGATCGACTTGAGAGTATACCAAACAGAAATAGTATTGACTAGCATGGGGTTGAAAAATTTTGACTATAATATAGACATGGTCAGAGTAATTTGAATAAACCATAATTCATAATTTTTGAATGATAAAATATATTCTCTTCGATGAAGAGAAGTCAGACAACACTAAACGAAAGCAGAATATAATTGTATAGAACAGTATTGGGTATGAATACCCTTTGCACGTAATCACACTTTTGTTGAACAAATAAATGTTTCGTGTCTTTTTTTATTGAGTAGAGCAAAACAAACTAAATTTTGATTTGTCATTTGTCAGAATGACCGAAGATTGGTACAAATTCATTGACAACTTTGTATCCGTCTGCAGGATGTCGACTGAACTCGATTAAACTTTACTCAGGGGGAGCTTCTGTTACAGCTTCCCGTAGGTTTTAATCATGGTATAAGATCTAACTATCCCATATGTAAATTGAAGTAAAATATATTACATATTAAAGCGTTAACAATATAATTGATATTATTATATCGTTTAAATGAAGAAAAAAGAAACATTTTGATGCTTGTTTGAGTTTGTGCCTATGGAATTATCTGTCCTGACCAAATCGATAACTAAATTATTTAAAGGTGGTTGCTATTATTCTCACCTTCCTACTAACTTCAATTTGTGTAACCGATATATCTATTATGCCACACTTGTATAAAGCCCAACTATAACTTTAACGTGATTACCAGCATTAATAATTGGCTACTTAGTAAACCTGACATCAGTTTCCGAAACATTTCAAGGCATATTGAGATTTACTAATTTCATTTTTCAAACCTGACTGATTAGTGGTTGTGTGTACATTTTTGCTTAAAAGAAATCTGAAAAATGATTGTGAGTCGTCTAGGAATATTTCTCAATTTGTTCTTTATTATTAGTTGTACGTTTAATGTGTCAGTATATTGTAGTCAATCCATTATAAACTTTTCTTTCTACAAAGATTGTGATTTCGACCTTACATACACAAATAGTGCCTCGTCTATCTTAGAATCAGTGCTAACAAATAATCAATATAATCAACCATGGACGATTTTTTTGGAACACGAAAAAGTCAAATACAGTAAATTCTTTAGAACCAATTTGGTATTTTATTATAGAAATAAATGTGATTTAAATATTTTGATAGAACCGACTAATGTTGGCATAGTCATTAGTAGTACATTTAGGTCGCTACGAATTGAAAGTGTGTCTTTTGTTTTTGCAAAAAGTTTGATTATTAAACACTGGGGTGTATTTTCTAGTGGTATTTCGTTCAACGCACAACTGTATGTTGTTTCATTATATGAAAATAATACATTTGGCATGCAATATTTATCATACCCGTTGGGTTTGTTAAAAATAGGCAAAGATACACCAAAAAGTGATCTTTTTACCTTGTGGAAACTAAAAAATAAACATTTTTACAAAGAAGTAGTCCATGTTTTGAAATTCGGATCATTTAATATTAACAGCCTGTGTTCAGATAATTTATATGCATCGTGCAAAAATCTTTTTCGAGTTCCTTGCCAACGACGTAATATTATTGTATCTAAAATGGCAAAAAGTCTCAATTTTACCATAAAATATCATTACTTTACATTAAAAACAGCAAATGCGCAAAGTTGGAGATATATCCTAATGGAAGAAGAACTTTTCCGTTTCAATTATAAGACAGGTTTAATATTACTTAACTGCGATAGCCGCAGGAAATATTTTATATTCTCACAAGACCATGATGAATATTTAGACGTCACTTTAGATTTTTGGATTACTAAATCATTCGACTACCCAACGTGGATTTTATTTATTCTTCTATTTTTCGTCACTGTTTTTTAGTTTACTTTCTTAAAATACGAATCACTTTATTCAAAGGAAATGAAAACAATCTTAATTTGTCATCTGGAATTACTGAAACTATTTCCTTATATTTTCAACAAAGTGGCAAGTTAATCTCAAGTCAGTTTATTTTCATCGTTACTGTCGCTTTATGTTTCCTTTCCAATAGTTTCAAAGAGTTAATGACTTCAGAAGCAATTTCACCACTAGATAAACATATACCCGATTTACCTGAATTGTTAGAAAATGGATACAAAATTGTACATTTAAATCACACTGATAATGTGCCTTTAGATAATCCTTTACATACTTTACATTCCGTGTGGAAACATTACAATTTATCAAGAAAATTAAATGAATCTGTACTTGAGTCTCTAATAGAAGATCAACAGAATGCTTTATTTAAAAGAAAAGCAATTTTGTTTGAAACTGCGGAAAGACATCGTCTTTATAAAAACTTGGAAACCGTAAATGAAACAATCCATAAAATAAAATCTCCAATTAAACTTCGATTTTCTTGGGCATTCAACGGAATAGGAAGTGATTCTATGAACAATTTTGTTGGTTTGTTACTTGAGAATGGAATACATTTTTACTTAAAAGATATTACTGATCACCCTAAAAATCTCAAATACAATCAAAAGGAAGCAAAAAAGGAGTATTTAGAAAACCTCCCTAAAGCCATTAATTTACAAATGAAAATCAACATCTTTTTTAAAATTTTTGGTTTATTTAGTTTTTGCTCCATTTTCTCTTTTATCATTGAATACCGGGAAAGTATTTGGAAACTTACTTTGGACGCTTATACTTCGATTTTGTCAAGATTGGCACATCGACGGAAGAAAGTTAAATTCATACAGGTGCAGCCTACTCCAAACGAAATCCCAGGTTAAATTTTTGGTGTCATTAACTTTTAATACATTAAATGGATAATACTGGCATTAAATGGATAATAAACTCTGACTTAAAATTGGTAGATCTAAATCTAATTTGAAACAGGAGCCCTATTTTCTGTTTATACTCCTGTTATATTTACAGATGCTGAGCTGGTAGAATTTTGAGAGACGATGAGACGATCTACTTACCTTTAAATCTAGACATTTAGAAAATGAGATGGACCCAAGTATAATTATATAATTGCTCTTCGTTTTGCGAAGCCTAGCAAAGTGACCGTGATAGACGTGACCGTGTGGCAGCAAGTGAAATATTTTTAACTATCAAACACAGGACTTGGGCCCTGTGACCGGCTAGTAATTTATATGAAGGCAAGAAATATCATTTTCTAAACTTACTTTTCTTGGATAATCTAAATATATTAAACATTAACAGATTATACATAATTGTGAGGAAACAAGAATAGTGTTAGCTGTATTAATAAACGATATCGTATACTGTTCACAATAACTGATTAAAATAAATAATATAGTTAAAAACAAGTCAATATTTTTTATACCTCAGTGTTTATTAAAAATGCTGCATGGTGTATCTCTAACGCATTTTAAAAACAAGTAAAACTGCTGACTGAAACTGAAAAACTGAAACCAATAATACAAGCAATAAGATTTTACAACGTAGAAAAGAGCTTAGTATAAAGCTTGTACTTGGCCCGTTGGTCCTACGGAAATATCCGTCACGGTCAAATCAAATCGATAGTGTCTATTTACACAGATTATCGACTCGTCATTTAAGACATCATACATTACTAGATTAGATTATATAGACTGCTATTAAATTCTTGCTTTTAAATAGAAATATTTCATATCTTTCTTAAGTCCTTAGGAATTTTTGTTAATTTCGTTAGAAATTTTCCGTTTGTAGTCATTTCATTTTATACTATTCGATTTCTTTCAAAACATCGCGTTTCTAAAAACGGGCCGCTGGGACAGGCCAACAAAAGCGGGACGGATGGTCAACCTAATCTTTTAAGCACTGTCGTTTAGAATTAGGTTTTCTTGTTTTTCCTCTTTTGATGTAGATCTTTTGTTCCTCTGTACATTGTATGCATCTCATTTTTCCAATGCAGAATTTGCCACTTCGACCTCTTCTTTCATCTTGTTAGAATGAGTAACAATAATTAAACGATATAATCAAGGCCGCAGCGAGAGGGGGCACCGGGGAACGTG